>OY747722.1:9495000-10882500 GCA_963556495.2 Valencia hispanica | reverse complement strand
AATCTAGTTTTCAAGCCAAAATGTTAAAAGGGTCGTCCCTTTAAAAAGGTAATTCGCAGGAAAGTTAACGTCATTCTGCTTTATCCAGTCCAAAACAAGTATTGATGTGCGTTTCGAGTCGTTCTCCCCAACTGCATGGGTGTCCAGCTCCAGTTCTCAAGGCAGCCAGTTTCAGATGTGTTCCTCCTCCAACACAGCTGATTTAAATGGTCCAACTACTTCAGCATGTCAAAGTTCGGCAGAGGTTCTGCTAATGATTCATTATTTGATTCAGGTGTGTTAAAGCAGGGAAATAACTACATAATGCAGGATACCAGCCTCTGGGGACTGATTTTGGAAACTACTGCCTAACTCCATCAGAGTTGCTCAGGATGTTGAGGAGCAACCCAAGAACCACCAACGCTCAAGCACGGCATTACCTAGAAGCTGCTGAAAACACCTCTCTATAACGTAGCCTGTTTTACATCATCGTGGATTAAGAGGGTGTTGAAGAAGAAAGGAACCTCAGCTCCAAATACAATATGCACCTGCCCACATTGACAAGCTAAATCCTCATCAGAGAAAAGTCTTATTGTCACACAAGACAAAAGCTGAAATGTTTGACAGGAGGGATGATATGTATGTTTGGAGGAGTAAACTGAGGCTTTCAAAGCCCTCTAAAAAAAACAAAGAACACTAAATAAACTCCTAATAGTTAGAAAAACTATTGAAATTACACGTGCACCTACGAATAAATAACATTGGATTTTTTTTCACAATATAATTATTTGTTAAATTAGATTTTATACATGCAAGAATAAACATTGCAGAATGAATGCACTCAAAGTCTTTAAAGGTTTACATAATGGTGCAGACGTCTTGCATCGCCCCTAATTCATTTACACTTTCCTTTTCCCTGTGGATGCTTTTGACTAATATTCAGCCCAGTCTTTGAACCCGACGACTGTCTGTGTCAAAGCCGATGAGCTGGTTTCCTAAACTACAACAACATGGTGTGACACCGACTAAAATCTTGAGGCGAATGCACTGAAAGCTGATGACAGCCACATTTAAAACACGAGCACTGAGGACAAAGCTCCATCATCCTGTTCACACCTTTGACCCATTATTATCGCCTCAGATAGAAAGGCTCCTGTTTTATGGTTGGGTGAGCTGCAGAGGGTGGGAACAGGAAGGGACAGGACGGGCACAGCATGAGCACATCTGCAGGACAGCTGGAGGCACCACAGAGCGGGGCATGTGTGCCACTGAGGCAAGCATTAGTAAATCTGACCTAAGCTGCGGATGTCAATGGTGATGTCCACATGGCCATGCTCTGCGCTATGGTACATGGCCTCTCTCAGGGCCCTCAGTTTGGCCTTTCCTGTTCGCAGCGTCCCGCTGCAGTTGGCCTGAGGAGCCAGCCTCTTCTCCCCGGGATCCGAACCCTCGGCCAGGATCTCCTCCAGGGACAACACGTCCCCCTTTTCCTTCTCCGAGTGGGACAGGAGCTTCCGGAATACATTCCTGGACGGGAGCGAGAAAGATAAAACAGATGACAAAACTCAGAGTTGCACCATGGGTAAAAAAAATAAAAAAATAAAATAAAATTTAAATTCATATAGAACTACTATCGCCTCAAACAGTGGACATCCATGATCATCTTTTAATGGTTATTTCCGGAAATAACCCATTTCATCTTCATGTACTTACACATTACCTCAGTAAATTTCTTTTATTCGGTAATTTTGCAGATGATCACAAAAATCCTTAGACCCGCACATCTCTGTTGTTTGCACAGTTTTTCTTTCACTTCTTGTAAATAGTCTGTTGTTTTTTAATGCACATATACAAATGCACATTTTGTACATTTTTTGAAATTACATCATTTTCACATTCCTTTGGATCAGAGTATGCTATTTTTGACAACTGCACAGTAGTTTATTCTGTAATTTTGCCCTCACTGTACAGTATGTTATTGATAATTCTGTTTTTTATAGTATATATTTTTATCTTTGTGTGAATCTACATGTCAAACTGGCCAAAAACAGCTAATTTAAACACATGAGGACATCTCAGATGTTATTTTCTGAAATAAACATTTACACCAAAATATTTCAGGAAAACAGCACATTTTGTTCATGAAATAATTGTTGTGATTTGTGTAGTTTCTACATGATTTTTTAAATTGTTATCTGGTGTTTGTGCACCCCCTTTGTTCAAGTGATTATGTAAAAAAGAAATGTACAGAAAGTAAAAAAGTCATAAAAAGCCATTGCGTCCCAGCATTTCTGCAGCATGTTGCTGCAACAGTGGTAACAGATGTCCTGATCTGTGAAGAATGGATTTTAACATCTAACAAATGTGCTGCGATCCCAGTCCGATAATGCATCGCTGCACCATCTGCTTTGGTGAGGAGGAGCTTGTCGGAGTGTGCAGCGACACATCACTGTGAAGCTAATCAATGTGGGGTTAGAGGTCTGCCCTTGTGGAGTTACATTTTTTTGTCAGTCTATGTCTGAAATCTATTTTGAATACAGATCCTTAAATTTGATCATTTTCTATAATACAATAAAAATTGAGCAATATAGATATTTACACTGTATGTGCAATGAGTTTAAGGACATTAGCCTTTTTCTCAAGATGATCTCATAGAGAATCTCTGCGAGATGAACCAGCCCTAATTCAGTTTCAACCTATTTACAACACATCGCAGCGTGATCACTACTTCACAATTGATTGTCTTAATAATGCTGCATTGTGCTGCTGCTGCTGCTGTCGTTCTTCGCTCCACTCCATTTCTCCAATGCCCTGAATGCTAATAGGTTTTATGTTATCCAGCCGCAAAGAGGCTGTAAAGTGCAGCCAAACACAATGTGGAACTCATCGTCACCTGTTCTCCTACACGATAACTGAGACATCTTCTGTGAGGAGCAGATGGAACTGAGCAAAGGCGTGTGAAGGGATCAATGCTGTGGTGATGGATGGGTTTACTGGGCTGGTGTGGGATTGACTTGTGTCACCTGTGTCCATGCGACGCTGCCAGGCTGAATGAGTTCATGTCTCCCAGCGGGGTGGAGGAGATGCCATTTCGACACATTGTTCCAATCATGGGGTCTGCTCCTCTTTCCAAAAGCAAGCTCACCAGCTCAAAGTTTCCTAAAGGGGCATTATGAATACAGAAAATAATACATTTAGAAATCATGTTAGTTTACTTCTGCTCCCATCTCCCCGGTTTTGAATGTTTCAAATATCAGTGTGGTATACTTTAGGATTTGTGTAGACATGCAGCATAAAAACAACGGTAATAAGTTAAAAATAACGAACGGACAGACAGACAGATATCCCTACAGGGATAATTATTAACTGGATCAGAATGGAACATCTAAAGGAAATGGAGTCCATCAGAAGTCAGAAATGTTGATGGTTTCTCCCTTCTGGTAAAGACAAGGTGATTTAACTGCTTAAACATTTAACAGTTTCAACATCTGATCCCAGTAAATTTGGGGATTTTCACTTTTTGTTGAAAATAAAATTCCTAAAAAGATAGAATTACTCTTGGTAAATGTAAGTGAGGAATACAGCAGAAAACATGTTTCCTAAAACTATAGCTACCGGGTCTTTCCCAGTTAAAATGGTAACAGAGCAGATAACGTATTGATTCATAGTACCAGTAAACTTTTTTAATATGCTCAGATCTTTATTCAATAAAACTATGAAACTCGTTTGGTTGAATTATGTATATTTTTGTTAGATACAATTTGCATTTTGTTCTTATCTGCATTTTATAATGATATTTTGTCAACTTTGTTCTTCAATGCCAACCGAGAGCTGGCTTAGTGCATTTCCAAACTGTAGTTGTCAGAGTCTGTAGAAGCTCTGCCCCTGATTATGATTATTCACTGCACCTGTTCCTGATATGCCTCACCTGTTTCTCCTCACCTGTCTGCCCTATTTAAGTTCCGTCTGATTCTTCACTCATGGCTGGATCATTGTCTATGGACAAAACCCTTCTGTGTTGTCGCATTATTAAATCTTGGTTTTCACCTTTCATCCACGTCTGCGACTGGATCCTTACTTTAACAAGTGGCACATCCAGACAGTAGTTGTGTTTTGTTGCGGTTTAAATCAAGAGTGTCCTTGAAGGCTACCTTTAAATGAGTCTCTGCTTCAACACACCTGAATCAAATAATTAGGTTGTTGGCTGTAGAACTTGACTGCATGCTGAGGTGACAATTCAGTGATTCTAAGGTTTTGGACAAGGGGCACATCTCAAAGTTTCAAAGCGCTTTCCCTCGAGGACTGAATTTTGAAACCCCTGGTTTGAAAATGAAGAAAATATCAGGGAGCATTTAAATTACAAAGCAACCAGTCATTTATTTTGGTATTACTTCTTATTATGCCTCTTTCATATTTAAGGTGACATTTTTAATATTTGAACCCTTTTCCTGTTTCTTTACCTGCTTTTGCACCATCTTCTACAATTTCTTAAAGTTACAGCTTCTCAAGCACATGAGAGCTCTTCAAAAATGCAAAGCATAAATTCAGGATAGTTCATACAGTAAGCAAGCAACCATCATGTTTAATATTTAAAGTTTCAACGAAGTGAAAGCAAAGTAAAACCAGCTTAAACTTCATCAAATGATTTGCTTGCTCTGAAGGTTACCCCACTCATTGCTATTCATTAAACAAAATTAGCTTTGGGACTGTCATTTCTTCTGCATTATTTATTATTCAGTGAGTGGGTCGTTAATTGCATTAATTTCTAGTTTTAATCACTAGTTACCATGACAACATGGTTGCCACCCCTCACCAAGGTCACAGAAACAACTTAATTTCAGTATGCCGGTATGCTTGGCTGTCCCAAATTAGCAGTAACTTTTTTGCATTTCAGCTACTTTGTAGGAAATAGATCAATGGCATTCAAACATATAGTAATGTAAAGATATACATAGGTTGGCAGAAAGACATATTTGTTACAGACAAAGCCAGGCTGGCAGTTTCCAGTATTTATTCTAAAGTAAGCTAGGCTAACTGGCCCCAGGAATTATGCAGTGCTTCATATTTACCCCAAAAAATTATACTTTAGATCTGACATTGACATCAAAGCCAGTCTAATGTTTCATTGGGCAATTGGAAAACCAGTGGGATGAGCTCTTAGTTTTCATTCATGACCATGCTAGCCACTAGCTCTACAAGGTGATTAACTTCTCTGTATTTTAGGTATTAAAACATTACAGCAACATGTTTAATAAAGGATCTAAACTACTATGTGTGTGGCTGACTTCAAAAATTAAACTGATAAAATGCAAATAAACTTTATAATTGTAGATCAATTTTAATGTATCAGGCAGCCTTATGGGTACCTTGTGGGTGGTTAGAAATTCACAACTTTCATTTTTTGTTGTAGCTGATTTTTCAAACTCATAAGTGAGAAATTTCCAGTTCCAAAAACAAATAAAACATGACATTACTCCAGAACTCGGATATAGAAATAACATGGCTTTCAATTATTGGCTGCCATCTGGTGAAGGGGGCGCACTTAAAGACCTTTTTGACTCTGTGGTGGATTCAGCCATCTTTTATGGTGTGTGTTGAGGAAGCAGCAGCTTATCTACAGCTCAGAGGAACCAGTTAGAAACGCTCATCAGGAAGGCCACAATGTCCTGGGATGCCCCCTTGACACAGTGCAGTTGGTGGGAGGCAGAAGGACTATTGGACAACGTCTCCCACCCCATGCATGAAGCTGTTGCAGGAGTGGAGAGCTCCTTCTGTGACAAACGTCTGCATCCTAGGTGCACATTTGAGCGCTATTGCAGATCTTTCCTCCCAGCAGCTGTGAGACTTTATAACTATCACTGCTACCAACAAACTCAATATACTGTTTACATCCCTGCTTTTATTTGGACAGTTAAAAAAATAAATAATAGTCTGTTATTGTAAATAGTCTGTTTTTTATGCACAAATATATATGCATACATTGTCTTGTTTTTGTTATCCTACTCAGTTTTCACATTTCTTGAATCTGAGTATGATATTTTACATTTTTGATTTGGATAAGATTTATCTTAAGAAATGAATGACCAGGTCCTGAGTGTGGCTAGTGAAACTAAACTAAATGAGGTTAATCAATCAGTCAATCACTTAATGGGATTTAGAATGGCACGCAGTTACTTCTCAAATACTGACAAGTTGATTTATATAGATTTTTTTCCCCTTAACAAATTAGTTTATAATTTAAAAAAGTCCCTTTTTGTATTTGTGTGGAAGGGATGGGATGGGTGGGTGAAACAGAAGAACTCTGCAAGGGGTCAAATCTTTCAATGACCTCTTAGGCGTCAACAAATTGGAGTTTATGCCTATTCTATTCAATTCAGACTATCTATATTGTCTAAATTCACAACAAATCTGAAAGGTATTACTTAAGGCAAACCGTTCCATTTCAAATCCTATTATATAGAATCCAAATTGGTCAAAATTAACTTCTAATAAATTTAAATAATCTCAATATCATTCAAAGATATGGTCATATTCAGATGTGATTACATATAGTCCAGTTTGGTCCTAATTATTACACAATACTGTCATGTAATTTGATAAAACGTTATTGAGGAATGCCCATCTCATTGCATCATATCTATCAGAAGATTAATGCTTGTGTTTTAAGATAAAAGTATGAAAGAAAACATGTAAATATACATTAAATGATGTAAATATCTTTCCACATTAATTTGATAAAGCTTGACTGATACAACTATTTTGGTTTGGCAAAAAGAAAATGGAGTTATTTCCATACAGCACAAAAGCTATGACAAATGCATCTTATAATTCTCTGCTTTACTGAATCAAGGAGAGTAACCGAGGATGATGAATTATGGAGATAATTAAAGCAGACTAAGCGTGCCACCATCAGGAATAAGGAACCCTTGTGTTGGATGACAGTCTTTGCTCTCTGCGTGTTTACCTGCAGCAGCGGCAAGTTGGAGCGGCGTCTCTGTGTAGTTCTCCGTCCCATCCTGCAGGGCGCCCTCCGCATTGGCTCTGTTATCCAGCAGCAACTGTGGGAGAGATGGAGGAGGGAAACAAACAGGACAGGAGAACATGGAGAGGGAAAACAAGCAAGGGAGAGATGGGGTGTTACATTTTGGTTTGGCAAGAGTGAAAGCCTCGACTGCTGGACAGGCTCTGAATATGAATCACACTTCTTAGCCTCGTCTTCTCGTTTAGTACTGCTATTGATGTTGAGCTGAGGAGGAAGAATTTCTTTTCCTATAGCCAAAACTCTGATTTTTGTCATAAATATTAATATCTTAAAAATCCTAGAGGCAACAATGTGCAAAATAAATGCTACTCCAATAAAACATATCTTATATTAGGAGTGAATAGACACTTGATGTCCCTGAGACTGTGTATCAGGCTGCATGAGCTGCTCTTTTCAGCTCAGCTAGAAGAGCCTCCAACTTTTTAAATATTGGGAGATAGCTTTACATCTAGTTACTTTTCCTTAAAGGGATAGTTCAGAGTTTTTTTAGCTGGGGTTCTGTGAAGCAGTTATCAATAGTCTGTATCTCACTCAGTGTTCAGTTGCGAAACTCTTACTTTTATTTACCCCCTTAATTTCAACACATGCCAGGGTAAAAAACAAAAGACAAAAAAAGACATAACAGCAAAACTCAGTTTGAAGGTTTTATGTTATCTTTGAAAAATGAAGATACGTTGGCTGATACTTTAAAGCTCTGGCTAACGCTGGATCTAAAGTGGTTTTCACAGTCTGCATACCCCCGAAAACATTTTCACATTTTGTCTTGTTACAACCACATTGTCAGTGTATTTTAGAGCAGTACATATTTGTGATGTGGAATGATTTGTGTTTTTTTAAAATAATAATACAAATGTAATGAAAAGTGTAATGTTTATTTGTACTGTATTCAGCCTCTTTTACTCTGAAACCCCTAATTGAGCTGTGGTTCAGTCCCGCTCAGCCCCCTGAACACAAATGAACCAATAGCGTTCAGTACCAGTTTCCTAGTAATAAACTGACTGGAACATTCTCGCTGTTTCCCTCCATAGAGAAGCATTAGAGTCTGCAACACTTTTGTGGTTTTCTGGGCATTATTTGTGTTTTAAGGCACAAAAAGGTTAAACTAGACAAATGTCTGCGTTGGATAGAGCTGTGAGGCTGACCGCACAGTCAACTCAACATGACAACTATAAACAGGACTGTACGTTTGTGGGCATTCTTTGTAAGACAATGGTCTTGTATAATCTTAGCAACCGGAGGGCTGTTCCACGAAGCGAGCTAATTTCAAAAGCACACTTTGACAATCCCGGCTTAATTTTCCAAAATTTAGTTCCACAAACGAGGCTAACATGAAGCCCCGCTTAGTCACTGTGGTGACATATGCTCTTGGACAAGCCTGCTCTGCGGCAGGCTAGCTGTTGGGCTTATTTTAGCTTGATGAATATGATTGAACAAGCCTTGTGATGTCACACTACGGGGCTGGGATTATTCGGCTGCTGTTCTCTCCCCAATCCTCGAATAAAAAGTTAGAACAGCGATTGCAGCAGCTGCAGTTGCCTGTTCGGTGGCTAAATTATACCATGCAATGTAGGTTTTATCTTTTAAAATGTAGTTCTAATTAGCTTTAATTTTTACCATTTGAATTAGATTACTGTATTTAATCTTTTCTTGCTGCCAGAAACCCTTGGTTCCACCTGTGTTGTTCCTGAGACCAACCATTATTAAAAATTACAAATATATTACTTTTTGTCTAAGATTAACCCATAAAATCAACATGCTGGTCTGTTTAAATGTGTTAAAATAGCCTTAAAGTACCTTGCAACTGGTAACAGAATACATGTGTAAAAGGAAACACTGTATTAATGTGACTTTACATTTTGAAGGCTTGAAATTGTTCTTATTTAGTTGTTAAATATTTTTACATCCTTACTTAAATCCTGTTCTAACACATTTAACATGTCAGCTATTTTCTGTCATGCATTATATGCATTAATAATTGGCCCCCAGTAATAACGTAAAGAACCTCGCCGTTATTTTTGACCGAGACTTGACATTTACAGGTCCTTCTCAAAAAATTAGCATATTGTGATAAAGTTCATTCTTTTCCATAATGTAATAATAAAAATTAAACTTTCATATATTTTAGATTCATTGCACACCAACTGAAATATTTCAGGTCTTTTATTGTTTTTAAACTGATGATTTTGGCATACAGCTCATGAAAACCCAAAATTCCTATCTCAAAAAATTAGCATATTTCATCCAACCAATAAAAGAAAAGTGTTTTTAATACAAAAAAAGTCAACCTTCAAATAATTATGTTCAGTTATGCACTCAATACTTGGTCGGGAATCCTTTTGCAGAAATGACTGCTTCAATGCGGCGTGGCATGGAGGCAATCAGCCTGTGGCACCGCTGAGGTGTTATGGAGGCCCAGGATGCTTCGATAGCGGCCTTAAGCTCATCCAGAGTGTTGGGTCTTGCGTCTCTCAACTTCCTCTTCACAATATCCCACAGATTCTCTATGGGGTTCAGGTCAGGAGAGTTGGCAGGCCAATTGAGCACAGTAATACAATGGTCAGTAAATTTACCAGTGGTTTTGGCACTGTGAGCAGGTGCCAGGTCGTGCTGAAAAATGAAATCTTCCTCTCCATAAAGCTTTTCAGCAGATGGAAGCATGAAGTGCTCCAAAATCTCCTGATAGCTGCATTGACCCTGCCCTTGATAAAACACAGTGGAGCAACACCAGCAGCTGACATGGCGCCCCAGACCATCACTGACTGTGGGTACTTGACACTGGACTTCAGGCATTTTGGCATTTCCTTCTCCCCAGTCTTCCTCCAGACTCTGGCACCTTGATTTCCGAATGACATGCAAGTACTTTGGACCACTGAGCAACAGTCCAGTGCTGCTTCTCTGTAGCCCAGGTCAGGCGCTTCTGCCGCTGTTTCTGGTTCAAAAGTGGCTTGACCTGGGGAATGCGGCACCTGTAGCCCATTTCCTGCACACGCCTGTGCACGGTGGCTCTGGATGTTTCTACTCCCAACTCAGTCCACTGCTTCCGCAGGTCCCCCAAGGTCTGGAATCGGTCCTTCTCCACAATCTTCCTCAGGGTCCGGTCACCTCTTCTCGTTGTGCAGCGTTTTCTGCCACACTTTTTCCTTCCCACAGACTTCCCACTGAGGTGCCTTGATACAGCACTCTGGGAACAGCCTATTCGTTCAGAAATGTCTTTCTGTGTCTTACCCTCTTGCTTGAGGGTGTCAATGATGGCCTTCTGGGCAGCAGTCAGGTCGGCAGTCTTACCCATGATTGCGGTTTTGAGTAATGAACCAGGCTGGGAGTTTTTAAAAGTCTCAGGAATCTTTTGCAGGTGTTTAGACTTAATTAGTTGATTCAGATGATTAGGTTAATAGCTCGTTTAGAGAACCTTTTCATGATATGCTAATTTTTTGAGATAGGAATTTTGGGTTTTCATGAGCTGTATGCCAAAATCATCAGTTTTAAAACAATAAAAGAACTGAAATATTTCAGTTGGTGTGCAATGAATCTAAAATATATGAAATATATTGCTAAAATTAGAAACATCCTGTCCAGGAGTGATGCTGAGAAACTAGTCCATGCATTTGTTACCTCAAGGCTGGACTACTGTAATTCTTTACCATCAGGTAGTCCACAAAATGCCATTAAAAGCCTTCAGTTGATCCAAAATGCAGCAGCAAGAGTTCTGATGAATTTTAAAAAGAGAGATCACATTTCTCCTGTTTTAGCTTCCCTTCATTGGCTCCCTGTTAAATCCAGAATAGAATTTAAGATCCTTCTTCTTACATACAAAGCCCTTAATAATCAAGCTCCATCACACATCAGAGATCTGATTGTTCCATATGTTCCCAACAGCCCATCAGGCTCCTCTCCAGTGGAACCAGCTCCCAGCTTTAGTCCGTGAGGCAGACACTCTGTTTACTTTTAAGGCCAGGCTTAAAACTTTCCTTTTTGATAAAGCTTATAGTTAGAGTGGCTAAGGTCATCCTGAGCTGGCTCTGTAGTTATGCTGCTATAGGCTTAGACTGCTGGAGGACAGACTTACCATTTTTCTTTAATCTGCTACTTCCTTTTCTCCTACTACTCTCCAGTTGTATTTCAGTACATTCTGTTATTTCGACTGTTAACTTTGTTTTCTCTCAGTGTTTTTCTCTCCATAGAAGATATACCTAGTCTGGTATCTTGCTTGGCTGCAATGCCCTGTTGGACGGGGGGCATCGACTGGGATGATGCTCCCAGTAACTGAACAACCACTGTGTCCTGTTATCAACTTTTTACTTTCTGTAACATAGAAAGTTCTCTTATATCAGATATTCTGTTCCTTCTGTTTCTCTGCTCTGTCTTCTCAAACCCCCAGACGGTCGTGGCAGATGGCCGCTCCTACTGAGCCTGGTTCTGTTGGAGGTTTCTTCCTGTTAAAGGGGAGTTTTTCCTCTCCACCGTCGCTACATGCTTGCTCAGTATGAGGGATTGCTGAAGGATTGCTGTGGTTGGAAAGTCTGCATCAACGGGGCCCAACTTCACGCCAATGACTGACGCAATCTGCTGGGATTCCTTAAATAGGAAACTTTTTAACTGATTGGAATGTTTGTATAAATGTATTGAAATAACTTCTTGTTAAGTGCCTTGAGATGACATCTGTTGTGAATTGGTGCTATATAAATATACTGAATTGAATTGAATTGAATTAATAATTCACAACAGACTCCAGATTATCTTGCCCTACCCAACGAAGTAATATGATTTATTAACATGAATTTAAAAGTTTACAGTTAGAAGTGCTTCTCAGCGCTCGCTGTCGCACTCCAGACTGTCCGTGCAGCGACACCACCTAATTTACATTAATACAAAATGCAGCCTCACAAGCTTTTTTATGCAGCTGGTGTTCCCCTTATTGGTTATGATGTATTTGTGATGCTCATAGGCATGCATTAATAATTATTTCTTAGCCTGGGAGAAGAACTCTCTTTAATGTAGCCTGGTTTGTCACGCCTCGCTTGAATTAGTGGGGATTGAATTCACCTGAGATTCGTTCGTGGAACCAAAATAGGCCTGGCGTGAGCTGTTAGGCCAGTTCAGGTGAGGCTATTTCAAATAAAAACAAACCGCATCATGGAGAACAAGGAACCAAGCAGGCAGATCAGGGACAAAGTTGTGCTGAAGCTAAAATTAAGGTAAAATTATAAAAAAAGTGTCTTAAGCTTTCAACATCTGTGTTCAAACCAGTATCTAAACATAGAAAAACGATGGAAGAACTGGAAACATGCCAGAACATGGATGTCTTCCAATAAATGACGGGCCGAGCAAGCAGAACATTAATCAGAGAAGCAGTCATTTGCCCATAGTAAGTCTGGAGGAGCTGCAGATATCCAGAGCTCAGGTGGGAGAATCTGGTGGCTGGAAGAATAATATTATACATCCTGTTTACCCTGAGCAATCAAACATGTAGAAGAAGGTGCTCATGTCAGAAAAAAAACAAAACTGATATTTATTTATTTTTTACAAGAAAAATGTGACATAGGGTGGAAAACTATCACTGCACATCATGCAAAACACACTATGTCCACTGTAACACATGGTGGTGGTAGCATCATGCTTTGGGGATGCTTTTCTTCAGCGGGGAGAGTGAAATTGGTCATAATTGATGGGGAAATGGATGGAATCTAAATACAGAGCAATCATGGGAGAAAACCTGGTAGACATATAGCTAGAGCTACCATTCAGAATGGCCTAGTCAAAGCCCAGACCTAAACCCAGTAGAGAATCTCAGGCAAGACTTAAACAATTGGATGTTCACAGATGCTGTCCATCCAATCTGACTGAGAAAAGCTGGTAGAGACATACCCCAAAGGACTTGCAGTTGATGCCGCAAAAAGGGCTTTCTAGAGAATATAAATATACATGTGTGTAGCTTTATAACAGAAAATCCCAGTAAAGTATTTAAAGTTTTGTTGTAGGTTGTAACGTGATAAAATGTGAAAAAGTTTAAGGGATATGAGTACTGTGAAGCTGAATCCTTTTCATGTTAAGACACTGTCTACAGATGACCGCTACACAGAACCCCACTTCAAATAATTTGAACTGAACTATAAAAATGAACTAAGTCCTCCTATAAAGTACAGCACAGACAGGACCAAGGAAGGAGTAATAAAAGGACTTCAGGCATCATCACTATTAAGATGCACCACAGCAGTCATGGTCATTTTCTTCATTTTTTTAGTACAAAGGTGAGGGCAGGGGGCCAGAGGTTAGTGGTTACAGGTTATTAACGTAACTACCTGCACGACAGGGACGTGTCCGTGCAACACGGCGAATGTGAGTGGCGTCGCCTGGCGCGTTTCAGGGTAAACTGAGGGGTGCTTGTTTACTGTGCTTGGCACCTGGGAAGTCATAGGTGAAGTTCAGGGAGAGAGATACACAGCTGTTATAACATTCAGAGCTCAGGGAAAGGGTGGAGATGGGGAAGGAAGCAGTATGCAGGAGAGGTGTAGGCAGAAGAGGGCAAGATGGCAGGGGGAGATTTTCCTTTTGGGTTTAACAGAAAATCTTGAGCAGCTTTAATTCTTCCTCTCATCTCAAATCCTTACTCTAAGCAATGAGGAGGCTGCGTCTGCCTGGACCAGGTTCTCTGAGTGCACTTTGCTGTGTCTGTCTGGCTCCACCTTTTCGTGGAGTTTCATCTCAACAACAAATGAAACCAGAGAGAAGATGTAACAGTGACAACACAAACACATGCGCGACTCGAGGTGAAGACTCAGAAGCAAAGCAGAGGTGTTGTTCTGTGGATTTTTAAATTGGTTTTATTGCTGATTAAATGATCAAAATGATTTCCAAAAGTCACCCAGAGGTGACTTTTGTCACATTTTATTTGGGCGCAGATGCTAAGCAGCAGCGGGAATGTCGGTGTTTTATTGTTTAATGATATGAATTATTAATGATTTTATAATTACAGTCAGCCCCAGCAGAGAGGAAGAAAAATCCGTGACAAGCACTATCTTGCAACCCGCTGTATCATCTGGTTTCACATCACTGAAAGGCTCAACTCATAAAAATGTACGAAAACAATTATTTGTATAAATTAATCCATGCAGGAATGAGTGTTATGTTCACTTAAACATTTTTTGATGCCTTTAGAGTGAAGGTTGAGCAATAGATTTGATGAAAACCATTTACATGAATGAAAAGCAGGTGAGGTAAAGCACAGCAGTTTACTAGGGGTGTAACGTTACACAAAAGATTATAGTTCAGTATGTATTCGGTACACTTTAAGCAAGAAGAAAATATATAAATGTGCATCTGACTTAACTTTTTTTTTTTTACTTTAATCAGCATTAAACAAAGAACCTTTTTTTCTGAATTTCGTCCTTTCAATTCCTGAAATTTATTCTATTTATTATGTTCTATAACTTAAACAGTTGATAGTACATAACTGACTGGAGATTTGATTGGAAATGTTTTAATAAATAAAACAGTACAGGTAGATATAACCAGAGTAGAAAACAAGATAAACACTTGAAAACAGTCAGTATTAATGTTTAGAAATGTTCAAATAATACTTTGCGCATATTTGAGAATAAAATATGCTTAAATCACTTTGGAGTTGTTTTGATATTTCGACACCCTAGTCTCCCGGCTGTACTTGAATGCAGCATCGGCTGCGGTTGGAAAAATCCCTTCTCATTAAAGGGTTTATCATTTAAAGTTGGGCTGCTGAACGCTGCACTGCGCTCTGAGTCCTAAACATTCTGGATGTGTTCAGGCAGAAAAAACAGCTGGATCAGTTTGGTACATGGCATTCAGTAGCTTTATAGAAGGATCTTCATCAGTTTTTGGATATTTGCTCCCAATAGGTGAACATAATTAGAGCAGAAATGTAAAATCGTCTCTATACTTTAAAAGGGACACATCAGGAATGATTTCAACCGGACGTGCTTTGCTTCTGACTCGCCACAGGGACAAATCTAAAGAATCTGAGGTGACGAAAAGAGGATGAGTATCTTTTTAGTTGAGCAAAACATAACTAAAACTGAAGATTAAAGCAGTGATACAAACACACAGGACAAACTGCGAAGAAGAAAGGAAAAGAAAAAGCATGATTTATAATTGCAAAGCCTCTATTTTACCGTCTTATTTCAACATAGCAAATAGGTGCAATAAAGTTCATGCAGTTTGTGGCAGCAAGTTACACAAAGTGCACCTGCTTGTATAACAGTGGTGTATTATTGATGTGCCATAAAGCAAACTGCTGCTGGATATCTGCAGTGTGAAGTGAAATGAAGTGACTGCTGGAGCTGAGGGACTATCAGCGGATTATTATTCAGTATCAGTGGGAAGAGAAACCGACAAAGGATAATCGTTTATCATCAGTGCACTTCGTGTAACGAGCTGCAGGGAGAGCAGAGAGCGAGCTCAGAGAAGGTGAGACAGAGAATGGGGAGCAGGGGAGGTGGGAGGTGGATGGGGGAAGGAGGGGGGGGGGTAAAGTTTTTACAGAAACAAAAGTGAATGAAACATTAATCTTGGACAAAACTGTGGAATCATCGTGCCACGTTGGACAGACCCGACTGACCTCGCTGTTGATGTCCGCTCCGGCGTCCAGCAGCATCTGGACCATGGCCTCGTCACCTCGCACGCAGGCGTACATCAGGGGTGTCATTCCCTGCAGGAAACACGAGAGGGCTGCATGAAACCCTTTAACTTTAAAGTTTAATGGGATGAAAGGATGTTGAACAAACATGTGCTACGGAGGTCTAGAAGCATCACCATGTCTAAATTAACAACCAGTGTTCACTGTACATGACTGTGAATAAAAATAAAACTGTATTCTCTGCACAGAAAAAACATTTTCTTGTTTTTAAGGGAATCTAGGGTTGGTATTCAACAGTAAATCAGAGGGTGGTTAGGCTTTTCATTCTGCTTTTCTGTGCTGCACGACTCTGTAAATATATCCAGTAAATATTCTCAGCCATCAAAGATGTGAATACTGGACTGAAGAACTCAAGGCAGTCGCTCTGCAGGAGGCGAGGGGTTCTGTGAGCTCTCCATCCGTCCGTCCATCCATTCATCCATCCATCCATCCATCCATCCATCTGCTATTTTTACCATCCATCCATCCATCTGCTATTTTTACCATCCATCCATCCATCCATCCGCTATTTTTACCATCCATCCATCCATCCATCCGCTATTTTTACCATCCATCCATCCATCCGCTATTTTTACCATCCATCCATCCGCTACTTTTACAATCCATCCATCTGCTATTTTTACAATCCATCCATCCATCCATCCATCTGCTATTTTTACCATCCATCCATCTGCTATTTTTACCATCAATCCATCCATCCATCCATCCGCAATTTTTACCATCCATCCATCCATCCATCTGCTATTTTTACCATCCATCCATCCTTCCATCCATCCATCTGCTATTTTTACCATCAATCCATCCATCCATCCATCCATCCATCCGCAATTTTTACCATTCATCCATCCATCCATCTGCTATTTTTACAATCCATCCATCCATCCATCCAGCCGCTATTTTTACCATCCATCCATCTGCTATTTTTACCATCCATCCATCTGCTATTTTTACCATCCATCCATCCATCCATCCATCCATCCATCCATCCATCCATCCATCCGCTATTTTTACAATCCATCCATCCATCCATCCATCCAAAGATATTTTACCTGCGGCTACTCCAGCTTATGCCTTGACGTCTCAGATGAGAAGTCAGTCTTTTTTGCTATATTATGATACAAAAACCATGTATTTTTTTCTTTAGATAAACAGACTCAAAATGCAACTTTCTGTTTGTCTATCGAGTGGAGATAAAATAACTACTTAATCTGGTACTGCAGCATTTATCCTGGTCCAGCTGCTGTCAAGTTGAGTCAGTGTCCCACTTTTACCGCATCCATGCATCAGAGCCATTGGGAAGTGGAAGCTAATGCGGCATTTTGATTTTTAGGCTACGCCTGGTTAACATCAATTTAGATTCTCAAGGCAACCTCTCACTTCAGTGCACGAAATCAGCACATTTTAATGGATTTCATTAGTATTTCATGTGATAGAACAACACAACTGAGGAAGAAGGGAAGAAAACAATGCATGGTTTATTTGTATTCAGCCCCTTTTATACTGACACCCCTAAATAAAACCCAGTGGAACCAAAAGACTTTAGAAGTCACCTAATTAGTTAACCACTTATGGATGAGTACTGTAAATTAACTTCATAGCTGTTTTGTTGTGAATACAGCCAAGGTGGTGTATGAATACCACAAATGTTGCTTGATACATATGTCGCTCGTACCAAGGTTGCTATAATATGTATATATATATATATATATATATATATATATATATATATATATATATATATATATATATAAGAAATTGAGTGAGTAGTACTGGTATTAGTAGTAAGCAGTATGTGAACCTTAGGAATAATAGTAAACATTATATATTCTGTGCCACTTTGAATCAAGTGATTACTTAATATAACAAAACAGTCATAATTTCATGAATTTAATAAAAAATAAATAATTTACTACATAAGTAAATACTCCAATACAATAATTGTTTATTATGAAACAGGGAATAAAGATTCTAGGACAGTACAGTAAACAGAACTTTAGTATTTGAGTATTTAGCTGTATTTGAAACACTGCAGTAGTAAAATAAATAAGTGGTTGTTCAAAAATATATGTTGAAATTCAATTTATAGCACTGATTACATATTGTGAAAAGGGGTGATGAGCTGATGGGAGAGTGCATCACAGGATTATTTTTAAAGCTGTGTTTAAAACTGTAATGATGAAAAAGCAATGTTTGTTTAAAAAAATATTTTGACTCAATTTCAATGTCTTCTTTGATCATTTGCGAGATAAATGAATGAATTAATAAATATACTAAGATTGAAAGTTTGTTTCACTCATTAAGTGCTTGGAGGATCTGACTTGCATCATAGCTACATTTATACTAATAGGATCTGCAATATTCAAGATAATCTTTAAATAATTTAACATCTGATTAACAGCAAAAACACAAGTAATAAATTATTGTGTACAATTTGATATAAGTTTAGGCATTAAGGCATGAAGGTGGTAAAAACTTTAGTCTCTCAACGTACAAAGCTGGTAGAGGTACTCCCCAACATAGTTCTACATAGCATTAAGCAAAATACAAATGCCTGTCACACTTTTCAGATCTTTATTTGTCCAACATTAAAGAAAAGCAGAATTTTCCTCCCACTTCACAGTCATCGGGACAATTTGTCTTTCACATTATGTTTGTGATTGCAGTGTACCAAAATGGCAAAACAGTTTAAAGGGTTTGAATAGTTTTGCAAGTTTTGTGATGTGTATGAAATTCGGATTTTATATCTTTGTAATTATCTGTCAAATACCAGGCGGCGTTGAAGGAGTAATAAAGTGAAACCTGTGGATCGCCTTCATATCTGAAATCATCACGGCGATCGTAACAGCTTCTTGATTAAGTAGATCGTTTTTCCAGGAAATACTTAAGACTGAATCACCACAGAGGGATATAAGTCTGTGACATAAAGTGATGCTGCGGGTTACAAGCTGGTCGTAAAAGGCCTCTGTTGAACGTAATGGCCCGAGTCGGACATATGATCGAAGTCTGCTTTACAGAAGCTTGTTGAAAGCACTTCAGCTGCTCTGATAGATGGATTCAATTCTTTGCCTTGCTTACAGTAAAGTTTTGATTCTTTTTCTTATACACAATTGAAGAAGCTTGCGTCTGAAGTTCAGAGAACATTGTGCGTGGGCAGAAAAAGGTGCGGAGAGAGCTCCATGTATATGGGGACAATCAGGGATATAAGATGACCACCTGCTGTCAATCTCTCAAGGAGGGAGCTATTCTGAGGCATTTATGATTATCTACAGGATATAAGATGATGTTGAAAAGGGCCCTGAGTTTACAAAGGGTCATTCACAGCATAAATGGGACTAAATTAAACATAAAGATGTAAGTAGTGATTTAAAGATAATTACTTGAGACTGGTCTCTGAATGAATCACCCCTTTTTCTATGAATATGATTTCAGTTTTAAATTGTCAATAGTTTATATTAAATCAGATTGAGTCACAGTACAATTACAGCACAATCTGCACCTACTGTACCGCTGGTAAGGATGTGCAAAAAGCCTTAGAATTAACCTTTAATTTGACTCAATTAATTCAGAGAAAAGAAACAAAAATGTTCAGAAATAATTATTTTGTAACAAATTCACTAAAGCCAGACAAACTGGCACCTATTTTTTCTCTATAAAATAACTGAAGCAGATTTTTGTGATTTAAATTTTACTTTTTGAGTTGCTCAGAGTGCTGAGGAACTTTTGATCAGTAACGTCGCACCTTCTGTATTCTAGGGCTAAAAACATGGCATGAAACAGAGGTCATATTTACTTGGATGAATGGAAGAATGATTGTATAAATCAATGAGTCAATAGATGGATGGATGATTAATTAGCAGATGGATACAGCAATGGGCACATGGATGACTGGATGGATAGAGAAACAGACAAGAGAATGAATGAATGAATGAATTGATAGAAGAATGGTTTGATGTATGGATAAACTGATGGATGAATGGCAAGTTTGATGGAACAGCAGACAGAGGGACAGACAAATTGATGGATGGATGGAAAAACACAAGAAGGAATGAATCAACAAACGAACAAACGTATGGATGATTATTTGGGAGAAAATGTTTGCCGTTTGGCTATTTTTGTCAGTAGGAAGACTAATATATATATATATATATATATATGAAGCAAAGAGCTGCATGTAAATGAATGACAGTTAAAGAAGAGATGAGCATGACTGAAAAGAGAGAGACTGCGGACTAAAAGCAGGAGAGAAAAAACCCATCTCATACATTACCTGTGAAACAGAAAAGGCTGATAATACGTTTGTGAGACTATGATCCCGAACGATTTAGGAGAAAATGTACCGACATCTTTGAATACTCATGAGTACAGCATCAGATTTTTAGGAGTTGACTGTATCTGTGCAGCACAAAAAGAAAGAAACCAACATCCATCTGAAACTAATCAGAAATTTTTTTTTTCTTCTAAACGAACATTAAGAATTTAGTACTCTGCAGTACTCACAGAAAAGGAGGCAAAGCCAAGTATGTGTGCAAACCTGTACTGATCTGCCAGGTAACACTTGTTAGACACTTGTAATACATTGTGCATCGCTCTCTAGCAGTGATTGTGTAAAAGTATGGGCTGTTAAAGCTGCATATATACGTGTAGGATAGTGTGTGTGTTGAGTGTCACACCTGTTCGCTCATGCTGTTAAGGCCTTCGGGCCCCAGCAGATTGACGGCCTGTTTGACCAGGTCCGTCCGCCCGCAGTTGAGCATCCTGAAGCCCAGATCCTGCAGGAACTTGGCCTCGGTGGACGCTGCGTCCAGCTTCCGGGTGGCGCAGAAACAATCTTCGGCTCTGCAGATGGAAAAGGCAGATACATTATCGTGACTAAGTGGGGGCTTATCTCAGAAATAGATTTGGGGAATCAGTGGGTATTCATCTCCCTGTGCACACTGTGGGAGAGGGGGAATGATTATTGCTTAGCTTTTCACAGCTTAAACCAGAATCAACTCTATATGCATTGAGCTGTTTACATTTAGAGACAATTCACTCATATTAGAAACTATGAGTGCTCAGTCTTCTGCCTCCTCCAGGTGAGATTTCTGCTGTGACTTGTTTTTTTTTTTTTTCTCCGTAATGATTCTTAATTGATGCTGTGAACAGCTGCTGCTGATCTAGTTCCCTACAGGGTCACAGATAAACCTCATCTAAAAATTCTTCTGATTCTATCTGACAATTATGTCTGGCATTTGAAAAGAGATGCTAATTGGTAACAAACACCTTCACCATTCTGTTTGTTGCATCTCTACAAATGTTTGGAGTGGGAGGACTATTAACCCATGACTGTGTCTGTGTGACAAAAAACCTGAAAACTATTGATGTTGTTGTATGAAAAGAGAGGAAGAAATCCTCAAAGTGAGAAGTATATGAATATCTGACAAGACTAGCTGATTTATGATTTTATATCTATGAACTGTAATACATACAAACTTATTTGTGTGAGATTGTTTTTAAATTAGCATAAAAAATGCAACTTGGATGGAGCAAAAAAGGCTGCAGGTTTTTTTGACAGAGGTGCAGTTTTGAATCCAACTGAAAACGAAGGAATTACATGATTTTTCCCCACATGTCCCTAAACTTTATGTCATCTTTACTAAACTCTAGAAACAGCGTGCATCAAAAATCACGCCGAAAGCAAATAATATTTAGACTTGGTATTTAGTCCATTTTCATCCTTTTAGGTCAGAGCAGAGGTCGCACTAGACGTTTTTGTTGTCCATCATTTTGACCGATGGGGTAAAAGAAAAATCTGGTCATAATATATTGGTACCAGTCAATTTTTCAAATGATTACATAATCAATAGTATCTATTTTTTCATTTATTTAAATTAATATCCAAGCTGAACAGAGAACTAGATATAAACAACAAAAGATTGCACTTAAAATAGGAACATTTCACCTGCTGGGCCTGAATGGACAACTTCCTCCTGGTCCGCATAGAACTGAAATGCTCACCCACTTGTGCGTAATCAAATCTTTTTCAAGTGGGATTCCTGTAGAGGTTATTGTGATTAGGATTTGGATTTTTGCCACAGACAGATTGCTTCTATGTGGGTTTAGGTGTTGTTCTAAAGGCTGAACCCACACTGCGCTGCCACACTGGAGACTGGAATCACAATAAGCGCCACTCCAGCCAAAGTTCTGAAATCAGTCAGTTTCACAAACCTTCTGCATTGGTGGTTTGCACGACTGCAGGTTTACTGGAAAATTTAAAAAGAATCCTCCTATTGTTTTACCTGCCCCCTGTGATTTTATTGTCAAGGATTTTAACAGAAGGCATCAGTCCACTCTTGACCGGCTTGCTCCACTACAAGTTAAAAGTTTAAAATCTAAAGCTGCAACGCCGTGGAAAAATGAAAACCTCAGAAAAATGAAGAGAAATTGTAGGGCGGCGGAGAGAAAATGGAGGGAAAGTAAAACCACAATAAACCATCAAATATACACAGATCTTCTCAAATTATACAACAATGCAGTAAGAAATTCAAGAAATTCATACTTCTCCAAAATCATCTCGAAACATTAAAATAATTCCAAAATCCTTTTTTCCACTATTGATAAACTTTTAAACAGAGCTACTACTGCATTTCCTAAAACCCCCTCAAACACTCTTTGTGAGGAGTTCGCAGACCACTTCAGAGGGAAGGTAGACACCATCAGATGTAAGATTTTATCTTCTCAGAGTAACATGGTTTTAGACAAATCTGAGTGTGTGTCTTTACCAGAGGAAACGCTGGACAGTTTTGTCCTGGTAGAAGCTGGGACTCTTGATAAAGTTTTCTCCTCAGTGAGGCCCACCACATGTGTTTTGGACCCGATTCCCACTTCCTTTTTTAAGCAATTTTATGGATCTTTTAGAGATGAGATTTTAACCATGATGAATTGCTCCCTTCAGACGGGGGTCTTTCCTGCCGCCTTTAAAGGGGCGGTAGTGAGGCCCCTGCTGAAGAAGAGCAATTTAGATTTTAATGATTTTAACAATTTTAGACTGGTGTCTAACTTACCTTTTTTAAGCAAAATTTTAGAAAAAATTGTTTTAATTCAACTGAATGATTTTATTAATGAGCACAATGTCCTGAAGAAATTTCAGTCTGGTTTTAGGGTGAACCACAGCACAGAGACGGCCCTTCTAAAGATTTTAAATGATTTTAGATTAAACTATGATGCTCAGAAGGTGACAGTGTTGGTTCTACTGGATCTAAGCGCTGCCTTCGATATAGTAGACCACACTATTCTTTTAACCCGTTTAAAACAGATTGGCCTCTCTGGTGCTGTTCATAAATGGTTCACATCATATCTCACAGACAGGACTTTTATGGTAAGTTTAGATACCTGCTCCTCTAGGGTCCATAGGATTACATGTGGTGTGCCCCAGGGTTCGATTTTAGGCCCAGTGCTTTTTAACCTTTATATGCTCCCTCTTGGCAGCGTCATCAGAAGACATGGAGTCAACTTTCACAGTTATGCTGATGATACACAGTTGTACATCTCCATGTCTCCTGATGACACACGGCCAATGGATGCACTTTTTAACTGCATTTTAGACATTAAATCCTGGATGGCAGAAAACTTTCTCCAGCTCAACCAGGACAAAACTGAAGTTTTAGTCATCGGTCCTGAGGCTCAGAGAGAGAAACTTTTACTAAAACTACAATCACTGTCTTTTAATCCCTCTTTACAAGTGAAGAACCTGGGCGTGATTTTTGACTCTGAGCTGACTTTTATTCCTCACATAAAAAATATTACTAAAATAGGTTTTTATCAACTAAAGAACATCGCCAGAGTCCGCCCCATTCTCTCTCGGGCCAACACGGAGACACTGATGCATGCTTTTATCTCCAGTAGGATTGATTACTGTAATGCCCTGCTTTCTGGTCTTCCCAAAAAGAGTATATCAGGTTTACAACTACTACAAAATTCAGCAGCATGTGTCCTGACGAAAACCAGGAGGCGGGAGCACATTACACCGGTCTTAAAATCATTGCATTGGCTCCCCGTACATTTCAGGATCGACTTTAAGGTTCTTTTAATGGTTTTTAAGTGTCTTAATGGTCTTGGGCCTTCTTATCTCTCTGAACTGCTTTAACCATATAAACCTTCGCGGTCTCTGAGCTCCTCTGGCAGCCGTCTCCTTGTCACCCCAAAAGTCAGGACACACACGCATGGCGAGGCGTCTTTCCAGTTTTATGGCCCTCACCTCTGGAACAGGCTGCCAGAAGACCTCAGGGCTGCAGAGAACGTTCATGTTTTTAAGAGCAGGCTCAAGACTCACCTTTGTAGCCTAGCTTTTAACTGATTATTATTTATTACTGTCTGTTCAATTGCTCTGCATGTTTTATATGATTATATTTTTATCAGTTTTACTATTTAATCTTAGCACATTAATTTACCGTTTAAAAAAAAATACTTTAATTCATCTTAATCCCCGTTCCAGTGTTTCCTCTGTGGGAGCCCTCTGCCCCGGGAGCCGTGGTCGGCTGTGGCTCCCTGGGTGCTCTCCAGGTGGAGCTCGGGTGGAGGTGGGGGTCTTGGCTTTGCCTCCACTGGGTGCCCTGTGTCGGTGCCTCGTCTGCTGCTGTTAATCTACCGCTGCCGGGGCAGATGGCTCCTCTGACGGCGTTTCCTTGCATGGTTCATCTACACTCGGCCCAATGTGCCTTTTTAACTTTTTATTTTAACTGTGTGTTTGCATTGGAGTTTGGTTGGGGGGTGGGGGGTATAACTGTGACCATGCTTGTAAATCTGTGGGGGAGGGAAACGAAGGTGGTTTTATGTGGGGTCATTTTAATCTGAAAGCACTTTGTGATGCAACTTCTTGTATGAAAATGGCTTTATAAATAAAGTTTGATTTGATTTGATTTGATTTGACTACGGGCTCGTCAGAGTGTGTCTGTAACCAGACGCACCGGTCACAGTCGAGCTCCAAGCCTCAGTAACTCTTCAACGCGTTGTCAGCTCCCGGTTAGCAAGATACATTGAGTAAGGTGTACAGGTCTGAGAGGATGCTCAGATGCTCTCATGGGAATATTTTTTTTTGATTGATTCAGTTACCTGTACTCAGTGCAAAAAGTTGAAAATGTCTGCTCGTCTCCATCAAGTGGTCAGGGGTCTGATTTGTAATCTGGCAAAATGATTGATGGCCTTTAGAATTTTCTGTCACCGTTCTAAAAAAATGGTCAAATACGGAATATATTTTGTTAATGCGACCCCTGGGCCAGAGCCAATTTTTTTCTAAAACACTCCAGCTTCTACCACAAGGGCTGCTGGACATCTAGGTATAGAGTCAGCAAAAGGACAGCTAATGTCTTTGCAGACTCCACACATCCTGGACAAAAACTGTTTAGACTGTGCTGTGAAACAAAATAGGCATTTTTGCAATCCTTCTTCTTTTCTTTATTTATATTTAAAAATTCAGGAAACACATGTACATATTGTTCCTTTATCCTCATTTTATTTCCCCTAAAGTTTATCTATTTATACCTAATGTCTGTACGCTGTGAACGCTAATTAACTGAAGTCAAATTCCTTGTTTGTGCTGACAATCTTGGCCAATAAATTTGATTCCAAGTTAGGACAAATTCCTATTCTCCTTTGCCAATATCCCTTTAGCTGTAGCCCTTCATTCTCCTTGCTTTCATCTGTTACTTGTTCTGTAAGACCACCTTCATACTCAGTTAATACCATCCTTGAATCTCCAAGATTTTCACAGTCCATTTGAACCTGACTGGATCATGGCGTTCCTTCATTGTAAAAGGAAATTATGACACTGAAAGGGTCTTAGTACTCGCCAAATAGGTTTTTCTTACAAAAACACCACTACCTAATGCATCAGATATTTTTACAGGCTATATAGGGGACCGCTCTGCACTTCACCAACGGTTTCAGCCTTGCTATGGAAGAGGAAACACCATCTGTATATTTATCAGCTATTCTCTTGCGTGAGATGATGCAGGTGAAGGAGTGTTCAGTCGGTGCACAAAAGCCTATTGTTGTACCAATAATTTCCAGTCTACATTAAGTTTCTGAAGCATGAAAGGTACATTTTTGCATTCAAACTTGACATATACTGTAGGTGTCAACAATGTGACAGCGTCCAAGGGAATTGTTGATAATAGCGATGAAATTAGGCCCAAAGGGAAGAGAAATGAAGTGATTAGATGTGAAATCTGGGGTCGCCTGTATTGTTCTTTACTACTTTTTAAAATAAAAGGTATTCTGGACAAAATTTACAAAACATGTTCTTGATTTTTATTTCAAACTTTTAATTAGGCAATCTTCTTACTCCTTTGATTTTATGTAGCAACCAGCTCAAAACTAAAGTGTCATTTACCACAAAAAAGTGTGATTTGCTTCTTCTGTTATGGTAAGGTGTCAGAGGTACAGCATGACCTAAAACCAACGGCAATACCTTGGGAAAGATAATAAAAAGCCTCCACAGTAAAAAAAAAAGAAAAAAGAAGGAATGTCACCCTTCTTAAATTCACTCATTTAACTTTTATAAATTCATATGCTGATGATATTCAGCTAAATTGATCTATAAAGCCTGAGAAATCTGATCAGTGTAGAACCAAAACCAATAAGAATTCCCCTCTACCCTCAGTAAAGCTGCACAATATATCAAATCGTAATAGACATTGCAATATACTGTAATGTGTGCGCAATACTGCAAAGAAACACTATATTTGCAGGGATGCAATACTTCAAGACTCAGGATTTCAAGCCTGTAGGGATGTGTATTGGCAAGAATCTGGTGATACAATATGTATCACAATACAGGGGGATGATATGATATTGTGATACTATGAGTAAGACTACATATTGTGTTTTTTAAAACTTAATTTAACTGGAGAAAAATTGTCACAGCATTCTAAACACTCCAACCTGTTTCATAAATTAACACATTCAGTTTTATTACGAGATCTAGTTGATTCACTGGAATGAAGAAGGTGAAAACAGCCACAAACTAGCGGTCATGCTTTTATATTTACTACAAAAATTACTGTCATCATTAATGGCTCCTTTCAAATTCTATAAAATAAAATAAAAATAAATATTGCTTTGGAATCTTGATACAATATCGTGGCATAAAATATCGCGATATATATCGACATATCAATATTTTTTTACATCCCTACAAGCCTGTATAATATATCTGACAAGTTGGATGGACTCTATGCTAAAGCTCATTGTGTGAAAAAGACAAAAACGGGACAACTGATATTAACATCAACTTTGCAGTTTTCCATAGTAGTCTTCAATCCAACTTTGTTGTCGCAAGCAATTCATTCTTACTTTATTTGTCGAGGTTCACAGTCCACACCAGGCAGCAGCAGCCTGGCGGCCTGTCTCACATCGTCGCTGTCTACAGAGAAGCTCCGTCTGTGTTCAGTGTGGGCGACAGCCACCCGGATCCACTCCATCAGCGGAGGCAGAACCAAGAAGGGCCTGCAGAGCAGAACAGAGCTCAGCATTGATTAGCATCAGTCATTTTAAAGTCAGATTACATTCATTTTGATGAGGGCAATGATTTGTTTAGCAGCACGGTGTGAATAAGTTACAATGGGTTGAAGTGATTATTTGAGTAGCCTACCTAATGTAAAACGGACAATTTTATCACAAAATATTGCTAATTAACACCATTACCACTATTATGTAAGCAATAACAATAAGAATCAATTTATTGCCATAACTGTGTGTTTTTCTAATGACTGAAAATGGTTAATAGAGACTTTGGTTCCATGTAAAGCTTACAGCCTCAAACTAAACTAATTAAAGATGTCCTTGTAGATATTAGAGAGGCAGGAACAGAAAATCAATACTTGAAATTTATTACAGGGACAATTCAGAGCAGAAAGAGCTCTAGAAGCGGTAACCCCCCTAAATGCTGTTATTACCCTCATTTATCAGGAAGAGCAATGGCCTGACTGATATGTCCATTTTTCATAATTTATTTTGGAAGTGTCTATTTTAGATTAATCAATCTATAGAAAACCCACACAGTGCCCAGTCTGTTCTTTTCCTCTGCGGGGCAACAGCTGCAAAAGCCAGCTCAGTCATTTTCATTTCAAATCTTTTACACCTGATTCAGAATAAAATCGGATTGCATCAAATTTGGATTTCAAAAAATAAAGTTACATTTTCACAGTTCTGTGTAAAGGCATTTCAAAACATGTTTTACTCTGGTGATCTAAAAAACAACAATTCAAAACAGTTTAATTCAACGCTGCACGCCGTCATGCATGTTTTAGATGTTTCTCTGAGCCAGCACACCTGCTTTCAATTGATGGCAGATTAACAGGCTTTTGCTGAACTGCATTTATCTAAATCAGGCATGTCAAAGCAGGAAAAACATCTAAAACATGCGGGGCAGTGTGCCTTGAGGAACAAGGTTAGGAAAGACTGCTTTAAAATATCGTTAATGGATGGAGGTAAAGCAATGGTGTACATTAAAGTAAGTATTTAAACTTTCATACCTTTATTCTGGAATGTACAAAACTAAAAAAAGGAAATAATCAGATCGTTGACACCTTCACATCACTTTTAACTATTTATTTTAAGGATCCCCTCATTTAAAGCTTGATGTCCTCTGAATGGTCAGGTTCATCCCATTTAAGCACATTTTTGTACCATTTCAACAGGTGCCGAGTTGTCTTGATGAGGAGTATAAAGCTTTTTTTCTTTTTATTATTTTTTCTACTTTGACAAAACCAGAGGTGGGTAGAGTAGACAAAAATACTTCAAAATACAAGTGCTTGAGTACTTGTCTTGAGATCATAACATAATTTATTATTTAAAAATGATGCGGACACAAATGTTATGTGCAAATTCTAAAGACTAAAATACTCAATGTATATATGTTAGACCAGGGTAAGGTACCCCCACTTGACCTCCAAATGGCACAACAAGCTCAGCAGATATAACTGTTAGGTTCCTTGGGTGTTTGGGTTTTGAGTTTTGAGTTTTAGTTATTTCATTTCCTTATTCAGTTTTTCCTTCCACCACATTTTCTCACCCTCTTTAACCCTCAGGTGCTCTTATGTCTTTGTGGTTAATTCCTAATTAATTTACTTAGGTTCTTAGTGTTACTTATTTTGGCTCTTTCTTCCTTTCTTATGTTCACTTCCTGTCCTTGGGCATTCTCACCTTCGTTTTCTTGTTTAATCTTTTATTTGCTTTCTTCTTCTTTTCATTATTTGTTCCGGTTAGTTTTGTTGTACTTAATTTCTCTTATTAGTCAGTCTTCCTTTAAAGAATCCTTTCCTTGTAGGTTTATTTCTTTCAGTTCTGTTTTCTCGACTCTAGTGCTCTTGAGTTTTTCTTAAGATTCATTTACTAGTTTCTCTTAGGTTCATAGTTATTCCTCATTCCTCTTTGTTGTAGTTCTGTCTAGTCCTTTCTATGTTTTGTTCATGACCTTCCTCTCTGTTTTTCTTGCCATTCTGCATTCCTTCCCAGCTACTGATTGTTTCCACCTGTTCGCTCCCTCTCACCTGCAACTGCTTCTTCCTAATTAGTCCTTAGCCTTCTCCCTGCCACTTTCTTCTTCTTCTTCTTCTTCTAATGGTGTTTTTTTGGCGGTTGGCAAACAACTTATTGGTGCATTACCGCCACCTTCCGATATGGAGTGTGGGCCAACATGGCCCCATCAGTCCCTGCCACTTTCACACCTCCTCAGTATATTTAACCCCTTCTCTGTCAGCCACAACTTGCTGGTTTGTCGTCTAACATCCCTGTCTTTGGTTCCTGTTCCATGCCACGAAATTTTCTGGTCTTCCTGAGTTATGCAAGTTCATGATCTTAGTTCTTTTGTTATAATTAAATCATTGTTGTTTTACTTTGCTGCATTTGGGTCCTCATTACACAAGTCATGAAAATAACCTAAAAAGGATGAAGCTTGTATACAAACAAGAGGTCTCACTTTAACATAAACTGTATGTGTGAGTATCATGTAGTTTTGGTTAACCAAAAGCATTCAGTTTAGTTCAGTAAAGTTATTTGCAGTTGGTAGAGTATCCAGAAACTTTATTCAAGTAAGAGTAGCTATTTCATATAGATATTACAGTACTCAAGTAAAAAGTACGGTGTAGTAAAACTACTTCTTAAAGTAATCCCCCCCCAAAAAAGTTACTTAAATACATGTAACTAAGTAAATGTAACTAGTTACTACCCACCTCTGAATAAAACACATTAGTCAAGTTAATACAGCTTATTAAATCCAATGATTACGATTTGTTCAGACTTTTAATTATTGAAATAAACCATCTTTATATTCAAAAGCAACTTGTAACACTACTTGTGCTGTGAAAACATTCCTAACTTCCATATATCCAACTTATTTGGAAGTCACTGTATGTTTTTGTGCCAATTTTCCATAAACTTCCACAATTATGCAACCTTTAGATTGCTATTTAAAAACATTTTCCAGATTGTAAAACTTTAAACTGAACAAGTGAATGTTGTGCTATATATATATAACTTAAATTCCATAATGACTCCATTGGTAACCACTTGAGCGTTATCGCTCCAGTATGATTCCTTTAAAAAAATTATATATCCAACAGAGACCAAAAAGCTAAGAATATTACGTTGTTTAGTGAACTTGCCATTAACATGTTTAATTATGTATGCATGTCTACCTTTTTTTTTTTTTTCAAATAAATCAAACGCACTGCTGTTATTGACAATTTAACGTTACCTCTGTTTGTTCTTTGACACATTATTTCTAAGCTATTCAGTTTCTGTTAAAGCTTAAAGTAATTTCACATAGACTTGCATAAACCCTGAGAATCTTATTTAATCACACTGCTTGTCATCCCGTAGAGTTATTTAGCTCTTCGCTACTTTTCTCCAACCTTTCAGTTGAATGCTAAATAGAGTTTTGTCTCAGAGGAATTCAAACTCTGCTGACGTGTCACTCCGCCTGACATTCCTCGAGCTTCCCGGGGGTCGTCTGGATAAAGTTTTATCCTTTTTCAGCGAAGTGAGAAAGAAAGATGTTGGAACATCTCTGTCAAGCTGCTGCAGGCCTGGGCAAGTGTCAGCACTGACCAACCCACGCTGTTGGAGCAAACATCTTGAGAAAGAAATAAATGTATGTTTTTACTCGTACCAGACAACGATTATTGGTCTAAAATGTTAAAACGCACAGATACAAAAACGCAGAGAAGTTTGGTATTTGTTTTTGCTGAGCAGATTATTTTTCTGTCAGCTTCAAACCATGAGGTGATGGAAAAGACCAGCAATTTGTGCATGGGTCCCAGATCATGCACACTAAAATCAAAGGGCTGAATCGCGTCCTTCGCATGCAGTCCCATTCTGCAGAGTCCTGCACAAAACCTAATTATTTCGTGTAGGTGTGTTGAAGATGAGACTCAGCTAAAACCTTCAGCACCCCTGTCCTTGAGGACTGGAGTTTAAGACCCCTGTTGTAGGAGATTCCAAAATCCTCGATCTGATGGAGCAAAGTTTGGGTTATTTCTTACGCTACTATTCTCATTAATTTTAAAAAGATCTTTATAAACCTGTATTCAAATCCTCCTAATTTCTGTTCATTTTTCTGAACTCTGCACCTCACCGCTCAGTTTGTAAGGTGACTTTGGACGGCTCCACGTTGGGGTTCTCCCACTCCATCTGCGGACAGTGCATAAAGTAACAAAGGGTATAGAGGGCTTCGGGTTCCCAGTGAACCGTGGTGCTGGTCTTCTGGTGGACCGGTGTCCCGTTGCTGGGGTTCTTGATGTGTAATGGCTGGAGGTGATGCATGGCCCGGGACACCAAATCACCTGCAACATACATTTTCAAAATTAGTCTTGTTCATTAAAACCGACCTCTAAATCATTTTTCTACAGCATTGGAGGTTTTGTTGCACTTCTGTTCACATAGAAAAGAAACACGTTCCCTTGATACAAAAAACCAGCCTATTGTTTAAACTACAATATGCCCACACAGTCTAGAGTGTTAAATTGCTGCCTTAAAAGACATGTTACACATGCATAGCTTTGATTATCTCCTTTATTCTCTAAAGGGTTCAGTTAAACAAAATGTTAGCATGGAGGGGCTTTGGATGTGATGTTGGTGTGGAAACCTTAGCATTTAGCTCAAAGCAATGGTAGACAGTAATGTTCCAGAATCAATATCATATAAGCTTATGTAAGCTTTTGTTTTTAAAGTTAGCATCCGGGTTTACGGAGTTCTCTGCACTAAGCTAAGTCCAGTGTTGCTGTTTTCAGTTATGACATTTCATAACATCCACATTTTTCTTTTAAACGTTTTTATAGGGACAAAAAGAGAACAAAGTTTTAGTTGTTAAACTTAATGCTAACAAAAAAAAACAGCAAAAGCTGTAATTGATGGGATTCTCATTGATTTTCAGAAACTTGTTTAAACAATGAAAAAATATCAGCTTCTGTCTCTCTACTGTATACCCTTTAATTATGTCCCGTTTTCCTAACTCTTAGTTGGCTGCTGAGGACTAATGGTGTTTATAATCATCAGATAAAATTATTAAACTTTAAACATATGTTTACAGATAGGCCTCTGGTTAGCTAAATGCATATTTTAACCTTTATTTTGAGCTGAATGCTATATTTCACTTACCACAGCATACTAACAGTGTGTGTTAGCATAATGCTAAAAATAAGCAGTAAAAGCTGTAGCAGGTGGAAATGTTTTATGATTTTGGGATACTGGGTTAAACAATGACAAAAACAACTTAATACTTTGTGTCTTTACTGAACCCCCTTTAATTGGTTCCCTATTTTACAATTATCTGGCTCCTGAGGACCAACAGTGTATAAAGTTATCACTAATAAACCCATTTACCGATAACCAGTGGCATATTTTACTTTGAGCCAAACGCTACACCTCGCATATACCAGTATCCTAACAGTGTGCTGGCATCCAAACAAATGCTAGCAATGGGAAATCAAAGCTGTGACTGACAGGTATGTTATCTGATTATGAGTTGCTGTTGTAGGTATCAGATCTGTTCGGGGCCACACTAAGGCAATGCCACTCGGACAAACTACATTGCGCCCCATTTTTGCCAAGCACTATATGCTGAAACCTAAAAGAGACATAATTTGTTAATAACAGTTCCAGTGGGAATCAAGAAAATGTGACATCTTTTCTGGTATTGCTCTTTCACACATGGGCTTGGGAAAGAGTTTAGCAGGTTGTTATTAACCGTATTTTTACGGATTTTCCCTTATGATGGGAAAAAATGTCTAATTCAGGGCGACTGTGGCTCAGGTGTTAGGAATTCGTCCCGTAATCGGTGGGTTGCCGGTTCGAATCCGCTCTGTCCGTCTTGGTCAATGTGTCCTTGAGCAAGGCACTTCACCCAGTTGCCTGGTGGTGGTGGTCAGAGGGCCAGTGGCGCCTCTGCCAGTGTGCCTTTGACGCAACGTCCAGCCAATCATGTAATATAACATCATGGATGGCACAGGCCTACAAGCAGATCTGGCTACCGGAGCAGATCTGGTATCTACACCATGACTTATCGGAATGTTCTTTAATTATGAGATAGCTAAATACCAAATGACAGCATCCTAACACTGTTTTAGCATTCAAGCTATTGCAAGCATTATAGAGAAAGTGATTTGATTTAAACCAAATTTAGCTCCTTTACTGTGGGCCAATAGTTTTCATTTTATTTTACTATTTCAGTCGCCTTTCACACATGGCTTATAAAAACCATTACACATGAAATCTTCTATCTTACGTTAGCATTTCGAAATACTTTCAGATACGAACAAATAATACGATTAAACATCAATATTTGAAAATTTTTAAATGCCAAACTGAATATTTAATAGGATGTCAATGTTTTGCAAATGTGTTGCGTAATGTGTAAAAGACGGTATCAAAAAAATGAATGCAGGTATTTTAATGTAATTGTAAAAAAGTATATATTGTTTATCTCCAGGTCTGATTAAATGCTTTAAAGTATCAAGACAATGGAGTCTGACTGACTCAGGGATGGACCATTCCTTCCATGTCCTCTGACTCACTGTCAAGGCCTATCGCCACCCGGAGGACACGTTGTGGACATTTAATCATCAGTTAGTAATACGGCCATCTCAGAGCTTTGCCTTTGGGGCACATTAGCAATTCGATGGCAAATATTAATCACAGTCAATTACAGAACATGTCATCATCAACAGAGAGAAGCAGTTACATTCACCACCAGTTCTCTGAATGGAATTAATCACTGGTGGACACGGTTGATATGAAATACCTGAAAGAAGGTCACGGATAACCATCTGTGCTTAATAGATATTGGATCTGCTAGGCTTGTAGCACACATTAAGATTTGTAGACTGGTTAAATCAGGCTAATGGTTTTTAGTAGCAATTTACCAAGCTGATTTTGGGACTGTGATAAACAAAGGATGAAAGAAAGTTATTTGTGAAGTCACAGAAGCTCCAGCGTAAGAAAGGGTGGCTGAGTCACAAGAGAAGCACTGATCCATCATCTGATTTGTGTTCTTGTGCTCTGGGATCATAGGAAGATGACGCATTGTTTGTACTGATAAAAAAATCCAACAACGAAATGCAACAAGGCATTAACTACAAGAGGTCCAAAAACAAAGAATTGAGAGAACAAATAAACTGTCTTCCTGCGGAAGCAACATGATGACTCATTCGGGTTAATACACCAGCCGTCAGAGGAGCACTTGGTCCTCAACTCAGAATATCACAATGACCAAAACAACTAGTATTAAAAGGGCCAAAACAATAAAGGAGAAAATAATCCCTTAGTGGAGCTGGTTGTCAGAGTGAAGCATTGCCATTTCGACTTCACAGAAACCACAGGTACATAGCATAAAACCTCCACGTCTTTTTGATGTTTATGGGAAGAGAAATGTATATTGTCTCTTCAATGTATTTTATTAGGATTTTATGTCACAGACCAGCAGAATGAAGCAAATAATGTATGAAAAATTATACTTTTTTTCCAATTTTATTAAAAAAAAAAATGTTATGTAAGGTGTGACTTGTATTTGTATTCAGTCCCATTGAGTCCAGTACTTTGTAGACGCACATTTGGCTGCTACGACAGACGGAAACCCTTTAGTCTCTAGCCAATTGACAGGTCTTGGGTTCTAAAATTTTTGATGATTTCTCTGTGTTCAATCTGTAAACAGTAGTTTGGAAGTAATTTAATTGTTCTGGCATCCTATACAATAATGCTGCAACTACCATGTTTCATTGTGGGGATGGCAAATTGATTGTGATGTAATGTGGTTAATTTCCTGGCACAAATTGTTTTGGTCTGGACAAAAATATCTAGTTTCAGTCTGATAGGACCAGAGTACCTTCTTCCAAATTTTTATGATATTTAATATTGACAATGATACATTTCATTTAAGGGTGCCTTTTAAAACCCAAGATCACCCTACAGACAAGAAAAAAAAAACAGAAAAATAATTCATAGACAATGAACAAAACAAATGATCAAATAGCAAATAAGAAGCCATACAACCAAAATCAGTGTCTAAAGTTTTTAAGACCGTTTGAACAAATGTGTTTTGAGCTGTGATTTAAATAAAAGAAGAGATGACAGGAGGAAGTGAGAGCCGAGGAGCAGAGTAACTGAAAGCACTGCTCCCCATGATGACAAGCCGGGCAAAATGAACAAGATGAGTGGCAGACGAAGATCTGAGAGAACGGGAAGGAGTGGCGATGGTAAGCAGGTCACACAGATAAGGAGGGGCAAGGCTATGGATGCACTTAAAAGCGTGCTTAAAGGGTTCTTAGTTTTCTTTCAGCAATGGATTTCTTTTCGGTACTCTTCCAAAACGGTCGTATTTGTAGAGTACACGACTTACAATTGTTTTATGAAAAGATTCTTCCATCTGAGCTGTGAATCTCTGCAGCACTCTTCAGAGTACCCATGGGCATCTTGGTTGTTTCTCTGATTAATGCTCTCTTTACCTGGCCTACCAGTTTTAGGGGATGGCAATGTCTTGGTCGTTTTGTAGTTATGACACACTCTTTTAATTAGCAGGTGCAGACCATGAGATGGCCAAAGCTTTGGAAATATCTTATAACCTTACCCTGTTTCAAAATTCTCCACAGCTTTCTCCATAATCTGTATGCTGAGTTCCTTGGTCTGCATGATGCTGTTTGTTCACTATTGTTGGTTCACTATTGGTGTCTAACCAACCTCCAAGGCCATACCACATTACAAAATTTGAGTAGTTTTGTAGGTTTTTCTTTTTTACTCTTGATTTCTGGACCAGAATGACTATAATCATTAGAATCCAGTTGTTTCCCTTGGGTTTTAGATATTATACAAACTCAAAAATTACTCCCAAAATAACAAAAACAAAAAACCCCAGCAAAGTACTTACAAAGAATACTTGAAGTCAGCAGCAGAATGACACCATCTGTTCAGCTGCTGGTTCTAATCACAATGGGACTCAGAATACCTAAATATTTTGCTTTTACTCATAAATCCTCAAGTTTTCTACCTCCTGTGTGTCAAAGAGTGGAGCCAGCAGTTCTGAAAGAAATTCTGATTGAAACAAGCAATTGGAGTCCTGTGATGCAAGATAGTGTAAAATACTGTGAAATGTCTTTTCGGGAAAGTGTTTGTTTTTGGATCAAAGCTGTCCAGCTCAGCAGAGATAATCAAAGTTACTCCTTTTTGGTCATTAGCTCCAGTCTGCTGCAGTGGATCATGATGATTGGGAACAAAAGCAACACTGAAACACCAGAAAAGCCCAATTCACCAGTAAAAACTGATGTGATGCTTTATTAGAAAAACATAATTAAAACAAGACTATTGATTTACAATTATAGGATAGCAAAACTAAGGGAAATCATACAGGAGACTTGTTGAAAATGACTCATTTTACTTTGAAAGGGGTTGTAAAGCATTAAGGTTGTCTTATTTGTTTCATTTTAGAATTTTTACATGTATTCTCTAGCTCAGACTATTGTCATAGTTTTCCGTAACACAAGGAAAGACACTTTCCAAATGGATGCACCTTTATTCTTTCTAATTATTCATTTACTTGCTTGAATGTCTCCCTTAAAACCTACAGGAGACCTAGTGGGACTGTATCAGTATATAATGAATAACTTTTATATGTGTGGGCTTCGTATCCACTGTGCAAAAGGAGATGAGATGTTATGCTTCATCTCAAAACGCTTTCTATCCATTTTAAAATGTACCAGAAATGTTTAAAGCACTGGAACATATCAAAAGCAAATTTTGTTTGTGCAGCAACAGTTGCTCAAAAAGATAGTAAACAGACTCTGACAATAACAAACCGAACCCAGTCCCAGCCATCACTCACATTTTCTGTTTTACTGCGAGTAGCTTAGCATATTAGCATCCAAACACTTGCAATCTAAGCACTTATCAGCATGCTAGAACAGAATTAAAAGATATTTAGTTGAAATACAGCTGATTTATTTGTTGAACGTGCTTAACAGATTACATTAGAACACAAAAGAAAATGAAAGTATATCTATACTCCATAATGACAAACATTTAAAATATGTGATTCTCTTTGCCTTAGCATATGGGCATACTAATGCGTGTCAGAAATGCGGAGTCGAACGCCGTCTTCTTCAGGACAGTGAACTTCAGACAACCCACCCTTTTCTTGAAGAACCTTTGGCTCAGGTTCTTTTGTACAGAGGTTTACAGCCAGTTTCAGGTGGCTAGTCTTAATTTTCGCTTGAGTATAGTCATCGGATACACAAACAGCAGACTGTTCTTTAATTTGGATCCAAGGTTTCTTTGATCGTTCATACGTGTGTCCTCCGTTGGTGTCACAGAATGTCAAGCTGTGAAACTTCTCCTTCTTAGAAGCTGTCATAAAAATGGGCTAATACTACCAGTCTCTTTTTTTCCCCTCTGTGTGCAGTTCCGTCCTTGTTCTCCATCCATGACTTGGCCTAACACAACAGTAGACATTCCACCATCATCTGTTGCTGAGTCTGTATGTAATGTCATCAGCGCAGTCGTAGCCAAGCTATGGACATGACACCTCAATGCCTTTGTGGCAATATCCAGGGAATTTATCCGTATCCCACTACCTGCTGCACTTTCTACATTTCACCAGTTTGTCAGCTGCATACACCACCGTTCCAATACCTCCTCTTGGCAAAGCAGATCATTAACTTGTTTTTCTCTGCTTGGTGTATAAAACCCCTTGTTCTGAGGCAACCTGTCGCAAAAAAACCCGTGAGAAGATGGTCAATGCTAGCTGAAGGAGCTCTGTGGAGTTGTTTTGAGACTACAGACTGAAATGAACTCGGTTAGCCACATAGAAAGGACATTAATGCCATGACTGAGTGTGTAACTCCTGTGTGGACACCTTCCCTATTGAACAGTGAGCTGCTTGGAGCCTTCAGAGAGCAAGAGACAATGAATCAGAGACAACGAAAGCAGACTAGCTACCCAAGGGAGTAAACGACTAAATGCAGGTGTGGTAATTGGCGAATCAGACCAGTTACAAAGTGAAAAGAAATCAAACCTGAAGCAAAACAAGGAAAAAAAAGATTAATCGATTTATTTTCTTGCTTTAAAACCTCTATTAGCCTCCCGCCCTCATTCCCAAACACTATTAGTGAGCCTGTATTAGCTGAAGCTGTCTATCATTCTGCAACAGAGTGCAAAGTGAGTGTTAAACACTGGTAAATTCAGTCTGTCCCTCAGTTGTAGGAGTCAATGAGAGAGGCAGTGTTGAGTATCCTTTTTTCTCACCTGACAGGCACCTGTGCATTAATTGCTAATGGAAAACATAGATTGTTGAGTGTTTGCTTTCTCCAGAAAGGCGCTTTACACACAAAGGCCTGGATTCAAAAATCCAAGATATTCAGAAGTCTAGAATCCAATATATCAAAATGTACACAGTGTTGAAGCATTTAGGATCCTGAACATTTTAACCCCTGGAGTGTTTATATCCTTGTAAAAGAAATGTTTCAAGTCAAATGATCATTATCATAAATTTAATCAGATTTTTGTTTGATCTTTTACAGGTGAAACTCGAAAAATTTGAATATCGTGCAAAAGTTCATTTATTTTAGTAATTCAACTTAAAAGGTGAAACTAACACATGATGACTCATTACATGCAAAACGAGATATTTCAAGCTTTTATTTGTTAAAATTTTGATGATTATGGCTTACAGCTTCAAATTAGAATATTGTAAAAACTTGCTATGTTTTAGGCTCAAAGTGTCACACTCTAATCAGCTAATGAATCCAAAACTCCTACAAAGGGTTCCTGAGCCTTTAAATGGTCTCTCAGTCTAGTTCAGTAGGAATCACAATCATAGGGAAGAACGTTGACCCGATAGTTGGACAGAAAACCTTAATTGACACCCTCTATAAGGAGGGAAAGACTCAAAAGGAAATTGCAAAAAAAGTTGGATGTTCTCAAAGTGCTGTATTAAAGCCCATCAATAGAAAGTTATGTGTGTTGGGATTATTTTTTACGAACAAACTGAACAGTCTGCATTCTCCAGCAGTCCTAGTGCTTACCTCAACGCACTCCCATTGCTCTGTGGCCAATGATGACATCACAGAGTTTATTTAGCCGGTGCGGCTATGTTGAACTCTGCCTTCCCTCTCCGACCCTCGGACGTGTAAGGAAGTGCAAATTGCTAGCAAAAAGTCTCCTTTCTTATTCTATACCTGCAGGACCAGGGAAGAACTCTTCTCAAATCTTCAAAGCGCTTTCTGTCCAGCGATCCGGCATCCTGTAAGTGCAACCAGGAAAGCTTGCCGGCAGCAAGAACTGTTCCAAGGCAGTTATTGAAGAAGATGGGCCCCGGCTTAGATGCAGCCTTTGCGGCCTGCAACGGAATTGCAGTTCCAAAAAGACCTCGCTGCGACAACGGCTTTTTGCCCAATGTCTATGGGACATTGCCAAGAGAAAGATGAGAGACATGAGACCGAACAATGGAGAAGAGCTGAAGGCCGCTATTGAAACATCTCTCTAGTTCTGGCATCTCTCTTGTTTTATTGTTTTCATGTAATACTCCAATTTTCTGAGCTTTTGAATTTGGGGTTTTCATAAGTTGTAAGCCATAATCATTAAAATTATAACAAATAAAGGCTTGAAATATCTCGCTTCACATGTAATGATTCTATATCATATATTCGTTTCACCTTTTAAGATGAATTACTGAAATAAATGCATTTTTGCACGATATTCTATTTTTTTGAGTTTCACTTGTATAAAGATATTAGTTGTAGGTAAGAAAGTGACCAGTGAGTCTACTAACACACTGGTTTCTTCATATAAAGGTTCTCTGCAGCAGGGAGCTTTGTCATGTAAGTAGAGTACTATGAAGAGCCAAAAGATGTTAAACCACACCACACATAATAATGTGCAACAAGAGTGAATAAGACATTCTTCCATTTGCCTCAGATGGTTGAGTGTGAACCAGTGAGGTCTGTGAGGTAGAGATGTGTTGTCAGCATGCCTTTACTGTCTCTCTAAAGGTTTTGGTAGACGGATAGAGAAAATGGCACTCGCCCGGAGTTAAAGCTCAGTGAACATTTCTTTTAGAAAACATTAACTCTAAGTTGGTGAGACATACATCAGAGAATGGCACTGCAGACTCAGAGGAGGGCCGAGAAGTTTACACAAAGTGAAGTGAAATGACAGACAGTCCCCGAAAAAGATTGAGCTGTCCATTATAAAGATGCCAAGAAAGACTCAAGGGTGGTTTTATCATCACCAGCTAAAGTGCTGCAGTGGGTACAGTGCCTGTTTTTAAACTTAAAAGCCCCAAATTACAGAGATGCCGCCTCATCTCACCCTGTTTTAAGTTGTTTACTAAGTGCATGATGGTTTCTATGAGCTTTTAACAACTTAACAGAGATGTACTGACTCTTTTGTCTCCCCCCTCCCCCAATCCTTCCATCTTCACCTGTTCTTAGAAATGGGTCAGACTGAAAGATTAGGAATGATGATGTATGGCAAAGTGGGAAAAAGTATTTTAACTCTAATAAAATGAAAAATGAGACAACCTCTGATGGACTCGAGATGAAATGTAACACCTCCCCATGTGTGCAAAACTATCCCATTATCCCATCTTCGCACAGAGGGATAATGGAGCAGAGAGGATGGGAAGATGTCTGAGTCGCAGCAATAAAAAAAGAGATGTTAATGAAATTTTGCAGAAATGCTGTAAAAAGTAACTTTTAATTATACTTTTTGTATGCAAGAAACTGAAGCTTGGGTAAATTGTAAAGATATCCTCAAACAAAGACTCTTTTTTTTTTTACATCTACAATGGGTCAAAAAAGTATTTAGTCAGCCACCAATTGTGCAAGTTCTCCCACTTAAAAAGATGAGAGGTCTGTAATTTTCATCATAGGTATACCTCAACTATGAGAGACAAAATGAGAAAACAAAAATCCAGAAAATCACATGGTCTGATTTTTAAAGAATTTATTAGCCAATTATGGTGGAAAATAAGTATTTGGTCAATAACAAAAGTTAATCTCAATACTTTGTTATATACCCTTTGTTGGCAATGACAGAGGTCAAACGTTTTCTGTAAGTCTTTTCAACAAGGTTTTCACACACTGTAGCTGGTATTTTGGCCCATTCCTCCATGCAGATCTCCTCTAGAGCTGTGATGTTTTGGGGCTGTCGCTGGGCAACACAGACTTTACCCTCCCTCAAAGATTTTCTATGGCGTTGAAATCTGGAGACTGGCTAGGCCACTCCAAAACCTTGAAATGCTTCTTACGAAGCCCATTACCCAGGCAATGTGTTTGGGATCATTGTCATGCTGAAAGACCCAGCAACGTTTCATCTTCAATTCATTTGCTGATGGAAGGAGGTTTTTACTCAAAATCTTATGATACATGGCCCCATTCATTCTTTTCTTTTATGCAGATCAGTCGTCCTGGTCCCTATGCAGAAAAACAACCCCAAAGCATGATGTTTCCACCCCCATGCTTCACAGTAAGTATGGTGTTCTTTGGATGCAACTCAGCATTCTTTCTCCTCCAAACATGACAAGTAGAGTTTTTACCAAAAAGTTCTATTTTGGTTTCATCTGACCATATGAAGTTCTCCCAATCCTTTTCTGGATCATCCAAATGCTCTCTAGCGAACTTCAGACTGGCCTGGACACGTACAGGCTTAAGCAGGGGGACCCGTCTGGCACTGCAGGATTTTGATTAGATTTTTAAAAATATCTTTATTGTCATTGTACAAGTACAACGAAATACTGTTGGAGCAATCCAATAGAGGCCATGTCAAAATATCAAAAACACTATGATCAACGCACTTAAATATGTTGCAGTTAAGATATACACTACATTAAGAGTGACATTTACTGGATAAATATATTGCACTGAATGTATTTTTGAGTCCCTGGTGGTGTAGTGTGTTACTGATGGTAGCCTTTGTTAGTTTTGGTAGGTCCTCCCGTGTGCTTCTGGGATTTCTGCTCACCGTTCTTGTGATCATTTTGACCCCATGGGGTGAGATCTTCCGTGAAGCCCCAGATAAAGGGAGATTATCAGTGGTCTTGTATGCCTTCCATTTTCTAATAATTGCTCCCACAGTTAATTTCTTCACACCAAGCTGCTTACCTATTGCAGATTCAGTCTTCCCAGCCTGGTGCAGGTTTACAATTTTGAGAGCCAGAAATGTTGCTTGTTTGTAGGTGACCAAGTACTTATTTTCCACCATTTTTTCTAAATAAAATCTAAAAAAATCAGACCATGTGATTTTTTGGATTTTTTTCTTATTGTTATTTTGTCTCTCATAGTTGAGGTATACCTATGATGAAGATTACAGGCCTCTCTTATCTTTTCAAGTGGGAGAACCTGCACAATTGGTGGCTGACTACTTTTTTGCCCCACTGTATGTCGCCAGGTTTAGGCAGGAAAGAAGGATTTCTGTAAAGGTCAAAATACTGAGCTAAATATACAATGAAAACAGATGGACCAATTTTGCTTTGGAGCTCTACTCTAAAAATACAGAAACTTTTGTTTTTTTCCCCCACCAATCTGTATCCTAAAATGTGGCACAGGAGGACATTCACTAAGCGGTGCAATTAGCGCTATTTTTCTCATGGGGTAATGCACACACTGCAGACCTTCCTAACGCAGATGCAAAACTGCTAATAAAGTCAAGCAGATCCAGAAATTTGACACCTGTTTTTTATGTCAAGCAACAGTTTTCCTTTCTTTGACGTAAAACACAGCAGGAGCATAAGTAATCAAAGAGATGATTAAAAATATTTACCCACAGTGAGCTTCTGCCCTTATGAGTCACCTCTCAAGGCTTTTGAAAGCACATCTGAATCCCATTTGGAGTCACAAAAACTGTATTTTTACATCCACAATGGTACAGTTAATGTCCTGCAGAAAATAGCTACTCCGCAACAATTCTTACATCCACTATCCGATATAATCTGTCACTCAAAACCTTGATAATTCCCTTCCTTGTATTTCTCTCAATGTTTTCGTCAAAACTACCGTAAGCACGCTCATATTAACCTAATGCATTTGTCAGAAAAAGTGTTAAATTAACCTAAATTAATAAAGAAAGATATCAAAAAACCTAATTCCCTTTTGAAGTTTCAATCAAAAGATTCCACTTTCATTTAAAACTTTATAGAAACAGGAACAAATTAAATGTTTTGTATATATACAGTATATATTTCCACAAAATAAAGATAAAAACATAAGTGTGCAGCAGTTTTTGCTTTTAACAAACAGCTGGAATCGCTCAGTTCCTGCATTTCTCACAATCAAAGCTACCTGTTGTTTCAAGTTTGTGCTAGTAGGGGTTAATCTAGCTGAAGAACAGTAAACAAGAAACCAGAATTATGAGGTGAAAGGATGAATAAAACAGCCTAATAACAAGAGCTACATTCCATTGTATTAAAAAGTTAGTTTAATGTAAGAATCTTGCTGAATTTCTGTGAAGCAGGAACTCGAGCAACAGGAGATCCTCATTATTAAAGCCCTCCTCTCTATTAATACATAATTTTTTGACAGAAAGCTAATTGTGTCTGAAAGGTCCAATGTTCCACCTGGTCACAATATGTCAGTTCAACACCTCTGGATCCTTTATGCCACACAAAGCGTGGCATGTAACTGAAAACGAAGGAGAAAAGATTCTGCTCATGTGGAAAAAATATTGGGTCAAACCCCAGCATCTTCAAACCTTGCTCAAACAAAAACAATACATATATAAGTATGAGAAAAGAGGAGATATAATGTTGGCCTAAGAGATAAAACACTTAGCTTTCCCACTTCTAAGGGAATCAAATTATGGACATAGTGATGAATGCTCTTCTTCAACAGCCTCTTCTATTATCCCTTAATTACCAAACAAGTCGACCGTGAAATTGTCCCGGCAATCAGCTCAGTGAGGCTGCTTTACTTTTAAGCTGTCCTGTTTGTAGTTCAGATTTTGAGCTAATAAGTTAGAAATGATTCTGGTGAAAACAATACAGCTTTTTTAAACGCTTAGCGTCTAATGATCAAACACCTGCTTCCTGCTGCTGATTTGTTCCAGGCCTTTCCTGCCACACTGCAGCTGGTTCATGCAGCGTTTTCACAAACATTCCCTTATTATGAGCAATTATTTTGAGTAATTACTGTAAACCAGACCCCAACTGGATCCCAACATTTAAGAGGCATCTTCATCCTTTCATTCTGGATAATGTCTGAGGAATCAAGGGCAACCTTTCTCTCTCTCTCTGCAGTTTCACACATGCACTTTAAGTCTAAAGTTTGCAGACCTGAGCTGTTTTCTAACAGGAAATACAAAAGGAAACACAATCTCCAGGATTCACAAACAGACGCACTTTGCAACTTTCTCAGAATTGACAGCTTGTTAAAGGCCCTGATCTACCCCAGCTGTGACGTGCAAACAGCTCAATTTTCTTGCACATCATCTGCACAGCATCTCATTCACAAAGCAAATAGCACTTATGATGTGCCGAATGTGTAATCGGGTCACAGGTGTCCTTGCTTCATGACCTAAATATGACCTTCTGCCACAGACAGAAAGCGAAACAGCCTGAGAGAAACGGAAATTCCAAAGAGCTAATCTCTGGTTTCAACGGGATGAAATTTGAGGACACATCGGAAACATACAGCACAGTCAACGGGAGTGTAAGGTTTTGTGTTATTTTAAAATGACTTCTGCGCTTATTGGAACCAGAGTTTTATTGAATAACCCAAGGAATAATCAAAAGAAAGAAATCGTCACAAGGATGATGAAAAGGAGGAAATAGAAGAGAAAACACGTTATTGTTGCTGCATAATCCCAAATAATTTAATAAAACGTACATTTCAGGGGTCTCATTTATAAAGCTTGGTTACACACAAAACGGGGTCTGAAAATTGCATAAGTCACGTTTTATGCAAAGTTTGTAATTTTAAAGAAAAAACGTCAAGGGAAAAATGAGCACAATTTTAAGCACTAAGGACCTTGCTTACGCACATTTTGGACATGGAGAACACTGAAAGCACAGCCGGAGAGATGGAAAAATTCTGAATTTAAGCCACATTTTCAGACTTGTAGAGCTTCACACACACACCCCTGCACGCACACACACACACACACACGCACGTCTTGCTATACTTGTGTAGACATTGTATTGACTCCCATTGATTTTACTATGCCTAACCCAGACACTTTCCCTAAACCTAACCATTAGTGATACATGCCTAACCCTAACCTTAACCTAAACTTAATTCACACCATACCTCTAAACCTAACTAGTAGAGTTTAATAGCTAGTTAAACATTGTGGGGACCAGGCAAAATGTCCTCACAACTACAAATGTCCACACAAGGGTGGTGGCCTGTCAAAGGTTGGTCCACACAAGTATAGCTATACATGTACACCCACACACACACACACACACACAACCACCAACAGTCAGCCCCCACCCCCGTCTCTGAACTGAGAATTAAAATGAGAATGAAAGTATGTTGCATTTAAGAATTACATCATTTCTTGGTTCATGATGATGACTGGCTGATCAGCAGATTTAGATTCCCTAAAGCAGTCCTATTAGATCTATGTGCTGAACTGGGCCCGGTGTTAGATCCGCCGATCCACCGGAATCGTGCAACCCCCCCTGTGACCGTGGCATGCCATCTTCCTCTTTGCCTCCACCTACTTTTTTATGTCAGGCACACCGCTGCAACACCGCTGAGCCACTTGCAGCTCTTCCGTTTATTTGTGACACCCAAATAATATTTTGCCCATATAATACTTTTTAAAAGTAGATTTAAAACGCACCTTTTCTGTCAGGCTTTAAATACCTAGGAGTGCTGAAACTTATTACATTCTGCTGTAATTTAGTTTTTATTTGTTTTTATTGGCTTTTATTCCAATGTTATTGTTGCTAAAAGACACAATCATATATTTCAAACTTTATGTTTACTGTTCTTAATTGTTTTATAGCTTGGCTATATTTTATTTTTTATTTAAATCTCTTTACTTTTGTTACACATTTTCTTATTGCTAACTATATTTTTGTTTTTTATTGTGAAACGCCCTATATCAGCCAGCTTAAGTCTATGCAGGATATTCACTAGGCACTTTTGCATTGAAAGTGGGTGTGTAAGAGGCGGGATATGATCCAGAGTCACTTGGGGTCTCATTTATAAAACTTTGTGTAGAATCCTTACTAAAAGTGCACTTAAGCTCAGCAAAAAAATTTACCTAACCCTAGTAAGTTTTAGATCCATCAAACTTGGAGTACGCACATCTGCACGCACATTCGCTTTATAAATCATACTCACTCTAGAAATGTGCTCCGGTGTTTTTGGATCATATCCTGCCCCCTGGACACCTACTTTCGTCCATAAATGGCCAATGCAAAGTCCTGCGTGAATATTCTGCATAGACTTAAGCTGGCTGTTATGGGGCGTTTCATAGGTAACCATGGCAACCAAGAGGCAGAGAAAGCACAATGTGGAGGCATGGAAAACCGTTTATTTCAATCAGTCAATCAACGTTTATCTATATAGAGCTTTACTAATCCAAAAGTTGACGAAAGTGCTTCACATTAAAAGACAAAAATATAGTTAGCAATAAGAAAATGCTTAACAAGTCAAAAACTGTACAAAGATTAAAAAACAAAACAAAAAAAGGTTGTTGGGATGCACGGTTCCAGCGGATTGGTACATCAAACACCAGGGCCGGGTTGAGCACATGCATCTAATAGGACTGCTTTAAGGAATCTACATTGGCTCCCCCACATCCAGATGCTGCCTAGGCGTGATCTATAATGAGTGCCAGCACATCCATTGTACAGCATTACGCAGGATTGTCACTGTAGTATTTATATTTGTACTTCACCCAATTAGAATAGAATAGGATAATCCTTTATTGTGCCACAAAGGGGAAATTTGGCCATAACAGCAGCAAAGTGACAGATAATAGAAGAATTAATGCATTAATAAGTGCAATTGCTATATAATCTGAAGACATATACATGAACACACTGTGATATAATTCTTATGTGCAATATATTTTCATTCAGATTCTCATTTTTATTCTCAGTTCAGAGACAGGGGTGGGTGGCTGACAGTTGGTTGTGTGTTCGTGTGTGTGCAAAGTTCTACAAGTTCACAATTTTGCCATTTCACCGGCTGCTCTGCCAGTGTTCTCTGTGTCCAAAATGTGGGTAAGCAAGTGTCTTAGGGTGCTTAAGGTTGTGCACATTTTTCTGCCATGTTTCTTTTTCTATAAATCCCGAACTTGGCGTAGAAAATGGCTTACGCAGTTTTCAGACCGCGTTTTATAAATGAGACCCGTGAGCAGATTTGTAGGGAGAGTCTGAAAGTGGAAATTTGGCGCAACTGTGCGTACTCTAAGGTTTATAGATCAGAAAATTTCTTTGCGCAAGTCAATTTTTTTTTCAGCTTAAGTACTTTTTTTAGCAAGGATTCCACACAACATTTTATAAATGAGACCGCTGATCTTTTATTCATAGAGGTGAAAATACCACATTAAGGACTATTTGTTTTTAAGAAAGTGGCACAATTATTAGCACAATTATATACAATTCAAATAACATAAAGGTAATTGAAGCATTTTTATCATTTACACTTTAACTTTTCAAAGTGTTTAAAGGAATTCAAAGTCACTCATAACGTTTAGCACTAAATATTGCCACTAATAAATGGTTGCATGACTGTCATTGGTCAAATAAGTCTAAGAACCACAACTGCTAAATAAATACTGAAATACAATCATCATCTCGTATAATCACATTGCATCTCTATAGCAGAAATTGAGTTTCAACTGAGTTTCAACTTACATTGAACTGATGCTGTGGAGACAGGCTGAAGCAGAAAGTTACATTAAATAGGCAAAAAAAGAGTAGACTGTGCACAACTGATGGGCTTGAGTTGGAAGTTCTTGGCACACTCATTTTTAAGGATGGAAGTATAAAAAACTGTGGCAGATAAGGTAGTTTCGTTGCAGATTAAAGATGCCTGTATCAGTTGGAAAATTTTAATCGGGACGACTCTTAGAACATTGTGAAGAAGAAATCCTTTTAGCTCATTTACAGCAAAGTAGAGCTGACAGCAAGGTTTCATCATTTCATTAGTAATCCACCACTTCATGTTTCCATGGGATATAAACATGACGTGAGACAAATCTGTTTCTATTTGTCATGCTTCAAACTGGGAAAAACAAGAGAGTATAACATTATATTAAGGCAGATGTATGTTGATCATCATAGCTTGAAAATAAATCCCCTATATCCCCATATCTACTACACTCAGTACGTAACGATTAAGAAGTGTCAAAACTCAGGAATTAGAACAACCATGGTTTCGACGAGGTCCAAAATGTATTGTGCCAGCATAGACTTTAATAGTCTCCATAACAGCCATTTTCTAATAGTTTTGTGTACATCAGAGCACATTTAAAGCAACAGTATTTTATATAAGTGCTGTACAAGCGAGACAAAAAACTATTAGTAAGATAACTCAGTAAAAATATATTTAAAAATCCATAAAAATCTGGCAATTAGGAATACTTAAAGCTGGAAGCTATAGTATATGATCAATAAATTACTCTAAAATGTTTTAGGGATAATTAAACTACTCACATTTAAAGCCAAACAGGAAAGGTGAGTCTTTAATGATGTCTTTAAATTATTGCATATGCATCCTCAGGCCCTTTGCATAGTAAGTCCACATCAGCCTGTATGCACAAATTATTTAAGAGTACAGGAAGATCCTGACTGTTCCTTCCTCATTTGGAGTTGTAACGTTCCCATAAAGTGCTACCTTTCCTTTGATTTTGGCAACATAGAAAAAACTATAAAGTTGGTATTTTTAAGGATATCTGGCATCTCTCCCTGGCTGCTTTTTGAACACTATCGATTCTCTTTTTAGAACCAAAAAACAAGGTTAATATATATTTTGAGACCAGTAACATCTTTCCCCCATTTTATGTGTTTGAAGAGGAGGACACATTTCACCATTAAATAGGCACCACACTACTTTATATCTGTCTGAGAAATGTAATAACAGCGAGTATTTATTTATCAACAGTGCTCTGGGAGGAAAATTGCCATCTTATATCTCATCTTTGCTGCTCTGGCCCATATTTCACCAGCGACAGGGGAAGACTGATGGTTCAGGAACTCCACACCAGGAATGAATTATGTATCACTGCAGTTCATTTGAGCAGGCACACAATATTTTTCTAGCAAAATTGACTAAACATGGTACCTTTAGACTGCTTTCATATTGTCTATATCTTCTTAAGTCATAGTCTTTCCAGTTGCTTATCAATTGCTATCATAATTTAAGTTTTTTAATGTTAACAGAATGTTTCTAAACCAGTCAGGATTTTCTTTAAAACAAGGTTGCTGTTTTGTTGTTAGATCAAACCTTTTCCTTGACTTTTGATTAAAAGTGTAGTTTGAAAATAACAACCTTTAAACAGATTTTAAACACACCTTTCATGAAGTCCTTACCTCTATGTCAGAAGTGTTTTTTATTGTTCTGATGTGATATTCTAATCTTCTAAGAAATTAAATATCGAGTTTTCATTGGCATTTGCCAAACAATCTGCATAAATAGCCTAAATAAAGGCTTGTAAACATCTATCTGTGTGTGTAAGTATTGTATATGATATGTTTAATTGAGTGAACTGAGTTACTGAAATAAATTAAAATTTTAATAATGTTGTAGTTTATTGAATATGACTGTATTTTATACATAGAGTGTCTGTGAGTAGAGCGCACATATTTGAGGTTTCTAAGGGTCAAACGTTTGACACAAGCAAAAAAAGCAGCAGCATTTTCCCTCAAGGTGAGCTCAGAGTGACTGTATAGTACGGTGGCCGGGAAGTGCAAAACAAAATTACATTAACCTGAAACACTTTTACATTTTTACTGAAACACATTTACAAATTTACCGAAACACTTTTACAAGTAAAAAAAAAAAACACTTTTACAAATTTAACAAAACACTTTTACAAACCCCTTAACGTTCCGAGGGCCCGCGGGCGGGCGGGCCCAGCCCATTTCCTAGTTTAAATCCTCCGATTTTCTGACTTCTAACTTTTATGAACCTATACATATTTTATATCATTGGAAAGCTAAGAGTCTTGTGATTCCAATTATGCCTGGCGTTTAAGGATACAATCATAACTGAAGACACAGGGAGCGCTTTTGCCAACACAAATGTTCTCCTGATGGAGGTATAAAAATATGGAACTTACCACTTTGTAGTCCAATAAACGTGACAAAACCGATCCATTTCAAAATGGTCTTTTTACATCAATAAGGGTCCGATTAAAGTCCTCCGATAAAGTGATTAGTCCCGGACAACAGCAAAACCAATAAAAAATGTAAAACAAAAAGTGAAAATTCGCTCCTGAAATGTCTATGCCCATTTTTGTAGTCTTTACGGCTTTGTTTCCGATTCCTTCGCTTCCACTTCCGCCTACAAAGGTCACTGAGCATGCCCAGAAGAAGAAGAAAAAAAAAAAAATCTTATGTAGGGTACATCTCCAACCAATGGCGCATGGATGGAAAGTCACGTTATGGTAAGTAACTCGAACCAATCGCGGTCCAGAACTCTGATGATTAACTTATCAAATAGCCAATGTAATGCTGTAAACGTAGATATATAACTTGACCGGGCGGACTTATTCGCAGCCATTGTATATGACGTGCGGAAAATGTCTTATTCATGAAGAGATTACGCACAGTGCGTACCAGTAACATACTGTTTCAGCCCCGTGTCCAAATACCCTTCATAATCAAAATACAACATTGAACGAAGCCGTGGAGCTTTATATGGTAAGATGAAGTTATGATTCTGATGATATTTTTTATTCAGTGAGGACTACGGCATTTACCCAGGAGATGGCGCATATGGCACACTTTTGACCACCTTTGACCTGTAGTTATAAAAATGTGTGAAGAATACTAATTTTTTGGTTTATTAAAAGTGTTACGGTAAATTTGTAAATGCGTTTCAGTAAGATTGTAGAAGTGTTTCGGTAAGGTTGTAAATGTGTTTCGGTAAACTTGTAAATGTGTTTCGGTAAACTTGTAAATGTGTTTCGATAAGATTGTAAAAGTGTTTTGGTAAACTTGTAAATGTGTTTCGGTAAGATTGTAAATGTGTTTCGGTAAATTAGTAAATGTGTTTTGGTAAAAATGTAAAAGTGTTTCAGGTTAATGTCATTTTGTTTTGCACTTCCCGGCTACCGTAGTATAGAGTCTATCTGTTCACACACAGGCAGCAGAAACAAAGTTCGGCTGTTTGCACACATGCGGGATGTCTTGCTGTCTATACAAGAACCATATAGGTTCTCCACTGTGGTACCTTCAACTTTGCTTTAAACGTACAGTTATTACATGACGATTCATGCCCCAACCATAAACAAAAGCTCCTATGAAAATCTGTGCATGCATGAGAATGATAATTGCAAATTCAGATTCAAATAGTTAACTCATCCCTCCTGCCAGGTGTCTTCCCCCAGGCTTTAAAAACAGCATTCAAAAAACCACTACTACAGAAGAACAACCTGGACAACACGTTAATACAGAATTATGGCCTTCCACTTCCTGCTCTCTGCGAGGATGGACGCTTTTCTCTGTCCCTCCCTACTGTTGTCTACTTCTGCATTCTTTTGTCTTGTCAACTATTTTTGGAGCCTCTCTTTGCATTCTCCTCCGGAAAGAACAACTATGGTTCTGGATCTGGTTCTGGTCAGCTGGTCTTTTAATACAATTAATCAATTTTTTTCCCGGAGAACGGCTAAAAGGGAGAGCCGAGTTGTTCCGATGGAACATCGTGGAGGATCTTGTGTCTCTCACTTTTGACCATCGAGGACGTTGGAAACATTTATATAATTGGATTCATGATAACCGGATATCTGCTAATTATCGCAGGTGGATTTTCTGAGGTATCGTAAACTTCAAGCTTAAAGGCAGCAACTGGCAGGCTGCCTGGGTTACAGGAAGGTTGCTGTGCTGTCAACACTCAGACTATTTGTGATGTGCGAGCAAAATTGGACTCGTTTCGCTGCTTTGGTAATAACTTGGAGAAGTTCTCAGCCGGCTGGAAGGTAATCTGACCCACGATTTGGCCATTTGGACTGAACTCGGACCACTGACAGACTCTAAGGCAAGAGAAAAAGTGATCTTCGCCTGTCTCTAAAACAACTTCTTATCTACTGGAATTCGACTCCCTGGTCTTGGTAGACCAAACAAAAACTCCCTTGGATGTGTGTGCAAAAGGATGCTCCATCCCACCCCACTCCCCCATCCCCCACATGAGCCTGTGAGCTCCCTGACTCAGCTCCAAGGTCGTATATTACATCACAGGCGACAGAGTCTGGGATTGAACTGAGAGGGGTTTCATTGTCTCACATTAATGCACACATACATGCACGCACGCTCACGCCATAGCTACAGACATGCACGCAGTCCTGGATTTCAACATGCTCGCGGTACCCTAAGACTCCTGCCCACTCTTCAGACAGCGAAATAATGGGCGCATGCTTTGGATGGCTGCGACCGGTTTCTCTGTACGGAGGGTTCCTGAACCTCCCCCCGTCCCATTTGTGTTCTCATATGTTATGACCGATACATGTGCTTATATGTTTTTGAAGTGGTTTTTTCAGCACCTCGGCTCGGCTCCCTGTAGGGGGCTGGGCTGAGTTGCCTTTTTTTCCCCCCTGTTCACCCCCCCTACCTATTGTGAATAATTTCTATCTGCTAAAAGGGGTGCTGGTAAAGCCGGCTGGTAAAGCCGTCTGCTACCGCGGTCTTCCAAATCCTGTATTGTGTTAATGTTTGTAAGTGTTTGTATGATCTTGGATTGGTTGTACCGAAACTTAATTTCCCTACGGGGATTATTAAAGTATCTCTTATCTTATCTTATCTTAACTACAGGCCAATCTCTAATCTTCCATTCATCAGCAAGATTATTGAAAAAGCTGTTTCAGCAGTTAAATAACTTCCAAACAATGACCAACTGTTTTGATATTTTTCAGTCTGGTTTCCGTGCTCACCCCAGCACTGAGATTGCCCTTTTCAAAGGTTTTCAATGATATCCGCATAAATACAGACTGTGGTAGAACCACAGTGCTGGTACTTTTGGACCTCAGCGCAGCATTTGACACTGTTGATCATGATGTATTATTGGAACGACTGGAGAGCTGGGTGGGACTCTGGGTGGGTACAGTACTTGGCTGGTTTGAGTCTTACCTAAAGAACAGGAACCTTTTTGTGTCAATAGGCAATTTTTCATCAGAACAGACAGAAATCACATGTGAGGTGCCCCAGGGCTCCATCCTGGGGTCCATCCCATTTAATATCTACATGCTCCCACTAACCCAGATTCTAAAAACCAATAAGATTAATATGCAGATGAAACTCAGTTTTACATTACAATGTCACCAGGTGACTTTGAACCCATGCAAACCCCAAGTTTTTTAAAAGATGGCGCCTAGGTGCTCGGCTTTCCGTCTGTTGCTCTCTATATTTTTCTTGTTGTTCTTGATATCTGGCATTCTAGTGAATGGTATCGACTCCTTTCTGGTGTATGATCAACTCACCCTTCTAAAGTTCCGTCCACCTGTGAACTATTCACTAAATCCACATGTTGAACACCAGAAACTGTTCTATCCACTGCTGTCCGACATTCCTGCATTCCTGTGAAGGCTGCCACGTCCAATTTGGCATCGGAGAAAATGCTGTGATAAGCGCAGAGGCCATTGCATGTGAGCATGGGCTGCCTTGGTGATCTTCCGGAGGTCTTACCAGACCAGGATGGGTACTGTGCTCCACTCCTGCCGCTTTCAGGGCCCCGGGCACCTTCGTGATTCTATGTTGGGGCCTGGGAAATTGTGCTTGAAAGATGCAGCTCCCACTCACCGTCCCTTCTACCCCCCACTATGGAGACGTGGAGTGAATCACGCAAATCTCCACGCTTTAGCCCGACACTCTTCCTCCACCATCCCGGATTTACATCGCCCTCCGACTCAGACACTGCCTCCCTTTAGGTTTGCTTTGTTCAACGCTCGCTCCGTTTGGAATAAAATTTTAATCCTAAAGGATTGTTTTATGGATAAAAACTTGAACATCCTTTGTATTACGGAGAACTGGATCCCTCCTGGTGAGTCTACTCTTCTACCTGAACTCTATGAAACTGTATGATGTTGAATTCTCCTAGGTTTTCTGGCCATGGAGGAGGCTTGTTATTTTTAAACCGCATATCCTCTGCAAGATGGCATCGTTCCTCACCAGTATTAACAGTTTTGAACTCCTCACCTTTGAATTGGGTCAAACACATCTGAACTTGTGCATGCTGGTCTACCGTCCACCTAAAATTAACAAGGACATTATTGTTGAATTTTTTGCCCTTTTAGAGGAACTAATACCAAAATATGAGCGAGTCCTGATCATGGGTAATTTCAATGTTCATGTTTGCTGCCCTGGCAAACCACTTGTAAAAGACTTCAATGATATTTTAGAATCTTTTGGACTAAAACAAGTTGTGACTGTTCCCACTCACAATCAGTTTCATATCTTAGACTTGGTGATATCCCATGGTTTACACATTAATGGATTAGCTGTTGATGAAACTGTTATTTCCGATCATTTTCCTGTTTTGTTTAATTTTGACTGCCCAGTAACGATTATGACGAAGCATGTTGCACCGCGCCGGAAAAGGGTTATCACCCCTGCTACTGCAGAAAGATTTTCCACTGCTTTCTCAGAGCTTCATTCTCTTCCCCCTCTTTTTACCAACCCGGACGATGCTTTGCGGGCTTTTCAGTCAGCTTGCCTCACTGTGATGGATATTGTAGCTTCATTAAGAATGAGACACCCTAAATCTAAATTCGATCCTTGGCTAAGTTCTTATACACACGGACTTAGACGCTTATGCAGAAGACATGAACGCAAATGGAAGAAGGATAATTGATTCATTTCCCACAAACTTTTTAGAAATGCATTGGACAAATATCAGAGAGCTGTTAGGAGTGCCAGGAATAAGTACTTTGCCGACATCATTACTGCCCATTCCAGGAATGAAAAGGCTTTGTATAAAACTTTAAATGTAATTCTGTCATCTGACAACCCTCCCACACTTGCAATTTCTGATGAGCTGTGCTCACAGTTTTTAAGCTTTTTCTTAGGTAAAGTCCTTCATATTATGACCCTGATTACCCCTCCTGGTGATGCTTCACTATCCGTGTCCATTTGTAATGAATGCTTTGACGATTTTGAATCCATCACTCTGCCCACTTTAGTGAGACTAATATCTTCCATGAAGCCATCAAGATGTCCTGATGATATTATACTGACTCGACTTTTATTGGAGGTTCTTTCCGTGCTCAACCCTTATGTGCTCAATATCATGAACACTAGCCTTGTTTCTGGTAAGGTATCATCTTCTTTTAAAAATGCTTTGCTCCAACCCTTGTTGAAAAAATGTGGTCTAGAACCGAATTTCCCGGGAATTTGCGTCCAATTTCAAAACTCCCTTTTTCATCTAAGTTGCTGGAAAAGGTTGTTAATAACCAATTCTTGCCTTTCCTACATGATCTTTGTGTTTTAGATATATTCCAATCTGATCTTAGACAATCTCATAGTACAGAATCTGCTCCTATTAGAGTTTTTAGTTATATTTTATTAGCCACTGATTCTGGCTTCCATGTCGTTTTGGTTATGTTAGACCTTTCGGCTGCATTTGACACGGTTGACCATGACATTTTACTGTCCCGCCTTGAAAACTGGTTCAGTTCCTATTTTTATGATAGGTCCATCAGGGTGAGGATTGATGATTGTTCCTCTCCCCTTGCTGCCCTCCCTTGGGGTGTACTGCAGGGGTTTGTACTTGGCCCACTTCTGTTTAGCATTTATCTTCAAAGAATATAATATTAATTATCACCTTTATGCAGATGAGTGTTAGATACACGTTCCCCTGAAAGCACATACCTCAATTCAACCGCTCCTTGACTGCATCGCTGAAGTCAAGGCTGGCTTGCCTTTGAGTAAGCGATTAATATTAGCTGGAGTGTCATAGGTTTTAAATGTGTCATGTGTTTTGTGTTTCTAATGTTGTATTTTATGCTTTTACTGTTGTTCTCCCCTAATCATGCAAAGCACCTGGAATTGGCTTGTTGTTGAAAGTGTGCTATAAGAATAAAGTTGCCTTGCCTTGAAGTTTGCTGCACCCATTTGAATAAATAAAAGTAAATTGGTAAATTTTCTCTCTCCTTTACAGAAAGGCAGATGGAGGAACATGTTGGAAGTAGGACTCTTGATGCAGTCATAATGTACACTTGCAAAGCAGATGCATGCTCGTGTTACTGAGTGATTCGTTAACTGAAGATCAATCTGTTCACAAAAAGCTAAAATAAACAAAGAATCTAAAAACTTCTATTCATTTTTTGTATAGGTCATATTTCACAGGACATCTTTCTTTCCAGTTATTCTAGATTTGGGTTAATACTCAAAATATACTTGTATTAAAATGAAAGGTTGCTTAGTAAAACTATTTCTTGTATATGCTTGTATATGCATTTAATAGGCTGTTGAGTGACTGCTTGACATTATTGGTTTGTAAATATTTGTAAATAAGTTAATAATTGCTGTTGCCTGGGAACAGCTGACGAGCGGCTGCTGGTGTCTTATGAAATTAATGGATATCAGATGATTTTTTCCACATATCCTCAGTTTCTAGAATTATTGCAGGCAAAACATGACTTTTAAGGAATAACCTGTGGCAGTAGTACTAATCTATGAATTGCTGAAATCATGCGCTGAACTGGGGTTGCTAAATGTTTAACCATGTATTCACTTTTTTCTCCTAAAAACCGCAAACTGTCTTGAAATCTTTTAAAAGTATCTTAATTACTTGGTGGTGGTCAGAGGGCCTGGTGGCGCCTGTGTCCGGCAGCCTCGCCTCAGTCAGTGTGCCCCAGGGCAGCTGTGGCTATTATGTAGTAGCTTGCCACTATCAACATGTGAATGTGTGAATGACTGAATGTAGTGTAAAGCGCTCTTTGGTCCTCTGACTGAAAAAGCGCTATACAAATGCAGGCCATTTAATTATCATTTATCCAGATCTTCTGTAAGTCTTTCAAATTTTCTTTGTACTGTGGCTTCTTTTCATTTCGACACTTCATGAACATTGTGGAATAAATAACATTCATATCACTTTAAACTGGACTTTTCCAGTACATACAATTCAATAACAACAGCTGTTCCGCCCACTGTCTCCCTGTTGGGGTAGCTTCCATAATACAAACATCCATGGAAACAATTCAGTTTGTGATTTTTTTTTTTTCATTTCTGGAAATTCCTTGGTTGAGATAAGCTAAAAGAAAACAAAATGTTACAGAATAACTTGCACATTATCTCATGTAAACAGTCTGTGATTGACAGCAAACACACCATGATTCAAACACCTATCTTCAGCACCATACAGGAGAGAGTCTTCTCATTATACTGGTATGCAAACTGGCCATTGACTAGAAATGCATAACCACCAATATGGCCCATATCCAAAACTGCCACTAATCAGTAAAATGAAAAAAAAAATTAACTCAGGGATTTCTATAAAAAGAAACCAGTGAAACCCACAGATTCCAGGCAAGAATTTGTACCGAAATCTGTTGATTTTAAGTTTTTATGCTGTGCCGTGCAAAAGTCTTAGGTCAAACAGGATCTCTCTAAAATCCTTTTAGAGCTGTCTTAATCAGTACTTTCAATATAACCCCTCAAAAAAGACCTTAAGTAAGTGGATAAAACTTAAAAAAAAGAACAAAAAAACCCATTTGTAACAATATTAATTCAAAAATATTACTACTACTAATAATAATAATAATTATTATGTTAGATAGGATTAAATCAAATGCAGTAGTTTGGTAAGATTTTATGCACACTGTGTTTCTAATTTGTTTTTTATTTTATATTATTTTCCTTATGTTTTGTCTCAAAGATGTATGTATTGTATCAATGAATATAATATTTAGCCTAATTAGTAGTGCTAAAATGAACATATATTTTTGTATACAAAAATGCATTTATCAAAATGTGTTCTATTTGAACGTTATACAGTGTTTCTTTGAATTGTAAACCAAGTTTTCAAGCATCGCACAGTGGCAAACTTGCTACAGTATGACAGAAGTGTTGACACATCATGGCTGCAGGGGAATAAAACCAGAGCAGCATCTCCTCTTCTATATCTGCGCCTGCACTGACAGCTGTCTGAGGATATCAACACTCAGACAGGCAAGTAGTTGCAACAGCTAACACAGTCTCTCTAGCTAATGTCTTTGTAAAGAGCGAAAAATGTATTCATTTAATGGTGACATTAAATCAACAAAAATAAGGGTTTGATCTTTAACAATGCCTTGATTGATCCAGCTATGGTACTGAGGACATGATTTGAGTTCAATTCAGTTTATCTATATAGCGCCGATTCACAACAGGTGTCATTTAAAGTCACTTTACAAGAAAAGTCATTTCAATATAATCATACAAACATTCCATCAGTTTAAAGTTTCTTAGTTTTTAATTGAGTCATTGACTTTAGATTGTGCCCCGTATACGCGGACTCCAACCACAACAATCCCGCATACTAAGCAACATGGCGTTGCATGATAAATTAGGTGGGGCACAGCAACTCAACAGCTAATAGCAGCAACTAATTCTTCTGTGATGCATACAACCTGATTTTGATCAATAATATTGTTAGCTATTTTATGTGAATAATTTAATATTGATTCAATATTAAATTAACCACATAAAATAGCACACATCTACACACTACAAACGCCATTTTATGTAAACGAAATTGAAGAATTTATAACCTACATGAAATTACAAATACACTAGAGCTATTTCTGTTGGAAAAAAATGCAGATCTTTGATACTTTTCAATAACTGTATAATCTTAGAAATAATTCCCTTTAAATCTATAATAATCTCTTAACGTCCTTGAACGATGTTAAAACCAACTGGATGGTGACATCCCAAATGTTTAATCGGTAATTTTCGTTCAAGAGGCAACATGCTAAATTTAGACTTAATCAGATAATTTATTTTTGTCTTGGTAGCTACCAAGGATATTAGATGGCTGCACACTTCTATCCAACAGAACGTAAACGTGACGTGTGCTATTCTGATATTTTAATTAGTTAGGCTGCACAACCAACTTTCGGATTTGGTAAAATGGGGCGCATCACTTCCTGCTGTGGTAGGATACCGGGATCTCTTCTTCTTCTTCTTCAAATAAATTTCCAGCAGACTGCACGCCAGATGGCACATTGCTGCCTTTCTCTGTCGGTTACAAAATCAGTCTTTTATATAATATTACTCTGTAAAGAACCAACCTGTTCTACTGATTAACTTAAGCATGCCTTGCTTAGAGCTCCACAGCGACATATGGTAGGGCCCCAAATGCAGAGACGCCACAGCTGAGCAAGCGTGTAGCAACAGTGAAGAAGAAAAACTCCCCTTTAACCGGTAGAAACCTCCAGCAGAACTAGAACCTGGCTCAGTACGAGCGGCCATCTGCCACGACTGTCTGGGGGTTTGAGAAGACAGAGCAGAGACACAAAAAGAACAAAAGAACTGATATAAGAGTACTTTCTATATTAAAGAAAGTACAAAGTTGATAAGAGGACACGGGGGATGTTCAGTTACTGAGAGCATCATCCCAGTTGATGCCCCCCGTCCAAAAGGGCATTGTAGCTAAGCAGGATACCAGACCAGGTGTACCTTCTATGGAGAGAAAAACACAGAGAAAGGTAACAGTCAAAATATCAGCAAATAGAGAGTAGTAGAAGAGAAAAGTATCACGGTGAAGAAAAGTGGTCAGTCTGTCCTCCAGGAGTCTAAGCCTATAGCAGCATAACTACAGGGATAGCTCAGAATGACCAAAGCCACTCTAACGATAAGCTTTATCAAAAAGGAAAGTTTTAAGCCTGGTCTCAAAAGTAAACAGAGTGTCTGCCTCACGGACTAAAGCTGGGAGCTGGTTCCACAGGAGAGGAGCCTGATAACTAAAAGATCTGCCTCCCATTCTACTTTTAGAAATCCTAGGAACTTGTCACGTGGTGTGTGGAGAATGGACCCAAACGCACTCGCTGAAGGAAGGTGCACGATGTTTATTAAAGTGAGGAGATCGTGATGATGGTGGTGAACGGAGACGAGGGCAGGAATGGAGAGACTGGACATCGGGCTGGAACGAAGAGGCAGGAAGACGACACACCATGGGGATGAAGACAACAGAGGACTAGGAGGAAGGAGGACTAGGATGAAGGATGGATGATCCGGCTGGGAGTTAAAGGAAGTGAGGAGTCTTAAAGGCAGGAGGTGAGTAGGATCAGGTGTGGATGATGAGACAGACAGGTGAAGACAATGAGGCAGGAATAGGGCAGCGTGACAGAACTACAAGTAAACCTGCAGTCTGAGAGCGAAGTGCTCTGTTAGGAATATATGGAACAATTAGATCTCTGATGGATGATGGAACTTGATTATTAAGGGCTTTATATGTATAAGAAGGAGGATCTTAAATTCTATTCTGGATTTAACAGGGAGCCAATGAAGGGAAGCTATAACAGGAGAAATGTGATCTCTCTTTTTAATATTCACCAGAACTCTTGCTGCTACATTTTGGATCAACTTTAAGTTTATGGTTTCCTCTAGATTACGTCTCGACACAGCACTCTGTGTGTCTGAATGATTCATAACTTCAAGTTAAAGGGGTGAACAAACAAACAAACAATAGAAAAAAAAACAATAAACGGCCAAGTAGTGGACTGAATAAGTAGGCAGCCTAATATCCCAAAAACTTTGAACTTCCAAACCACTTTCTGAGATTAAAAGAGTCTTTGGAAGCAAAATATAAACAAATGAAGGATGACTCAAGACTTTTGGAGCAAAGTACTTTTTCTCCTGATGAGTGGCATCATGCCTCACAAACTGCTCACAGGTCAAAGAATAGACTTGGAATTCTTACCTCAGTCCAAGCACAATGATTTATGGTTCTACAATGTACTTTAGGGGAAAGCAAACAGGATAAATGTACAAGGACTCAGCCACGAATTGTTCCAACGTCTGAGGGGGACAGCCTAATCTAATATGAGAAACGTGGAGGTGAGAGAGTTAAAGCTTTTCGCTTCAAGTGGAGGTTAAAAGCCTCCGAGGCGATGACCTTGGACTTAGAGGAGTCCCCGGGCGTGAATCATAAACAGGTGTCGGAACAGCTGTAACACAAAGGTTCCTGGCTGCTGAGTGTCAGAGAGAGGTCTGAGGTGTGGAGGGATGAATGAGCAGCGAGGGGACGGCGGAATGACCGTGACAGCCTGCAGAGTGTGTGCTCATTCATTCCCCGCATTAATGTTGCTTTGTGGCACAAAAAAAAGGAGTAACTCCCTAAGCTCATGCTTATAACTTCAATGACCCAGAACACAATGTAAAAATCCAAGATATTCAGTCCATGTTATTTTCCCCATATAAGACCAAGTACATTTCAGAAAAGAGAAATACTGAATGACAACGCTTTCCGTGAAGCCATTTAAAGAATACATTTACATAGAAAGGCTAAGAAGTTTTAGTAAAGGTTTGGTTAAAGACAGCTGAGTACTTATAGTCATTACAAAGCTCTTTGTCAGTTTTTCCTACAAACTAAAAATTTATCTTAAATTTCAGGAACAAAGAAAATTGAAACATATCTTTAAATGTCTGTACTGGCTGCTTGTTGCACATCAAATGCCAATGAAGGTTCACAGAGTCTACTTCTTTAAAAAGCTTACATGATTCTGCTTGTTATTTTACTGTGAAAAAGCAGCTCTTGATAAAAACATTCAATAGTTAAACGGGGCACCATGACATTTTGAATAGGAAATATGTTTTTCTGCATCAGAACAATGCATTTCAGAACAAAACTATTTACTGATTACATCTCAACAATTCCCATTATCGAAAAGTTGAAAAAAGCTAAAAGAAAAAATCTATTAAACTGATATTTTTAACCAATTTCTTTTAGTCTCTTTAAATAAAATATCCCCACACTTGAGTTTAATGTCATATGTAATCAAACCTTAAATAAACCTTAAATAAAATCATGTAGTGACTTCTTTGTTTGCCTTATGAGTTAAGAAAGCCGTTGAGAAACAAGTTGTTGTAATCATGGACTTTTCTTAAAGCCAATGTTCAATCTTTCTCAGCCAACTACATAAACAGTCTACCTCATTTATTTGAAATGTGTGGGGATCTCCACCTGTATTTTTTGCATTAATTTTATTTGGAGTCCTTTAAATAGTGACCTTATATATTTCTAAGTTTTTCTTCTTGTCATTTAAGAAAAAATAAAATATAAAAGTAATAAGTATAAACACTCTTATGGATGAGAGTTATTGGCTGAATGCTTGTACCAGCAATTGTCAGTACAATAACTTGAGAGAAGTACATATACCACTAGAGGCTTGACTGCTACTGTATTTTACTTTTCACTTCATCTACTGCTTTCTGAATAATCAAAGCATCCCGTAACATTGCAAACAAAGCTGGTACCCAGGATGATATCCAATCGGTTTTCGAAGTCTGCTTCCCAGATATTCGAGCGGCCCACAGAGTCAGAGATGGGGATGGATGAATGAAAGGATCAAAATTAAATGCTAAAATAACAGACAGCTTTTTGACAAGGCTCCCACATAACACAAAGCAGAGGATAAAACGTCAACAAATAAGCCAAAGAGGAGAAATTATGACGAAGCATATCTTTTCTTTGGTTTTGTTACGCCAAACACCTGCAAACGCTCAACTTATATAACTAATATAACGTTTTGTACATAGTGACACAGTGTGAAAAACCACACACCACTGCGGAGGGTTACATACTTCACTGCACTATGGACATGTTCCATCTCTGAATCATAACAAAGGCCAGCAAACAATAGGTGGTTCCACTGTCCAATAATACTATCGGCAGGCGCAATTATGAGATGTCAACGGACATATTACGACTTTGTAGAGATCTGCACAGATGGGGCAAAGGCTATGGTTGGTAAACGAGGTTGGCTGCAGGAATTCATGAAGCGCGTCTCCCCCAATACTGCAGAGCATGCGCTGCATTATATATCGCGATGCACTGGCGTCTAAACAGCCGAGTCCCAAGCTGAATGGTGTAATGATCGATGTCTTCAGCACAGTCAACTACATCAAAACACAACCTGTCAAAGCCCCGATTTTTGCGGTACTGTGCGAGAAAATAGGCTGCGACAGACAGCAGTTCTGTGTCACAGCGGGAGGATGCTGTTCAGGGTCTTTAAAATGCAATGTGAGTTTCGCATCTTTTGAAGGAAGAGGGCAGTGATCTTGGCCACAGATTTTACAGTTTTTAATGAAACTTGCATAGAGTGGCATATTTCTAAAAGCAATGTTCAATGAACCAAATTCAGTGACACGGGGCTCAAACACACACCTCCAGCTGGCAGATAAAGTGACATCCCAGCAGACTCAGACCACTTTCTGAAAGGTTGTGATGGTTGAAGACCTCAGTTTTGCAAAACAACCTTTACAATTGTTTTTTTTCCCTCTTGGTTCTTTATGTTTTAAACCAATTGTGCACAGAGAGGCATTAAAATGTATTAAAATCAATGTTAGGTATTGCTAGACAGAAAAAGTAAAAAGGGTGTGAACATTTTCTCTTAAAGGGGGGTTCAGCAGAAATAGTTCGGGAACCAGTGGCTCAATGTATAAGGTCGGATTAATGGACAAATTTAATCACAACTTCAAATTTATTTTAAGCATGTCTTTGTCAGGATTGTAGGTTTGTAGGTCTCTGTTTGGTTTACATCTCCTGACAGGTATTCACCAGAGGGCGCGCTGCAGACTGGAGCTGCAGCTGCTGCTGGAGGGCGGTTCCAGCACACCTGCTTGTCATCGAGGCTCGTTACCTGTTGGATAAGAGGAGCTAGCTGCCAATCACGCCACGCCATAGTGTTAATCCATGTGGTAACCTTGAGCCCTCTGAGTTACTTGAGGTTTCATATTCCATGCGTCTCATGTTAAGATTAATATTTCCCCATGTTTCCATTCCAAGGTTTCCCTCAGTGCAACTTCCTGGACCTGTTCCTTCATGTTCAGTTACCGATCTCCTTGTGTCTACTAATCCTCATGAAATAACTCCTGGATCATCACCTTCAGACATTCTTTAGAGTTTAAATGAAGGCAACAATAGAGGACATGGAAGCTATGTTGAACATTCTGATTAGTCTGTGACTTTTTGTCAGACTCAGTCGCTGTTGTAAGTTTTTACAAATGGTGGGTCCGATTATTGTAACCGTGTCCCTCTTGAGACGCAACCAGTGACTCTACCCCTTGGGCAATTGGTGATCATCAGTCTTTTGACGTTGCGTTTTCAGCCTGCCTCGGCATGCACGGACCCTAGCGAAGTAGGTTCTATGAAAGGGGCTGGCACCATCTAACCGTTACTACTGCAAAACACTCGTAGAGTTGAGTCAAGCCGCGCTAAGTTGGTAATGCTAGAACAGAGCCAATATAGTGCAAATAGTTGCCTCATACTAAATTAATAGGGTATAATTGTAGGTGATTAAATGAGCATTAGTTAGTTCACACAGCAAGGAAAGTTTTGAGTTTAAGACAGGAGGAATTCACTTTATGATTAATACTAAGCTAGACCCCCCCATGAGAATTTCCATTTGATATTCCAAGTTAATATCACTCTGACTGCTCTCTGCTGCAGGAAAGATACTCACTCATTCCTTTAAAACTTGTTAATGCTGTGTCTCCCATGTACAAAGATGGAAACTACACTCACTCAGCTCTGCGATGCTGCCCACACGGGTTGCCAGCAGCGACTGTTCGAGCGTGCGTAGCTCAGCTTGGGTGTAGCCATGACCCTCGCTGCCTCTTCCCGAGCGTTGCTGGTCTCGGTGCAGGTTCAAACTTTCTGGCAGGCTCAGCACACCTGGAAGAAACACAGAGAGAAAGACCATGGCTCATCAAGCTGCTAAACTCGTGTCTGAGCAGGAAATTTAGTTAAACTAACTTCTTTTCTTTTTGCATATCAAGAAACACCAGGGGAATGCAAAATGCAGAGGAGCAGCAGAAATGCAAATCAGCACTATTAGCTAAACGTGGAAAAACAGACCTGGTAGATAGGAGATCCACATTTATTTATTTTTTACCAGCTGCAGGAAGGGGTAGCCATTTATCTTAATGATTCAACAAAGTTTAAGATTAAAAGCATAGAGTGCTCCTCATTTTTTGGTTAAACAATCCAGCAGAGATAAATAAGCTTTTCTTGACTGCAAAAATGTCATCCTTTTCATCTATTTAAAATAAATTCCCCCTTAAAATCCAATATGAGCTCATGTTGCTGTTCACCTTCATCCTTGTCTTGTTTTTATTCATCACCTAAAGTCTAATTGAGCAAACCAGGTTTGAGCTTCAGCTATTTTTCTGGGTTTATATAACACCTTGCGATCTCAGGTGTATTGTCTTTTTTTCTTTGTTGCAGCAGATTATGTTTGCAGGCAAAAATTAATCCATTTAGGGGGGCATTATTGCAGCCAGGCCTTGTTTAGCTGCAGAGAATAGCTTATGACAGATTGGATATTGAGTTTTTTTTTGCTGCAGAAGAATGGAAAGCAACACCCACACTGAGGGCTAATCCTAATGACACAGCCCAGCAGGATAAGCTGTTTCTCAACAAACGGTAATTAAAACATGGAACTTAGTCCATTTGTCTATATTTGACGCGAGAATTAAAGACATACAGTCAGACTCATACAGTCGGACAGCGAGCAGCCAGCCAGAGATTTCCTTGAACAGAGCCTCAAATTCTTCCCACAATGTCCACTTCCCACATTGTCCAGCCCAAGAATTCCAGTATTCCCCAATCAGCGTCCCACTCCCTCTTCTTCCCACTGCCTTTCTGGGTAGGTTGACTTTATTTAGAGCTTCCAATAATTCCTTTAACAGCTTTTTTCCATCGCTGTTTGACCGCTAAGCAGTATACGCAGGGCAGCTGATATTTGGGTGTGCCTGAAAATGAATTCTTTGGGAAAATATGTGAAATGAACGGAAAGTTTCAGGCAGCAGTAATGTGGAATGTCAATATTTCGAAGAGTAGACTTGTTTCAATAAAATAGAATTAGATTTAGATGCCATTTAAGCAGTATTTAAATGACTACACCATGGTTCATTTAATAGTAAATACACAGCATTTGATGATATTCAAAGTGTTTTAACACATTTACAAAAATGTCAATATATAGGCAGATACATGCTGTAATCAATTATTGTTAAATCTCCTGTAGCAGTCTGTTACAGCGGCTCTGTTGCAGCTTCTGAAGACACTGCTGTTGTACTTAAATGTTTCTTGTTTAAGGTCAGTTGAGATTACCAAAATTATTTAGATCTATCTTCGCCCATAAGTCTTGTCTTAAGTTAGCCTAACCAAAGATAGTGAAAATCTGGGTTTCCTATTAGATGTGGTCCACGTTCACTATGCTTATAAATTTTTAGCCATGTTTTATTTTTGAAACGGCAATGGTATTTAAAGTGTGAAGATATATTTAGACATCAACAGTGGTCTTCGTGTGCATGTTTGAATTGATGAAGCTCCAAGGTGGAGATGAACTTAGGGGCGTTTAGTCTGCAGTTAAACTAAAGAATACAACATATTGGGTTAGTCTTGCAGCAGTTTGTTCAGTCCCGTAAATGTCAGGAGAAAGCAGTTGAAGCCAAGGTTCTGACTGACGATTTTCAAAACACCTCAAGGCATCCAGAAAATCTTGAGTCCACCTTTATCTCCTTTTACCACAGTTCTACAGAGAAATCTTGGGAATTTCCTTGGGAATCCAAAATCATGGAAATCACACTCATCCAATCCCCTGCTGAAGATTTTGAACAATGCAGAATTAACTTTGAAATATTTTTCTGTCTTCCAATCATTATTGCCATCCAGATTTAATCTTTTATCTTGTTTTGTTCTCCCACTTTGAAAAAAAAAAGCAATGCTTTTAAAGTACCCACGGGGGGGGGCAAGAGAGTTGTTTGCTGAATTATTCATCCCGTCAGATCAAGACATATAAACCAGTCTATGGCCATCTCTTTCCCCACATCCCAATTCCTCTCCATGTTATTTCTCACCAACATTTGGCTTCGTTAGAAGAAAAAAGAAAAGCCAGAAATATTTGATCCTGGGTGATGTTTGTGTTATAAACATCAGAGGTGAAAATGCCTCCTTGGAGATGAAGAAAAACAGAAGGAGGATGGAATAGGGAAGGCTGACAAGAATGACAGATAATGGAAATGACGAGGAAAATAAGACAGTTTTAAAACAGAACAGGTTTAATGTTCAACCTCTAAGGCAACAAGTAGAGGACGACTAAATGTTTACATCTATTTGAGAAATGGTCTAATCCTAAATAAAAAAGGAAGAATCGTACTTTCTTATTTGGGCAGCCTTTTATATCATCGGCTGTTGGGAAGATGAAAATAGAGACTGGGTCATTGGGACAAGAACACTTCAGAGCTCCACGAGGCGTAAAGGAATCCCTGTAGTGATTTCAACAGGACCACTGCCGCTCATGCAAGTCACCATAAATAATGTAGAGGATATTGAGCTCTGCAAGGATACACACCACGGCTGTCTGTGTGAGAATAAACCACTGGAGAAAGATTCGCAGGAGTATTTTTCATGTACAATAAAGAATAAACTACATCGCCTAGATCAATGCTGTTAAAACAGTCCTCATGCTATGAACATACAATGCAATAGACAGTGCTGCTTAACGCTTAAAGCTTCTGCCAAGTTAATGACCTAATGTTTTTGGGCTGATTCGTTAAGCATGAGTACACAGTTATTTGAAGAAGAAAATATATTTTCTCCTGGAACAGCCTCTTCGCAAATTTTTCTCTGAGATGGAATTATATATTTAAGCAAAACTAGACCACTGATGTCCCGGTCACATTTAAAATAATCCCCACAATAATGGAGCCCTCTAATTGCCCGGGCAGATGGAAACCAGAGATGTAAATAACCCAACTTAACCCTGTTACAGTTACCAGTAACATTTACGAACTGGCGTTGTCAGTTAGCAGGCTAATCACATTTAGCAATAAACAATATATTTCTCTTTATTTTCAATAATAAAACAACAAAGCAATCTGTTCACAAATAGAGATTATAGTAATACTAAATCATCAGTGCAAATAAAGATTATATATGAAAGACTTTTTTTTACATATGCGACCAGTGGTTGTTGCATGAATGGCATGCTCCTTTTGCCACCCCAACAATCAATTAGAATGCAGGAAATTATCCTAATTTTGGGGCCAGGATAAAATGCCTTGCAGGGGGAGCACCACATGCATAAACTCAATAGTAAACCTATTCAAGCCATAACTGACAGATACAAAACATTTTTTTAGTTGGTAATTGTGTGCCAACGCCACCCTGGGCAGCTGCCCATATTGTCCATATCAAAAAAACGTCACTGCATGCAGGAGTCGAACTGGTTTTGAAGTTTTGGTGACAAATCTCCAAATGCCAGGATTCAACATTCCAGTTGATTTTCTACTTTTGACTATAAATGTAACGCATCACGTGTTCCAGACATAAGTCGAAAAATCCTGGGATTTGCTAACAGGCGTGCTAAATCACGACGATTTTAGACCTTCTTACATTAGAGCCTGACATAAAAAAAGGAGAATAAGATGGCTAGCCAGCTTGATTCTAACTAGCCTGTTGGCACAAATTAGAACTGCAAGCTGTCAGAGCTGTATACCATAATTATTTTAAATACTTCAGACGTTTGAGGTGAAAATGTTTGCAAAGAATGATTTATGATGGCTAGATTGTAGCTAGACTGTTTGAAGAAACTTGCAATGCAAGTTTCAGCTTTGTGTTTTTGAGATTGTCTGTCTGGATTTTGTTTGATTATTCCAGAAGAGGGTCAATTGAACAAGTGTAACTCACTGAACTATAGGTCCAATTAACTTGATTTTAATTTAAATGTTATACAAGACAACACTGCAATTTAATAAAGGCACACCACACATCCAAAACCTATCTCAGAAGGAATTTTAAAGCCCCATTGAAAATTATCTCTGAGGACTTTTGTGAAGAACGGAAGATAAAGAACCAAACCAAGTTTCCTGAAACCTTGTATTTACCTCAGGTAAATACAAGGGTTTAAATTTTTCTTTTATATGTAAAATATAATATCCTCAAGCAACACCAGATAAGAGCCAATTTTTAAGAAAATATTCTGAAGGTCTTGAAAAGATTTGACACTGCACAAATGTGTGTAAGCCTTCGGCTGAAAGGGAAAAATGACAGCCTCTAATAGGCCAGCAGAAATCTCCTTTTCTGAGTCCACAGGAGATCCCTCTGAAGGCTAGCAGGCACCATGGAGGCTTAGGAAAAACAGCTTACTATTTTCACAGGTGACAGTACAATGTGGTTTGAACAGAGCTTTGAGGAAAACACAGCTGGTTTAATGGCACACCTTGACATTTTGAATTGGAAACATATATATCTTTCCAACACCAGACATTCGCTCATGACATCGGGGAAAAACACTTTTATATTGGTGAAAAACTTTGGGGTTTTTTGTTAGATTTTTTTTACTAAGCCAGAAACAATATGTCATGCCTCCCCCACTTCTGCTGACTTTCCAATATAGCTATAGTAATACTCGAATTAAAAAAGAAACTGGCATACTTATTGAACTGAAGTATTAAACTAATATAGAGTAGACAATATATAATGAACCATCAACATTTACGCTTTTATAAGGAACATTTTGACGTGAAATGTTCACCAGATGTTGTAACAATCGAAGTAAACTACAAGTACAAAGAATTTACAACAAATAGGTCCACAAGCTCAGTTTATGGATTAGTGGACTTAAAGGTTGGATATGGAACATGAACGCTATAGCGACATCTAGTGGGTCTAAATTGTAGCTACAACAATAGAAAAAATAATTCCAGCTGTTGGGTTGCCTGGTTCGCTGCAAACGCCCAGTGACCAGCCTGAACTGCGTCCAGTGAGGAATGTATTTTAGAGCAGTTTAACTGACAGCTAAAGTTAGATAGTGACCTAGCTTACCGATCCAGGAAGAAAGTCGCCGTTTCTGCATGTGTTTGATGCCGTGGACATGTTTTATGTGGGTCCATCTAGTGTAGGCTTCCCCTAAAACTACTCTACTTTCTGTTCTTCTCCGGTCACTCCTCTCCTGAGACAGATAACGATATCTCCAGGGCTCTGAAGTTCTGCTTGACTTGCAGACTCAGCCATTTTTCCCAATACCAGCCGCGTTGTACCGACCACATAGTTGGATCATAGAGACCGTATCTGGCACCCCGCGGCCGCTACTGGCGGTAGGCGTAAACATTACGTCATTGTCGTGCCCGTTAAAATTTATATTTTATTATATTTTAATTCAAATGATTTTTCAAGGAAAGTTATACTTTCATTTTGCACCATTTGAAACACCCGTGGAGGTATTATTATTATTTTTTTTTTAAATAGCTTTTTATGAAATTGTTCCATATTTAACCTTTAAAGGTGGCTTTAAAACCTTCTATGTTTGAAGAACCTAGTCACATGCACTACTGAGGAGTGATTCTGACCCATCCTTTCAGACAAACATGATTGAGATGAGATCTCTACAAGCCTTTTCTGTGTGCTCTGATATTCAGTTCTCTACAGATTTTTAGTAAGATTCGTGTTTGGAGAATATCCCTTCTTGCAGCTCTTTTTTCCCTCTCAAGAAACAGTCAAAAGTTTCCTTGGCTAGGTGTTTGGGATCACTGCCTTTCTTAAAAATCCTCTAGATTCTTTATAAAAATTTCCCTGAACATTTCTTCCTTAATCCTCCATCAATGACATGAAGTCTGCCAGGGCCACACCATTATGTACCACCTCCAAACTTCCCTGTTGTTATGATGTTTTTTTCAGGTGGTGTGCAGTGCTATTCGTCCAACAAACACGATAAGTTAAATGACATCCAAATATATCAATGTTTGTCTAATCTAACCAGAATATCCACATATTTCATTGTATTTAATTGGCTTTTCCGAATCTTTTGATGCAAGTTTTAAACAGGCTTCAATATGCTTTTCCTTCAGCAGTGGAGTATTGTGCTGTGTGTGGTCAGTATGATTACAAAAGGGATATGTCCAGTTATTGTTTTCTAGCAAATCTTTCTGAAAATTACTGAAGCTCTCCGAGATTGACCCTTGACACTTGGAGAAGTATTCTTTTGACTCCTCAGACAGAGCAAGAAGCAGCTGTTATGGCCGACATTGGGTAAAATTGTGTTCTTTCCACATCACAATAATGGTTGTACTGGTGGTCACTGCAACATCCCTAAGTTTAGAAAAGTATGTGACCAAAGCAATTTATTTTGCAATAAGAAGGTTGTGTAGTTGTTAAGAGACTTCTTTTCTTTTAACCATCATAACATACAAGACGTGTGATACCTTGCTGATGCCTTTTCCAAACCCATCAATTACAAATAAGCCAGCTGAAACTAACTGGCACTGATAAAGGACATGATTGCTTTCCAAATATGAATAATCTTAAGCTGCTTTTTGGCTTAAAAAGATTTTTTGCTCCTCCTTATCTTTGTGTGTTCAATAATTATTTCCCCTGCCCGTCCACATTACAACAGCCAACTTTATTTATAAACTAATTTATTTGGATATCTTTGTATTGGTGGATTACTTGGGTTTTTACAGACATCTGGTGTGAATTTGATGTCAATAAACCGATTAAAATGCATTACTGTTTGATACTTATTTTCCTTGCTCTATTCTATGGATTGGCCATCTGATCAGTTGACAGAAGCATGTCCATGCCTTGGCTGAAGTGGATTTTTCCACTTATTCCAAGACAAAACTAACATTAAAACAAGGTCTTTTGAAACAGAGACAGGACAAAAAGGTCTGCCTGCTCTGTTTGCGATCAAGCTGACAGCAGAATGAGATCCGTGATCAATTCCTCTTTGTGACAAGCTGACAATGCCGTCCGAATGGTTTTATCGTTAGGAAACTCGACCAGGTAAAGTCTAACCTTTTGAACAAACTTCTCAGGAAAAATAGCATGAAGAAAACAACACCCTAAGACAATTGATTACCCAATAAAAAACACAGCTTGTATAACAATGATGTCATTCTAAACTGCAATAGGCTTTTTCTTTACCCTGAATTACAAGTCAAGGTCAGTACGATCAGTCTGCAACAGAGTGTATGGATTGCAGCACCATTCAGATCCCTTTTTTTCCACAGGAATGTTCAATTGATTTTTATTTTTTTTGTCGTGAGGGAACTGCTCTCCCTCCCTTGTCAGCGAGAAAACTCTGCAGGAATATTAACAGGTAGTTGCCATGGCACTAGGCGACTGCTGCCTCACATTGCAGCGATTGGCTGAGCTGGAAATGCTTTACTGTAGGGAAACCATTTACACAGAAAAAAAAAACTTGGAGTGATTTTTAAACCCTGGAGCCACATGCACATCACTGAGCAGACACAACAAAAGCAACAAAAAGCATCTTATCAAAAAGGGGAATTAATTAGTGTGATAGCTGCTGGAGCTACTGCACCACAGAGACATTTATTCTCTCATCAATAATAAATGAAATCTACTGGGGACTGAAATGGTCAAAATGATTAAATGGTTGACCCCACTGATGGACTGCGAATCGATCCATAACACAGCTGTTGGTAGAACCCCACAGGAGTAAAGCAAAGAGTGTGCACAATCATTGCCAATTATGATTCATGAAAAAACACAGTTTTGCTGGCGTTTATAGGCCTCAAATATAAAAAAAATTTATCACATCAGAAAGCATGATTTAAATTCTAATCAGATGAAAATTTAATTTTAACTGGAGGGGTTTTCTTTATTCTCTTGGTATTTCCCAAGGAGAGTATTTCCTGTCATAGGACTTTTTGGGTACTTGAAAAATAAATTAGTAATAATAGGAGAAAGCATAGTTTTATTTGCCCAAGCAAAAGAAATAAGGCATAGACTACATGAAATGAGGTGGATGTCAGCAAGCAATCCCTTAGCAAAAAGACTTGAAGTGAACCTTTTATTTAATTGAAGTATACTTAAAATATTCCTAAAGTATACTTCAGTAAACTTGAAAATGTTCCAGTTTAGTCCGAATAAGTATACTTGATAAAATGAGCTTCAAGTATACTACTTTTTGCTAAGGGATGCTAAAAAAACTGCTTCACTTTCTGCAAGGGCTAGCTGTGCTGCACTGTTAATTCTATGCTTGCATGTAATCATTAATGATGAGGAGAGATTTGCTTTCATTTATATCACATGGAATAAAGTGCTTACTATCTTACCCTTTTGTATTTTTGTAGAGATTACTTGTTGAGTAAATGTCGACATTTCTACACTGAAATCCACGGAAAAAACAACAACAAATTAAATGGAGCAAAACATGTAATTTTGAGATTTTCTTGGCTGATGTGAGGTTCTCCTTATGTACAAAATAGCTACAAAATATATTTTATTGTTCTTTAATATATTACTATATATTAAGCTTCAAATTCAAAAATACATTATTGATCCCAGAGGGAAATTATATAGCTCATACCATTCCAATTTCTTCTTGAAAACCTGAAATCCAGTCATAGTTTTTAGTTGCGCCTCACTGGCCTGTTTGCATATGTACGTTAAATGGTTTCCATCTCGCTTGTTTCCAGTGTAAAATTCCTCCTCTTCCGGTAAAGTATCTCCTCACCAATTGGGCCCTCACATTCTCATAAATAAATCAGAACAAACAAGCGCATCTGGCAGGAAAAGTCATCCAGATGACTTCTCTCACAACAATTTGCGGAGCACGTTCATCTCTTTCCCCTGAACCTTTCGGCATGTTTACACACATTTCCTGCTTGAATATTTTACATTTTCTGCTTAAAATGTTGTACTGGGAGAAGTCAGTCTATGACTAAATATTTTCTGCATATATTATAGATTCCCTAGAACAGAGTTTGTCCTTTGGGAAACCCTTTGTGTATTTGTAGGAAAGAAAAAAAAAGTTTATCTCATTTTATCTCAAAGTATCATTACACCCTAATTGAAACATCAATTAGAGTCAACAAACAAGTTTCAATCTTGATATAGAATCATTTAAGTTACAAGCAGTAAAATGATAGTATTGTTGGTATTGTGATAAGCTTTACTTTTCTTACCTCTGTGAGTCTAATCTGAGGGAAAAAAAATAAACTAAACCGTCACGTAGCAGTTTTAATTGGTCTGACCTTGAGCAAAAACAAGCCTCGTTACTGCACGTGTAGATCCATATGTTCTGGATCATAAATCACACATCTGAAAAAGGCAGAGACGAATGTAACATGCGGGACTAGGTTGTTTTTGCTTCTTCATCATCAGCAACACGAAGAGCTTAATCCTTCATCATCTGGACATCTTTATCATGCCAAACCAGATGGACCGCACTTGCTACACCAGATGCCTTACTATATTTACAGCCTTCCCCAAGAACACATGAGAGTGCCGTTGTACTAATTAGATGAACCCACCTTTTGTGCCCCACATTTAGCGTGTTGTTTATGTTAGGCAGATAATATACAAATACATTTCAAAATGAATTCCACTGGTAAGATGTTGCATTATGTTCAGTATGTTGTATGTGATCCTGCTTGACTCATTTCAGTCACAAGAGGTGAAGAGACAAAAAAAGTAATTACTGCACAAACTAAAACAAGTATTTTTGTACAGTGGGGGAAGAAAAGTATTTGGCAGCCACCGATTGTGCAAGTTGTCCCACTTAAAAAGATGAGGTCCGTAATTTTTAACATGGGTACACTTCAATTTATTTGTATAATGGTGCAGACAATAAGTATTTGGTCAATAACAAAAGTTCACCTCTAACTTTTGTAAAGTAACCTTGTTTGGCTAATACGGGTAACGAGTGGAGGATAGATGCGCTTCTTAAAGAAGTAGTAACAGGTCTGGGAGAGCCAGAGTTCTTCCTCGTTTGTAGGTGCTAAGTACTTATTTTCTGCACTATTATACAAATAAATTCTTTAAAAATCATACAATGTGATTTCCTGGATTTTTTTTTTCTTTTACATTCTGTCTCTCACAGTTGAAGTGTAACTATGATAAAAATTACAGACCTCTCTCATCTTTTTAAGTAGGACAAGTTGCAAAATCGGTGGCTGCCAAAAACAGTTTTGCCCCAATGCACCTGCCTTGGTGTACGTGCTTGGAGATGGCCTGGTAGACTCCCTGAGCGGGACTTGTGGTTAAGTCATGCTGATTGGTTGTAACTCAGAGGGAAATTATATCAGCAGATGTCAGCGAATCCGGCATTTGTAAAATTGGAATGATGCTTGCACTCTAAATGTTCAAAATATAACTATTTCATGACTCTGATGTGGTATGCTCAAACTGTGTAATCTCAATACATCCGAATACATGTCAAAGTATCTTTTATATGAGAGATCCTATTTTGCTCATATAAGGCATGTTTCCGCTAGAAGAACTTCAAGGTAATTGTACCGGATCTAGACTGACGAGGTAAATCTGTCGGCCCTAGTCCTCATTGCCGTCGTGTCTCCATACAAATCGGTCATTTAAGGAATTTGCTAAGACGTCAGCATATCTGGCAGATTTGCCGTCACTGATCTGCACCAAAAGGTGCCCACAGCAGCAGAAATAGCAAGAGATCGACCATGGAAGAACCGGGGATGGTTGACGCGTTTCCGTTTGCCATGTTGTCATACACTGCTTCGCAAGCAACTCTTCCAATTTGATTAAGCATGTTGTTTGGCAACGTCTGCTCATTTCCCTCTGAGTTACAACTAATCAGCGTAACTTAACAACAGCTCTCGCCCAGCAACTCTACCGGGCCATATCCAAGTACACACTTTAAGACGGGTACTCCGTTGGTCCCTGAAATGGCCTGTCGGCCCGGCCCGTTGTTGTGAAGTTCTGGTAAAATTACCCTGAAGTTCCAACAGTAGAAACGCACCTAAAGAGGATCTGTGGGGAAAGCTAGCATCCACACTGAATCCTTTTTTTTTTGTTCTGTCAATAAGCATTTACAAATCCACTGGACATAAATCCATTTGAAATGCTTTTTTGTTGATCTAACAATCTTAGTGTTGTTTACAATGGGCTGTCATATTCTACTGATACAGACGACACATCATCACTCACTATTTATAGTGAGGTTCTCAAAGTGTCAAATAAGATAACTTTTTTACTGATTTGCTTTGAAGAACTTTGCAAAGGCCGATTTTGAAGTATTTATGCTTTGATTTGATGCAAATATGACGATCTATCCCCTGAAAAACTATCCTTAAAATCATCCGCTAATAATTTCACACTATGTTCGGTTTTATGTACTGTAATCATTAACTTAATGAACACAACTCACCTGCTCAGCTCAGCACAGCTATATATAGCACCAAAACAAATTTATGGGTCAGCTCAGAGGTACTAAGCAATCACACGTTCACACCTTTTCTAATAGAGTGCTACAGGACACTCTTTCTCTTTGTTTTTCCTTCCGCAGAAATCGGCCCAAGGCTTTTTTTTTTTACAGTATTTACCAACCCAGCATGTGTAAAGAGAAGGACGGACACACTCATCCCCTCAGCTCCTCCCATGCTTCCCCATGTACGTAAATAGAACATGTCTAATTTGGCAACGGTGATGTTGACATTTGGATCTGATGCCCCCGGTGGGAAGGGTATAACGGGTACGAATTAAAATGCCGCTGCAGCACACCTGATCAGTTCTTCTGTATTCAACAGAAAGTTCACAACACTGCATCGGTGAGAGGAAGTCAAACAAAATCCCCTCATTTTAGAGGATTATTGGTCACATTAATCTTCTAAAAAGAGGTTCTGATCTAAATGAAAACATGAGCTATGATTTAGCTCTTTTTGCAAAAAATAACAGTTCGATTAAGCTAAAACTGCAGCAGAAACTAGTCAAAACCCTTTGCTCTAACATAAGCTATTTGATGTTAAGTGACTCTTTGACAAAATAGGTCTCAAGACAGAAAACAATTCTGCATTTCTTAACAATCTTCCTCTCACCTCTTTCCAAATAGTTGGCTGGCATTAAGACTTGGAAATCAGATAACTTATTAGACTTCCTATTCAGACAGTTTTTCATGGAAAGCAGTGATTAAAAAAACAGCTCGGTCATTCTCATGTTAGATGAGGGCAGATCTGACACCATTAGTCGTTTTCATTTGTCGACAGAATCTGTCAAGTACAACGCTTGGATTTGGGTAGTTTAATGAAAAGAGCTTATTTCACTGACATAATGTTGTGCAAACGTTTTGAGCTATCCGTCCTTTCATTGTATTTTATTTGCAGATATCTCTCTTCTTTTGGGACTTTTAACTTATTTTCTGTTTAGTTTTTTTCTCAGCTGAGACAGTTTTGGTGAGAAGTTAAAAACATTCACCCTGGGCAATTATACGGTGCAGTGAAAATGTATTATTTACATTGTTACAGATTGCTTTTGTTATTGCTTTATTGTAACACTAAATTTTTTTAGATCATCAAATAAATTTCATCATCAAACAACAATAACCTGAGTAAAAAAAAAATCTGTTTGAGTGAAGATTTAATTTATTAAGGGAAATAAAAAGTATTCTAACTAATGTGCCCCCTCAATAAATCTTTATCTTTGTTTAATTTTTGATTAATTATTACTAATCGAGCTGATTTTAGAATGACTGATAGAACCTGACCTGCAGAATCAAGTTGAAACCTAAACAGGACCTGTCTGACAACATGAAGTAAGCTAAGAGATATGAAGAATCATCAACATCATTCCCAAATCTAAAGATCTTCAAGAATAGATGAAGATCTATATAGAAACAAAGACCCTATGAAAGGTTTTGGGACTCCAGAGAACTACACCGAACGAGCTGGTTCTAGTGCTCGTTCGGTGCCAGAGACAGACTTGGAACCAATTCTTTGGTTCCGCCAGTTTCTTGGTTTCAAACCTGTGTTTAACCAAGGACTAGTCTCCCCGCCCACATGGTGACGTTGCACATCTACCTTTCTCTGAAAACGTAACCGCTGCTTTCTGTGCCTTGTAATCAACTGTTGACGGTGCACCAAAGACATGTTCTGTACACATTTTTGCAAATCCAGCGGTGTGGAAGCAAAAGCAGCACTTGTACAGGCATGAACTCCTCCATTGTAAAAATGTCTCTCTCTGTTCACCTGCTTCCTGTTTTTTTGTCCCCATGTGGGCGTACAGAGTTGCGTTGCAACGCTTGAGATGACGTTATGATGACAACTAGGCTCCATATCAGTGGATCTACGAACCGACTAAGCACTGGCTCTGGCACCAGCACCGAACTAGCACCAGTTCTTTTTTAGTGGAAATACCCTAAGGCGTTTCAAAAAGACACACAGTGGGGGCATATTTGGGTAATATTGCCATGCGCCGTGGCGGCATGGCGAGGCTTGACTATTGCCACATTTGTGCCGGCAAGCTTGATAGTAATATTAGCGCAATAGTGCCGGAATGATGTGTGGAATGTTCGCTGAGCCTTGGGCAACAACAGTATTTAAAATGCAAGTAAACATGGGGAGTTCATTCAGCATTTGCAAACTGTATCAGCTCATTTAAAAAAATTTAAAAAAGAGACTCCTGCCCACTATCGGACAGCGGAATGGAGGGCGCGCTGTCAGGCTGCAACCGGTTCCTCTGTGCGGCGGGTTTCCGAACTTTCCCCCCATCCCATGTTTGTTCTCATATGTTGTGACCGATACATGTGCTTCTATGTTTTTGCAGTGGGTTTTTTTGCAACCTCGGCTCGGCTCACTGTAGGGGGTTGGGCAGAGATGTCTTTCTTTCTCCCCTGCACCCATCCATCTACCTATTGTGAATAATTTCTATCTGCCAAAGGGGCGCTAGTACAGCCGGCTGCTACCGCGGTCTTCAAAATCCTGTATTGTGTTAATGTTTGTAAGTGTTTGTATGATCTTGGATTGGTTGCACTTGAAACTGAATTATTAAAGTATTTTTTATCTTATCTAATCTGAAATGGCAAACTGGAGCTTCTGACCTTTAGAGCTAAAGACCAGATTGCCAGACAGTTCACGGGAACTTTGAAGGACAGCCACCTTTTGGAGCAGATCGCAAAAAGACTTGTTTTCCTTGGCGTGGTTCTTCACACTCAAGGGTTACTTGTTGAGTACCACAGGGTTCTGTGCTTGGACCAATTCTTTTTACTATATATTAGCTTCCAATTGGTCAAATCATTAGAAAGCATGGGATAATGTTCCACAGCTATGCCGATAATACAAAACTATATTTATCCATAAATCCTGATTAATCCAGTCAGTTAGGTAGATTACAGAAAATCCTGGATGACACTAAGCTTTTTTCTATTAAATTCTGACAAAAGTTGCAGTCTTTGGACCAGAAGCTCTAAAAAAGTAACTGCTTAGAAAATCACTTCATTGGGATGGTATTAAATTGGCCTCCAGTAATAACGTAAAGAACCTCAGCGTTATTTTTAACCAAGACATGACATTCAAATTCCATATTAAACAGGTTTCTAGAATTTCCTTCTTGCACCTCAGGAATATTGCTAAAATTAGTAACATCCTGTCCAGGAGTGATGCTGAAAAACTAGTCCATGCATTTGTTACTTCAAGGCTGGACTACTCTACTTCTTTACTATCAGGAAGTCCATAAACTGCAATTAAAAGCTTTCAGTTGATCCAAAATGCGGCAGCAATAGTTCTGATGAATATTAAAAAGAGAGATCACATTTCTCCTGCTTTAGCTTCCCTTCATTGGCTCCCTGTTAAATCCAGAATAGAATTTAAGATCCTCCTTCTTACATACAAAGCTCTTAATAATCAAGCTCCATCATACATCAGAGATCTGATTGTTCCATATGTTCCTAACAGAGCACTTCACTCTCAGACTGCAGGTTTACTTGTAGTTTCTAGGATTTCTAAAAGTAGAATGGGAGGCAGATCTTTTAGTTATCAGGCTCCTCTCCTGTGGAACCAGCTCCCTTTACTTTTTACTTTCTTAAATATAGAAAGCACTTTTACATCAGTTCTTCTGTTCTTTCTGTGTTTCTGCTCTGTCTTCTTGAGCCCCCAGACGGTCGTGGCAGATGGCTGCTCGTACTGAACCAGGTTCTGTTGGAGGTTTCTTCCAGTTAAAGGGGAGTTTTTCCTCTCCACTGACGTTAAATGCTTGCTCAGTATGAGGGATTGCTGTGGTTGGAGTCTGTATCAACAGGGCACAACCTCAAGTCAATGACTCAATGCGATCTGCTGGGATTCCTTAAATAGAAAACTAACTTAAACTTTAAACTGATTGGAATGTTTGTATGATTGTATTGAAATGACTTTTCTTGTAAAGTGCCTTGAAATGACATCTGTTGTGAATTGGCGTTATATAAATAAACTGAATTAAATTCAATCAAGATAAAAAATAGTTACCTCCAAGCTATTTTGTCTGTTAACTTTAGACCGTTCCATCTCACGGTTTATTCACAACTTTGCACGTTATCATCCTGGACACCACTCCCACACCCCCATTTATCCCGTCATCTCGTACTTTTTTGTGAAAAACACCTGATCGCACTATATTATGCCGCCTCGCGTTGACCACTTAGGAATGACCAGAAGGCTCACTTATCACTTGTCTTTTGAAACAGCCTGTAGAGAGATCATCCACAAAGGTAGAAAACTTGGAATGGTATTGAATCCTTCCCGGTGTGGCCGGAGCACCAAGGTTTTTGCGAAAGAGAAATTTAAGGTTGATCCTGGAATCCATAAAAAAACCAAGAGCAAGATCTAAAGCAGTGCAGACCTCACTTACCTCAATCAAGGTTAGTGATCATCCCAAAGACTTTTGGACAAATATTCTGTGATCTAAGAAGAGAAAAGTGAACATTTTTGGATGTAAAATGTTTTAACTGGCATAAACCAAAGCACCATTTCAGAAGATTAGGTGGTGTGGAGATGCTTTGCTGCTTAAAAACCTGGATAGTTTGCCATAACTGACAGAACTGTGAATCCTGAATGAGCTTGTCCGACCACACACCAGAAAGTCATCTGCTGAGTGGCTCAAAAAAGCTACATTTATTTTTATGAGTGGCCTAGTCAAAGTCTGGATTAAAACCCTCATTTCAGGTTCAAAACAGGAGGCAAAAATGCTTTAATCAAGATTAAAGCAGAAATACAGAGGTTTAAAATACATCCTCACTCAGCAACTAATTTGTTAATCTTTCTAATCACACAAAAATAACATAAAAACTTGAAGGAATTAAGAAATATAAAACCAACTTTTAAAAGTAACATTTACAATATAAAAAACCCATCATTTTGCCTTGAAGGTTAATTTACATGCTAATTTTACTCTAACCCTTAACGCTGCATGGTAAAAACTATAATTCTTCATTTCAGTCTGGTTATTATAAATAAAAACATTAACTTTCTGCTTTCAGTTTAAATAATAACTCAGATGCAAGTCAAGAACAAAACAGCAAAAACAATCATGCATATTAAGACTGGCAGCCCTATATTTGGAGGCAATATGACTCGGTCCTTGATGTTAAGCCTGGCGACGTGGCTGATGTGACAGCGCTGCACGCTTACAGGTCACCGCGCCGCGGGGCATCGCGACCAGTCGCACGGGGTTCGGAGGTGGCGGAGGTTACACAGCTGTGACCGGCTGGAGCCCAGAGGCCGGCCTCAGATGATTTCATGTGTCCCCGCAGAGCTCAGATCTCACAATGAAAGCGCGAGAGAGATGATCAAGAGTGTGAAAGAACAATGGAGATGGAACACAATCAGGATAAAGGCTGCAGAGAGAGGAAGAGGAGAGGAAAATAAAGTGGAAATGTGAGAGTGATTGATGTCTGGAGATTGAAGAGGGGAGGATGAGAGTGAATGAAGAAGACAAAAGGCCAGGAAGTCATGTTTTATCCTTGAGCTTCACAGCTACTGTCCTGCTGATAAGTCATCTTCTCTTCCTGCCCCCCCCCCCCAAAAAAAGTGAAAGCAAACCAAAACATGTGGAGAAAAAATTATTATCCTTTGCTGCAGAGCTATGTTGAAATAAGTCAGTCTGGACAGCTCACAAAAATCCACAACCCCTGATTTAAAAAGCAAATAGTGCTTATGTTATCATGGAGCAAACATAACCTTTACATCTAGTAAGTGTGAGCGATTTGCACTTTTTTGTTTATTCCTGAAGTTATCACTTCACAGTTCAAACCTGTTCTTCAACTACAAACGAGCAAGCACAGAAGGCATCCAATGAGAAAACTACGGGTCTCAGTGTTTGTGTGTGGAACATAGCTTTTCTACATTTTTAAATGCTGAAGATGTTTTTTTTTTTATTTAGTTTTTTTAAAAGAGGGATTTTCATTGTAATGTGTACTGCAGAACACATACCCTACAGATACTGGCATTGAATAATATACTTACAGAATACAGAGATTGTTCAGAATGTTAGATAAAATCTTTGGAGGTGACAATAAATTAGTGGTGGAGATATGCAACAAATACTCTTGTGAGCCTAAAATCCTTTCAACTCATGAAAAATTAAATTTTTTAATACTTAATAATAAAAAATATTCATACCCCTTATACTTTATGGTAGGGCATAATTGATCAATGCACAACGCTGGGTTTCCTTAGATAAAAAACTTTTAAACTGATGTGAATGTATGTAAGATTAAATTGATATAACGTTTAAAGCCCGCCCTTTAAACCTCTCCACAACGCTCTCGCTGACCTGTCTGCTGTGTTTCTTGGTGTTTTTGATGCCGGTTTTTCACTAATGCTCTCTAACAAACCTCTAAGGCGCAAACAAAAGAGCTGGATTTATGCTGTATGGCCTCTATTGACTACTGAGACATTAAAGTAGAGGGGGCTGAATACAAATCCATGCCACAATTTAAAATGTGTATTTAGAAAAATAAATTAAAATCAAGAGTCGTGAGATTTGTAGTTGAAACATGAAAGGTTTAGGTGTTTTATAATTGTCTGTTCCATAAATAATGAACTATGTCCTTTTGAGAGAATGCTATTTATCTTAGTAAGAAAAGCTTAATTTTTTTACACGTTTTTAAAAGAAAAACAAACATGTTAATGAAAAGAAACGTTTAAATATGTTCAGTCTCTCAAAATGCACTTAAGCCTATGTAACCTCTTGAAAGCAACGTGCTGAAAGGATATGCTGGCCAGAATTATGACTCTGAAGTAATTTTGCATTCATCATAGCTGTTTCTTGTGAATACATGGGTGTGATTTCAAAGCCTTTAGTAAAACAATAGCTCTGAAGGCAAGCAGTAAACACCGACATTAGTGACGTTTTCAGCTTTCCGGACATCAAATGATGCCCTTTTCCTCTGGAGGATTTTCTCTGCTTATAAACAAGCACAAATCATCATGAAAATGTCAAACTGCTGCCTTTATTCTGTCAATAATGGCAAGCTGCTGACACGTTGACAAAGAGGGAGCGCTTCTTGGAGGAGAATGAAAGTGAAATCGATTCCGAGTCCGTGGCATTCGTTTTCCCCCCTGCTCACCACAGAGGGAGCCACTGCAGCCCCCGAATACGGCCCAGCCACAATGTCCTGGCACCCCTCGGCCGGGCCAGATGGTCGCCATATGTCCTCGCACCACGAACACCAGAACGCACGGCAATGAGGAGAGTGCACGCGCCGTGACCACCGTGGTTTGTTTACCAGTGTTTCCCCTCTGCTGTTTGTTGTGTGTCTGATGGAGCATCTGCAACCACAACAGCTGATACTGGGGGCTAATAAAATGCAAGTAAAACTGCAGCAGACAGGGATAGGATTGACTTCTTCCTCCAAAAGAGAAGGAGGCAACAAAAAGTTTTGTTCTTCTAAAAGTTTCCATTATTAGGTATTTAGAGACAAGACAGCGAGCATCAGAGAAGACCAAGCGCTCTGGATGATCTAAAGATTGTGTTGATGAATGGGTAAATATCCCAGTCTACTAAAATGCCATGGAAGACAATCAACATAAAAGAAACATCTTCTAACAAGTTTGAATCAACTTATACTGCCAATCTGAAACTAAATATCTAGGAGTCAGTTCAATGTCATAAAATACTCTCAATCTACGTGATATTTTATTAGTTGGATGTAATATGAGCACGTCAATCAAATATGTCTAAAGAAGCCGTCGTCATTTTTACATTAAAGTAATGATGTTTATAATCACTTTCAGTGTACGACAAGCTTTAACACATATTAGCCATAGGGCTGTAGGATATTAATAACAGAGAGGGAGGCAGAGATGTAAAAGAAGAACATATTAAACGGACAAAACTGACTTCTATTTCTCACAATTGAACTTTATGATGATAATTTGGCTCTCATTTTATAAGAAGACTTGCTGTAGAAAGTCAAAGCCGGTTTGGTTTCACTGTAGCGAAAGGTGTAATTCTTTTCCCTTGGAAATTTACGGTTAACCGGGTCATGCTTTCACATAAAAAAACAACAACTTTAAAACGTTAAAAATATAAAAACACAACCAGATGATCAAGTTTCTTGATTTAAAAAAAATGTTTTAACAAAATCCATTGCTTTATTCATTTTTCGGGTAGTTCCAGATTATCCGTTTTTCCCTCTGTTCTCAAATGAGGGAAAAATGGAGTGGGTGAATGATAGCCGCATTGGTGCGGCATCTACAGTGATGATGCTGTATCGGTCTGTCATGGTGAAGGGAGAGCTGAGCCGAAAGGCAAAGCTCTTGATTTACCATTCGATCTACGTTCCTACCCTCATCTATGGTCACGAGCTCGGGGTAGTAAACGAAAGAACGAGATCACGGATAGAAGCGGCTGAAATGAGTTTCCTCTGCAGGGTGTCTGGGCTCTCCCTTGGGGATAGGGTGAGAAGCTCAGTCATTAGAAGGGGGCTCAGAGTAGAGCCGCTGCTCCTCCACATTGAGAGGAGTCAGTTGAGGTGGTGTGGGCTTCTGGTCAGGATGCTTCCTGGATGCCTCCCTGGTGAGGTGTTCCGGGCACGTCCCACCGGAGGAGACCCAGAGGAAGACCCAGGACTCACTGGAGAGAACATCTTTCTCCTGAATTAGATGACATCACAGGTCACATGACTCACTGTAAGCTTAAGCTGTTAAAAGGATTCCCAATTCTTATTTTTTATTTTTGCAAGCAAGCTCTATTCTCTCCCACAACTTTGACACACCAAATACAATTTTTACATCAAAACAAAGGGATTTCTGTGTACTTTCACCCAGTGTTTCTCCCACTACTGTAGGTTTTCCTCAGATCCCTCCAAAACCCAGAACACACACACACCCACATTCCCATTCACTCCCATTATATTTCAGCTCTATATTTTTCTTTATCAATTTTAAATGTGATATTATGGACACAGTGATTTGCTTTTTTTCTTTTCTTTCTTTCTTTCTTTCTTTCTCTTTCTCTCTTTCTTTCTTTCTTTCTTTCTTTTTTCTTTCTTCCTTTTTTCTTTCTCTTCTTTTGCTTTTTACTTCAAGGCCTGGTCTATTTGTCCTTGCAGTCTTTCTCTCTTTAGCTTCGGTTTATTTGTCCAACATAATATAAAAATAATAAGAGTTTGGATTTTCCTGGCTTTTTGAACCACTCGTGATGCTCCATTATGTTCTTCCAGGGATTTGACAGTAGTGTCTTTTCACAGCAGACCTTCAGAGCTCAAAGGAGAGAAAAATAAAAACAGATAATTATAAAATTCTCTGTATGACTTCATGATCACACTGGAGGCTAAACTTGCTGCTTCTAAAGGAGGATGACATTTATTGCTTTAAATTAAAACTGAAGAAGAATAGCTCTTGAACCATTTCTTGTAAATTTGTTCAAAACAAAACAACTTTCAAAATCATGCAACATGCAATCAATCAATCAAACAAACAGTATATACTGATTAACTGATATTCGCAGCAATATACCTATGTCTTTCCACCTTCATAAAGATCACACACTGCTGTCTTTCATTCAACAGATACAACTACAGTAAGTCTCTAATTAAAAATGTTAGACTTACTATAAACCACCCTGTGTCCAGTGGATTAAACTACTTCATATGTCGCTACATTAAAACCATAAACATCTGGATTTTTTTGACAGACCAACACAAAGTAGAGCATCATTGGAAGGAACGTAATGCAGTGATTCCCTCCCTTTTCCTATAAACTCCAAAAATAAAAGACATAGTTTTAAGCTGCCCTCAAAACAGGCCTGGTGCCAAGTGGTGGGGTGGGATGGGGTGGTGGGCCGGGATGGGGTGGTGGGCCCACCCATTCAGGAATCCACTCGCCCAAGACAGATTACCACACCCATGTAATTTAGATTGTAACAATGCAATGTATTGACCCAAGGTAACCAGCAGAGGGTGCTATAGGTTATTAATCCAGACTTTTGGAGACAGTAAAGAAGTTACTTTGATATGGTTTTATGCCAAAATGGACAACTTGGCTTTATAAAAACTAGACCAAAGCTAGCACAAGCTGGGGCAATGCTAATACATCGCCACACGTTAAACCAGTTGGTAGTGGTAGTGCACCAATTTGTTGTTTGCCAACCACCAATAAACACAAAGAAGAAGGGCACTGTGTAATTTGTACAATAATACGAGCATGCTAAAGATAAAAACTTTATGAGAATTCACGCAAGAAAGGTAATTACGAAGGTTGTCAACCACAGATGATTTTGGATTGTGGACATACAACTTGTTGTGGAATAGCTATTTTATTGGAGTACCTTAATTTGACTCTTGTGGACGTAAAAACACCATCTTTGTTCGAGATGGCTCTGTTCTGTCAATGATATAAAGGCTTCAGATGGTGAGTTGCTCATTATTCTGCTCTCTGAGTGGTTTGACAAAAAACGCTTACTGTGTCCACAGATTGTATCCTTGGTTGGCTTGCATCATTGGAATCGCAAGAATTCCAGCTTTCTAATGATGTATAATATGTATATTTACATAGAAAGGTTGTTGCAAAAAAAGACAGATGTGACCCAGAAGTATGTAACTTACCGCAAACGAGATGTAAAAACTAAGGTGTTAGGTAAAAAGACTGTTGACAGTGGATCTGTGAGCTGGAACTCTGAAATGAGCAGATGATGAGTAGAAGAAAATAGAGCCGGAGATTTTGCAATGATAAATGTTTACATTGATGATGAAGTGGAGACTTCAGGGGAGAGTGAGTATGTTGAAGGATGACCAGTGTGGTGGTCGAACTGGAGGCTGGAGGTGAGAAGGTGAGCCTGATGGATAGCGGATATGGAGAGTGGCTTACTGGAAGGTATTGGAGTGCAGACAGGAGGAACGCTGATGATGATGGTGATGAAGAGATAAGAGTTTGACGGAGAAAGGTAAATACGGATGGAGTTCAAGGTGAGTGGATCTGACTGAGCTTGAGCTATTTAGCAAAGAAAGGGGGAGAAAATTTGCTTCTAGATGTGTAAAGCTGCCAGAATAACTATAAAATACACTAAAATATTTGGTTGTAACTTCACAAAATGCGAGAAAGTTCAATACTTCTGGAAGACCCTTTATATCAGGTGACATGTTCTCACTCCAGAATGATAAGAGACTTGTGCCAGACAGCAACAGCCTGTTTAACAGTGGGAATACAGGGAGACAACCTGACAAAGCAAGTCTAAGTGCACGGATGTGAGGCGACTGCATTCATTACAATTACTGTATCAGTTACACCAAATGAAGCGGTATCAGACCACAGAGTCCTGTTCACACTTGAGGAAGAGCCCCAGCGGACACCAGCAGGTCTGATCACGTCTGCAGCGAACACGGATCCAAATAAGAACCTAACTGTTTGCTCACCGGCGAATATCAGGATCCAACTAGGCAACTGGCAGACAGACAGGGTTCCTACACATCTCCATGTAAACCCTCCAGACTTTCACAGACTCATCTTTCCAGAGTTTTTGTTCCTTTAGGTTCACTTTAAAATAGAAATGAAGGAAGGCTGGAAGGAAAGTTGGAAAGAAAGTAGGAAGGGCACACATAAGGATGGGATGAAGACACAGGGAAGGAAAAGGAATAAAAGAAAGACACTAGGAATAGAAAGAGGTAGAACACAAGTAAGGGAGGGAGGGATGAAACAAGGAAAGAAAAGGAGGGAGGAAGGACACAGAGAGACTGGATGGAAGAACACAAAGAATGACTGGGAGGAGGGATGCTAACATGAAAGGGAGGTTGGGACACAAGGAAGGAATCCCAGAAGGACACAATGAAGGAGAAGAAATTAAATGAGTGAGGTAAGATACAAGGAAAGAAGGCGGGGAGAAAGCACACAAGTAAAAATGAAGAAAAAGGAAGGACACAAGGATGGACTGGAAGGAAGGATTACTACCAAGGAAAGGAGGAAGAACACATGGAAAGAAAGGGATGAAGATCACAAGAAAGCAGGAAGGAAAGACACAACGAAAAAAGAGGAAGGAAAGGAAGGAGTGAAGGCCAATAGAAAGAGAAGGATACAGGGCACAATAATAGGGAGGGTGGAAGGGCATAAGGAAAAAAGAGAAGAGAAAGGAAGAAATTAATGATACAAGGATGGACTGCAAGGAAAGGATGTAGGACACAAAGAATAAAAACAAGGACAGAAAGAAAGAAAGAAAGAAAGAAAGAAAGAAAGAAAGAAAGAAAGAAAGAAAGAAAGAAAGAAAGAAAGAAAGAAAGAAAGAAAGAAAGAAAGAAAGAAAGAAAGAAAGAAAGAAAGAAAGAGCAGAATGTAAAAAAAGAAAGCACAGAAAGATGAAAGAAAAGTAGAGAAGAAGAAGGAAATTTAGAAAACGGGATGGAGAAAAAGTCTGTAAATAATAATATTTACATATCTTCTTCTTTTTCTGTATTTCTTAATTTGGGGTTATTAGAGTAAAGGAGGGTTAGATCCAGACGCATGCCACCCATTCAGATTTGTATTTTTATCATCTACAGTCTTACTTCACTCTTGTGCTTATGTTGGCCTATCACATGATTAATAATCCTGACCATATATTTTTTCCAAGCTGAAAACATTTGGAGCGTTCCCTTTAAAGGTGAAGACGCCCTTATTTTGTGGATTCCTCCAGGAACACATCATTAAACCCAGTAAACGGCTGCTTCTTCAAGGACTCAGGTGGGTTTTCATCATCACGTCTCACTTCCCTCAGTGAGGAGCACAGGAATATACAGCTAAGAGTTTTAGACAGTTGCTGTGCTCCGTTCTCTCGGTTCAATTATGTTCAATTACTCTCAGCCTGGGCCCACAGATGCTGCTGCAGTTGGGTTTTATTTGGCTGCTCTGAAATCTGATTTGTGGACGCTGTCACACAACCAGCTACGGTCTGAACAAACGGTCGAGGACCATGCATAAGGTGGGACAATAACGAGTTTATTAGATAAACAAAAACATAAAAACCAGATCCTTGGTGACTTTTAGGCTTTCAAACTGATGTTTATCAATAATTCTTCTGGCTTCCTGAATGTGTAATAGCGAAGTTGTAAATGCACAGTTTATCTCATAAAACCTTCTGCTTTGACTGAACTAAGAGGTCAAAGTTTGATCTTCCTCTTATAATCTGAACAGCAAATGCTTTAAATTCTACAAATACCCTACCATGTACAGTCTTTTTATATACATTTTTTTAATGATAATGTACTGGAGTTTTTTTATAAAGTGGTCCTGATGTTTCTACTTGTTAAAAAGGAGGCTTTCCTCTCCACTGTTGCCACATTCTTGCTCAGTATGAGGGGTTGCTGCAAAGCCGTTTGGCATTAACCTCAACCTGACTGCCTATAACTTGGCTTGAACTGTGCAGATTTGATAATTAGTTTATGTATGCTTGTAAAGTACCTTGATGACATTTTCTGTGAATTGATTCAACTATATCCAGTATTAATAAACTTTTTTCACTTTTTTTCATTTAATTCCATTTATTGATTTATATAGCCCTTTAAAAACAGTCAATCAGACAGCCAAAGTGCTTTACAATTACAAAAGCAGAAAAACAGACAGAGAATAAATACAAGTAAAAAAGCAAAAATCTAGAATAAAATGTAACATTGCTATTGAGTATTGAAAGCCTTTCTGATAAAAAAAGGTCATAAGCCTGGATTTAAAAAGGGCCAGGTCTGAAATAGAGCGTAGATCCAGGGGAAGCTCGTTCCAGAGTCTGGGTGCCGCGACCGAGAAACCCAGGTCAGCCCAAAGTTCATGTTTTGTTCCTGGAATGTCCAACAAGAACTGTGATGAAGACCTGAGAGATCTACTATGGTCACAAAAACTCAATAATTCAGAAATATATGGTGGGGCCAAACCATTAGGAGCTTTAAAAACAAACAAAAGTTTTAAATCTATTCTAAAACGAACCGGCAGCCAGTGGAAGGAGGATAAAACGGGGGTGATGTGCTCGGGTCTGGAGGTGTAAGTTAAAAGGTGTGGAGCCAGATTCTGGACCAACTGGAGCCTGTTGAGGAGCGACTGAGAGACATCAACATTAAGAGCGTCACAGTAATAATTTATTGACCTGATAAAACCGTGTATAGCCTTCTCAAGATCAATGCGATTTTAAGAAGGCTCACCCCCAGGTTTCTTATTGTGTCACTAAACATAAAATTCAGAGCACTAATGACCTTGGCTGCTATTTTACTTGTTTTCTGTGAAATATCTGATCATTTCCAGTTTTCCAAACGGTACCTTTGACCTTTAAATCATTCAGCCATTAAAAGGCTCCCAAACTCCATGGAAGATCCAATGTTGCGAAATGCGAAAGATATGAGAAAACTAAGAAAAGGAGTTTTAAATCTGATCTTGAGGGGTTTACGAACAGCTTCAAATTGCACTGCAAGTCATTTTGTACCAGAAAAAAATGGGTGTTCTGAAAATTATGTTGCAAACAATTTGTTCCTACTTTGGGGACATTTTTAACCACGTTGACACGTGAAGAAGAACCGTAAAGGTCTACAATCTGTTCATATATGACTCCAGTAATAATTATCTATTGGCAGAACATCCCTCGTCATTATTTTGGTTTGATCATTGTGTCATATTTCATGGAAGTCAGCTGGCCAAAATGGGGGATCAGAACTACAATCAGTGGAAAAAGTGTGTGATGTAAACTGTGATATATAGTGGACCCTCAGTATTCGCTGTGGTTAGGAATCACAGCCAGCTGGAATCCATGAATACTTCAGACTTGCTCTAAAAACTCTTATGTTTGCCTATTTTAATAGTTCGAACACCAACTATACCTTAATATCCATTACTACACACAATGGAAACCATCTTAGCAAAAAGGAAACAATATGAAGATTTTGGAAAGGCCTAGTCAAAGTCCGGACTTAGAACCAATTGAAATGGTGGGGAATTACCTTAAGTAAGATGTTCATGCTTAAGACAGCTCTGTGTAAATGGCTACTTTCTAGTTTAGTTTAGTTAAACTCTTTGACAAGTTTGTTCAACTTCAACCTAAAGTTAGTGACTCAGTTTTAGATTCGCCAAAATGACAAATCCAAACATTCTTACTGTAAAGATAATTTTGAGCAAATCCTCAGCTAATTTGCAGGAATTAGGAAACAACCTCTGTGTCCCGAACTCAAGCCGCTCTTTACATCCTCGAGGAAGAAGAGAGAGGAGACAGTCTGAACAACAGGCTGTCAAAGAGGCTGAGCGGCGGCGGTGTAATTACACTTCAGGAAGGCTGGATCGTGTCAGGCCTGCCCTCCCTTCGCCTCACCAACCTGTCTCTGGAGGCGAATTAGCTGAGCTTGCTTTCAACAGAGGAGCGAAAGAGGAATCCAGAAAAAGTCTGTATCAAATGTCAGATTAGCATAGCAGAGCGAGAGGTAAATTATTTGGCATTATATAGCTCTTTGAAACCTGAAATCAGAAAGTACCGACTCCATGTTTCTCCTCTGACAGCCGCCCTTGCATGACTTTGCAGTGCTGACATGCAGCTTGCGGTCTGTTTGAAAGGAGATAAATCCATGATGGGTGGCAGGTTAAAGGAGAGACGAGGAGCTTAGAGTCGGGCTCTGACGAAGCCTTCGTGGAGCTTCAGCCTGAAGACTATTTGAAGTTTTATTATCACACATGTATCCTAACAGACAGGACAAAACTGTCAGATTAATACATATATTAAGATTTTTACAAAAGATTATTATTTGACCTTTACAGCTGCATTTATGTTATGTTGTAAAGACTTAAGACTGGGAGAGTTTATAAATACCTCTCTGGATCAATGAGACAGAGGCTGTGCTGTAATTTATTATAAACTTCAAAGTTTGGACATTTAAAGCAGTTTATTATGGGGAGCCATTTCTAAAGTTACACAGTAAAAATGTAAAGGCAATAATTTGGGTTAGTTATCATAGGAGAGAGTCATATTTTCACCATATTACTTATTCATTTATAAATGTCACAGTTTCAGACAAAATATTTAGTTAGCGTGCAATATATCTAGTTTACAAACAAAATACTTAGCTTCAAACTAAATGTTTTGTTAGCAAGCCTATTAGTTTACAAACTACTTGCAAACTAAATCTTTAGCTTGCTAACTAAATCTTTAGCTAGCTAACTGAATATTTAGTTTAAAGCTAAATATTTAGTTTGCAAGTTAAATATTTAGTTTACAAACAAAATATTTAGCTTGAAACTAAATATTTTGTTAGCAAGTATTTAGTTTCCAAACTTAAGAATTCGCTTGCTAACTAATTATTTAGTTTGAAGTTATTTAGTTAGCAGGTTTGGTTTGGTAGGTAAATTTTTTGTGTCAAACTAAATATTTGGCTTGCTTACTAAATATTTAGCTCCAAATGAAATATTTTTTAGCAGGTTTAGCTTGCTAGCTAAACTTTAACTTCTAATCAAATATTTAGTAAGCAGGTTTAGCTTTCTAGCTAAATATTTCGCTTCAAACTAAAAATTTGGCTTGCTAACTAAATATTTAGTTTGTAGCCAAATATTTAGCTTTTAACTGTGACATTTATAAGTGAAGGGATAACATAGTGAAAATATGACTTTGAAAAATTAAACACCATTTTCATTCTATTATGACATGCTAAATAGCACAAATTGTTGCTGTTAATTTATGATTGTGTAATTTTACAAACGACACCCCATAGTATTTTTGGCATTTTATGTTACAGAGCAACAGTCCATGAATTTGGAGTTAATTGAAATTAAAATCTGGAAAGTGTGGCGTGCGTTTGTATTCGGCCTGATTTTCCCAACACACATAGATAAAACATCCTAAGAAGTCACTTAATTAGTTAAATATTAAGCATCCACAGCTCTATAATGTATTTCAGATAGTAAAAAAGGATGGATGAGAAATCCCTTAAGCATAATCAGGGCAAATTTGAAAAGGTTTTTTGTGAAAACTCCTACTTTGCATTAAAAATGTGACAAAAAATGTTTTTTATTATGTGAGGAACATTACAAAAGTTGGACTGTTTCAGTCTAAAGCAGAAAAATGCTTCAATAACAACCCTGTGTTCATTACTGTAATGCTCTGCTTACTGGCATGAGAAACACTGAGGACCAGAAATATCACCAATATCAATATGTTTGCATTTTAGAACTGATTTTTATTTGCTTTTATTGGTCACAAAATTAATACCAGTGTTCACAGAAAATGCCCTCTGTTAGTACTTAAAGTTAAAACTAAAACTAACTGTAAAAGGTTGTTTATTTTTACGGCCTTTACCTTTGCAACAGGCTGCCTGAAGACCAGAAGGCACCTCATAGTGTGGATATTTTCACCAACTAATTAAACACTTTTCTTGATAGCCTGGAAAATAGGAACTCTTTAACTTTAGACATCTACAATGAGAATAAGTTGTTATGTGAATTTTAGTTCTTAGAGAGCAACAGTCCCGAGTGATATTCTGCAGAGCTTTACAAAAATAGGATAGGTCCAAAAAACTGCAGCAGTTGCATCTCTTTACTCCACTGTATAGATGGTATACGAGCAGTCTGCTCCCAACATTGAGCCATCTCGTCTGTCAGGCTGACGGCGGGCGGTGACGGCTGGTGCTGACTCGGGGAGAGGCCGAGGGCCACTCAAGAACCTGGGTCAGAGCTCCAGCGGGTGTCAGATCAGGACACCATCTCCGTCTGTCAGATCCTGTCACCGCCATGTCGCCCAGAGGACTGTGGGTGACAGATCAGCGTGTCAGTCGGGGTTCTTGGAGCCTTCAGTGAAAATGCGTCCCCCTTTGACCCCTGTCGTCACCTTTTACTGCAGGTGTCAGGTGGGACAGCGCTGATATGATCCCTGTCTGTCTTACGCAGTGATGCTACAGGTTATACGGGGAATGATTATCACTCATGTCAGCATGACGCAATGACCCAGAACCCCCCTCCACTTCCTCTGCTTTCAACCCAAATTAGCTCAACAGCACTACAACAAAACGAAACAATTATAGAGCAGAACTTCCAGTTCCAGACACTGGGGCAGGTGTGTCAGATGCCAGCCGTGAAATCTACAATCTGAGAAAGAAAAAAACTATCCAAGAGGAGCATCACAGCTTAATTTGTGGAAAATTTGTGGAAAATGATTTAAAATGAATTCATCCTTTAAAAGCCAACCGTTAATTTGAATGCATTTTTCAAAATCTGGCAAAACATCGGTGCCCTCAGATGTTTGAGAGAAAAAAAAATCTAAATGTTTCAAGACTCTTGCAGAAAAACGACTCATAGCTTCCATCTGAGCACAGGAAATATACATAATTTGTGTTTAATTGCATTCTTGATGTTATCCTAAAATAGTACATTTTAGTATTTGGTTGCAAAGTCCATCAGAATGGCACTGAGGCTGATTGCTGGCAACTAATGGGATTCTGTCTGGACCTTAGCCTTAAATTAGCAGATATATTGTTACATTAAACATGATAACTATGTTGTGCATTCACGCATGTTATTTGGGCTATTATGCTTCTAGGAGTTACATTTCTTATAGTGATATTAATCGGTATTTTTAAACATTATTTATTCCTTTAAAGCTTTTTTTTCTTCATAAAATTGGGTGTGGCACAGTTGCTATAAAAACAATGGAAGTGTTTGAATTTCTGTCCTTTTTCCTTCTTTTTTTGAAGCCATTAAGTGTTTGGACTTATAAATAGCAATCAAGGACTTCCTGTTTCCTTGGGGAATAAGGCCCCTATTTCTCTTAGCCACTATTCAAAATGGAAAAGACAAGAGAACATGCAATTGCTACAGAATCATCAGATGCTATCTTCATGGCAACTGGGAGAAATAAATTCAGGAACAGTCAGAGGGAGCCCTTTAATGCTTTCTTAAGAAGTCAGAAACTGTCAAAGGAACATATTTTTATAGCTTATTTTAACTGAGAAACGTTCCTGTTTTAACAAGTTTTGCATTTAATTATAATGAGAAACTTTGTTGTTTAAACTAGATGCTGCTTCTAATCTTATTTCCTAGCTCTGAGAGTAAACACTTCCGTACAAACGTACGCTTGTGGAGTTTGCCGAACTTTACCAGAACTCTTTATTTTGATCAGCCTAGGCTGAGATTTTGTTCACTCACACAGGTGGGTTGGGTGTGAAGTATGCCCTGTGGTAAGAACGGTGAGGATCTGGAGTGGGGATGTATCTCTTGTAAAGACCCAGTTAGAGTGTCGGACATCTTGAACTCTTTGAAATATAGAAACATATGAAATAGAAATCTGGTGGGCTTTACCAGTAAACTGACAACGATTTATTAACGGATCTTTCAGCAAGCTAATGATGCAAAACGTTTGGCCAAATCAACACAGAAATGGTTCAACGGACAACATCCACTGCCTTCAGTCCCAACATGTAAATATTCAATAAATTCTGAGCTAATCAGCTGAAGAGATGATTAATCTGTGCTTAGAACATCTAAAGTAGTACATGAGAATCAAGGATAAAAATTTTTTCGGACAAAATCTTTCTTCTTTTGTAAGACTTTCAGGAAAACAATTTCAGCCACTTCTCTCCTTGAAGGTAAACACAGTATATGTGAAGAGCATCCTCTGAGTCAGGTAACTAGGAAACAGCCCTGCCAGTCAGTGGAGATGGGTTTGCAAAGAATGCTGCAGGGAAACTATGACTTTTCAGATCCTCCTGTTACGTCACAGATTTAGGTGCTCATCGACTGGAAGACGAGGGGGGAGGATTTTGCTTGCGGATGGGTCAAAATACTTGTGGGTTTTAGCTTTGTCTGCATCTGTTTTTTTTTTTTTTACTTTTAAAGGAAAAGACTGTTTGTAGGCTGAGGCATGCCTTTTTCTGTCCTGAACCAGCCTCCCACTGAGTCGGGCTTCCTGCCAGTATTTGGTTAGAAAATAACAGCAGAGAGGGAGTTTCTCCTCAGAACTGGGTCACTAACACCTTTTGCATTATGGTTAGGGACTTCCACCTAAAAAAAAATCATCTTTTACCTGTTTTCTGCTTGTAGGAATGATTTTAATTTATTAGATCACACATTTATTTTCTTAAGAAGCAATATTTGTGTCTGCTGAGATTATTTATGATAAAACCATTGCGGCGTGGGCACAGTTTACTCACCTCGACTGTGACACACGCCATGATGCAGTGATGATAAGATCCATCTGCTTTATTCGTCTGTTTGTTTGCCGGCTTTGTTTGAAACCTGAGGGAATGGTTTATGACACCGCAGTGTTGTTGACATGAATTTGAAGAAGTTGAGCAGACCCTCTTTTTTTGTCAGACTCGGAGGCTGTAAACTCGCCTCCTGGATCTTCGAGCGGCGGATTGCAGTTTCAGTGAAAAACATAAAAAAAAAAAATTATATTTATGTTCTGGACGACCCAGAGAACGAGAGCTGCTCGACGTGTGGGCATGGTGTCAAGTCCTTATTTTGACTTCCTTCGTTTTCACTGCTCTCCGTCTTGTTTGTGTATCTGCTCAGAGTTCCTGAGATTGTCTCCATGTTTAATGAATGCAGGGGTTTGTGTATAAGACAGCCAGTTTTTGTCAGGTCTTCTCTTCCTTTTCCCTTCCGCTGCACCTGAAGAAGGAATGGCAGGAAATGCGGTCACGTAGGTCAGTTTTATCTCAGACCAGAGAGGGTTTTTGATTATTTACACCCAGCCTACCTGTCAGGCACAGATGTCAGTCAGGAGGATCGGCCCGCTGTCTCCACTGAGTGAAAGAACATGACATTTCTGTGCTGCTCAGAAAGACTTCTGCCCCGGAGTTGCTCTCTAAAACAAACTTTCTTTGTTTTTTTTTAGGACACTACATTAGGTGCTGAGTTCTGGTTTCTCTGCCAGAAATCGATTCAAACGGATTTACTGCATCGGAGTCAGAGAAGATTTTAACTAAGGCTGATTAAATTAATGGTTATTTGTAAAATAATCACAGCCAAGAATACTTTTCAAACCAACAGTAGGAGCCTTCATTTTTTAAATTTAAGTAAAAATGTTCTTACAATTTTTCCCCCAAAATGTTGGCAAAACATTATTCTTACTCGGTTTAATGCAAAATTTTACTTATGTAATTAGTTGTTTATTTATGATGTAAATAAAAATTTATCATAATAGATCAATATAACCAATAAAGTATAAACCTAAAATATTATCCATAACAATAATGATAATAAATATAATTATTATCATTGTTATTACATAATACTACTACTACTACTGCAAATAATAATAATTATAGGAATAACAATAACAATAACACTTTTTTATTATTTAACCATTTTATTTATAGTTTAATGTTTTCATTTTTTCATATTTTAATATATATTGGAAAGTATTTGTAAAAGCCCTTTCCAGAGTATATCAGTTTTAGGTACCATTTTTTGTATTTTATTTTATTTTATTTATTCTGCTTTGTTGTCTTATTCGTTCGTTTGTAAAAGAAATGTTTGTGAAGTAGCTTTGGGGTATATCTGTGAGTCATTCGTGCCAACAAAACCACGTTATGGGCCCTTCAGCAAATAATGTTTAAAAAAGGTTTATCTAAAATGGAATAACACTAAATTAAAGTATAATTCTGAGTTGTGTTGAAGAATAATACCAAACATGGCTCTGATTTCCGATGCCTATATGATGTTTGGTTTAAAATTGAGATTTCAAAATATACTGAAACATCCTTTCTCCAGTTTACATAGGCACCATAATCAGGCTGTTGTCTTCTAAAACATAATCAGGGATGAGAATATTGCTGTGCATGTAGGATTAGCCATTCAGTGTCAGCATGACACAACACCACTGTTTGCTTTGTTTTCAAATTGACAACAATTTCCCCTCTTCAGGATCAAGCATGATGAACTATTATGACATGAAAACACACAAACACACGCATACTTTGTAATTAAATAATCACAGAATATTTTTCTATTCCAATTAATTTCACTTGTACTGGATGAATGAATACATATATACAATTTAAGCAATTTCTACCTCAATTTGGTGGACACTTCAGTGTTGAGCTTTAATTCAATGGTTCATTCAATTAACATCCAGATGTAGGTAAATTCAAAGTGCCTTAGTGCTATTTAACCAGCATCTTATGCTTCATGCTTTTTTAATCACGCAACTATGGTGAGGAAAATATTCCTAAATCATGTAGAACAGAATTTATGTCATTTAGTTATATATTCAGAACTGTTCTTCCTTCCTCCATCTCACTCTTTACAGCTACTGCATTTTAGTAGAAATGGGATTTTCACATTCTCTAGAGGAAAGCTACTTTTCCTAACCCCTCACTCCTTCAATCTAAATGCAGAACAATTAACCAAAAAGCAATAAAGTACAAATAGAGAAATCAGGATCTCTCATTGTGCCCCAGATATTTTATATATTTAGATTTTAAGTGCTCTGTAGTAATATTTATCTGTAAAGTTCAGTCTCTAAAGCTGTTTAATTGTATATATCTTGAGCTACTTGTTTTTATTTCTTTGTATGTGCGAATTACTTGGGTGATTACCCCCATTTGGTGTGAATGTTATGTTATGCCACAAATAGAGGTACCCAAACTAAGAAGAATTTTGACATATTACCATACCATCTATTTTACTGTATATCAAAGTCAAGAAGTGGCATTAGAATGTGAATCAGCTTTATTAGTCAAGATTGTGTGCACAAACTAGGAATTTGACTTTGGTTTTAAGCACTCACAGCCTAAAGACATAAAATATAGAAAACTTTACAGAAAATAAAAAAAAGTAAAAAGAAAAGTATGAATGTAAAGCTATGCATGTACAGCTAGGGCTGGGCAATTAATCAAATTTGAATCGAAATCGCAATATTAAAAAGCTTGATGACGATAATTGCGTGTTGTGTTTTGATCGTTATGCCAACTGAACAATCCAGTCGAAGTCCCGCCTTGTTGCCAAGCTAACTGGCCAATCAAGTCTCAGAAAAAACATGCGGTACTGAGAAGCAGGAGGCCCCGGCTGGTAGGTAAAACAAAAGTACCGTGTGAAGTGTACAGCTGGGGAAGAATTTTGAAGGAAAATGGAGGACGATAAAGATGACCAAATTGTTGACACTGACCACATGAGAGAACACTGCAATGACATTGTGGAGAGAAGTGGCATTATGAGCTCAGTAGTTTGGAAATGGTTTGGATATTTCAGAGAGGACAGCAGCCAGACTAAACCGATCTGTAAAATCTGCCGACAGACTGTTTTAACAAAGCTAGGTAATACAGCCAATCAATTTCATCACCTGAAGTCCTATCATCCCTCTGAGTACAAAGAGAGGCAACAAAAACGGTTAACATCAGTGCATAGTGACGCTAGCAGCGGCGGTAGCCATGCTAGCACTAGCTCTGGTGCAAGAGTAAAGCAGCAGCAATCCATCGCCTCATCTTTGGCTGCTATTACGCCGTTTGAGAGAAATTCCAGACGGGCAAAAACTACAACAAATCCAGTTACTTATTGCCCGGCAAAGGACATGATGCCAATACACTCAGTGGAAAAGGTAATAATGCAGCTTCGGGCTGAATGATGATAGAAAATGACCCGGCAGTTTCCCCCAGATATTGGAGCATTAAGGAATAAGAGTTTTTCTTGAGGATTTTTACTCCGATCGCACCGGTAGGTGAGAGATGCTTTTCTAGTCAACAATTGTTGGTAAACTGCATTTTAATGTTGTGCTAGCGCGTAGGCCTGTCGCGATAATCAATAAATCAATTAATTGACCAATAATTAAAAACGTGCTCGGTAACTTTAAGAGGTCCGATAATTTTTCATTGACTGAAGTCGCGTGATAATGAGTTAACGTCGCTGCATCCGTCTCGACTGGCTCCTCTTGGTTTAGCGTAAGGAGTGAACCCTCCTGTCAGCCGCTCTGTCTCTGTGTGCGTGGAGGCGGAGCACACGCTGCCAGCGTGATCATACCTGGCGCTGGAGCAGCGGAGGAGGAGGAGAGTATAGAGGAGTCGATAAACATGGAGTTGGTTTCTAAGCCGAACGCAACAGCCGACGTGTGGGAACATTTTGGATTTAAACCAAATGACCGAGGTGAACCACGGAACATTAATGAGCCGACATGTCGCATTTGTTTTAAAACAGTTCATGTTAAACACGGCAACACGACAAATCTGCACGCTCACCTCAAACACAACCCTGCCTTAAGCCACAGAAAGTAAACATGCTGGTCTTTCTTGCTCGAAATCTGTAAAACTAAAGCTACATATACATTTGCATATGGGCTATTGAGGTTTTTTCTGTTAGTTTGCACTTTTTGTTTACAAAAAAGTTCCCAACTGGATTGGAAGTGTTAAATTTTATTTTACAGAAATTTTATATTTTATTGTTTCAATTGTTTTTATTTAAGTGCCTTTTTTTGTTTATATGTTGTTCTTGGTTATTATGTTTATTTATTTTGGATATTTACAATGTCTTTTCATAATACAATTCCAGTTTCAATTATTCTTAAAAAATAAAAGTTAATTTATCTTTAATCTTTTGTACTTGCATTTTTATACCATTATTATTAGATTAGATTAAAATTTATGTAAAAACTGCAATATTATCGTTTATCGCAATAATTACTGGGACAATTTATCGTCCAGCTAAATTTGTTATCGTGACAGGCCTACTAGCGCGCTAGCTAGTCGTTGCTTCTGTCTGTCTTTCTTAAAACACTTTAACTTTTTTAGCGATCCCTGCATATGCGTTTTGCGTTGTGCCTGCCTGGCCATGTGAGAGGTGTGGTGTCGGTTTAGCAACTGTGTGGCTGGGGAGGTGCCCGTCTCCGTTTCTGTAGAATGGATGTTACGTAGTAGAAAGTTAGCACTTAGCGTTAGCACGCAGTTTTGAAGTGATGTGATGTTGTTAGCAATATAACAGCAGCGGAACGCACAATCTGTATGCGACATTAATAGTTATGGCTATATTTAATTGTTTTTATCATTATTGTTTTGATTAGACAAAAATCTAGTCAAAAACCAAGATTGTTCCATATAGTGAAAATAATCGTGATTCTCTTATTTTGATAATCGCCCACCCCTATGTACAGCCAATTTTTCATAAGAAAAAGAAAGGCCGGTTGTAGCAAAATTTAATCAACAGTGTTCCAACAAAGTATAAAGATGTGCAAAACCATCCAAGCAGTTTTTTGAATTGTTTTTCGTTTTTTAATTTCTTTTTCCTCTAACAGATTTCTCTCTTTTTCAGTTGAATTGTACTTGAGAACTGCTGCATTACAATGTAGAAAAAGATCTGAAAAAACTAATCTCAGAGTGTCCCTGAGCTCTGCAGATAAATTACAAAACTTTTGGGTTAGTCTCATCACTTAAAATAATAAAGCAAAGAAAAACAGAACTGACAAAAAAAAATGTCTGGGGCATTGAATGCAAATTTAGATTTTATTCTCTGAGCAACCAATTAAACTCTGCTGTGCTTGGTAAGGCTGTAAATAACCAAGAAACGCAATATCTGTATCAATTATTACCACAGATGAGACAGCTGCATGGCAATTTTAATCCACAACACATCTAACTGTATTCAGCAGTTATTATCTGGTTCTTTGTACAGTTTTTCCAGGTGTTGTGGGCAATGAAATGAAAAACTCAATGAGATCAGTTTTAATTAACATCATTTAGAACCAGTAGCTGCGACCATGACAATAAGGCGACGCCTGTTGTAAACTCCGGTGTAATTACCATATATAAGAGTATCAGGCTAAGCTGATATTATCATGTCTTCTCTTGTGTAATACGCACTATTGGACCTACTGGGTACGAGTGTGTAAAAAACATTCATATTAATTATCCTGCTTACCCCAAGGCAAGGCCATTTTATTTGTATAGCACACGTTCAACAGCAGGGTAATTCAAGGTGCTTTACATGATTTGGTGATTTAAAAAAAACACATGGAATATAACATTGGAAATTAAAAGTAAAAGAAACACACATTACACATGATACACAAATCAAAAAAGCAAGAGAGCATGAATACATTTCATACATATGAGATCAAGCATTTACTCGAAGGTAATTCTAAACAGATGGGTTTTTAATCTCGATTTAAAGCAGTTCAGAGTTTCAGCAGCTCTACACTCGTCAGGAAGTCTGTTCCAGATAAGGGGAGCATAGAAACTGAAAGCTGCTTCTCCATGTTTAGTTCTGAGTCTAGGGATGTTTAGTAGGCTAGAGTTGGAGGACCTGAGTGGTGTTGGTGGTTTGTACTGTGACAACAGGTCTTCAACATATTTTGGTGCTAAGCCATGTAATGATTTATAAACTAGTAAGAGTATTTTGAAGTCTATTCTCTGAGCTACAGAGAGCCAGTGTAAGGACTTTAGAACTGGGGTGATGTGCTCTACTTTCCTGGTTCTAGTGAGGACGCGAGCGGCAGCGTTCTGGATCAGCTACAGCTGTCTGATTGACTTTTTAGGCAGACCTGTGAAGATGCTGTTGCAGTAATCAAACCGACTAAAGATAAACGCATGAATGAGTTTTTCTAGGTCCTGTTGCGACATCAGTCGTTTAATCCTAGAAATGTTCTTCGGGTGATAGAAGGCTGACGTTGTTATTGCCTTTATGTGACCCTGGAGGTTCAGGTCTGAGTCCATTACTACACTTAGGTTTCGAGCCTGATCAGTACTTTCTAGCTGTATTAACTGAAGCTGTGTGCTGACTCTTGATCGTTCCTGCTTGGGTCCAAAAATAATCACTTCAGTTTTGTTTCTATTCAGCTGGAGAAAGTTATGGCACATCCATCCATTTATTTGGTCAATGCATTGATTTAGGTTTTGAATGGGTTCAGAGTCACCTGGTGACATTGTAATGTAGAGCTGAGTGTCATCCGCGTAGTTATGGTAGCTATTGGTTGCTGTAATCTTGCCTAGTGGGAGCATGTAGATATTAAATAAGAGGGGCCCCAGGATGGAGCCCTGAGGCCCCCCACATGTGATTTCTGTTCGTTCTGATGAAAAGTTTTCTATTGAAACATAGAAGTCCCTGTTCTTTAGGTAAGACTCGAACCAGCCAAGTAGTGTACCAGAGAGTCCGACCCAGCTCTCCAGTCGTTCCAATAAAATATCATGACCAACAGTGTCAAATGCTGCACTGAGGTCCAACAGAACCAGCACTGTGGTTCTACCACAGTCTGTATTTATGCAGATGTCATTGAATACTTTGACGAGGGCAGTCTCGGTGCTGTGGTGAGCACGGAAACCAGACTGAAAAACATCAAAACGGTTAGTCATTGTTAGGAAGCTATTTAACTGCTGAAAAACAGTTTTTTCAATAATCTTACTGATGAATGGAAGATTAGAGATCGGCCTGTAGTTCTGCATTAACGTGTTGTCCAGATTTTTCTTCTTTAGTAGTGGTTTAATAACTGCTGTTTTTAAAGCCTGAGGGAAGACAACAGGAAGAACTTTCTTTAGAAAAGCTGTGGGTAGGATATCAAGACAGCAGCTGTTCTGGTTTAATTTGTGGAATTCAGACGTTTTCTCTACATTGTTGTTGATTGGGGATGGCACCTGTTTGTGGGTTCAATATTGAAGTACAGATGGACCATCTAATTGTTAGAATCTTTTCAGTGAAAAAGCTGGCAAATTCATTGCAGGCCCTGGTAGAGTTTAGTTCAGGGGCTACTGTCACTAAAGGATTAGTTAGTCTTTCCACTGTTGCAAAAAGAGTCCATGCATTATTAATGTTTCTGTTGATGATTTCAGAAAAGAACGATTCCCTAGCATGTTTTATGGTTAGCTGATATCTATTCAGTCACTCTTTCTAGATCTCACAGTGAACCTGGAGTTGAGTTTTCTGCCATTTTCTCTCTGCTCGTCGACACTCTCTCTTTTCACTACGTACCAGTGGATTACTTGTCCATGGAGACTTCTTTCTACCTGAGACTACTTTCACTTTAGTTGGAGCAATGGAATCCATGATGTCTGAGATTTACGCAAGGAAATTATCTACCAGCTTATTTACTGAGTTTGAGTTGGGAGATGAGGGGGATGCGGTGGAAGGGTAAATACGTTTAAAAGGTTTCTACTGAACTGTCCCCTAGAAAATGCTTTTTTATAGTGGTCTTACTGTGGCTGGATAATTTAGCAGAGATGGCACTTTCAAAGAAAATACAGAAATGGTCAGATAATGCAATATTAATTACTGAGATGTTGGAAATATTTTAACCTTTGCTGATAATTAAGTCCAGAGTGTGTCCTTTATTGTGTGTTGGTTGTTTGACATGCTGGGTCAGGCCGAAGTTATGGAGAGTATCATCTAATGTTTTTGCTTGTCTATCTTGGGGGTTGTCGGTATGGATGTTAAAATCCCCCACGATGATTAGTTGGTCATAGTCGATACGTATTACAGAAAGAAGGTCATTGAAATCATTAAAGAAGTTAGAGTTAAGTTTAGGTGGTTTATATAAACTTAGAAATAAAGCTTTGTTAGGCTCGTTTATCTGGGTGGCTAGGTATTCAAAAGAATCAAACGTGCCCAGGGTTACCTTTTTAAAGTTCATTGAGTTGTGAAAAATGGTGGCTACACCTCCACCACGTCTATGTTTTCTGCTCTCGCTTAAGGAATTGTAATTTGGAGGAGTAGATTCTATCAATGCAGTTGTTTTGTTATTTTCATCTAGCCAAGTTTCTGATAAAAAAAGGGCGTGTAAATTATGCTCAATGATGAAGTCATTGATAAGAAAAGACTTCCCGGATAGAGATCTAAAGTTTAATAAAGCTAACTTAAGTATTGCGATGATGGGCAGCTGAACCTTCTGACAGGTTATCAATTTGAGATTTTGTTTAATATGAGAGCGTGTGGTTAACCGTTTATGTTTCCTGCTGCTGATAATCACTGGTATGCTAAGTTCGGGGGGGGTGCCTGGCGAGTTCTGGGGGACAGTAGGGGTAGATTTACTGCCCGGTTCCCTCAAATATAAAATATCTGTAATAATCAGTGGGGGGAAGCTCCCAGGCTTATTGACACTAGTCCCAGGGGTTTGGTGTAGTCTAAGTTTAGGTGTTAATTGTGTCCCAAATTCGATTTGCTCGTTCAGTCTGTCTGTAAAGTTTCTAAATGGAGACTCATTTGATGTGGCTGAGTCACAGGAAGATGAAGACTTAATCTCTGATGGTTGTTTATCTGTTCGGTCCTGTGGTGTCATCATGACTTGCTGTTTTTGTTCTCTGATATCCATGAGCACCTCAAGATCAGCTTTGGGAAGCAAGTGTTTTGCTTTCTGATTTTGATAAGAAAAAATGTTGGCTGCTAACAGCCTTACTCCGGCCTCATTAAGATAACGTTGGCCTGCTTTAAACAGATGATTAGCACTTCCAAATACTTTGAAATTATTAATAAATGTGAACGACTTCTCAGCTGATTGTTTCTTCATCCATTTATGGAGCATGCAGAGTCTGCTAAATCTTTCATCATTCCCTTCAGGGACTGGTCCGCTGATAAGGATGTTTACGTTAAGTCCATCAAGTCTCTGTAGGAGATCAGAAAAGTCACTCTTCAGAATCTCTGATTGTCTCATCGCGATATCTGCTGATCCAGCATGAATGACGAGTTTTTCCAAAGTAGGATGTTGGTCCAAGATGTTCTGGATTTTTTCGGATATTTCTCTCACTGTATTTTTGTAGCACCTATAAACTTTGTTATTCTCGCTACAAAAAGCCTCAATTCAATTAATTGATCCGTCTTGTATGATAACAATCTTTGCTGGGGGGGCTATTACTTTGTTATGTGTCCGTTTGATGCGGCTGGGTTTCTGCTGGTGGCTTTGACTGGTCCCGGGGGCTGCGTCATCTTTCGGGGAACTCAAGGCTGCGAATCTGTTTTTCAGCGGGATTCCAGGTGGAGAAATATCTCTTGTTTTTGGCTGAAACCTCTTTTGTTTACTTTTAGCAGAAGCGGCAGGTCTGGGTTCAGAGCTTTCTCTGTGCTGGAGTTTCTTTTGTTTTTTCTTCCTCGGAGAACAGGCTGGGGTTGATGATTATGTGGGTTTTAAAGCTGGCCAGTGTTCATTAGAGTGCGGAGTTCCGCCAGAAAGACGTTTGTTTGCTGATGGAGTTGTGTTGTCCTGTGTTTTCTCTGTGACACGGTTAGACCGCTGAACACCGGGCTGACAGGCTGTTCCCTGTGTGTATTCAACGGTAAAGTTGTGTCGTTTGCATAATCAGCGTGAAGATCAAAATTAATTTCCAGACGATGTAGCTTCGTTTCAAGGCCCTCAATTCTGTGGAGCAGTTTGTCAAAATCCTCAGCTGAGCAAAAAGCCATGTTGATAAGTCCATAAAAAAGTAATGCAAGAGGAGATCCGGTCCAATACAGTAACTCCAGGCGCTGGGTAGATAAAGTAACTAAGAAAAGGTTAAGAAAAGAAAACAAAACAAAAGAAAACAAGAAAAGCAAACAGAAAATAAAATAAAGTGAACGGATCTGGGGAGAGACCGGGGGCAGCTCCTCCTCCTTCAGCTGTCAGAATCAGAATTCTGTCAAGGTTGGAAAATAATGACTACACTCAATCTCTAAATTTGAAATTAATGACCACTATTAATATTTATTTTTGCAGGTATGGCAACAACAGACTGCCACCGTGTTATCCTCTAATGAAGCTAAAGTAGCTTATTGGTAACATGGACCTAGGTACAATAAGTCGTAGTTCAAGATTAAAGTAATGTGAATCATTTTGAGCAAGCTATTTAGCTTGTTTGGTTATCTTAGTTGGTTAGCTTAGCACATAGACAAACTAAAAGACACAAGCCCTGATGATGCAAACCAGATATTTAAAGTTAGCGCAATATTTTAGGTTCATTATTCAGTTACAACTTAATTTGAGCATAATGTGAAAAAATAGATATGTTTACAAATCAATACGAAGTTATGGGTAGAAGGAGATTAGCATAGTAAAAGCTAAAACATAGATGAATTACTGCATAATATTGTCTGCTACTAAGCAGGTTAGCCTTTGATACCAACCAAAGATGTTCACAATTCCTTTTTTGAAACTCTAAGTGAAGTCTCGAGTCTTTCACTATAGGTCCAAGTCAAGTTCCAAGTTTCTAACTACTGAGATAATTTTCTTCACAAATCCATGACATTTAATGTGCCTGTACCGCTGCAGGTTAAGGATCTAAACTTGTACTTTTTGTCATTAGGCCAAAATTAACATTGGGAAACATTTAGGAAATGATCAATAACTTTTACTATTTTTTGTCTTTGTAATGATTAAATTAACACCTGTACATTCATCCTTTGATATTGTCCACTAAATATGTTTTGGAGGGTTTACTTCTCCTTACCCTGTATAATATTAGGAAACCATTTTCGAAATCCACATTTAAAACCTTTGCTCTCAACTCTGAATAGTAAAGATCTTCAAATGCACAGTATAAACAACAAAATGAATGAGGCACAGTGTAGTAAGTGAAAGTGAGTATTGAAGTTCTGAAAAAAGGGGCAAGAAGTTCTTTTATTTTGACATTTTTAGGTGGAAGTGTCCTTGTAATGTCGTAGCTACCTTACTAGCAATTAAACGTTGGTAACAAGTTACTTTTATTTGAATCCAAAGCCATTTCATTGTTCAACTGGACAGACATTCTAACAAACAGATTTTTATGAGCTATTAACTAGAGATTTATTTATTAGAGATTGTTTCATTAAATTTAGTTTAAAAGTATCAGAGTTTGTTAATTAAAAGTTGAAAATGCTATATTTCTGATTGGTTTAGTATATTAATAAATCATAAAAAGATTATATGCTAATTTATGATCTGTAAGTTAAATAAATGCTCATGCCATAGTTGTTTTCCACTAATTCTTCACTAACAAACCTGCTCTTTTCAACCTCTGATTGGTTCAAAGCAGCTATGAACATTATGCTGCATTCAAATATGGTACAAAATCCAACACGTTCCGATTTAAAACAGGGCCTACAACTGAAGTTAAATATGGAAGACTCCATATTTCAAGGGAAATTACCTGTAGCCATGTCAAATTTAAAAAAAGGTTTGGATTTTTAAACACAATTAGCTGCATTTCATTGTTTTCATACCAGATCTGCTGGTCAAAACCTACTGTCAAATAAATGATAAATAGCATCTGTACCGTTTCTCTGTCACTTACTCTCTCTCTTGTTTAAGATGAGACAGTTGTGACCCTGTCTGTCAATCGCGGTTTATTAATTTGTGTACAGTCTTCAGTGGCAGCCACCTTATGATTCCCACATTATTTTCCAATATTTTTCAAAAGAGAAAAAGTGAAAAACGATTTCATTTCACAGGAAAAACAGCTCCAATAAATGAGGTTTGGAAATTCCTATTACTGAACACTCCACAGGGCTTTTACACAACACCTCTAATTCTGCAGCTTGAGGGATCCTGGCTCTACTTTCCCTGCTCTAGGTACCCTGATGAGCCTGCAAGAGAAATGATTTGATTTGAAATTAAGTCAGAGCAGCTCAGGCATGCTGAGAGGAACAACTGGGAGCGATCTTATCCGGCTGCAGTGCCTGAAAACCCTTCATTTCAAATGCCTTGCTACCTTTTAGCCTTTCAAAAATATGACTGTAGTGCCTGAAGAGGCTCCTCATCTTTTGTTGTCCTAACGTTTTTCTCCTGAACCTGAAATCAATGTCTCATTTTGTAAAGACAAAAAGTCTTGTTTTTCATAATGCTCAAAGGTTCTTTTTATTTGCAGGAAGGCTTATTGTAATCTCTCTTCCTGCAGAGTCATAATGCAGTGAACTGGTCCAGCTAATCTGGTGTTTTCCTCTCCGATGTTGGACCACAGCCAGGAGCTTTAGTGTGGAAAAAATGAAGCGTTGTTTGGTTTTCTATTCGTTCATGTGTTTTTACAGACTTCTCTCATTAACCGGATGATTTTACACAAGTCTAGGACAACATCCAGGTTATGCAACATACACAGATATAACATGGGTGGTGTAAACTCAACTAAGGAGCCAAGAGGGTAAACAAACATTTATGAGCAGATATATCTTTGCCTTATTCAGAGCATGTAAAAAAGAAGCATTTAGCCACAGCTTATAAACCCTAAAAAGCCTCTTATCCCCAGCAAAACACCTGCACTAAAAGAGAAGCTTTGCCAGAACTTTCAGAGGCTCTTTCTATTTTAAAACCTGTGACTTGAAGGAGAAATAATAATACCAGCCGGGTATTGTTGTGCTGTGACTGTTCTTTTGCAGGTCTACATTTTGGCTTCTGTGATCTTAGTCTGAGTGCCAGCATCTTTCTGAAGGTATCTGCAAATGAGTGATGAGTCCAGTGTGGGTGAGAGCTGATGCTTTGGTAAAAATGAAAAATCCATTTAATCGTGGTGCATTTTAGGTTCCTTTTAGATCAATTTGTAACAAAAACTGGACTTGTACTGTGCTCTTTGGGTATGCTGGTCAAGAACTCCCTTTTTTAGCTCAAAGAGTATACTGTATACACACACATATGATATATGTATATACTCCTCACCTTCTAGTTCACACCCAGCCAGCTCATGTTTCTAATTCATTCACCATTTACCTTACCTTAAAAATTTTTTTTTAATCTGATTGAGTTTCGTGCATGTGGATCAGATGGCTTCCTAAAACCGTGACAATTTGGTGCGTACCAAAAAGTATCTGGTACCTTCTTTTTATTTTTATTTTATTTATGTCCTCTTAGGGATGTCATACTGCTTTGTACTGCCATTCAAATGTAAACTTGCACACAAAAATACATCAAATGATGTATAAATGGCTTAGTGCACATTAAAAAAACTTTAGAGCTCTTAGCACACACAGCAACCTGAGTTCAACGCATGGGGCAGTATTACGTTCTACAAACCTTGAATAAAAATACCAAGCTAGCAACTTATACAAAAAAATTAAACAATAACTCATAACATGACCCAAATGATTTGAAAGCAAAAATTAGACCTACTGGTATAGTAAAGATTATGACATCACTGACCATTAGCTTCTTCTACAACAATTGTTTGAACAAAACCTAACTCTCTAATAGCTTACAGTATCCCCATTTCTCCCCATTTCCAAAAGTGTTCCCCAGGGTTCTGTCCTTGGGTCAACTCTAATTCGGACATACAAAACTCAAATAATTAATTTACTTTTAAAGTAAACAAACTCAGATTTAAAGTAAGATAAACACTTTCCAGGGCTTAAATAAAATAAATGAATCATTGTCCAACCTATTTTTTATTCAATAAACATCGGCAAATTTAGGAGCCCATGAGTTTTGTACATATTTGCCTTTTTCAACTCCGTGTGGAACATATATGTGTACATATGCCTTTTGGGGAGAGGTCATGCAGCATTAATATATGATTAAAACATCCATCCATCCATCTTCTTCCGCTTATCCGGGGTCGGGTCGCGGCGGCAGCAGCTTAAGCAAGGACACCCAGACTTCCCTCTCCCCAGCCACTTGTTCCAGCTCCTCGGGAGGAATCCCAAGGCGCTCCCAGGCCAGCCGAGAAACATAGTCCCTCCACTTGGGGAAGGACCTCATCCCCGACCCGGAGAAGGCACCCCACCCTTTTCCGCCTCAAGACCATGGCCTCGGATTTGGAGGTGCTGATTCTCATCCCAGCCGCTTCACACTCGGCTGCGAACCGCTCCAGCGAAAGCTGTAGATCACATTCCGATGAAGCCAACAGGACCACATCATCTGCAAAAAGCAGAGACCCGATCCTGAGGCCACCGAAACGGATCCCCTCAACACCTTGGCTGCGCCTAGAAATCCAGTCCATGAAAGTTATGAACAGGATTGGTGACAAAGGGCAAACATGGCGGAGTCCAACTCTCACCGGAAACAAGCCCGACTTACTGCCGGCAATGCGAACCAAACTCTGGCACCGGTCGTACAGGGACCTAACAGCCCGTATCAAGGGGCCCGGTACCCCATACTCCCGGAGCACCACCCACAGGGCCCCCCGAGGGACACGGTCGAACGCCTTCTCCAAGTTCACAAAACACATGTAGACCGGTTGGGCGAACTCCCACGAACCCTCCAGGACCCTGCCGAGGGTGTAGAGCTGGTCAAGTGTTCCACGGCCAGGACGAAAACCGCATTGTTCCTCCTGGATCCGAGGTTCGACTATCCGTCAGACCCTCCTCTCCAGAACCTCTGAATAGACCTTACCAGGGAGGCTCAGAAGTGTGATCCCCCTGTAGTTAGAACACACTCTGTGGTCCCCCTTTTTAAACAGGGGGACCACCACCCCGGTCTGCCAATACAAGGGAACTGCCCCCGATGTCCACGCAATATTGCAGAGCCGCGCTAACCAACACAGCCCTACAATATCCAGGGCCCTGAGGAACTCCGGCCGTATCTCATCCACCCCCGGAGCCTTGCCACCGAGGAGCTTTTTAACGACCTCGGTGACCTCAGCACCAGAGACTGGAGAGCCCGACCCAAAGTCCCCAAACCCTGCTTCCAGATTGGAAGGCGTGCTGGTGGGATTGAGGAGGTCTTTGAAGTATTCCATCCACCGACCTAAAACGTCCCACGTCGAGGTCAGCAGCACACCATCCCCACTGTAAACAGTGTTGGTGGCAGACTGCTTCCCCCCCCTGAGACGCCGGATGGTGGACCAGAATCGCTTCGAAGTTGTACGGAAGTCGTTCTCCATGGCCTCTCCAAACTCCTCCCACGCCCGAGTTTTTGCATCCACGACCATCCGAGCTGCACTCCGCTTGGCCTGCCGGTACCTATCAGCTGCTTCAGGGGTCCCACAAGCCAAAAAGGCCTGATAGGACTCCTTCTTCAGCCTGACAGCATCCCTTACCACTGGTGTCCACCAGCGGGTTCGGGGGTTGCCGCCGAGACAGGCACCGACCACCTTGCGGCCACAGCTCCGGTCAGCCACCTCGACAATGGAGGCGTGTAACATGGCCCACTCGGACTCAATGTCCCCCGCCTCCCCCGGGACTTGTTCGAAGTTCTGCCGGAGGTGTGAGTTGAAGCTCCTTCTGACAGGAGACTCTGCCAGACGTTCCCAGCAGACCCTCACAACACGTTTGAGCCTTCCAGGTCTGTCCGGCGTCTCCCCCACCATCGGAGCCAACTCATCACCAGGTAGTGGTCAGTGGACAGCTCAGCCCCTCTCTTCACCCGAGTGTCCAGAACATGCGGCCACAGATCAGATGAGACGACAACCAAGTCGATCATCGAGTTGCGGCCTAGGGTGTCCTGGTGCCAAGAGCACATATGGACACCTTTATGCCTGAACATGGTGTTCGTTATGGACAATCCATGACGAGCAAAGAAGTCCAATAACAAGACACCACTCGGGTTCAGATCGGGGGGCCATTCCGCCCAACCACACCCCTCCAGGTCTCTCTGTCATTGCCCACGTGAGCGTTGAAGTCCCCCAGCAGAACAAGGGAGTCCCCGGGAAGAGCACTCTCCAGCACCCCCTCCAAAGACTCCAAAAAGGGTGGGTAATCTGATCTGCCGTTTGGTGCGTAAGCGCAAACAACAGTCAGGACCCGTCCCCCCACCCGTAGGCGGAGGGAGGCTACCCTCTCGTTCACCGGGGTAAACCCCAACGTACAGGCGCCGAGATGGGGGGCAACAAGTATGGCCACCCCAGCTTGGCGCCTCTCAGCGGGGGCAACTCCAGAGTGGAAGGGAGTCCAACCCCTCTCGAGGAGACGGGTTCCAGAGCCAGAGCCATGCGTCGAGGTGAGTCCAAGGTGAGTCCAACGATGTCCAGTCGAAACCTACACAGCACCTGATTAAAACAGCCAGAGAAAACTATCATCACTTAGCCCCTTTTTGTTTGATCTAACAAAAAAAGACTGAGCATTAGTAATCAGCTGATGCCCATATTATCTACTCCAATAATTCAATGTTTTGAAAAAAATGAAGTTGGACTGTTCCAAATTTTAGACACAATCTTCTAATTAGTCATGAAATATTCAGGTCTCTTCATAAAACAGAGAACAATGAAGCAACAAGACAGCCTGCGGGAGAGCTCTACTGAAAATTAGTTTGAAAACTTAATGAGTCCACCTCAGTCTACATAGTTTCATCTCGGCTGGCACATTTTTAGAATGAAAATGAGTCCACCTCAGTCTACATAGTTTCATCTCGGCTGGCACATTTTTAGATTAAAACACACCACAGTTGATATTCCTTCACACAATAAAAGTCTCAAAGGCAACAGACTTAAACTTTTTTTTCTTAAAGCTTCCAAAATGACTTGAAAATGTCCAATTTTCCTGCCATTCATTGGCATGAGCAGAAAATGAGTCCAGTATTTTCAGAGAAAGTAGCTCTGTTTTTAAATCCATTGAATGTCTGCAGATGTTTACACAATAAAATAACTTTTTTTGGGTTGTGCGTATGCAAAACCTCATTTTGGGGGTTAAATTTCATGGAACAGTGTTACACTAACTTAAATCTGAACCTAGGGGCTATATGTTGAAAAAAAAAACAGAAAAGGTTTTGGTAAATGTTTCTGGACAGCTGATAATCAGCAGTTTGGTACTCAGGTACCCAACTTTTTTCTCTTTCAGATCATGAAAGCATCATTCTGAAACAGCCGATTCACAGCTTTGTCTTGGGACATGGTCATCCAACACTTTAGGTGCTTTAAATGAAAACAGCAACAAATATAACATAGCGCCATATCTCAGTACCGGCAGGATATTGCAGTTTATTGACTGCTTTCCACATACTTGACTTTTCAGCTGATTCATGGACACCAAGTCTTACTGAGATCAGCGATGTGATAGATTCGTTTTAGATGAAAGAGGAAGTGCGGTGCTCAGAAGGAGGAGAGTAGCTGAGAGGACGTCGAAACTTGAACTGAACTTAAAGACATGAAAAATACAAAGTTGTGCTGCTCAACAATTGATTACACAGTGGTGTTCAAATGTTACACGAGGTGATCTGAATCCAATTCCCTGTGACCCAAACAAAGCATTGATTTTCACCCATTGGGGTCTTTTTGTGTATACAAAATGCCAAGTCATCCCCTCATTTTCTTAGATTTTCGCTTATGAAGAGCCTTTCAGATTTAGCTGTAATCTCTCAAAGCAGTCTTGATCAACATTTCTTCAAGAATTGAATCTTGCTCAAAATGTTTCTCTTTCCTAGTCCTTCAGACAAAAAGCCCAGCAACTTTTAGCTGTCTCCCTGTGCATTAATGGGTTGCCTCCGGGTACTCTGCCTTTATTTTGTTTAAAACAGATGAGACCTTTTTCCTTCATGGTTGTTAACTGTATAAGCAAGGTAAAACCAGGTTTTGGGGCATTAGAGAGGTAAAGGATAGTTTTGTTGGCTTATCTATAGATTTCTATTCTCTTTTAATCTCATCAGAAAATAGAAACATCCTAATAATGTGAGTTTTTGCTGTTATCTGCACAGTTATTGCAGCATTTTGCCTAAAAATTTTAATATTTAAATTTAAATAAGAGTTTAAGTGTGCATAACGTTTAAACTTGTACAAAGTGTATGTTTTGGGCTTTTAACTGTAAATTCGCCGACCGAACCAGAAAAGAAAAAACATCCACCGTCCGCTGAGAAAAACGCTGCCGCCAATTAAAACAAGACGCAATCAGGCTTGACGCTTTAAAAACAACAACCTGACAGGAAGCTGCTTTGCAGATTCATCAGTACATCAAAAAAAGAAGACATTTTCCTCTTTTTTTGTCCCACTGCTTAACATTTGCTGCTCTAATAGACTGCCAGCCTCATATGCGCAGTGGCTGCATCCTTTTTTAAGGGCACTGGGGAACTCCAGCTTATGTAATACCATCCAATTAGTAAGCTGGGTCAGTCAGAGGAGCTCTTGTAAATATAAAACAGCTCTTTTCTACATTTGAGGCCTCTCTTCCTCCTGAGTGAACGCGCCTGGCACAAGCCGGAAACTTCCAGCCGCAGATGTGGACAGACAGGCTACCCGCTGTCCGGTTCCTACGGCTGACCTCATCCACCCATTTAGCAGAAGATATACATAGAACATCTGTAAATATCTATACAGAGAAGTAGCCACGCATGTGGATTTAAGGGAAGGTAAAATATTTCAGAGAATATAGGGATGAAGCGTGTAGCGTGTAACTTATTCTCTGGTGAATGAGTGAATCTCACATGCATGGTTAAAATCTGTGGGTAAAACCCAAACCAAACTGGGTAATTAGAGCCCCATGATACTGGGTTAACTGCACCCACAGTGGGAGAAAACCAGTATTTAAAGGACGCTGCTTTAACCACATGTTTCATATGAACTACAGTCTCAGAGCAAAGTCTGTTTTATGAAGCATTTTTAAGCATGAAACCATTTTAACTCTAATTATACCTGCAGGCCTGTAAAACTCCATATACACTTGAAAAGTGAATTGTTGCAAAAGGGTGACAATTATTTACTCCTTTTCTTAAAAGGCACACAGACTGCATCGTCACATTAGATTATCAGAGGAAATAAAAACATTGAATTGCACCTAAATGCTTACTAATGGACAACATCTTCCCATTGCTAAAAGGTTATGTCAACACTGCAATCAGATATGCTGCTGCAAACTGAAAGATGCACTGGTTAGAGAGAGCACATTCAGTACCTGTCCACTGCCATTTTAGATGTTTGGTTTCTTTGCAAAGCCTTCAACCATAAAAGATCAATTAGAAAATTGATACATTTTATATAAAAGCTACAGACAGGCCAAGTAGCAAAGCAGTGAAACACCTGAAACATGATCATTATTTAATTGGCTTCTAGAAATTTGACTTGTTTTCATGTTTAAACTGTCTATCTGATTGTTTCCCCCGAAATCCATCGTTTTATGAAGGCAACGTTTTTTGAGTAACAGTCCCAGTTCATGATTCTGCCACCGCTATGCTCAAGAGCAGGCAATTCTAACCTCAAGGGATCATCCATGCTGTGAAGTCACGTCTTCCTTCACTTTGCTCCCAGCAGTTATTTATGAAAACACAAATCAATGAAAATTTCAAAAGATATCAGGGTTTGTTTTTTCTGTTTTTTTATTCTATGTATTCTGCCTTGAAATTCCAGGCATGCCATAAGACGAAGCTGGCGGCCTACATGTGCCAGGGTAACAAGGATATCTGCGGATGGTTTCCTAACGCCTTGACTGACTTTATTAAATCAGGGTTACCCCTGGCATCAAATTAGACAGGTTGCATAATTTAATATGGGGGTTGGGTGCTAATTTGTGATCTGAACTTGAGAAGGAATTATAATGTTGAGAGGGCCATAAGCTTTACTAGCTGAGGCAGCCCCCGTGTTGTCTGTCTACATAGAGAACAGAGTTTAACAATCTAATAAGGTGATTCTATTAGTGGAAAGCATGCACAGAGAGGGTTTTCGCCTGAAGGATTATAAATCTTTTGACATAAATGGATGAATGGATGGATATGGTCGGGTACAATGACGGGGGGAAGAAAAATTAGCCAAAGTTTAAAGAAAAACTATGAAAAACCTTCAGAAAAACCTGAAAAACCCAATCATTAAGACCACTTTGAAATACTGCAAGCAAGTCTGGCTGCTTTAAAGCAAAGTATGAAAAAAATGACAGCTGATTTGACTCCAAATCCTAATAAACTAATGCCCCTTTACCACTAAGGTCGGCTCAGCCGGGGGCAGAAAGGCCTGGTTGTGTTTCCATTGCCATCTCAGGAACGCAGCAGTGGGTGAAGACATGGGAGGGCTCAGCGTAACAAAGGTTCCAGTAAAAATCAGTCATCGCACACTGTTTTCCGACACTACAGCTGCCGATGCTGGAGTCGGTATCTAGCACACTCTCTCTCTGCCGTTGCTTGCCGGCCTTTCACAATAAATACCATCCATTTCTGCAAAGCACTTCCAGTCCTTTGGTCTGGACTTGGACTGAGCCGGAGGTAGTCAAAAAAAGGGGTCGGCTAGTCCCAGAGAACGGTAGTGGATACGCGCCTAATAGGGGGGACCCCACCCGGTCTGGGCCAAGCCGACCCTAGTGGAAAAGGGGCATAACGGACCAGAGGATCATCATGACAATCAGCAAGCTGGACCTCTTCCACACAAAGAGCACCTAGGAAACTTTATATCCGACACCTGGGAGAATATTTTTCAACCGATACAAAAACATCATCATGTCATCTGCAAAAACGCTAAATACCAACTTTAATGTAGGATGATTCTCAATTGGATACATTCAACTACGGTGCTGCTAGACAACCATAAAGTCAATTAAATGACCAGTTTACTTTACTTTATACTCATGGAATTTTATATTATTTAAAAGTGCATTAAAACTGGGAGTATTTTAAGAAAATGTTGTACAGATGTCTGAACAAAATAGACTGGATATTCAGTCAAATTTAACAGCTGAAATGGAAGTCTCTGTTTTTCTTGGTTCCCCACCCTTTACAAACAATATTGTAAAAGTTTTGACCAATTAGATACTCCAATTCAAAGATGTCAGTTTTTAATTGTTCTTTTTAACTATTTCACCCTAACAAATGGAAAGGAAAATGGACAATAATTATCCAGCTTCTTTATGCTTTCACGATGCTTTCCAACTCTAACGAGGATGAAACTCTTTAATTTTCATGCTGTTTTTCTTTTTCAGGACAGAGAATCTTTGCTTAGAACCAAAAAAGCTCGATTAAGGTAACTTCAGGCAGTTTGAGAGATTAATTTATTGGCAACGCCTCACCTCATTATTCACCAAAACACACAGCAAATTCCTCAGAAAGGTGCACACAGCTTCATCCTTTAATGAGCCTCAGATCCTCACAGTCTCTCCTCGGAAAAAACTGAGCGGTTCTCTGTGCAAGGAGATGTATTTTTTTGCTCTGCGGTCCTGACATGTTGCAGATTCCTCTGAAGTTAATGTACTGTGCACATGTTGGAGCCCGGCCTATAATTTCTGCAGGAAAGGAAAATAAATTAGTGCAATTTGTTTTTTTTCTGGAAGCACAGAGTATAAATATTTCAGTTTAAAGATTTTCCATATGTTTCTACAGGAGGATCCTCCACTCCTGTCCTGCATCCACTGATTTGGCCCTGCATACCCTGAAAGGGTGGAGGACTTACATAACCCAAACTTTCTCTGCAGAATCACACACGCCAGAGTGGGGGAGTAGCTCAGCTTATCCTCAAATAACTCTGGTCACTGTATCTTTGGAGGAGGAAAAGGTAAACAGTCTGGAGGGGGAGAAGAAGAAACTCTTTTGGGCGTCTGTTGTGCATTTGTACGCAAATCAAACTGCCTGGGTTTGATATTATTATGCAGATATAGATCTGATCCCCTCCGGAAACAAATTATCTCAGCAGGAGAAGATGAAAGTAAGCGTCAATGTTTACAGAGCTTTTTATCTCCAAGTTTCTCAATTGTTCCTGATCAATTTTCGACAGATTGTGTCTTAACTCTCTGAATCCCGCATTAATCCAATTTTTTGAGTGTGGTTTTTTGGCGATATAAATAAAAATCAGTGAAATATCCTCTAAGTTTCAAAACAATTTCTATTGTTTTAAAGGTTTTGTCTTCACCTCAGATTGGTTTTTAATGAGGTCAGTGTTCTTTATTAATTTAGTATTCCATAAAAATCAAAGCTGAATTAAAATAGACAATAAAAAAGAGAGCTATGTGTGTGAAAAGGGAGAGGGAGTTGAAAAGTCAAAGTGTGAGCAGAGAGGAGATTCATCCAAAAAGCTCATCTGTGCTTCAACAAGCATCTGGTCTGCAGACCTTAGAGAGCTCAAGTGAGATGAGGCTTTAACTTATTTATTTATTTAAAAACATTCTGAAAACAACATTGAGACTCAGAATTAACCCGAGACAGTAGAAGAAAAAATGAGACACTAAGATTAAAATTAGCTCCCTTTTCTGGATTAATGGTAAAAACATAAAATAAAGACAACTTTAACATCATGGCTTTCATGAGCTGTTTTTAAGATTCTGTTTCTTTGTCTATTTTTTTTTATTTTCTCTGCTCTGCTAGTCTTAAGCTCTCCGCACCTGTTTTTTTTAAATTATCAGTGAACCAGCACACCTGTCTCTCATCAAGTAATCCACCTCTTCTGTTATCTGATGCAGTTAAATGTTGTCCTAATATCCAGAAGACTCTTTGGATTTTCAATTCCCCCTCCCCCCATTATGCCTACCGAGACTCTTATGTTTGGGTCTTTCAACGACATTATGTCATATTAGTCCCGTACCAAAGTCTATGAGGACAAACAGGGACATCAGTTATTAAAATATCAATGCTAATCTATTTACCTGTGGAGTAAGCTCCGACCCTCCATGTTTTGGCCAAACATGTGTTTATTAAATACTTAAACAGTTTCATCTTTGTTTTTAGAAGAGCTATATTTTTTAGCTTTTTTTTTGTTTTTGTATTATTATTATTAATTTTTTTTGTAGCTCGCTGTTGCATGGTGAATATAATAAGCAATATAAATAATCAACGTTTGATATAATGCATGCTTGTAGATTAGTAACAAATTTTTTACATATTTTACATTATGTTTAGTGATAAATTTATTGAAGAAACAGAAAATGTGAGGGGGGCATTTGGGAGTCGAGAAAGCCGGTTCTTTTTAGTAAGCCGAACCGTAAGCACCGGCTCTCCTAAAAGAGACAGAATTCCCATCACGATTGCAACAAGGCAACACCTGTAGAGGGCAGACTTTACCCCTTGTGGGGTAGAGAGAGAAAACAGCCACGAACAGCCAAACTTCGTGAGCGGTGAGAGACAAAGCAAAGACGACATTATACAGAAAATATGAGAGAAGACAGGATAAAGTTTGTTAAAAGCAGTGCTGTTTGGCGTGATATCGCTAAATGAAGCCCGGACATTGACGGAGCTGAATAGTGTTTTTTTACTTACTATGGAAACTCCAGTGAGTATATTAATAATATGTGAAGCTAACGGTTAGCAAAGTAGCCATATTAGCGTAATTTATTTAGCATAGTAAAATGTCTGTTAGCAGCAGTCTGAGTATTTTATACACATTACATGTTGAATTTGTCCATAATATTCTATTTGTGATTTAAAAATGTAAACCTTATGTAGTGACTGAACATGTTATTTCATTTGGTATGTGTAAATGGTGATTAAGTTATTTTATTTTTTGTTGTTCTGCACATTATGTGTAGTTTATTTTTGTTTTTTGTTTGTTTTTGAGACACCTCGATTGACTGAATGTAGGTTCCTTAAAGTTCTTGCCGTATTTTACGAATTCTTTAAAATGTTCCCAATTGTCGGGACTGAAGTTCATAACAATTCTAAAGGAGGTCAAAGAAGAACAACAGGAGGCATTTCACTGCACACACAGGTCTGGCAGTCTGTGTGTGCCTCAGAGCTGCGGCTGATTTATTTCCCACACCTGTGATGCATTACTGCAATGAAGGAGCTGTTATCTGGGTGCTTTTCTCTTCTCTCCTCTCATCTGCAGTCTTTTAGTTCAGCTCCTGCGGTCCACGTCAGACCAAATGCTAAATGTAGTGGTGCCTCGGTGAAGTGATTGTTAAACTCTTTCTGCTCTGTCAGAAACCCCCCAGTATTCACCTGTCGGTCTGTGCTGCTCTGACTCATAAAAGGGGATTAAGGCTGTCCACCGGCTCAGGGCTCAGCTCATCATCTCACATTTCACTCTATATTTAGGAGGAAGAGTCAGTTACTGACATATTGATTCTATAAAATGACTGTTGCAGTTTCAACCTGTAGTCTCTAAAACCGTAGAGATGGAGACTGCTTACTTTTAACAGGAGGAGAAAAGAAGCTGGACCACCACCTTGGACTCCATATGTCATTTTGTGTTATATATAAGATTGTCCTGTTTATTTTCATTGAACCAAGAAGGTGAGTTTTTAAAGGAATTGAGACATGCATCTGTCAAAACATAATTTGATTTGATTTGAAGGATTTATTTCGAACATGAACAAGTAACAAAAGAAAGCAAACTTGAGAGAAAAGAGAAAAAAAAGACCAACGAACCAAACAATTGAGAATAGTCTAAACAATATGAAAATGTCCGAAAAGGAGTAGGATGAAGCATAAGCTTATTAAAACCTACCCCTTCTCCACTACTCCATAAACAACCAGTCTCTCCGATATACATATTTACATACCTATTTACAGAAAAAAATATATTAAAAAAATAATAATAATAAATACATAAATAATGCAAAAATAAGTATAAATTTTGATTGAGGGGAAAAATCACTGGTATTTTGACCATTTATATTTGGTGATAAGCTCCAAGTGTTTGAGGTAGGAAGGGCTGCTTACCATCACCCTAATCTGTCAGTTTCAAGTCAGGACTCTAACTGGAGTGATATAAAAAAATGTGCCAGGAGAAACATTTTAGTTACTCTAAAACTCCATCCACCAGCAGTATAAAAAATGTTGGTCTGAACTACAACTGGACCATTAAATAATACCTTATTATATTCTTATAAGAATTCAAAGAATCTAATCGATTCACAAGTCCAAAAAGCGGCGTAATTGTGTACATTGTTCGCCCTTTTTTACAGCTAAAATAGGAAGGAAAAGTCCAGAGGGTTTAAGGGTTACGTTTTTTCCCGGTGAACAGCTACTCACCCGGTGTTGTGTCATTGCATTACAGCCATATAATTAAGGTAATAGTTAAAAAAAAGTTTTTAATAGCACTGACCCATATCAATATAGAATTGGAACTGATCAGATCGTGATAATCGATTCTAACTCTTTTCTGAATCGTATCGATTCTTGAAATATGAATCGATAACTAGCTCTAGTTTTGAAACACAAATATAAACATTTTCTCTGGTACAAATATTTAATTGCAACTTTTCCATATTAAAATAATTATTAGCCAACTTTAAAAGTATAAAGAAAAACATTTTTGCCATAATTTATGGCCAATATTTTTTTAAATTGTCAGCCTTTACATATGGAAATAAATTAGATGGATCAACAGATGGATTTTTTTACATTCAAAATTCCTCAGTGGCTAAAGAATCATTTATATCACTGTTGCACAATGAGTGAGCTCGCTTAGTTATCAGGAATATTATTAGTGGTTCAAAGACAGTTATTAATTATCATTACTACTATTAATAAAATCATTAGTTAAAAGGCACCAACTGCTCAGCAGAAACAAACAACTTGGCTCAAATGTCAGTCTCAATTGAGTGTTGGTCTCAATCTGGAGAGGTTTGACAAGAACAGGTTAAAGAATGAAGATTCGAGTTCACGTGCTGGCTACAGCAAATCACTTTAAAAACACATAGTGATGACCGATCGCCTCTTCAGAATACAAGTTTTTTTTTATTTGATCAGGTTCTCAAACTCACTGACACCAATCGAATTACCAGAACAAACACTATAATCTACTTTGCTAGATTATCTACAAAATATCTGGTGTGATGGGAGATGGCTAAAGGTTTTTAAGTATAATACAGAAAACAAGGCTCAGGATGGCTGATACTGGTGGGCTACCTATTAAAATATAGGCAAAACATATTTAGAGTGGGATTGAGAGTAATTCTGTATTATATGTGAAAACCCGATCCTGATACCTGCCTGGTTTCCCCCAGCAATGGATCTCTTTTTCTCAGGAAGTTCTATTTTCTTCTTACCTGTGAAGACCCTGCATCAACGTCCCTGCTGCTGGCCCTCTGATCCTTTGTCTCCTCCCTGACTCTGGTCTTTACTATTGTGGCATTAAAGATAAATAAAAATATAGATAGAAAAATTTTGAAATAGAACTAGGATAAGTAGCAGTGATATTACAGTGGAAATTAACCTCGAAGTCCCCTTAATGCCATATATATTTTATCTCAGCCACTTATATTCTCTTTCCACCTACGCAGAGCCTCCTTGACCCTGCTTTGTTTAATATTGCAATAAATATTTCCTTCAAATATGTGGAAAGCGGTAAAGTTCTGCACAGAAATGAAAGAGAATTGGGTTTATTCCTACGTAACATTAGCATTGCTAACCAGTTTAACATGATATACTGACATGTATTAACTAGGCTTCATTTAGCTAATATTAAGTGGATGCAACAGCATAACTAAACTTACATGTTGTTCGGAAAAAACTGAGCAACGTTTTTTGCCTTTTGCTGGCTCTGGCTGGTTTGCTGAACAAGCTGCTCTGCTCAGCAGCACCTGAAGGCGCTCCACGGATGCCCTCCCATGTGTACACTTAAGGTGCGTTTAAAGACGGCTCGGAAAGATACGTTACCACATATTAACGGACTAAATGGCTGTAACGGCAGAACAAAAAAAAAAGTTAGGATGATGTTTCCCACGCGTAACCCGCGCCTGTTACGCCCATGCCTCCACCTTAACCCCTGATTAAAAGTGCAGGCAGTTCGAAACCATTTGTTGCGGGAATATTCCAATGTAATTAGGATTTAATTACATATTCTCTGTCTAGTGAATGTATCTAGGGCAAGATGACAAGTTAGGGGAAGCAAGTTTATTGTTCCAGCCTAATGTTCCTGATAAAGATGTGTCAGATCACGGGAGAGACGGACGCCAGGGCAGTGAGATAACTTCGGACAGTCTGACCTGCACATCCGGTTCATGCTTTACTATCAGACTGGCATGAACCAGTTCTCCAGGAGCTGGACATGAAGATTGGAGTAGATGTGCTGAAGACATAAACAGTAATAGCGGAATATTACTTAAGCTGTTAGATCAGGAAGGTTGGGTAGGGAATTCATGGCAACCCTGTTCACTCCATGTTTCTGGCCAGACATGTTTGAATTAAATACTTAAACGGCTTCTGGGACTCAGTCTTCTTTTATTTTGGAACCTTGAAGTAGTTTCAGCCATTACACATTCTTTTAATAATTTTTTCATTAAATGCACAGCAGAAAATGTGTCCTCAATGGTAGATATGGCCTAGCACATATGTCCTGACTCAGTCGAGAGAGGGAGTTAAAAAATGTCTTCAAATAATAAAAGGAGAATCCAAATCACCAGCAGAGATGTATCTGATCTGCATCTATCGAAACAGAACATCTGCCTTTGACCTTTAAACTGTGCTTAGCAATCTTGATCTCCTGATCAGACTGGACCTCTCCCTGAGAAGCTGTTTTATCTCTCACCTCTGATTGACCTGAGCAGATCAAAAACCTGACATATCACCGCTCCAGGTGTTCAGGCAGCGATCTGATAGCGCAGGCTCAGCAACTGTACTCACATAGAAACAGACATGAAAACACCAGATAGAGAGGATGCAAAAAATAAATAATGCCTCATAAAGTGGATGGGTAATAACGCCAAGCACCATAGCAGCACAGAAAAATAAAAATACAAAAAATGGATATAGTGTGATTCTAAGTGAGAACAGGAATAAAAATAAACGATTCGACATGAAAACTGAAGCAAAAAATACCCTAGAGGCAACAAAGCAGAGGAGGACACGGGAAGGTGGCACTCAGCTGTCCGATCAAGATGGTCGACTCGACAGCAAAGCTCCTTCAGGGCATCTGATCCCGAATCCCCTCGGAATAAGACGGGACTCCACCTGCGGGGACTTAACGCCCCACCAGTGATGCATTAACACAACTATTGCTGTGGGTGATTATTGTTTCATTGGGATGTACTGCTGCAGACTTAAGATCCAACATGTTTTATAGCAATCACTGAGCTCAATGGGTCCAGAGGGATTTTACCCCACATGTGTAGTAATCCTGTATCAGTATTCTAAAGCATAAATTAGATTACAATTGATTCCTTCACCCTAGAAATGCCAAAGGATTTGATCACAAATTGGCATTCAGACATACAGTTAAAACCAGATTTTTACAGCCACTGCCTAAAAAGATACACAGCATACTAGAATTGTGACATAGAGATTGTATGACTTGGTTTGAATGGTCTTTTTGGTCAAATAGTTCAAGTACCTTTCCACAAGCTTTCACAGTAGCTTGCTGGAATTCTGTCCCCTTCCCAGACCTGCCAACCTGTACGCATTTTGCGTAGCAGGTACGCAATTTGACATCTAAATACGCTGGTACGACCCGCCCCTCTAAACTACGCAAAAAGCTGCGGACATGTGAGTTCTGTGGCGAATGTGCACGTGCTGCACTCATGTCTGACAACACGGTGCAGCACCGTGGTGAAGCAATTTCAGCCAATCATTGTAGAAAAGCGGAGAATTGAGTCTACCCAACCTATAGCGTAACATCCCCGCCTCTCCGACTCCGTTCCCCACTCGCTGCTGCGATTGGTGCTTAAAAAGGTAAAGTGTGTGTGTGTGAGTGTCAGCGGACCTGCCAGCTTTTGGCAAATGTGAACCGTTAAGCGTAACGTTACGTTCACTGTGTAAACATTCGAGCCGAAGTCGAAGTGAAAAAAAGAAAAAAAATGGCGAGGTGTTTTTTCTTAGCAAATCTATTGATCAAGAGAAAGATCAGGCAGCGGTGCATGTGTGTGCGTATGTGTGTGTGTATTTTAGCCTTTATATATGTCCCTTGTAGATATAATAGGCCTGTATATAAGGAGGAATGTGATTATTTATACAGTTTAAACATGTAGCCAACAAATCTTTTGCAGCAAGTTTTGCAAGAAGTGCCATAGCAGATGAGTGAGAAGAAGACAGGGAGGGACAGGGCAGCAGCAGACCTGCCAAAAAGAAGAGGGTCCTTGTTCCCCAGAAGTTTTTGATTAAATATCAAGAACAGTGGCCATGCTTGCGACCCTCTAAACTTCCATATCATGCATTGATCACAGTGTGCAATTATGATGTGGACATAAGACACCAGGGAGCTGCAGGTAGTGTATAAATTAGCCCCGGTGATGTGTGCATGTGTGCTGTAAGACAATTTAACTATTACATTCATGAAAACAAAAACACCTATTGCAATATAAAAAATAAATTACCATTTGAATTGAATACATATAATTTTTTGGGTTTTATTGTTTTTCTAGCCAGTGAATGGGGAAATTGCCACGCGCAAAGCAATTGAGTTTCAAAAGTCTGAAAAAAAGCCGCACAACACAAGTGGTACTCAAAATATTTTGACAAGGATGGCAGGTCTGCATTCCTCCTGACAGAACTAGTGTAACCGGGTCAAGTTTGGCCTTCAGGGTTCGTACCAGCGCTTGAAATCCTTGATCCGTGATTTCAAGATTTTGAAAGTGCTTGATTTTTTTTCTATAACATCCTTGAAAATGCTTGATATTAAATTTGCACTGTTTTGCTATCAAGAACACCTAGGCTTAAAAAAAACTAAATTTGATTTTTTTTTTTAAAGAAAAAAGGCCTAGCTTCTGCTAAGAGTGGTTGGTTCCTTACGTAAACCCGGCATGAGCTATAGACATTACCTGATGAAAAGACCAGCAGCTGGACCGGCGGCATCCTCTGGCATAAATATGAAGCGCACCTACGTTGAGCAGGTGCCAGTGGTGGCAGACGGTTGTTGCTTCAACGGCCGCTGGCTTGAAGATAAGTAGAAAACATGGCTGAAACGAGGACCAAACCCTTAAATAGCCCTCTGCAAGGTATGCAAGAAAAACCTGCAGCACTTTACGGTGGGAGAGTCAGCACTATTGAGTCGTGCTTGCTTACAACTTTTCTATGTAAAATGTTTATTAAAAACGCTAGTAAAGGTGGTTAGCAAATGGTTTAATTAGAAAGCTGTGGCGTGGACGTTTTTTGCCATGTGTGTTGTGCCTCTGATGTTTTTTGGGCTCAAGCTATATGCCTATTTCATATTAAGGGTGCATTCACACCTGATAGTCCGGTAGACTCAGTTCCATTGGGAACTAAAATTGCAACATTGTTGCTGTTTTTAGCTGGTGCGGTTCGCATTCATGTTCGCATTCACACTGCTCTTTTTGTCAAACGAACCAAAGCTTTTGAGCAACATGTTTACCTCCCCGCCTGTGGTGGCGCTTTGGTGCGCTGGGTTGGTGCTGCACTTCTTGGTGTGGCGGGGGACACTTCCCAGACAGTGAAATGCAAACAAACATGGAGTGGGAGCAGATTGTAGCGCTTTTAGGATTGCTCTGTTGTGTTTTGCAAATGTGCAAGATAAATACACTGCAGCAATGGGCTCAGGATGAAAAGAGAACAAGGCAGAGGACTCTGGAGAATGCTGGTTTTTTACATGAGGCACCTGAGACGGCTTCTTTTGGGGGGGGATGCAATGAGTAGGGGCGCATACAACTTTACAACACGGATGTCCTCCTTTTACAGACGCCGAGCAAAATATGTACAAGATCCAGCAGCTATCTATCCAGCATGCACGGTTGTTTAGATTGTATTCACCCAGGATGCCCTGCACAAAAATTCCGCTTCCTGCTTTTCCTGCTTTTGGTGCGTTCCCGGTCCGCTTGCCATTCACATATGCAATTGCACCGCAGCAGAGTTCGTTTCAATCATACCGAGACCTCTTTTTTGATGTTATTGGAGACCTTCGGAGACTCTCAGGTAAAGCACGTATCCTGGTTACTCTTTTCACCGAGCAGCGGTGCTGCAGCTCCACCCACTCTGGAGTTTGAGCAGATAATTACCCCACTGAGTCCAGAATGCTAATAAATGGCGTATGCTGGAAGCCGCTGCTGGCTGATTGGACCCGCGTTTAAATGTAAATGTAAAAATGTCTTTGTCTAAAATAAATCACCGATTTCACTCACACAGCTCACTCACCTCATCCACCGAGTGGGGTGGATGAGGTGAGGTGAGGTGAGGTTTATTGGAGATGTTACACGGGCATACTGCCTGTATTGTAAGGCTGAATTTTATTCCAAAATTAGTGAACTCAAAAACATATTCAAAAGGCACAACCTTATAACAGTTCCATCATACAACCATTAATGGTTTTAATTAAACAATTCTGCTAAAACTATTACAATTATTCTTCCCCTCCCCTTCAGCATCCATTACAATTACATGCACATTATGTATATGAGACGACATGAATATTGAAAGCGGGGGGGAGAGCTGGTCTAGGAGGAAGAGAAGCCACAACCCCATCTACAGAAAAAAAACTTGTTTTTTTGGCAGTGGGGTAGTTAACATCCACTTATTGGTATTGAGGTGAACTGCTCAATATATTGTGATATTGATTTGAGACCATATCGCCCAGCCCTAGTTTATTACATTGGCATATAAATGTTTCAAAATTTAAAAGCAGAAATTGGAAGTCCATAATTCTCTTCCTAATGTCTTGGTTTAAGGTGTTGCCTTAAAGTCCAATTAATGCAGATGTTGTGAACAAACTTTAAAAGCCATGACCAAAACCAGGTTTTTGCGTCTTTTTATACAATTATTAAAATATCCAGTTTTAGCTACCATTGCACACAATAAACTAAAGACAAGCAAAATGTGAAGCAAAAAAGAATGTGTTAAAAAGTAATGCATTGTCCATCCTTTTCTGTATCTTTTAAAGACTAATACGAAGGATTTGGATCTGTATAAACAAAAGTCCTTTAGGGCTGTATCCCACAAGCCAATGGCACAATGATTTACAGCTCTCTCTTTAACTGTAAAAACTCTGGGATGTCTTATATAATGCCGAACGAGCTGCCAGGTGAATTACAGGCTCTCACTTGACAAGGAAGCTGTTTACAGAGCTACACCCCCGCCAGTACCCCCCCATCCCTACATTGGCCCGCAGAAAGAGGCGTCCTCGTCAGCACATCTGGAGCACTGCCGCGGTCAAGCGGGGTCACAACTCAGAGGGGGCTCACTTTAATCAGAGGCACGCTTCCTACTCTGCCTGCTTTCAGGCGCTCACATTTCAGTGTTGTGCACATGAAAGGAAACATGCAGCGATCTCAGCTGTGCTGTAGCGGGGGGTCTGTCAGACTCGTGCTCCGCAGAAAGAAGAGATTTCTCTGATAAACACGCCGGGACAGTGTTTGTTTGGCTAGAACCGTTATTGTCAGGATGGAGGAAAGTGTGCAATAAAATTCCCTTGTAAAATTTAATCTGCAGGGATTATTTAAAGAAAACCAAGGCCAAAATCATGAGTAATCACCAGCTGTGTTCGTTCAGAGCAGTCTGCCGTTGAACATCATGTCATGGCATTCATGTAATATCATTCACATGAATACTGCTCCACTAAATCCCACGCATCCAAAAGCTATTATTGCACTGGAAGTTGCGCATACTATTCTTATCCTAATATTTTTACATGTTGCACTAAAGGCTATAAAACATAACAAAATATTTGCTGACACTCTGCATGAACTCTTAGAAATATTCAAGAGCCTATAGCAACTCCACAGATCCCAATCTCATTATTTCAGACTCCACATTCAAATTCTGAACAATCTGAATTTTTCCTTGTTTAATATATCGGAACTGAACTGAAATCTAACCCTTCCTATTCTCAGTCGTGTGTATAAATGAGAATAATCCTGTATTTGTCATTTTCTGTTGGTACTAGAAGTACAACCTCTACAGTATATATTTACAGAAATTAGTTTTTATGTATTTCAGATCTCAGAAGATTGGAACCCCAACCAAAATGTATTTTTGGTTACCCACTCTCTTTCACCTTGTCTGGTTCAGCAGCATATCTTACATTAGGGGTATCCAAGTTCAGTTCTTGATAGCTAATATTCTGCTACTTTTAGATGCACCCCTGCTCCAATACAACAGATTAAAATGGCCAAATTCCCTTATCAACGTTCAATCTTTCAGCTTGGCAGAGGCCTGGTATAACGAGCCATTCATTTGATTGAAGTTTAACAGAGAAGTGGTGCATCTAAAAGTTGGACTGCAGTTGCATCAGACCTTGAAAATACAATAATAGTCACCAAGAATATAGAAAACTTAAATGGAACATTCAAGAAATCTGAGTACAACAGTACCTAGAAAATTCAAGACTTGGAAAATAATCAAGGAATGTGACTAATGCAGAATGGAAGATTCAAGAAGCCTGAATAGTGGTAGCCCCAAAGGATTAAAGATACAAGATCTCCAGTAGACCTGAAAGAGTCAAGAATCCTGACTTTCGGTAGACTCAGAAGACTCAAGAAATACTACTACCAGTAGACAAAGATGAATGGAAGACTTAGGAGGGTTATGAAACCATGATTACTGGTAGTCTACCAGACTTATTACTCGACTGCTAGTCTAGTAAACTTGATTATCTGTAGGCTTTGAAGAATCCAGAAACTGGATTAACTGTAGGCCCAAAGATTAATGGTGACAGAGTGTTTGCACCCTCTTGAAAAATCGAGGAATTCGACTTCAGGTAGACTCGCAAGATTCAATAAAAACCTGATTGCTGAAGCAGCCAAAAGGTGAAATAAACCATACTGCAAGTATACCTGAAAGAGTAAAGGAATCTGACAACAAACCAATTTGGAAGATTCAGGAATCATGATTACTGAAAGGCCAAAAAGATCCAGGAAACCAGGATACTGGTGGACCTGGAAGAATAAAGAAACTTGACAGCTGCGAGAGTCATAAGAATCAAGAAACCTAATTTTTTATAGGCCCCAAAGGTAGAAGAAAAAACGGGCTACAATTAGAACTGAAAAATGGAAAGGAACTCAACTACTTGTAGTGCCAGAAAATTAAAGAATCCTGATTGTTTGTGGTTCCAAAAGGTTCAAGAAACCAGGCCTGAAAAGAGTAAAGGAACCGGGAATGTTGTAGTCATTGAAGATTCAAGGAACGTGACTACTACTCGCCTTGATTTGTTAGCAAGGTGATCCTTTATGCTAATGCAAAAGAGGACCACAAAGACACACAATGTTAAATAGATCTCTAAAATGCTCCCCCTATTGGTGAAATATACCATACTGGATAATTTAAGAGGACTGAAAACTCTTACTGAAGAGTGTCTTGTCTTCCAATTTAATATCCTACATTTTGCCACCAAATGAAGCAATCAGATATTACCAAATAAAATGTCAGGCCCAAAAATAACCCTGTGGAGTTGGATATTAAGCATACATAATTACCAGTATGGGTGACGGGTGCAAAATGAGAGTGATAACAAAACCACAGGAGCATGAGTTGGGTATGTACATGCACATTCATGAGAGGAAAATGAGACGGGCCTGTAATTCTGTGCTTTGCCATGACTCTTAATTTTTCTGGAGAAAGCAATTTAACACATCAGGTCTTGTTGTGGGAAGCTGGCTGAATACAACTGTCTTTGTGTATTAGCCAGGAGCAATACAGTGATGAGCAGAGGAAGACTGCAATCATAAAACTCCAAGGTGCTGGTTAAAGTTAATTAGGGTTATTTTGTTTGTGGGGGAAAAAAGTGCTGAAATAATTTAATTGGAAATTAATTAAGAAATTAACGTTAATTTCTGAACAAAAACATTCTCCTAGAATGTTGAATCTTTCCTTTTGGCAACTTTGTTTGTTATTGCATAAAAAAATAAATCAACATACTTCCACACAATAAAACATGCAAAAAGACATAAATCAATGAGTCAAAAACAAGTTTGCCTCGGGTATATCAAGCTGTCGTTTTACAAAGAAATTACGATTTGATTAAACCTCTGGACTAACCATGTTGTTGTGACTCAGATAGATTGGTTTTGGCTATGAATAATTATGAATAATTGCTTAAGGTAATTAATAAGATTAATAATTTTATGTCAAATTTACCAGGTTTGGAGCACCACCTGGGATCCAGGAAGTATAATAGCCAAATAGTTCAGTCTCAGTTAATGTTTATGATTACCTTCCTGATAAGGCTGAGGTAATTAAACAATAGATGAAGGATTAAGTTATTAGCGTTCTTTGAACAACAAGTTACTACACATGTATGTGGAACAATAACAAACAACTTTCCAAAAATACAAGAGTTTATTACAAAAGGAATTCAACGTTCAGTCAAAATACTTTAATCAACAAACTCACTTAGCTAGTAACACACAACTAAACTACTAAGTAAAAGAAAAATGAATAATAAAACTACCAAAAGTAAAACAGTAAAATGGACAAATATGCAAAGAAGTAGAAACAATAACCATTAAAATGATCGTGATCTCACCATTCAGTTTGAATATGTATGTTTTAAAAACCGAGGCTTGTATGAAGACTTTTGGGAAATAAGCTAAGTTAGTTTTAAACTAATTGTAATTAGTTTAAGACTAATTGGCACCTAATGGTTTGCGTTCAAACCACCAATTGACAATGCACCAGCTGCACACAATCAGCAGCAAACAGGAGGAGCTTGAAAAGGAGAGTGGATCCCTGAAGCAGATGCCAGATGATTTGACTCCTTTGAGTGGTAATCCGGCCAGCTCTAGCTTTACAGTGTGGTGTTTTTTTTAGCAGCACCAACCCTCCTTCAGAGCATGAATCATCTAACCAAACTGTTTCATGACCTCAGCGCCAGGATCCCGGTTCCAGAAACAAAAACTGACCTTCCTACATGTGCTTCAGATTGTGCCGACCCCCCTGGCGCCCCTGCTCTCCTGGAAGTGGTGTCCCCACCTCCAGAGCCTTTCTCGGGAGAACTAGGTAAGAGCAAAGGCTTCCTCCTGCAATGTGACCTCGCTTTTGAGCGATCCCCCCGCTCTTTCCGGGAGGACGCCCATAAGATATCTCATATGATCTCCCTATTCAGAGATAAGGCCTTACAATGGGCTCAGGCCCTCTTCGACCTGGATAGTGTAACGAATTACTCCTACGATGAGTTTATCGAGCAATTCAAACAGACCTTCTGCCCTAAAATGAGCGAGGAACAATGCGCGAAGCGGCTGTGGAACCTGAAGCAGGGAAGCCGCTTGGTAGCCGAACTCGCAGTCAAGTTTCGGATTTTAGCAACTGAATCGGGCTGGAACCGCCCGGCTCTGAAAGGGGCTTTCCTTAACGCACTGAGCGAGAGGGTTAAGGATGAGCTTGCCTACAGGGATGAGCCAGCCTCCCTGAACGAGTTGATAGATTTAGCCATTAAGATCGATAACCGGCTAAGGGAGAGATCCAGGTCAAAGTGTTCTGCCACCTTCAGTTCCCGGTCTAGGCGTTCCATGGCGACCCCCATTCCCAGTCCTCCGCGCCCGTCTTCGCCGGAACCAATGCAAATCGGCCGGGCTCAGCTGTCTCCGGCTGAGCGGCAGCGTCGTATGGAGGCCCGCTGCTGCCTATATTGCGGGACTGCTGGGCATTTAATTTCTTCATGCCCTGTTCGCCCAAAAGACAGTGCCCGAACTGGGGGTACTGTCGGGCAAGACCTCTAAGAAAGATAATCTCCGGCTTATTTTACCATCCACCATCCTTACCCACAATTCTAATTTTCCCATACAGGCATTAATTGACTCAGGTTCTGAGCAAAATCTTATAAGCCCTGAAATTGTCAGATTATTTAATATCCCTGTTGAACAGCTATCATGTCCTGCAACCATTTCTGCCTCCACTCCGAACTCCAGGAAACAGTTACAGCGTTTCCTGGGGTTTGCCAATTTCTACCGGCGTTTTATCCGGAACTTCAGTCTCGTAGCCGCCCCCCTGACTGCCCTCACCTCTACCAAGCGGACTTTCACCTAGACCCAGGAGGCTGACCGGGCGTTCCACGACCTCAAGAACAGGATCGAGGAAGCACCCATTTTAATCCACCCTGATGTCAGTTTGCAGTTCATTTTAGAAGTAGATGCCTCAGATGCAGGGGAAGGGGCAGTACTTTCCCAGCGATCTCCGACTGACCAGAAACTTCATCCCTGCGCCTTTTACTCCAAGCGCTTCACCCCGACGAAGAAAAACTACGACATTGGTGAGCGAGAGCTTCTGGCCATAAAACTTGCCCTAGAAGAATGGCGCCATTGGCTCGATGGTACAGAGCACCCGGTCATCGTCTGGACCGACCACAAAAATCTCTCATATCTCCAAACAGCCAAACGTCTCAACCCCCGGCAATACTGTTGGACACTATTCTTCACCCACTTCAACCTGAATATTACATACAGACCTGGATCCCGAAATATCAAACCCGACGCCCTTTCCCGCCAGTTCACTCCCGACAGGCCGTCTGAGGTTCCAGACCCTATTCTCCCCCTATCTTGCTCAGTAGGGAGCCTAACCTGGGACCTGGAATCCCAAATTCAGAGAACCAAATTTGAAGAGCCAGATCCTGGGGGAGGGCCTCCTAACCGTCTTTTTGTTCCTTCCTCTGTCCGCCCCGGAGCCTTGCAGTGGGCCCACACCTCCAAATTCTCTTGCCACCCTGGGGTAAGTTGTACCATAGCTTTCCTCCATCGACACTTCTGGTGGCCCGGTCTCAACAAGGATGCTAGAGAATACGTCACGGCCTGTACTACCTGCAGCCGAAACAAGAACTCCCATCGCCCACCTTCTGGGTTACATCAGCCCCTCTCTATCCCATTCTGTCCCTGGCCCCATATAGCACTGGACTTTGTTACTGGACTCCCAGTTTCCAGAGGAAAGTCAGTCATCCTTACCATAGTAGATCACTTTTCTAAAGCCTGCCACCTAATCGCTTTGTCCAAATTACCCTCAGCAGCTCAGACCGCCAAACTCCTATTCCACCATGTGTTCAGGTTACACGGCATCCCTTTGGAAATCCTCTCTGATCGAGGGCCTCAATTTATTTCCAGGGTGTGGTGAGACTTTTGTCTCTTCCTCGAAGCTCGAGCCTGATTGACATCATGCTTCTACCCCCAGACTAATTGTCAGTTTGAGCGTTTAAATCAAGAACTCGAGGATGCTCTCCGCTGTGTTTGTGTGACCAACCCGGTTTCATGGAGCCTTCACCTTCCTTGGGTTGATTACGCACACAACACCCACATCTCTGCGGCTTCAGGTTTCTCGCCCTTTGAGGCTTCATTAGGTTACCAACCGTCCCTCCTTCCCAAGTCAGTTCCCGACACCGCCTTACCATCCATACGCTCCCATATCAAGGCCTGCAAAAAGATGTGGGACCAGACCAGAGCCGCCCTCCAACGAACCTCGGCACAGAATAAGCGCTACGCGGATCGGCTGCGTCTCCCAGCTCCCCCCTACTCTCCTGGTCAACGAGTCTGGCTCTCTTCTAGGTACATTCCTCTCAAAGGAAGTTCAAAGAAACTGTCCCCCCGGTTCCTTGGACCATTAACCATCGAGTCAGTTATTAGTCCTTCTGCAGTGCGCCTCAAACTTCCCACCCACCTCCAGGTCCACCCTGTGTTCCATGTCTCCCAGATCAGACCTGTCTTTTCTAGCCCTTTGTGCACCTCTGCTAGCCACTCACATACCAGACCCACTTACCTCCTCCCTCAGCAAACTCTGCCTCCTCTTGCAAGTAAGATCCAACGTATCAGTATTGGTTCCTCTAATTGTGCTCCACACTCACCTCTGATCTCCCCCCCAGTGCCGATCCCTCTTCAAGTGTTTCCTGTCCGTCCTCATAGCCGCGTCGAGCATCCAATCCCTTCCACGGACTGCTTTATAATAAAATCACATTTCACTGAGTTCCTGGGTCTGAGTCAAGTGCGTTTGCGCCAGAGTCTCCTTAAAAACATGACAATTTTATAAATCGGTCACTGCAGTGAGTGATCTATTTTAGTATTTTGACATATTAAGAAGGTGGTTTCAAAAACTACTTATACGACTAGTTTTCGGTGCTTAAACTAACTAGCTGTTTATAGCGGGTCAGTTAGCAGGACCTGCGTGGGCCGCTAACATTGAGGCTTCGGTAGACTGTAAGTCTTTCAGATCCAATTAGTTTCTTCCAGAAACATGCTTCCTCCCTCACCAGCGAAGGATGGAGTTTGCGCACTGTTCTCTCCCGATGTGAGTCCGGCTGGAGCCATGGGCAAAAGAGACCAAAGTTCAGAGTGGAAGCTGGTGCATTTTGAGTTTGGCCTTTCACAACTCCTCTTCCTGTTGAAACTAGTGCAATGTGTGATTTAGCAATCCTACTGGCAGGAGGTCTGTGTCTATTACTGTTTTTGTTAGCTTTTGGGTTCAGCTATTTAAGCTTGAGGTGCTCCTACGTATAGCTTTGGTAAAAAGGAAAAGCTTGCCTTCATTCTGGGGTAGGGCTGGACAGTAATTCAATAACAATATATATCAATTGATAGACGTGTGGTGCGATAGAAAAAGGGTCGATTAAAAAGTATTAAAAAAAAGTTTACCTTTTGTTTTTCATTATAGCCTATCAGGTAGCTTATTACTACAGTCTTTACTCACTCCAAACCAATCATAAATGCAGACCCAGACAGCTCCGTCACCAAGCCCTCGCTCCTCTAAAACCACAAAAGAGAGCAAATGAGTTGAACTGCTAAAGATGTCGCATCGAGGAACGGTGGAGGAAATTGTCACAAAGAAAGGCTTAAGTAGTTCACCAGCAGGTAAATGTTGTGCCCCATTTTGAACGAATATGCGACACACATCAACACTGAATGTAAGAATTATGAACAAAATAAAACGCAGGAAATACTGCCGTCAGCAAAGGTGCCTTAAGCAGTCTTTATTGAGGGTTAGATTTAATTATCAAGTCCTGTTTCCCTTTATTCTGGATTCAAATAGCTGGAATGGACCTAAGTCACGAAAAATGTGTTGTTGCTTAGACACAGAATGACACTGGGATTGTAAGTATATCAAGTAATTATCTTAAAGGCTGTTGGCCTTGATACTTGCAAACTAGCAAATAATATATAAACTAGAAGTATTAAAATCTGAACTGAACTTGTTTCCTGTGAATTAAATATTTCTTGTTTCTAAATTTGGGAAACTATTTGACCTTTGGCTCAGCCCCGCCCTCTGAACACAAATGAACCAATAACATTCAACTACCATTTTCATGGAAATAAACAAATAAGCGCCGTCTCGCTCCATAGAGAAGCATTAGGGGCTGCAACATTTTTGTGGTTTTTCTAGATACCAGATGAGGTTTCTCACTCTTCCTTTGAGATCTGAAAAACTGTGCCACTAATTTTGTAGCATATTTTCATGTAATTCTTTGAGTTTTGTAGTTTGTAGATAGCCCTCCATGGCATAATACCGACCTTTTTGGAAGCTACTAGAGTTGTCAAGAACATATTGAGGAATTGTTTCACCACTCACCTCTCTCTTTGTGAACATGTAGTTAGCCGCAACAGCTTGTCCGAGTTAGCAACAGTCACAAAGGAGGGTGGGGCTTAGTTGGACGGAGGTCAGTTAAGACTTAGATGAATGGAAATATATCTATTTAGTTTTTATTTGTCGAAGTAACAACTAGCCCCTTCATGAATCTTCTTTGTCCAACAAGATATCTGCAGTGACCTCACATTCACACTTTCTATACAGATCTTTTGGAAATGGATAGCTTTATCAGAGAAACAAATCAACAACGGCGGTGGGGGGTATTGTTTTATTAAAAGCTAGACATTTTAAATGAGAATAAGAAAGTAAAGTATTTATTTGTTCCCCCCTTTCCCTGTTAATGCCCTAACTGGACCCCTCGCAAAACTTTGCTAGAGCCGCCCCTGCACAGTTACCAGCTGTCAGCTATGTAACCGATATCATGACCGGCAGCTTTTACGGCTGTGGCTCCAGCAAACATCAGCTGATACTAGAAAGTCATATTAAATCAGTTCTAACAGGTTATTAAACGTGCTGCTGTTGTTTAGCGCAACATCTGCTGTTTCCTCTTTCTGCGCAAAGTGGGTGATAAACAAACGAGAGCGAGGGACGGGATTTTTCCAACAGAAAAGCCGATCAGCTTATCATTGATCAGTTTCATCATTGAATGAGCAACAGGAGAGGGAGGATGAGAAAATGAGAGAAGAAAAGGCAGCTGAACAGCTTAAAGACACAGAATAACTCCACCTTTGTGTCTTTTTTTCATTGTAGCTGAAGTATGGGACAAACGGAATCGTCCCGTATTCAGAGAAAATATTGCGCGTTCCGTATCGAGGTGAAAAGGAACGCGCAATATTTTCTCTGAATACGGGACGATTCTGTTTTTTACGGGACGGTTGGCAACCCTAGCTACGGCCTTACCAGTCAATCGCTACGGCCAATTACTTAAAAATACAATCGTGAGCCCTGCTCATCAATATCTTTAGAAATGCCTGTTGCCTGTTTAACTTGTAAAATCAAAAAGCAATTTAACCACAGCTACCTTCTCTCTTGTACTTTTACGCTTGTATGATACGCTCAACCTTCACTTAACAAGACTGAATGAGGATCAGTTATGCCTCCCCCTCCCCGCGCCTCTTGGCACGCTTTGATCACGTGCAGATCTCTGACAATAGAGAGCCACTGCTTCCTCAGGAGGCGGCAGCGCAGGATCAATTAAGAAATAATCACCTCGTCCCGTAAAATAATTTATTTTTAGCATTTTGTTGCCGTGGCGCTGAAAATGTAGCCGTGGTGCGGCACCACAGCTAAGTCTATGTAGGGGAAACACTGCACTTAAAATACTATCCCATCCGGATTGGAGGCAGGAACAGAAACAGAAGAAAGTTTGAGGTCAGTTTCCGCCTGTAAGCTTTGCTGCAGCTGTCTGACAAAAGGACCCTTTTTGTGAATACTAACAATGCTATAAATTAACACTGACCAAACACAAGGAGTGCTCCGAACTCCAGCAGTGAGATTGACTGTAATTTATTTTGACATTTCTACCTCAGATTTAAGTTCTTTGCTTACAAACTACAGTGTGCAGCCTTTAGAGGAGCATTAATAGAACTAACTGTACATTTATGGAGATTTTTTTTCCCCCTCCAAGAATGAAAGGAGAAAACAGTAGTTTCTGAGGTCACAGTGACTGCCTCTGCTTCCCTAGCCCTGCCTCATCCCTCCAAACAGCAGCAGCAGGATTAGATGGCTGTGTTGTCATGCATGGCTGCAGCCCGCGTTGCCCCATTTAATAGCTGCCTTGAGATTGAGGGAAAGAAAGGCTCAGGGTGATCTAAGGCAAGGAGGCAGGAGGGGAAGGAAGAGGAGCCCAGCCAGGGCGAAGGGATTCCCCATAAGTCTGGACCGTAACTCTGGCTGACAGGCACCACTGATGCCAGGGCGGTTCAGGATAAAAGAGCTCCTACCTTTCCCTCAGATGCTGCCCAGGAGTTAAAACTGCTGCAGCGTTGTGTAATCATTCCCTGGAATTGATGCTTCCTGTAAAAAATCCTGTTAGAAAAATAATACATGTGTGGAATATTAGGGACTACTATATTTGGGAAGGTCTCTGAAAAGTAGATTTATAGTTTATTCCAACAACAGCAACCAACCAGGCCATCATAATTATTTGACAAAGAAAAGCATCACCTTTATGTTACCAGTGCTCTGGAACTGCTGTTCTCTTAATAATGTAAAACTTATACGTGTAAAACCTCTTTCAGATGCATATTATTTATAGGTCAGCCATAATAGAGACCAGCTATGGCAAATACCTAGAGGTGCACAGCTGGCTATTTCCCCCATTTGCCTTTCGTTATTGTGAACGCTGTTACTGAAGGTAGAAGCCTCAAAGTTCTGTATTTTCAGTATTATCCAGGTGTTAAAATGACGTAAGACAAAGCACAAATGGTGCAAGAACATGTTGAGACATGTCTTTATTTCACTCAAGCTGTGTGAGAGAGTGAGTCGTTCAACTGGTAACAGGAAGGTTGCTCTTTTTTATTATTTTGAACTTTTAGTCTATGTGGAATGGAAACGGTTGAATTTAGAGATTTTGGCATCTTTTGGAAAGCTTGGAGTCATGCATCATGTTGTAAAATTAGATATTTACAAAGAAAGACGGTACACGGAATATTTTTTTTATTACCTCGACCCGAAGCCGGATTATCCAATGGGCATCATGGGCCCTTGGGCCCACGCCCACTGAGGGGCCCACGTGAGCAGTTTAAGGAAGAACTTGTCTTCGAATTTCAAATATGGCAGAGAACGGTGCTGACGGAGATATAAGGAGAGAATAAGATCCACACTATTTTTCTTTTACCTTAACAGAGTTACATAGTTCCTAAGGCGCAGTTGTAGAAACCATGGTAACATGCCCTGCCCCTACTACCCCACCAAGTAGCGCTCTGCTTACCGTCACCGGACAGTAGGAGTAGTCCTAAAAGACTCGAAAATTTGCGAAAAAAGGCGGTTTCTATGAATTAAAAAGGGAAAGATGAAAAGAAGACGTGTTTATTAGAAAGTCTGGCATCCACTGACAGGTTCTTTGTAAAATGTAAGGAGGAAAATCAGGAAAATGAAAAGATCGTGGATGATGATGAGCCAATAAACCTGTTCAGAGGAGACTGCGTCACCTACACAACACAACCTGAGGCTAGCTGTAGCAAACCTATTGATCTGCAGTCACTTCCCAAGTTGAGAAAGATTGTTCAGACTGGATCACATGCTCACCGACCACAGGTAGGCTAATATTTTTTCTTTTCCCTGCATCTTATTTGGAGCAAATAAAACCAATTCATTACCACACCATAGTATATTCATAAAGCACACTTAAAAAACAGCTTGAGAGCCGACCAAGGTGCTGTACAGACAGCATAGAACACATAGAAAACATAAAAGATAAATAAAAACAGAATAGAACCACTTATATAAAATATATAAAACACATAAAATTAATTCAAGGGAAATTCTAAGGAATAGAAGTTTTTAGATGAGACTTGAAAACCGTAAGAGAGGGAGACAGCCGTATCGACAGTGGTATATAATTCCAGAGTGAGGGGCCACAGGCCGGAAAATGCATGGTGACCATGACCGCTGTATCTAACATTGGAACAAAGAGTAGATGTTGATCTGCTGACCTAAGGGACCGCATCGGAACGTAGGGGAACGAGTTAGTCGGAAAGGTATGCAGGCGCCAGCCCATGAAGGGCTTTAAAAACAAACAATAAAATCTTAAATACAATTCAAAAGTGGACGGGAAGCCAGTACTGGTTTGCTAGTATTGGCGTGATATGTTGCCTGCGTCTGGTATTAGTCAAAAAGTGCGCAGCAGCGTTCTGGACAAGCTGAAGCTGAGCAATTAAGGACGAGTTTCCCCGATAAAGACCGAGTTCGATTAGTCAGTGCGTGAGGTGATAAAACCATGAATGACAGACTTAAGGGGATGTCTTTTTAGGATGGGCTTGAGCTTGGAAAGATGCCATAAAAGGAAAAAAAAACAAGATTTGACTACATGATTAACATGAGAGTCCATATTAAGGGTGGAATCCATCTGAACTCCAAGATTAGAGAGAGTGGTTTTAAGGCCAGACGGGAGAAAGGAAAAATTATATTGGGGGCACGAATAAATCTCGGCACAAAAAATGATGGGCGCAGTCTTGGCATCATTCAGACGAAGGAAGTTGGCAGCTAGCCAGTCTTTCACATCACCCAAACATCATCCCATCATTAGGTTTAACAGAAAAATAAAGCTGGCAGTCATCTGCATACAAGTGGTAGGGAATGTGATGTGCCTTGAAAATAAGACCTAAAAGCAGGATATACAAATTAAAAAGAAGTGGTCTAAGAATGGACCCCTGGGGGAGACCCCAAGTTAATGCTGTGTCGGAGAAGCTGCAGCATCTATCGTCACATTAAAAGTTCAGTTGGAAAGGTAAGAGGCAAACCAATTTAGGACCATGCCGTGGAGGCCAACCAGCTGATTGAGCCTGGTAAGTAAAATAGTGCGATCGACAGTATCAAAAGCAGCGGAGAGATCTAAATAAACAAGCAGTGTATCTTGGCCAGAGTACAGGGAAATTAAAATGTCATTAAAAACGCGAAGCTGCGCAGATTCGGTGCTATGTAGGGCACGGAACCCTGACTGAAAAGGGTTAAGCACATGAGTATCCTCTAAAAATGAAATAAGTTGGTTAAAAACGGCTTGTTCAAGGAGTTTATATAAAAAAGGAAGTTTAGAAATCAGGCGGAAGTTACTAAAGACTGTAGTTTCCAAGCCCGTTTTTTTTCAATACTGGTTGAACCACAGCATGTTTAAATTAACTGGGCACAATACCACTGGATAGACTACTATTAATAATCGCGAGCAAAGAAGGCGCAATAACCGATGAAGCCTCTTCATAAAGTCGTGGGGGAACAGAATCAATTGGAGAGCCAGTTGGCTTCAGGGTAGACAACAGAGTCAACAGAGCAGATTAAAACAGGAAAGTGTTCTAGTCAAGGTCTGTTGAGGGACACTTATAATAGAAGGGGATGAGATCTGAGCCCTAATGCTCGTAATTCTGTCTAGGAAGAAGTTAAGAAATTGCCAACATATTTTATCAGAGACAATAGGAAAGATGGGTTCATTTACCAACAGGACTGCATTGTTGGCATTTTGGCATTTATCTGTCAGTTTGGTCATTTTCTTAGTAAACATATGAAAAGGTGGACAGACAGGCTGGGGCAGCACATGATGGAGGATTGAGAATATTCTATATTTACAATGTTATAAATATTACATAAATCTCTTATAAAGATGGAAATAAACAGCGCATATTAATATGGACTAATATCATTTTACTTATCGGACCACTATAATTTGTTAAAAAAATGACTAACATCGGTTGATAATGTCAATATATTGTGCATTCCTAGACAAAAGCCATGTTCTCAGGGTTTTAGTTATGAGATACAGGAGAGGAGGAGAAAAGAGACAGTAGAGGAGGATGGAGAAACAGGAGTTTAGAAATACAGATACAGATTTATTAAACACATTATTATATAAAAGGAAAATCATTTGTTACTTTGCATTCATTTTCCATTTATGATCAAATGCTTTAAAGTATGAGTCACGTTTACTTAAACTGATCGCACTATTTTGTTAAACAAGAAAAGAGAGGAAAGTAGGGGAAAGACAGACAGAGACACAGACACATTGGAGAGCTGAGAAGCAAAAGAACTGAAGGAGCGCTGTGAGACGGGAGAGGAGAGACAGGAAAGAAAAATTAAAGATTTTTTTATTGTGCTCTGTATTACCTTTGTTGACTTGTCTTTTCTGTAGTATTGTGTTTAGTTCTAATAAATAAAAAAAGAGAGAAAAATTAACGAATATAAGTGAGTTTTTGTGATTAAGTTATGGAATAATCTGATTTGTAGTCCTGGCCTGGTGGAGGTGAGATCAGGCAGGATGTGTTTAATTTGGCAAGTAAGTTAAACCACTGTGTAGTGTGTTGATATTGTTGTCCTCATTTGAGAAGTGTAGTATTACAAACTAACCCTGTTTAAATTATATTACTTTTTTTGGCAGTATGGGAGGGCTTTAAACACTTTGTGCCCAGGGGCCTCTGCTAACATAATCTGGCCCTGCCTCCACCAGGAGGTAATGTTTTCGTGCCTGTCTGTTAGTTACATAACTGAAAAAGCTATGGACGGATTACAATTCAATTAAAAAATACTTTATTGATCCCAGAGGGAAATTAAGTGTTGTTGTAGCTCATACAATTCATTCTTTAAGGAGTTGTTGTAGATCATGATGGCTGTGGGCAGGAAGGATTTCCTGTAGAGGTATGTGTTGCAGCGAAACAGAAGAAGCTTCCGACGGAAGACACTGTTGTTGTAGGATAGTCTCATTATTATCTCATGAATATTAAAAAGAGAGATCACATTTCTCCTGTTTAAGCCTCCCTTCATTGGCTCCCTGTTAAATCCAGAATAGAATTTAAGATCCTTCTTCTTACATACAAAGCCCTTAATAATCAAACTCCATCATACATCAGAGATCTAATTGTTTCATATGTTCCCAACAGAGCACTTCGCTCTCAGGCTGCAGGTGTACTTGTAGTTCCTAGGATTTCTAAAAGTAGAATGGGAGGCAAATCTTTTAGTTATCAGGCTCCTCTCCTGTGGAACCAGCTCCCAGCTTTAGTCCGTGAGGCAGACACTCTGTTTACTTTTAAGGCCAGGCTAAAAAACTTTCCTTTTTGATAAAACTTATAGTTAGAGTGGCTTAGGTCATCCTGACCTATCTCTGTAGTTATGCTGCTATAGGCTTAGACTGCTGGAGGACAGACTGACCACTTTTCTTCACTCTGCTACTTTTCTCTTCTACTATTCTCCAGTTAACTCTGTTTTTTCTCAGTGTTTTTCTCTCCATAGAGGCTACACCTGGTCTGGTATCCTGCTTAGCTACAATGCCCTGTTGGAAGGGGGGCATCCCAGTAACTGAGCATCCCCTGTGTCCTGTTATCAACTTTTTTTACTTTCTTGCTTGGTCAGTATGAGGGATTGCTGAGGGATTGCTCTGCATGAACGGGGCGCAATTGCCAGTCAATGACTCAATGCAATCTGCTGGGATTCCTTGAATAGAAAACTAGCTAAACCTTTAAACGGATTGGAATGTTTGTATTAAAATGGCTTTCTTGTAAAGTGCCTTGAGATGACAGCTGTTGTGAATCGGCGCTAAATAAATGAATTGAATTAAGAGGAGGCTCAGGGTTTTCTATATTGTTTTTGATTTTATAAAGAATCCTTCTTTGCATCAACATCTCCAGATGTTCCACAGTAGTCCCAAGAACAGACCCAGCCTTATTTATCAGGTTGTTTAGCCTTTTTAAGTCCCTGGCTCTGATGCTGCTACCCCAACAGATGATGGCTGAAGATATTACACTCTCCATAACAGACTTGTAGAAGATCTGCAGCAATCATGCTGCAAACCTTGAAGGACCTAAGCTTCCTCAAGAAGTACAGTCTGCTCTGTCCCTTTTTATAGATGGCTTCACTGTTCAGTCTCCAGTCCAGTCTGTTGTCCAGGTGAACACCAAGGTATTTATACTCCTCAACCACCTCCTCTTCTTCTCCCATGATGGAAACAGTGTTTGACTTATCCCTGTTTCTTCTGAAATCTACAATAATCTCCTTTGTTTTGTCCACATTCAAGGTAAGACGATTGTTTCCACACCATGTCACAAAGCGTTCCACCAGCTCTCGCTATTCAGCTTCTTGTACATCTCTGATAAACCTGACAATTGCAGAGTCAGCTGAGTATTTCTGCAGATGACGGGTCTCTGATATGTACTGGAAGTCTGAGCTGTACAGAGTGAAAAGGAATGGTGAGAGTACGGTTCCCTGTGGTGCTCTTGTGCTGCTGACCACGTGGTTTGACACACAATCCTTCAGTTTCACAAACTGAGGTCTGTTTGTCAGGTAGTCATTGATCCAGGCGATTGTTGAGGGCTCCACCTGTGCTTTCTGGAGTTTCCGACAAAGCAAATCTGGCTGAATTGTGTTAAATGCACTGGAGAAATTAAAGAACATGATCCTCACAGTGTTGCCTGCTTTGTCTAGATGACAGTGGGTTGGTTGAAGGAGGTGATTGATGGCATCTTCTACTCCAACTCCACAGCGATAAGCAAACTGCGGCAGGTCCTGATATGTTCTTGTTTGCTTACTCAGTGGGGGAAACAGGTATCTCTAGGACCTTCATGATATGGGATGTCAGGGCAACCGGTCTATAGTCATTGATGACTGATGGGTGAGTTCTCTTTTGTACTGGAACAAGGCATGGTGTCTTCCACAACACTGGGACCTCCTGGGTTAAGCTAAAGTTGAAGAGGTCCTACAGAATCACACAGAGCTGCTCTGCACAGGCCCTCAGGACTTTGGGGCCAACACCATCTGGACCTGCAGCCTTGTTCCAGTTCAGTCTCTCCAGCTGCCTCTTAACTTGACTTCTAGAGACAGACAAGTGGGAGTGGGAGGCAAAGGGGGTAGCAGCATCTCCTGACTAGGTTGAAGACAAACTTGTGGAAGCAGAACAGTCCATGACTGAGGTGAAGGATAAAAACATCGGAGGTGTGACAGGAAAGCTGTGGGTCAGAAGTGGGTGGGATGTCTGTTTGGGTGGGAACAGGAAAGGATGACGCTGAGCTAGTTACAGAACTGAACCTATTGAAGAATGTGTTCAGTTCATTGGCTCTGTCCAGACTTCCATCCATCCAATCCTTCCTGTGCTTAAAGCTTGTGATCTTTTTCATTCCTGACCACAAATCTGATATTGTTCCTCTGTAGTTTGTTCTCCAGCTTCTTCCTGTATGCCTCCTTGCTGTTTCTGATTTTGACCTTAAGATTCTTCTGTATACTCCTCAATAATTCCCTGTCTCCCTCCCTGAAGGCTCTTTTTTTCTTGTTTAGCAGTTCCTTCAGGTCACTGGTGATCCAGGGTTTGTTATTAAGGAAGCATCTCACTGTTCTGGGGGGGATGATGTTGTCCACATAGAAGTTTATAAAGTCTGTCACACACTCAGTCATGGCATTGGTGTCCTCTCCATGTGCTTGGAAAAGAGTAATCCAGTTTGTGGTCTCAAAACAACTTCACAGGTTGCCTCTGAACAAGTGGCTTATATTTTGAACAGAGAAAAACAAGATTGTGATCTGATTGTCCCAGAGGTGTTCTTGGGACATGTATGCATCCTTTACAGTTGCATAAATCCAAGGTCTTGTTTTCCTTTGTGGAGCAGCTGACAAATTGTTGAAGTGTTTGAAGAGTAGATGAGTGCGAAGCATGATTAAAATCCACAAATATTGCCACAAATGCATTGGGGTGCTGGGTCTGTAGCTTAACGACAACGGAACTGATGACATCACATGCATTGTCAGCAATGGCTCAAGGTGAAATGTAAACAACTGCCAAAATAACCCTGGTGAACTCTCTTACAATGAAAATTTCAGGAAATGGCCGCAATGGGACCAGGAACAACTCCATCTTGGAGTTGATCCGACATGCGACGCGTATCCATCCACCAACCAGCTGTACTGACCCCCACTCCTCTCATGTGTCAGAGAGCTCACAAGTGGCTTCCCTCGCGCAGCAGCCGCAAATCTCCGCTGGAAAAGCACGGCCATGCATCTCACTAACAGACAAGTACCTAAAGTTAGAATTAGATAACATGGGGATGGGGGGTAATGTGTGGCCCTGGCGGAGGTTTGAGGGCTTTTCTAGGTTTTAATTTAAGACGTGCTATTTTTTTCAAACTCTGCCTGAAAATCGGTAGTACGGCATCAACACAACACGACAGTAACATGCCTGGTTAGAAAATAAGACATACTTTATCCTACCAGAAAAGAAATTGGTCGCTATATCCATCTTCATCTCCCTCACTAAAGTTGTCTTCTTCAGTTCTTTGTCCTGTGAAAGCATTTGTCATCTTTTTACAGTGACTCAGTTCTTCCCACTGCCTCCTCCAACGTCTCTCCATCGATTCCTTGAGGTCAAGCTTACGTGCTGTAGCTCAATTTCCTTTTTTGACGACCAGCTCGATTGCCTTTGACTTAAAAGCTGCATTTCTTAGTGTTTTCCATGATGAGGGTGTGTGCATGAAAACTACCGGTAGTGTCTTTTTCAGCGCATAATCTTTCCCCACATGTCTATCTCACTTTTGCACTTCGTGCTATAGTGCCCCCCGGAGGCCGTTAGCCAGTAAAAATCAGTAAAATAGCCGCATCGTTGTATAGGACCAAAGCATGTTCTCTAAGGAAAACACATAGAGATGGCTGTTTTTTTAATACTAGCTGTACTTATCACTAATAAGAGTACTATAACCATTTACTCATTGTTTTCAAATGGTAAAACTCTGTTGTATGGCAGTTGGGTTCCCTGCGTGGTGTAAGGTCACCTCTCCACCGAATATTATCACGTTAGAGGTTTAATTTAGAATCTGCAAAAAAGTAATACAGGCAACGACTTTACTAAAACCAGAGGTTGAAAATTAGCCACAAAATTCTGATTGCTACATCAGTCTAGTCAATATGTAGAGTTGAGGTTCATGGATGCAGCAAAGGAAAAAATGAGGACAGATCATCAAAAGTGTAAAAAAACATAATTTAGCCGATAGCTAATTTCCTATCTATCGTAAGACTGAATGAGTGCTAACATGTTCATGTAAGTGCCTCTTTTAAAGTGCTATTTACATATCACCACTAGATGGCACTAAGTCTGACATCTGACCGCTTTAATTTTTGTTGCTGCTGTAATACAGTTTAAAAAGTAAAATATTTTATGATTTCAAAACGACCAAATATTTACAGATATTTTAGGGGAAAAGTTATTTAATCTGAACAAAAATTAAAAGGGCACAATTTAATAAGTCTTTTAAGTTACAAGCTAAATCAAGAAATACTTTAGGAACAATCAGTGAGACCATTCACAAAAATTCTAACAAATATTAGACTATACAGTATAAAAACAACTTTTGTAAAGCAAACAAAAGAGAAATGAACTCTAATATCAATTTCAGGCAGAACTTTCAAACTATCCACCTGCTGAAACTGAAAGACAATTATACTGAATAATTAAGTTTTTATTTAACTTGCATAGGATAAAAAGTAGTGGCTTATATTTTGAACAGAGAAAAACAATTATGATATAAATTGTGCAAACAAATTTTAAAACCATCCATCTTCTTCCGCTTATCTGGGGTCAGATCGCAGGGCATGAACTTAAGCAGAGAGACCCAGACTTCCCTCTCCCCAGCCACTAGGGCCAACTCCTCGGGAGGAGTCCCAAGGCGTTCCCAGGCAAGCCAAGAAACATAGTCCCTCAAATGTGTCCTGGGTCTTCCCCTGGGCCTCCTCTCGGTGGGACGTGCCCGGAACACCTCACCAGGGAGGCGTCCAGGAGGCATCCTGACCAGATGCCCGAGCCACCTCAATTGACTCCTTTCGATGTGGAGGAGCAGCTGCTCTACCCTGAGCCCCTCCAGGATGATCAAGCTTCTCAACCTATCTCTAAGGCCAGGTCCACAAGAAGCCGGTGCGTTCCCTATCCGATAAATTTTTTTCCTCGTTCTAAAAAAAAAATTCCGTAAACACGGCGTCATCTCAAGAAATATCTGCATCCACACGAAACCACTGAAACCCACTGAAAACGGTGTAGTATATATGCCAGACCAGTATGGGGCGCTGTAATTCTGCCACAGAGATACACTATACACACGGAGAAGATGACTTTGAGCATGCGCATAACCTTGCACGCTGTATACGAACCAAGAAGAATACATTTATAAGAAAGCAATAGATTTTGCTGTAATAAAGCTAGTAGGCTTAGTAGCTTCTGCAGCACGAACAAAGTCATGTAGTCCGCCATTATTGTTGTCGCAGTTACGAGTGACGCAGCCAACACGTGATGAGATGACATCATCGTTTCACAAAATATACGGATTGGCTGTACACACAAAACCGCAAGGGTGTCGTTTTCAGATTTATCCACTTTGGGACCCGGTTTCAAAAAATAGCGGTTTCAGTCTCCCAAAATGACGGATCTGTGTGGACGAAACGCTAATACGATAAAAAATTTATACGTATACAGTGAAACGCGTCTCCGTGTGGACGGGCCCTAAGGGAGAGCCCAGATACCCTGCGGGGGAAACTCATTTTAGCCGCTTGTATCCGTGATCTTGTTCTTTCGGTCACAATTTTTAAACTGCTAAATAAAATCTGAACTTCATCAACAGTGGATAGAGCTTCAAAACTGACCAGCCACTTAAACTGAAGGGAAAAATGATACTAAATAAATATGCTTGTATTTAACTTATTTAAGCCTATATGTACGCCAAAGTGCAATTTACAGTATTACCACTAGATTGCAGTACAGCTGATATTTAGGACCTTTACATGTCTCATTGTTGCTATTTGGCACAAAGTCCGTTTCAAAAATTAAAAAATAAATTAAAGATTAAAAAGCTACTGTTTATTTTTATAGATATTTTGAGGGTTTAAAGTTTATACAATATAGACATTTAAGGCATACTCCGCAACTTTTACACCTTAGTAGTATAATCTTTTTTTCAAAAGTTATGGTGGAATTTGATCATCTATTATGTTCATTTTTAGAGTTATCACCACCTAACAGGGGTCCTTAGCTTTTTTCTGCACTATAGAACTTTTGAGCGGCGACCTGCCGCTGGAAGTGTTCTGCTTTACGGCAGAGTCATACGGCCTCGCTGTTTACAGACTGTAGAGATAGTTGATCCACCAAAGAGAGATAAATCCCATATAAGAAGAAGCTAGAAAAAGAAAAAGAGAACGTGACAGAGAGAGAGCAAAGACCAGAGTAAATATTAGGCCGGCTTTTCCTCGTTGGAGAGTTCTTTTGGAACTAACGTCATGTAATACGGACGCCGAGTTAGCCATGCTGCTAATGGATAGGTAAGTAATCAATGATTTTTCCGAGGTTATAGTGTTTGGTCTGGCATGATGTTGTTATAGAGTCCTGAGAAAGCTATTTATTCAATGTGTGGAGGTGGATCAACATAGTTTGCACGGTATGCCTTACAGTAGTAATGTGAATTACACAACCGAGTCGATCTCTGTTAGACATCTAGAGGCTAATGTGATGCTAATGTGTAAGACTCGGTTCTATAGATAAAGCTGCAAACTCCGGCGTAATAGCTGTATTTCAGTATATAATCAACCAAATCAATCTTTTTTCTTTTGGTTTTGCCAAGCTAGTGATTTATATTTTGTTGTTTGATTTTTTCCTAAAAACACCTAAAGATGTAGGGTGATTCTAGTGTCGGGAGGTGTTTGCTACGTGGCGCTTAGACGTTCTCTGTATCTAATCCCACTGTTTTTCCAATTACCCCGACCTCCCCCACAAACTGAATACCTAGCTGTGTGATCTTTACTCTAAATTATCTCGATTGTTACAGTTGAATTGCGAACTGAAACAGCGATTGTTTGTTGTTTGGGCAAGCGATTTGGAAAGCAGCCACTGAAACATGCCTCTTATGAGCAACAGAGAGATTTGATTTTACGACAGTGATGTTGCGCGGCAAGCCTGAAGAGGGCGACAGAGAGCAAATATCATGAAAGTTGCGGAGTATGGCTTTAAAATAAACAGAATACAATTTGTAATAAGCTTAAAGTTAAAATACATTGGAATAAACCATCACTTCTGTTGAGCAGCGAACTGAAAAACAACTGAATGTCGATCAGCTGGAGAGAGAGAGCTTCAAAACTGCTCAATCTGTTTTTTATAAACCCAGACAGTGAATGTAACTGTAACTCTATAAAAGATGAATAGGCTGAAACAAAACATTTCTGTGTCACGCATTGTGATTCAGTGATAAAGTTGTCTTGTAAAGGGAGATCAATGCATGTTTTCCTGCAGGCAGTGTCCACTCCGGCTGGATGGGCTGAATGATTTTTGCCATCCCAACCTGCAGAGAAATCGATAATTACTCCCTCCTCCCTTACTGATAATAACCACAGCGTTAGGGATTATTTCTCACTTCTGGTTATCAGGCAAGTTGCAGTCACCGCTGCAGGATCAGGCTGAGGTTAATTACAAACTGAAAGGTAAGGTGATACTGAATAATTGTGTTTATATTTAACTTATTTAAAAAACATAGATTCAGCTTGGCACTAATGTGTGAACGAGAAACGCGGAGGATCTGCAGGTCAGAGTAATAAGTCGGTATCTCAGGAAACTTTACTACTGTGTAGCAACTTCAGGTGTGAATTATAAAAAAGTTGTATTTTTTTTATTGCAAGCTGAAAAAATACCTCTCCATACTCATAATTTGCTGCAGGGTAAATTCAAAGTAAACCCCTGCTTAGTAAATTGACATGAATATGCCCAAAGTTATAAAAAAAAACGACTACAGTAGCATCATAACCATAATGAGGTAAACCAAAGTTTCAGAAGCTTCGAAATTGTTTGCACCTGTACATGCGCTGTCAGGGAAAAAGTATTGCTTGTCTTTTCTTTCTTTTTTTAAGGTTTTGTGGCCATAGGGGCATTTATTTGACAGTGGACAGCATATAATAGTGGGAAGGCATGGGGCAAAGGTCCAAGAGAACGGGACTCAAACCCAGGACGACTGCATTCAGGACTGAGGCCTCCTTACATGGGGCGCCCGCACCTACCACTTCGCCACGCACCACCCCAAGTATTTTCTAGTCTAAAGCTTTAAGGTTCCTCCTCTGCTTCATAAAAAAGTCTAAAATCCATAACTTTAATATATTAGTTATTTTTATAGGGACTTGTGTTTGGAGTCAACAGCATGGCAACTCAGCTTAGCATCTTCACATGTTGGCTAGCATTTAAATGAGCCTAAAGAGGACACCAAGATATTTTACTACCTAAATTGATGTCTTATTAACTTAATTGCTGAGACACTGACCTCTAGTTTTAAATAATTATGTTAATTAAAGCTCTAGCCCTAAAGGAAAAACAAATTGACCCGATTTTGTTAACATTTATCACAAGACATTGCATACAAACCATGCTTGGACCCACATCAAGAGGAGAGACAGATGCAAAGGCCTTACCAGCAACATGTAAAACAGTGCGAACAGCATACTGGAAACCTACACTAGGACACAACTATGGCAAATCATTTAGTGTGTAGGTATGTATGTATATAATATGTGTTAAGATTTACCTTTAGTTAGTAGGGTCTTTAAAATCAAATCATTTAGATTTTGTTATTATCACAAGCTGTGGTTTAATGCTGTGTTGAGAAAAATCGATTCTAAATCAATTCTTATAAAAAAATCCTAAAAACCGGTTTGGATGTCAAAAAATGTATTTAATCATTTAACACTGTTTGCCCTTTATATCTAGAATAGGAGGGAAAACTCCAGATGGGAATTTTAAGGCTTAGGTCTGAAAGGGTTAATACCGTTTTCCCTGGTGAACTGTAACCACATCCACTATTGGGTCATTGAAATACAGGTAAAAATTAAGGTAACAGCAAAAAAAACAACCTGTTTTTAATACCACTGACCCATATCAATATTGAATGGAACAGATTGGATCGGATCGTAATAATAGATTCTAACTGAATACCCAGCTCTACTCTGGTTGGAACCAAACTCAGGCAGGAGGCAGGCAGAATGATGATGCAGTGGAATATTCCTTTGTTAATGCGTGTTGTACAGTCAGAAAAACATATGTAGAAAGTATTTATACTGAAAAAAATGCTTCTTCTTGTTTTCTCATCCCTTTCATCCCCGGCACGTAGGTGCACATTTGACAGTTGAAGATTTCAAAGTAAAAAACTTTTGATTACATTTGAACGGACACAGAGTTTCACACTAAGTCGCAGTAAAAAATAGGATGTGTTGTGATCTTGAAAAGAAAGTTCAGTTCATCAGAGATCAAAGCAACGACGATACATTGAAGATTTCTTGAGACCAAGACTGGTTTAGTGATTGAGACAGATGCCAAACCAAGACTAACTCAAAATTATTGCCCAAAAGTTGACATATTGCAGATTTCTCTATTATTTCCCTGAAACATTTGAAAGAAAATGCAGCTTCGAAAGCTGAAATACCTAAATGTAACACAACGTGACATGCTATTGGCTGCCGTTTGGTAAGCGCCCAATCCAGGAGCGCATTTATTTTCCTTGGCGCTGATTGGTTGTACCCTGAAGGATGGAGATAAGGAAGACTGTAGATATTAGCTTCAGAGGTAGTGCTAAGATGGTTTTCACTGTGCGTATTTATGCATCTTAAGGTATATTCGGCATTTGAACTATTAAAATAGATATTGTTAGAGGCGGTCTCAAGTACCGTAAATCCCGAGACCACCGGGGGTCCACTGTCCTGGTCTCGAGTGCCACAACAATGTATCCAAAGAAACCAGGAGTTTATTGAAGGACAATAAAACTAGATAACAAAACGGACATAAAAAAGGAAGATACAGCCAAATCCCAAAGTATCTCTACACCTTTCATCTAAAGTGTTGTTGCTTTTGCCTCTCCAAATCCACAAGTCATGTTCTGACAACTTTCTGATCAAAGCAGGGCAAGACCTTGTGGGTCACAGCGTATTGAATCGATCCTCCACAGGAGACTAAATCATGGCTAAGAGAGGGCAGTGGCTCCTGATTATTACCTCTGCTGGACAAGCCACATCTGTCTAATTGAAGGGCACAAAAAAATCAAACGATTGTTGGATCTTCTATAGACCAATAACAAGTTATGGCGAGTTATTGCCTTTATACAAATGAAGAGAGAAGAGGTAATGAGCTTTGTTCTTTCTCCTTATGTTTGTTTGCCTCCTCTTTTGGTCTCTGATCTGTTCTGAACCAAGAAGCGAAGGTGGTGGGGGCTACTGCGACAAATTCTTATTCAGCCCCTGCAGCAGAGCGTGACTGCGATCGATCTTTTATCTCTCAGCCGCTTCACCTGTCAGATCACTTGTCTGAAGATTGGAAAAAAATCCGGCTTAGCAGCAGAGGATAATAAAGAGGATGGACGGAGCAGGAGATTCTAGTGCTGTCTGAAGAGATCCCGTTAGAACACCCTTGAGTTTTGATTTACACCTTTTACTGAAATATTTACGGTCGAGAATCTGCAGTAGAGGTGTAATCATACATGTGGAAACGCACCAGTGGAAGAATACATGCATTTTCTGCTACATTACTCTGTTTATTCATCTGTTGCCAGATGATAGGAGCATTTCGAAGTGCCTTCTCTTTGCAGATGCCTTTATGGCTTTGTTCTCCTTGAAAATAACCATCTTAAAGTTTAAATAGTGATGTTCTAAACCAGTGATGAGCTTGAAATATCTGAGATGCAAGTCTGAGGAAGATCACCAACCTGTGGTGTTGAGGTGAGAAGATTTTTGGGGCAGGTTTATAGCAGAGGTTTTCCTTCTTGGATAAAATCTATGAAAACCATAGAAGACTGAAAATGATCACACCCACAGTAGACATGGAGGAGGCTGTTAGATGTTCTGGGGCTGTTTTACTGCTTCAGGACCTGGACAATTTACGGCAGCATCACATTAGCCTCAAGAGCCAATGTCCTGCAACATCCCTAGTCCAAAACACCTGAATCAAAACCTTCTTAGCAGGTCACCAAGTTCTGCAGAGGCTAAGTAACAAGCTATGTGTTAGAACAGGAAAACATCTAAAAGATGCTGGTCATGGACTGAGGTTGAAGACCCCTAATTTACCCTAATAATGGAAACATGAATTTAGAAAGAGACTATCCAGCAGTTCATGACTTGAAAAAAAATATATAGGTTTGGAAGAGACCTAGTCAAAGCCTGGACATAAATCTGACCTCAAGGAAACCATGCATGCTCAAAAACACTTGAAGGTAGTTCAAGCCGATGTTAATGCTGGCTTGTTATGTTAGGTCACATTACTGGACGAATAACATCCCAAAGCCTTTGTAAGTGTACGGTTGACATGTTGATCATTTATGTTTTATTACTTTGCACATGCCACTGTTAGCTTGGTGATAGCATTGAGGCATTGATTACATTTAAATAAAGCAAACCATGTATGGGTGCTGTTTTTCTAGGCTTAAAATCTACACCCTGCTCTCTTATTTTTATTTATTTTTTGCTCTCTTATTTTTGACCTGATCTCCAGTGATAATGACTTGACTTGGACATGAAGATTCTTTTTGGGATTTGGACTTGAACTTGACCCATAAAACCTAATGACCTGACTTGGACTAATCCTATGTAACTCAAGTACTCAAGTGTGGCTTGGACTTGAGAGATGGTGACTTGACGACAACAGTGGTTTTTGCAAGCAAAGGATGGTAAAACCAGTTCTTAGGTTTAGAGGGGTAAATTATTTTTCATATAGGGGCAGGATTTTATATTCACTCAGTTTAAAGTTTGTTTTTGTGAATATTTAATGATTCATGATCATTTAAATGTCTCAAAACAAAAAAGCGAGTAGCAATAACTTTGGATCACTATGGATCATGCTATGCATTTTGTTTTACATGGTGTTCGTATCCAAGTGAGAATCTCATACCTCCCATTTGAAAGTAGGTGATACCGGGAACTTGTAAATTTCTAGGAAAGCTGAAATAACTCAAATAATTTAACCTTTCATGTACCAATTTGTTTTTTTGCAGCTTTATTTAGCTTTAACTTATTGCATGTTTGAAATTTTGACCTAGCTGGGAATCACTGACCAAATTCACCTCATCCTGACAGAGCTGACCTTTGTAGGAACTCTAAAGTCTCCCCAAATTTAATCAAACTCCACTCTGTCAGCTTGCTGTTCCTCTTTGTATCCATATGTCACTGAGCTTTCACAAACACCAATATCTCATACCAATTACAGAGTCTCTCTGTGGGACTGGGTCACCATGGATGCTTCCAAGGTTTTGCATGCAGCTATAGGTTTGGCTTCAACTCAAATACCCCAAAATGATGAAATGCTGCTTTTAGGTATGGGCAGGCATGAGATGCCACCATATTTAGATATTTATTAAAAACAAACTTGTGAAAATTATTTGATAGGGTTGAGTTTTTTTAAATTTCCACTCTTTCTTTATTTTAGATTCATTTTGATGGTTTTCCAGTACCAACATTTTGTTACAAGTTTACCAAACATCCTATTTCACTTTTATATTCGGTTTATTCTAGTAATGATCTACACACTCCTGGAGTTATATTCTGATTTGCCAGTATAGCAAAGGGGTATTCCACTGATTTTCTTTAAACCTTGACAAACTTAGTTAAACTTGAAATTAGGGCTGTGTTGATATATTGATTCATCGGAATTTTCTACTCATGCAGATCACATTTTTGGAATATAGAAAAAAAAAAATCACCAATGCACCTGTTGGGTTTCCATAGTCCAAAGTGATGTCAGCCCGACCAATGCCTTCCACCTTGTTTTACAGCGTGTATTTATTTGGACTTTGAATTCGAGTGAACTCCAAGAAGGGATGATTGAAATAAAATCAAGTTTAAAAAAATATTTTCTGCCATTTGTTATTTCTTTTTAAGAACATAGAGTAAGAAAAAAAGATTCATAACAAAAATCCAATTTGACATGAAAAGATTTTATTATTAATCGCCCAGTCCTAATTTTTCCAAAACAGTTGTAGAATGTCCGATGACATGTTCAACTTTTAAAAGATAAATCAAAAATAAACTTCTGATATCTTCAAATAGTACCAGGGAATGTTAAACAATGACAAAAATAGTGATGCATAACTTCTTTTAAATACATAACTTCTAAAATTCTTTGTCCTGTAGTCTGTAGGTACAGTAGACTATTTGTAAATATTTATTACCTTTTTGCTTAATATTGAATTGCCTGCAGTAGTATTTATTATTTCTGCGGCAACACATGTCCTATTCCATTAATTCTTTTTATTTTTTATTATTTGATCTTGTTCTATTTATTTATGACCGCCATCTCATAAGGAATTTCCTTCGGGATTAATAAAGTTTTCTGATTCTAGTTTTATATTGTGATATGCTCCAATATTGACTGATGTGAAAAATATTATGGTTATAGTTGTTGTTTTTTTATGGTTAAAGTTTTTTTTTTTTTTTTTTTCACATTCCCCGGCCCTACTTGAAATCTAGAACTTTAACAATCATTTGAATTGGCTTATGGATACTCAGTGATGTGAGTGCTGTACTAGATCAATACACCGGTCCATCTACCTTCCTACCCTCATCTATGGTAATGAGCTTTGGGTAGTGACCAAAAGAACAAGATCACGGATACAAGCGGTGGAGTGGGTTCCCTTCGCAGGGTGTCCAGGCTCTCCATAAAGCCCGGCTCCCACTGTGCGTTTTTCGGCCATCCCAAAGGACTGTTTCAGGTCATGCTGTGCAAGAGAGGTGGTACCCTGTACGTCCCAAGATTTCAGCATGTCAAACTGGACAATGTCTTGCTCTAGCAGGACACGCCAACATCACGAGCAGCTGGCAAATACCCAAGATGGGGACGATAAAATATAAACACTGTCTTTACTGATAAAGACAATGAATACATTTATTCAATAAATTTGGCTTCTTTCTTGCTCCACATGTTTTTTGCGTGTAGCCTCCATTGTTAATGTTGATACAGCTACCGTCGCATTGTACTATCTATCATCACTAGTTTTTCGCGTCACTCCATTTTTCATTGATGGATTCATAGTCATAGATCTTCTGATGCTGCTTGAAGACTGTCGGAGACTGGATTTGGTTGTGGGAGTGCTCAATAAGGTGTCGGAGGGCCCATCACACTGGATAGCCCAAGTGCACCGTTTTTCGTCATGGCCAAAGATTTGTCTACGACAGCTGAAAAACACAATGTGAATCGGGTGTAGAGACTAGGATGAGAAGCTTGGGCATCCAGGAGGGGCTCAAAGTATAACCGCTGCTCCTCCACACAGTCAATTGAGGGGGCTCGGGCTTCTCGGTATGATGCGTCCATGGTGTTCCAGGCAGGGAGGAGGCCCAGAGGAAGACCCAGGACCAGCTGAAGGAACTATGTTTCTCAGCCTGGGAATGCCTTGGGATTCCCTTGGAGGAGCTGCCACAAGAGGCTGGGGAGAGGGAAGTCTCGGCCTCTCTGCTAAGGCTCCTACGGCTCGACCTGATCCCAGATAGAGTAGAAAATAATGAATGGATGGACAGTCTCCAATATAGACTGTTTAAGTTACAATTTGTGATTCCTTTATTTGGTTGGTAAAAATTCAAAAGAAAAGTCTGTCATAGATTTTCTTGGAAACTTGTTTATCATGATTGATCATGTTAAATCCATGATAAATTTCCAATTCACGAGTTGGATTTTTAAACAAAATTGAGTTTTAATATGAAAAATGGGTCATTCGAAGTATCCCACATATATAGGTTTCTCTACTGTTAAAATGTGATGTCTATACATCCCTAGAAGCCCAAAATATTTGACTAGTAAGTTGAGTAGGAAATGGGAAATAAGGCAAAAGGTCGAGGGTTGAAACCTTTGATCTGCCCCTTGCTACAACTGCGGGACACATCACTACACTGCCATCAAGAAAACGACATTTAATTCAGAAAGATTCTAGCAACATGTCAGATCACTTTATATCACAGTTTAAGTAAAGAAAACAAGAGCAAGAAAGTTTTAATCAGTTATTTCAGAGAAAACATGATTTTCCTGGTAAAAATGGAGCTTCTTATTGTTGATCTGGTTTAAATCCTTGATGCATGGGCTAGTACAATAATGCATATAGCCCCTTAATCTTTTCTCTGACAGCTGCAATAGGGAGGCGAGGTCTGGAGGAGACAGAGACAGTGGATTGTCCAGCCGTGACCTCTCTGCTCAGTTTGCCTTACCCTGCTGATGTGAGCAAGACTGACAAGTCGGCCCAGAGCTGGGCTAGAGTGTGGCCGCCGGCGCTATTCCAGGATTGGATTTTTTTCTGAGAATAAATAAATCTGCTGAAACCAGATGTTTACATGTTTACATTCACTGTATAAAAACTCACATAACCTTCTTTATAGTTAAATTAGGCTAAATGTTTCCTGTTTCAGGTCAGTTGTGTTCAACATGAAAAATGTGTAGGAACCCCGCTCTGAACAGTTTAACTCCGATCTGCAGTGTGGAAAATTACACAAAGTTCCAGCTGCAGAAGGTGACATCAACTAAGGTTAGGTAAGGTGAGGAGCATCTCTGAGATCTGGAATTTGTTTGTCCACTAGTTCTCTCCATCCAAACTTCTATTGGCAGAGTTGGACATTCACTAAACTTGCAGGATTATTTCCATGTACACTTCAAGTTTACAAAAGCAGCAGAACTAGACTACAAATATACAGGTGTAAGTTAAAGGGAAAAAAAAATGTTTTTTTCAAAATAAAGTTAGGGAGATCTGACTCATCTGACTCTTATTTTTATAGGAGGGGGTGCAGATATCAGCAGGAATTTGCAAAAAATGACTGAAACCACTAAATGCATTGATAGTCTACTGTTTAACACTAAGTAACAGTAATTGCACCAGGTATTGTAATATGTGTAGTGAATATCAATACGTTATAGAGGGTAAGTTTGGATCAGAGGGTAAAGTTTGTTGTGTTTTGATGCCACTTATATTGTTAAATAGATGCAAAAAGATAGCACGCCCCAAAAGCCAGATTATGACGCCGCCATCCAACACTGGACATGGAGGTGGTGAAGTCCATCTATGGTGGAGACTATCAGAAATCACTAGGGATATAGAACTGTCCTGGCATGTGCAACATGAAAAAAATATTTTTCTGTGATCCCTATTATAGTAATGTGGTTTGTAAGCAAATTGTCTGCTTACAAACAAAAAACACACACCGTAATAGTTTTGGTACACTTTTACTCTAAATTTGTAAGTGTAATTGTTCAAATGTTTTTCAAATATATTTATTATAGACTGAATAGAAGATGGATGCACTACAAAAATACTTAGAATAACTATTCAGTAATTGCTGTGTGATGTCTCAACAAAAGTCATAACCTGCATTTCTTTTTATTTCCTTGTTTTGTTTTTGCTTAAATGTTTGATTTGAATACTTTTCAATGCACGAAATTAAGATTCAAGAGTTTATTAAAGAGCAAGTCATTCCCCTACCAGAGTAATACTCCGCCCACATTTCCTGTTTGAAAAATGCACCAAAAGGAGGTATTGCCTGATGAACCAGGGAACACGCGGGGGTATAGGGCTGGGCATCCTCTGGGCTGTGATTGACATCTTGACAGCGGCGCTGCTCCAGTGAAACAGACAGTGAGAAAGATGGAGAGCAATAGCGACGCAAGCTCCTTTGCCCCAGAGCAATCTTTTGAGGTGGAGCATTTCTGTCCACCTCCTTCACCAGTGGAAAGAAAAGAAACTCCAACTCGCTATGGAGGCATAGCCGAGACTCGGCTGCTCTTATACGCCACAGCGGCAGTGCAGCTGACATCACAAATAATGCCTTATGTCAATATTATTAATCAATCAATTCAATCAATTAACCGCTTAGCCCATAGCAATGGGGGATTCAAATTCAAAGACTTTTAACCTGAAGAGGGTCCCACACTGATGGTTTTTGGCAGAAAATGTATATTTTAAATAACATGCGGTAAAATGCCAAAATAATGACTACACATATTGACAGCACTATTAGACACTCAGTTGATTTGGGGGTGAGTTACCCTTTAAATTCTTTAAAATTGATTAGATTATTAGGTCCAACAGCATCTGCTGTTATTAGTGAGACAATTTAGGAGCAGATAAGGTGGGAAAACATTTAGATATTGGCCATGAAAATCGGCCCAAAACTTTGGCAGCACATATTGGCCATTGGCTAACCGTGACCTCTACATATCGTCATCGGCAACAGAAAAACCCGTATCGCGATCTCTAACTCAAATCTCTTCACGTTCTCCCCAACATTCCTGCAATTTCCGCCCTACGTTTTTAAGAAACGCATACCCAAATTAAAATGAAACCCATTCTGGAACCATTTTGAGTAGAGACATGGCTTGGGGTCTCTTTGGAAAGAAAGCACTCTGAAATTTCTCCCAGAACAGTGATAAAATGTCTAAGTGCTATTGTTACCAAGTAATATGATTTTTTTGATACACTGGAAAAGATTACATTTTATGTCCGCCTATTTATTCTCTAAGAATACATGTCCTAAAAGTGGCTTTAGAATAAAGTAGTGACTGAATTCTCACCTTTATCCACACCAAATGTGAAAGCAATAAACCAAAGAAATTAGTATTTTGTAAATATTTTTCTCACCAAAGGTCAAAGGTGTTAAGTGTGCCAGATTTGCCCTCTCCAGGGTGAATGCATAACTCCTCACTGTACCCCTCTGAAAAAAAAAGATAGTCATTACTGCCTCTTTTTAAACAAAGCCTCATGGCTTCCTCTACTGTATGTTGTATTTTGACTAAGTGTGTTTTTGACAGGTGCGTAATCGTCTCATGTCTGTGTTAAAAATAAAGCCCACCTCGTCATGTTGAGATTTCTGTGTTTACAGCATTCCATTGGCTATTCGATGCGTCAATCATCAGAATTCTGCTCTGTGACTGGTTCGAACTACAACACGAAAGAATGACGGACTAACATTTCATCCATCAGCTATTGGTTTAAGATGTGCCACGTAGAAGGGATAAACTAAATCAAGTACGGTGTGAAATCAAATTCACTTTATCCGTTGGGAACTTCATTTGCAGAGTAATATGTCTGCACCAGCCCAATACAAAACCAAGCACATACACACCCGTACAATAAAAAATAAATAATAAAGGAAATATTAAAATACATCCAGATTAGTCCTAGCACAGTCACTTAGACTGTGACTTGGCATTTAGCAGGCAGATTGAGGAGGGGAGGAAGCTGGGGGAAGCCCTTTTTGTTTTTAGTGAGAGGGCCCTGACTCTAAGACCTGATGGTAAGAAGGTGTAGTGAGAATGAAGAGGATGTGAGAAGTCTGTGGAGATCTGGAAGTCTTTCCTCACTACTCTGGTATTGTCAGTGGTGTAGTCTAAGTGATACGCAGGTATAAGCCGTATACCCACTAGAAAAGGTGCCAAATTACCATATAACCACTGAAAATGCGCAAAGATACGTATCAGCATGGATTTGCGACACAACTTTAACTTTCCTGTTTATAAATTCACACATTTTTATGTTTATACGTAACTTTTAGAGCTACCAGTTAGGTCTTTCAATGCGTCCACCTCGTTCACATCAGCTGATGTTCTTAACAACAGCTGGTCTTCGCATATCTAGGTCTGATTGACTCAATGCCTTTGATCGAAAGCACTGGATTGGCTGAATAACATCACGCTTAGGTTGCTATGGGAATGTCAACTGACGTAGTAAACTGCGACGTTTGCCTGTAAATTTAACGAACTTTAAACTATGATTACGGAAAAATGTTCAACAATTACGAGTGCAAACAAACAAAATCAGATTAAGGAAAAAAAAACAGGGTTTAAAATCTAAAAGATCCATCTAGGTCCTTCCTCACTGGGGATTATTATTTCTAAAAACTAACCTGACGTTTATTTGGACGCCGTGACGTTGTGTGGTTGGGATGAGTCGGCAACTTATGTAGGTTTAATCAACGCGAGTCAGTGGAAAATGAACGTAGAGAAAAAACATGAAAAGGACACACAGCCAAATTACACTATTTCAGTGTTTCAGTAAGCCTGCTGCCACTGCCGCTTCAGGGAACACTACAGATGCGGTTAAAACTAACGATTTGGAAAGGGAGCTTCACGGGAGCTTTGTTGCACTTGATTGCTGAAACTTTCTTTTGTAAGAGTGTATTATTTATCTTTTATCTTGTCATGTTACTGACTGTTCAATGGTTAATAAAAGTACAACTGTTAATACTCATTAAACATCTTGTGTTACTTACATTTAGATAATGCATTACCAGTCTTTCATGATCTTAATGGGGATGCATACTTTATGGATTAATGAGGATGGAGGTTATTGTGTGGGGCCATTTTGGAGCAGCTCTTGCTCTTTCAGGGGTACTGCGGGGCAGATGTTGGTCCGGGTTGGGGGCGTACGAGGCCGGGAGGCAAAAAAATCTGAGTATATCCACTAGGATAAACTAGACTACACCACTGGGTATTGTAGATGGTGATGAGTGACTGCTGCTCCTGACCAATAATTTTACCACTTATTTTGATCATTTTGTTGAGCGTGTTAAAATGAGCACGTGTGAGTGAACTAAACCAAGCAGTAAGGTAAATGTGAGAATGGATTTGATGAAACATTTAAAAAAAGCGGCAAGCATGGATCGCTAAACTTTGCAGAGCTTACGAAGGAAAAAAAAGGCTTTGTTGACATTTTGCAAAGATATGTTCTGTATTGAGTTGTTTTATATCAAATACGATCTCAATCAAAAGCTAACACTTCTAGACATGCGCAGTGAAATTTTGTAGGTTGATAGCGAATTGGTGGATGTGGCGTCATAGGAAACAGAGCAGAAGTAAAGGGACTACCAATTTTGGAGGTGCGATTTCGCTATTCACTTTTTTAATGAGCTTTATTCTTAAGAATGAATGAGATAAACCTAAAAAGAAAGCTCCAAATTAACAGATCCATCCTCCAGTCAGACAACAAGATGTTCGATGTTAAGCACGACTGGAAGACAGGAATCCTGAAAAGCGGGTGAAATCAGTTTCTTCCGTACGGTGGTTGGACTCATCCTTAGAAATGGGGCGAGAAACTCCAAATTTAGGGACAGCTCTAAGAAGAACCACTGACTCTCCACATTGAAAGGAGCCGACAGAGATGGTTCAAGCATCTAATTGGGATGTTTTCTGGACAAACCTCACGAGATCAGGGGTGTTAAACTCTAGTCCTAAAGGCATTTAGATGTCACTCTTATGAATAAAAACAATTAGGGCAGTAACAGTCTGTAGACATGGCTGCATGCTGAGGAGGTAATTCAACCATCCGATTCAAGTGATTTGGACCAGGGTCCTCAAGGACTGGATGCATGCACTAGAAATGGCTCAATGGGCTATAAATCCCTTCTTCCCTTGAAATACATTAGGATTACATTTTCACTGTTAATAACTTCAGGTAGTAAGAGGTTAGAAGTGATATACAAGTCCCCCAAAAGTCACTTAACTCATTTTAATAAGAAATGAACATCTAGGAAATAAACTAATGATTCCACTTAAAAAACAACCTCTTTACACAAACTTACTTGATGTTTCCATGACTTTGGGTCCTGACTTTCAAGAACCAGCCATCCAGCAATATCCAGCTGATTACCTCTGCAAAGGGGGATCTCTAAGCAAACCACCCGAGGGCTGCTGTACTCTTGTCCTTTATAAAAAGACATGACAGTCAACAAGTAAGAAGAAGGCCATGCGTCTTTTTAGTAGCGGCTGAGAGTTGTTCAGTGAGGAGGCTTCAGAGACTTTCTAAAATACTTTCTTTTTTGATTTCCGCCTCGTTATACGCTGTTACGCAACCTCATTATTTACGAGTGTGGTCCGTGGAGCTGCACTGTAAATCAACTCAGCAATTTATCTGTGGGGATGAAATTTCAATGAGCAGGTGGAGAAACACAAGACACCGAACCCCTCCCTGGAGCGGCTCGTAATTAGAACAGTGCACTGGCTGTCTGCAGCCGATTATGTCAAGGCATCTTTGTTTAAAAGTGAAGAAAAATATCCAGGGAAGAACTTACAAAATGTTCCTCATTATATCATTTATGGCAGCACCTCCTCCAAGTGCACAAACTCAATTCTAGAGTCTACTTTAAAAGCAACAGGAGCCAACATCCATCGAGTTGAATCATATTCAGGCTAAATGGAATGAAGGTGCTGGCTGATTATTATTAATTTTTTTAAAACCAGAAATTCGCCTTGCATTAACTGACCCGAGACACGCACGCACACACACACATGCGCTCACACACACACACACACACTCCATTAGCTAATTATTTCCCTCTAAATGATAAATGTATAAGGCAGAGGGCAGCCGCCGCATGAATACTAACAGGATTTTACCATGTGGGTATTATAAGCTAAGTGGTGGGTAGAGTACCCAAAAATTGCAAACAAAAATTTAAAACAAGCATATAACATATTTTTACTCAAGTAAATGTGAAAAGTAGCCTACCAAAAAGATTACTCAAGTAACAGTAAAAAAGTGTTTGGTAAGAAGGTTATGTGAGTGTCGGGTAACATCTGATTTAAGATTTTTTTAAATTATGTCATCAGACAGACAAAAATGCAGAAGTCTCACGAAGACACTTAAAACTGCAGTTGTTAGTTTTTCACTGCCGATGTAATAGATGAACTCTCACTTTTCTCAGCATTTTCATTGTTTTTGCATCAGTGTGTGTCTTTGGCTTCTGTCATACACAGAAACAAATCTGCCAGCTATGTGCACGGTGAACTCCGCCACACATTTGTCGCGACCAGAACGGTATGAAGTAAATTTCTTTTGCTGTTCGTCCATAAAGCTGTACTTGATCTGACGTCTTGTAAACGGCAGCTGGCCTGGGCTGCACCACGTGGATTACACCCCGGGCAGCAGATTAAAAGTGTAGATGTCAAAAGAGCATGTTGATGATAACATAGTACACAACAACTAAGACTCACTAAGAGCCTGTTTCTTTTTAGAAATAAATCTATATCCATCATGCTAACTTTTGCTTTTTGATGCTGGAGTCCATAATGTGTCTGTCCAAATATGTTTCCTCCTCATTTATACTGTATAACACAACTTCTTACAGTAAGACTTAAATCCACATTGGGATATTGGTTCTGCTGAAAACTTTTCTTTTAAGACTCTAAATGAACCAGACTGTTATTAAATAATGTAATTTAATCATTTCACTTTCATTTCTTCAGTTCCCACTGCTAATAATATGGCAGCGACATAAGCTCAGACCGTCAGAGCACAGAAAACTGTGATTTCAGCCCAGCAGCAGTTCCTGAAATAAATTACCACACAGCCAGCTGATGACCCCATTTTACTTCCTTGCCAAAGCCAATTCTTTCCTGTGTTCTGAGCGTTCGTGGAGAATGAGAGCTACAAATCTTTCCCAGACGAAACATGAAAGTAAATAACCCTTAAACATCAGCATCCAAGATAAGGGAATTCTTTCTGGGGATAGTTGAAGAGCAAATCTCTAAAAAAGATGCTAAAACACAAAATCAACATAAACTCAGCAAAAATAGAAACGTCCCTTTTTCAGGACTGTGTATTTCAACAATAATGTTGTAAAAATCCAAATAACTTTACATATCTTCATTGTAAAGGGTTTAAACAATGTTTTTCATGCATGTTCAATTAACCATAATCAATTAATTAACATGCACCTGTGGAATGGTCGTTAAGACCTTAACAGCTTACAGAAAGTAGGCATTTAAGGTCACAGTTCTAAAAACGCAGGACACTAAAGAGACTTGTCTACCGACTGTGAAAAACACCCAAAGAAAGATGCCCAGGGTCCCTGCTCATCTGCGTGAACGTGCATTAGGCATGCTGCAGGGAGGCATGAGGACTACTGATGTGGCTAGGGCAATAAATTGCCATGTCCGCTCTGTGAGACGCCTAAGACAGCGCTACAGGGAGACAGGAAGGGCAGCTGATCATCCTCGCAGTGGAAGACCACGTGTAACAACACCTGCACAGGATCGGTACATCCGAATATCACACCTGCGTGACAGGTACAGGATGGCCACAACAACTGCCCGAGTCACACCAGGAACACACAATCCCTCCATCAGTGCTCAGACTGTCCACAATAGGCTGAGAGAGGCTGGACTGAGGGCTTGTAGGCCTGTTGTAAGGTAGGTCCTTACCAGACATCACCAGCAACAACGCCGCCTATGGGCACAAACCCACCTTTGCTGGACCAGACAGGAGTGGCAAAAAGTGCTCTTCACTGATGAGTCACGGTTTTGTCTCACCAGGGGTGATGGACGGATTCGTGTTTATCGTCGAAGGAATGAGCGTTACACCGACGCCGGTACCCTGGAGCAGGATCGATTTGGAGGTGGGCGGTCCGTCATGGTCTGGGGCGGTATATCACATCACCATCGGACTGAGCTTGTTGTCATTGCAGGCAATCTCAGTGCCTTGCGGTACAGGGAAGACATCCTCCTCCCTCATGTGGTACCCTTTATGCATGCTCATCCGGACATGATCCTCCAGCAGGACAATGCCACCAGCCATGCTGCTCGTTCTGTGCGTGAGTTTCTGCATGACAGCAATGTCAGTGTTCTGCCATGGCCAGCGAAGAGCCCGGATCTCAATCCCATTGAGCACGTCTGGGACCTGTTGGATCGCAGGGTGAGGGCTAGGGCCATTCCCCCCAGAAATGTCCAGGAACTTGCAAGTGCCTTGGTGGAAGAGTGCGGTAACATCTCACAGCAAGAACTGACAAATCTGGTCCAGTCCATGAGGAGGAGATGCACTGCAGTACTTCAAGCAGCTGGTGGCCACACCAGATACTGACTGGTACTTTTGATTTTGAGCCTCCCTTCATTCAAGGACACATTATTCTATTTCTGTTAGTCACATGTCTGTAAAACATTTTTAGTTTATGTCTTATGGTGTTGACTCTTTTAGTGTTCATACAAATATTTACACACATTAAGTTTACTGAAAATAAAAACAGTTGAAAGTCAGAGGACGTTTCTTTTTTTGCTGAGTTTACTTTATTTCCACTTATGGGCCCAAAGATGTTTTATAAGATGCTTATGTGTCGCATCAACCAGGAAACAACAAAATAACAAAATTGTGGGGGCCAAGTGCTTCCAAAACACTAAATGATGGAGCTTAATCAACCGCCTACATCACCAGAGAAAATGAGAAACTGAGCAGAAAGTGAAAGTAATGAGGCTATGTACACACTTAAATGAATATTTAACAAAACAAACTTCAACACTTGCCTGCATGTAACTACCATTTGGACGAAAGATTTTTTTTTAAATCATGAAGAGATTTTCTCTCTTGGGTTCAGAGAGAGGAAAATTGAGTAAGAAGGGTGAAATGTATTCCTTAAATCTTAAATTGACACTATCAGACCTATTGTTTAAAGCAGGGGTGTCCAGAGCGCAACCTGGAGCCATTTGTGGCTCTTGGAATGATTTTATGTGGCCCCTGACTGCAATTAAAGTATAGGAAACAGTTGCCACGGAAACTTTGCTTTAATTTTGATATTTTGGATATTGCAAGAAGGGCCGCAAACATGCAGTGACCTTTACGCCAAAACAGACTTGTACAGAGCAGTTAATTAAAATCAATTTAATATAGCAAGCGTTTCTGAAGAAAAAGCAACCTAGATTATACTCTGGTTGATGAGAACAGACTAAAAAATTATTCTAGTGCTGAAACAATTCCTCAAGTAATTCGAATACAAAAACATAAGTATTTGTTAAATTTACTATTACTATGCTGTGCGTCCGTCTGGACAGTTATTTCAATAACACAATGCCCTTTCTTACAGTGACGTTCCGTCTGGATGATTATTTCTGTTACACAACAGAGTCATTTAGCTTATGCTACCAACATATCTGAAACGTTGAAAGAGGTCAAAAGAACTCCAAAGTGATTTAGTCATGTTTTATTCTCAAATACAGGAAAAGTGTTATTCAAACATTTCTAAACATTAACACTGTTTTTCAAGTGGTTTTATTGTTTTCGAATCAAATCCAATCTCCAGTCAGTTCTATAATTTCAACTTTAAGTTATAGAAGCTAATAAAATCAAATTTCAGGAATTGAAAGGAAGGAATTCTGGAAAAAAGGTTCCTTATGCTGATCAAAGTAAAAAAAAAAAGAAGAAAAAAAGTCATGCACATTTGTATTTCTTTTTGTTGATTAAAGTGTGCGGAAAATGTACCGAACCATAACTTTAAAACCCCAAATACATACCGAACCGTGGTTTTTGTGTAGCATTTATTCCAAAACTGAATTAGCATTGCGGTATCATCCACTGCACAGTGCGGTTTGCTGCCTAAAATCGATCGGTAATATTTATTTTTAATATGCAAAAGCAGATAACTCAAATCAGTTACTGCAATGCAGATTAATGTTAAAAGTCGTTTTACTTTTATATATAATCATTTTCTCTTTCTCTTGCTAGGTTACTCGATTACTAAAGCAATCAACAGCTGCCGCCCTAAGAACACAGGACTCTTCTTGTGTCTTGGATCTACAATGATTAAGAGATCTTTTCCCTACAAAAATCAGAGTAAAATATTTGCTTTAAGATATTGCACATTTAGTAGATCCTTCAAAAGGTGTGAGTCCCAACCAGAAAGGACAACTTCAAGTTCAAATCAATATTCAGGGACACTACCAGTCAAATTAGGCCATCGTCTGATAGGCAGCCATGCGTACAAAATGAACAGTGTGATATAGCCACACAGAAAAACAACAAGCTTGAGATGGAAAAAAAACCTCACCTTCAAAACAAAACTTTAGAAAACCAAATATTTTGAGAAAAATAGCCACAAACACCAAATTGTGCTTTCTCTGTTCCACAACATTGAAAAAATAATGCATTTGCTTTTTATAGGGCCAACTGCCCCCCAATTAAACACAGCCAGCATCTTCACTGGTTGCAGTACAGTTGCAAAATGTACAGACTCAATTTCACAACTTGTTAGGTGGCCGCAAATTGTTTTTCATGCTTGGCAAGCAGCCCGAACCGTCACAGTGCAAGTTAACACAGTGAGCCCGGCGTAAGAGCAACAGAGAGGAGCTTACCTGCAGTGGATGGAGGAGCGATCAGGTCCAAAAGCATGGAAAGGAAAAGAGAAGATTATGTTAGCAAAAACCTCTCAGAAACCAAGAAAATACAGACAGCTGTGGTAGGGTTTTATGTATCTATATCACAGCTGGATATCTCTAGGGATCAATAAAAAGTATTGAAAACTTAATTAGCCACAGATGATGTTTAATGTAAAGTTTCCTGGTGTTTCTGTTTAAATGAGACAGCTACATATGCTTTATGATTGTTCCACTTGGCATTATATACATGTCCTGGGGGTCATTTTCCGCACATCAATACCACAAGCATCTGCGTGTGCATCTGCCAGATGCTTCGGTTTTCTATTATAATCAGAATCTAATCATAAAAATGTCTGAAACGGGATAATTATCATTTCTAGTTGTAATCACTTTCACAGATGCTTGGGGAAAAAAAGTTAACTCTTTTTTTATTTATTCTAGCTTTTTAAGTAAAATATGTATGGCCTCTGAGCATCTTCTTATGAACTCTCCAGGGATTTACTGATGATACAGCTTTTAATCCACATTCATTAGTTCAAAATTTATCATAAATAATAATTTAGCTAGTTAATATTCCATACTGTCCATATTATTCAAATGTTGTTTTTTTCCAGGTGATCCTGCATTTTCTTTTTGGAATACAATGTGAACATTTTAAGTGACTCAAACCAAGTAAATCAAATATTTTAAATTGATGGTTACAGTATAAAATTATATAATTTTTAGTTTATTTGAATCATGAAACCGCTTTAAAACAAAGTTTAACTTTTTTATGAGCCCGTTTTAAAGGTGGTGCCTTAGTAAACCATATGGCAGGTTTGCAGCCTCGCTCCAACATGCTTCATCAAAAACACATTGAAAATATCTACATTTAGCCTAATATTTAAAAGTCACTCCTGGTCAAAGATTGCTTAAAATTGCTAAATGCTCATACTTTCATTTTGTCAGAGTTTCAGAAAGTATATATATTACCCATAGACATAAATTGCCCAGAAAACTGAAGTGCTTCAAAAGTTAGAGATATTAAAAATATCTATTTTGCTGAGACAAAACTATGAATAAATACTTGTTTGCATTGTTGCTTGCTAAACTAAAACATTACCACACATATTACCTGGTTATTTATTGCTACACTACTACATTTCCTGGATCTTTTCTGTGTGTGGCCAGAACCAATTACAGACAACCCTGAGATGTTCAAAGTTGTTTGATGAGCTGCATGCAGGGCAATCGTCCCTCCATCAGCTCTTCTCCTTACATAACTCACCACCCACTGAAATAAAAGAAATCCTGCTTGTCACTCAAGCAGTCAGATGATGTGGGGGAGTAGAGGAGAAAATGTGCAGCAGAGGACACACCACTGAGGTTCATTAATGTTCCTTTGTACGCAAAACTTCACAAGAAAAACATTAGATATTTAATGATAAAATAAGGACAAATAAAAAGGTTTTCACCCTGGAACTAAGCACAACTCAAATATGCAGGTGGTATGCCACTTTCCCGTGAGTGTTACCATGTAAAAGGTGACATTTCACTATCGAGAGTTAAATGACGAGCTTTAAATTACAAAGATAAACTCAGTAAACACAAAGATCAGTTTTTAATATTTTCACTGAATAGAAAATTGACTTTTCAAATGAACCTGGCTGAAATTCTGAAAATATTTTCACAAAATATTTTGTGTGTGGTGCGACAACGTATAAATTGTATTTGAACGCTCAAATACAATTTTTGATAGAACATTGGGGAGAATATGTAAACTCCATCCTAATTTTTCGCCAAGAAGCTAACATGATAGCTTAACTAGCTTGTTTAGCTAGCGCTACTTCAGAACAATAATTCACTGATCAGCTATTTATAAAATCATGGTAAAATTATACAATGTATTCTCTTTGTCAATAGGTAAAACTAAATTGTAATAGACCAGTTTGAGAAGTATATATATATATATATATATATTTTTTTTTTTTATTTGTGTTTAGTCCCCAACTTTTTGGCTTTTAGCTAATAGTATTTCAGGGGGAAATAGTACTTTTACTTGAGAACAACTGTTCTATCAAACCACTTTAAGATGTTCAAACCAAGGTGTCATGAATGTTTTGGACCAGTCTGATTAAGAGTTGTTTTTCCTGATATATTGTTGCTTAGTTTTCTACTTTCTGATCCTTTAGCTTCAGATTTGTTGACAATTTAGCTAACATCTAACACATTGAGAACTATGGGTAAGTCCAAATCCAGTGGCCGCATCCTTCAAGGTTCTTTGCCGACCACGAAGACTAGAAGAGAGCGGCTACAAAACTGGATGGTTCACCCTTCGCATGTATTCCCGTCCATACCTTGGCGTGTGTCCTATCGCCTAGCAAACGTGATGGCACTAAACATAAGATGGGGTTCGAAATCTTGCCGAATTAAATTACTTATTCAAACCTTTTTAATAAAATAAAAAAAATCTGCACTATGGGCTTTTATTGACATTCATCAGGCATAGGACATGCAGGAAAGGTCTAAAGGTCGGAAATCAAACTCGGCCCTGCTGTGTCGAGGACTATGGCCTCTGTGCACAGGTTGCCCGCTCTATGGGTACACCACATAACACCCCTTAATTGAATTAATGAATTAATAAGATAAATAAAATGTTTCACAAAAATTATATTGAAAATATGTTTATGCAAATGACAAACGCCCAAGAACACAACCGCTTTAAGCTTTTAATTTTTGTACCGTCAAGTAATAATATACTGTAATTATATTTAAAACTGTACTACTTACCTGATTCGTACACAATTGTTACAAGAACAAAAATATCCCATTCGGTCTGCAATGAATCTTAGGATAGGGTGTGCTGCGAAGGACACACCAAACCCGTCCATCAGATTTGAGAAAAGAAGGTCATGTTTGTGGGCCGGATAGATAATGACCATGAATTTGGACCCACCCTTAATTTCTCTATCTATTTATTCATGCTTTTCAATTTCAAATTTTTGTAATTCTCCAACATTTTGACTTTTTCGCTAAAAAGCTAATGCATTATCCCAACTATCTAACGTGTTAGCTTGTTCAGCTCACACTACTACCCATTTATCCATTGTCTATATGCATTTATCCTACCAGAGGTTGTGCAGGGGTTGGTGACAGGCTGGACAGTTCTAGCTAGCAATCCTTCGGAAGGAAATACCTTCCACCTGTGAACTGTTTTACCAAATCATCTTTTAATGATCAAATGTAGTGTATTCAGGCCTGTTTCAATGTAAATACAACAGAAGACACATTTTATTCTTTATATTTGACCCTCAGATAAACTGCTACCCCAGAGTAATGCCCCACAGAGCTGTTGGATAGACTCAACTCTGCAATATCAGTCCTCAATTTTACTGGCTGCTTTGACGGAAGAGGGCTTCAGCAAAGCGCATTGATTAAATAAAAATAAAAAAGAGAAAAACTTCACAGATGTGTCAGATCGTGAGCGTCAAGCCCAGAATTTTCCTGGTGCAGCAGTGACAATACTAACGTGGATGTCAGACTGTCAGATTGAAGCAGGCAGAAAATCCCTCCCGCTATGTTCCCACGTCCAATTATCTTCCAGAGAAAAATTACATTTTCTCTGCTCCCCACAGATTTGCAGAGAAACCCAAAGAGACAGGCCTCAGTTGAGTCTTGAATACTAAGTACAAATGGAAACACTGAAGAAGCACCTTAATAAATCAACCTAAGGTCACAGACCTGTTCACAGGAAATGTGCTTTAGGTGGTCAGCTTCCAAACCACACAAGGTGACACAGTATCTGTCCACAGAGCTTGTCCGGTCTCAGCAGAGTCAGCGAAGCGTAAAATATTTCGTTCTCTCACATGTACAATGGAAACTAAACCAAAGGGAGGAGGAAAGAACCAAATTACATTTCCTCACTGCTTGCAGAGCTGAATAATTTCAACTGCTACTAACAATTGAGTTAAAAAGTAAAACTTAGGCTGAGAGGTCTCTAATAAGATTACATATGAACTTGGAAGTATTGAATGCTGAGTCAGCAAAAATGGAGTGAAATTTAAGGAAATGGCAGGAAAGAAAGAAGAAATACAGCCTGAATTTATTTAAAAGTAATCAGTATTAAGACTGATGCATTTTTTACCTTTCGTCAACCCCAGAGATCCCTTCAAGGTCTCATGTTTTATTATTTTCCCATAGATAAATAATTTTTCCATATACGGGATGGAAAACAATCAACTTTACTAACAAATTATAAACTTAATCAAAGTCAATGTTGGTGTAGGGTTTAAACATTCAGAAAATTAATGATTAGCTCATAAAAACTGGTTAATATAGTACTAAAAAGTATCAGTTAGCTGAAGTAACCTAAAAAATTTATGTTAATTTTATTTATATAATACAAGCTCTCATTAATAAAACTGTGTATTTTATAAAACAAAATAACAGGAACACCTCAAACTAAATATAAAGAGTTTATATTAATTATTTTGTGTCTGAAATATCAATTCAATGTGCAGTGTAATTCTAATTGACTTTAACAGTTTGGAAAGTATTCCAATTAAAAAAGCAAATCTAATTATATAAATAAATCAGTTAATTGAAACCATTGCATCTACTCTGGGAAATTAATTTTCATAAAAGAAATCGATTTTTAATTCATTCTATCATGTATGTATATTTCTCCCTTCCTTCTTTCCTTTTGTGTTTGTGCTTGGTTCAGATGATTTTTAGTAAATTTCCCAACTTGCAATCTCAAATTTGGTGTAACGTTGTTTAGCGTGCTCAGTTTTGAAGTCAGAAACTTATTTTCGCTGTTGAACACCTAATATTTATGTGTTCGATTCAGTTCAGTCTATTTATATAGCGCAGATGTCATCTCAAGGCACTTTGCAAGAAAAGTTTTTTAAATCATACATACATTCCAATCAGTTTAAAGGTTTTGTATTTAAGGAATCCCAGCAGATTGCATCGAGTCATTGACTTGCAGTTGTCGTTGTTATCTGTAATAAGAAGACTGACTCTTAGTTCTGAGTTAACCTTTAGAGATTTTTTATTTCCTTCTAACTGATCCTAAGGAAGAGTCTGACAGTGGTATTTTATCTCTTCCTGATTTCATTTGTCTTTCTGCAGCTTATTCGTCAGAAAATATGAAGAATAATCACAGTATGACTGCAACATCTGCTGAACTACAACTGTGAATCAAAATACAAATGCTGGATTTGTCTTTCTTTTGATTAAAACCACCCTACGAGTCTGCTTCCCTTCCGAGTGAGATAAGAAACCTTCACTAAACTCTGCGTCTGTTTCCCGTGCAGCTTTCTGTGTGCAGTTTGTGTATTTCTTTCCAGCACCAACTGAATGACAGACTGACCTTAGCAAACCCCACAAGCTGACAAAATGATTTATACTTGCTGCTGATGAGTAAATTTGGCAGACCCCCCCCCAACGGCGTAAATACCTTCAGACAACCTCTACTCTTCTCCAGAGTCTTGGCTGTGTGGTAACAAAGCTTACGGGCTTATAAGGAAGCAAGTCATCGATATGATGTGGATGTTTCCGCCAGGTTGACACAAACCAATAGATTTAAGTCAGTGAAATCCTAAATTTTTCACGTGGGCCAAAATAAGTCATGACTTCACAGGATGAGTTTCTTCATTTAATTGATGGATTCATATATTCTGCTGTACAGAAACTCCTGAAGGAGAATGTCTCAGAAGAAATAACAAAATTAAGGTTTTATTATGGCCTAGTCAAAGTCTGAACTTCCAACTGAGATGTTGAGGTATAACCCTAAATAGGCCAGAAGAGTTGGACAAAATTCCCCCACAGTGATGTAAACGACTCATTGCCAGTTATAAATCCTCGATTGCAGAGCCTGGGGGCAACTACTTTTTGGTCAGCTTGCTGCGGATAGCTTTTGTTCCCTTAACAAGTAAAATCTGAAAACTTTGAATTTACTTGGGTTATCTTTGACATTAAACTTTGTTTTATGGTTTGAAACATTTAAAAGAAATCTGAAAGGAAGGCAAACATTTTATCACCGTGAACTGACAAAGCTCAGGAAGTTCTGACACGTAAGTTGAAGTATTTTTTAAATATTTTCCTGTGTGTAAAATAACATTCCCATGGCTTTAATTATATTTGGTTGGGCTGTGAAATCTTTGAGATGGATTTTTTTATAGAGAGAGGCAGAACACAGTCTCACTGCTTGTAAGGCTGTCACTATTGATTCAAGTCTCGGGACACAAGTTCTTCGGCTCTTTCATGACACAGAAAAGGCTGCAGACAGTGATATAAGTCTCACAGCCTCCATGGAAATGTCAAGAAAAATGTGATTTCAGTCTCTAAAGGTGAGAAGGCCTGAAGTTACTCTGAGGACTGTCAGCCAGACAGCTAAGTTTTACTCCAAATATCTTACCTTTATCACGAATTAGGGATTTAGGGGGAAATGATTTAACCTCTTTTTACTCAGAAATTGGGACGTAACCTAATTTTGATCAAACTATCAAGTCATATCAACATAGAAAGGAAAAAAGAATAACCCAATAATGTGTAGACATGTGAAAAAATAAAAGAATAAAATGGAATTTTGATTTCGTAGGAGCCTTCGTTTATGTATTTCATTGAAGGCATGTAAGGCTATTTTTTTACTCTAGCTTGTGATGCAATTTTGGGTAATTAACGCAGTTATTTTAGTGTCACAGTGGTTTAGGTTCAGCTTTTTTGTGAGCAACTAAAGGTACTTTATTTGTCAAAGCAGGACTAGTAATCAAACCAGACAAATTTAAGTTAAACTTATTCATTAAATCGAGGTACTTGTTATGCTTTGCAGTCAAAACATAGAGCGGCTTAAGTTCACAAACAAATAATTGTGGCCATAAAGAGTAGGGATATTCAATATTGTCGACCTACCATTATCTGCCAATATTGGCATTAAAATGTAATATCTGAAATTATAGGTATCGGTTTTTACTTTTTAATGACAACTTTTACATCTTACTTTTATACCATGCATATATTATGTATCAAGACTTCAGCTGCTTCTTCTCTCACTCAAAATTTCACATGACAGATCGGAGGTTTAGTTTTTGCGATATTTTGATTGTTTGGCAAAACTCGAAATATATCCTCTGGCTTCTGCATTTCTGGGCCAACCTAGAACATTTAGGTAGAGCAGTATCAACAATATCAGTTTATATCAGAATCGGAAATGAAGGTTTAGGACTACATTGGTATGTTAGATATCGGTAAAAAAACAAAACAGATATCAAACATGCTTTGCTTGTTGTTTTTGAATAAGTTTACTCAAAAGGATTTGCTCATCACCAGTTGTTCCATAGCTTTGACTTTGAGGAAATCTTCATAAGGATTTAAATTAAATGTCTCAATTTTTCTTTTCAATGAACCTTATGCCAACAATTTTATATACTAACCCTGGCGCCCCCCAGGGATGTGTTCTCTCCCCACTGCTCTTCTCCCTTTACACCACTGACTGCACGTCAAGGGACCCTTCTGTGAAACTCCTGAAGTTTGCAGATGACACCACCATCATTGGACTCATCCGTGACGGTGACGAGTCTGCATACAGAGGGGAAGTGGAACAGCTGGTGCTCTGGTGCAGTCAGAACCACCTGGAGCTAAACCCGCTCCAAACTGTGGAGATGACAGTGAACTTCCGGAAGAGACCCCCATCAACATCTCCTCTCATAATCATCAACAGGCCAGTCCCCACAGTGGAGTCTTTCAGGTTCCTAGGATCCACCATCACACGGGACCTGAAGTGGACCTCCCACATTAACTATATAAGAAAGAAGGCCCAGCAAAGGCTGTACTTTCTGCGTCAGCTCAGAAAGTTCAACCTGCCTCAGGAACTGCTGACCATCTTCTACACAGCAATAGTCCAGTCTGTCCTGACCTCATCCATCTCTGTCTGGTTCGGATCCGCCACCAGAAAAGACAAGGACAGACTGCAGAGAACAGTCAGGTCCTCAGAGAGGATCATAGGTACTGATCTTCCCTCCATTCAGGACCTGTACCAGTCCAGGGTCAAGAAGCGGGCCAGAAAAATCACCACAGACCCCTCACACCCTGGCCACAATCTGTTTAGGCTCCTCGCGTCAGGCCGGCGTTACAGAGCGTTGTACGCCAAAACCACCCGACACAAGAACAGTTTTTTTCCCCCAGGCTGTCGCTCTGATGAACTCTGTGTAGTCACAGAGTGTGAGTCCATTCACATAACAATAAACTATAACTCTGCACTGCTGTACATACTCACTGTAAAATAACCCCGGTTTTGGTGTATATATTATCCTTTATTATTTATTTGTATTTATTTCTTTATTTCACTTATTTAAGTTCTGTACTGGAGAGAAAAGTTCCCGGAGTCAAATTCCTTGTATGTGTCATACTTGGCCATTATAGCTGATTCTGATTCTGATTCTGATTCAGTACAGGTGTGATAAATAATTGTTTATGAAATCCATGTACAATGACTTAAAACCATACCTTAACATTTAGCTGAAGGGTTCGAAGAATGATGACATAAACTGTCTTCCAAGAACTTGCAGCCCTTATTCTTAAAGCTACATTGTGTAAGAACCTCTCCCATCTAGCGGTGAAACAACCAACTGAATATGACGTTCTAGCCCCACCTCCCACCCCCCCATTCCGACTGCGTTTTAACTCCTACGGTGGCCGTTTCATGCCAAGGTTACCATGGCTTCCAGTACTACGACTTCGTCCAGTGTTCCTTCCAGTGATGAGGTTACTTCAGAAAACTACATTGCATTTAGTTATATAGTCAGACGTCTGCCGTGTGGCGAGTAGACAATCTCCCTCTGGCATTCGTCACGGTACAACTGAGTGTAGCCAAAGTGCGAAAGGCGGAGCTATAATTTCCAGGAATGTCCCTCGTTGGCAAATGTATTTCAAAGATGGAGGCTCAACATGGATTCAGCCTTTCGCACGACTCGCGCGTATGTATTCTGAATAGCAGATTCTACACTTACGAGAATACTTTCATTAGTAGGTAAAAGTAATTACACATGAATGAACACATTTTTTTGAAAGAGCAAAGGGTTTTTTGCTAAGAATTAACAAAAAAAAAATACACAATGTAGCTTTGATTATTCTCTTAACTCCAAAAATTTTCTGCAATTCTTACCCTGAACACGTGACGCATTAGAAATGTCCAAAACCTTTTGTGAAGAGTAGACGCACCTAAAGGACATTTCTAAAGTTTTCAGCAGCAGATTAGGTTGGATTGGGGATACAGCACTTGTTGTGGATTAACCAATTTATTGGAGAACATTAATTGGATCCATTTTTGTTTGAGATGGCTCGGTTCTGTCAATGATATGAGGCTTTGAACCATGAGTTGAACATTATTTTGCTTACCGAGTGGTTTGACAAAAGCGTTCACTGTGTCTACAGTTATCATTGTATCCTTGATTGGCATATATCATTGGATTCTCAAGATTGTTAGCTTTACAATGATGTATAATATGTATATTTACCTAGAAGGGTATCGCAAAAAAAAAGCATAACTTTATGTCGCACCCGTAGGACAAAACGCTAATGGGTTAACTGGGTAATGTAACAGGGGTCGAGGGTAAGAAGCATATAAAAATATATCAGACAAAGAAATTATAAATCGACTGGTAGAATTAAATATTTGGCTTTATCTATATTCACAAAATCTTCCAGTGCATGTGAACCACACAGCTTTACATCACCACCTCAAAGTTCAACTGTATTGAAAGTAGATGTGACTGAGCTCAGTCGGCTGGCGGTTCTGCGTAGTGTCAGTGGACACGTGCAATCACTGCCGGCTGCCTGAAGGTAATACTGTCACGCCATCTAACATGGGTTATTGATCCCGGACAGCATGCATACCCTGCTTGTCGGTTGAATGAAACATGTCTACAAGAAGGGGGGGGGTTATTACACTCAGATGTGCTGTCATTGCTTTATCAACTCTTCATTCAAACTTAATTTTAGCTTTAATAAAGGTGAAGAAAAGTTAAACAGATAAATCATGTCAGGATTTCGCCCCCAATATTTTGTCAAATACTTCAGATTTTTTAAATTTCCTGTCTAATTAGTGTTTTAGAGTACCCTTAGATGCACTTGTTTCATGAATAGCTTTCTCTTTGATTCACACCACCCAGTAAATATTTTTGTACATTTGAAAGCATATCAAGAAGGCATATTGATTTTGTTTGAATTAAATTCACACATTTCAGCATCACACGGAGCTGTTATTTAGCTTTGACTAATTCTGAATATTCAAACTTCTTTTTTTCTCCTGATATTCCACCTAATTGAGGTGCATAATAGGGATGGGCATAATTAATCGGCGATCGATTAATTGATCATTAAGAATTTCATGACATTTTTTTTTACCGATCAATTGAAGGAATGCAATTAATTTTGCTATGTGGCAGTAATTAAACACTTCACCCAACGAGGGCGATGACTGAAAATAAAACCCACAGGCCGACTCAGTTCTTGCCAGTTTCTGTGTATTTCAAAAGTAGCATTGTCATGAAGAGGTCGCAGCAAAGTGTGGTGTGGGGCCACTTTGACAAAAAAAATAAACAAAAGTCTCGGTTCACTGCGAAGCTGTGTATAATTACTTGAACGCACTTCCAACCCTGGTTAGAAGCGGAGCATCCTGCTCTTGGTCTCAACCTAGCATCAAGTCGGTGTTAGCACGGAGGGTTCAAGATGCCCAACGAGCAGAGAAACTTACTGACCGATTACTTTCTGAGGGAGGCTCCGCCACCCCTGGATTACACCCCTACAGACTGCTGGAAAATGAATTAAACAAGATTCCAGAGGCTTGCCAAGTTAGCACGGAGGTATGTGTATCACAGCGACGTCTGTCCCCTCACAGCAGGTGATCTCGGCGCTGCAGGTCAGACGCGCCTGGTGATCGTCAGTCTGGTCACCAGGCTGCTTTCACTTCTGACCCCAGCGCATGTTAACATGCTCATCTTTCTCAACAAAAATCAGTAGACTGATGCTAAAGTTGTGTATAAGTTACGGTTTCTTTTGTTTTTTTCTTACTCTGTTAGTGAGCCTAATTCATTGTTAGGTACGCTGATCTCTCTCATCCTCTTTCTCGACTGGTTTTGCCAAATGTAACACAAAACTAACAGACCTATAAGCATTATATATTTTTTATAAAGTTATTGTTTGACATTACTTTTTTTTTTTTTTTTTACTTTTTGGAGAAGAAAAAAATATGAGCGTCAGTTGTGTTAATGAGTACCGTCTTTTAGCTGTCGGCTCCGCTGCTTATAGCGCATATTTTCTTTGTGCAACTACCGTGAATTAACTGCCACAAGAGGTGTCCCACTTGTAATGAAGATCTCAATGAGGAAACACGCTATTTTTCTATTCTCACTGCATTTTAATATAGCCTATGAACATTGAATTTTAATTAAAAAATATCAATGATTAATCAAAAATCGATCGTTAATTCTCCCGATGATCGATGAAGACAGTTTAATCAAATGCCCATCCCTAGTGCATAATAAGCAAAGATTTGTCAGTTTTTCCAACAGACGGTGTAGTAATAAAGGTGCTGGTGTTAAAAGAAGTCAAAACAAACCATTTTACAAACACCTTGAATCTGAAATTACAAACTTAATTCATGTCTAAAGATCCACGCTCTGTAGAAGTGTTGAGAACAACATGAATTTTTGATCCATTAACATCTAGAAGGAATTTTACCCTTATGTGTTTCTAGCCAATATTAAGTAGTTTTACTGTCTAGAAACTCATAGGACACTTTGGATATCCTTCTGCCTTTAAAAGTAGCTTAATTACCTCCATTAAGGAGGCTATGTTTTCACCAGGGTTTGTCTGTGTTAGTTAGCAACATAACTCAAAAAGTCATTGATGGATTTTGATGAAATTTTCATGTCTGCATTGGGAACAAGTGATTACATTTTGGAGTTGATCCGGATCACCGTCTGGGGGGGTTAGGGTTAGAGTTCAGGACTGAGCTGCCTTGGTGGAGGTCTGCACTCGCAGAGTGCTTTTCTAGTTCTTTAAGACATGGATTTAAAAAAGTTCCTCACCAGTTTTGGTCCATATTTTCCCATGTCTTCATGTAAAGCCAACATCCATGATGAACTCTCCTGTTCAACCACATCCCAAAGATTCTATATTAACTTAAGATGTGGTGTCTGTGGAGGGCGTTGAAGTACAACTCCCTGTCATCATCAAAAAAAACAGTTTGAGATGATTTGAGCTTTGGGACATGGTGCATTATCCTAGTGGAGGTTGCCATCAGAAAATGGGTAGATTCTGGTTATAAAACAATTGACAATGTCAGCAGGAATACTGAGGTAGGATGTGGTGTTTGAATGATGTTCAGTTGGTACTAAATGGCCTAAAGTGAGCCAAGAAAACATCCCCACACCATTATACCACCACCAGCCGGCCAGCAATCTGCCAGCAAGTCCACTTGTGAAATTTGTTTGCAACTAAATATTCACTGATTGACTGTTTGTGGTAAGAAAACAACTTGGAAGCAATTGGGAAAGACAGCAACTCAGCCACAACATGTTTGTGTAATGTTTCAGTGTTTATGGAGGACCCAATTGCAGCAAGAAGGTGGTAGGCTGGTGATAAAAAGCATATTCTTTACTTAGAATATTCAGAATGTTTACCAAACCTAGATTCTAGAGCAGAAATTTGAAAAAGGGGATTACAAAATCAGGAATAAAACTTAACTTTTAGTTTGACTGAAGGATCTGACAAGACCTGGGAATAGTGATTGCGTAATATGGACCCGATGGGTGATTAAGAAGCAGAAGCAGAAAGCTATGGGTAAAAGGAAACTGAATGTTGAACAGAATAAATAGAGAACAAGGAAAAAAAGACACAGAAACACGAAACAGAGCACAACCCAACAAGAGCAAATCAAGATAAAAATCAAAAGGGGACATGGAAACCTGCAAAACAGGAAGTAATCGGAACATACACCTCAAGGAAAGTTGGGTTTTAATTTAGAACAGGGGCTAAAATCTACAGAGACAAACAGTAACTGAACAAAAATATAAATACATGAAGCTACAGAACACAAGCACAATACAAAATGCTCATATGTAAAATCTTAATTCTTAGTCTGAGTTAAATTAGCTCTTACAGTGCGTTCCATTTAACTTGGAAGATAGAACTCAGAGCTGGGTTTGCCGTCACACCCAAGTAAACGGTGTTCCAGTTAATGTAGAAGTCAGAGTTTCAAAATTGCGATGTCCAAGTAGCCGTTGTTGTTAGAACCTCTTATAAACATTGTTTTAAGCTGTACTTTCCATATGCAAACGCTTTTATTTTGCTACGTTTATTGTTACAGTTTCAACATGAAACATTGATTTTAGACGGACTCTTACTAGTGTGTCTTGTAAAATAAACATGTTTACACCACAGCTAGCATTGTTGATGCGAGGAGCGGCCATATTGAAACCCGATGTCGGTGCAAGAATAGTCTCCAACTTTCCCAGTGGGAAGTCCGACTCTGAGGGGGCGTTCCAGTTTATTTTTCCGATTCTGATGTGTGACTACAAATGAAATGCACCATATATCCAAATCTAACATGACTGTTCACTAGTGCAAAAATCAGGATCCATAAGGACATGGATGAACGAATCTGTTGCAGATGATCCGGACCTGATATAACATCTTTGAGATGAATTAAAGTGCGATTGCAAATGTGCTATTTGTTAAACGTTTCCATAGACACAGTCCTAAGCCCTGCAGACAACCTACCCCTAAATAGTTGAAGCTCTTACAGCTATAAAGGGTGACCATAATCGTCATTATCTATGAAAATTGCCCATCGTCTGCCCCTTGCCAGGCCATGTTTATTGAGCAAATCTAAGGGAACAAACTTTAAAACAAAACGGATCCTTTACTACTCGATATAAACCCATCCTGAGGAAAACCAAAGTGGGCTGCTCCTTCCGGCACCACCTACTGTCTGAGCATCCTACTCCCTCGGGGTGTCTGCATGCTCAGTCTGCCTTTATAATAAGTGAGAACCAGCCAAGAAATGGTCCCTAGTGGGCGGCTTGCTCTTTCCACTCATGCATTACAAGGCCGGTGAGATCCTTTGTCCTTGTACTGTTTATATCACTAAGTGCTTTATCACGTCATTTGGGGACGACTGTACATGTCTAAATCTGTAATGCGTGCTGTGATATACAAAGGAGTTTCACATAAATCCATTTATTTATGTGAATGTGTAGTATATAATATTCTGAAAATATTGTTTGCGTGATTTGTGCGAATGAATGAAAGCTCAGTTCTGAGAGTCTTCCCTAACCAAATCACACAAAGTTCATCCCTCTGGGGAAATAAAAACAAAGAAAAAAATAAACTTGTTCTAAGCCAGCATAATTTTTAAGATGATTTTTGTTCTTATTTCCTGTATTTTTATGACAGTTTGACATTTCCCCTGCAGCATCAGTGTTAATAACCAGAAACAAATATAAATGTTTGTGTCATAATACACTAGCAGCAAAACGTAAAATATTAATTTAATTAGAGTTAAAAAGAAAACATTAAATACAGCTCTTTATGTTAATAAAGTAAAAATCACTGGATAGGATCCAACAGTTGATTTGTGCTGTGTTTATAAATGTTAGTTATTGCTTATCCACTTTGCACATTATTTAGCAACGATTTAAGATACTGAAATAATAATTAAATTAGTTACTTATGGTATAAATATTTTTTTCATCCATAACATAAAATCATTTGATTGTACTAATATCTAAAGCAGTCCATACCAAACCAGTGCAACAACTGATAGTAATGAAAACCACAAGCTTGGAGAGTCTTGCTTGTTTTTTTTCCTCTAAAAGTGTGCAAGTTACAGGTTTTCAGTGACGTGGCAGCAGGAAAGAGGCAGTTTTGTAAATATAGCATTTCTAGTCATATAAAAGTGTAACTGTGGCAAGTCATTTGTGTATTTAATCTCTCTTTCAATATTGTGCATCATTTTAACATACTAGTTCTCAGCTTGCATTACTCACTTTGTAACTCTTTCTTACAGTTTAAATGCCATAGAGCGCCACCTAGGGTTTAAACTGTTGCATTTTTTATATATTTTACTTGTCAATTTTAGAATTACCTAAATTTGACGCATCGCCTGCTAACATTTGTTGTTTACATGTTTGAAATAAAGATTTTATTTACCTAATGTGGACATTTCTACAATGAAGTAGATAAAAGAAAAACTGTGGAGTAAATTTCTGCCAAAGACTCTAATTTGGTAATTTTTAAAGGTTTTGTGGCCACAGTGGCCTTTATTTGACAGTGGATAGCACATACAAGGGGGAGAGAAGTGGGGAAGGACATGCAGCAAGGGTCCGCTGGAGCGGGACTTCAACCCGGAACGACCGAGACGAGGACTGGGGCATCCGTACATGGGGCACCTGTACTAACCACTACACTTCGCGATGCACCTATTTTGAGATCAATTTAACATATTTTCAAGAAAAATTGTAAATTTGCAAGAGAAATACTTGATAAACTTGATGCAGCCATGTTGCAGCTTCTTCCTCACGGTCTCTCCAGTTCAAGGCGTTCATGGCTAGTCTAAAGCCAGGAGAAGTCGTTCTTACGCTTCTGAAATGATCCTTTTTTTTTGGCGGAAAAAATTGATTTAACATCTCAGCACAGGTTTTTTTTCTGACTTTACAATGTCGGAAAATATCTTATCTATGCCTTTTTAATAAAAGAAATGTTGTATTTTTTTGTCTGAAATTTTCTCAATTGTTTGTCGTGCATTTCAGTTCAAACTCAATGATTTAAAAAAAGCTTAAATTTTTCACTATGTGAATTTAGTTTGTTTTTCCCTGTTTCTGAGGGCAAATTTCTGATTAAAACCAATGGAGAAAGCATTTTGCCTTGTGTTTATTCCTGTTGCGCACAACCTGAAGTGAATCCTGACTCAAAAACTGAGACTAATATCAAACTGTGATTTAGAAATCCTGTTACACCACTAATAGACAGATTCATGTGATAAACCGAAAATGTACCGATACCAAAATGTATGATCGTTACAGATGTCAAAGATGTGTTTTTAGTTTAGCGATCCTCATGTCCCTTTTAGATGCTGACATACCTTGCCGGCTGGATGGGATAGATTCACATGACTACGTACAGTCATGTGAATCCAGCCCATTCAGTCACTAACAAAAAGGGAACAGTGTTGACAACTAGCGACTTTGTGGCTATATTTAGCGAGTTTTAGACCACTCCCATGACTCTTTTTCAAAAAAGCGACTAGCAACAAATCTGTTGTTGTTATTGGAGACCTTTGGAGACTGATGTGAAGGATACATGAAAAGAAGCCACAGCCACATCTAGAAAGAAAAAAGTTGGTGGGGTCGTTAGTGTCTATTTATTATTATCGAGGTGAACTGCTCAATATATTGTGATACAGATATAAGGCCATATCGGCTAACCCTACTATATTGTTACTTTTAATTTCCTGGGTTACCAACACCCTCTCTAGAGTAAAACAAACTATTAGATGTTATCAATCAAAAAGATTCTTTCTGAATTCTTTGTTCAGCATTTTACTTTAATTAATTTAAATATGCAACATTATCTCTTAATTATCTGTAGTGTAGATGCCCTCTAATAGTCATATAAATGAAAATTCATCTACTTAATTATAACTTTGTGTTTTATATTTTAAAAAGTAGGAACTAAATTTTTTGCAGATTTATTTTGGATCCTATCAGGTTTTTAGTCAAACCTTACTGAATGAGCTGAAACTAATTTTGATGTAAAGTTTGTTTAATCGTTAATTCAGCCCATTAGGGTTTAACCTATTGAACTCAAACAATTATTTTTTGACTCGACAGCAGCTTATCTTATCTCCAGGTAAACTAATGTCCTTCACCTCACACAATACACAATAAATATTCATGAACCTCTCATTATAGAGACTTAACTGGGAGTTCTCTGCACTAACCTCATAATTACCCGTAATTTATCACTTTTCCGACTCACTCGATCATTATGATCTCATCAGGTGGTCGGTGACAGCTTTGCTGCGGCAGCATCCGTTCCGCTATATTAATCGCAAAATCTAAAACCTGTTTTGATGCCAGTGCGAGGTTGTGTTCTGGGAAAATCAAGCTCGGGTTGTGTTTGAAGATAAGCCCACACAAAGTTTCTGTGTTCAAGTCTAATTGCATGATGTAATGGTGCTGATGTGGAGGGATTTGCAGGACTGTAAGTGTTTGTGTATTTTATCTTTGGTTGGATTTTTTTTAGCCCTTTTACATTAAGAATCTGTTTATAAACTGTGTTTGGCTCATGATTACTTGTTCCAGGGGCAGTTTAAGGGCCAAGGAATACTTTCAGATTCTTTCAGAGGATTAGATAGAAAGATTAGGACTTCATATTTCATACATACGAAGCTGCAGACATCGGCTGGGGGGGCTTATCTTTACATCAAGAACAAGATTTGAATGCAAAGTGCCTTTGGTAACTTGTGTAAGCATCGAAATTCAAAGTAACTGAGGCACCACACTGTGCATCTCAATGAATTAGACAGTGGCTTTTTTCAAACACAGCTTTCCCGAAAATTATGACAAAACATCACCAATAAAAATAGGTTTTAATACAGAGATGTTAAGGTATGGCCTACACAGTCAACAGAACGACTGCTAACTTAGCAGTTGTCTAGTGTCCTGTTTAGTGTTTTATGCACACATTTTGACAAAAAAGTTGAATGGAAGGAAAAGGTGTAGTAAAAAAAAGCTAAATATATTAAACCCTGTGAATGTATATGTCTTATGTTTTGCTTTTTGAATTGAATTCCTGAAAAAGTTAACTTGCCAATAATCTAAATAACTGCTTCAAAATTTCTGACTGGTAATCTTCTTTATTTGTTTCATTGGAATGAATTACATAGCTTTTACAATTGGGTGTTTTTGGATTCTGGATTTGTCCAAATATCAATGATGAACTGGGCTGAAAGTCCATGGAAATCTAAACTCAGCAAAAAAAGAAACGTCCTCTGACTTTCAACTGTTTTTACTTTCAGTAAACTTAATGTGTGTAAATATTTGAATGAACACTAAAAGAGTCAACACCATAAGACATAATCTAAAAATGTTTCACAGACATGTGACTAACAGAAATAGAATAATGTGTCCTTGAATGAAGGGAGGCTCAAAATCAAAAGTACCAGTCAGTATCTGGTTTGGCCACCAGCTGCTTGAAGTACTGCAGTGCATCTCCTCGTCATGGACTGGACCAGATTTGTCAGTACTTGCTGTGAGATGTTACCCCACTCTTCCACCAAGGCACTTGCAAGTTCCTGGACATTTCTGGGGGGAATGGCCCTAGCCCTCACCCTGCGATCCAACAGGTCCCAGACGTGCTCAATGGGATCGAGATCCGGGCTCTTCGCTGGCCATGGCAGAACACTGACATTGCTGTCATGCAGAAACTCACGCACAGAACGAGCAGTATGGCTGGTGGCATTGTCCTGCTGGAGGATCATGTCCGGATGAGCATGCATAAAGGGTACCACATGAGGGAGGAGGATGTCTTCCCTGTACCGCAAGGCACTGAGATTGCCTGCAATGACAACAAGCTCAGTCCGATGGTGATGTGATATACCGCCCCAGACCATGACGGACCCCCCAGCTCCAAATCGATCCCGCTCCAGGGTACAGGCCTCGGTGTAACGCTCATTCCTCCGACAATAAACACGAATCCGTCCATCACCCCTGGTGAGACAAAACCGTGACTCATCAGTGAAGAGCACTTTTTGCCACTCCTGTCTGGTCCAGCGAAGGTGGGTTTGTGCCCATAGGCGGTGTTGTTGCTTGGGATGTCTGGTAAGGACCTGCCTTACAACAGGCCTACAAGCCCTCAGTCCAGCCTCTCTCAGCCTATTGCGGACAGTCTGAGCGCTGATGGAGGGATTGTGTGTTCCTAGTGTGACTCGGGCAGTTGTGGCTATCCTGTACCTGTCATGCAGGTGTGATATTCAGATGTACCGATCCTGTGCAGGTGTTGTTACACGTGCACTGTTAGCAATTGCTGTAATTTCTAAAGTAAAATCTTACAACAACGTGTTGTGTTTGTGTTTTTACTGTAAGTGGCAATGCATCATGGAAAATTCATAAACAGTCTTGTATAATTATTGTAACTTTGCTGTAAACGCGTGATTTTACAGCCGTCGCGTTGCATTATGGGATCGCTGCAGTTTTTTTTCTTCCAGAATTTAGAAATTTTGGCGGAAACGAAGATTCTGGGACGAAGGTAACGTAACGTTATTTCCTAATATATTATATATTTCGTAACATTATTAAGCCTAATGTATATTTTATAAAATAGCTATATTAGTTACGCTTATCCAAGTGGGTGGTGACAGTTTCGTATACTTTGATTAGCGGACATTAGCGATTGCGATCAGGAGAAGTCTGTATTCTGTTAGCTAGCCCTGCCTGTCAGCATTGAGTCAATGCAGTGAACTAAAGATTGTAACTGGTGTGTTAGTTCGGGGGCAAACGTTTCTGTTCTGTTAATTGTAAATTATTCGCAAGAAGCAGCTGAGTGGACTATTTAATATCTCTCGTTCTGACGCGTTGCCAGGGTAACCGGCTCTCGCCACAGAACCTGCAGCTTGGTCCGCAGCTGCTGTTATATTAAGCCTAATCAGCGGTGGGAAATAAGATGAATGCTTAACGTTATGTTCTGTGATATGATTTCAGAGGGATACTAGAGTATGTTAACATATGTTCTGAGTTTCTGTGAGAGGCTGCTCGCTGCAGAACCACAAAGGTGGAGCTGCACCAGAGTCAGCCCCGCCCTTAGTCGGTGCAGACCAGGTGCAGACCCGCCCGTTGATAGACGCTGGTTTGAAAAGCATGTGCATTGTGATCGATTGTGAGCAAGCGACTGAACTTTGACTTAATGGCTGTAAGTAACCCAACGTAAAATAGATATAATTAAGTTAAGATGTTTTCCAAGACATGTAATAATGTCTACATAAGCATTAAGTTATTTTTTTAAACGTTTATCTTGCAATGCACGTTACATATTTGTGGTAATTGCACTCGGTAGTTATGCTAACGTAGCTGGTATGTTAGACTGTCCCAGTGCACTTGTTTAGCACTAGATCAAATAAAATAAGAATGTGCTCAGCGTGTGTATAATGAGAACTCATAAAAACTTTTTTTCATATTGAAAATGTGTGCTTGTGTGTGTTTGACCTGCACAGATGCATCAGACAATACTGAGGGGGGCAGGATCCCCTTCAGTCTTTAGAGCATGTGATGCAGTGAGTGTTGCAGCAACATTCACTGCACTTTTTCTAACATGGCATATGCAGATTTTTACAAGGTCAAATATCATGTACAAAATCATGTGAGCATGGCTGTAAAACATGAAGGTATATACGCATTATTCCAAGTTTCTTAAGTCATTTACCTACTGTTCCATACTCAAGCTGGGAAACCCTGGACTCTGATTAGTTTGAGTATCAGAATCTTAATGGGATCCCAGACCTGAAAGGCTGCTTACTCAGTGAAGTGGGAGGAATCTGTGGTCTGATCCAGGCGAGGATTAGCCATTTCTTATTGCCATGTAGTTCATGAAATAATTTTCATGTACTGTTTTATTGACATGGCATCCATACCTAAAAAAATATTAGCCGTTTGTGCATTTGGCACCATAAATTGAAGCTTATTTCCCTATTGGTATTGAATACACCATAACAGCTTTTAGGGCATGTTTTCTTTCTCATTGTTTACATTTTACCCATGGTTCCCTTATGGTTTTTATTCTCCAGCCCTCTGCCACGGCTGCCAATATCGAGAGATCTGTCACCCTGCCAAGCACACCTAGATTAATTGTACCAGGTATAATCTTCCCTTATTTTGTAAAAATTCATTCTTTAATGAGTTCCTGTGGTTGAGGAAGAACTGTTGTTCCTAAAAAATGTCTTTGAGTTGTTGTTGTTTTGGTGGTCAAAGAAGACAATAATGTTTAAGTGGAGGTGTGCAAGTCTTTTTACACTTGAACATCAATTAATTCATGTTGGTTTTAGTTGGTAGTGTAGCTTTTAGTTATCATATTGTTTATGGGTTTCAGGAGAGCTACTATGTGGCACAGACAAGTGGATTATGTCTATGAAAGGAGCATGTGTGATGGGGCCCCACAGCAACCTCCTGCATGGATTGGCGGCAGTCCTTGCTGCCTACTATGTCTTCAACTTGGAGTATCCAAAGGAAGCCGCAAGCACACTTAATCCAGAGGTGTGTTTAAATATTACACTGTTATGAAAATAATCATAGTCATGACTTGGCATATGTATAATCTTAATTAGTGTTTATGATTTTCCTGTAATTGACGTTTTTGCTGGTTTTGCTAGCTGATTAATACAAAAACATGTCTTAGGAGACATTGGTATGTCAAACGCATCTCAGGCATGATAACGCTACCAAGCATCATAGCGCCAGGTTCACACCAGACACGGAACGGCCGCGCTGTCCCCCTGTTCACACACGTATTTCTCTGCGACAGACGGCGAGTGTTTCTGCTCAGCTGTTGTCCTTTTAGAACGTGAGCTGGGGGTCAGACACCTCCCTGTACTTCTCCACTTCTAAGATTCATTTTACATCGTCCATTAACTTTTCACCAACTCCTTTCTGCCTCTCTCTCACGCTTTCCCCGTTTGTTTGTGTGTTTAGACACCCAAACCGTCGCTCTGTAGTCAGCCCACTTCGTTGCTCTCTGTTTGTTTGTGTGTTTATGTCACAGAGGCACTGTGACTGCCAGAAGTACGTTGGTAAACCTCACTCCCCGAAGCCTCATAGGACACAATGGCTGCTCAGCCATTAGCTGGCATTTGGCCGGGTGGTTAGAGTGTCTGCCTCCCATGCCAGAGATCCAGGTTCCAGTCCAGCGCTAGGCGCAGTATCAGGGGTCTATCCGTTGACACCGGTTATGTTAAGACCCCCCCCCCCAACAGTCAGCTTGCTCTGTGTGTATTTGTTTTCATCTCTCTAGTCTGTTTAGATACACAAATATGATCGCATTTGTGAAATTGTGGTATTTTATTTTGAAAATTTCTTTTATTTAAAAAATTTATCAGATTTACCAGAACGCGAATCGCTCGCGGCTCACGCAAAAAATAGACCAGACGCCCAAACTGGCGCTTCACTGCGCGCACAACGCATCTGGTGTGAACTACACCGTAGGTTAACAAGGACGTCGAAAGGAAGCAAGCTCTGTTCCGCACCGCTTCGGTGTGAACCAGGCGTAAAACACGCATAGACACACACACTAGTACACCGACTCTATGTCTCACACACACAGACACACAGTCATCATACAGATCCATTAATGTTCCATGTCGTGGTTATGACCAATCTTAAAGGTGCATGTTAATTAATTGATTATGGTTAATTGAACATGCATGGAAAACATTGTTTAAACCCTTTAAAATGAAGATCTGTAAAGTTATTTGGATTTTTACTACATTATTGTTGAAATACACAGTCCTGAAAAAGGGACGTTTCTTTTTTTGCTGAGTATAGAATCATTACTACAAAAAATATTTCATAACAAAACTATAATAGTAGGTGGCACCACAGCTCCTTGTCTCTTGTAGGAAATGTTCTACACATGCTGCAGTCAGCCTTCTATCATTTTTTTATCAACCATTCAACCATCAATAAATTGCCCATCTAACCATCTCTAGGATCTATATATCCAAACATCCTTCCATGCAACCACCTTTTATCTTGCTTTAGCCTACCAATCTACTTATATACCATCTTTTACAGTTCAAAATGGTTTCTTTTACATTACATTGCTTTCATAAAACACCTTCTATTTCTCTGCACTGTATGTAGATACAGTATAAGCAACATGTTTTAACGCGTCGTAATTTTCAATTTTCTTGAAAATGACACTTTGACTTTAAATGGAATAAAATGATGCATTGGCTCATTAGTCTGATGGCTTCAGGACACAAATGTGCAGGTGCATTCATAGATGTAGCTAAGAAACATCCAGACAGCATTCTCCATACAAATCATGTTTACAATACAGAACATACACTGAATAATTGATACATTTTGGCAGTGGTTGACAGTTGCAGTTTTTTTTGTATTTTGTGTGCAGATCATGCTGTAAAAACCACAATATGGCGGTTATGGGTACATTACTTTATTTCTGATTGTGGGAGTTTGGTCATAGTCGTTTGGAGGTGTATTTAATTTAAAATGGGCGGATGGGTGAAGCCTCATAAATCTGAAGGGATAAAAGATTTACTCTCTTCATTGCTCTTGCCTTTTTTCCCCCCAAGAATTTTCCATTAAAATAAGAAAAATCTTAATCTAATTATAATTTCGAGATGAGCACTGCGGTGAAATGGCCTTTTCTAAATCCCACAGGGACCACAATTATGACTCCAGGAAGATGAAACTTCCCCTCTTCTCTCTGTCTCTCTGTACCCCTTTTATGACATTTGGAGCAGATTTCCTGGAAATTTATGGGCCTGTTAGGGCTCCTTAATTTGAGCCATAGCCAGCCGTCCTGGCCACAGAGCAGTGCCAGCAGAGGAGACCATTATGACTCTGGTCTGGGTTTAGAGATGACCTCGGTCACGGATGACATAAGATAGAGTCATTTGCCTCGCTGGAGTCTTTCAAACTTCTGCCCCACAATGAGTTCGTAGAGTTGGAACAGTAGCTTCCTCTGCTGCCATCACATTCAGTGAAGTACAGCTCTCAAAACCAATTTTGGAGCTGCAGCTTTTCGCATAAAAGAAAGAAAACTTACCTCACTGGAACTGAAATCAGTACAAAAAAGGAAAAATAGGAAACTCCTTTAAGTCATTCTCGCACAAGATCTTTTTAACATGATGTGACCATTATTTTTTGACTTATTGAAGATACAGTTATTTTTTTTCAATAATGTCAGACCAATCTAGTTTCAACTCTAGATAAAGACATAGACTTTTGCATCATAAGGCATTTTCAAAGACACACCGTGCCGGCAATATTACCCTAATACGCCGCCACTGTGTGTCTTTTGAATGCGCTGTGGCGGCATGGCGAGGTGCAAATATTTCGGCATTCGTGCCGGCTAGCTTGATGGTAATATTAGCCGCAACATTGCTGCAACGCTGGACTTATGAATAAAGAACACGCCTTGGCGCACCAGAGGGTGATGTTATGATGACATGTGGAATGTGCGCTGAGCCCTGGCCGGCAACAGTATTTAAAATGCAAGTAAACATGGGGAGTTAATTTAGCATTTGTAAACTGGCGTGATGCAGAGGTCCGGGATATTCTGACCTTTAGAGCTGAAGAGCAGATCGGCAGACAGTTCACGGGGACTGTGAACGACAGCCACCTTTTGGAGCAACTTGCAAAAAGCGGTGTGGAGCGGGGCTTTAATCGGGATAAAAACAAGATACGTCCAAGCTATTGTCTTTGTTTATCACAGACTCTTCCGTCTCACGTTTATAAACAACCCTGCACGTCGACAGCCTGGACATCACCCCCACACCCCATTTTAATCCCGCCATCACGTAAACTTATGTGAAAAACGTCTGATCGCAGCGACAGGGTGAACACTTATGAATGACCAGAAGTTTGTAGTGATTTGCCACTAGACCCTAAAGGAGCTTGCTTTAAAGTAGTAACACACATTGTGCCTCCAAGGTTAGTGTTGGTCACCATGTCAGCTCAACCTGTTGTGCCACGTCCAACTGTTCAGAGATGTCGTTCAGAGCAGCTCGGCTAAAACGACACCAGTGACCAAAGTGACTGTAACTGCATGTGATCAGTCTGTGCTGTGAAAGCACACGTCGGGATGTAACATGGCGGCTTCTCATGTGTTGGACGAAACAAAGAGCCAGGATGATGGGAGATTTCTGCATTAGCTGCACCTTTCTGCAGAGGTTTGATGTATGCACATCGCATTCATCGATGTTCAAAGTGCCCCTGGCATGAAATTCCCTGCGACGTGTGGGCCCTTTTTAGTCACACTCCAAGTACCTTAATACTGTATCAAAGGATCGTTTGCCGTAACTCAGCCTTGTTGTAGAATTGCAGCCCCCACTAGGTGGCCCTTCTTTTAGCACAGAACAACCGAGTTTTGGTGGGCGGGGCCCAAGCTGTGTGTGTGTGTGTGTGTTTGTGCGAGAGAGACGTGAGTGACAGAGAGACGAAGAGAGAGCAGGGAATGAATACGCTGCGAGTTTTAAATAGCGTAAAAAAAGATAAACGAAACCCAATATGTGACGGTTGGAGTTGATTTTATTTTTAAATTTTTTTATTTTTTGGGTTGGTGTTGAATCTGTGGCGGTCGTAGTTTAATCTGTGGTGCACCGATTTGTCATGTTTGGGAAACACTGGTATATAACAGCTGAAGGACATTATTGCGGAAAAATACTTACTTGTATAGGGATGTTTGCTGATTCACGGAGGGTTGGTATTGATCCTGGTAAAAGTTTAAGACGATCTGCGAATCCACTGCTGTATTGTCCCAAGTTAATAAAACATTCGTCAGAGAAATGTTTGCCACAAACGACCACGCGCTTCGGGAGTCGGTCGGGTACATTCCCTGCATAAATAAAGTCTATCCACAAGCTTTTCAGTGGGGAGGAAGTTGGGAGGACAGTGTCGATGCGGTCTGGACTCCATGTTGTCGGTTTGTTGTTTGCCTTTTACCGTAGCTCTCGTTGTTTAGGTTGTAATACGCTCCGCGGGGGGAGGGACTTGGAGAGTGTAGTTCAGAGAGAGGGGTAACTGGGTGGAACTTAGTGACGACATATGCCGAAACGTATGGTCATATGCCGAACTGCAAAACAGCCCGTTTCTGAGAGCTAATTTCACTATGTAGGCAGACATACCCGAGGACCAAGGAAACACTAATCATTCATTTTAACCCCTTAGGGGACATAGGCAGGCTGGGGAAACTAAAAAAATTTGATAAAAAACTTTAAAAAATGCAAATTTCATGCCAGGGGCACTTTAAGCTACGTCTGTGACTTCGTGTTTTACTATTTTATAACAGAAACTGAATGAAGAAGAAGCATGGGAGCTTAGTTGTGCAAAATAAAAAAATATAAACATGATGTAATTTTAGAGTCATGAGGAAAACCAAACTACATCCGTTGTCTATACCAAACGATTCGTTTTCACTCTGTGTAAGCCGGTATAGGTTCTGGATGCCTTAAAATTCTGTTCTACCTGTTCACACTGCATCATATTAATAAATACTGAGGCGTAATAACAGCAGACTTAATTAGAAAGCCACCAGGATACAAACATGTGGACAAATGGTAAAATGACACCTGAACAAGACACAGCCCACAGTTTGACAAATTCAGCCCAGAGCCAGGAACAGCATTTTTATTAAATTTATAAAATACTGATTGTGTCAAAAAGTGTTTTCATTGTTCTGTAGCAGCTTCAATGCTATTATTTGCAGGTTTCCAGGTTAACCACAGACATGCAGCAGGACTGACCTTTATCTCCCAGTATAATTGCTTCTTCGCCACACCAGGACCTTTTCTGCGGTAATAGTTTCATTATGGCAGATTCTGTTATGGACCTCAGCAGTCTCATTCACCGCTGCGATTTGCTCTTTCACATTCCTCAGGTTTGTCAGATACCTGCTGCTGCCTCTGTCTCACCTTTTATACAGCTGAAATGTGTTTTCCATTTCATGAGAGGCCAAAGTGCAACAGATGACACTAGGCTTACCACTCGGGGATAACCTATATGCCCATATCAGTCAACTGAATGATTATTTTCTAATAAAAACAATCTGTAGTTGGACATTTTACTTCCTTGGATTGATTTATCACCATTAACAAACTGAAAATGCTACACCCTGTAAAGGATTTCGTGCCCTCAGCTGCGAGCGCTTGGGCATTTGAAGGGTAATGTAGGTATTGTTTAAAATCCTGGTGGACCTGAAGCATGTAGAAGTCGTGAGAGTGACAGACCACTAATCTGTCATCAAGTCACCAAACAGCCTCTGGCGTAGCAAGGAGTTGGAGCTAGGCTAAGCACTGGTTTTGGAGCCAAGAAACGGGTGCTTTGGTGGTGGAAAACCAAAAAACTGGTGCGGAGTCAGGCTCTGGGGCCCAAACTACCTCTTTAGAAAAAAACCCAGTGAGATAAAAATCTGGCCCTTGACTCAAACCAGGACTTTCCATTTCTTCATTCTCAGCAAGTCCTTGGTGGATTCACTGGTAAGTTTTGGGTCATCGTCATGTTCTGCTTTGGCTGTCATCCTCTGATAGACGGAAGACTTCATGATGCATTCTATGACGCTGAGCTGTCCAGGCCCTGCTGCAAAGCATGCTCAAATCATGACACTTTCACCTCCATGCTTCACAGTTAGCATGAAGTTATTGGGGTTTTTTCTGGAATGTTGGCTGGAGTCCAGTCGGTTTAAGTTTATGCTTTTCTTAAAGAACAACAGTTGCACACTCTCCAAAGTTAAACTTGTGCAGTCTCTTTGCTGTAGTACAGGCCTGCACTTTTACATCAGCGGCAGCTACAGTCATGCTGGTTATTAGACGCTTCATTTAGCATCTTTCAGTCTGCTTTCATGGTAAACTTGCTTGGAAGGTCAGACCTGAGCATAATAGCAGTTGTTCTGAATGGCCTCCCCTTGTAGACTATTTTCCATACAGCAGGATGACTAATTTAAAGTTTTAGACTCAGAAGATGCTACAATCCTCTCTCTGAAGGCCTCAGACAGCTCCTTGGATCTCACCATGTGGCTCACTCCCACTTCAGCAGCCAAGAGCAAACTAAATTTCTGAGGTTTACAAAGAGCAAAACCGGCTTTCGAAATGCTGAGTAATCATGTTCTCATGCACCCCTGATTTGATAAATCAGCATTTAACTTTGAGCCATTTTACCTGCAAAATAATTTCAGACAAGAAATAGCATTTTCATTATATTAATCATTATATTAATCGACCGCCGCCTATTCACAGTCCAGTATTTACGAAATTTTCTTTGGAACGTAACTTAAATTTTTTGCACAAAACCCATCTATTGGGGATTTTTTTCATACAGCATATCTGAAATATATATATGCAAATGTTGAATATACTAGAAAAGCACACACGCCCAAAGTTCCCACCTGACTTTATATGGGAAACATACGGTATGTGCAGATTTCAGGAGAACACCTATCTCCATCAGAGATGTGCTCTAGTTGGAGAGCATTGCTTAGTAACAGCTACGATTTGGCCGTCACCTCGTCAGGAACTCTGCTGATTGCCACTTGACTTGTTCTGTATGATTGAGTCTTTTCTCTTGTCATATTTTGTCTGCTTTATTTTTTTCCTCTTGAAATGGAACAACTGAGGAAGTAAACAATTATTTCCCATCTTATGTGTTTTAAACGGTAAACAGTGTTAAATAGTGTGTGTGATGCAGAAATCATTATTTTGTTCCTGACATCAGCCAGACATGACGTATATCAGTTAGAATCCATGTAAAAGAGGAAGGGGTGTTTTTTTTTTTAGTTTCTGACATACATCTGAAACTAGTTTAGCATTAGCAGATGACTCAATTGGAGCAGACGAGCTCTGTACAAGCAGATCTTTGACAGATGGGGTCATTTAGGACCACAGAACACAATGACAGCCAGTCAATAAAGGACCGGCAGGGAAATTACAGTGTGAGGCCACTCAGAGGTCTATTACCATCACCTTTACAAATGTCTACCACCCGCTCATCATTCTCCTTAACCCTTTCAAAGCTGGATTTTTTTTTTCTTCCTCTGTGCACCAAAACACACACGTTCGCTGTCCAACAGGACAGATGAAACCCGTTCCCCCAGATTGGAACGTGCTCATGAGACGATAAGGGCTCAGATCATTTATTTCAGGGATCTAGTGGTTGGAGATAAGATTGGCCCTCAGCAACAATGGAGGGCCTCAGGGAGAGTAGATAATCAAGCCACTGACCCCTGTAGTATGCTAGACTTAGCCACTCGCCTTGCTTTCTTTCAGTGGGTTTATCTGCTGGGATTAGCGCAACGCCGCATGCCTATCTGACTCTACCAACTTGGCAGAAGCTCCTACATGCTGTCGTAGGTCTCGGAGGCATAAAAGCTCAACGCAGCTTTGAGTCTGTGTCCTGAAACCAAAGGGGGGAGAGTACTGTAAAGCACATAGAGAGAAAATCTGGTACACAGCCCCTGTTTAACAACCAACCATCTGGAACAGAAGAAATTTAGCAGATCGCAAAAATATTATGCTGGGTTTTTTTTTCAAATTAGTTTTGCACACTTTCTTAAAGAAAGAAAATAATTAATTTGTCAAGTCAAAAAGACCAATTAAATGCACTCTTCTCTTCAGCTTGCCTCAGGAGGATTTAGACCTGGGGACTGAGATGGAAGAAGGTTACAGTGTTGGTTTTGGATCATTATCCTAAAGACAGAGCAATGACCTGCTTCTAGTTTCTGAAAAATACCACCAGATTCTTCATAAATGTGCCGTATAAACAAAAAGTTCACATCACAGGTTTTTCCACCAGACTTAAAAGTGAACAAAAGTCCCACAGCATCACAGATCTTTAACCGTGCTTGAAAGTGCGTATCGATCTTACAGCAACAACGATCTTTATTCGTACTTGACCCCACCCTTCCAAGCTGGAGTAGTAGTAGTGTTCAGATCCACACATCCTCAAATGCGCATGGTAGCACAGAAAAAGCTTCTCTGGTGAAATTGTGAAGCACTTTAAATGTGCTACATAAATAAATTTGACATCTGTCTTGCTTTATTGGCATATTCTCTTGTCGTTTTCATTTTGAGAGTGGCTAAAAGAAAGAGAGTTATATTCTAATTAGAGGTGCCTAGTTCCTCTAATCAATTAAAAATATGAATGTAAAATGTAAATTACATGTCCTTTTCACTTATTTATCACCAAATAAGTGTTGATTTTGTTGGAATTATTTATGTCTAAATGTGCTTTGTAAATTAAAGCTTGATTTATGCAACAATAATTAACAGACTCGAACCGACTATTCCTGTGCAAGTTGCAATATTGACGACACTGATCAGTTTACTGTAATATTCCAGTCGTACTTCAGAATATTTTATACTACTTCTATCATGCAGCAGGATTCCTTTAAAGACTCTGCATTTCTTTAATCAGCAGCAGCTTCAGTAAGGCATATTCTCAAATAAATGTTATTTTAAGAAAAAGGATTTTAAGAAAACATTTTTATGGAGGGTGGCTTTTATCTTCATCTGGAACTGACAAAATGTGAACCTGAGTTAATGTGACGATAGGCGGATTTTAGTACCGTTGATATAAATCTAATCCAGCAACAGGCTGCCAGTCAGTAAAGGAAGCCTCATAAATCATTTCCACATGTATGGGTTAAAAAGAAAAACAACATATAAAGCGTTATTAATGATTATTCATGTGCTTGTCATGTCTGAGTGTTTAACTGTTGCACAAAGGTATGCCGATGATGCCCTTGCTTCAGTTCTCTATGTTGTAAATCTCATAGATGACACATCCAGCATACAGATAGCCTCATTAGGCCCTGATTTATGTCAGAGCAGCGGAACACCGACTACCACTAAGGCTAATGGTCCCAAGTGATGACAAGGCCTGAGAAAGTGAAAGTTTCATTTTGCAGAATAAAAAGGAGCAAAGAGTGCATTAGCAAGGGGCAAACCGCATTTTTTTTTTACATGGGAGCACTCGGTGGCATAACAAACTCTTCCCGACTGGGTTCTACGTGTTCAGCAGAGAGCAGATGCTGGAAGCAATGGTTTCTGCACATGAAATACAAAATACTTTCTGCACCACCTCGGGGGCATTTAGGAGCAGCCTGTGCTCAAGGCTACAGTAGCCTACAAGCGTAAGTCTGCATCGCTTGTGCTGGTGAAATATATATATATATATATATATATATATATATATATATATATATATATATTTTTTTTTTTTTATTTGGTTGTTCTGAATTAATTAAACTCATGTTCATGCATTCCGAGCAGCCAAATCTCATCTGCTTGCATTTGCATTCTAAATGCTGTCTGATTTCCATTTGTTTTCCACAAAAATAAACAAGCAAAAGAAGATCTGGTTTCCATGACAGAAATAATTAAACATGGAAACCGTGCAACTGAAAAAAAAAAACTTTTTTTATTCCATAAACGCAAATGTCAAGATGAGCTTGGAGTGACCCAGCTGAGGGCTGAATACACCATTCACAATAAAGATCACATGGATGTTTAATCAGGTATGAGTATCATGGAAAACAGAAGCAGCATCATCTCAAGAACCTGCCTCGGGCTTCATGTTTTGGTCAATTAGAGGATTAGGAGATGTCACGCATGGTCATTTGCTTCACTCATTCATTCATAGCATAATGAAGCCAGGGGCTCTGAATACTGTTATCTGATATTGTTTTCTTGAACCTCGTATCTGCTTTGCACATTTGTCCCATAGGAAGCTCGACATATCTGTTCAACACTAAGTCTAAAGCCTAAAAATATTTATTTCTAAAGCTATATTTTACCCTGTAATCCCAAAGGTATTTATTAGATCTCTATTTCCCTACAAATGTTAGTGAAAAATGCATCTTTTTTATTATGACGATTCCATGATTGAAAAAACCAAATGTATCAGTTATGATACAGAGAACACATGAAATATGAAAAAAAAATTATGTTTTTTTTTTTGTAAAACCATCCATTAAATAGTTAAACTTGAGACTCCATCAGGCTTTAAATGATTAAATAGGTGGGCATCTTGTGCATAGAGTAGATGAAATGCGAAGCATGTCTGAATTGTAACTTTTCTGCTGATTCCCAGTTTAGTATCTGCATGAATTTATGAAGCTGGAGGGAAATCAACATCATTGTGCTTTTTGTTTGGTTTCTTTTTGCCTTTTCCTGTGTTGTGGCAGTTGGCCTGTCCAAAAAGATAACAGTTTGACAGTGAGTTTCATTGCAGATGTCTGTTTTCATTCCTAGAATTGGGCTGTTTTTTTTTTTTTTGTCTGTTAAACTGTCCAAATCACACATCCCAACATGTTTGTTAGCATGATCGCTTTGTGTGCCACAACATTACTGAAACAGTGTTGCTGCTATTGTGTGTGTTGGTGTACAAAACAAAAGTAATACTCTCAATAAAGATTTCACTTTGTGCAGAATTCAGAGCGCTTCAAAAAAATGACACACAAAAAACAGGACTCCCAGCCATCTCTAAACTCTGTTATTTGGGACTAGGGATGGGCATTCGATTAAACTGTCTTCATCGATCATCGGGAGAATTAACAATCGTTTTTTGATATCGATAGTTTTATATTAAAATTCAGTGTTCATAGGCTATATTAAAATGCAGTAAGAATAGAAAAATAGCGTGTTTCCTCATTGAGATCTTCATTACAAGTGGGACACCTCTTGTGGCAGTTAATTCACGGTAGTTGCACAAAGAAAATCTGCGCTATAAGCAGCGGAGCCGACAGCTAAAAGACGGTACTCATTAACACAACTGACGCTCATATTTTTTTCTTCTCCAAAAAAGTAATAAAAAAAAAGTAATGTTAAACAATAACTTAATAAAAATATATAACACTTATAGGTCTGATAGTTTTGTGTTACGCGCCGAGATCACCTGCTGTGAGGGGACAGACGTCGCTGTGATACACATACCTCCGTGCTAACTTGGCAAGCCTCTGGAATCTTGTTTAATTCATTTTCCACCAGTCCGTAGGGGTGCAATCCAGGGGTGGCGGAGCCTCCGTCAGAAAGTAATCGGTGAGTAAGTATCTCTCCTCGTTGTGCATCTCGGCTCCTCCGTGCTAACACCGACTTGATGCTAGGATGAGACCAAGAGCTGGATGCTCCGCTTCTAACCAGGGTGGGAAGTGCGTTCAAGTACTTATACACAGCTTCGCAGTGTTGGCAGTGAACCGAGACTTCTTTGTTTGTTTGTTTATTTAGTCAAAGTGGCCCCACATCACACTTTGCTGCGACCTCTTCATGACAATGCTACCTTTGAAATACACTTGCAAGAACTGAGTCGGCCTGGGGGTTGTATTTTCAGTCATCGCCCTCGTGTGGTAAAGTGTTCAATTACTGCCACATAGCAAAATTAATTGCATTTCTTCAAAACTCACACTATGCAACAGAACATGCGTTAATTGATTGGTAAAAAAAAATGTCATCGATTAAATTCTTAATGATCAATTAATCGATTGTCGATTAATTATGCCCATCCCTATTTGGGACTATTAAGTGATTTCTCATGCAGCTACAGTAGAAAAAGAAAAATGAGCCATGATGCATTCAAGTACAGCTGGGAGACTAGGGTGTCGTGATATCAAACAGACTCCAAAGTGATTTAAGCATGTTATTCTTAAAAATGGGTAAAGTATTATTTAAATATTTCTAAACATTAATACTGGCTGTTTTCAAGTGGTTATATTGTTTTCTACTCTGGCTATGTCTGCTTGCACTATTTTATTTATTTAAAAAATCCAATCAAATCTTCAGTTCTATACTTTAAACCATTTTTTGTTATAGAACATAATAAAATCAAATTAATTTCAAGAATTGAAAGAAGGGAATTCAGGAAAAAAAAGTTTGTTTTATGCTGATCAAAGTAAAGAAAAGTCATATGCACATTTAGGTTTATTTTTCTTAAATAAAGATTATAGTCATCCGTGATTTTAAAACACCAAAAATGTACCGAACCATGCTTGGACATCTGATGTGGAGAAAGAAGCAAAGTCAGCAACTAATGGGATAATTAAGTCAATAAAATATGGTTTTATTTAATTATTTGAGCAGAAATGTATCTTTTCTTTACTAAACGCTATTTCAAAACATATTTAAAACACACAAGCTAGCTAACATGTACAGGAGTATGCCAACATTCTGCCTACACAGTTTAACATATTTATTCATTACTCCTAGATCTTCTGTTTGTGTACTTAAATGTTTCAGATAATCCAATTAAAATTTTAAACAAAGACAACCTGAGAAAAATCTAAATGCTAATTTTCAAGGGGAAAAGGCTTTGCAAATCTACCTAGTTTTAGAAATTGCTCCCTAAACCTCCCTAAAAACTGGTTTTGCCACTCCAGGCAGCAACAACAGCATCAAGTATTTCTGATAACTAGCAGTGAGTCACATCACTGCAGGTCATTTCCGACCCTATCTTCTTTGAAGAATTGTTTTTAATTCAGTCACAGTGGAGGGTTTTTGAGCATGAATGGCTCTTTTAAGGTCATAAACTAGCATCTCAATCAGATTTGGGTCCAAACATTTTTTATCTAGCCATTTACACGTAAACCTGCCAGTGTACTTTGGATAACTGCCCTCCTGACGGTCACAAACTGATGGCCAGATGTTGTCCTTCAGGATGATTTGGTGGAAAGAAAAAATTCATGGTTCCATCCAGTCAGTAAGTCTTCTGGGCTTTACAGACCAACATTTAAAAAGGTATGAGCTTTCATTGTAACACTTGACGATCATAAAGATTTTTTGGGCAAATTTTAAATAGGTCTTTGTGTTCTTTTGGGTCGGATGGTTTTGCACAGTCTGTCTCTTATCGTTAAATCATGAACTCTGACCTTAACTGTGGTTAGTTGTGTCTAAATGGGATTAGATGTCACTCTGGCTTCTGTTGTGACCTTCTAGATGAATTGTTGATGCACTCTTGGAGTAATTTTGGTGGGCCAGCCACTCCTGCGAAGGTTCACCACTCTTCCATGTTTGTTTGTTTTCCCATTGGCAGAAAATGGCTCTCACTTTGGTTTCTCCCAAACACATTAGAAATGGTGGTTTAACCCTTTTCATACTGATATAGGTCAGTGACTTTATGTATTATCTGGACTTGGATTTCTTTAGAGGGAGTTTGAGAACCTTCAGGCTATTTCCTATTGGTTCTATTTAGGCGATTTCTTGATTCCACAGATCAGGCTGTAATCAGTACTTAATGTGATTAGTAAAATTTAACTCTAAAATGTTGTTAAATAGGAATCATTTATGATTCAGCAAAATTCAGCATTATTTTTTTAGGTCAGATTGATCTGAAAATCTTCCTTTGGTTAAATTATAGTTTTAAAATTGAATTTTCCATTTATTCCGGTTATGTCTGTCTGATTTAATTTAGCAGGTTCTGAAATATTTTAGTGAGACTAATAAACAAAAACAGAAGAAAGCACATTTATATGATAACAATTTGAATGTTCAGCTCATTTAGTAATAAATACTAAAACCGTAAAATAAAAATAACCAGTTAGGCAACAAGCACATCCAATCATTTACAAAAACTGGCTTCAAGTTTTACTTGTGTATAACTTCCTCTTGACGTGACCCAGAAGTTTTTGTACTTCCAGTGCTTCGCCTGAAGGGAAACTGTCTCACCTCTCTATAATTCATGCCATTTTAACTTAAAAATCCCACTAAGGGTTAGACTGACTCTCTCACACACATTATGTGGATGTGGATTCATTACACGCATATGTGATGATGACGAGAAGGAAGTGAGTCAACTTTACTTGGCTCCCCTTTCGCTGCTATAAAGAAAACCTTCAAGCTGATTTAGCTTTGGAAAGCAAAATAAAGTTACTGGGATTCGGTAAAACTCAAGGTGATAAATGTATTCTTTTAAGGTTTTGTAGCCACAGTGGCCTTTATTTGACAGTGGATAGTACATAGAAAGGGGAGAAGAGGTCCATCAAGACGGGACTCAAACCTGAGACGGCCATGTCAAGGACTGAGGCCTCCGTACATGGAGCGCTCGCACTAACCACTGCACTACGGTGGTTATTTGCGCAGGGATTTAATAAAGCCATCCATCAGTGTCAGCGATAACAAACTATCCGAGAGTTTTACTTTATGGAGAGATTGAGCTTCACTAAGTCATCCGTCTGCTGATAAATTTTGAGATTCCTTTTGTCACAAGCTATTTTCTTCCATAGACACAAGACGTGCACTAATACGCTTTCCTCATACCAGCCAGCCCCTGCTGAACCTTTTAATGGCTTTATTCATCAGCATCTATTATGAGCTGCAGTGAAATCTGTCACAGATATGTTCATCAGTCAATTTTCATCATCCCTGACATGTTGCTAACTTTGACATTGCCGAGCGGCGCCCGTTGATGCGCATCCGTCGTCCATTTCACACGGCGCCGATGAGGTGCGCATCTGTCGCTCCAGCACCAGTGATAGACTCCTCTGGTTTTACCTGTGGCATTGTCTTTGCTCTGTCCTCTGCATCGTGCTCTTTAATGAGTCGGCACACCTCCTCCCCAAAATGAGCTCGATTTTAAATTCAATGGCCTCCCTCCCACGCACAAGTTTAGATGTCTCACTTTGCTAAATGATGATTACTGTCACTACAAACTAAACAAATTACATTGCCTTGAAGCTTGAATTCGCTAATTAATGTTTTAATATGTATTTAGAGTAATATTTACATGGCTGGATAGTCATTTAAATCCGAATTTTGTCCAAACCAGATATATTAAGTCTCTTTTCTTTTCTCTCATTTTCTTTGCCGCTTCCACAGAACAAAGTAATTGTGTCTGCTTCCAGGGAAAAAGTTTTGGTGGATAAGTGGGTAAAGACGGGAGCGATGTCTGTGTAATTTGTAAGCCTTAATGGTTGCTGCTTATATAGACAAACATATAAAGTGACAATGAAATTGTGAAACAGAATATACATCAGCACTTCAGTGTCATTCATCCATCCATCCATTTTCTGTACCCGTCATCCCTGTGCGGGGGGGCTGGTGCCTATCTCCAGCCGTCAAGGGGCGAGAGGCAGGGTACACCTGAACAGGTCGCCAGTCCATCGCAGGGCAACACAGACATACAGGACAAAAAACCATGCACGCACACACTCATACCTAAGGGCAATTTAGAGAGACCAATTCACCTAACAGTCATGTTTTTGGACTGTGGGAGGAAGCCGGAGTACCAGGAAAGAACCCACGCATGCATTGAGAGAACATGCAAACTCAATGCAGAAAGACCCCAGGCTGGGATTAAAACCCTGGCCTTCTTGCTGCAAGGCAACAGTGCGCCACTGTGCAGTTATAATTTAATACTTTATCAATGCCTTGCGATAAAGTCTTAATTTTATTTTAGGTCTTAAATTCTTAAAAAAAGGTGTTTAAATTGATTTTGAGATCCTTGCATATTCCCTGGATAAGGACCAAAATCACTGGAAAAAAAGGGTTTGATATAGAATCTAAATATTTTATACGGATAAATAAAATTTGTTTTCAGATCAAAGCATTCTTATGATTATTGTTCAGTATAATTAATCAAAACACTTGATGAAAAGATCATATATACACAAAACAGTTTGTTTCCACGTTGACTGTGGTTTGTCTAAATTTACACCCCAGTGTGTGAATGTGTGCATGAACGGGTGAATGACTGAATGTAGTGATAAGGGCTTTAGGGTCCTTGGGACTAGATAAAGCGCTACACAAGTAAAGACCATTTAACAAGTAGGAAATGGATGAACAATGGGATGAAATGGCATCGATTACCAACAAAATGGGGGAATACTGTGGACCCCGACCTCTACGCTGTTCAGTATTCACCAATTTTTCGCGGAACATAACTCCAAATTACTTATGGAAAATTTGCATATTCACACGTAGGACATATCTACAACATTCGAAAGAAACCAGAACTTGGGAAGCTAAAATACCTAGGTGCAATGCTACCTGACACGTCATTGGCTGCCGTTTGCAAAGCAGCCAAGTCAGGATTTTTCTTGGTGATGATTGGCTGTTCCGCCAAGAGCGGAGATGAAGAGGACCGTAGATGTTTAGTATCTGCTGCACTGCTAAAATTGTTTCCACTGTGCATATAAATGCATATTGAGGTATACATGGTGTTTGAACTACTAAAATAGGCAGTTATAAGCGTCTTTAGAGGGGACCTCAAGTATTTGCCAAATTCAGTTATTTGCTTGGGATTATGGTTCCTGACACAAGGGGCCCATTGTACAGATTCAAACTCCAAATCGAACAGATATTTATTACTATTGTTAAAACTGCTTATAATTTCATATTGTGTTACTTTTTTTATTTTATTTTATTTCGAATGAAACGGTCTCAAACCAAGCAACAACGTGGACATCTTTCCGTCCAATTCGCTGCAATTCTCATGCCAAGACAGCAGGGGGTAGTAACATCAACTAAATTAACGCTTTCTCGCCATCAAAATGTGTCTTTAAAATTCCCGGACATCATATTTTAAATCCCTGGCACATTTCAAACGGAATCAGAAAAAAAATAACTTTTATTACTCCACTGACTCTCATTCACATTTTTTGACAGTAGTGAATTATGGACAGGAAGTAGATGGGCCATTCCCCCAAAACAACTGCAGCTGATTTCACATGTCGCAAAAGCTTTATTTAGGAAACTAGGAGTCAACAAAAATCTAAATTAAACCCAAAATAATATTTTCATGCAAAGATGCAGGAAAAAACAACCAGAAATGGTTTATTTTGCTTTTTTGGGGGGTGCATTTTCATCCAGTCAACAGGTTGGAAATGTTTTTGTGGGAAGTTGGGAGATGTTTTTTTTACTAAACTACCTTCTCCCTGACAAGAAAAATACCAAGATCTTCCTTGTGGCCATCCCTCCGGCAGGTAATGTTTACTGCCTTGTTTATTTCTCTCCTGCAGGTCCCGCAGCAGCAGACCTACAAGGGTGAAAATCAGGTGAGGGCCCGAAAAAATGGAAGGTTTAGTGTTTCTACTTTCCAGATTGCTTTTTTTTTTTTTTACATCTTCGAAGAAAAACAAGTCACTTTGTGCATTATATATTATTTTCACATTGTGTTGGTTTATGCAGCCTTCAGGTCATTGAGTTTTGAAGCTAAAACATGCATGTCTTTCGGATTGTGGTACATAAAAAATGGAGAACTCGCTAAAGGGCTTATTCCAGTTCTAAAGTAGATAAACAGATGAAGAAAGGCTTAAACTGTGTAAAGGATGGATAACATAACTTTCAGGTACAAATATAACATGTATGTTTGGGTTGTGGGAAGGTAACCCAGCCTCCAGTTGAACTAAATTTGTGGTCTGATTATTTTTTTTGCAGGGAAAACAAACGACTGCTTTGAGTGATCATGAATGAAAACTATGTTAAGTTGTATCCCGAGGTCTTGAGGTAACCTTTGGTAGCCAGGTATTTCTAACCACCTGCAGCTCCCTGCCTCCCCTCCCCTCCCGTCTCCTCCCGAAGGGGTGATCTTACCTTGTGCTGCCATCCATCAGGCTTGTCACCGGTCGCTCCGGGGAGGTTGGCTAAATCTGCGTGGGACTCGCCTCATTTCCCTACTCTGGTTATCCGGGCCCGCTCGACGGGAACGGCCCCGGCCGCTCGGGTCTTCGCCGCCCCTTCTTTCCGCCTCCTGACTCTTCCCCGACGTCTCCCTAAATCCAGCCTCCGCTCTGTCAGCGCGGTTATTGCACTTCACAGTTTTTGTCCCTCTGGATCTCATCACCTCAACGCTGCCCTTTCTCCTGCCAAGCACAGATCAGCAGAATGTGATGTTTCTGTCTGTGGTGCTCTCTTTCGGTGCTCCCCTGGGTTTTGGGGAAGCTCGGGTTTCACCAGAATCGCTTATTTAAAGAGCTTCGTCCGCCAGTGTGGGATTCCCCCGAATGATTAACCAGGATTGGCAGCTCATAATAGAAACTGTTGAAATCCTTCTCCTGGTGGATTTTGACAGTAAAACAGGTGTGGAGCCAAGCTCCTGCTGTGAGTGGTGGGGAAAATTAGAGATGACATAAAGGGAATACAGCCCTGGTCGACCATTTTATAATATAAGCAGCTGACAAAATATGTTGGACCCCCGGTATTGCAGGGGTAACGGACCACAGCGGCCTGCAAAAAAGTTAAAATCTGCAGATATTTGAGACTCCATTTTAAAAATGCTTATAACGGCCTATTTTAATAGTTAAGACAACAAATATACTTTAATATGCATTAATACACACAGTGGAAACCGTCTTAGCACTACAGCAGAAGCCAACATCTACAGTCCTCCTTATCTCCACCAATCAGCTCCAAGTGAAATCAATGCAGCTCCTGGATTGGCTGCTTTGCAACTGCCAGCCTATAACATGTCAAGTAGCATTGTAACTAATTATTGCAGCTTCTCAAGCTGCATTGTCATTTAAATATTTTAGATAGGCCCCACACAAAAAATCCGTGCATAGGTCTGATTTTCCACGAATAAGTTGGTAGATTCCACAGAACAATCCGCGAATGGGTGATTTCGCAAATTGAATATGAATTCAGTTTTCCGTGAATAGGCGGAGGTCCATTGTACTTTATACCAGAGGTTCTTAAACATTTGGGGGCCATGGACCCCTTACAGGGAGTAAAATCTTTCCAAGGACCCCCTTATAATCATTGAAACACCCATTTATACTCCTAGATACTGTAGGAATTATTTAGATTTTAAAATGTCCAACCTAAATGCTCAATGCAATCTCTTTCATACACATCCAGACTTCATTGAAATAAACAATAAAAATTACTTTACTAAAACACTTTTAAACAAACGGCAAACTTATTCAAGTTATATTTTAACTCAGTGTTTTTCTTTAAAAAATTAAATCTTAAAGCTTCCCAAAAATTAACAACAAAAGACTGGACCAATTTCAATTAAACTGTTTAGTTTTACTTATCGATTTAAAGACTTTTTAATTAGTTCAATTTTAACACAATGAAAATATCACTTCTTATTCAAACTATTGGGAGAAAATAGTAAAACCTATCCTTTTATTTTAAATATTTGCTTTAGGCTTTACTACACACAGTTGATCCAGTCATCAATACCATTAATAACCCCCTAAATTAGTGAAAATGATGAGTCTTATCTTTCTCAACATGTTTTTTCTATTCTTGGAGGAATGGATGACAATCAAACTCTAAGATCACCTTCTACTTATAAACGAGCACTCTACTTATTCTTCATTACAGTCAGAGTTGAAAATGATTGACAAAGCCTTATCAGACAGTTCAGTGTATTAATTTGAGAGGGTGGCCCAAACGTTTGCATGACTTACCTGTTGGAATCTGGCCTTCAATGTTCTATCACGGCATAACTCCTCAGACACAAAACACATTTTGGTCTTCCATCGTCATTTTCAATAAAGGCAAACTCAAGATGACTGTTATCATACTTTCTCATTTTAGCTGTATTGGCTTTTGCATTTTTTAATGAAGTGGACAGAGTTAAATATTTTTCCCCATTGTACTAATCAGCTCAACCCCGAGAGATGTACTCTCATTGAGTCCACTGTGTGTGTGTTTCGCGGACCCCCAATTTATTGCTCAGGGACCCCAGTTTGAAGACCACCGCTTTATACTACACACGGGTCAGTATGTGATTTTGAGCCAAAGTACCACAAATTGCAGATCTTCAAATACTACAATTACTGATGCTACTTAAACAACATTAAGTATTTGTAAAGCATGTTTTTGTACATTTTAGAATAACTTACTAGCAGCTAGATACCAGTAAGTTACTGTAAAAGTCTTATTGCTTCTGTAATATTATTCACAGTTCGAAAATTACTACTTTAATTCATTTACAGCACTACTGACATATTTCATCTAATAGTACTATTAATGTATTTTCATTGACAGCATCAAAATCATTACTTAATTGTGGACTGGCTTATCCGTCACTATTAAGTGTGATAGAAAAACTCAACAATTGATGGTAATGTGTTGCAGTGGTTTGTTATTGTTTTCAGTGGTTATTTAGATCCCTAAAGTGGAAAGGTTACAGCTTTACTGTGTCCTGTGGCCTGGTGTGCTCGGAAAGGCGAGTGATTCAACCACATCTGGGGTCACCGCTTCATCTGATTCTTGATGTATTGGTAGACTCAGTGGAGGCGCTTCCGATGACGCGGTCCTCCAGTGGATCCTCACGTCCTCTAGATATGGAAGCTTGAAGTTCAGCCTGTTGTTCACGCAGACTTGGTTTTAAAGTAGGCCAGTTCATGCCTGGGAGCAGCCGTGCCGAGTGAACTTCCTTGGTCGCTGTGTGAGGCGGCGTTTTGGAGGAGCCTCCTGGGAGTCTAGGCTGTCAAAGCAATGAATGAAGCTCTGGAAATGCAGCAAAATGGAAATCCGCCGGGTTTGGTTCAGCTGCACATTTTCTTTGCTGGACGTTAAAGTTTGTTAGTGGCTGAAATGCGTTTTTTATTCCTTAGTTTAACATATTGGAATAAAGTTATCCGGTTTTTAGTTTGCAGAGTGCTGAAAGTATTTGGCAGCCATCATTGTGAAGCATCGTCATCATGTGTTGCCTACTACATGAGGGTGGGGGGGAGGACAAATAGCAGCAGGACACCGACTTAAACCCGTTTTTAGTACAAGAACCTGAACCTGCTCTTTATATTAGAACGTAATCAAGAGTATTATTATTTCAGTAATAACATTTTAAAACTTAGACTCATAGATTATTTACACACTGACATATTTCAAGCACCTATTTCTGTTCATTTAGATAATTATGGCTTAGAAAATATTGCATAAAACCACTGAAATTTTTTTTTTTATACAAAACCGCTTGCCTACTAAAAACTGTTGAATATATCCACTCAATATTTTGTTGGGGCTAAAACAAAGTGGACAAACACCATCAGATGACATGGTTCCCCCCAAATCACTGCTGACTGTGGAAGCTTCACTCTAGACCTCAAGGAACACGGATTATGTGCCTCTCCGGACTCTGGAACCTTGATTTCCAAATGAAATGCAAAATGTTCAGTGGAGCACCTAGCAACAGTCCAGTCCTCTTTCTCCTTCATCCTCAGAAGATGTGTATGACATTGTGTGTGGTTCAGGAGTAGCCAAACACAAAGAATGCTGCAGTTGTAGTCCCCGAATATGTCACGTTTTGTGAAAAAGTCTTCTATTACACTTTTTCCTTCCACAAATTTTTCCATCGATTTGTTTGGATAACACTCTGAACAGGCAGCTTCTTTAGCAAAGGTGTTTTGTGACTTTGTGTTTTGGTAGGCGATACAATCCCTCTTATACTGATTTTATCTAGCATTGTAATTTTTCTAAAGAAACTAATTTTGGGGTTTTCTTTAGCTTTAAGCCAAAACAACAATACAAACTAAAATAAATGCTTGGAATATATCACTGTGTCATGAATCCATGTGAGTTTTGCCTTTTAAATTGAAGTTTCAGATGTGGAGCACTAAGGGCTCAGCCTCTGATAGCATCTGATCCAGAATCTAAAACATGTGGAATGTCATGTCTACATTCTGTGGTACTAACAAGCGATTTCTTTGTTTTTCTCCAATTACCAGCATAAAACCACATGTTTCATCCCGACCGCAGGTTTCTTTAAGAGGTAGACAGAAGACCGTACTTTTTTTTTTGATGAAACATTTGATTTCAAACCCTCACCTACGCAAACTTTCCACATGAAATCAAAGTGGAGTTTTCTTCACAGGGTGTCCATGCCTGCTGCTGCTGCTTCTGCTTCAAAGGATGCAAACCGAGCTGGTTTGAGCATATCATTACACTGACTTTTGGATGTCTGTCTCCATGATCGAGGCTGAAGATCCACACAAAGCTTGTAGGTCACTAATTTCAGACCAAAGCCCTCCTGTGGGATCATTTAACTCAGATTAGAAGGTGAGAAAAGGCAACAGTGCTATATGTAAGGTGGCTTTGGACTAAAAGGCTGTTTTGCTACAGTTGTTAAGGTTTGCTTTATGAACCATTGACAAGGACTCCCTCACCCAAGACATGACTCACTGCCAGTAATGCAGCAAAACAACCGCAGTAAGCTTGTTCATTTGCAGCTGTATGGGATGTGGGTTTGATGAGGGTGGCTGAGTGGGTGTGTGACAACAAAGTCGCTGCTGCTGTTTCTAAAACCTCCAAAATAAGTTTCTTTTCACACAGAATGTGCTACCTCCTCAGTAAAATGAGTTTTTGAGCCATAAACTAAATTAACAACAAAGGAGAATGCTGTTGAAGAATCAAAAACATCTCCAGCTGCTTTAATTTTCACTGTCTGGCATTAAGTCAGTTAGGATTACCAGTCATGTCTAATTGCTAAATATCAGACTATCAAGAAACACTTTAAGAGATTTTTTTAAATAACTTTTATCAAAGTCACAAGTTTGAAGACCTAAGGTTACTATGCCTTTTAAAAAAATGTAAGCTTTTGACTAAATAGAAGCACAGCTATATAAACAAATTTTAAGGTAACACCTCAAACACATCATGTCCTTGTGTGACATCACAGGAAGATCGAAAAGAATCAGTCAAAATTGGTTAACAAATCTGGTTCATCATTGTTTCCAATTTCCAGATGCCTGCAGCTTCTAAGTCCACCAGTTTAAACAAAACTTATAAATGTCTAGCTTTCATATCGCGCAGAAAAGGAGACGGGTTCTGTGTTCAAGGGATAAACATGTTTTGGTGCAAAATCAACTCTAGAACAAAAAAATAAAAGACCTTGTGTAAATTCCAGTAAAAAAAATGAGTGAAATGAGTTTTGTACCAACATGAGTTGCAAAGCCACTCGGAAAGGAAGATGGTATTTCTCCAAAAGCAACATAAAAACCCAGATCATATCTTGCAAATGCAAATTTTGATTACAATTTTTTTAATTAAGTTCTTGAGTAATGTGCTTTGGTCTGATGAAGCAAAAATGTTGATCATAATTACTATTGTTACATTTGGAGGAAAGAGTAAGCTTGCAATCCTGGGAACACTAATCCATATTTGAGGTACAGAGGTGGCAGTGTCATGTTGTGAATCTTAGAATTGTAGCTTTCCAATGATGTATAATATGTATATGTACATAGAAAGGGTGTTGCAAAACAAACAAAAAAGATTATGTTCCGTCCACAGGACATAACAGTGCAAATGAGTTAAAATCCTGGAGTACCTCAGAAATGTTTCAAATAAACGGAGCTTAAACAAACACATCATACTTCTCGTGTTTCCAAGAAACCCAACATGAGAAAACGACCCCTCATATGCCTACAAGATGCTCGTTTCTTACTTCTCAGTTATTCCAATTATAAGTGGAGGTTTGTAAACTCCCTAAACTGACACTTGGATACAGTGACAGGCTCGTGTTCATGCTGTCCCACATAATCCCTAACTAGACCTCAGAATAGTAATTCCCCGTTTGTCTGCTCCCAATTACTCTTTTGCACAAGCTGACTCATGAATGCTGCCTAACAGCTGAAGAGCATCACAAATTAGCTCACTTAACAGAAACTTTATTATATTTTTTCAGCCTTGCTGTCAATTTGTGCATTGGGAAGAGGGTTTCCACTCTTGGGCATAATTACGTCGAAACCCCGAGGAAATAAATGATCCAGAAAACAAATTAGAGACATGCAGAGGTATAATGTTTCCCTCCTCCAGAGCGGAGCATCATATGAACAATCTGGAGGCTATTTGGGGGGGGAAAAAAGCTGCTCTCAGAAAATCTGTAATGCTAAGTTTTGTTTGACTTGATATGGCCGGTGCAAAGCCTGCAGTTGACCTAGATTATAAGAGGAAACAGAGACAAAAAACAACAAGAGCTTGAAGGAAACAAAACAGTCTTATTTTACCACAAGCATAGATTACATTTCCACATGACACCCCTCCACTGTATCAGCTGAATACTGATGTCTGAGAAATACCCTCTGGCTTCGCCACTTTAGGTTCCAGTAAAATGCTGAAGCCTCATCTTTTATTCTGTCCAGACGTTAACTGGATCTGATTTGTTCTTCAGTTTAGAAAATTGTAAATAAACATCATGTTAAAAAGAAAAAGGTCAATTTCCCCACTGGGTTACGCTCATCTAGTCTATCAACATTCTTCCTCCATCCATCCATCCATCCATCCATCCATCCATCCATCCATACTGTTGGAGCCTTGTGATAAATGCAATAAAAAATTAGGAACGGATTAAAATGTTTCACAGTACTATCATTTAAAAAAATAAAAGCAGTGAACAGGTGGTGTTTTAGATTATGTTCATGTCAACTTTTTCCAGTTTCATAAATACACTCTTTTTTTTCTTGCCTCAGGTGTTTGGAAATGTTCACAACTTTTTTGGACACCACACTGTCCAGGATTAGTGCAACAGGTGGAGGAATTTGAGTCATTTCCAATGATGCTATGGAGGCAATATTTAGGAACTTTTTCCTTTCAAACACTGAAAATGAAATAATTTATCAGTTTTTGCGAAATTGTTGTGTACCGCTGGTAGTGTACTTCTAAAAAAAAAGGGCTACAACAAGCACCGTGTGTTAGATTTCAAACTGATTTTACAAGTAAGAAAAAGTTTGATTTAAGTAAACGTTGGAGGATGAGTGGTTTTTGTGAAATTCCCAGCACGGTTATGAAATAGTCAGTGATCTGGCTGTTTTAACAACTCTGTAAACAACTCTTCCCACTACACATGATAAATGATCATGTGCACAGAGGTCACAATGGATAAAAAAACACTAGATTAGTCATTCTTCTCTTTTTGTTGTTGTTCTGTTTCAATTAGGTAAACAAACAGAAACAATAATTTAGAGACTGTGGAGAACATTTTGGCTTCCTATTTGATAAATTACTCACACCAATGTTTACCTAATAAAGTAATACACTGAGTAATTAGTATGCAAATGACAAACAATAAAGTCAGTCACACATATGTTAAAACCCCCAAAATAATCAGTCTTCTACTATATTCATTTATAATCTCCATCTAAAGATAAATGCCAAACTTAATCCCACACAGAGTATTAAAACTCTCATCATGAGTCAAAGAGGTGAATCAAAATAAGCATTTATCTGTTTGATCAACCTTCAGGGAAAAATCTTTTATGAAGTTTTCTATGCAGAGGTGTAAGCAGTGTCTGAATCAGACAGCTGTGTATTCAGTTAGTCTTGTTTGTAAATGTGTCTCTGGTTGAAAAGAAAGGCAAACCTGCACAACATACAGAAAGATGCTTCTTATTGAAATCTGGTTTCCATAAAAAAACAAAAACAAAAAAAAAGACGAATCAAAGCTGAGTACCTGCCTCAAGTCTTTGTCATTTTCAACATTCAGGAGCTCATGTTTATTTCCCCATGGCCGACTCGTTAAAGCCACATCACAATGTTTGTGTTTGCTCACAGCAAAATGTCTGACAGAGCGGCATCCGGAGGCTCACGCACAGATGAACACCCACAATAACGGCAACAAAGAGCCTCCGACACTTGGGACAGGCCGACAGGAATTGTTCTTTTATTCCTTGACTGCATTGTTATGCTAAGTGTTTTTAATATGCAAACAAACATGCTGTATGGGTTGGCCGCTGATGCGCAGAGAAACCATAATATGATTGCCCCCCAGCACTATTTTCCTCCATCTATCACACATTAACTGTTCTCTGCTGATAATTTACTTGGTCCTATCACATAATTTACCTCCTATGTCCCCTTGCTGTCAGCTCTGGCATTATTGAAGAGGGCCTAGCCTACTGTCTTGTCTTTGCATTGATGAATATGTAAGCGATGGATAGTTCTGTCGTTAGTAGTTCTGCATACAGTGTAAAAATATGTTTGCAGTACTTAATTTAATTATAAACGCCAGCCAATGACATGTCAAGTAGCATTATGTCCAGTTAATTTAGCTTCCCAAGCTGCATTTTCTTTTGAATATTTTAGATAGGCTCTATGAAAAAAAAATCCATCAATAGGAAGGTTTCCTCACATATTTTTGGAATTATGTTCAACAGAAAAATCCACAAATAGGTGAATCTGCAAATGCTGAACTCTGAGGGGGTTCACAGTAATTAATAGTTTTGAATAACCTTATTTTTTTTTGTAATTCTCTCTTTCAAAAAAAAATATTAGAAATTTTAAAATATTGAACTTTCTACATTTTATCACATTGTTTTGTTCATTCATATTTAAAATATTTCTTTTTTTACCAGTTTAGCAATATCAGCTTAATTGTTGGTGATATAAAAGACTTATTTTAATAGGAATATTCTTTATTTAGTTAATTTGAGAAGATACACAGTGTTTTGTTTCCTTTTCTTCCTGTTTAACACAATTTCATTGACATTGACATGAAGATGGTGACGTTGTTTGGGTTGGGCTTAGAGGAAATATTTCAGATTATTTCAAAATATGAAATGAAGTAGTAAATAAATATCTGATTATTTTATTCAATGTTGATTATGTTTTAGTCCTTTTATCTTCCTTGTAATACATTAAACAGATTATGAACTTCTTTCAGTTATTTAAGTACCTATGCAATTTTATTGACTGTAAAATCACTTTAATTTGCTATTTTTAAAGGAATTTTATGTGTTCATCTACGTAGTCATTGTTTTCCATGTTTGTTCCTTTTTCATTGAAAATGTGCTCATAGCATACAGCAGACCCCTTCCTATTTGCTATTCAGCATTCTAGGATTTTTCTGTGGAACGTAACTCCAAATTATTTGTGGAAAATTTGTTTATTTTCTAATTTTTCGTAGAGCATATGAAATATTCGAAAGAAAATACAGTTTGGGAAGCTGAAAAACCTAGGCACTATGTCACAGCTATTGTTATATTGTATCAAGCAAATCAATAGATGGATGTGGCATAAGTTTCTCCAGCTTAACAGAAACAAAACAGAAGTAATTACTTTTGGACCTAAAGAGGAACGATCAAGAGTCAGCGCAGAGCTTCAGTTAATACAGCTAGAAACTACTGAACAGGCCCGAAATCTAGGTGTAGTTATGGACTCAGACTTGAACCTCCAGGGTCACATAAAGGCAGGGGTGGACTGGGACAAAAATTCTGCCCTGGCATTTTCTGTCCAGACCAGCCCACTACATTATCAGCCGACACTACATAAAAGTCCATAAATCTCACATCATCTCCTCTCATGCATACTACAGTACAAATGATAGCAGTTAACAAATAAAGCACATGTGACTTGCCACATTAGTTCATGTTAAGGCAAGACACTACAGGCAAAAACATGAATTTTTCGTGACCTGGTCAATTTTGCGATTTGTGGATATTTAACATCCTTAACATGTTGGCTTTCAGAATAAAACAAACTACAACTCTGAAACACCTCTAAAATCGACTATTTTTATCATTTTAGTGCGGGTTAGACAGCAGATTTGGCGTTCAATTTTCCGTCTCACTCTTTCCTGTTGACTGTTAACGTGAAGCAGTCTAAACAAAAAGCCCCCAAAAAAGAAAAAGTAAAAAAAAAATGTCCAAAAATGTTATGCCTGTTTAAATTAATGACTAATCACAAACACGAAACGGAGGAATTCGAGGGTCATTTGCACTTCACATTGCATTGAATTATGTAATGCAAATCTTTAATTGCGTTTTTCTCAAACTTAGTTTTTTCCAACATTCAAAACGAATAATCTTGAAATCAGTTATACCTATATACACCAATCTTTCCACCATTGTTCTGTGCTATGGGCTGAAAGAAAATTACAGAGCGATTTGTCAAACCATCATTCTAAAAAAAAAGTGCTATTTTGTGTAAAAAACAGGGCGAAAATGAGTACTTTGGAGCTACTGACACTGTTTTTTGATTTATGGAGTAATGAAATGAAATAAACCTATTTCCCTCTGTAAAAAGTTTTTGATAACATGTTTGATTAGAAAATTAAAGAAAAATTCAATCTGTCTCTCACCAATTTTGAGATGATACGTTTACAAATATATGCAAATTAGCACATTTTTAACCAGATTACACCTAATTTGCATATCTAAACAAAATGTATATCAAAACTTCTAATACAAAAGATGTTTGTTTGTTTTAATACTAGGATTAAGTTTGTCAAGTTTCATGAAGGTATCTTGAAGCTAACTTTTTTCCTTATTCACCTGTAGAGTCTCCCCTTAATGTTTACAGTTGCTATGGCAACCAGAGACCGCTGCCGATAGTAGCTGTTAGCTAGCTTAGCTAAATCATCTGAACAATAATAATCAAAAGTATTATAATCTGGCATATTTAACAAAATCAACCGCAACTACCAACAGTCAGCCCTTCAACTCTGGGCTAATAAGTTGTCACAAGTATTCAGTTACTCAGGTCACAACCCCACGCTAACGTTACTTATCATGGGTTTCTCCACTTTGTGCTCTCCTCGCGCAGCAGCACCTGCTGCTGGGGTGGCGACCCCGGCACCACCTAGGTCTGTCAACCTTAAACATTTAGCAGCTTCCACCTCCAGAGATTTCAGCTTTTTGATCCGTACTTTTTCAGCGCCACCGGGGCGTTTCTTACCCTTCTCCATTTTCAGCTCAGCAGCATCCCGTCTATTGACTGTATCTCCGTCCCAGTCCCACCACTCCAGCCCATGTAATGTCAGGTCTACGTTTCTGCTTGGCGCTGAGTTTCTCCACATAATGACCATTTTCTTTAGTCTGCTCCTCCATTTCTTCTTAATGTTATCCGTAATTTCTCGGTTTAAATGCGTAATTCCAGTCGTCTTTCCTGCTCCGTCTCTGTGTCGCTCTGACAGTGTTGCCCATGGCAACCTATAGTGTAGCCTGACAACATTGCCGACGGGCTCAGACCTCTCCAAAATTGTTACGTGTCTTCTCATTCTTGTCACGTGTCTCCTCATTATCAATGGAAAAAGAACCAATGGGCCGTTGTCCCTGCTTTATGGGTCAGTCGTTGGCCAAAAAAAATAAAATAAAAAAAATCTATATATATTGACCGGCCCCCAAGTGCGTCGGCCCACCGGACATTTGCCCGGTATGCCAGATAACCAGTCCAGCCCTGCATAAAGACAATAACAAGGTCAGCCTTCTATCATCTGAAGAACATTTCTAGGATTAAAGAACTAATGTCACAACAGAACCTGGAAAAACTCATCCATGCGTTTATCTTTAGTCGGATTGATTACTGCAACAGCGTCAGAGAATAGAAATGATTGTTAGCAACACAAATCAAAAAGCCATTGACGGATTTTGATGAAATTTTCAGGAAATGTCTGCAGTAAAGCCAGAACAAGTGATTACATTTTGGAGTTGATCCGGATCACCGTCTGGGGGGGGGTTAGGGTTCAGGACTGAGCTGCCTTGGTGGAGGTCTGCACTCTCAGAGTGATTTTCTAGTTCTTTAAGACATGGATTTTAAAAAGTTCCTCACCAATTTGGATCCATATTCACATGTCTTCATGTAAAGCCAACATCCATGATGAACTCTCCTGTTCAACCACATCCCAAAGATTCTATATTAACTTAAGATGTGGTGTCTGTGGAGGCCGTTGGAGTACAACTCCCTGTCATCTTCAAGAAACCAGTTTGAGATGATCTGAGCTTTGTGGAATGGTGCATTATCCTAGTGTCTAATTGTCCCAAAAAGTCAATCAGACAGCTGCAGCTGATCCAGAACGCTGCTGCTCGTGTCCTCACTAGAACCAGGAAAGTAGAGAACATCACCCTGAAGTCCTTACACTGGCTCCCTGTGGCTCAGAGAATAGACTTCAAAATTACCAAAGTATATTGAAGATCTGCTGTTACTATACCAACCCACCAGACCACTCAGGTCCTCTAATTCCAGTCTACTCAACATCCCTAGAATTAGAACCAAACATGGAGAAGCAGCTTTCAGTCTCTATGCTCCTCTAATCTGGAACAAACTTCCAGAAAATTGCAAAGCTGCTGAAACACTGAGTTCTTTTAAATCACACTAAAAACGTATCTGTTTAGAACTGCCTTTGAGTAATGCTTTGATGTATCATGTTTTATGTATGGTTCTTGCTGTTTTTACTCTATATGCTTCGTCTGTGTTTTACTGCTGTTTTTATTTTGTCTCTTAATCTTGTAAAGCACCTTGAATCACCTTGTTGTTGAAAGTGTGCTATACAAATAAAATTGTCTTGCCTTGCCTTTATAGGTAAAATAGATATAATATAACAAAGCATAACAATAATATTGTAAACAGGAAGAACAAATTAAATAAATAAATACACGAAACAGTGCCAATAACTTGCCGTTATTTGAGGATTTCCCTTTATGAGAGCTTCAAGGAAAAATAAATAAAATAAGAAGTGAAATCCAGGCAACCAATCCATCTCCCAGAAGGGTAAATCTGTTATATTCAATATATTTCTTTTCTAACCTCAAGAATAAGCTCCTAACCCCATAAATATATCACCACTGTATTGCACTAAGACATGGATGACTCAAATCCTTCATGAGAAAAACTTGTGGCAGGGCACTCTATCAGCTCCACTTTCTTCCCTCATGAGGACTCTTGGATTTATGCATAGGAGAAAACACTCAGAAAGACAGCTGCATCAGAGCAGTCGAGGTGAAGGCCGTCAAAACTTATCCAAACAGAGGCAGAAGTTTGTGGAGAAGGGGGGTGATTTAGTCTGGGAAATGAACGGATGATTGGTGTTTCCCGGAAAATTTCACAGCCCTCGACTTCCAGCAGAGAGAGGGAGAGAAAAAAGTCCATTTCTAATTTTAGAGAGGAAAAAATATTCAAAGAGGAAGTCATCTGAGTCACTTGGTGTCAAGGTCCTGGTGTGAGAGCTAATAGTCAGTTACTGACTAACAGCTAACAGAACTGATTAATTTTTCAGCAACTGCCTTCAAAATAATAAGCCACTACTTTTTAATCTCAAAGACAAATTTTCAAATATAATACATCACGATTTATTTGAATAAGGTTTCATATTCTGTTGTAGATTTTGTAACAACATTGTTTTTAAAACTCTTCCCATGAGCATTAGCTGTGTTTGCATTTGTCTGTTTTTGCATGTCCTGTAAAAAAACAACAACACTCACGCTATTTTCTTCATACGAGTGTTTTGAGAGATGGACCCAAAAAACAATTACAATGTCATCGTAATGCGTAGAAATTCCCTCGTCACTTAGCTGCATTAAGACTGAGGTATCATTAGCTGTGTTAGCATTAGTCAATCTTTAAGGTGTCTGTTAATGACTGATATATATATATATATATATATATATATATATATATATATATATATATATATATATATATATATATATATATATATATATATATATATATATATATATATATATATATATATATATATATGTGTGTGTTTTTGCATTCCCTATCAAAAAACATATCTATTTGGCTTCATACAAGTGTTTTGAAAGAAATACCTAAAAAACAACTGCATTGTCATCGTGATACGTTGAGATTTCCTTGTCAGTTAGCTGCATTAAGACTGAGATAGCATTAGCTGTGTTAGAATTAGCCTGATATTTTCTCTCGTCTTTTCTCACTTTTGATGATTTGTACCACATTAAATTAGAACTGTCCAACCTTAAGTGTAAAGACTGAGTTAGCAGAATCCATATTAACATAGGCCATTTTAAGCATAATTTATATCCAATTAAATCGGTCACACAGATGGTGTTTTTCAACATCTGCTTGTGAACAGTGTTTAGGTGGAATAAAATCCTAATAAAATATTACCCACAATCTTTTATTAGCATTTTAAGCAACTGTAACGCTGTTGCTAACTGTTGTTAGCAATGTAAACCCATGGGTTTATATTGCTAACAGCAGTTAGCCTAAAAGGAGTGTATTATAAGCAAAAATGAACTTGCAACTGAAACAGGATTAAAATTGGTGTTAAATTATTCCCAGGTCAGAGTTCCTACAAGTAAATGGAATGCAGTATTACTACATTTATTAGAAAAAAAAACAAAAACGATTAAAAACTATTGGTGACCGTTTCCAAATTATAAAAGCGAATGGGCAAACAAAAGCCTAAAAACATGAAACATTGTCTGTTTCTTGTTTAAGGGGTTCTAGAATGTTTATTGACAATTTGAAACTGTTCTTTGAGCCTCTATATTAGTATAGACAAATTGGCCGAGCAATTTATGTATTTCATCATCTTGCGACGCCACCTTCGTAGCAGTGACAAGTGTCAGTAAGTCAGAGTTAGCACGCTGATAATCGCTGTACTCAGTCCACAGGATGTTGGTACATGCAACTATATTTTACTTTTACTTGTGCTTCTAATACTAAAGCAGTAGGCCTATTTATTCATACTGTACTGTAGGTAAACAAACACCGTCTCCCCATGACTAACGTTAAGCTAAGCACCTGAGTAACATAAGCTTTTTTATTTGGGGCAACCTCAGCAGTGAGGTTCATAGATTGTTATTAAGACACCTGACCGTAACAGCTAACAGAATTTTCCATGCAGTGGGGCCAACTTTCACTGAAAGTTGTAAACACAAGCTTGGAAACTGATACGACTTGCACAGTGTAAACATTACATAGTTAACATTAGCGAGTAGCAATAGCTAGGTTTAAGATTCTGAACTCTGAATGCTAGTTATTGTGGCATGATAAGAAATGTGCTGTTTTTATTTGGAACGAAATCCTTTCAGTTTATGTTTTTTATCTATTTGTGGAGAACACTTTGATACTCAGGACTTTGTTGGGCCCTGATAAATGACTAAATACAACTCCATAATAAACGCCCTACAATGGAAAGACGGGTTTTTAATCTCCCACTCAGTGAAGATATGAATAATAAATGAGCTGCGTGCTAATTAGCCGGTTTACCCCAATGGCTAAATGACGCTGCCCGAAGCTAGATATTCCCATTACATCCCAGATAGTTAAATGTATTTTTTGGTTTTCCTCTTGTCCAACAACGATGTTAGCATTAGCTAGGGCCAACATCGACCTGCGGTTGGCACACAACAATGTGTTGCATTGCCACAACAAACATTTATATATTGTCGACGTTGAAGTGGGTTGGGACAGGAAAATTTAAGGAAGTGTGTCTAAGTGGGCTACAGCTTTTATGATGTGTAATTGCAACTTTGCTACAAAATTCTACAAAAATTCTACAAAATTACAAATTTGCATAGCAAAGCACAGCACAGACTTATTGGTATGGTACATTTGTCACCCCAAGCGCCGATGTTCAACAACAAACAAGGTATATGCAGTTTCAAACCCATTCTCAGTAAAACAAAACGAGCAGAAGAACTTTACTGTTATGGTTTGATTTCCAACGTGATTACAATGTCCCCCAATTTGCGGTCACTGTGTACATTTTATGCATACCAACATTACCTCAGTATGACTCATACATAGAAACGAAGCAAAATGCAGATCAAAATGCGATACGTTACTCCCCCCCACTCCCCTTGATGATGCATTCCTCGGTGATAACAAGCCAAAAACAAACTGTATTTAATGATATTACCAGAAAGCCTCCGGGACGTTGTGACGGATGGTGGGCACTGATGAGACTGTGTATCTGTTATGTTATGAGTGTAGGAAAAAGAATCAGCCTGAGGATTATCGAGTTTTAGAGTGTGGAAGCAGAAATGGTATCATGCCACTGCTCTGTGTGTAGGTGTGCATTAGCATAGGTGAATGTGTTCTTGGATGAATAAACTTGGCAGTGCAGCATGTGCATGAATCTGGGCAGTAAGTGATGGCTGAGCAAAGAAATTTGAGCCGTTTAACATTTGGAGACTTTATGCTATAAAATGATAATGATGTTATGAGAGTGGTTTGTGAAATGCTTCTGCAGAGGCCAGATATGGTGAGGTATATACAGACAGACTGCAGCAACAGGTGGCAGATTTCACAAAAACTCATGCCCAGCGTGCCTTTTCCGGTATTCTGTCATTGAGGATGAAGATGAGAAGGGACTAGTACTTCATTTTAGAAATACCTGCATTTCCACAAATTAATGCATCCATTCTTAGTCACACTGACTGAATTTCAAGGTTTGTACACCTTTTACAACACTTCTCTAAACTTAAATGTAATCATTTTCTGTCCTTTTGAGCCAGTTTTAAAAACCAAAACTCTTTAGATAGTAATGCCTTTAAAAACAGAACCAGAAAACACCAGAGACTGCAAGAAAGAGAGAACCGACTGATGGATGGATGGACGGACGGACAGACAGACCGATGGAAATACTTGGGGTATAACAGTACGTGTATCCGTATTCTGAATTTTTTGGTACAGCACACAGTCCTACAGTTTCCACACGGAAACATAACTCAATTGCACTTTAGGCAGCAACACATTGGTCTCTGTAAACAAATTTAGTGCAGCCAGCCGTCCTGCTAGCAGAAGTTATGGCCAGCGACTCTTCTAAGGGAGAGTAGAAACTTGAATGCCTGCTTCTGTTGTTGAAGCCTGCACTTTGTCAGTATCCCGGTGTGACAGAACAACACAATTTCATGTTAACTGGTTACCAACTTCAAGTAGTGTCAGTGGTTGCTGTTAGCAACCACAGATGTTACTGAGCCGAAGGACACCGCTTAGCTGCCCTCGTTGTTACTGTTCTCTTAGAGTAGCAATAAAGTATAAGCAGACTGGACATCTGACGGTAATAATGTGTGGTAAAATGTTTCTTCCAGGAATTAGTCAGTGGCGTTTGCATTGATTTTCACTAGTGCAGCTGGAAGCTGAATGAAAAGAGCACCATGTTTATGTGGGACACCACAGTGTAAAACACACGAAACCAAGAGAAATGCTAGCTGCTCGATGAAAAGCAATTCTGCTCGCTGATTAAACCATTAGACTAGCAGTGCGCTGCAGTCCCTCTCACCTCACCTGCATAACTCATTTAACCTGCTGTCAGCTGGCTCAGGTAACAGCCTAACCCTCAATTAACCTGTTACCACTGCTAACACAGACAGATAAAAAAATATTCATTTCATATCCCAGATTATTTATTCACATACATTTTTATTTTATAGGAGAACAATTTTTTGGGAAATTTACTGCAAGTACGATTTGATTTTAAATGTCATTAGACAAAAATATATATATATTATTTTCACTTTGTTCCCTGACTGTACCCAAAATGTACCAAACCGTGAAATTGAAACCAAGGTATGTACCGAACCAGGTTTTTTGGCGTACCGTTACACCCCTAGGAAATACAAACATTTTTCATACTCTAAATGACGATTTCCCAGACTGCATTGGAAGCCTAGATTATATTTCTTCTAAAAACTGTATAATAACTACTGTGATTGACATCTCACTCATTTACCTGCCTATTTTGCTGTACATGTTTGGGCAAGCCAGCCTCCACCTTTATCCTTCCTGTTATTACACACACTGTTATAGCAGCGTGCAGCTTTCAACTCAGCTCTGCCTACCTCCAACCTACGCTTCTAATGAGGTAGAAGAACTAAAGTCACAAGTCTAGACGTGTAAAAGGTTGTCATTTCAACAGTAGTACAGATTTAAGTCATAAATCATGGGATATGATATAAATATAAAACTACAGTCTTAGATTATTTCCACTCTTGGGGGTACAACCAATCACAGCTAAAGAAAAAAAGTAGCGCTCCCGGATTGGCTGCTGTGTAAACCTCAGCCCATATTGTGTCAAGTAGCATTGCGTCTAGGTATTTCATCTTCATAGGCTGCATTTTTTTCCTTGAATATTTTAGAAGTGTGCTACGAAAAATCGAAAAATTCACCGATACAAACAATATGGAATCACGTTCCACACAAAAAATCTATGACTAGGTGAATGCATTCGCTGATTGGAAAGTTTAATAATACCAAAAATGTTTGAGAAAGACTGCAAATTATTAGGACACCTAACACAGTGAACAGGATGGTACTGTAATCCATTTCCTGCTGCTCCATGCGAGTTTGAAGCTTTCCAGTTCTGTCCAGCGCCCTTTACTGATCTCAAAAGCGAACAGTTTTGTTACCCCAGCCACATTTTTCTCTTATCTCTTCCCTGCTTTCGTACAGTCCAGAAAACATATTTCATTCATCTTCCTTTTCTTAAATTATTCATTTCAACCAATTCAAGATTTGGAAGAGAAATACTATATTACAGTATTTATCTAAAAGTATGACATTGAACTTCCACAGGTACAGAAATACAAACATACACAGGTTTCTGTGTCAGTTAAGGACGGTGAAACAAGATTTAGTTACACGGAACTGTGATGCAAGAGGGCTACAACTCACTGTGTCTCTGCTTGTCTATAAAGCTCGCCAAAAGAGCTCAGGGAGAACACAAAACTGGTTCAACCAGATGGGTGTAGTAGCAGGGCAAAAATAAATAAATAAATAAAAACCCCTGAAGGGTAATCATAACTTATCTTAATGCAACAGTGGGAAAAGCAGGTACGCGCTTATAAAAAAGGTGTTTTAAACAAAGGAACATCGCTTTGCTATGAAGAGAACGAATTTGAGGGGAGAATCTGCCTCTTTCTATACGATTATTTGTATATTATTATTTGTTAGTTGTCAGCCGTTATCATAATTCCCATGCAGACAGTCACTAATTAAAGGCTTCAGCGTTCTCAAGCAACATTGGCATTTTCTCATTACTTAAAAATTCCTATATGGTAAAAAAATCTATTAAATTTGACTCCTTAATTTTTCTTAATTAAAGATAATAGTGAATTGTGACTTTAAAACCCCACATAACATACCGAACTGTGATTTTTGTGTACCGTTACACCCTTAAAAAATACACAAATTGGTATAAATTTGCTGCAACAAGCTCAGACATGCTGTGGAGAAATAAGCAAATTCACCAACTATTTTCAAAATTTGTTCAATAAAATATGGTTTTTTTAATTATTTGAGCAGAAATGTATCTGATTTATCTTTATTAAAGTGTACCGAAAGCATAGCGAACTGTTGTTTTTCTGTGTACCGTTACACCCATAGTCAGTATAATGCTCTTTTATGGCCGCTCGTACTAAGTACTGCCGAGACAGACAGAGCTGGGATTTGAACCATCAACCCACCGATTGATCCTGTGTTATTTTTTACGGTTTTTGGGCCTGAGTGGCCTTTATTGACAGTGGACAGAGTTTTTTGAAGGGGGAGAGAGGTGGGGGAAGACATGCGGCAAAGGTCGCCCGGGACGGGGACTTGAACCAGGGACGGCCGTGTCGAGGACCAAGGCTTCTGCACATGGGGCAGCTGCTCTAACCACTATGCCACGCGACACCCCATCCTGTGTTACTTTTAAGAATATTTTTTCTAAAGTCGTTAGAATCGTCAAGATTACATTATGGCAAATTGCTGAACCATGAACACAGATTTTATTTAAGGCAAATGAGGCCTGCAGTACCTTAGATGTTCTGGATTCTTTCGAGGTCTTCAGGACGAGTTCTCAATGCGCTCCTGGGGTAATTTTGGTAAGAAAACCAAAAGTAAAAAAAACCTTTGAGATCTTTTAGTCTACTTTGTATCTAAATACGGGTTGTATTTAAATAATTTCAAGAAATTTATAGGGCAATAAAATCAGGCCTTGGTTTGGCTAGTGAAACTGAACCAAGTAGAAAAACGTGGCTAATCATCCTTTTGGACAGATTCTTTGAAAAAAAATGTTGTTTAAAGATCTGAAGCATTCAAATGTTTTAAAATGTTTCTTCTTCAGTGGTAAATATGGCTTAGCAAAAAATAAAAATGATCAAATGATCAGACTAACGACAAATAAACCTTTTTAAAACTCCGGGGGACAAATGGGAGGTTTAGATGAAAAATGTCACCAAAGACACTACGGCACTGACTGAGCTGAGATGCCACCCCCACTTGTTCTCCTTGTGAGTATTATGAAATCCCATTCGTCAGTTGAACGAAATGTCCATTCCTACACAATCACAACGTTGCCACATCTTCACTCGAGCTGAGTTGTGGGAAAAGGCTCCTGATTTCAGGGCAAGCGTAGTCGGACAGTGTGTCTCTGTTTCAGAGGAACGGCTTATGTAACTGTGGCTTTCAAAACAGAAAGAGTTTTTTTTAAATGAATATTGTTCCTTTTGTTATGGCAAGCTGTTTGAGTTGGCGTGTGTTCTTAAAGAAAAAAGCCAGGATTAAGTGATGTGGTACAAAACAAATAAGAAAAAGGGAGTGGAAATATGTTGATTTGTAGGCCTTAATTGCCTAAAATACTCCGTTACCCATAATGCTACAATAACACCCAGCACAGGCCTAATTCAGTGTCACTCGCTCCAGATGCTTCCCTCTAGAGCGAGAAGGCTAATTTCCCCTTCTCTCCACCTTGGAACAACCAGAAAATGATCCATCATGCAGCCCTCTTTCATTAAATGTTGTAAATGTGACGTTTGAGCCCTGTTGAGACGTGACACACCGAGATCCTGCAGCAGGGGGGGACACCATGAGTGGGAAGCAGCACAGTTGTTGTATATGGCTCTTAAAACTCTACATCTTACTAAAAAACAAGCTGTTTTAATATAGAGAAAAGTGCACAAAATAAATGGAGAAAAAAAAACTGATGCAAGAACCGGATTGCACAAGTGTGTGCAGTTGTAAACTAATACTTTGGTAAAGCACTTTTAATTCAAAAGGAGCAGTCTTTGGTAGGCGGTCTGCAAGGATACCATAATCTACCCCACAAATATTCTCCAAACCAGTTTCTTTTTTTAAATAAAATCTTTTGTCAGTTCATTTCGACTAACTGTGATGCCATAAATTGAAATCCCTCTTCAGTCTCTGATTTCCCCTGAAGGTTTTGGGTCAAGGGAAACATTCTGAGCGTGAGATCATATTTCTCAATCATCAGCGTCACTCAAATATTTTGATGACCTGGATCCATCCTGGTGGTAAACGAAGAGGAAGAGGAAGCACAGGAGAATCTGGCGAAGGACCTCCCTGGAGGATCTGAGGCTCGTCAATGTCGTCTGAACTGGATCCACAAGAGCTGTGAATAACCTTCAACCTTCTCAGATTCATCTTCTATTTCCTTAGTATCCACCCTTCCATGTTCAGGGTTATGTGCAGGTTTAGTTTTAGTTAGGGGTGTAACGGTACACAAAAATCCCAGTGCGTTACATATTTGGCGTTTTAAAGTGACAGTTCGGTACGCTTTCAGTAAAGTTAATTCAAGAAAAAATACAAAATGTACATATGACTTAAACAAAGAAACTTCTGAAATTAATTTGATTTTATTATGTTCTATAACCTAAAAAAAAAGTTGAAAGTTTAGAACTGAGTGGAGATTTGATTAGATAAAAAAATAAAATAAAAATAGTACCGGCAGACATAGCCAGAGTGGAAAACAATATAACCATTTGAAAATAGTCAGTGTTAATGTTTAAATAAAATGTTGCCCATATGTGAAACTTAGGGATGGGCATAATTAATCGACAATTAATTTAATTGATCATTAAGAATTTCATCGATGACATTTTTTTTAACCTATCAATTAACGCATGTTCTGTTGCATAGTGTGAGTTTTGAAGGAATCCAATTAATTTTGCTATGTGGCAGAAATTAAACATTTTACCACACGAGGGCGATGACTGAAAATAAAACCCACAGGCCGACTCAGTTTCTGTGTATTTCAAAAGTAGCATTGTCATGAAGAGGTCGCAGCAAAGTGTGGCGTGGGACCACTTTGACTAAAAAAACAAACAAACAAAAAAGTCTCGGTTCACTGCCAACACTGCGAAGCTATGTATAAGTACTTGAACGCACTTCCAACCCTGGTTAGAAGCGGAGCATCCAGTTCTTGGTCTCATCCTAGCATCAAGTCGGTGTTAGCACGGAGGAGCCGAGATGCACAACGAGGAGAGAAACTTACTCAACGATTACTTTCTGAGGGAGGCTCCGCCACCCCTGGATTGCACCCCTACAGACTGGTCGAAAATGAATTAAACAAGATTCCAGAGGCTTGCCAGGTTAGCACGGAGGTATGTGTATCACAGTCTGTCCCCTCACAGCAGGTGATCTCGGCGCTGCAGGTCAGACTCGACAGCAGCCTGATGACCGTCAGTCTGGTCACCAGGCTGCTTTCGCGTTTGACCCCAGCGCATGTTAACATGCTCATCTTTCTCAACACAAATCAGTAGACTGATGCTAAAGTTGTGTATAAGTTACGGTTTCTTTTTTGTCTTTTTTACTCTGTTAATGAGCCAAACTTATTGTTAGGTACACTGATCTCTCTCATCCTCTTTCTCGACTCTTTTTGCCAAATGTAACACAAAACTATCAGACCTATAATTATTATATTTTTTTTATTAAGTTATTGTTTAACATGACTTTTTTTTTTTTTTTTTTTACTCTTTTGGAGAAGAAAAAAAAGCTGTCGGCTCCGCTGCTTATAGCGCATATTTTCTTTGTGCAACTACCGTGAATTTCGTGGTATTCTCACAGCATTTTAATATAGCCTATGAACACTGAATTTTAATATAAAAATATAAATGATTAATCGAAAATCGATCGCTAATTCTCCCGATGATCGATGAAGACAGTTTAATTGAATGCCCATCCCTAGTGAAAATAAAACATGGTTAAATCACTTTAATGTTTTGACAGCCTAGTCTCCCAGCTGTACTTGAATGCAGCTTGGGAAGCTGTACAGATAATCCCTTCTCATCAACGTGGATTCCACCAACTTGCTTTTTATAGAAAATAAGGAGTTTGGGCTGATTGGATGCTACTGGTAGCCATGTGGACGTCAGCTGGTTCTTCTGTAGTATCAGTGATGTTTACATTCAGCTTGACATTGTTTCAGGTGAGTCATTCAGTTCAGAGCAGAGTGTGTTATGGACCTTATTGTTGATGAAAGATGCATTCACTGCAATGTTCTGGTTCAGTCCATCTTTCTCTTTCTACTGTAGCTGCATGAGAAACCATTAATGTTCCCAAATAGAGTTTAGTGAGAGCTGGGAGACCTTTCTGTCTTGTTTTGGTGTCGCTTTTTAAAGTTGGTCTATGGAACGCTTCACTGTGCTCTGAGTTCTAAACATTTTGCATGTGTTCAGGCAGAAAACAGCTGTATTTGTTTGGTACACATGAACAGACAGAGCTGTGCCACTGAATATGAATACATGTACCATTACACCCCTAGTTTTAGTCCACCTTTGAGGTTTTGCTTGTAGGCCAAACATTTTTGTGTGGGCAGGTCAGATTTGTTGAGTGTGCCAACAGTGATGTCTCATTGTCACATTGCATGGCGCAGTGCATGGTTATCACGTAAAGTTGTCATATTTTCGGTGTATGTGAGGCACATTTTGTAATTTCTCGCTTTAAAATCAAATTACAATTTCCATTTTAAATGCAGGACTCTCTTTGTCTTCTCAATTAGAAATAAAGCAATTAGTTTCAAAACATCAAAAAGAGCCTAAAAAAAGAAGAAACATGCCACAACTTCAAACAGCTGACATTTTCTCTTCCCATCTGCAAGCATAAGGCTGACGTCTCCTTAAGCTTTAAAAGATGCATGACTTACAAGTATTACACGAGTATTACGCAATTCCCTGCAGCCAGACGTATGATGCATTCTTAGGAGACTCATCACTGCTGGCCAACAGCTGACAGACATCATGCATGAGGAGCTGTTGTCTTTTTGTATTAAATTATCTTATTGCTTGTGCTAAACACCTAATCTGTTTTTGTTTTGCAGCTCATTAAGGTAAACTGGCCTGCAATTTGTTTGCAATCTTGTCGATGCTATTCAAATATGCTAAAAAAAGAGGAGCTCATCAGGGGACAAAAAAAACCCCATTTATCACTGCTGCCAGGGTTTTAGAGATGAAATGAGTCAAAGCCAAGTAATCATGTCAGAGTTGTTTTGATCCACTGTCGTTGGGGGTGCTTGAAGCTGAAAATTTGTTTTCATGAATAAAAAAAATATCAACTAACATCAGAAAGGCATCAAAACCTCCAAACATGCTGAAATCAAGCTGAGAATTCACTCATTGGAGACGAAAAAGCCTGAGAGGTCAGAAAAACTCACTTAAATTTCCATTATTTCTGAAGAAAATTGGCCTTTATACGTGGAAAGGATTCAGCTGCCCAAATGTCATCGAGTTAAACGCCCTGACAATAGCAGCTGAATCCCACTTTGCTCATTCGTCATAGCGCCTACCTTACAAACATTTTTTTGCATATGGGGTAAACCGTGTTAAAGTTTCCTAGTTAGTCTATCTAGCGTCTGTTTACGAAAGTAAAAAAAAGCACTGCGGGAACTCATGACAGATTAGCATTATTATAAAGCCACAAACCATCTCCTGTCTTCCAGTGAGCGTAGAGGTAGGGGTAGACCCGAGCCTGGGGACACAGTAACACTGGGAAATAGGATTCAGAGACTAGAAACATCTTTTATTGTTACACGGAGGGGAAATTCAGGCGTAACAACAGCATTTGAAGCATTTAGATTCACACAAGAAAATATATATATCTGGGGCAATTTATCTTCCAGCAAAATCTGTTATTGTGAATCTCACTGCGTAGAGGCAAATTTTAACCACTAAACAAACTGACTTCAAAAAAAAGGCCCAAGAAGCAGGAGCAGACTGAGGCTAGAGGTCAGAGTAGGTTCAGGAAATAATATTCAGCCAAGAAAACAAGGAGGTTTGGGGACAAAAGATCACAGACTGCTATACTGCAGACTATATTGTATTAAAAATCTCAATTCCAGAGGAAATCCTGCCTTACTTTCAAACATAGTTGAGATTACAAACACTAAAAAACAACCCGAATAGAATTCAAATTACTCTATTATCCCTGGAGGAAGGATATGAATATAATTTTTCACTCATTTTGAAGAGCACTCAGCAGAGAGGCTACTATCAATAGCTGCATATAGAGTTACCACTGAGTCCTCTCTCTCATGTAGGAGGAATACACTACATTTGTTGCTTCGGATTTAAATGTATTATATGCGCCTGCAGACAACTTTATGAACTCCTGCAGTTAATGTGTATGCGAGGGAGGATCTGCTTGTGATTGATGCTTTCTGCTTTTAAAAACAACTTGCACGCACGCAGCTAAACCACTATAAATCATCTACATGACTCAACAAAGCATGGATATACAGTTGAAGTGTTATGATTAAACTGCATTACGTAACTGTTTAATTAAGGAAAATTGTCCAAAAGGCATACATTTTTTCCCCTGAATAAATCCTTTGATGATCCTCCATGAAAAGCTAACATGACAACGAATATTTAGGTAGTTCAAGCTTGAAACTGACCTGATCACCCAAAAAAGAAGTCAGTTTAGTTTAAATTAATGAGGGATGTCAGAGGGTTTTACACTATTAGCCCGACATCTTCATTTCTTGTCCAAGAATGACATCAGTGTAACAGAAGAATCAAAGATTTCTCAGTTGGTCAATAAAGCAATAGAGTTTCAAACCCAGTATCATTTTTTTTTATTCAAAAGAAATAATTGTTACGGTTAGGAATTAAAAAATCTTGCTCAAAAGCACAAAGTTTTTTTATTTATGAGCTGCAAACCATAAAAAATGTGTGAAAGGTCTGATCAAAAGTATCATTAATCAAGAGCCACAGGCCTGCTAAGACGCGATTGCACTGGGCGATAACGGAAATTTATGAGGAAGACATACTGTAGCTGACAAGGTGCACTGTTTTTTTTTTTATCACAGTGGAAATACATTAGTTTTAAACTTCACAGGGCTCCATGCTACATAATTCAACAACATAGCAGCTCAGTAATGTCACTTTTTACCTTAAGATGGTATTTTCAGCTCAGCTTAACCTCATTTTTAGTTGTGAAGCTAAAAGATTTTAAATATTTTGGCCACTATAGCCCACTGAAGAAAAAGACCCTGAAAAGGTTTGTGAAAAACCTTACGTTTTTTTCCCCCTCTTTTTATATAGATTATTATAAATATAGAGCAATGCAGATAGATGTTGGTGCTGTTTTTATAATTTTTAAACTCGTTTTGGGACTACAGTAGTACAATAGTGACCTGTAATGGCGCGTTCACACCGCACGCTTTGTCGGCGTCAAAAAACGCTCACAAAGCGACTAGTTTGAAGTGTACACATTTTTAAGTCTGAAGCTTGCAAAGCTTGCAAAGAGCAAAAGCAAAAAAACTTGCTGAGCAAAAAGAGAGAGAGCGTGGGCGGGGCTTCCTCTGTTGTCGGATGTTTTAAACAATGGCGGATCATATCGAGAGAGTGGCTTGGCTTTATTTGCTAAATAAAGCTAGACAACGTCAGGCGCATCAGCGCCGTTTGTGGATACATCCCATTCTCGAGAGGCGTTCTGAGTTTTGGAGAGTTTAACCATTTTCTCCAGGAGCTGCGTATGGATGAGGTTCACTTTCAGCGCTACTTTAAATGTGTAGTGACGTTACTACAGTGAAACGCTCTGATTGGTTGACGTTCAGGGGGACGCCGCCGAAAGTTCACCAAGCTGAACTTCTGCGTTGCTGGCTTTTTGCTTGGAAAGCAGCAAAAGTTTCAGCCAAAGCACACAAAGCACCGCGGAGACTCTGACGGCCTCAACTGTAGACTCAACATGTAATCTTGCCGTTCTAGGTGTTGACGTTTTGGGCGGTTTGAACGCTGCTTAAGTGTCAGGAAAGAAATATGCCAATTTAGGAAATTTTAGAGTAACCTCTAAATTCAGTAAAATAACCAGTAGGTTTTGAGAAAGTCACCTGTAATTTCCAAGAAGGTATGGGCAACGTATTGCGTATCACTCTTCACAACCACTCCAAATCTCTGACTAACTTTAGAGAAAATATAAGGTTGAAAATAAATCTGAAGCAGACCTTATAACTGTTTACATACTCTGATTATTAATGCAGCAGAAAAATTCCTCCAGGATGTAACTGCTGAGTTAGGTTTTCTACTGTTGACAGGTGACATCACATAACGGCACGCTCTGACAGCAGCTGTCAAAGGTTTTCTCCAAATCAAAGAAACCCTCTGCATTTTCCCCACTATTAAGATTCATGTCACTGTGGCATTCACCTGTGCGTTAGTGTCTGGTAACACAATTAGGTCATTTTGTCATTTCACAACAGCTTCCCAGCCCACTTGGGTGATTGTTTTCAGACACACACATAACTCCAAATCTAACAGGACACCTATTGAACATGAATCACACCCACTGCGATGCCCATAGTGCAGCACATGGAGCTCATTAAAAACAACAGCTCATCTTTCACCATTGCCCGGGTGTGACAAATCTAATCAGAGAAAACCTTTCACACCCACACGTCCTGATACTTTGTTTTGCCTACAAAACAAACAGATAAGTAACAAACACATTAATAAACAACAATACAACATTTGACACAAACCCAACAAACCAGTTTGTGCAGAACAGCCTTTGCCACGAATAATTTTTGTTTCTTTTCTTCTTAAATAATTTAGGCTTTTTTTTGTGGGGTTTGTTACTCAACATTTCGGAGGGTAATATTTTACAGGGAGGAACTGTCATATTTTTAGGTTGCGATATTTTTTCCTTTTTTAAAGATGCAAATTTTTTTTCAAATGTTTGCATCATGAAAACTTAAGCAAACTATTAATCAAGTTAAAACAAAAAATATTAGGTTAAAATAACTGCTGAATTTTTAGCTGTAACATTAGCTTTACTTGGTTGGCTGGTTGTACGTTTGCTCTGTCAACAACTAGTTTTCCTAATTTGTTTCCCATTTTTATTTATTTGTTCTTCTTCTTGAATCTATAGTTTCATTTACAGTGCAAACAAACCTTAGTTGACAAAAATCTGCTTTGGCTAGCTAGCTACAAGAATTTACTATTTACTAATATGCTATCTACTTCCTCTTCGATGATCTTGTTTTTAGCTCAAATTTGATTACATATTGAGCTTAAACACAAGGTTAGAACATTATTTACTATAGTATTTACTGTTGTATTCTATAAAGAACATACAGCTTAGGGCATTTAGATTTTTATTAGTTCCTAGAAAACTAATTTAGCTTTGACTAGCTTGTTGATTGGTATCTCTGACACAAGCTAATTATCACAGTTTCACTTTTTCTTATTATCATAGGTGACCTTATTGTTGCGAAATGCAGTAATCATTTTCAAAAACATATCTTTAAAGCTTGAGCTTTTTCTTAAAACTAGCTCACTAAATGAATCAACTTAGTATAAACTATCTGTGTTTCTGTGCTAACCGCATGAAAAGTCACAAAATGAAACAAAAAAACCTCTAAAGTTGGCAAGCAAAGTTAGTATAGATCTATCCTGTCACGTTTTATGATAAAAACACATTTTTATTATAAATTCAAACTAAGTCACGATATATTAAGTTAAAACATAAAAAGATGCCAGTTTAGCTTAGCCTAGCTTAACCTAATTTCTTATCAAAACTTTTCTTTAAGCTAGCAGGGAGAATTAATGCATTTAGTATATCAGTTTTCACTTTCTGTCAGAATACATTGCATCTCAGATTCACCTTTAAATTAGGTTAATTTTCTGAAAGATTTTATATCTTAATAATTCAACTTTTTGGTTGTTTTATGATACAGATGGTGTTGTAATGTGTTGGGAATATGCTACAAAATTAAACAGTAGGTTGTCTTTTGTTTGTTTGTTTTTTTAAGAAGAAATCTGTTAAAAAGGCAAATTAGATCTTAGTCAAGCTAACATTTTTCATGTTGAGTTCCTGATTTTTCTTATTTAGAGTCCACTAGCCTGAGGGCAAAAACTCCTACTCAGTCACCCTGTGTTCGCCGCCTACAGCTAAGACATATTCAGTGCACAATACAGAATTAGAATTATGTGGTAACATTTATTAGCGAAATACTTTACAGTGAAAATCTTTCTTTTTGAATCAAATGAGCTGCTAAAGTTGGAAAAATAATAAAAGACTACAGATTTGATTCAGATTTCTGGACAATTTTTGTGTCCTAAATTCAAATCTAAAAATAAGCGGCTAAGTGTAAATGATTTCCTGATTATGTTAAAAAGAATCTTTGGAAAGGGATTTTATAGAAGATTTTACAACAAAGTTTCATTAAACCATGACAAATAATAAAATAATATAAAGGCTTGAAGATATTTTTGTGGCCACACAGATAATTCGGATCAAACTTGGACTTTGAAGTAATAGATATGAGGTATGAAAGAGAGATTTTATCATTTTTGTTCTTTGCAGCTCCCTTTGTGTTTCCTGTTGCTAATCTTAATGACCAACAGATGAGCATAAGTGTTAATTAAACAGATCATCATGGTAATTATATCCTCGACGAACCGGTGCCAAAGCCTTCGCCGCCCAAACTCATCCAGCTGACACTCTGGCCTGATTCCTCCTCTTGCACTTAACTCCCTCAGTGCATTACGCACCGCTAACACACTTCTCTTATTATCTCATCCTGACCCAGTACATTCACCTACTTAGAGAAAATGAAAGAGGAATCTACTGTCCAATAAAAGAGAAGTAATAAAACCAAAACAGTTTGAGCTCCTCCAGGCTGAATCATACTCATGTTAGGAATCTCCTCCAATGGAATCACCCAGAAGCATATGAAGTTAAAATGAATATTATAGAACGAAAGGAATGAACGCGGCTCATAAAATCCATCTTGGCCTCACAAGACGTTCACAATCACCGATCGTTGCTCAAACTGGTTACGGGGATGAGTGGGAACCCTTTGGCCAGATGAAATTACCGTGACATAAAAATCCATCACAACCAGCGTCGCTTGGCGAACTGCTCATAACACCAGCAGAAAGACAACAATCTGTCTGCTCATTTCCATGCACCCACCCTGCCAGGAGGAGAAGGGACAGGCAGAAAATTACGACAGCATGGACGGCAAGAGGCTTTGCCAGGATCCTGTTGTTGTGAGCCGAGCTTATTATAAGCCACAGTGGAAAACAAATATGCAAACACAGAGCCCGCCCCCAGCAGGAAACACAATAAAATATGGTGTGAAAGACAGAGACTGAGACACCATGCTGCTAACTTAATAGGCTGGCTGAGGACTGCTTTGCAATTCCATTATGTTGTGTCATCTGTCCCTGCGGAGGTCGGAGCAGTTCCTTCGGGAAGGTCACGGAAAATGACAGGAAAACTCGCCACCCCTGCGGTTCTGGAAGCTGATGACCAAGCTTTTTACTACTACTGTTACTGGTTATTTATAAATACTTTTTTTATGGTCAATACTAAGCAAATATCACACTCCAGAGGTACCAACATGGGGCAGTAATTTATTCGGAATTGCTTTATCTGTACTGTGGCCGTTGACATTTTTGAGTTAGATTTTTGCATAATTTTAGCTGAAATGATGCAAATAGACTAAAATCAGACCACGTTGTGTATATAATAACACTGATGCACACAGTCCATCTCTGTAATTGCCTGTTATCCCTCTAAGGTTTGTTCCGGACCTGGAATGCACAGGATGCATTGAGTACTTCAAGCCTAATAATTATTCATTTTCAGGGGTGTGGTTGTACACCTGTTTGTATTTGAATTTCTCCATTCACAACCCTCGGTCTGGTACAGAGGCGTACCGAGGTTTCCACTCGGAAGCATAACTGCGTTGCACTTTAGCCGGCAAAAGACGCGCCTCTGTAAACAAACAGCGCAGCCCAGCCTTCTGTTTGCAGATATCATGGCCAGCGACTCTTAATTGAGAGCAGCAGCTGGAATGCCCGCTACCATCGTGAAAGCCCCCCATTTGGGAACATGCCGGCTTCCCGATGTTAGAGAACAACACGTTGTCATGGTAACTGGTTATCCACTTCCGGTAGCGTCGGTGGTTCCTCTTAGCTCGTGTGATCGAGAGTCAGTTTGTTCACTACTTTTGGATTGCGTTCAATTTTTCTTGAAAATAGTAAAATATTGTGTTTATGGAGGCTGTACAATCACCAGCCTGTCAGGATATCGAGTCCACTAGTTTCCAAATAATAATAAAAAAACGGCACCATCTTCCGTGCCTGGTTGCGTTTTGTGCAGCTGACAAGAATGGACTTCACTTCTGCCTCTGCTATGAAAATAATTAATTATATGAGCTATCCAACACTTAATTTCCCTCTGGGCTCAATAAAGTATTTTTGAATTTGAATTTTGAATTGAATTGAATTGAAAAACGCAGTCATTAGTGGCGCTCACTTGAGATCTAAGGATTGCCATCCCAACGATGGCAATGGAGCATAGCATGGGATACCAATACAAAAAAGATCCGGTGCTTACAGCTTCATCAGACCGCTGTCAGCGGCTGGTTCTGGACCTGCAAGAGGCAGGAGACGCAATCACGGATAGATCAGAGGATCAGCTCTATGCAGACAGGATCTGTGCATTGTAAGTCTTGTTGTCTAACATCTGCTAATTACAGCTTTGTTGAAAGAATTATATAAAAGTAATAAAATAAATATATAAAATTCAAATAATAGAAGCACTGTGATATATGGGTTGTTAAAGAAACAGTAAAGCTAGCTTGCAGCACCCAGGCTAATAATGTTAGCTTTGCTCAGCAATGTTTTGGCCATTAATTCTCCCCCTGGTCTCTCTCTGCTCTCTGGGGCGCGCAGCAGGCTCATAGCTGTACGGTTGTGGTTCATCATATGTGTAGTTGTAAACATTTAAAGTTTCTTTTGTGTCAGGGTCGGCATTAAAATCCATAGTTTTCTATTGATCCAGCTTGACAGGTCGTCACATCCGGTCTGGCAGAGGTTAAATTTTCTCACAAAAGACTCCAAAAGCCGAAATAATTTTTGTATGAGTACATTTTTATTTACAAACATCCTAATATTAGTAAATTACTGCAATCCACCATATTTTGAGAGTATTAGCATAAATTTCAATGGGATCTATAAGTCCTGACAAAATGAGGGCAATGATAACTGTTACTCAAACTTAATGTAACACAAGGCCCACACATTTTTATTTTGGACTCTTTTATTGGGTATGGAGGAGTAAATTGCTGCCAAAAACATGAAAATTTCTTCATTAATTTCATACATTTATAACAAATAACTTGCATATTCTCTGATGTTTTAAATGACAAGACAATTTGCAAGAATAAATTACAGTTTTCCGTGATTAAAGCCATAAATTTACTATATTAAAACAAAGATATATTCTGATAATATAAAGTGACAAATGGGATCCAGTAAGGAAGAAACTGACCTTTATGAAAGAGTGGCAAGAATTGTTTTTTGTTTTTCTTCTTACAAATTTCTAACTTCACAAAGTCAGAATATCCTAGTTTAAATATCATAAATTTATACCTTTAATCATGGAAAATTGTCTTTTTTGCGAAAACTTACAACTTTTCTTATGTGAAATTAAGAAAGTGAGTTTGATTTGCCGGAAGTGTACTCCTCTGTGGCCATTTTTTCCCCCTTTCATCTGCAATGGCTCTAATACTTCATCGTACAAATAAGGGGATGTTTACACGACAACGTTGCCGTTTTTCTTTGAATACGCGGGTGAAAACGCACTGCGTTTACACGACAGGGCGCGCGATGGAAAACGATGTAGTACATATGCCCGGCCTTTAGATGGCAGTATGCAGTTTTCCAAGGTTTCCCCCTCACAACCCGGAAAATAAACATTTCATGTTACCCAACAATGGCGGTCTTCTTGTAGTTCTCCGCTCAAATAAAGGCATATTGATTATTTGACGCACGTACTGTATGCGACCAAATAACTTCAAAAGCTGCATCAGCAGTAACCGCATACCTGGATCCGCCATTGTTGTGGTTTTTCTGTAGAAAGGCGGAGTGCGCAAGTGCAACATGTCGGTAGGTGGCTGGCAGTGACGTCATCGTTTTCGAAAGTCTCCGGCTTGCGTTTACACGACAACGAATCCCTCAGCGTTTTCAAAACTCTCCACTCTAGAAGCAGTTTCCCAAAAGCTGCATTTTCGCCCACCGTTTTCCCGTTGTCGTGTAAACGAGAGGCCGAATCGGAGAGAAAAACCTCAGTTTTGCTGAACAGCCCCTAAGTCTTGTTTACTCCTATATTATCTCATTTAAATAAGAGACTGACAGCTTTTCAGACAAGATAAAACTAATTGGTGAATCTCAGAGTAGTCAGGTTGGCATCCGAAAAGTCACAGCAAATGTAATAACTGCAGCCACAGGCTTTTCCAAAATCCAAATATTCCCTGTTGTTCCAATCCTGTGGTAAATTGTGTTGTAGAGTCCTCTGTCAGATCTTATTGCCATCCATGTCACGCTCAGTCAATCTATCTAGATTTATGCTCTCTGGAATTCTGCAGCATATTTTGTTTTATTAATAAAAGCTTGTTATTTTCTTTACCCTGCAGCCTCTTCGGCCTCAGTCTATGTTTGGAGCTCAGCAATCTTGCAACACAAACTACTGCAACAACTTAAAGAGTAACTAAACCCCAAAACAACATTTTTTTGCTTCAAACCTGTTCAAATGGGTCTTTACCAATGCAATCTTTCATTTTCATGGGATTTTTTTACATTTTTGTGTAAACTTGTTTAATTATACACTTTTTGTTCTAAAAACGTCTTAGGGTTGAATGGTGGCTACTGCATTCAAATTTTGTGATTGGTGGAGAGCGGTACATCTTTACGTCACTATGTTGACTATGTCACAGCAGTCATGGTCTCACAGACACGCCCCGTCGGTTTGGGTATAAAACTATCAGACATACCGGCTAGTGATGGGAATTCCAGCTCTTTTAAGGAGAGCCATTTCTTTTGGCTTGGCCGGCTCTTTCGGCTCCCAAGTGGCTCCTCAGATTTTCTGTTGCTTAAAGTGTATGTATCACAAAACGATGTGTACCAAATGTACCAAAACAAGCGGGGGGGAATGAAAAAATGAAAAAAAAAACGTCTCCCAATGACAAGCCGGCTCCCATCGTTCACTTTAAAGAGTTGGCTCTTAGAGGCGGTTCGTTCGCGACCGACACATCACTAATACCGGCCCCGTGGCGAGTTTGGAGTTGGATTGCATTTTTCAGGTTACCATTATTATCACATTAGCACTTAGTTAGCATAGCTAACATACTGTTTTGAACGTTGGCCTATGGGTTAGGGGTAACGTTAGCCTATGTTAGCATTACCATTCAGAGACTAGACCCATCCTGTCTCTCTCACCCTCAGCAGCAGCGCCGGCCTCGGACAGCGCTGACTCAGCGCCCCGAGCCAGCGACTTGAATAGATACGGCTCACGGCCGCTGGGCTACATAAAGCCTCCCTCTACTCCTCTATCTCTGGTGACGGCGGAGGAGATCCGCTGGTTCAGGGCGCCGAGCCAGCGCCGCCCGAGCTCGGTGCTGCTGAGGCAGAGGAAGACAGGAGGAGTCCAGACTCTGAGTGGTAATGCTAACATAGGCTAACATTCAAAACAGATTAATGTTGATCAGATCGATCAGTCGCAAAGCTGCCGACGTCACTTTGGTCACTGTCCATGTTTCAGTGTCAGATTAAGCTAACTGTCACTGTCCTCCTGAAGACACCCCCACGTCCCCCCTCCGCTCATCCTCCACACTTGGCCATACCCCTCCGTTCTTCCTGGCAACCCCCACTTTGTAGAATTTTTCAAATGTTTTCTGGGGGCGGGGTTGTGATTTTTCAGGGGGTTCAGTTACACTTTAATATTAAATATATGCAAGGCAGCCCCAATATTTTTAACAAACTTGTGTACTTTTCAGACATTGTGGTGGATTTTGTGTATATATATTCAGTGTAATGTCTGAAAAAAATAAATTGTGCATACATGATAAATCACAGCTACCTAATGTAAAATCTACTCATATTTACCATTAAATATTTTCACAATGAAATATTGTAGAACAACAAAAACACAGTTGTGCTACAAAGAAAACTTTGTCGGTGCATAATGTGCGAGTGTAAATGTACACATTTACCTAGGGAATTACTTTTTTTCAACAGGCTTGAGACAACACAACCTGATAGAAAAAATAGTCATAATGCACATCAAATTAAACAGAAGACCACGCGCTACAAGGCTATCTAAACTATTCTTAACAACCACAAATACAACTCAGATGCCATGTAAATAAATATTTGCAAACAAACCCGTAACGTCATAGTTTTGTCAACCCAGCCGCCACATTTCTGGCTCCACCGCAGCAATCCTTTGTGCTAAATACACAAGCAACCCCTCAAATGAAAGCAGAGAATCTGCCGATTCCAAAGATGCATCTGCCATGACGCTACACCAAAGCACCGCGGAGATATAAGCCAAAGTATAACACAACAGGAAATCGCTTTTCAGAATCGCAGTAGTAAAATTTGCCTTACCTTTGCTGTTTTGCCATGTAAAGATGATTTCTTCGGCAAATAAACGTTATTTTCTGATACTTCCATCTCTTATGCACCATTCAGAACTTTTGGGGCGTTTCTCTTACGATTTGTGGCTCCTAGAAGTTGTTTGTAGTCTGTTCGCTGAGAATGCTGGCACTTCCTGGTGGCCCTGTTCTCGGCTCCCTGGTTGGCTGACTGTGTTGTCAATCTTGTTTGGCCAGTTTTGGCGTTATTCTATTGGCTTCTACGAATCCAACGAGGTATCGCTCATCAAAATTGACCAATCCACTGCGAGGGTAGGTCTTTGCGTAAAATAAAACTACCAGCCGGCAAGGCATGCGCATTACGCAAGAGGGCGCACAGCGCACAGGATAAAAATATACATATATCCATTATTGCATTATTATCTGATTTTTTTTTCTAAAAACGCCCAAAAGTGTTTATTTTAGGACTACTGAACACTATGTGACATTAAAATAAAAAATATAACTTTTACATGACAAAAATAGAAATGGCACTTTGTGCCAAACTGTGCCAAACTGGACACCTCGTCTGACTTGCCTGTACTAAAACCTCTCTAGTTTTGTCCTGCTTCACATAATCAGTATCAAGTTTTGCAGAGATAATGTCCACATGTTGTATTTACATTTTATTGAGTAACAACTGCCATTCAAGCAATATGCATAGAGATTTTCAATATAAAACATGTTTGTTTTTTTAGGCGGAGCAAAAAAAACCACATCTCTGCTGTGTTCTATCTTCAGTTTCTCCTAACCAGTAACAGATAACATGCATAATGATACATCTATCAATTCTACTCAATGTTACCTTTACAATGACACCAAAATGGTTCAAATACTCCTTTTGGTTGCTGAAATATACTAATTTTTAATGGGTAAGCATTTTTCGAGAAACAGGCTTCAAAGTAGGCCGAGGGTTTATCAGGTATAAATGTATTAAATAAATGTCAAAATACTTGATCTTAAATAATAAATGTCATTTCATCAATGTTTGTAAAATATAATCCAACAAAACATTCAAAAAGGTATTTTTGACTAGATAAGTACAAAGAGAGAAAAAAAGGAAATGAAGTGGAACTATCTCTATAATTATACTGCTGCTCTGTTGCTACTTTCCATTCATGCCTAATTTGTAGTTATTAATCCTATTTACTTTTTAATCTTCCACTGTATTTTACATAAAAAGTACTCATAGTAGGGCTGGGCGATATGGCCTAAAAATAAAATCCCCAATTTTTTCACACCAAATCCAATTTCCGATTTTAATCGATTTTTTTCTTTCTCGTTTACTCTCTAAAAAGGAATAACAAATGACACAATCTATATTTTTAAAACTCTTATTTTAATATCTCCTTTGGGAGTCTACCTGAATTAAAAGTTGTGTGCAAAGTTGGTAGCACATATCAGGCGTCCAAAGTTTTCAGTAGGTGAATAAAGGCAGGCTTTTCCACTTTATAAACAGGCACTATATCTTTGGCAATATAAATTGTGATGGCATCTGTGATTGGTTTCCACTGGACACCCGTCTTATCATAAGGGACACAGTGTGAAAATGATTCCCCTATGGTGGCTTGTCTTTTGGCGGTGTTTTGTGAGCCGCTGCTTGCTTGAGCATCTCGTAGAGAGCAGCACTTCTCCCACTCGAGTGCCTCTGTTTCAGGTGTTGAAACAAATTCGTCGTGCTCCCACCTTTGGTAGCAACAGCCGTCAAACAGATTTTGCAGCGTGCTGTTAGTAGCTCCGAGTCTGAAGTCGCAAAACCGAACCAGTTCCATTTAATTGAAGAAACGGTCCCTTTTTTGGGAACAAGCTCCTCTTTGCTAGTTGCCATTTTGACGTCTACGCGTCTAAAGGTTCTTCCTGGTTAAACGGAGATGTTCCTTTCTATAGTCACCACAGGCTTGCTTGGGCTTGAAGACTGCCTCAAAGTAAACAACTTGCTTTAAATATTCATGTGGAATATACTCTGCAGTGTTATAAGACAAGACTGTGTTTAAATGAACAGATGTCAACTGAAAAACTACAAACAAATGCTCGGTTGTCGATGTTAAAAAGTTCCTGAAAATCATGTCAGTATTTAGATTATGTGGTAACGTGTGCATCTGAGCTTGACTCATTATGTTTTGAATAAATCTGCTGATGTAGTTGTGATGCAGAAAAATAGCAACAGAGGAAAAAAGTTATTGCTTAGGTTTTTTTCTACAGCAGACGGCTGTATTCAGTAAAATGGCTTCAAAGAGCTTTTGTGAATCACTCTGTGCCAAACTGCAGAGAGATACAAAGCAATATGAGAACGAAATAGCTTTCAGAGTCAGGGAAAGCTGTCTTGAAACTTACAGAAAAAGCATTATATTGCTACCTTTAGCAAATACATAAACATACAACTTGAAAGGCAAGATAATAATGTTCTATCACAGGTTTAATTGCTTTCCTAGTTTTCTTTGTAGTTCTGCAGAGCACTGGTAACAAACAAAACCCTGAAGTGAATATTTTATACAGACAGCGACAAAACAACTTCAGTGATTTCAGCCTGACAGCAGGCTTTCCTTGTCGTACACCATGAGTAAAGTAATGCAAGCGGAAACAGAAGGAAGACAGTAAGATATCATGCAGAGTCAATTCTTCACAGAGCTGCTGTCAAACAGAGTTGGTAAAAATGACTAGGAAGCAACAGCTAAGAGCATGTGAATGAACTGTAGACCTTTTGAACAGCAACATCACTGGTACTAACTGATTCCCATTTCACATAGCAGAGACCCAACTACTGTAACATTCCAATCGTCAATCCATCCGTCTCAATCCCAAACTCATTCTGGAAAATCCCAAGGAGTCCCCAGGCCAGAAGAGATTCCAGCTGGTTCTGGGTCTCCCACCAGTGGGAAGGCCTTGGAAACCCTCAAAAGATAGATCAGATCGAACCATCTCAGCTGACTCCTTTGGATGCGGAAGAGCAGCAGCTCTTTTAAAATCCTCTCACCTTATCTCTAAGGGTGAGCCTAGCCATGTTACGGATTACTTCATTTCAACCGCTTTTATTTTATAACGTAGGTTTAACCAAATTCATTACAAAACAGACACATTTTATTACCTCTGATCAGTCTACTGATAAATCACCTCATCTTGCAACCTATTTTCCTTTCATGCATTAATGAGATGTACTATATTTTAAGCATCTTTCAGATACCAAACCAATATACATACCTATACAGTCAGATTAAATAAATCAGAATCATTTCTGATAAGGCTTGTTTGTAAGATACAACTTTTTTTAAATAAGGTTTAGCCAGGTATTAAGCAGTCTTTTAATCAAGCTCAAATGTTTTTATGCACTTGATGTAATAGTCTTATTTTAAATATCATGTTAAATGTCCAATATCACCTTGAAACTTTGACATTTTATTCATTTGCTGCCCAGCTGGAAGTTGAATTTCCATTTCCATCTCAAAGTTTTTTACTACAATCACCCGGTATTTAGCTCCGAGGATCACCACATAAAATCTGACCAGCTTCCCTGTCCTGTGAACAGAATGTCCCGCCTGAGCTGTGTAGCTCTGCATCTCCTCCAGAATTACAGTGGACCTCCTTCGTCTTAATGCTGTAGTTTATTCATTAATGTTCTTAAAAACCAACCTCTGAGGTCTTCACAGAACAGATAGATTTGCTCTGACTTTAAGTTCTGAACTGGATTTTACTCAGAGGTATTAGAGCAAAGGCTTCTAAAAACAAATGCATGCCACACTTTTAAGATTATTTTTTTAAAGGTTAAAAACCATTGGTTATTTCCCATCCAGTCCACACTTATGTGCTACTTTTTACTGGACCATCGGACAAAAATAAAAATAAAATACAAAAACTTTTGTGGCTGAAACCTTCTCAGGGGGTAGGAATACTTTTTTGCCTGGCAGTGTGGACCTCAGAATTGGTGTCTGAGTACCAAATAGAAGCCCAACAGATTTACTTTCACAAGAGGAGCACTACAGATTTTGCTATAGTACTCCACTTGATATATATGTGTGAGAAATCTTTATTATAAATTGCTGTGGGTTTTATTTTCTGATGTTATGGACACAGAGACGGAAATTAAAGGGAAAGAAAGAAGATGAAGAAGAGAGGTAGGAAAGTTGTCTCACTTCTGGTTGTTTTTGATGGTAAATTGAAAATACAAGACAGGAAGGGGAACAAAGAGAAAAAGAAAACATCAAAGTCTGCCTCCATACCCACAGGTCGGCAGAGAGAGGAAAAAAAACAAAATGAAAAAGGAACATCGACAAAACAAACCAAACATTGTGAACTAAGAACTACACAACCACATTGCACAAAAATGGATATAAAAATAAAACAATGTCACTGAAAAGCTCATGGCACCGATTAATCAAGATGTAGTAATGATAACCTCAGCCCAAGAATATATCTGTAAACACCGGAAACCCCAAACCTATGTGTGTGTGTGAGCATGCTGGTGCATATTTTCTACATATTAGTGTTCGATAGCTTGTGTGAGCAGCCATCAATCCGTCTCCCAGGAATCGATGCAGACATGAAGGAGATCGGAGCAAAGATGTCCAAAGGACCCCCAGAACCTAGGACCCAGTGCAGGGCTGACCGCATCCCCAAAGAGAGGAGCAGAGGAGAACCCCAGGGGAACGTCCAACCGGCTACGCCAGGGCGGGCCCGGCCATGAACCCGGAGAGTCAGGGCCCGGGGGCGCCCCACCCCCCAGCAGGGGCCCGCCCAGGAATCGTACAACAAGGCCGCCATGCGCCGCCGCCCCAGGCCAATTCCCACCACCGGCGTCCAAGCGCCCCACCCCTGCCCCACGTCGGGGCACCCCACCGATAGCCGCAGCGGAAGAACGGCATCCCCAGGCCAAGCCCAGCAAGCACCTGGACACCAAGTTGTACCAGCTCCTAGATCCTGATCCCGCACAACGCTGAATGCCGAGAGCAGCCATCCAACAAAGGCCAGGGCCGGTCCAACCCGCCAATGAACCGACCACACACGGTGCGCACAGAACAGGTGATCGAACGAGCAGAGACGCTGGATGCGTATCCCGCAGAGCCACTGAACAGGCACCACCCAACAATCCCAAACCTGGCACCCCCGAAAGAGGTGCCCCAATCAACAAAGGGAAGACATCAGTCAAGCACATCGGCCGACCGACACACCGGTCCACCCAGGCCTGGTCAGGCATGCACCAGGTCCGAACCGTAATGACCATCAATGCACCAGCGGGCAGGGGCATCAGTCACTGGCAGGGAGTGACGGAGAGGAAATAGGCCCCCCATTAGATGTAAGGCCTGAGATGCGCCAGGCGAGAGGGCAGTCCAAGACCCAACCTGACAGGTAGACAAAGACATACAGACACAGTCATAGGTTCCCTCCCTCTTAAACATATACACTCACTAACTCACCAAGACCCACAAAAAAGGACGCTGTACCCTCACTCATACACCCCATACACACTCTATGCTCCCAGGTCCAGGTACCGATGCCCCAGTAGAGCAACCAGCAACCGGACACAGGAGATGGATCCCCTACCTTCTAGGATGGAGAGAAACAGACCGTCAAGGGCCCCACAGTGGCGAAGCAGCCCTGACCAGACCACCTGTTCCTCCTCTGAACCCAGAGGGCCAATAGTGAACAGGGGTGTGAAAAGACCCCTAGCCTCCATCCTCCCACTCGAGTATGGTGTTGATGAGGAATACTTTTGCAAGGCATGGCAGAAAAATAAAAGCCCTTTTCAAGACTGTTACCGCAGGGATGCAGCAGAATAACACACACCAAAACTATTCTGACATCACCATTCATTTCAGTGTTTCCTTGTAGTCATGATAGCTCTGTTTGTTACACAGAGTCTGCAGATTACTGTGTATGTGCATCTTCCATTCATTTTTCATCTCCACCCACTCCTCCACCCATTACAGTTAGCTATATCCTGTGTGTGTGACTCGTTTCAGTATTTCAACAACTGCCTGTATCAGAGGCTTTCAACAACCTTCCTCTGCTGCGCAAAAACGAAGCAAAAGTCTTTTAAAATATTTTTCTTTAAAGCTGGAGAGCAGCATTTACTAAAGGACACAAAGGCTGCAATTTTGCTCCGCTCACTAAGAGCAAACACCCGGTCAGGTATGGTCAGTGGGAGTGCAGAACAATCCCGATTCGGTCATTATGTGCTGCACCCCTTTCATTTTTCAGGTGAACACTTAGAAATGGGAGCATGCTTTCCTGCAGAAGGGTTCCCCGCCACTCTCTTTCACACTTTCCTGTCTTTGACCAGAACTACAATACAGGAGGCGGGTCACACACCTGATTGAATGCTAGATTGAAATGTGATTAAAAACGGTTATTCATTATGCTGCAGGTGTGAGAATCAAGCTTGAAACTATGAGACAAGTGTAACGAGAGATTTAAAAATGTACCTCCTGAAACTGTGTGAATTTTGGTTTTGGTATAAATTGGCTTCTTTCCACCGTCAAGAGGCTTAGTGAAGGAGGATGCGTATTGACTGTGAAAACTGTCTTCAGAGAATGAAAGATACGTTAAAAATGTCAATTAATTGGACATAATTTACACTATATGGTTAAAAAATGAGAACAAAATGAATAGAGGAAAAAATGAAGCATAGCTGTAACAAATTAACAGCTTCAGAACATTTTGACTTTAAGAATAGGAAGAGAATCACGTAAATGACTGAAAATAAGTTGAAAAGTAGCTTAAATCTAAACAAAGACCAGTGTGAAAGATGACTTTCAAAGGCTGTCAGGGAATATGCCAGCTTGGGGTAAAGTTTTAACAAATTACCCAAGACTTTTGCACAGTGTTCAATGACATAAAAATTATCATCCAACTAAACTTAAATAAAAACATATCCATTGATTCTTTTATTTTTATAGTGCATACACCTTGTTCAATGTTTCCATGTTTTGCTGTTTCTTAGCTGGAGGAAGTTAATGCTGGAAACAAAATAATGTACTTTCTTTGCTTTAATTGAACATAGAAAGTGTTCCTTGGTATGTTATTCTGTATTTAAACGTGTCTTTCCTGAACAAAGCCTTTGCTGCCATTTACTCTGTGTTCATTGTTCTTTCCCACAGACGATACACCTGACTAGGGTTTTTTCTGTTTTGCTCAGTTTCTTTCTTGGATCAACAAAGTGCTACTATTACCACCATGCACTTTCCTTTTATATATAAAGGACTTTCTGCTCAGATCTGTTCTGTGACAGGCGTCTTCCTTCCCGCTGTCCCCACATGCTTGCTCAGGTTGAGGGATTGCTGTAAAGTCAATATCTTTATGAAATTGTATGGGCTTTCTTAGACAGATAGCTTTTGTTCTCAACTAATTTTCATAGTGTCATCATTGCAGACTGAGTGGTTTGTGGCAAGGTTCAGAACGATTAGAAGACATGTTTAGCAAGGGCTATTTTTATGTTGAATATGGTTCTGCTTTCGTGACATTTGGTTTCAGATCACATCATATCAATATGAGACCCATCTCAGATCCATTTATCTTCAGATTGCCTCACACCCTCGGTTTTAGAAGCTCTTATTTAACAAATCACGCCCAAATGCACCTGTCAAAAAACTTTGCACTTCACCAAAGCTTTCTAATGAAAACCATCACTGCAATATTACTTCTTTTTTTTCCGTTCAATATGGCCCGTTCCAGTTTGGCTGTCAGTATTTCAAGTCCCTTCTGCTTTACAGTTTCAGCCAACTCATTCATTGCTTTTGGATAGAGGAAAATAATAATAAAAGGCCAGCCCACACTCACTGACGGCTTACACCTTCTGGAGTAACACAGCGGCATTATCATCAAGGCCAGCACACAATACATAACACAAGATCCTGCTTCTGCTAAATCATTGCACGATGCACACCAACTCAGCCTGTCAGAAATACTCATTAACATTCATGCCTGCCATGTAACAGCAGTGGGAACACAATGGCTCACAGTGACACAAGATGGAGTTTGTTTGATCTTTTTCCCACCATAAACACCAATTTGACTGTTGATGCCGGAGGGCCCTGATAACCAAGAAAGGGAGAACTTGTTTCGGAGGCAGGTTGAAGTTTCCAAAAGCCAACAAAATCTTTTATTTGGAGGCGTAATTACAGTTGTATTATGAGCAGTGTAAATACGTGCAGCTTTAAAAAAAAAGAATGCTCTAAAGGTAAAATAAATCTCATCCACACTAGAAAAGGAATTTTGGAGGATATTATATATATTGGACTTTCAAATAATGTTTAATAATGGTAACAAATCTTACCTAAACATGATGACCAGAACTTAACTAAAAAGGCCTTGGTTCACTCAAATGTTAGCTAAAATTATTGCTGCCTTCTATATGTTTTACAATAGGAATAAATGTATCTATTCAGTAAACATTAGAGAACAGGAAAAATAACTTTGGTTAAGAGAGTTTCTGTGCCGGAGCAAGAACTTTAATTTGTATACAACATTAATTAGTTTAGCAACAGAACTGACACTAAAATCAAACTTGTGAGCATGCTAGCAAATGGTACTGCCGCTAAACTAGTTAAAGATGGAAGCAAACTAGTAAATTGGTGAATTAGTAAACGTTTAGAACTATTGTAAGACTTGTGTTTGAGTTTCTATCTGTGTTGGACCAAAATGTAGGTTTGTAACCAGCTTTAGCTAGTTTAACATCAGTGCTAATCCTAAACTCAAACCTTATATTTGTATACAAAGTATATTTGTATATATTTGATACTATTACAAACATCATGTAGCCTACATAAACAAACAATACCAGAGAAAACTTAGGGTAGCCGATGATAGAATCTGGCTACATGAAAGACGTTCAACAGACAATCATAAACAGAACTAACTGATGCTACAATAAATGATTCAGTTAGGTTGTATGTATGCCAACAATATGCCAAGTAGTTAAGTAGAGACGCTAATGATTGTTATTGTAACTCGCATATTTGCAGAAGTTAGGTAGGCTAATATGATAACCCTCTACTTAATTCATATTTTCAATAAACTGTTCGTAAAAAGATTTCTATCCTTTTTTCTTTTAGTACCCTTTGTAATTGAATGTTTTCCTATGAATCTTTACACATCGCCAAAAGAAATATTTGGCAAATGTAAAAGGATCGACTGCAATTTGACTTCGACAGGAAGAAAGAATTCCCGATAATTACGTACTTCTGGTTTTGTGCAGAACGTCTATAGAGGTTTACATACCACCCTCTTAAAAAATGTGAAAATTATTATCCTCACTAATTTTCTTTTTGCAAGCTTATTTTGTCTTACTCACAAACCATCATATCTTTAACACAGAGAACAAACTACTAAAGGTTTGCACGAATGTACTGCCAATGATGAGTGATGACCCAGAGGTGACAGCAGCTGGGCGTATTTGGTATGGACCGATCTGAGCTTGCATGTTTTCAATCTATACAGGCTGATCTTGATCAATTAGAAAATAATCCAAAGTTTTATAATTTGGTTCAAAAGTGAAACTCATTCATTACACCCACAGTGAGGATTTGTTTCTATTAATTTCATCAGCTTGTGGCTCTCCTGAAATGTTAAGAAAGCTCAAGGTGTTTTTCTACCACACTTTTTCCTTCCACTAAACTTTTTGTTAATATCCTTGGATACAGCACTCTGTTACCAGCCAACATCTTTAGCAGTGTCCCCCAATCTTGACCACACATTTCTGTATTAAGATGCATTAATGGTCTTATGTAATGTTCCAATGAGCCAGTGACAAGACCTGGGGTTTCCATAAGTTGTAACTCATAATCATCAAAATGAATAGAACTGCATTACTTTTTGTGTTATGTATCTAGTATATGAGTTTCACTTTGGTTGCTGACATTTCCTTGTAGTGCCCAGATGGAGTTTGTCCTCCATGCAACAGCCTCCACTATCAGTGGAAGTCCGGTGTTTGGAGAGATTTGTCTCATGTTTTCCTACCGGTTGAATTCTTGCCGCAGATGAGGTGCTGGTAAGGCTGCAGCAGACCCCAGATCTCCGAGTCGTTGCTGATGGCTTGCTCCATGGACTCCAGCGTGATCTTGGGGATCCCGTTGTCCCGCTCCACCAGCGCGCTGCGCAGGACGCGGCCGAACACCTCCCTGAACAGGCTCTCCATGCAGGCGCACAGGTAGATGGCGGCGTGCTCGTGTATCCTCAGGGCCACCCGGCTGTCCACCATCCACCTGAAGAACCTTCCCACGGAGAACACCAAGCCGCAGCGCACAGACTTGCCGCGGCTGAACTTGTCACCGGCGCTGGACATGTTGTAGAGGGAAAGCGCGCTGAGCGCTGCCGTGATGCAGTTCACCGAGATGGTCCATGAGAGCACCACCTTGATGGCGCTCTGAATCTCATGTTTGGTGCACTTGGCGTAGCGCAGGCTGAGCCGTTGCGCCTCCCGGGCCACCCTCACCAGCGCACGGCTGATGAGGGCGGACAGCCGCGCCAAGAGCTCTGGCGACGGGTTCCCGACCATCAGCTCCTCGTCCTTCCTCAGTGCGCCCTCCACCTCTCCGAGGCTCCACGGCACCTCCTCCAGCTCGGGCAGCTTGGCGCAGTGTCCCGCACACTCCAGGATCTCCGTGTCTTCCGCCAGGACGGTGTTGACCGTGTCCAAACTGTTGTGTCTGCTGTGCATGGATTCCGTCAGATGCCAGTAGTTGCCTCCATGCGAGACGGACTGGTGCGTGTCGGAGCAGCAGAGCGACACGCTGGACGACCTGACCGAGTCCGCGGCTCCACCATAACCAGAATCAAGCGTTAAATCCTCCAGCGTCCTTACGACTGTCTTATCCTTGCCTGCCATAATTGCACCGCATAATGTTGGGTATCCTTGGTTCTCTCAGTTAAACGCCTCAAACTCGCCCTGGTGCCGTGATCCCTCCCGGATTGACCATCAAAAACAACCAGAAGTGAGACTTGACTCTCCTCGATCTCCTTGCGCGCACAACAACTTCTCCTTCTGGTCGGCGTGTCTGTCCAAGAAGAGCGCACAAACCCCGCAACAAGCGCAGACCACGCAAGCACGCAGGCAGTCGGGCAGGCTGGGCTCCGACGGAGAGGAGGAGCGCGGAGTACCCCGCGGAGCTCCAAACGAGCCAATCAGCGTCTGAGTTGAGCCGTGCGTGACGCAGACGAGCTACCTGCTGCGTGTTGAGCACCTGGTGAAGCACGACTCAGTACAACAGGAGAGACAAGAAGCTGCAGTGAGGTTTCCCCTTGAGACACGCAGAATGGAAACTACCGTACACTGATAGAACAAGCTGTTAAAATTTCACCCATAAACTCGGTATATCTGAGTCAGAATAATCTGTTTTCAATTCAAAATTACTTTATTAATCCCAAAGGGAAATAAAATGTTGTTGTAACTCATTATCAAAGTTTCTTCATAGATTTGTTGTAGATGCTGATGGCTGTGGGTAGGGATGATCTCCTGTAGCGCTCTGCAGATCTGAAGAAGCCTCTGACTGAAGACGCTCTGTAGTTGTATGACAGTCTGATGTAGGTTTAGAGTAAAACTTTATTTATATTGCACCTTTCAAGATATGAGTTCACAAAGTGCTTTGCAAAAGCCAACAGTGCATAAAAACGCAAAAGAAATTAATATAAATCTGATTTTTTTTAAAGCAAAAACTTCTAATCTAATTAGTCAAATCAATTAGTGAGGCTATAACTATTCAGTTTCATAATTGACTGAACTTTACACTATAAAAATGAATTTTGGATGTTAAATTTTAGTCATTTACTCAAACATTTTGTTTTGTAAACATAATGTTCAATGATAATTACATTCGAGAGGTTGCATTGTGAGTATGAATCGTGTAAATGTATCAGCTAAAACACACACATTTTCTAAATGTATTTTTTTTTCAACATTAGTTCAATTCTACCCCATCTGTATGATAACCGCCCCCAAATCAATTTGATTTAGTCAAATCAGTTAGTTGGTTTATAGCTATCATTTTTCAGATTGTCTTATGATCTACATTGTAAAAAATAAAAAAAATAAAAAAATCATGGACCTAATTATTAGCTGGAAAGCAGAGCGTCTATGGAAGAACACCAGTTCAGTTGTCTACTTTATATATTTTAAAGTGAGGTTTCTTATAATAAGCTGGTTAATGATGCTAGGTTATCGTATTTCAGTGATCACACAAATCAGAATAGAAATAATGACAAAGTACTATTTAATACCATTCTGTACAATGATCACCACCTTCTTTATTTGTTGAGTCTCTAACCTACACTGGTCCATCAGTATTGCCTATGATGAACAATTCCCTGAGGCTGTTATGAGTCCGGAGGTTTGGTCTGCAGTGGTGGTTGTAAATTAACATCAGTTCTACAGGTGATCCACTGGAGGGCGCAGCTTAGGCACAGGTCTCAGCCCTCAGCTCCGGTGGGTGGATAATTGCAGGTGTGCACACCTCACCAGAGGATCAGCAGGAGGATAAAGGGAGCTGGAAGCCAGTCACTCCTTGCCTGAGTGTTTGGCTGCGTGATAACGTTTCTAAGATCTCTGTCATTCTCTATGTTTACTCCAGAGCCTTACCTTCTCCTTGTCCTCCTTCTCCTCCAGGTAACGGTTTTAGGTCCTCTCCCTCCTGAGTTCCACATCCCTCGTCTCCAGACCCATACCTCCTTTCAAGGATTTCCTGGTTTAATCTCCATGACTGCTTCCTCAGTCCATCTACTTCTTCTTGACTTAAACCAATCCATACTTACCTTTCTCCGTCGAACTCTTGGACTCACTCATCAGCACCACCAGCCTCCTGTCTGCCCTCCAACACCTTCCAGTAAGCAACTCTCCATAATCTAATTGTTACCAATCTCCCAGCTCACCTTCTCAGCTTACCTCCAGCCTCGGGATCTGGATCTGCCACCACACCGGTCTTCCTCCAGCTCCACTCACTCTCCCCTGGCGTTTCCACGTCATCAGTTCTGTAAGCATTTTTTTTAAACACACATTTCTATGTCTTGTTATCCTCATCTCATCATCTGAATAATTTCAGTGCTCCAGCTAAGACAGATAAATAAACCATGGCCCCCATTATTGTTTATTTTTCTGACATCTCTTGGACAGGCTGTTCACCCTCATCCTATGTTTACCTAAGATTAATGAGAGGCTTTTAAGCAATTTTCTGATTTTAAACACCAATAAGACAGAGACATTGATAATTGTAATGCTCTTTTGAGTCTGGACAGATCGTCAATTTCACATCTGCAAGCTCCTCAGAATGCAGCTGCAAGACTTCTTACTAAACCTAGTGAACACTCTAATATCACTGCAGTCTTACACTCTCTATACCGGCTCTGTATATTTTAGAGGTCGTTTTAAGGTCCTCATCTACAGGTCTCTAAATGGCTCCTGTTTTAGTTTTTTTTGTTTGTTGGCCTCTAACCAAACACTGCTGCTCCTGATCTTTGACCTAAAGCCCAGAATCTCCCTGTTGTTCCTCATAGAAAAACTAAGGGAGACAAGTCCTCTCAGTCTGACCAGTTGGCCCCAAAATGTTGTTGTTTCTAGGGACGTTTTTAAAAAGTTACAAATCTTCCATTCTTTAGGACATGACTTTATTCTTCTTTAAGCTTATTTATACAATGTTTAACCTAAATGTGATCTGTGTTGTACAGCGCTTTGTGACTTTGTGTCTGTGAAAGATGCTTAATAAGAAAACTTCAAATATCTATATTCCAACTCTTCATGTTGATTCTATTTGTTTGCAGTAAATAAATCAGTTTAATTTTGACCAATCTTCTTCCTCAACAAAATTAGTTAAATTCTCATCAATTTGAAAGGTTATTCTACTCAAACTAATTCATTTAATTACAGTGGACCCTCGGTATTTCGTGGGGGTTAGGGACCACAGCCGCCTGCAAATATTTAAAATCCCAGAATACTTGAGATGCCCTCTAAGAACGCTTGTAACTGCATATTCTAATAGTTCTTAACACTATAACAGAAGCTAACATCTAGAGTCTTAGCTTATTTCTGCAACTGGGGGTACAGCCAATCAACGGCAATGAAAATGAAGGCAGCTTTTGGATTGGCTGCTTTGCAAACGTTAGCCAGTAGCGTGTCAATTAGAATTGCATTGATTTTGCTATAGCTTCCCAAGCAGCATTTTCTTTCAAATATTTTTGATAAGCGCTACACTAAAGTCTGTGAATAGGCGGGGATCCACTGTACTCAAATCATTTGAGTCGGCTATCACTTTACAAGTTCACACTTAAATAGACTTTACGCCTTTTAGTGGGCGTTAAATATTCGCCATTACAATTGTTCAAATTCAAACATATTTACTCTGAAATAATTTTCATCAATGGTTGAACTCTAATAAAATTAACCATTTAAGGTAACAAATTCAGATTTACATTATTCGTATGCAGTGAGGAGTTTGTAATGATGGTTCATTGAAGATCTGAAGATAATTTTCAAAATTATCTTCAGATGTGTCTATTTCTCAGATGTAGATTACATTTATATTTCTTCAGCTGTAGATTACATTGGACTGTGGATGTAAGACCTGTTATGGACTAACTGTTTTATTGGAGTACATTAATCGGACCCTTGTGGATGTAAAAATATATGTAATATATATATTTCCGCACATTAATCTGAGCTCCAGAGATTCAGTTTGAGGTATTCTTTGAAAAACCCACAATATTCTAACGCAATAATGATTTCTTTATCGTTTACATTGTGAACTTAACAGTAGTGTAAATAAAATAGGGTTTGGAAGGTTTCCTACAAGAATTTCAAAGCACAATATTTCCAATTAACAATGGCCAATTTATATTGCCTTGCAAAATGATTCTTACCCTTTGAACTTTTTGCATTTTGTCACATTAGGCAAGGCAAAGCAATTTTATTTGTGTAGCACACTTTCAACAACAAGGTAATTCAAAGTGATTTACATGATTAGGGGGTAAAATAAAAATAGCAGCAAAACACAGACAGAGCATATAAAGTAAAAACAGCAATAAAGCAAGAAGCACACACAAAACATATGATACATGAAAACGTTACTCAAAGGCAGCTCTAAACAGATACATTTTTAGTTGTGATTTAAATGATATCAGTGTTTCAGCAGCTTTGCAGTTGTCTGGAAGTTAGTTCCAGATTAGAGGAGCATAGAGACTGAAAGCTGCTTCTTACTCTCACAAACTTCAAGGTATGTTATTTACATTTTATAAGAACCTACGCAAAGTTGTGCATCACTTTTAAGTGGAAGGAAAACCATGTTTTTGTGTAAACTGCAGCTTGACCCCACTCACACCAAGAAGACAATAGGTTTATGAAAAAGTAAGTACTGGGAAGTGCCAGTATTTCATTTTATCAAAGTTAGTTTCCACCATAGTGGGTGGTATTTTTCTAATCTCTCCCGTGAGAAGAGGTTGACATTAAACCTGGATTAAGTCCAGATTTTCCTTGAAGAGCTGTTAGTTTTATCAAGTCTCTTACTGCTAGTGATCACTTAAAAGAATTAGAATGGCAGATGTTCCCTAAAACTTATTCAGTCCCATGTATCTATGAATATTTTTCAATTTAAGAACGTTGCCCCGAGACTTTTAGGGAGGGATTATTTCAGCATCCTGTGAAAGCTTCAAGATTTACCTCCATTTGTTGAAAATAACCCATCTGAAGTGTTTATTGCCTGTAAATACAGCATTTTCTTTTTTTGGGGGGGGGGGGGGGGGTGCAAAACAAAGGGTGAGCGAACAAAACCCTGACATGCGGAGAGAAGCAGTTGGTGGAATGATGATTCATCCGTTCTGCTGGGGCTTCTCCTCGTGCATCCGAGCTGGATCCACCATCTGTCCCCGCTGCCTGCCATGCCAGAGGCACTTTCCTGCTTTCTTTGCATGACGCTGCATTATGCCAGAGCTGGAAGAACAGACCGAGATGACATGGGGAGAGTTATGTAACGCTTGGAAAAGCGATGGACACGTAAAAGTGTAAAACAAATCAACTCGGTATCGTACAGCTGTGTTGTCAATAAGACAATCGAAAGAAGCATTTTGACTCTAGCATAAAGCGAACATTAGACATAAGGAGCTCTTTCATCTCTTGTCTTTGTCCTCCAGTCTCTGTCACCTACTGCAGCAAACTGCCACAAAGCTCCTGATGCACTGCAGATCTTTCTTTTCTGCTCAGGTGAGAGCGGTGGAGGTGGGCAGCTGTCAGCTACGCCTCAGAGTGCTCTGATGCTCCAGAGTCTGTCCTCACTTATTAGGTCTTGGTTGCCTGGTAACTGGAAAAATTATCATGATTTTCCCAGCAAAGATGATAGAGCATGTGTTTCCCTGCAGAAGCTGTGCGTCACATATAAACCTTAGTCATGCTGGACAGTCACATTTTTCAATAAATGCATTAATAAATAAATACTAAGAAAAAATATCTAATCTAGTAAATAAAACAAACATATTTAAAATTGGATTAAATGAAGACAGCTATTAAATAAATCCATTTTATAATCACACTAAAGTAATTCTAGTTACGTTTTTACAAATTCTTAGTATAGTTTTAAAATAAAACTAAAAAAGATTAAGAATAAAAACTGAATGATACTAAGTAAAAAGAAATGTGATCAAACCATAAAATTAGCAAAATAATTAAATCGGTTTATAAATGAATTATGAAAAAATGAATTAATGACAACTAAAAACTGATCAAATAAAAAATAAACGGATGTTAAATAAAGAAATTCAATTCAATTGTAAACATCTAAAAATAAATAAATGAATGAACAAAACAGAACGAATGAACAAAAAACTACAGATAAATAAATAAATAAATAACACTATGTTGAACTGATTCAAATTAATATCCCAAAAATGTATAAAAATATCCAAAAATGATACACAATTTCAAACAAAAGTGGGAAACGAAGCTAGAAGTTGCATAAAAAAGTTTTCATGTATGTATGGAGTTATACTGCCTATCTCTGGTAAACAGAGTGTATTGCACCGATTTGACATGGACACAATCTTTCATGAACTTGTAAACTAACTAGTACGCATTTGGAAAATTCAAATCAAATCAAAGAGATGGGTTGAACTTTGAAAAGACATGTAAAAATAAATACAGCATACTTACAAAAGAAGAAAAGCTCTACAATAAATGCATAAATGAAAACCTAAATGCAAGCATAAATTAATAAATTACAATATAGTAATGACTCAAGTGATTAGGTAAGTCAATTTAGTTTAAAATAATAATTTTAATTATATTACACGCTTTGTGAATACATGTTCACCAAGCAGAGAAAGTGTTCTTGCAATTTTGATTTTATACTGCCCCTCTCAGGTGAATTGGGCGAAATACACTGCATTGCCAAAGTCATATTTTTGGACTTGCAGAATTGTTAAGGCACCATCTTCGTGACGCATTTCTCTATTTCAAATATTAATTAGATGAGCAAAGAATCTGCTCACAATGACAATAAGTCCATCTAAACAGGCGATTTTGAATAAAACTACAAGAAGGCACGTTTGTGTTTCCAAGCACAAAACAAAACAAGTATTCAGCTTGAGAGGAAGATGGAGGTTTAAAACATATTAGAGTAAAACAATAAACAAAAATATATGTTATTATATCAGGCTATCTGTTATATAGTGCATGGGCTGTCTAATCGGGGAAGAACCTAAACTAATGATAAAAAGTGATTTAAAAAAAAGTTCATGCTAAAGATGATAAAACACGTAATACACGTAGGACCTCATGTCACGATCCGAGTCTTTTACTGAGCGAGCTGTTTTAATGGTTATCTAAAATACCTCGTTTTTAACCATTAAATCACCATGAATTTGATACTCTACTCTGTATAGCTTACTTGCATATATAGCTCTGTATATAAACAGCAGAGTTCACTGAACACGCAGCCTGCCTCGCCTTGTAAGAGAGAGCACACTGCAAAAACGTGACCATATAAATTGAAAAAAAAAAAAAAAAAAAAAAAGATTGGATAGATGTTTAAAAAAAGCATATAAAAACATATTAAATTAAGAAATGAGGGCTTTTATGTAAAATAAAATAAAAGACAACAGTAAAATAAATAAAAACAGATTCTGGGGAGAATATATATATATATATATATATATATATATACAGAGAGAGAGAAAAAAATTCCTAAAATAATGAATGACTGAATAAGGTATCCTCGTTTTCTGCATTTCAATACGTTTTCATCAATTAAATGAAATTTTAACTTGAAGGTAGGATTTTTCATCGCCCCTCTGTGGCGAAAATGGTGTATTGCAACATCCTGCCAATGCAGCAATCTTTTATACTTGCATAAGTGTTAAGCCATTTTGTAATAGGTGTGTGACGCATTTCTCTATTTTGGACACTGCAAATACATTTAATCTGCAAACAATGAGGATGAAACAGCTAAAACAGATTATTTTGTATATAACTAAGATAATGCATCTTTATTCGTTGTAATTGAAGAGCAGGCTAAGTAAGTAATGCATTTATAGGGGAAAATAAAAAAAGTAAAGGATCTCTAGAATGGCGGTATTGGATATGAATAGTCAAAAAAGTAATGTTCAACTACTTAATCGAGTAAGTAAAAATGTCTGTAAATGGGAAGCATAGAGAAAAGATTACACTTAACACAAAAGTAATTAATTATCAAAGTAAAATTGCTGGCGAACGACTTTACACACCCACACGTAACACACTCGTGCTGATCCGGGTCCTTTCCTGATCACGCTGTTTTGATATTTATTTGAATATCTTTGTTTACCCAGAAAATGACTCTCAATTCCATTTACATACACTGTTAAGCCTACAAAGGGGTTTGGGTATAATTTATTTTATTGTTTTTCTATTTAGAAAAAAAAACGTATTTTAGGCTCCCTAAAAAAGAGCAGCTGTGCTTCCTGGACTTTCATTCTCCTTAGTTTAGCAGAGCTGAGTAAATTAACCGAGTAACATGCTAGACCAAGTCACCATAAGAGGTCATAACTCCGTAATAAAACCACAGTCCATCGCACACGTTTAACCGCCTCGCCTCGCAGGGGAGAGCACGCTGCAAAAACGTGACCACGCTACAAAACAAAGAGGTCAGTCTGGACCAATCACAGCGCAGCTCTGAGTCCGAGGACGTCGCCAGTTGGCGGGGTAGCTGCAGTGGGTGCGGCTTAACAGGAGGGGCGGCGGTCTTCTGCTGGCGATAAAGAGGGAAAAAAATCTCCACATATCCCCATTCAGACGTCTGCTTTTCAACGTGGGAACCCGTTTGGAAGAGGACGAGGACGGATTTTGATGACTGGATATTTGTTTGGACGACATTTAAACGACGAATTTGGGGGTTTCGTGTTTACATAACAGGCTTTCCTGGTGTTTACCGGCCCTGCCACGGCGTCTTCTCGTCGTTAGCAACCTAAAATAACAGGCCAGTTAAATATTCCGTCTCTAATAGTCATATTTTGTCATCAGACTGTGAGGCAAGTCGATAGGTTTAGTGTTTTTTTCATTATTTTGTGGGTTTTTCATCATTCAGAAAAACAAGTTATACAACAAACTAGGTTAGCGCGCTGCAGCATCCAGGGTCCTAAAGCCCGCCGGCTTCACATCAGAACAGTTCCGCGGACAACTCACTTTTCTACGCCCAGATGCTTCAGGAATCAACTGTTTATCAATTCTTCCACATTATGGAAAAAGTTATCTTAGAGCAAGGCTAATTAAAAATCGGCCCTTTATTGTTATTTTTCAAACTACAGTGACTGTGTTTCCTCTTCTGCTACATTTTCCTCCTGATACTAATAGCTATCTGCGAATTGGAATAAAAATCAAGTGAGCTCCTTTAAATAAATAAAAAAAGACTGCTGATATCATTCACGAAAGAAATAACTAAAGGACTCGTCCAGTTGAGTAATGGTCATTAATACGGTCCACTGGTTCCGGAAGGGCTTGCGGCTCCACGACAACCCGTCGCTGAAGGACTCTCTGCTGGGGGCTGATACCGTCCGCTGCGTTTACATCCTCGACCCCTGGTTCGCTGGGTCTTCCAACGTCGGGATCAACAGGTGGAGGTGAGAACAGCATCCCCCATAATAAACACTTGATCATGCATTCCTGTCTGCAAGTTATTGCTAGAATTACATTGAGGTTAATACAGCATCCACTATATCAATATCTAAGAAAAAGTAAATAGAAATTAGTTGAATAAGTGAAAGTTGGGTGATGCAAATCCAATGCACGGATTGCTTGATTAGGAGCTGGTCTGGAGGAATTTGGTGTTAATGCAATAAAAAAAAGGAGGAAAGACATCAGTGGAGATCATGGAGAAGCAATTGTTTCTGACCATCAACCTAGGAACAAGTATTGGATCAGTCCAGATATATTTAATGTAAAGTAAAAGGTTTTTAACTGGAAATCAGGGGATTAATAATTAATTTCCAAGTTTTCCACTGAACTTAAATGCATTTTATGTATTATAACATAAAACGCCACTTGATTTTTGAAGAACGATCCCACAAATCATTATTTAAAAAGTGTGTTGTGCAGTGTATTGTTTACTCTAATACCCTTAAAGAAAATCTAGCGCAGACATTTCCATTCCTAAGTTGCCTTGTCTGTAAATGGACTATAAAACCCGGCAAACACGACCTTTACAGAAGAGTCATGAGAAGAAAGTCTTTGATGATAGAAAAACCACATGACATCCTGTTTGCCACACACCATGCAGGAGATGCATAAAACATGTAGAACAAGAAGTTCTTTTCATTTGCATGTAAGATGCGAATATGGCAGAAAGCCATTGCTGCACGTCATCCAGAACACACTCTCCCCAGAGTGAGACACGGTGGTGGCAGCATCATGCTGTGATGTTGCTTTTCTACAGCGTGGATAGGGCATGGTGGGTGGAGCTAACTAATAGGCAAGCTAGGAAGATAATCTGTTACGGGCTGCAGACAGTCGAGACGAAGGCTGAGGTTCACCTTCTTAAACATACAGCCTGAGGTACAGCGGAGTGGTTTTGATCAGAACACGCTTTTGTTTTTTTGTTAAATCGGAACAGCCAGATCAGAAAATGTATTAAAATTGACTTTTTATCCAATCTTATGATGCTTGAACTTAGGACTGGGTGATATGGCATCAAATCTATTTTGCGATGTAATCTGAAGTACTGCAGTAACGACATTTATTTCAATATATTATTTTCTTCTGCTTATATATGTCAAAATTACTGTTTTTCAACATTCTCAAAACAACTTCAAAAATGTTTAAAGTGCAATTTAAAGAACATTTATTGTGCAAAATGCAACACAAAAATTATCATAACACAAACATGAAGATCAAATAAAGTTACAGTTTTAATAAAAGTAAAATGAAACTTAAACTTAAAATATCTAATTTAAATACAAACAACGAACATCAGTATTTATCCTCATTGGCCAGGTACAAAGTACGTAGCCACAGCTTGATGACATCATCACTATGTGCAGGTCGATATAATCAAATTTTCTTCTCAGGAGTCAGTAAGTGTTTTAAATTTAGCTCAATTAAACTTGAAATGGGGCCCAGATACAAAACATGGCTGTTGGGAAGCTGCTTAAAATCAAAATAAACATTCCATCTCGCACGTTTGAGGTCAAAGTTGACAATGCACAGTCAAACATTGGTTTTCCTTTTCAACCACACAGATTATTATCGTTATGGTTGGTTTATGCCAACTAAACGCTGGCTCACAAAAAATAAAATACAGCTACTGCAATATTATATAAATAAGCAAAGGTCAAAGTATCAATAATCTGAATGATATATAAGCCTGATTACTCATACAGGCACCGACTTTACTTTTTGTTCTTGTTCACTACAGAAATAGATGTCCAAATACTGAATTAACACGGTTGTTTCTTGCTTATTGTTCCATCTGGTTGTCCGGTTCTTAGTCTGATATTCTAGATGTTGACAATTCTCAGCACATCTGAGAGGTCTAATGCACATTTTTCAGGGTTTCTAGAACATTATGTATATTGGGATTTTATGTGATAGACCAGCAGAAAGTGATGTGTAACGGTGAAACAGAATAAGAGTGACACATGTTTTAAATGAATTTAGCATCAGCCACCTAATTTTTTTTACCCCTAATATATATTCCAGTGCAATCAGTTGCCTTCAGATGTAACCTCGATGTAAGCAGAGTGTAAATCCAGCTGTTCTGTGAAGTTTTCAGATGTTCTATGGAGAACATTAGTGAACGTACAGTACCATGAAGTCCAGGGAACACAGCATGGAGAGATTCACTGCTCAGCTTCCAGAATATGTCATTTTTCAAATTTAGCACCGCCCAGCAGGACAACAAACCTAAACATACAGCCAGAGAAATGCAGTGGAATGGTTTAGGTCACACCATAATCCCACTAACCCAAATCCAATTAAAAGAAATCGACGACAGCACCGGAAAACTGACATTTAGCAGATCTTCTTCAATCAAGTATGACTGGGTTTCAGCTATTTTTCAAAGAAGAATGGCTGAGAACGTCAGTCTGTAGTTATGTAAAGATATCAGAGACATACCCCAAAATTCAATTCAAAAATACTTAATTTACCCCAAGCGGAAATTAAAAGTTATCGTTACTGTTATTGTCTGAGTATCTTCAAAAGACTTGTGGTGGATGGTGACGCTGTGGGCAGGAAGAATCTCCTGTAGCAGTCAGTCTTACAGTGGTTCTGAAGAGGCCTCTGACTGAAGACTTTAGCTGTACGGCATATGTCTGTCACAACACGCTTACGGCTCGGTATCCGGACATTGGAGATGATATTTCACAGTAGGGATGTGTATTGGTAAAGTGGGCCAAAGAGTACAATACTTTGTACAACCGTGTCTCACTGCAAGTACGGCTGCAGGTGTTTGACCATTGGCTTTCCAACCGTACGGCCAGACAGATTTTACAGAGGAGCGGCAAAAGCAAATGAGGTGGATTAGCAGTGCTTAGCAACAACTAAGAGGACATGCTACGGTGGAATAGGGATGTAAGAAAATATCGGAACCATAAATGATGACAGTCATTTTTGTAGTAAAATTAAAAGTATGACTGGTAGTTGGTGGCTGTTTTCACCTTCTGTTTCTCCAGTGGGTCAACTAGATCTAGTAATAAAACTGGATGTGTTAAAGTATGAAACGGGTAGGAGTGTTTAGACTGCTGTGACAGTTTTTCTACAGTTAAATTCATTTTTAAAAATCCCAATATAAAGTCTTTTCATAGTATCACAATTTTATATATATATATATATATATATATATATATATATATATATATATATATATATATATATATATATATATATATATATATTAGTTCCCATATTTTCTTACATCCCTATTCCAACAGCATGTCCTGTTAGTTGTTGTTAAGCACTGCTAATCCACCTCATTTGCTTTTGCCGCTCCTCTGTAAAATCTGTGTGGCCGTACGGTTGGAAAGCCAATGGTCAAACACCTGCAGCCGTACTTGCAGTGAGACACGGTTGTACAAAGTATTGTACTCTTTGGCCCACTTTTTAAGGTTTTATTGGTAAAAACTGAATACTCTAGCACTGCTTTGTATTCCAATTCAGTTCAAGAATCCTTAATTGAAGGAAATTGCTTCATCGCATAGAATACATTGACGTTTGTAGTTATAGGGGGCTTGAATAGTTTTCCATGGTACTGCATGACATAAAGGGGAACTGCTGACGTTGGAGGAATGCAGAGTTACCCTTCGGTGTTGCGTCAAAGGTTTTGCCAGTCAAAACACGGTATCGCTGTTCCTTCTGCCTCTGTGACCCAAACAGTTGTTCATGATATCAGTCCCGGCTGCCTCTACGTCTTCTGCTGTTTGCATTTATTACTCCAAACATAGTATCTATGCCATCGCTTGATGTTGTTGGTTCCTTTCAGAGTCTAATGTCATCTCCGGGGGGCGGCTAAAGCCGTGGTTATGAGTGTCCATGTTTTTCTTTTAGTGTTACACAACAGCAGCCCGCCGTGACGCAGAGCAAACGCACAGCACCCCGGTTCGTTCCTTTAACCCATTTGTTGTGTACGTATTCAACATGTCCTCTGTTTTAACGTGGGAACCCGTGCCAGCCTTCTAAAGCCACGTCTCTTAGATCCAAACAGTGATTTTCCTCGAATAAGGCCGCGTCAGATGACATAATCGCTGTAACTCTTCATCACCGGCCGACATTCCCTGGTGTGGAACAAATAGGTCAGTGTGTTACCGGCAAACCTTTCAACTCTTCGCTTTTTTCCCCCCGACCTACTTCTGCTGTCCTGCCAGACCAAGAGACCCCAGCTTTGTCCGTCGATACACCCCACAATGAGCTCCAATCCCCTCAAAATCCTTCTGCCGTCTGATATCTGTTTTCACATCATGATTAGAGCCGCTGAGGCGTGTTTACAGCCTCCTTCTCAGCGATTGGTAATTGTGTTAGTGTGGTGTAGCTCTATAAAGTAGATAAAGATAAGATGGAGATGGGAGTGTTTGGAGAAATACAGAAAGCGGGACACAGATGGATTTATATTTGAGCTGCACACAAGCTTAAAAGGAGTGATTTTCCTACGGGGTCAACCTGCCTGAGTCTCACTGACCTTGGATGAGAACAGCTGGAAGCACGGCGTGTGATCATAAACTCCATCTTTGTCCCTGAAGTGGTGCGTAGATTTTAGGTGGAGACGTCGGATGGTGACTCGCCGTTCATGAGGAAAGACTCCAACATCTCGACAAATTTAGCCAAAGGAGGAGGTGAAAACTAAAACTTTCCATTCTCAGGTAGTGGGGGGGATCCAAATTAAAGGGAGTCATTTTGGTCGTAGCTCAGTGTTGTTGACATGCAGTGAAAAATTCATGTTAACAGAAGAGCCTAGAAATTGTGATTTAAAATCGTACTTTCCACTCCATGTCGAAGACGTCTGCTTTTTTCTGGTTTTTGTGTTTCTTTGCTTTGGTGTTTATTAATGCTCTCTAACAAACCTCTGAGGCCTTCACAGAACACCTGGATTCATATAGAGTATTGATTAAAGTCCAAGTAAACTAATTAGGAAACTCACTTTATTGTTATGTTGGTATAGATTGTTAGGTGGGCTTGCCACAGGATGCAGCCGCCCACTGCTTTCTGCGCCTATAGCAACATAGTGGGAAGCTCTACATTACTGCTGCTCCGTCTGTGTTAACCTCTGAGTAGGCGTCATCTAAAAGGCGCAGTTCTAGTCCTGTGGTACTGCAGAGAGCAACTCGTGATGATTAAAATCATCTTCCATTTGTACGATTCAGCTTCGAGGGGAAATTTTAGACTTCAGAGAATGAAATTGATGGGAGTTGAACTGTCTTTTATCAGTATTCCTGTTCAGGATAAAAAGCAGTCAATTCAGCCTTTTCCAAGAGATGATATTTAGCCATATTTATTGGGTATATTATTTATTCCTCTTTGCTGCTGGGGTTGATTCATGTCATCAGGACATTAAATTTGACAAATAATTAGGGATGCACAATATATCAGCATTAACATCGCTATCGGATAATTTTAGTCGCTTTTTAGCATATCTGTATCGGTCCGATAAGTAAACTGGGCCAATATTAATGAGCGATTTTTATATATATATATATATATATCTTAACTGAATAGTGCTGGAGCTCCTCTGTATATTGAAGGGAAGGTAAGAGCTTGAGTAAGTTTTCCCACTTAAAGAATGGAGAGTATTGTGATTTTTATTGTAGGCAATCCTTCGATTGTGAGATAGAATTTTTTAATTCAAAAAATCACATGTCATTTTTGAATAATTAATTTGCATTTTATTGCATGAAAAAAATATTTGATACAACAGAAAAATAGAACCTAATATGAACCATAAACATTTGTTTATGGGCTTCTGAGAGCCAGAGTTCCTGCTGGTTGGTAGGTGTTTTTTTTCTTGCAATAAAATGTTAATTATTTAAAAAATAGTGATTTTTTTTTTTTTTTTTTTCAGATTCTGTCTCACAGTTGATATGTACACACAATGAAAGCCACAGACCTCTATTCATCTTTAGGTGGGAAAACTTGAAAAATCGGCCTGTATCAAAGACATATTTTCCCCACTACATGATGGTTTTTTTAACATCAGGACATATATTTTTAACTAAGACTGAAACATTAGCTAATAACCCAAAGTTTGACCCATCATTACCCATAAAAAAGAATTATTCCAGCAGTTTATATGCTGATGATTATTTCAAAGGTGAATATGTGAGATAAAATGAGATCTTATTATTATCTGTGACCCATTTACTACTTCTTCAACATCAAGAGGCTGTTTGGTTCTAATTTACTGACATTATGTTGCTGGGATGTTTCTGATGAGTCTCCTCTACAGCCTTTGGAGCTGACACATTAGACCAACTTACTTCCTAAAAGCAGGGCTTTTAGATCCGGTTAGGTGAAGCTCAGATGTGTCCGGAGATAGTTGTTCAGATCATCATGGTCTTAAGAGCTTAAAGAAGAGGAAAGTGGATCCTGTTTTGGACATTTAAGTTGTAGAAAACCTTCCTTATCTACATTCACTTGGCCTCTCAGGTTTATTGGTGGAGTAAATCTCATAGTTAAAAGGCGCATCTGATTTTTTTTATTCGTAGGTCATTGGGGCGTGCATGCAGAAAGCTGGTATTAGAGCGCCACATGGTGGTTCAGAAAGAAAACTACGACCATTGATCTGATTTATATCACCCTCTCTGTGCAGCATTCTTGTTTTGCGGCAGTTGGAGTTAGTGATCTGTTGAAAAAAATCGAAGACTCGCTTCTTATAAAAATTCTAAGAACTGAATCGATTCACAAGTCCAAAAATCGGTGTACTTGTTTAACATTGTTTGGCCTTTTTTACAGCTAAAGTAGGAAGGAAAAGTCTTGAGAGCCATTTTAAGTCTCACATTTTTTTCCCGGTGAACTGTTACTCACCCAGTGTTGCATCATTGCATTACAGCCATATAATTAAGGTAACAGAAAAAAAAAGTTTTTAATAGCACTGACCCATATCAATATCGAATTGGAAAAGATTGGATTGGATCGGATCGTGATAGTCCATTCTAACTCTTGAGAATCGAACTGATTCTTGAAATTTGAATTGATACCCAGCTCTAGTTGGGGGTTGATCTGACGTGTTTCCGGCTGATAAATGTTTGTCGCTCGGTGTTTGACACAGCCCCCTTCTTCCCCCCTCTCTGCAGGTTCCTTCTGCAGAGTCTCGAGGATTTGGACTCCAGCCTCCGGAAGCTCAACTCCCGCCTGTTTGTGATCCGGGGCCAACCCACAGATGTCTTTCCCAGACTTTTCAAGGCAATTTGATCCGCTGTCCTGCACACTCCGGGTTACTGTGGGCGTCTTGTGGAAGCCCTGAATACTCAGTATGGTTCTGTTTTTTCGCAGGAATGGAAGATCTCTCGGCTGTCCTACGAGTACGACTCTGAGCCTTTTGGGAAAGAGCGAGATGCTGCCATTAAGAAGCTTGCCTCTGAGGCTGGAGTGGAGGTGACAGTTCGCATCTCCCACACACTCTATGACCTGGACAAGTGAGTCATCACACCAACTCGACACCTCAGACCCAGTCCTGTCATTATTTCTGTTTTAGCTGATAAACTACTGTTTGGTTTCTGGCTATCAGGGTCATTGAGTTAAACGGGGGTCAGTCTCCCCTCACCTACAAGCGGTTCCAGACTCTAATTAGTCGCATGGATCCAGTGGAGCTACCTGCAGAGTCCATAACAGCCGAGATCATGGGAAACTGCACTACACCGTTGTCTGAAGACCACGATGATAAGTTTGGGGTTCCCTCTCTGGAGGAACTGGGTGAGTTCAGCCATGACAAAAAATCCAGAAGGACAGAAATCCAATGGTGGTTTGGGATATAAAGTGGGATCTAAAATATGTCATCCTTGCAGGTTTTGACACTGAAGGTTTGTCTTCCGCTGTATGGCCGGGAGGAGAAACCGAAGCCCTCACTCGACTAGAGAGGCACTTGGAGAGGAAGGTCGGTCGTTTTTCTAACTCTTGACCTAGTTTTCAGCGTAACGGCTGGTGCTCTTTTCCGTTTCTGACAATGTGACTGGTTTCGCCATCAGGCGTGGGTGGCCAACTTTGAGCGTCCCAGAATGAACTCCAACTCGCTGCTGGCAAGCCCAACTGGCCTCAGCCCCTACCTGCGCTTCGGCTGCCTCTCCTGTCGCCTCTTCTACTTCAAACTCACCGACCTCTTCAGGAAGGCAAGTTTTTTTGTTGACATTATGAAGTGATTACAGCATTAGTTGTTACAGGTTTTAGTTGCTTTCAATTCAGGTAGCTCCAGTCATATCTAGATAGATTGCGGCATCCTGAGCAAGCGTGTGTCGACAGTGGGAAGGAACAACTTCTTTTTAACAGAAGAAATTAGCAGAAAACCGTCTTAGTATGAGGGTGGAACCGGTTTTTAGTTGTTATTTTCCTAGATGAAGACCCTGATGGGATTTGTTTTCTCCATAGAAAGTTCCCCTGACCCAGTGTGCGTCTTTTGCCCCTCCTTCATGCCGTCTCAACCTCCAGCCGGTTTGCAGAAGTTGACTGGGTCAGGAGTATTTTCTGTGTAAATGAAAAGAAATCAAGACAACAGAAACTTAATGACAGCAGTAGTCATTAAGTTCAACAACAACTGAACTAAAAAGCACTTGGCAAGGAGTACTTTCTATAAGAAAGAAAAAACAAAACAAAAGACAGTACCCAAAGTTTATGGCAGCAAAATCTTCATCAGTGACTTGATCCTGGAAAGAACAAATAGAGAAGACAAAAACAGCAGCAAAAGCCCCACAATTTGGGTGAGGACTACTTTCTACTGGAAAGCAAAGAGTACTCACAAATCAGTGGTGAAGTAGCTCCATGGATATCGTTGTCTAGAACGAAATCCCAGTGTTAATGGCTGCAGTAGTTGAGTTAGTTAAGCTTCGTCCAGGTAAAGAAGAGGCTACCAGATGTAAAACTATACTGTTAATGTCAGCAACAGGTACTTTCTATGGGAAGGAGAAACAATAAAGTGCATAGTAAATGGCAGAACCATGTCTGTCAAGCTTCTTTTTCCAGAAGAGCGATAGAAACACAGAATCATTGAGTCAGGAGTACCTTTTTATTTGGTGAAGAAAGACAGAAGAAAGGACACAAAGTAAAAGGCAGCCATAGTTTTCTCATTGACTCCATCCAAGATTCAGACTGAACATTTCTTGACTTTGATATCGCTGGTTTCTCTTCAGATTTACAGGTCTGTAATTGTATAAATATAAATGTTGAAATCAATAAAGCAGACACAACGTTTCTCTGTCGCTGTTGTCCTGTGAGGCCACATTTTAACCGGTACTGGTGTCTGACTGCAGGTGAAGAGGAACAGCTCCCCTCCTCTGTCGCTTTACGGCCAGCTGCTGTGGCGCGAGTTCTTCTACACGGCGGCCACCAACAACCCCTGCTTCGACAAGATGGAGAGCAACCCCATCTGCGTCCAGATCCCCTGGGACCGCAACCCAGAGGCACTGGCCAAGTGGGCCGAGGGCCGGACGGGCTTCCCCTGGATCGACGCCATAATGACACAGCTGCGGCAGGAGGGCTGGATCCACCACCTGGCCCGGCACGCCGTGGCCTGTTTCCTGACCAGAGGAGACCTGTGGATCAGCTGGGAGGAGGGAATGAAGGTAGAGAAGGCCCGGTTCTACATTTTATTGGCTAGGAGGGTTTGGCGGGACGTATCGAACCGTTTCGGTTGTCTCTCTCTTCAGGTGTTTGAGGAGCTGCTGCTGGATGCAGACTGGAGCGTCAACGCAGGCAGCTGGATGTGGCTCTCATGCAGCTCTTTCTTCCAGCAGTTCTTCCACTGCTACTGCCCGGTCGGGTTCGGCCGACGCACCGACCCCAACGGAGATTACATACGGTACGCTTACTGTTTACTGGATCCTGTTCTAAATGAACTTTTTCCTTTTAGATCTGTTCTGGTTAGATAAGTAGAGGGTTGGAAATGGTTGACATGATTCCCTCTGTGTTCCCATCTTTTTGCTCAGGCGCTACCTGCCCATTCTGAGGGGATTCCCAGCAAAGTACATCTATGATCCCTGGAACGCTCCGGACGCCGTGCAGAAGGCGGCCAAATGTATCATCGGCGTGCACTATCCGAAGCCCATGGTGAACCACGCCGAGGCCAGCTGCATCAACATCGAGCGAATGAAGCAGATCTACCAGCAGCTCTCCTGTTACAGAGGCCTCGGTACGGACACAAGGCTGAACTTCTGTTTTCTTTCTCTCCTCATATCTAGGATAGCTTTCTCTAATATATCAAGAAGTTCTGATTCAAAATTATTCACTCTTCGGTTTTTTTTATACCCTCAGGCCTTTTGGCTACAGTTCCATCCAACTCTAATGCAAACAATGAGACATCCTCAGATGTTATAACATTCCCCGTTGAGTCTTCACCCCACACTGCAGCATCTCCAGCAGGTAAGACAAACAAGTTTAAATATTGCTCAGCTGCATCTTTCTTTTCTTTCTTTCTTTTTTTACATTGCTCTCTCAAAAGCGATCAGTTTTTAAAATTTGATTTTTTTTTTTTTTTTCAGCCCATCAGATGCCCGTTCATTCACAAGCAGACTGGCGAAGTGGTATGATGATGTACCTGCAGGGGGATCCACAGAACGGCGCCAGCACACACAAGCAAGGTAGGGATTTCACAGCACATTTAAAACTTCATCTTAATCTAATTGTCATCTTAATCAACTCCTCTAATTGTTTTGTCTTTCTGAAGTTCCCAGTTATGCTCCGGCTACCAGCATGGTGTGTTACACTCAAAGCAGCCCCCAGCATTCAGGTCCTGCACTGCAAAAAGGTGCAAAACAATTCCTTGACCCAAGAAGTCAATTTAAAGGGGCTATATGCAACTTTTTCCCCAAAATAAACATAACAATAGCCTTTTTATTTGACCATTTATGACTCAAACATCTCCTGATGAGCATACTGACACCTTGTCAGCTCACAGTGGGTGCACCTATAAGCCTGTATCCAATTTTTTCTATTTTATGTCTGGTCGGATTTTCCCGCGCTGTCTGCGGATGTGACGTCAAGCGCGTTCATGTTAAATGTTTCTGATCACTCTGCCACTACCGGTAGTCAGCACTCGCAAGCAGTTCAGTGGATTGTGCGAATACACAGAAGAGACCAAGGACAACTCTGACACCAACAGTAACTCCACATAAGACTAAAAAAGTTAAACCCCTGACAAGTGCCCGAAAAAGATCGAAGATTGAGAGTGACCGGCGTAGGAGCGCGCGCTGCGAGAGCGAGCAGAAAGGAAGAGCAGTTCAGTTTTTTTGGCCACAGATGTCAGTTGCGAGTTAAAATTTCAGAAAATTGCATATAGCCCCTTTAAGTTCCTTGTGCGGACTAGTCTCTGAATGGTGTGAAAATGTACTTTCACTTTCTAAATGTCCCGTTTTTGTTTGTTTTCAAGGGCTTGAGCACCATCCTGTCACACAGAGCAGTGGAAAGCGTCACAATGAGGACTCTGGCCATGGCAGAGGCTCAAAAGTCAAGAGACAGAGCATCCACTAAAGAGTGAGTGACCAACATGTTTTACACACATACCCATCCATCCACCAATCATCCATCCTTTGATCCATCTATTCAGTCTTTCATCCATCCATCCATTTTCTGTTATGTAAAATTTGCTCTAGCTTTGTATGAAAGTCATAAAATGTGAAATAAATACTGCAAGTAGAAGTTCTCCGTGGTTCGTTTTAATTGATCTAAAATAAATGTGATCACACAAACTCAACAGAAAAAGAATTTGAAGGATGTTTATTTTTTTTCCCTGTTTTTATTTCAGGTGTCTCTGGACATTCCCCTTCATATTATCAGCCAAATCAAAGCAGACACTAAAGGACTAAAGGTTTACCACATTGTTGCATGAACACACCTTTATGAGGATTAAACACACTCACACACATCCCCCGATTAAACAGACTGTGGACTCTGATGAGAACTGCACACCCAAGTCAGCGCCGAGGAGGCTGTAGCGGCTGATTCACTGTGCCCGTCTTTGGGTTATTATTAACAGCGACAAACATCCTCGTGTATATAATGAATTTGCTGACTGCAGCTCACACAACTTGTACATATTTGGATATTTTATGTATGTTTTCTCTCCTTGTGTAGACATAAACCCATTGATATATTTTTGATATGAGAAATCATGATGGATAATTATTTTTTTGATAGTTCTCAATAAAAAAAATAAAGACTGTCCATAAAAAAAAACCCCACTGAGACAGCTTCTGTGTTTGCTAACCGTCATTTTCCCCCAAAGTTTGTTCGTTTTTTTAAAACCATCTATCGTAAACTTACAAACAAAAAAGTGTTTTGGTTGATCTCAGTACTTGTAGAAGTGGCTCATTCCTTTCCAGTGTGGATGCTAAATAACATTAACCATCTTGTTCCCCTTTTTTTTAGTAGTTTTGGAGAAAAAAAATAAAAAGGACTAAATCTCCTTTGCATCACAGTGTCGTCCCTGTAAAACCCCTAATAAAGAAATGTACCACCAACAAGACACTTGTGTTCATTTGAATCAAGTGGGTTTTATCTTGCACATTTTACATGTGATTAGTGTTAAAGTGTGTAATAGAGACAGTTTATAGTTTCCTCAGATGAAGAAGGTTATGGAAGTGACTTTCATTTTTTTGCACGATTATTTCAATTCATATTTAGTATTTTGGCAATGAAAGGAAGCATATCTTTTGTTTTAAAACCTGTCAGTCTCGAGATATCATGACTGACAAGTAAGGCTAAAAGTCAGACATGTTTTGATGCAAAATGGCTATAACAGAACAAAACTTTCTTTTAGATTTTAGGTTGAATAGCAAAATTTATCAGAGCATAATTGTGAAGTACAAGGAAAATGATGGATGCTTTTTAAGAGACTGACATTTTGGCCTAATTCTATACAAAAGACAAGCAGAGCGTTTCAACTTTTGGCACAGATTCTCAATCGGATTTCGGTCTGGACTTTGACTAGACCGTTCCAACATATGAACCATACCTTTAGCTGTAAGTTTACGGCCACTGTTCGAAACAGAAGGGGGACATTTTCTTCAAATATGATTTAAGAATCAACTGATCAACTCTGATCGGCATCATGCAGCCACTGTACCGTCGTTTCTACGCGTCCAAAGCACCTTCACCAACATGCTGCGTTTGCTTTATGCTTTTTTTTAGACTCTTATTTACTCATTAGGTGCATTTCAGTTTATTTGGGTGTTATCAGAGGAATACAAATAAAAGCTACTTGTGGTGTCAAATATGGCAGCATAAATAATGTAAAAAGCGAGTAGGTTCCCACAAATATCAGCTGTCAGGCAAGAGGAGAAGCTCTTCTCAAGTCAGGTCTTTCCAGATGCTTGTAAGCATAGGTGGGTAGTAACTAATTACATTTACTTGAGTAACTTTTTGGGAAAAATTTACTTTTAGGAGTAGCTTTACTGCACCGTACTTTTTACTTTTACTCAAGTAATATTATGGTGTATCACTACTTTTACTTGAGTAACATTTCTAGATGCTCTACCCACTGTGAGTAGATTTACAGAATGAACTAGAAACATGTTTTTAAAACACACCTACAGTTTATTGAAGATGAGCTTCAATAAACTGATAAGCTGTTTCTAAACAAAACTTTTTCATTATGTAATCTTCTATCTGTTGAGCTTGCTCTTGCATTTTGAGGTCAAGTGAACATATAGTTAACACCAAACATTTTTACCTTGTTAAGATATATATGTACATTACCTACTGTCAGTATTGATATATTGAAAAACAAATTGACTTAGAAAAGTTTTTCTTCGGCTTAAAATTTTTTATTTTGAAAGTAGGTTATTTATTTGTATTATTTTTATTTTGGTCTTTAAAATACCAGAACTTAATCCTATTGTTATATTGTTGTCTGTCTGATGGCATCATTTAAAAAAATCAGATGTTACTCAAGTAGCCTTATTATTAGGGATGCAACGATCTGATATTAGGATCGGATATCGGACGCGATACTGACAAAATAGCTGGATCGGGGATCAGAAAAATGAACAGATCTACTGGCCGATCCAGGTTTTTTTTTGTTTTTTTATCGCAGCAGAACGTATTTCATGCGTCAGCTTCACGTGTGTCGGATGCTAGAAGCAACATGGAGCGAGCCAGCTTGCCACTCCAACTAGTTCGTCGGCTGTTTGCAAAGTAAATGTTTCGAGGGGAGGTTGTATTACTGCAAAGTACAACACTACCCCTTTAATCAAGCACATCCAGAAACACTATGCTAAGGAGCACGCTGAACTCCTGCACCTCAGCAAAACAAAAGGAGTGGGGTCAAACAGGAAAAAGAAGTCTTAGTTATGTTTAGTTAGTAAAGTCTGGTACCTTTAGTCTCTTCAAGTAAGGTATAAAGAGGGTATACAGTTTATTATTAATTCAACAATAGTATCGGATCAGTATCGGGTATCGACAGATACACAAAGCCCAGGCATCGGTATCGAACTGAAAAAGTGGGATCGGTGCACCCCTACTTATTACCAAATACTCGAATACATTTTTGGATGTCTACTTTTTACTTTTACTTGAATAAAAATATGTTGAAGTGCAACTCTTCTTACTCGAGTACAATTTTTGGGTACTCTACCCACCTCTGTTTGTGGGACGTGAATAACTTCTGGATGTCGACACTGACAAAAATCAGAATTTATAGGTATTAGAATCCCGTCTGTAGTTCAGACCTTCACTCCTCAGCAGTCCTGAGTGGAGCTACCGGGTTAAAGAGGGGCCTCTGCTGCCTGAGGTTCAGCTTGGCATAGCTCGTCTCGAAGTCCTTCTTGGTTCCTGTGATTACGTCCAAGCTGCCGGAGCACACGTCGTATCCGTAGGAGGCGAGCTTCTGGACGCGATACAGCACGATCTGCGTGGTGAGCTCCAGGACGTTCGGGGACTCCTTCACCTGCTCGACGCTTGCCCCGGCCTCCATCAGCCCCTGAAAGCGTCCCGCCAAGGTGGGCGGCGAGTAGTACAAGACGGCCGGGCAGCGGAGCACCATCTGCTTTAGTTCTCCCTCGGAGCAGCCTAGAGCACCCTGGAGGTAGGCAAGCGCCTGCCGCATGGCCTCTGGCTTCAGCTCAGAGATGGAGGCCCTGAGGCTGGACACCAGCACGAGGAGCTCCTCAGTGGTGAAGCCCTGCTCCCTCAGGAAGCCCAGACTGTCCTTCCAGGCCTCGGCTGGACGCAGAAGGATGTACGGGTTCTGACTGAGGAGCTTCTGCAGCCACACCCGGAGATTCACTTCGTCCCCGCCCAGGTCCAGGTAGGTCTCTCTGAGGGTGTGGATCACTTGCTGGTTGCGCTCCACGGGCCGACTGAAACTCTGCGGCGCGCTGGCCATCAGCTTGCTGATGATCTTCTTGTTGAGGCGAAGGTTCTGGAGGTACAGGATGTTGGCCCGCTGGTTGCCATGGTGACTTACAGTGAAAAAGGAAGCCGGGAACTTTTCGATGATGCCCAGCAGGGCTCGCTGGCTGGAACACACGGACCCCCAGAGGTCCCGCTGGGCCACCACGTCCTCCGGTCGGCACAGGACGGCCTCGGGGTGGCTTTCAAGGATGTGGGCGATCGCCGCCGTGTCTGCGCCCATGTCCCTCAGCAGGCCGGCCGTCTCGGCGACGTAGGCGTTGGTCTCAGACAAAACCCAGGCCTTCCGCTTGCGGACCTCTCTTATATCCACCGACAGCTCGTACAGGGAGTCGACCGTGCGCTGGTTCTCCTGCCGTTTCACTGCGGAGGTGAGAGAGGCGGAGGGAGGCAGGAGCAGCAGCCTCATCTTCTGGCAGGAGGTGCACAGGGATCCAGCGGTGACACGAAGCATTGCAGTGGATCTATGATGCAGGGGGGAAAAAAGGGGCATCCATGAGAAAAAGGTTCCTGGCATTCATTCCCCCAGTCTGTAGTGAGGTGTCAATTTGAATCCAGCTCCATTTAATCTAATCACCTCATAATTACTGAACATTTAGGCCTTCATGCAAGATGCTATATGTGGCCAAAAACAGCATCTCCAGGGAGAAACACGGTGGTGGGAGCATGATGCTGTCGGGATATTTGTTTCGACATGGAAAGTGAATAAATACAGGCACATTATCTCGATATAACGAGATGTTGATTTGGGGAGCTAAATATAAATTCAAGACACACTTTTCAGATATTTATTTGTTAAAAAATAAATAAAAAACAGTGAAAACTATTTTTATTTGTTTACTTTTACTTCACCATTGTGGAATACTTTAGGTTGGTCTCTCAAAAAAACAATCTGAAAATGTGAAGAAAAATAAATCGAGGGTTGTATTATTATTATAGAATTTTAAATAAAAACTACTTTTACTGGGACATCCTATCCTATTCCCTATGATTTGAATGGATATAAAGAAAATGAAGTGCAATGATTACAGTTCGGACTGCTGTCTTCCACATGTGCCTGTTATATATGCATCTTAAACCAATGACTGCACCAGCCGCAGCTGCAACGCCACAAAGCAGACAGGAGTGATAGCAGCAGCTAACAGCAGCTAACAACATACACCGCTACGGTTTATTTCACATTGAATGAAGAATAAAGTTGATTATTTTACCGGTTTTAAGGGGTTTTATTTGCTGTGACTCCGTCGTCATTACCACTGCTCTGCTTTCATAACGCCACAACACCTTGTGGGCGGAGCTAGTGAGGCACATGAGAGATACGTGACCGGGAAGCGAGCGCACCATAGACTGGATGGAGCGCACTCGTGTTGTGTGGTTCGCGACCGAGCCGACTCAATATGCCGGTTCTTAGACGAACTATCGAAGCAGGTTCCCATCTCCGATGAGATTTCATACAACAGAATAACGAATTTTTAGAAATGACTTAGGACAATACGTATGTTAAGCATAATCACATAAGCCACAAGGAGTTCTAAGTTATCTTAGAGCAAAAAGAGCCGGCTCTTTTTGATGCGTTCACCCAAAAGATTCGATTTGTAAACAGGAGACCTGCTGGAGATTTGTAATGGCGGGAAGGAATATATCAAAATAATTTAACTGATATGATTTGGGTGTGTAGGAAGAAAAATATACTAAACTTTCTAAATATTAATCAACAACCTAAAATGTATTATGGGGCATATCAAATAGTAGGCAATTGTTGAAATAGCTGCCCTAATTGCTTCATTGATTATAGCCTAGCATCAATAGGAAACATGGAGGAGGTTGACTACCTCCCCATGTTTTCTATTATAATTTTTAGAAACATTTTTGAACGTGTAGAAAACAACACTTAAAAAATGGTTTTTCATTATTTTTTTTCAAGTGGCAAAACCACCTGGGTCCTTCCTCACGAGAGTTAGAAAGACAAAAACTCCTTAAACTCTAGGCCTACTTTTACCGCTTCTAATTACTAGTCTATAAAAAAAAAAATTCTCACAATCTAAGCGTTGAAAATGTCACCTTCCATAAATAATCCCCGATGATAAACTTCATTAAGGAATGTGCCAGCTAGTAATGCATTGGACTGAGTAGCAGGTTTGCTCTCTAATTACTGATAGATTTCAGCTGGTGTCTGTGTCTCGCCACGTTATCCTGAATTATCGCATGTAATTTATGGATAAGGCCCTGGACTGGATGGATAATAACTGACATATGGTGAGTATTTACAGTTAATAGCACCTTTAGAAACATATTTACTTGGCTTGGTATGTAAATATCTTAAACCGTGAGCATGGCCTTGAAAGTGAAGCTTGTGGCTTTATTTATGATATGCAAAACAGGCACAAATGAAATAGCTGTCAAATCAGTGGCGTAGCAAGTTTTTTCTAAAATGTGGAAGTTGTAAAATGACGGAATTATGAGCTGCCTTGACTGCGTCTTCCTAAAAAAACAAAACAAGAAAAAAACCGTTAAACTATGAACAATTCACAGGTCATATAGAACAATAAATACAGAAATGTAACTTAAAATGCTGTATGCAATTGTATACTTAATTTAATTATTCGCTATAAAAATTCCCTTTCTCGTGATCTCTCGCGTTTTTCTTAAATCATACCATTTTGTTTGGCAATTTATGTTGATTGGTGCATTAGGCCTATTCGTGGTTTGGTTTCTACCAGTCGTGTCCCCCTCTTTTGTTAAAAGGGGGAATAATTGAGAGCAAAGTGGAACCTAAGTCTTTATTTATATGGGCACAAAGTTGGCGAATAAAGCTTATTCTGAATGCAATATCTGATACTGCCTGGTTCTGTGGTTTGTTTACATACACAGGGCAGGGCGTGAGCACAGAGCAGGCGGAGGAAGAGTTGAGCAGATGCTAAAAATACTTATTTTGTGAAGTATTGAGGACCATACCAGCCAAAATTGACAAATATGAAAATAAATAAATGAGATGATGCATAAATCATCCTTACCTGTGCAGATTGTGAACACAACATACTAGAAAAGGGGCAAGATATGAGTTTCCCCTTTGTGGGATAATAAAGCATTATTTTATTCTATATTTTTAAAAGCCTGTTTATGCCTTTTTAAACTTGCTAATATTTTTGCTATTTTATTTTTAGTTTAGTTTAAATTGATTTCATGTGTTTAAATAACAAAACATTCATTCCTTCATCGAAGGACGTGTTTGATTGACTGCAGTCCACTGGAGCAACAACATGCCCACCAAATGAAGACACCAGGGGTCTCATTTATTAAACTTCGCGTAGAATCCTTACTAAAACCCTACTTAAGCTTAGCAACAACAAAAAAATGCGCAAAGAAAGTTTCAGATCTATAAAACTTTGAGTAGCCTGGCACAGCTCCATGCAATTTCCGCTTTATAAATCACAATCCCTAGAAATGAGCTCAGGTGTTTTTGGATGACATTTTGCCTCCCTCACACCCACTTTCTGCCATAAATGATCAATGCAAAGTGCCTGGTGAATAACCTGCTTAGATGTAGGCCCCGTTTACACGAAGGAAAAACGCAGATATTTCCCTGCCGTTTGGCCTCTCATTTACATGAAAACCCCGTTTTTATCACAGAAAACGATTATTTCTAAAAACTCCGGCCAAAGTGGAGATGTTTGCGTGAGTTTTCAGCTCTGCAACGTCACTTTTCGCGACAAAAATGCTCCGACATCACTTGTGCGATCTGTGTTTACACTCAGAAACAGCATTTATGCCCTCAGAGCTGTGTTGGCATCATCGATTGTCCAAGAGCTTTTTGCTTGCTTGTTTTTACAAGCTCAATTACTGCTCTATGTAAAAGTTAGAACATAGAAAGTAACTCTGAGTGGATAGGATTTGGGGGAACTACTGCCCCCTACAGGTTTGGCATGTCTATGCGCTTAACAACACACTTATGTGGTTAGGTGTGGACAGAGATCTTTTTTAAAGCGAGGTGGTGAAAATATTAATTTAAAAAACCCCGGCTACGTGTGCACATAGACTTAAGCTGGCTGACATGGGCTGTTCACGGGTAACTATGGCAACCGACAGGCGGAGAAAGCGGAATTCCACTAAGACTGAAATCGAGGTGTTTATGGGTGAGGTGGAGACAAAAACCTTTATTTCAATCAATCAATCAATTAACGTTTATCTATATAGAGCTTAACACCCAAAAGGTGAGCAAAGTGCTTCACATTAAAAAACAAAAACATAGTTTGCAATGAGAAAACGTGTAACAAGACAACAAGAGTAAAGAGATTAAAATAAAAGCAGCAGCATAAGCGATAAAACGAATAAGAACGTTTGAACTATATGCTTACTTCTTGTAGCAACAATAAGATTGGAATAAAAGCAAATAAAAACTAAATTAAAGCAGAACAGTTTCAGCACTCCTAGTTGGCTATTTAAAGCCTGACAGTAATAGTTCGTTTTAAGTCTACTTTTAAAAAGTAGGCCTATTATCTGTGCAAAATATTTTTTGGGGGGTCACAAATAGAAGAGCTGCGAGTAACACTGTGTTGATGTAGTAGGGTGCCAGACATAAAAAAGGGGAGGCAAAGAGGAAGATGGCATGCCACAGCCAGAATGTGCTGCTGTGGGGCGGGGATGCACGGTTCCACCGTATCGGTGGATTTAACACCGGCACCCGTTCAGCGCATAGATCTCATAGGACTGCTTTAGAGAATCCAAATCGGCTGATCAACCAGTCATCTTCTTGGGTCAGGAAATCTCGAAAAACTCCCCCCATCCAGATGCTACCAGTGGCGAGATCTTCAACGAGCGCCAGCGCATCCATTGTGCAGCATTATGCAGGAGTGTCACAGCAGTATTTATATTTTTACTCATCACAATTAATGCACCATTAGGTGCAATTGCTATATAATCTGAATACATGCATATGAACATACTGTGATATGATTTTTAAATTGCAACATATTTTCGTTCAAATTCTCAGTTTAAAGACCAGAGTGGAGGGAGGGTGACTGTTGGCTGTGTGTTCCTCTGTGTGTGAAGCTCTAACAGTAACAAAATTTGGCTTAAATTTGGCTTAAATTCACAGTTTTGGCATCTGACCTGCTGCGTCACCAGTGTCCACCCTGTCCAAAGTGTGTGTGAGCAAGGTCCTTATTATGCTTAAAGTTGCACACATTTTTCTTCTTTAAATCACAAACTTTGCGTAGAAAGTGACTTATGCAATTTTCATTCCCCATTTTGTGCATAATCAAGCTGTATAAATGAGACCCAGGCTAGTAAAAGTGTTGAATAACACATATGAGATAAAAAAAAAAAATGAGACTACACACATTTCTTTTATTGTATATTAGGCATTGGCTAACACAAACTAGCTAGCACTTTTGCTACTAGCAGACCGTTAAAAAAAAGCCTTCTAAGCAGTTAAAGGAAAGTTTTTGCTAATAAAGAAGGAATTTAGTCTCATTAGAATCACACTTTTGTATAATTTATAACACTTAATTTTTATTCTGTTCAATTATGTAATTTTGCCTTCGAACATTTGCCTGTGAAGAATCGCCAGCAAAAATCTGGTAGCAAAACATTTGCCTGCAAAAATTCACCTTTTAATAATCGTCCTGCAAAAACTTGGTTGGTTGGCAGCACGGCTGACCATTAAGAGCTGACCTCTGGCCCAGCCCAACTCACTGGTGTCACATGATCAAAGGAGCGTAATTTGATTGGCTAAAAGCCGCCAATCTTGATCTAGTGCTGATTGCTTGGGGTCACCAGAGGGTCACCACATTTGCAGGCAAACCTTTGCAGACTAATGTTTTGCTGCCAAATTAAAAGTAGAATGAAAGTCCCATACATAATTGCACAGGATAAAAATTCTGTTAGAAATTCAATGTCTATAAAAAAAATCTGATTCTGAGACTGTAATTCTTCCATACCTTTGGTGCAAGTATAAACTGCTGGTAGTGATCTTTGAATTTTCAACCCTTTTCAGTTGTTGGCAATAAACACTAATTAACTCAAATATCATGTAGACTAAATCTCAAGATCTTTATCGTTTTTACTATTACAAACAGCAACAGAGGTCATTCATTTCAAAGTAAACCTAACGCTCTTAATCTGCAGCCCTGAATGCAGTCACTGGTAAAAAGCACTGTTGTACCACGTGTTCACCACACGAGGTCGCTGTACATCCAAGGATATACAATGAGAGATAAGTTCTTAGTTCTTCAAACTTGACAGATATTACTCTGTAGGTACGCATTTTAAACTAAATAACTTGCCTGTAACTCAAAGAAAGACCTGGTTACAAATATGTAAAAGCAGAACAGTTGTGGATATACTTAGCTCTCATCCTTTGCTGACTGTCCCTGATGAAAGACAGTTGTCCCTTGCCAGCAGCAACCAGCAGGGCCTTGAATATACTTTTAACCACCTGTTGTCATGTTTTACCACTCCTCTCTGGGACGAGACTGGAAACACATTAAAATTTGCTTTGTTATCCTCTTGGGCCATAATTAGCCCGTCTTCACTCAGACAGAGCCTCACAAGTCTTTCGCTGGGGTTGAAATGTTATCCCCCGGGGATAACAGTGTGTCTGTCATGTACATTTACAGTAGAATAGCGTCAGGAGCTTTATCCCAAGGAGGCACACAGATCAAGTTAATTAGGATTCCCAGACGCTGCAGAGCACCTGTTGCTGGCCGTCAGTTCTGTCTTTTCCCAGGGATAACTCAAGACTTGGGAACACTAAATTGTTCAGGTTGTTATTGGAGTGCGAGTAATTATGCCTTAATCTGCGGTGTACCAAAAGTTGAAAGCCACTTAGTGCAATAAACTCTTTAATTCCATCTCTAAATGGAATTAGAACTGTACCTTACTGTTCTTACAGAAACCTGTATCTTTCTCTAAATGTAGAAAATTCAATTCAAAACCCCTTTATGTGTCCCAATGGGAAATTAAATGTTGTCGTAACTTTCCATCCAAATATCTTCAAATAGTTGTTGCGAATGGTGATGGTGTGGACAGGAAGGATCCTCAGTAGCACTCAGTCTCGCAACAACTCTGACCAAAACCTCTGACTGAAGATTATTGCTGTATGACACTCCTGACATACTAAAATATTCATGCAGCAGATCTTATATTCCATAGCTACACGCCTTGAATGACACCATCAGTTGTTGGCAGGGACTTCTAATCCATTTCATTTGCTTTTGCCGCTCCTCTTTAAAACTCTGTCTGGGGTTAGGATTAGAAAGCCAGGCAGAGAGACGTTGGGGAACTGATCCATGGCCATTATGATGGATGGAAAATATTTGAACTTTCTCCTCTCTCTGCTCCTGCTCTACATCCATGAAGCCTCCTTTTCAACTTCTCTGGGATTTAAGGTCATAGTCCAGTTATCTTTTCAGCTTCTGAGATGCTAATAAGTTGCTTCTGACCGTTAAAAAACAACTTGTTACCATGGTTGCACATCATAACTGTCAAAAGTGGGGAAGAAATGCCTTGTTTTACTCACGAGCAAAATTTGTTTTCTAACTGAAGTAAAACTTTGGAACCCCTACATCCTTATGGTGTTACCCCTCTTTGGCTGAAATAAGCCATCTCCTAGTCTCTGACATCGAGCTGAAAACGTTTACCTAACTTCTCACCCTCAGATGGGAGATGTTTGAGGGTATTTTGTGTCTTCAGGCTTTTTCCAGTCCACCCTAGAGATCTTCTCAATGAGATCAAGATCTGGGGTATCATTTTTAAATCTTGCTTACGCACAAAACAGGGTCTGAAAAAAATGCGTTAGTCACTTTCTACGCCAAGTTTGGGATTTATAGAAAAAAAACAGTGCTTGTGCTGCTGCTTTTATTTTCATTTGAATATTTTTACTCTTGTCTTGCTACACATTTCCTTATTCCTAATTATATTTTTGTCTTTTAATGTGAAGCACTTTGGTTGCCTTTTGGCTGTAAAGCTCTATATAGTGACTATAATATATAATCATAACTGATTAAAATAAACAGTTTGATAGATCTGAAACTTGCTAGGTGTAAGTAATTTTGTTTTTGCTGAGCCTAAGTACGGTTTTAGTAAGGATTCTAACCAAAGTCTTTAAATGGAACCCCTGGCCTTTGGCTCAACCCAGGACTTTCCATTTCTTAAATCTCAGCCAGTCCTTGGTGCATTTACTAGCATGTTGTGGATCATTGTCATGACATCTATAGTTCTGCTTTAACTTTAACATTATTTTTTATTTGAAAAAATTCACAGATGTTTTCCCTAAACACCCTGGATTGTATGATGGTGAGCTGATTGGGTCCTGCTGCAGGAAAGCATCTCCAAACCATCACACTTTACCTCCATGCTTCATGGTTTGAGGTTAGTTTCCTGAAATACTATATCTGGTTAAAGTTGACATTTTCTCTGTATTGGTGTCCAAATAATGCACTTTCAGACAAATCCCTTCAAAAAACATTATTCCATCCAGATATCCTGGTCCTTGTGTACGTTCTCCCTGTTTATCATGTTGCTCTTAGCAAAGGTTTACTCCTTTCAAACCCCCCAAGAAACTTAACCTAGAATTTCTTTGGGCCTGCCCTTCAATATCAATAATATGTGCCTCCTGGAGGTCCCGTGATCACAGTTTAAGGGTTTTGGAGAGGAGACTTCTTTTGAATCTTGCAGCCTGCTCTCAGATGGGCAGCTGTTTTTAAATGCTCTTCACTGATACTTTTCTGTACAGTGGACCTCTTTAAATTCCTTACTGGACTCATAAGATACTACAATCATCTCTCTTTCGGCCTCACTCTCTCTTCAGCGATTCACACCAAACTAAATGCCTGCAGTTTAAACAAAGCAATGTCCAAATGTACTCCTAACAATAGTTTCAAGAGTTCCTCTTATTTGAGTTTTTATTGTATGTTTCTATTGTTGTTTTTCAGGATTGTTAAAATTGCTGTCAACTCTCCAAACTCCAAAAATATACTAGGAAAAACTCTAAAAACTGATCAAAATACTCTAAAAATCCCTTTTTATTCATTTGTTTTTTACTAAACCATGGTGAATATGTAAATATTGGTAAACGCTGATGTTGGAAAATTTGACAGTTGTAATTTCCTTATTAAAATCCTCCTAAGTGGAAGCTTACTTAATGCCTTGCAGCACACTCTGGTGAAAGGAAGTTTTAAGCACTGCTTGGATTAACGCTGTGGCTTTCCACCTTAAGTGGAGAATTAGTGACTTTTTTCTTCTTCTTATTAAGAGAATCTCTGCAAAAGTGCAGTTTGTTCCTCTTCCTCTGCTCATAACCAGCTGCTGTTTTGCATCTTTCAGAGTATGCATACTATTTGTGCTGGAATAATCTCAGTGTTGCTTTGTGGGAGATCTGAGAACACAAGTATGCATGCATCTGTTGTGTCTCTGAAATAGTCCCTCATTTTGTCCTTACAAAGGAATGAGGAGCCCCGTGGGGTCAGTGTAGGCAGCAGGAGGCTCTTTAGGGGATAAAGTAAGAGAGTGTTTATGGCAGGACTTGGTGGAGGAGAAAATAGACCCCTCCATCTGTCTTCAAATCAACCCTGTCGCTGACCTGAACCCTGTTGCCGTCTGGTCACATGATGAAGGGAAACCTTTAAAACCTGCAGCTCTAGAGCCCCATTCATCTCCTGCGTTCACCACTTCAGCTGCTCTGTTCTGCTTAGAGGATCCAACATGTCAGACACTGAGGAGATTGTGGAGGAGTATGAGGAGGAAGAAGAGAAGGAAGGGGATGAGAACGAGCATGACAAAGGGTCCAAACCACGGTTCAAGACCACCTATATACCAAACATGGCTCCTCCAAAGCTCCCTGATGGAGAGAAGGTCGACTTTGACGATCTTCACCGGAAGAGAGTGGAGAAGGATTACAATGACCTCCAAACCCTCATCCAGCAGCATTTCTCCAGCCGTCAGAAGGAGGAGGAAGAGCTGATTGCCCTGCGCAGCCGCATCGAACAGCGCCGGGCTGATCGGGCTGACCAGCAGCGAATCCGGGCAGAGCAGGAGCGCGAGCGCCAAGCTCGGGTGGTGGAGGAGAGGTCGAGGCGCGAGGAGGAGGCTGCAAAACTGCGGGCGGAGGAGGAGGCCAAAAAGAAGAAGATATTCTCCAACAAGTCCTTTGGTGGCTACCTGCAGAAGGTGGACCAGAAGAAGGGCAAGAAGCTAACAGCCCGCGAGGAGAAGAAGAAAGCCCTGATGGAGCGCAGAAAGCCGCTCAACATCGACCACCTGAACCAGGAGAAGCTGATGGAGAAGGCCCAGGACCTGTGGCAGTGGCTCCACCAGCTGCACGGCGAGAAGTTCGAGCTGGCTGAGAAGCTTAAGATGCAAAAATACGAAATCCATGTGCTCCGAAACCGAGTGACCGACCACCAGAGAGGCTCCAAGACTTCAAAGTCTTCTCGTGGGGCCAAAGGAAAAGCCGGCTCATGGAAGTAAAGCTCCGCGTCAACAACATCTGAGAAACTAAGGTCATTTTGGACTTTTTGGTGCAGATTCCTTTCTACTGAGAACTCAGAGGACTGAAGCGATTCATATGAATTAATTTAACCCAGTTAAGTATAAATTGGTAAAAAAAAAAAAAACAACAACAACAAAAAAACAAGATGTGATCATCTACCATCCAAACAAATTGTTTTGGAAAAGCTATAAACTTTCCTAAAGATGATTTCTGTTTGTTGTTGATGCACTCAGACTTGTGAACTTCTCATTAAACCTATTCTTTATTTTCAGTTCATGACTGGCTGTTAATTCTTGATCTTTACAAACCTCCCTAAACATTTCCCTAACTTCGGGGCAGGTGATGTCGGCGGGCCGAGCTAGATGGCAAAAAAGTCAAACAGCTGCAGCTCAGCTCACATTTTCTACAAGCTAATTTCGGTTCACAGATCGAGGAGCAGTTTTAAGATGCAGCCTTAAGTGTTTCCTCATGATTCCTCGGTCAAACAAGAAGATGCATCAAAATTATTAGGGGCTGTCAGAGGCAACACATTAATGCTTTTGCACAGGAAAAGTAACCAATTGGCTAAAACAAGTTGTATAACTGATTAAATCTGCATAAACAGAACTTTGACTATTTAAAATCTCTATTCTGTCAGAAAAAGCTAACATCCTCAAAGCCCACTCTGTCAAACTGTAACATTAAGATTTCACTGTCTCATCAAGTCTTTAAAGCATAATTTATCTCTATTTGTGTTGAACTACTTAAATTCAGCATAAAAATGACTCTTTTCATCACACACTACTCTGTCAAAGCTTCAAAACCACCCTTTAATTTTCTCAAATTTTGCTCCAAGCATCCACATTTTCCAATAATCTCTTGGCTTTCAGAATTATTTTATTCAGGGTGCTTTTCACAAATTGTTATCCTAGTTGAATGTTTTTCTGCAAATCTGAAAAACACGGACTTGTAAATCTAAAGAAAAAAAGTATTTAAAGATGATCTACCTTGAGGGTTGAGCCAATAGAACCGCTACACACAGACATGTAGGTAAAGAACTCCTTTTAAGTTTGATCTTTTTGCAAATTTACAAACACCCTGTTTCCATAAAGTTTTTTTCTAATTTCTTTAGGCTGCACAGTGGAGGCTCTGTGATGGAGTAGGGTTCAATCTCATGAAGCTTTGACAAAAATTTATGAAATCACCTATGGATGAACAGCCTTTTAATTTAGTTCATATTTACAAACCGTGATGGGAAAACGAAATCAGGAGCAAATCAGGAGTGTGTGTTTTTTATTTTTTCGTTTTTTGTTTTTTTATGTTTTTTCATGGATCAAATATTTTTAGAATAAGATCTATGTTTTAAAACTGTTTGTAAATTTTAGATTTTGTTAAAAATTCATTCAAACTTCAGGTTTTTGGGGAAAATCAATGTTTCTTATATGTATGAAACTCAGAGGAACCCTTCTGATCCTTGCTGAACTAAAAAGGTGTGCCTAATAAAGTGCCTGGTTGTAAATGATAATGTAAAACTTTGGATACTGAATCCTGGAGCTTTTTGGGGTTAAGAAACCACGATCTCAAACTAGATACATCTACATCGTCCCTCTTTTACAGCAACTAAAGGTTTTGGCGCTACAAACCCACTTTATGATAGTCTCTATTTGAACCTATACAATCCTATATATATATATATATATATATATATATATATATAAAATTGAACTATTGCATATGCAGCTATGTCCCTGTTTGTTGCAGTTAACAGGAAAAAAAAATAAAAAGGGTGTTTTTAACTTTATAAGAGCAACATATATTGTAAACAATTAACACCTGTAGATAAGGACTTCTAAAACAATTTTTTTACAGACCACTTGAAGTATATCTAAGAAAAATACACGCTTTTCATCCTCCGTAGCTGCAGTAAAGCCTATATCAGATGAATCAGTGGACATCCCCCCCCCCGCTTCCTGCAGTTTCTGCTCTCCTAACTGCTGCTGTGCCCTCATGGCCGCAACGAGCCATTAAACTCTGCCAGATGTGGCGGTATGCCCACCGGTTGCCATGGAGAAGGGAGAGGCTGCTTTTGCATCCAGGTCTCCCTCATATTCAGTTAAAACTGTGTAGAGACAAATAGCAGAACATCAGCAACCCCCTCGTGTTCTCACTGAAGAACAAGATGTACCCAGAACTTGTTAAGTAGTTTCTGGATGATGTGATTGATCTACACCCCTGTTTTCCTCTGTTATTGTTAGAAGAATGCAGTATGCACATGGGTTTAGAACGTGTCTTCCAATATATAAAGGGGGTTGTGTGTGTCAAGGGTAATCAGGGGATGGATGTTGTTAGTTAATTAAGCACTCATTGCAGACTGGCAGACAATGCATGTACTGCATAATTGGCAGCTCTTGGGCAAGACTTTCAACTCTGACCAGACTCTTATTGTCTGGTTGGGTTCAGATTGGATTTCTGTTTTTAATTAAAAGGAGGAAGAGCTGCGCTATGATTACTTATGAGGTTTTGTGCATTGTTGTGCAACAGTGTGTCTGGTTTGGCTATGAATAACTACAAATAATTTCCGAGGGCAATTAACAACAAAACTAGTCATTTAGATCAAAATGACCAAGTAGGGGCATCACTTGATATACAGGAATAAAATTGCTAAATAGTTCAGTCTTGGTTATTGTATACGAATACCTTCCTGATAAGGCTTAGGTATAAAATCACTATAGATGAAGCGATGAGTTCAGCACTTGCTTTTTTTAACAGCAAGTTCCTACACATGTATGGAATAATGACAATCAACTTCTCTCCAAAAATATGAGCTTATTAACAAAACTAACAACTCTCCCGGTGAAACACTTAATCAACAAACTCACTAAGCTACTAGTACTCAATTTATTTCAAAAATAAAAAGAATAAAGAAAACTACCAAAAAGTAAGAGTAAAAAGAATGGAATCAATAAAATGATAGTGATGGGTGTTGGACAAAAGTTTTTTATTTATTTAAGAGGAATTTGGAAAAGAGACTAAGTTCTAATTCAGATTAGGTTGCACTAAAATAATGTGGATTACTCACACGGCATCAGCAACATCTAGGACTAAAACATGAAATAGCCTATTGAATGATATATATAGTAATATCACAGCCCAGTATGGATATGTTTTCTTGAAGATCAAGTTTTTGTTGAAGAGTTTTAGGAAAAGGCCAGATTAGCTCTAAATTAGTTTAAAGCTAAATTAATACTTGGTCTGTGTTCAAACAACCAGTTTACTTTGAGAAAGTAATGTCTAATTAAAGGGGACATATTATGCAAATTTCACTCTTTTAAAATTCATTTTGTGTTGCCATTTGGGTCTCTGATGAAACACTCCAAACATAAATAAAAACCATTCATCCATTTTATTTTAAATAAAAATTTTGCTGTGAGAAATCTTCATTCTCATGTGTGGCAAAACCGCAGTCTAGTATCCTAGATAGGTGGGTGTGGTCTGCAAACTCAAATTTGCTTCCTCTAAAAAGCTCATTCTGAAAGGGACTGAAGTTCGTAAGAATTGAGCTGGTGAGGTCGCTTCATGCAAGGGATTTTGTGCAAAGAACATGTTTTGTAGAGGCCATAGACCTATTATAATTAGTTTAAAAAGAGGCATAAGATGTCCCCTTTAAATAACTTGCAAAATTAGAAATCAATAACCTTTTGAACAGTTGATTATTAATCTATTGATTAGTTACCACAGTGATAGATGTATTTTAGTATTCTGGAATACCAAGATGGGGGATTTAAAACGTACTACCACTTGCAAGATGGCGGATTAAACAGACCTAAAAAAGCTAGTTTTGGTATTTTGAAGAGTTTCTTTCAATAAATGATATGTACTTTAAACACTGCTAATAATATCTGAGTGGCAGTGGTTTAATGCTGGCCACACAAATAGTAATGCCACTTTTTGCTGCATTTCTCAAAATGTGGGATGTTTACCTCCTTTAGGCCCCTTCTCACTGGGTCTGGTTTGAAGATGCATTTTAGTCTTCCTTCAACCCTTTTTGTCTCTTTTCCAGTTGTTTAAAACATTCATTGCTCTGACTGTAGAAATTAGCAAGTTTAGGAAAGTAGGCCAAAATTTCCAGACACTCGAGGAGCTGGAAAGTATGGCACTGTGAAATTGCAAAGAAAAGGTTTTTTTTTTTGTAATGAAGACTGACCTTATTACTTGACTAAAACCATCGGTGTGAGATTATTCAACTGCAGTTAAAGATTCTTACACATCTTTATTTAGGGTGCCAATATTTGTGGAGGTTGCTGCATGTAAAGTTTTCTTATGCAAGTTGTTTCTTTATGGTCTAACTTAAGAAAAGTGTATAAGATGTTATACCCGAAGAACATTTGCAGCAAACTATTTGCACCTGTATCAAATGACATGCCAAGGAGGTGATTCAGCATTTGCATCCAGGTGTGTTGGAGCAGGGATGCATCCAGAAGTTGCAGGGTGGTGACATTAGAGGACTGGAGCGGCAGACCTCTGATCTAAACCTTTCAGTTGTAGCTCTGGCTGTGTGCTTAGTGTTGTTGTCCTGGTGGATGATGCACTTCCACCCGTGTCTCCACCCCCTGATCTCTCTTTAGCTTCATCTTCCTCTCAGCTCTGCACACGTTCCCTGCCCCTGCTGATAAAAAGCGTCCCCACAGGATGAAGCTGACACCCTTATCATGGTCTATTCAGTATGATGAGCAATGTTTCTTGTCCAACACACAAAGGTTTTTACATCTTCTTATGACTTTTCTTTTTGCCGATCTTCCATAAAGGCTAGATTGTGTAGTACACAATTAATAGCTATCCTGGCAACAGATTCTCCCACCTGAGCTGTGGACCTCTGCAGTTCCTCAGTAGTTGGCACAGACTTCTTGACTCCTTCTTCTTGAGGTTTGCAGTTGTCCCCATACTCCTTCAATTTTCACATGATTGACTGAGCTGCAAGATGTTCAAAGCGAGGGATTTATGAAATAACCTGACGCTGTTTTAAATTTTTCCACTACATTCTCCCTGAGCTATCTGTTGTGTTCCTTAGACTTCATGATGCCGTTTGCTAAATAACGTCCTCCAACAAATCTCTTGAGACTCCAGAAACATCTTAATTTATACTGGGATTTGATTAAGTGATGATCCTGTATTTTGTGTTTGTCAAATATAAAAATTCACAAGATATTACACTGAAATCTGAAAAATGTTTAAGAGATTTGGATACTTTTGCAAGGTACTGTACATTTTAATTGTATTAAAAAAATGCTAGAAAGCCTTTCCTAAAGCAGTTGAACTATAAGGGGCTGGTTGCCGATAAGTCATCAAAAGGTGCTGAACAGATAAACTAAACGAGTCCAGTTCATATCCAAACAGCCAAAAATGAAGTTAGACTTGCAAAACAGGAATTATTATTTTCATCAGGGAAACTGTACTTCGTTACATCTCTAATCCTGACTCAACTTCAATTCCATCACCCCATCCTGAGCCTAAAATGAGATCTTTCAACGTCAAGGCATCTTTCACATACAACAGATTTGTAGCTGAGGCAGCAAATATTCAGTTGAAGCCAGATACTACATACACTGCAACAAAAGACAATTTTTTTTTATTCTCACTGCCAGACATCAAATCAGACACTATTTTAGGAGTACCCCCCCAAAAAAAAAGAAAGAAGAAAAAAAAAAGTCAAACTGAAGAAACAATCTTCTTTTTTAAGATTTGGTTGTCACACATAAGATCACTAGGCCTTTTAGAAAGTTGGTGCAAGTCCAGATGTTCAGGATGGACATGGGTTCTGTGTACCTGAGATGAACATGTTTTGAAGGAAAAGGTTATAATTAAACCCAGGAAAAAAGGGCAAAAAACTTGTGAAGATGCTGGTGAAGTAACTCGAATCCTACACTTTCATAAGATGAAAGGGCACTCGGTGAGGAAGAAGCTATTACTCCAAAAACATTACAAAAAACCTATATTAAAAACTAGGCACTTACTGACAAACAGTTAAGGCACCCAGAGGAAAGAATAAGATTAGAATTTTGATTTAGTTCCTATGTACACCAACAATGGCTTTATAAAGAATTCAGTTTGCAAGGTGCTGGCATGTTGGGATCAGTCACCAGAGTCCAGCATCACAAGGAATGATGTTATCAGGCGGTTACAGAAGTGTCCAACAGTTGGTAAAAGCAAGTCTTCTGACTTGGAGGATTCCTTTTGAAAGATTTAGTGTTGCCTAACATGAGGCCGAGGGGGTCATACTGCTTTTCTTTTTAACATGTCTGTACAGTCTAGATACGTTCCCTTACATACCAATCTATTGCTGCAGTGGTATCCAAACATCAAACTAAACGCTAACTCAATTTTACATCTGCAAAAAACCATGGAAATGCAACCTAACTGAAGTATGTATAATGCTGCATTTATGCCGGTTTTACACAGGTCTTTTTGTCAAAGATGTTCAGTCTGCATTACATTTTTCCAAATTATTTTGATTTTATTGTTAATAAAAATACTACATTTTTCTTTGTGTTTAATTTTTTAATATAACATTCTGGCTTTTCCTAATATAGTTGCAAAACACTGTTGTGAAGGAACTGAAATGTTAATTTAAAAGGAAATGGTAACACTCAGGAGGTTTGGTTCTTCAGCAGTTTTTCTATCTTTATAGTTGATGGTTTTAGGAGCAGATTTGAGTGTTTTCATTGTTATAAATACACACAATCCCACCAAATGTCTTTGGGGGAAACCAGTATGGGATGCTTGAACTGAGTGTCTCCTGATGCCTGTGGATAAATAATTTCTCCCCAGAGGTGATGCTGTTTGGGTTTATCTCCAGTCTGCTTCAAATTGAGGTGGGAGTTGGAAACACTAAGGGGTATAAAGGAGATTTAGCCAATCTGGCAGGGCATTAATCTCCATATGCCATCTAAGCAAATATTCAAACCACAATTCCTCTGGCCATATAATGGATTTAATATTGTCATGCGTCTTATCAGTGCTGTATTATAAACCCCAGGGAGGGAGATCATTGCATTCTGTCGCTGTGATAATGTACAGTGTTTATGGGATTATTTGGAGTCCTAATCTTAATACTATTCAATGTTCATGTTTAATTTATATTTTTGTTTTTGTCAGACTGTCTTAAAACATAACTAATTTTGATTCACTGTGTAATTTTGTTTTTTAACTAATACTAAGCTCATCTTTTATTTTAATTATTTTTTTAGCGAGCGGGGGGTTGGTAAATAACAAAAACAAAACATTTAAGTACCCTTTTTTTTAGGTTTAAGTGACGCCTGGCAAACGATTTAAACTAATACATCTTTAAAACTGTAAGAAGAAAAATTACACTACTCACAATAAGTTAGGGATATTGTTATTTACATGAGTGCTATTTCTATTTGGTCTGAATTTTAATGAAATAAGTAAAAGTATCCTTTGATATTACTAATAATGAATGAGAAGAAACACAATTTTTATTAGTGTAATATTTATTACCCCAAAAATGTAGACAATAACAAGGGTAGCCCCAAACAACACAAATTGACAATGTCAGTAGCGGATCTTTCCACCATTTGCCACAATGACAGCTTGACAGCGACGTCTCATGCTCCTCACTAGCCTCATGATGTTGTCCTGAGGCAATGGGTTCCACTCTTCCACAAGTGCTACACGCAGTTCTGCCAGATCACATGGGGGTGGGGTACAATCATCCAGTCTCTGCTTCAGCTGGTCCTATGGGGTTCAGGTTAGAGGAGATCGCTGGCCGTACCATATGAGGGACTCTGACTTTCCTGAAGTCGAGCTGTGACAATTCTGGCACAATGTCCTAGAGCATTATCATCAATGAACAGAAAGTTGGGGGTGTGCTGGCAGAATTGGGGGATGATGATGAGTTCTATGATGTCTCTGAAGTAAGAACGTGCAGTGACTGAGCCATCTATCTATCCATCCATCTATCCATCCATTTTCTTCCGCTTATCCGGGGTCGGGTCGCGGGGGCAGCAGCCTAAGCAAAGAGACCCAGACTTCCCTCTCCCCAGCCACTTGTTCCAGCTCCTCGGGAGGAACCCCAAGGCGCTCCCAGGCCAGCCGAGAAACATAGTCCCTCCAGCGTGTCCTGGGCCTTCCCCTGGGCCTCCTCCCGGTGAGACGTGCCTGAAACACCTCACCAGGGAGGCGTCCAGGAGGCATTCTGACCAGATGCCCGAGCCACCTCAACTGACTCCTCTCGATGTGGAGAAGCAGCGGCTCTACTCTGAGCCCCCTCTGGATGACTGAGCTTCTCACCCTATCTCTAAGGGAGAGCCCAGACACTCTGTGGAGGAAACTCATTTCAGCCGCTTGTATCCGTGATCTCGTTCTTTCGGTCACCACCCAGAGTTCGTGACCATAGATGAGGGTAGGAACGTAGATCGACCGGTAAATCGAGAGCTTCGCTTTTCGGCTCAGCTCTCTCTTCACCACGACAGACCGGTAAAGCGCCCGCATAACTGCAGATGCCCCACCAATCCGTCTATCGATCTCCCGCTCCATTTTTCCCTCATTCGTGAACAAGACCCCCAGATACTTAAACTCCTCCACTTGGGGAAGGACCCCATCCCTGACCCGGAGGAGGCACCCCACCCTTTTCCGGCTCAAGACCATGGCCTCGGATTTGGAGGTGCTGATTCTCATCCCAGCCGCTTCACACTCGGCTGCGAACCGCTCCATCGAAAGCTGTAGATCACGTTCCGATGAAGCCAACAGGACCACGTCATCGGCAAAAAGCAGAGACCCGATCCTGAGGCCACCAAAACGTATCCCCTCAACGCCTTGGCTGCGCCTAGAGATCCTGTCCATAAAAGTTAGGAACAGGATCGGTCACAAAGGGCAACCTTGGCGGAGTCCAACTCTCACTGGAAACAAGCCCAACTTACTGCCGGCAATGCGAACCGGTCGTACAGGGACCTAACAACCCGTATCAAGGGGCCCGGTACCCCATACTCCCGGAGCACCCCCCACAGGGCCCCCCGAGGGACACGGTCGAACGCCTTCTCCAAGTCCACAAAACACATGTAGACCGGTTGGGCGAACTCCCATCCACCCTCCAGGACCCTGCTGAGGGTGTAGAGCTGGTCCAGTGTTCCACGGCCAGGACGAAAACCGCATTGTTCCTCCTGGATCCGAGGTTCGACTATCCGTCGGACCCTCCTCTCCAGAACCCCTGAATAGACCTTACCAGGGAGGCTCAGAAGTGTGATCCCCCTGTAGTTGGAACACACCCTGTGGTCCCCCTTTTTAAACAGGGGACCACCACCCCGGTCTCCCAATCCAAGGGAACTGCCCTCGATGTCCACGCAATATTGCAGAGCCGCGTTAACCAACACAGCCCCACAACATCCAGAGCCTTGAGGAACTCCGGTCGAATCTCATCCACCCCCGGAGCCCTGCTACCAAGGAGCTTTTTAACGACCTCAGTGACCTCAGCACCAGAGATTGGAGAGACCGACCCCAAGTCCCCAAACCCTGCTTCCAGATTGGAAGGCGTGCTGGTGGGACTGAGGAGGTCTTCGAAGTATTCCATCCACCGACCCAAAACGTCCCGCATCGAGGTCAGCAGCACACCATCTCCACTGTAAACTGTGTTGGTGGCAGACCACTTCCCCCCCCTGAGACGCCGGATGGTGGACCAGAATCGCTTCGAAGCTGCACAGAAGTCGTTTTCCATGGCCTCTCCAAACTCCTCCCATGCCCGAGTTTTTGCCTCAGCAACCATCCGAGCTGCATCCCGCTTGGCCTGTCGGTACCTATCAGCTGCTTCAGGGGTACCACAAGCCAAAAAGACCCGGTAGGACTCCTTCTTCAGCCTGACAGCATCCCTTACCGCCGGTGTCCACCAGCAGGTTTGGGGGTTGCCGCCGCGACAGGCACCGACCACCTTGCGGCCACAGCTTCGGTCAGCCGCCTCGGCAATGGAGGCGCGGAACATGGTCCACTCGGACTCAATGTCCCCCGCCTCCCCCGGGACGTGTTCAAAGTTCTGCCGGAGGTGTGAGTTAAAGCTCCTTCTGACAGGAGACTCTGCCAGACGTTCCCAGCAGACCCTCACAACACGTTTGGGCCTTCCAGGTCTGTCCGGCGTCCTCCCCCACCATCGGAGCCGACTCACCACCAGGTAGTGGTCAGTGGACAGCTCAGCCCCCCTCTTCACCCGAGTGAGCCATCTACAATAACCAAATCAGTTTTGTACTGACTGGTCATGCCTGCTCAGACTGTTACACCTCCTCCACCAAAGCTAACCCTGGGGACCATGTTGACCTCGGCATATCGCTCACCTCACCTTCTCCAGCAACGCTGATGACCACCATTTCTGTGCAAGGTGACCTGACACTCGTCAGTGAACAGGACGGTAGACCACTGTTGCATCGTCCAGGTCACATGGTCTTGTGCCCACTGCAAACGTTCACGGCAGTGTCTTGGTGTCAGTGGAGTCACCTACAACGGGCGTCTGGCATTCAAGCTAGGGTGACCGTACGTCCTCTTTTGCCCTGACATGTCCTCCTTTTTGGCCATAAAATTATGTCCGGGGGGATTTTTTAAAATATCATAAAATGTCCGGGTTTACCCCCATATTGCACCTGGTTTACCTCACTTTAAAAGCAGCCACTGCCCACAAAACAGATGAGGAGCTGCTTGTAATGTGCCACTAAAATGCCAAAACGGAGGTGTAGTTTCACAGACGAATTGTAGAAAAAATCCTCAATGTTCAGTCATGGTTGTCAGAGCCGTTTTTACCGGGCCAGTGGAGCTCAGGTGAGCAGCACACCTGAGCTAACACAATCTGAGCTGCTACAGCAGGTTGGGATGACACAGATTAATTATTATCTGAAGTTCAAAGTTATCACAGAGAATTATTTGACTCTGAGACGTCGCGGTAAAAAACAGTTCGACTTTGGATCAATATTTCATCCCTTCCCCAGTAATCAATCAGGACATATTGGTATTAGTGGATTTCTCAGGATTATAAATATGCTAATGTCATCGCTTTATCTGAAAAACTAAACGCAACAGATCTAGAAAACTGCAATTTTAACATCAAGTGATCTTGGGTAAAAAAAGATCAAACAAAAAGGAGAAAATTCCAATTTTAAAGCATAATGAATGATGGAAGCCAGAGTCTGATTATTATGATCTAGATTTGTGCATATGAGACAGATTTAATGTTTGAAAATAAACTATATTATCTTGAAAACTTGCTATAGCTTATAATGGTAATAATGTAATAATGATTAATTTCTTAATCTAATGCATCAACTAGAAAATAAAGTTTCAAGTCGCACCATCCAGCCTGCATGTTATAAGATACAGAAGAAGTTCCTACATCATTTTTAAGAACATAATTGCTGGAACACATTTACAACAATCATTAATAGTGATATTTTTCTGCAAATATGAATAAACATTCTTTAATCTATTTGATTTATTATGCTGGTTTTTCAAAGCAATCCTTCAAATTCATGTGAGAGATGGAAATGACATCTGACTGTATTTACCTCATCAATCTAATATTTTAGTATTTTCTAACCTGAATCCATATTAATTTATAGATTTGATTCGGGGGTAGTCACGCCCATGCTGGGGAGGGTGTCCTCTTTTTGGAATCCTCAGAATATGGTCACCCTAATTCAAGCCAAAGCGGTGGAGTTGGTTGCGAATGGTTTGTATGGAAACCCTAGCACCCCTCACATCTCGTAAACGGGCCTGCAGCTGTGAGGCAGTTGCATGACAATGTCTGAGTGCATAGGTCCTTAGGTACTGGTCATCGTTGCGGTCAGTCACTCGTGGGGCTCAACTCCTGGGTCTGTCACGAACTCTGCCAGTAGTTCTGTGTCTTGATGGAAGTCTGCTGATGACACTATGAGACACACAAAGTTCATGTGCAGCATCTGACTGCCTGCCACTGACCTGAAGGCGCGCTATGGCCAGGTGACGCTGCTCGTCCGTTAAGTGACGTGTGTTCATGGCTGCTTTAAGGATGAAGTTGGAATGACTTACTGACAAAACCAGCTTTTGAAACCCACAGACTGTTGAAATTGATGCCACAATGAAAAGACTGACACCTGTGGCCAAACAACGGAACTGCTCTTCCTTTCTGCTCGCTCTCGCAGCGTGCACTCCTACGCCGGTCGCTCTCAATCTTCGATCTTTTTGGGGCACTTGTCAGGGGTTTAGCTGTTTTAGTCTTATGTGGAGTTACTGTTTGTGTCAGAGTTGTCCTTGATCTCTTCTGTGTATTTGCACAATCCACTGAACTGCTTGCATGTGCTGACTAGCGGTGGTGGCAGAGTGATCTGAAACATTTAACATGAACACGCTTGACATCACATCCGCAGACAGCGCGGGAAAATCCGACCCGACAGAAAATAGAAAAAGGTAGATACAGGTTTATAGGTGCACCCACTGTGAGCTGACAAGGTGTCAGTATGCTCATCAGGAGATGTTTGAGTCATAAATGGTCAAATAAAAAGGCTATTGCTACGTTTATTTTGGGGAAAAAGTTGCATATAGCCAGCCCCTTTAAAAGAAGCCGTGCAGATTAAATTTAGAATAAAAACCTAATCAAAAGCAGCTGAGAACAGGTGGGTCTTTAACCTGGATTTAAATAAACTGAGTGTTTCAGCTGATCTGGGGCTTTCTGGGAGTTTGTTCCAGACATGTGGAGCATAGAAGCTGAACGCAGCTTCTCCATGTCTAGTTCTGACTCTGGGAACTGATAAAAGACCGGATCCAGATGACCTGAGGGGTCGGGTAGGTTCATACTGGGTCAGGAAATCACTGATGTATTTTGGTCCTAAACCATTCACAGCTTTATAGACCAGCAGTAGAACTTTGAAGTCTATCCTCTGACAGACAGGCAGCCAGTGTAAAGACCTCAGAGCTGGACTGATGTGGTTCACTTTTTTGGTCTTAGTGAGAACTCGAGCAGCAGAGTTCTGGGTGAGCTGCAGTTTTCTAATTGATTTTTTTTTTAGGTAGACCTGAAAAGACGCTGTTACAATAATCAAGCCGACTAAAGATGAATGCATGGACTAGTTTTTCCAGGTCCTGCTGAGACATCAGATAATTTATCCTTGAGATATTCTTAAGGTGATAGTAAAAGTATTAGAAGAAAATTGTTTCCTATTATTTGTTATCTTTATGCTATTTGTGTAAGAACTGTTGTTCCAAGAAGCCTTTTCTATGGTTTAATACTTTTAATCATGTAGTTTGTATGCACATGTATGCACTGAAATCTGGTAAAATACAAATGTAAAAAATTTAAAAATACAAAACTGAAAAATTATCTGTGCTAAAAAGTGCAAAATTCTAATTTACATTAAGTATGCAAGTTATATTTCGATGCCATTTGATTCCATTTTTAAAATAAACAGTGTTTACCTAAATGTGAAAATCTTAATCTTTTTCCAAAATTTGCATAATATAGCTAAACCATAAGATAAGATCAAATGACTTAACTGATCCAGTTAAATAGCAAAATGTTACAAATATCAAGACCTATAAAATATATTTAATGTAATTTCACATTCAAGGCACAGTAGTTATAAGCTAGAGTATCTGAAGACATAAAGATACTCCTGGAACCAGAGGTTGCCCTACACGTGTTCTAGACATCTATTTTTACCCGTCAATTTTTATAATGACAACTTGTTCAATAGTATTGATTTAATTTTATTCATTTTAAATAACCTTCAATCCAAACAAGCTGAACAACTACATATGTAAAATGAAATTAAATGATTGACACTAAAATATGAACAGTTCACATCCTTTGGGCTGAGCTAAATCTCACAAGTTCCTCCTGGTCCGCATGGAACTGAAATGCGCTCCCACTTGTGCGTGATCAAATTATTGGATTGCTGCAGAGGTTATTGTCATGAGGTTTTAGACTTTTGCCTTGGAATGATGACTTCTAATGTGGGTTCGGATGTTGTTTTAGAGGCTGAGTCTGTGCTCCGTTGCCACACTGGAGACTGGAATAAAGCTCCACTTCAGGCAAAGTTTTTAAAAGAGGGAACATTTCTCCAACTGAAGTGATCAGAAGTTGGAAGCACTCTATAAACGAGCCGCTTCCTGACCTGCAAGCTATCGCTTTACCGGGAGAAAATTCCGCAGCATGCGCTGGTGTTTGTCACGACCGGGCTCAAAGCTCCAAAGCCTCTGTTACTCTTCAATGCGCTGTCAGCTCCCGGTTAGTGAGATGCATGGAGTCTGGTGTCCAGATATGAGATGATGCTCAGATGCTCTCATGGGGAGCTTTCTTTTTTTTGTATTGATTTAGTTGTCTGTACTCTGTGCAAATGCGCAGACATTCTTCACCTTCATGCACAAAGGGGTCAGGGGTGTGAATATTTACTTGTCAAAATGACGGACGGCCTTCAGATTTCTCTTCAGGTCAAACACGGAAAATATTAGGTTCACAAAATGGTTCTCCATTATTTTCTGTCATGCTCCTGTAGGGAACATAAATTATGTTTCCCCCCAATTGAATACTATAGAGAATGTGAAAATATTTACCGATATTTATTCATCTGTACAACTGGCACCAGCATCCAGCCAACAATATATTGATTATCAAAAAAGATGAATATCTTTGATTGTTTTTAGTCATAACCCTATTTCCAAGTTCAGTTTAATAACTTAATTGGTAACATTTAATCAAGACTACTGAGTCTGTGAGATGCTCACAACAGAAAAAGTTTAAATGCTTTACTGCGATGTGCGTTTTTAGACTAAACAGTAACATTCAAGTTCCCAAGCCAATGTGCCTTGACCCATTAGCGTTATGTGGGATTTTTTTGTGGGGGCAGCCTTTCCATGTACATATACGTATTGTCCATCACTAGAAAAGCTGCGATTTTTGAGATTCCAACGATGTCAATCAAGGATCCAACCATAACTGTAGACACTTGTAAACGCTTTCGTCAAACCACTTGGAACGCAAAATAATGTCCAACTTACCAATTGAACCCTCATATCACTGCCATCTCGAACAAAAAAGGGCTCTTTACACCCAGTTAATATACTCTAATAAAGGTTTGCCCACAACAAATCTTACATCCACAATCCAACATAATCTGCAGCTGAAGACCTTCAAAATCTTACTCAAATCTCTCTTTTTTTATTGCAGGAGGTTTATTTTATGTCCTGTCCATTAACACCACAAAGGTTATTTCTGACACAAGGGCAGCCAGTCTGAGAGCATAGACTCAACTCTTGTTTTGATTATACAAGACCGGAAAGCCCTTAAAAAGATTTGCCATCAATCTCTTAATTGAACAGTTAGCTAGTTATTAAGTCTGAATGTGTGGATAGTATTCGTTATTTGCGTGTACAAAAATGTTTTTTAATTGTGTATGTTGTCTGTTAGAAAGTTTAAGTTAGGCCTAAATAAAACTAGGAATGTTCAAAGTGGGGCCCGGGGGCCATTTGTGGCCCTCGGAATAAGTTTGTGCAGCCCTTAACCACAACTCACAAAAAGCATAAATTAGTTTTTTCACAACTCAGGAAAACCAAACAGAAATAAGAGTAATTGGCTTGTTTCAATAAAATATAGTTTCGTTTATTGGAAATAAAATGCTGCAATATTAATAAAGATAAGAAAAGTTGTCCAAAGAATTTGGACACCCTTTCTTGTAAGCAAACTATCTAAATGTTCTTTGACAGTTTTGGTGTCTGCTCACACTGAGAATACAAACTACATGCTTTAAATATGGATCGAGCTCAGTGAAGTTTAACATTAAGTTTCACGATATAAAGATCATAGCAGCTGAAAGGACAGTTGTTTCTTTAGGATCATGTTGTCTGAAAACCCATGATTAGATAGAAAATGTGGAACATTAATATTTATTGGAGTTTTTGAGTCACATCGAACCTGCGTATGTGTCTGTCGTCATGTATTGTAGGGGCTGCACGACCAATATAGACACGTCCCTTAAGATACCAGGCAGCACCCACAATATTGCAAGGATTAAACTAGGTATTAAACAGGTTAAACTGTGAGTCACCCTCTGGTGTGTGGGAGTTTTCATTCACTAATAGCCAGCTCAGATACAAAACAAACACTATACACGAGCTAGTTGCTGTTTGTACATTCAGACTGGAAAAAAAAGACTGGAATTCCTCGACTGAAACGGGGTTCAAGATTAAATGAATAGCCTCCTCCAGTTTCATTACACATTCAAACTAACGAGTAGGCGCAATGAATTTAGTGATTTATACAAAACGGGATGATAAATCATTCTGAAACCTTTAATGTAACAAATCCCATACAACCTACCTAAAAACATACAAAGTGGTTGAATAATCTGGTTGCATAAGTGAGAACACGCCTAAAATAAAACTTTTTTTTTAAGCACCTGTTGCTTCATTTCTATTTAGTGTCCGTTCACAACTGTAATAAATTACAGATGTATACAGAGATTAGATAGACAAATAATATGCCTGTAAAAACTGTTCACCCCTTGAATGTTTTACCCTGTCATTGCTTTTACAAATCAATCTTGATCAACATAATTTTTGCGAAACCCTTCCAAAATCTTGTTGGAGAAACTTTAACTTTTAGGCCACAGCTCCAAAAAAAGACCACCTTACCCCCTGTGAAACATAGAGGTGGCAGCATCATGCTGTGGGGTAACTTTTTTTTGTCTTTGGAAGGAATTTGGGCATTCCTTTAGATGAATTTAGAAAGAGATCAGGTCAGTTTTGAACCAAAATGACAAGGAGGGGGAAGAATATTTTTCAGCATCAGAGTCAAAGCAAAGATCTAAAAAAAGATGGGTTTAAAATAGTCTAAATGGAGTTGAAAGATTAAATCTGACAGAAAATTTGTTGAGGTAATCTAAAGAAGTTTGTGGATAGGAGATATATTCACATTCAGAGATTTGGAGAACTGTTGCAAAGTAGCTTTGACAAATGTTGGCAAACTAAGACCATGGATGTTGATGGGCATTATGTGCTTCAATTAAGTATCAGTTTGAGCATGTGCATCTAAGAAGACTAGCTTTTTTATTATTTAAACAATGTGTGTTCAGTTGTCACTCCGATTAGCTGAATCCTGCAGGATTTTTGGTATTTTCTGGATTTTATACGTCTGCCCTTTTAGAGACTCTGTATTTTTCTTTAACAAGCTTTAGACTTCACGTTTATCATTTTTTCTTCTCTTTGAATTATCTTTGAGTTGAGGAGAGTGTCGGGTCCAAGTTGTGTTTATCTGATTAGAAATGCCAAACAGCATGCTTGAGGACAATATGTCAGGAAGCTTGTTTGCACTACCCTACTTGTAGTCGGTCGGCAATATGTGACTATTTTTATTCATGTTTACTCTCTGGCTAATGTTCCCCGGGACGTCTTCTCCCACCTGTTTCATTTGGACTCCAGATTTGTCTCCAGCTATGAATCACTGTAGCGTTGGATGAGCCGTACCTGCGTCGGAATGAGCAGCCTTGGACAAATGGCTGCATTTGCATTCCAGCGCACGTCCTCTGCTGGGCGCTCTCTCGGCTGATTCATGACGACTCCTCCACCTCTGCTTGCCATGTAAATCAGCAGAGCAGCTGGAGAGAGGACTGATCTCAGTGACGCTTCTCCCGCTAACCTGTTATTACAGCGTGTTCTTCTTGTCACTGCTAGCGCTGATGATAGGGCTGCAGCACACACCTGTTGGATCCAAAGAGAAGCCTTTGTTTCTCAGCAAAGCTCACAATGCCTTTTAAAAATGTTCTAAAACATTGTGAAACTGAGCTGCATTGAATCCTTTATCAGGATGTGTCAGACAAGCAGAGCAAAAAGAATCATAATGCTGGGGAACAAATCTTGAAGCAATTAACTGTACAAAAGCAACAATATAATTGAATTCATACCGTTTTTAGTCTGTACGCATATCAGGACCTAGTTATGCTGATTGAATAAAATAAAATCACTATAAACAATCAAATATACAAAGAACTTCTCAGATCATACGATAACACAGTAAGAAATTCAAGAAATGCATACTTTTCCAAAATCATTTCAGATCATAATAATAATAATAATAATAATAATAATAATAATAATGCATAGCTAGTGTGATTTTAGGGTGAACCACAGCACAGAGACGGCCCTATTGACGATTTTAAATGATTTCAGATTAAACTATGATGCACAGAGAATGACAGTGTTGGTTCTACTGGATCTAAGCGCTGCCTTTGATACAGTGGACCACACTATTCTTTTAACCCGTTTAAAACAGATTGGCCTCTTTGGTGCTGTTCACAGATGGTTCACATATCTCACAGACAGGACTTTTATGGTAAGTTGAGATACCTGCTCCTCTAAGGTACACACGATTACATGTGGTGTGCCCCAGGGTTCAATTCTAGACCCAGTGCTTTTTAATCTTTTTATTTGCACTGTCATCAGAAGACATGGAGTGAACTTTCACAGTTATGCTGACGATACACAGTTGTACATCTCATGCCGCGTTCTAGACATGTTGATGCAGAACTACAGCCCAATCTCTTATCTTCCATTCTTAGGTAGAATTATTGAAAAAGCTGTGTTTCAGTAGGTAAATAGCTTCATAACAATGACCAACTGCTCTGATGTACAGACTGTGGTAGAACCACACTGCTGGTTCTGTTGGACCTCAGTGGACCTCATTGGAATGACTGGAGAGCTGGGTCGGACTCTCTGGTACAGTACTTGGCTGGTTCAAGTCTTCTTTGTTTCAATAGGAAACTTAATCAGAACGAACAGAAATCACATGTGGGGTGCCACAGGGCTCCATCCTGGGGCCCCTCTTTTAATATCTACATGCTCCCACTAGCCCAGATTATAAGAACCAATAAAATTAACTATCATAACTATGCAGATGATACTGAGCTCTACTTTACGAGGCCACCATGTGACTTTGAGCCCATCCAAAGCCTAAGTAAATCCATCAAGCAAATCAATGGCTGGATGTGCCATAACTTTCTCCAGCTGAACAGAAACAAAACGGAAGTAATTACTTTTGGACCTAAAGAGGAACGATCAACAGTCAGCACACAGCTTCAGTTAATAAAGCTAGAAAATACTGATCAGGCACGAAATCTAGGTGTAGTAATGGACTCAGGCCTGAACCTCCAGGGTCACATAAAGGCAATAATAAGGCCAGCCTTCTATCACCTGACGAACATTTCTAGGATCAAAGGACTGATGTCGCAACAGGACCTCGAAAAACTGATCCATGTGTTTATCTTTAGTCTGATTGATTACTGCAACAGTGTTCTCACAGGTCTGCCTAAAAAGTCAATTAGGGTGCTTTCACACCTGCAGCATTTGGTTAAATTAAAACGAACTCAAGTACGGTTCGTTTGAGCTGGTGTGAATGCGGACCAGTGAAATTTGGTCCGGACTAACGAACCGGAACAAGACGCATATTTTGAGGTGGTCTCGGGTCCGCTTCCAAACGGATTCTGGTACGGTTCACTTCAGGTGTGAATACGAACCAGCCTCGGTCCGGTTCCCTTCCTGATAAAAGCCCTTTTTGTTCTATGTAGGCATCCGTAGCGCGCTGCGCTTTGCACTGTGGGAGGCACCATTTCTGTGTTGTAACTTGTTCGCATTAGCGCTAACAATGAATCGTGGTCAAACATGGAGTCGGTAGGAAGTCCAGTACTTCATCGAGATTTGGTCGATGAACGATGTAAATATAATATATTACGACCACCACAACAAGAAGACAAGCGCAATCCATCTGTGTATGCAGAGCTAAGTCTATTTATTTCCGCGAGTTTCACGGCGTTTGGTGCTGGACCAATACGGAATGACTGACATCATGCATCCGTTTCCTGTTTGTCTTTTTCTTGGACTTTATGTCCGCAATTCTTGCTACAGCGCCATCATACGCAAGGGGGATATGTAAAAGGTTTAGTTTGTTTGTCAAAAGTGCAATGTGAACATGAACCGCACCAGCTCAAAGTTGCAACAATGTTGGAAAATTGGTCCCCAATCATACCAAGTCCAGCGGACTAACAGGTGTGAAAGCACCCTTGGACAGCTTCAGCTGATCCAGAACGCTGCTGCCCATGTCCTCACTAGAACCAGGAAAGTAGAGCACAGTATCCCAGTTCTACAGTCCTTACACTGGCTCCCTGTAGCTTAGGGAATAGACTTCTAAATAGTTTTTGTAGTTTATAAATCATTGAATGGCTTAGCACCAAAGCATGTTGAAGACCTGCTGTTAATATACCAACCCCCCCAGAACACTCAGGTCTTCTAATTCCAGTCTACTCATCATCCCTAGAATTAGAACCAAACATGGAGAAGCAGCTTTGTTTCTATTCTCCTTCAGTCTGGAACAAACTGCCAGACAGCTGCAAAACTGCTGAAACAAAGTTCTTTTAAATCACAACTAAAAACGTATGTGTTTAGAGCTGCCTTTGAGTAATGTTTGCATGTATCATATGTTTTGTGTGTGTTTCTTGCTTTATATACTCTATTTTTATTTTATCTCTTAATCATGTAAAGCACCTTAAATTACCTTGTTGTTGAAAGAGTGCTATACAAATAAAATTGCCTTGCCTTAACTGCCTTTTAGCCATCAAATCCTGGATAACAGAAATCTTTCTTCAGCTCAACCTGGACAAAACAGAAGTTTTAGTCATCGGTCCTGAGGCTCAGAGAGAGAAACTTTTACCAAAACTGCAATCACTGTCGTTTAATACTTCTTTACAAGTGAAGAACCTGGACGTGATTTTTTTATTTTGAGGTTACTTTTATCCTTCACATTAAGAACAGTATAAAATAAAAAAAATTCTTTCTCTCTTGGGCCAACATGGAAACACTGATGCATGCTTTTATCACCAGTAGGATTGATTACTGTAATGCCCTGCTTTCTAGTCTTCCCAAAAAGAGTATCTCAGGTTTACAACTAAAACAAAATTCAGCAGCACGTGTCCTGATGAAGACCAGGAGGCGGGAACACATTACACCAGTCTTAGAATAACTGCATTGGCTCCCCGTATGTTTTAGGATCGATTTTAAGATTATTTTTAATAATTTTTAAGTGTCTTAATGGTCTTGGGCCTTCTTATCTTTCGGAATTGCTTTTACCATATGAACCTTCGCGGTCTCTGCGCTCCTCTGGCAGCCGTCACCTGCTATTTTAATCTTACTCCAGTGCTTCCTCTGTGGTAGCCCTCTGCCTCGGGAGCGGTGGTCGGCTTTGGCTGCCTGGGTGCTCTCCAGGTAGCGCTTGGGTGGAGGTGGGGGTCTCGGCCTCGCCTCCTCTGGGCGCCCTGGATCAGTGCCTTCGCTGCTGCTGTTAATGTGCTGCTGCGGGTGCAGATGGCTTCTTTGGCGTTTTCTTACCTGGTTCATCTGTACTCGGCCCGTTGTCCTTTTTATTGTTTCTCTTAAGTGTGTGTGTGTGCATGGGTTGAGGGGGGTGTAATTGGGATCATACTTTTAAATCTGTGGGGGAGGGATGGGAATGTGAATTATGTGTGGTCATTTTTATCTTTAAAGCACTTTGAGTGGCAATGTTTGTATGAAAAGCGTTTTATAAATAAAGTTTGATTGATTGGAAGCAAAAAACACCAACTTGTTCACAACTCTTATATTAGAAATGCATAGCTACTGATGTACACATTACATCATTGTGATACGTCTCCCTAGATTTTAAAGAAATAAGCAGTTGTAAGTTCACTGGCTTTGTTTTTTTGCTTTCATTATGAATTGCAATTATGTTTTTAAGGGAGCTGGGTTTCCCTGTCAGGATGAATCAGTTGAAGAAGTAGGATGAAACAGGATTCCTTTGCTTTTACCCGATGGGGAAACGTCTATTCATAGCCCCTTTCATCTACACGGTGCCCCCTGGGCAGCCTCCTTCTAATTTATAAAGCATGCTTCATAACAGTTTATCTCCTCTATGCTAGTAATGGGGATAACTGGCGCTGCCGCAGACGTGTTTTTACATAGATCAGGAAGTAAATTAAACTTGACATGCGAAGCAACACCAGAAACTTCACCAATATTTTATAAAACTCATCTTTTTTCAAAACATAAAAATTGAAAATTTCACAAAATGCTCCCTTCCTGACAACAGGCACCAAGCTAACAAACCTCAGCAGATGCATTCATTATTAAACTGCACTTCCAGCAGTTGACAGAGATGGATGGGGGTCGGAGTTTGTGTTGGCATGAGTCCTGTGGGTGCGTTATGTAAAAATCTGCTAGTACACTTTAAAAATGCTAATCTGATATACCCATCAGCTGTAACATTGGAAACGGGTGAAACTGTCTGAGGCAGGTCTAGCAGACCCAGCAAACCGCAGTGAGAGCTGTTATCTTATGCATCATAGGGATAATAGTCCGGTGACAAGGTTTCTGCTTCGTTACAGACTGATTTCTGTGATCAAAGATGAGCTGAGTGAATACAAAATGCAGTTTTCAAATGATTTTATTAAATTTATTGTGAAAAAGTAATCAACCCGATAACCCAAAATATAACCCAAAATGTGAGATGGGCCTTTGTTTTTGTTCCACGTTGGTTTTAGGGCGACAGGAGGGTTGCTGATTCAAGCACCTGCTCTGTCTGTCTGTCTCAGTTGTTGTGTCCTTGGCCTAAACACTTCACCCTTCTGCCAACTGGTGGTGGTCAGAGGGCCCGGTGGCGCCCCAGGCCAGGTGTGGCTACAATGTAGCTTGCCATCACCAGTGTGTGAATGTGTGCGTGAATGGGTGAATGTAATGTGAAGTGCTTTGGGGTCCTCAGGGACTAAATAAAGCGGTATACAAGCACAGGCCATTTACCATTTTGGCCGTGTAACTCTCCCATGAAGGACATTTTGACCTACTATAGAAGACTGATCTTTACTGGGGAAGAAGGGGCCTGCAAATGTTACTTCATGTTACCAGGAAGGTTCTAGTTCATTGTTGAGGCCAGCGTGTGACTAGTGATTTATTTTTGTGGTTTATCCCAATTAATTATCAAGGCATTTAAACATTTCTTTTCACAGATTTGCTGGCTGGTTTGAATAGCATTCTCCTGAAACAAATGAAATTTGAAACTGTTTTGTATTTGATCAGCCATTTTCTAACTTATCTGATGTTCAATCTGACAAAAACGATAAAACAGAAGAAATCTGTAAGGGGGCAGGTACTTTTTTAATAGCACTGTGCAAACCCTGAACGATAAAACATAGCTCTTGTTTTTTTAAGAAAAAAAAAGAGCTTGTAGATTCCCCTCTTTTGTGCTTCTTCGTTATGGTATTCATTTGTTTTGCTTTGTATTTTGCACACTCTTTTTGTTCATAGTTTTATTTTTGCAATATTCTGTTCCTGGTATCAGTTGTTGTCGTTTGAATTTTTTAAACAGTTTTCAAGAAAACCAAGACAAGAGGAGTGAAGAAAATGTGGGTGAGGTTTTGATTTTCCACCAGACAGAGAGATGTGTTGACAGACAATCCAAATATGTCATTTTAATCTGATGTTCTGCAGTTTATTTGTCCGTTCTTGTTTGGCATGCCCAGCATGAAGCCTTATGTTCTTGTATTTGTATATTTCTTAGAGCTTATGTTTTTTGGGAAATCACATTAAATTTGATTTGTGGGTTTATGTCATCCAGCAACAAACTGATGTGCCGGAAGCCATAAAAATAATAATCAAGCTGCAGTGGTTGTGAGGCAATATGTAATAGTCTGTCCTCTTACCCCTTTAACTGTAATTGTTCTCATAATGGACGTAGTATCTTCTAGTTTGCAGTTAATGAGTCGACTCTTGACCCTCTTGACAACGGTGTGCAAATTTTCACCAAAACAGAGCTGGTCTGCAGCTTCTTTAGCAAATTAACAGGACTTCGCTTTAACATTTGGAGCAGATCTTTGAGTGCAGTCACTTAAATTTTTAAAATTAAATTGGATTAATTCCTGCAAAAATGAGGCAATTTGTCTTTTTAAGATTCCTCAGTACTTTCATTGTTTCTGTCGTTCACAAATTAACGTCGAGAAGGATGATTACCCCCCCCCAGTCTCCACAGCTTTAAATAACAAGCACAAATAACCACTCAGGAAACGGCAAAGCTTTAATTACACCCATCACCACGTGGAGCTATTAGGCGCTGCCAACTAAAGATGCAACTCCACTCTAAATACGGGTTTAAGCATACAACACCTGGGCAGCCTTCATCATCAAGGAAACTAATGCGATGCCCTCTTTTTTTGTCTGTTTGTTCTGTACTGTGGATCAAAAGGAAATTATGGAGCAAATGATCAAAATGTCCTCTGAATATGTCTTCATCAAAAAGATGAGGGAGAATGAGGGGAGCTTTTTTAGTCTTTTAAGGTCCTGAAATCCCAAACGCGGTGCTGCAAAGTGACCAGAGTGGTTCTCTAACATTGATCATTTTCTGGCTGTTGGCAGAGGTTCATGGACGCAACGTGACCCGTGCAAACTTCAGAGACGAGGAAGATGCCTACAACAGCGCAGAAAAGAGGACACAGATGGTCAACACAGGAGGTGAAAGGGGAATGTAAAATTATTTTTAATACAAGCTTAAATGAAAGACAAACAGCAAATATGAGGGGCATTTTGACATTTTAACGTTATATTAATGTTCACAAACCATTCAGTCACATAATCCATCAAAATCCATCTGAAGGATTAATTATTTATCTTTCCATCATGCATTATACGTAAAAGGAAAAATCAGGAGATTTCTGTATTTCACGATTCAACACAAAAAATTTACCAACATTTTAAATAAAATGACAAGACTGGAATCACTAAAGCAATCAAGAAATACATCTGCTATTACAACGGAGCCACGCCTGTCTATGGTTTGGTCTTGGTGGATTGTTTTTCTGTGCAACGCTTCTGTCCGCTTATTTGGCTTTTTTTTTTCGTACAGCATATCCAAAATATTCAAAGGAACATGCAGATTGGGAAGCTGAAATACTGAGGCAGAATGCTACTGGCTGGTATTTTTAAAGCAGCCAATCCAGGATAAGGAAGATCTTGGATGTTAGCTTCTGCGTTGGTGCTAGCATGTTTTCCACTGTTCGTATTAAAGCGCATCAAGGTATATCTGGTGTTTGAAGTTTTAAAATCGGCAGTTATCAGCATTTTTAGAGGAGGTTTTAAAGTATCACAGATAGATCATAAAGTGGCGAATTAGTGTATGTAATGCAAACTATTTAGTCTGCAAGCTTACTGTTGGAAATGGTCTAAACAAGATTACATGAAGCATTTGGAGGGCTTCTTTGCTAGAGTAAAAGTTTGTTCTTGCAATTATATAAATCGAAATTTTATTTTGTAAAAGAATAACAGAAAATACGTTTGTCTGTGCTGAAAAACACTCCATTGTAGTCTTGAAGTGATCACGCCACGCTGAATGCAGACTATACAGCTTTCCAAGAAAAGTTAATTTTTAAATTATTGCCCAAATCATTCGTTGACAAAGTATTTTACACAGAGCTGCAACAGACACCAATCAAAGAAACAAGCCTCATAGAGCTATAATTAAAGTGTCAGCAGACAGCCCGTGTTCGACCTCTTCCCACCATCTGTTAGACAGGTGTTAAAAGTCCAGCAAGTGACACAATGTAATCAATCACAGACTGAATGACTCGTTGATTTTCACCTCACTGTTCAGCGCTAATTTGACCTGCAGAGCAGAAGATTTTTTGAGTGACATTTACAAAAAGGTCAGATGTGGAATAACGTTCACTAAAATGTTTGATTTTCTTTTTTGCTTCATTACTCAGAACACATCCTGGGACAAATGCTTTTAATCCAGGGTAAAATTCCTCTTCCTCCTGTGAATTTATTTGTATGGTTACAGTTTATAGAAAATTCTTACTCACTTCAATGCGTACGTATACAGTGACTTGGAAAATTATTCATACACCTTGATCTTTTACTCATTTTGTTGTATTATAATAACGGACTTGAAGGAACTGCCATTTTATTTAATGTTCAACCATAAACCATTTTATTTCAGTTCGAGTATTGAGTCACTTACAGTGGGTCAAAAAGTATTTGGCAGCCACTGATTCTCCAAGTTGTCCCACTTAAAAACATGGGAGGGTCTGTAATTTTCATCATAGGTACACTTCAACTGTCAGAGACAGAATGTCAAACAAAAATACTGGAAATCATATTGTATGTTTTCTGCAGAATTTATTTGTATAATGGTGCAAAAAAATAAGTATTTGGTCAATAACAAAAGTTCACCTCAATACTTTCATTGCCAACCAAGGTTATATTACAGAGGTCAAAGGTTTCCTGTAGGTCTTCACCAGGTTTGCACACACTGTAGTGTGTACAAATCAGAGACCTGTCATCTGCAGAAATACTCAGATGACTCTACAATTGTCGGGTGTATCAGAGATGGACAAGAAGCTGAATACAGAGAGTTGGTGGACCGCTTTGTGACATGGTGTGGAAACAATCGTCTCACCTTGAATGTGAACAAAACAAAGGAGATGATTGTAGATTTCAGAAGAAACAGGGACAAGTCAAACACTGTTTCCATCATGGGAGAAGAAGTGGAGGTGGTTGAGGAGTATAAATACCTCGGAGTTCACCTTGACAACAGACTGGACTGGAGGCGCAACAGTGAAGCCGTCTACAAGAAGGGACAGAGCAGACTGTACTTCTTGAGGAAGCTTAGGTCCTTCAAGGTTTGCAGCAAGATGCTGCAGATCTTCTACAAGTCTGTTGTGGAGAGTGTAATCTCTTCAGCCGTCATCTGTTGGGGTAGCAGCATCAGAGCCAGGGATTTAAAAAGGCTCAACAACCTGATAAAGAAGGCTGGTTCTGTTCTTGGGACAACTGTGGAAAATCTGGAGATGATAATGCAAAGAAGGATTCTTCATAAAATCAAAAAAATTATGGACAACCCTGAGCATCCTCTTCATGAGACAGTCACACAACAACAGAGCATCTTCAGTCGGAGGCTTCTTCAGTTTCGCTGCAATACAGACCGCTACAGGAAATCCTTCCTGCCCACAGCCATCATTATCTACAACAATTCCTTAAAGAATTGATTATATGAGCTATACCAACACTTAATTTCCCTCTGGGATCAATAAAGTATTTTTGAATTGAATTTGAATAGCTGGTATTTTGGCCCATTCCTCCACGCAGATCTTCTCTAGAGCTGAAATGTTTTGGGGGTGTCGATGGGCAACACAGACTTTCAACTCCCTCCACAGATTCTCAATTGGATTGAGGACTGGAGACTGGCTAGGTCACTCCAGAACCTTGAAATGCTTTTACATAACCACTCCTTCGTTGCCAGGGGGATGTGTTTGGGATAATTGTCATGATGGAAGATCCAGCCACATTTCATCTTCAGTGTTCTCACTGATGGAAGAAGGTTGCTTTACAGTGGGTGTGGTATTCTTTGGATGCAACTCACCATTCTTCCCCCTCCAAATACGGCGAGCGGCGTTTATACCAAAGAGTTCTATTTTGGGTGTCATTTGACCACATGACATTTTCCAAATCCTCTTCTGGATCATCCAGATGATCCCTGGCAAACTTTAGATGGGCCTGGATATGTGCTGGCTTGAGCAGGGGGACCTTTCAAGCGCTGCAGGATTTTAATCCATCCATCCATCCATTTTATATACCCGTCCATCCTAATGCAGGGTTGCGGGGGGGCTAGTGCCTATCTCCAGCGGTCAAGGGGCGAGAGGCAGGGTGCACCCTGGACAGGTCGCCAGTCCATCGCAGGGATTTTAATCCATGACGACATAATGTATTACTAATGGTAACCTTCATTACTGTGGTTCCAGCTCTCTTCAGATCATTGACCAGTTCCCCCTGTGTAGTTCTGGGCTGTTTCCTCACCGTTCTCAAGGTGTACTCCACGAGAGATCTTTCACGGAGCCCCAGGTCAAGGGAGATTACTATTTATTCCTCGTCTAATAATTGCTCCAACAGTTGATCTCTTCCCACCAAGCTGCTTGCCTATTGTAAATTGGCTCATCAGTCTTGTGCAGGTATATGGTCTTGGCCATGGTGGAGGTCTGACAATTTGAAGGTGGGACAGGTGCCTTTAATACAGATAATGAGTTCAAAAAGATGCCATTAATACAGGTAACGAGTGGCAGATAGAAGAGCTTCTTAAAGAAGTAATAGGTCTGTGAAGGCCAGAGTGCTTCCTTGTTTGTAGGTGTTAAATCCTTTTTTTCTGCACCATTTTATAAATAAATTCTTTAAAAATCCTACAATATGAATTCCTGGATTAAAAACAAAATCTGTCTCTCACAGTTGAAGTGTACCTATGACAAAACTTTACAGACCTTATCTTTTTAAGTGGGACAACTTGCACAATCGGTGGCTGCCAAATACTTTTTTGCCCCACTGTACCTCTACACAAACATGATTATTAACATCCCATTTTAACACAAAGGCTTTAAAGGGGACAAATTATGCAAACTGTACTTTTTTCATCCTTTTGTGTTGCCATTTGGGTCTCTGCTGCCTCTATAACACTCCAAACATGAATAAAAACCATCCATCCATCCATCTTTTTTTTCTCTTCCTGCTCTCCGCGAGGATGGACGCTTTTCTCTTTCCCTCCCTACTGTTGTCTACTTCTGCATTCTTTTGTCTTGTCAACTATTTTTGGAGCCTCTCTTTGCATTCTCCTCCGGAAAGAACAACTATGGTTCTGGATCTGGTTCTGGTCAGCTGGTCTCTTGATTCAATTAATCAATTTTTTTCCCGGAGAACGGCTAAAAGGGAGAGCCGAGTTGTTCCGATGGAACATCGTGGAGGATCTTGTGTCTCTCACTTTTGGCCATCGAGGACGTTGGAAACATTTATATAATTGGATTCATGATAACCGGATATCTGCTGATTATTGCAGGTGGATTTTCTGAGGTATCGTAAACTTCAAGCTTAAAGGCAGCAATTGGCAGGCTGCCTGGGCTACAGGAAGGTTGCTGTGCTGTCAACACTCAGACTATTTGTGATGTGCGAGCAAAATTGGACTCGTTTCACTGCTTGGGTAATAACTTGGAGAAGTTCTCAGCCGGCTGGAAGGTAATCTGACCCACGATTTGGCCATTTGGACTGAACTCGGACCACTGACAGACTCTAAGGCAAGAGAAAAAGTGATCTTCGCCTGTCTCTAAAACAACTTCTTATCTACTGGAATTCGACTCCCTGGTCTTGGTAGACCAAACAAAAACTCCCTTGGATGTGTGTGCAAAAGGACGCTCCATCCCACCCCACTCCCCCATCCCCCACATGAGCCTGTGAACTCCCTGACTCAGCCCCAAGGTTGTTTATTACATCACAGGCGACAGACTCTGGGATTGAACTGAGAGGAGTTTCATTGTCTCACATTAATGCACACATACATGCACGCACGCTCACGCCACATCTACACACATGCACGCAGTCCTGGATTTCAACATGCTCGCGGTACCCTAAGACTCCTGCCCACTCTTCAGACAGCGAAATGATGGGCGCGTGCTTTGGATGGCCGCGACCGGTTTCTCTGTACGGAGGGTTCCCGAACCTCCCCCCCGTCCCATTTGTGTTCTCATATGTTATGACCGATACATGTGCTTATATGTTTTTGCAGTGGTTTTTTCAGCACCTCGGCTCGGCTCCCTGTAGGGGGCTGGGCTGAGTTGCCTTTTTTTCCCCCTGTTCACCCCCCCTCCTATTGTGAATCATTTCTATCTGCTAAAAGGGGCGCTGGTAAAGCCGGCTGCTACCGCGGTCTTCCAAATCCTGTAATGTGTTAATGTTTGTAATTGTTTGTATGATCTTGGATTGGTTGTACCGAAACTTAATTTCCCCACGGGGATTATTAAAGTATCTCTTATCTTATCTTATCTTATCTTCTAAGCCAATTTTTGCTGTCAAACCTTGTGCTTCTACAAGCCATTTGAAACAGTGCCTTATTGCGTTCTGTTAGATTGAAGTGCTGCTGATGTGCAGTGAGGTTCATGACACCTCTAGAGTCGGATGTAGACATGTAAAACCCAAAATAGAAGCCCAAGTTTCAATTTTGACCTTAACTGAGCTATTGTTTTAAAAGCTGTCTATTATGCTTTAATATATTCCGTACTGTTCAGTAATACCATAGCAAGAAAAGAAAAAGAAAAGAATACTTCATGAGGTCAAATTGGATTAAATAAAAAATAAATAAAAAATTGTAATGTGTGTATGATCTTACCTTTTATTTGTGAACAGATCTTGTTTGCCTTCATTTTTTAAAAGTCTGGCTGGAGATGATAGTCATCTTGGGTTGGTCCTATTCTGACAGATTTTTTTCTGATTGTTTTCAATCTTTTCTATGTGTAGAAGAAGAGCACCTGTTGGCCATTGTGCTCACCACTGCCCTCTATCAATATGGCATGGTACTTTCTGCCTCACTGGGCATTTTCACTGTGCATTTATGGTCAATCAGAAAGACTAAACATGTCTCACACATTTCTTAAATATATTAAAAGGACTGTGGAACATCAGCATGTGTTATCAAACATGTATATTGGCGACATAAAGAGAGATGGAAATGGGCATGTGCCAGCTGCCTGCTTTATTCAGTGTACGACGCAGCCCCACCAGTGGTAATGCACAGCTCATAGGTATAAAAAAATAAGCAATTTCAGACAACAATGTATTTAATAGTCAAGTGGACAAATTGATTTTCTTTTATCATTGTTGGCATGTTAAATGTAGTGGCAGGTGCCCTCTGCCTCACCTGCCTCCCATAATGCTTGTCGCTGCCCTGTGCAAACAAGTCAAGTTCTTCGACACCAAACTTTGATAATGCCAGGGAGAGCAGCCATTTGGAACAGTAAAAAGCCATCTGAAAATCGTTCCCAGAGAGTCAAGAGTAGAAAGTTATGTAAATTGTGCTTGGCAGGCTGTGGTGCATTAAGATTTCCCTTCACAGGAGCAGCACCGATGTTTACACTCGACACAAATACATTCAGGCAGGTCTAATATCTTACGGTTCTGACACTGCAATAATATTAAATTACTCAAACACTCATGAACAACCAAGTCTGTATTTCTGGGACTAATAAACCATGATCTGTTGAGTCCTTCAGTTTGGTTAGTGAACCAACTGGCTGAGCTTTTAAAGGGGTGTATTTGTGTTTAGAAACGAAGGTGCTGTGTTTGGTTGAGTATCATGACATGAATTGAGAGATTTGCTCCCTATAATTGCCCAGGAGAACTCTTTGTTTTTGTTAAAACGCCAAGACAGACTTATGCTTTTTCTCCTTTTGCTGACTCGTCACTGAAAAGCTGTCAAATCTGTGTTTTAGAGGATTTTTATATTGAACTACCTATTGTTTCTTTCCTTACGGAATCGGCTTTATAAGCGCTGTGATCTCTTTACTTTAAAAAAACTCCTCAAAAATGTTTAAAAAAAGCAAACTAATTCCCTTCAGATTCCCAAACATTACATCTTTATTTGTTTTTAAAAGACATATCAAACAATGACAATAAATCAGATCCCAAGTGTTTACAAAAGTTATCACAAACTGTACACATCATGACATTGGTAGCAGTTGTTATGCTTAATACAGATTGAACCCAATAGTTAAACAATTACAGCTCTAGTCTCCTACATATGGAACAAGTTGATAAGTTAAGAGTTGGCTTAACTGGCTTTCCAGCTCCACCAATTTGTTCACGACTATTACAGGACGTGTAGAAATGTCACTCTGGTACAAGTCTGAGACTTTCAAAGTGTCACCAAACGATAGAAATACATTTTCATGTCTTTGTTTTCCATAAATTCACAACAACTTGTCAGGTTTCACCTCTCGGTATTTACAAACAGAGTTGCTGACAATAACACCCCTGTTTCCAAAAAGCAGTTGGGCTGTGTGTGGGATGTAATTAGAAGCAGAATGCGTTGAATAAACACTCAAAAGCCTGGTTTTATTCGGAAATAACACAAACGGGGACATTTTTTTGAATACATTTTTAAATTATAAGTTTTTTCAATCACAGAGTTTAATCTCCATGAAATAAACTGGAAAAATATGATCCTTATTTTATTACAAACAAGCCATTCTCAAAGCCAGTTTATTAACACTGGTGTTGACATGCTGCATTACGGTGTGTTTAAGGAAAAAGATTTAGTAGGGAACCTCTAAATTGAGACAGAGATTCACTAAAGGAGGAGACCGTAGTGCCACTAAATATCAACTGGACATTTATCATCTTAGGTTCACTACTGCAGGTGGTGTTGTTTTTTTCCCCTTAAAGTTGAAAGAAAAATTCATTTTCTAAGAAAAAGGTTTATTATATTTAGAATTTTTAAAAATCCTTTTACTGTTTTTGTGGTTTTATATACAATATAAGCAAAACATCCGATAATATTGCGGTGATTACGATACAACTTGTGATAAATAAGCAAATTATAAAGCGTTAGTCTATCTGCTTTTGGTTCTGGCCAAGATCTGCTGTTTTGGCTTTGAATCAAATTAGTTCAATTTGATTCAAGTCAGAATAAAATTCTTTGCTGTTATTTTAGTAGCTGGTGCTTGTCAGGTTTGATGTTTCTTTAATATTTGCAATACTTTATCAGAAATACAAAAGGGGGGGAAATAGCTTAAAGAGTGAAGTGAACATCTGCCAAGCTCACCTACTACGGTCTCCCTAATAGGGCATCCTTACAGTTCAGGTAGAGAGGATCTGGGGCATAACGAAACTAACGTTCCTCGGTTTCCATAAAAGTAGCTCATCAACTGGTGCAGACTATAATGATTTATATTCTTTCATTGAAATTCAATGTTGCGTTCTGCTTTTTATTAGGATTTCACACAGTCCCAACCTTTTTATGAAGCAGAGTTGTGTACACAGGTTTCTGTGTATTCATATATACACAACTGTAAACACAAAGTTTAAGATTTATAGAGTTAAACATTGCACTCTTTACCCGCAGTAGGTACTTGTTTTAAAGTGGCAACAGGCATGCTACTAGTAAAATAGGATTTTTTTCATATTAAGGATGAAGCAGAAGAAAAGCATCATATACTGCATGTGCAATAAGATAACAGTACATAGCCCTTCTCTAATTGCTAGGCTGATTAGTTTATTATTAACATGGAGAGATAAGTTCTGTTTCAGATGTCCTACAGTCAATTTGATATGGATGAATTTATAGATCAAAATGTTTCTAAATGTGGTGGTGAAGGTGTGAGTATACTTCCCTGAATTTCTGACAATGAACACTGTTTAATAAAAAGGGTTTTTGTAGGTGGACCTATTTTACTTTCATTGTATTGTTCACTCTCTCAATTCTTCAAGTAACATTTAATTAATGCATTAATAACCCGTTTTAAATATTTCAGATTATCTGTTGATTTAGCATTGATTTATCTACAGTTGCAGTTAGAAGCTTACTCACTCTTATTATGGGCAGGAATGGTAATAATTTTAAGCTTTTAAATATTTATTTAAACTGTCTTCTTTTTGCGGCTGAGATGACCATATAACAAACAACTGAAAAGATTAATAATCTAGCTTGAAATTCCTATCCTTAGAGTTGCTAGATGAATTGAAGTTGCAAGTGAATTTTCCGAACAGGGAAGCAGTTCCCTCAAATCCCATCAAAAGCAATTCATCATCCAGGATTACACCAAAAGTGATGTGAATCCATCCACCCATCCATCGACACACAGGAGACTCATACCTAGGAGCAATTAGGAGTAACCAATTAGCCTGAAGCTGGGCACAAACTACACAATATTTTCAGTAGCTCTCTTCAGCTCAAGCTCAAACTGTACGACTTAATGCACGGATGCAACCTGATTACTCACACTGTACGTGCGTACACGACACATAGCTTAACAGCCATGTTTTTGGACAATGGGAGGAAGCTGGAGTACCTAAATAGAACCCAATCATGCAGCAAGACAACATGCAAACCCCGTGCTGAAAAATTGTGGAGTACTGCTCTGAAACCAAAAATTAGTGGGGGTGCACGCTAGGGTTGTCACAATGCTAAAATTTCAATACCAATCAAAACGCGGTCTCGGCTCACATGATTCCAAGATGGCAGCCCACGGAGAAGATTACATTTTAGAAGATAAACTCTTGGAAATTTGCCCAGACTACACATGATGTCAGCTCGTCAGATTTCAAGAACAGGGACAAGCGCGAGCAGGCATACAGCAAGTTGGCTGCAAAATTGGACCAGACGGGTACTGTGAAAACAGGGGGCTGCCATCTTGGAACCATGTGAGAGGAGACCGCGTTTTGATTGGTCACTTGAATATTTCCCCTCAGCCCACAGCTCACGTAGAGCGCACACAGTGAGCCTCGCGAGGCGAAAAATATCAAACCTGTTTGATTTTCACCTCAACACCTCATGAGGCGAAAAACTCCTCGGAAATTAGCCGCACACAGCGAGCTATCTGTTGAGCAAACGGCCTCAAATGACTTTTTGCTCAGCAGATTGTTCTCGTGTGCAGCAGGCTTTAATGTCCTTTATGGAAGTATGTACCTTTTTGATTCAGTTGTGCAGTTATTTTATTTTATTATATATGCTCATCAATAGCAAAAAGTAGTATACTCGAAGTTCATTTAATCAAGTGTACTTCAGACTAAATTGGAACATTAAGTTTATTGAAGTATACTTTAAGTATAGCCCACTTAAAGTATACTTTAATAAACAACAATGTGAACTATAAGTACATTTTAAGAACTATACTGCTAGTGTACAAAGTATGTACTTGTAGTTCACATTTAAGTTTGACATATAATTTAAGTATACTTCAATAAACTTAAATGTTCCAGTTTAGTCCGAAGAAGTATACTTGATTAAAAGAAGTTAAAGTATACTACTTTTTGCCATCCATGTAGATGCATTTAGGAGCAGCCCTGTACTATTTCTATCTTTCTGATAATCTTCCATAAATTCTTTAGTGATCAACTACATTACCAGGGTAGCTTCCACTGGTCTTGTTTTGTTTTTGTTTTTTGCTTTGTTGCTTCACTATTTAGTAGCTAACTGAACCGTCTGCTGAATAACATTTAACTCCGTGTTGCGGGATTCTGAACCTTGCAGCTGGGAAGTGCATCTCAATGGACCGACATAACATCGTAACAGGGCTGTTTGGGTCCGTGAAGCTAAGATAGCATTGGCTTATGTAGACCAGGAGGTTTACTACTTCACTGTTACAGATCCAGGAGCTTTACTAATCCTTTTAAGTTGCTCTCAACATCAGTGCTGTAGTGTTGGCTTGTAATGTTAGCGCATTAAATTTATAAATAGGTAATTAGGAAAGCAGAAAGAATTTTTTTTTCTCTTTTTGCATTTTGCACTACATGTGTGTTTTTATAACATCTTTGTGTTTTCATAAGATTTAGCTTGCATTTTATTTAAAGTGCAAATCACCCCCTACCACATTCTTACTCCGAAAAATGTGGCAAAAGGAGATGTTACCTGGTGGACCAAGAGACACGAGGGGGAGGGCTGGGTGGCGTCAACACTTCCTTGTTTTTCCAACTCTAACTTGCTACAGGTGTGGCCGAGACTCTGCTTGTTTTATACCCCACAGCGGGCAGGATGGCTTACGTCAGCCATAGAGGCTTAGCCAGTGCCTGATTCAAATTCAAGTGCAGTGTAAAGTTTTATCCTGAAGTCAGCGCCACAATGACTATTTTTGGTAGAAAACTAATATTTTTACTAAAATTTACTAAAAATACCAAAGCTAATTATCAGACATGTAGACAGCACTATTAGACACTCATTTATACAGTTTATCAGCAAAAAAAAGTTGTTTGGGGAGTGAGTTGCACTTTAAATTATCTTCCTCATTTATATTACGAGATTTTTTGTGTTGCAGTTTTTCTACAAGCATTTTTCACAATGAATTTTCTTTAAATGGGATTCTATACTATTTTAAAGATGTTGTTCTGCTGCAATGTATCTGTAATGTGAGAATGTTAAACAGTTTTTTTGACATATATAAACAGAAGAATATATCGCAATAAATAATGGTACCGCACATGCTTCTGATTATATTGCAATATAGATTTCAGGCCATATCGCCCACCCCTAGGTACAATACAGAAGAAGTATTCAATGAGCATCTATTGCATGGATGAACATGTCTTTTTGATATCAGAGCAGAAGGGGCAGACTGGAAGAAGCTAAAATAACCATTTGTTATGACCGAACTGTGCATTACTGCGCAAATTCAGCTCGGACTCACATACTTGAAGCAGAGTACGAATCTCCACCAACTGTGTAAAGCTTAAATGTCAATATGAATATATTTTTATATGTTTAAGAATTAAGGCAATTTTGAAGGTAAAAGGGGGTCCAACTTGGTACTAGCAAGGTGTACTAAATCCTTACAGTTCTACGTTGTTTAATTATCCAACGTTGGGAAAAAAAAAGAAATTCAAATATATCAATGAAGCCCCAAATTATTAGGACAAGTGGAGAGAAACCTCCAACTAAAACTGAAGCTAAATCAATGCAGTCCTTAGCTATAGTATAAAGAAAGTACAAAGTTACTTAATTCAAAATCTTTCTTTTAATTTTGCACATTTTATTTGTGTAGATTTAAAAACAACATCAATAACATTTTGAATTAATTTTAAGATTCAGTTTTGGCTTTCAGAAACAAACATGCCACAAAAATTTTTGGGACCAACTTGTATTTCATTGATCACCATCACTCTGTTAATTTGTTTGCTACATGTCTCTAAATGTAACGAAAGAATTTTCTGAATTCTACTCAGCCCTTGCAGATATTTATCTACCTGCAGTTATCGGATCATACAGTCTATGATTATGACTTGTTTATTTACTAAATGTTTCAATGGCTCTGAGCAGCATAGCTCTTTAACTTTATGCCATTTCAAATTAAAATAGCAAACAATTAATGAGCTATGGCTAAAAGAGCTTCCTCATAATACTGAAAGGGGTCAAATAGTTGAACTATCATTGAATCCCTAAAAACATGCCCATTGTTCGTGTTATTTATGTAAATAGGTGGAAAAAAAACCTCCAGAGACTGGAGATGAATGCCTGTGAGTGCTGTGCATAGCCGTCTCTGTGGAGCACTAAAAGAAGTTAGATTCAAGTGAATAATTCAGAGGAAATGAAAAGTTTTCATACAACATCCCTTGGAGAATGGTAAACGCAAATCTCTGATTTCCCTCAGCAGCGATGTTCAGACTCTACCTGGAATCTTCAGGGGGTCTGCAGACGTTTGGGCGAAGGACACGAACCTTGACTCTCAAAGCTTGCAGCTCTTCCCTGCCACTGCAAGGAATATAACAGAACAAAGTTATGGAGGCATGGTGTTTACTTTTGGTAACTTATTTGGTATTTCTGTAGTTTTGAGGACTCACTGTGATCATAGGCAAATTTAGCCTCACCCAAAATAGGAACAAACAATATATATTACCAGAGAATTATTGTGTAGTGTTGTAAAATTGGATGGAAAAGCAGGCAATGTCCCAAAAAAAGCTTTTAAAGGACCTTCAGAAAGTCTGTAGATTATCTTTTACCAAAACAAAAATGGCCTGGATGCTTGTAAAGCAAAACAAAGAGAAATCAGGGGTGGCGACCACATCTCTGTCCACTGATGTTTTGGATAGCAATTAAAACCATATACTAACAATATATCCCCCTTTTCTTTGTTAGTCCGGTTAACCCTTTAATAGTCTTCAATGCGATAAAACGGTCCAACAATCACTGTTTAGCTTACATAGAAAAGTACCCACAAAGGGGAAACACTATCTGCATTTAACAAATAATACAATGTTGGCCATAATGAATGTCATTAATCTTTCTGGTATAACACAGTAGTAGTATAATACAATAGTTCACATTCATTTAAGTACCTTAAATGTTTTTGGAAAGTATCTTGTGGGTTTCATAAAAATAATTTATACATTTTGTGTATAAATACATATACATAAATGTTTCCTGTAAATTCTGTTAAAGTAGCTTATGAGATCGGAGAATATGCCCTCTAAATCTTCAAAATGTACTTGTAAGTTTAGAAAGAGTAGCCTCTGGGGTCAGTTCTGGTAAATAAACCAATAATTTCTTTGGAAGTAATGGGTACGTTCTTGTGAAGTAAATGAAAAGTTCATATAAATACCTGCCAAGTTAAGTAAATGGTAAGATCTGGGAAAGTTTCTGTATGCTTTCGAAAGTAACTTGTAGGTTCCCTTGAAGTAACCAGTGAGCTTCAGGATCCTTCTCTGTATGTACTGTCAAAGTAACTTGTTGTTGGAAAAGTAATAGGTAAGCTTGGAAATATTCCCTGTAAGTTCAGAAAAGTTCCCTGTCGGCTCCATAAAGTTTTGTAAAGTACTTTTGGGCTCTCTGAACATACTAGGTTAAGTCCAGAAATGTAACCTGTAAGTTAGGTGAAAGTACAGCAGGACTGCACAACATATTGCAAATGTATTGTTTCCGAATTAACTGCTGTACATAAAGGTTCTGTGGACGGACAGGTAAGATCTGAGTTTAGGAAAAATGACCTGTAGGTTTGGGCTGCATGTTATTAGAAAATCTTGTGATAGCGATAATATTGGAAAAGTATCGTGATGACGATGCAATATGTAATAAATATGCCCATTTTCTTTTTTCCTCTCTTTCTCATCTGTACTTCCATCACTCTGTGATCTTTAGCATGTTGGGGAAAACATTTTTGTCCTGTGAGAACATCAGCTGGTGTGAGACTTGGTAAAATATTACATTTGCATGTAAAATGCAAGTGCAATAAACTTTGAATTTATCAGCCAACAATTATTGCACGCATCAATGTCACGATAATATATTCACAATATATAGTGGACATAACTTCTGAGCTTAGGAAAAGCTGCCAGTAGACTTCAGAAAACTAACCTCTTAGTTCAGTGACCTGTAGGTTCAGGAAAACTAACCTTTAAACTTAGGAAAAGTGACTTGTAGGTGTGGGAACCAAAACTTCTGAGTTTAGGAAAACTCACCTGTAGGTTCTAGTTAATTAACCTCCAAGTTAAGGAAAGTGGTCTGTAGATTCAAGAAACCTAACCTCTGAGTTTAAGAAAGTATAGCTATATTATTTAGAGCTTCCAGTTCCTAGCTAAGTATTACGCCCGACTAACAAATCAAGATAAAAACACAACTTGAAAAAAAACAAAAACTTTGGAACACAAGCTGAAAATGTTCTGAACGTCATGACTTTCTGAAACATCTCTGAGGATGTTTTATTGCCTTTGATCACAGTTTTTTTTTAAACTAAAGTGTAAAAATAAATTTGCTACTGAAAATATGTAATCACCTGTATTTTCCTATTCATCAGGTGGAGAGTAGGTGTGACAAAAGAAGAACAAGAAATTAATTACACTAACTTCAGTAAAGCAGTTCCCTTTATAGAAGAAAACTTATGTTGCTCTTTAGCAGCACATCTAACAGTTACTTGGCATTTGTTTGAAGATGCAAAAGTTAAAGTTAAGACAATAAAAACTTGAGAACTCTTAATCCAGCTCACAGAGAATATATTTCCAACACTGCACCTTTTGCCTAAAGTTAATTCCTGTTCTTTTTGAGACTTTACACCAAAACCTACCGTGATATTTTTTAGAGTAGCTTTAAATGTCCCCATGCATCAATAACCCGAGAAAAACAGTTACTGATTACGTTCCAGCTGTCTTTGGTATTTCAAACTTCCAATAAAATCCTGGAAAAAAGCTGGAAATAAATCTTTAGTTTCACCAATTTAGTTGTTTTGCAGTCAATTGTTTTGGTCTGAAAAGACAAAGATATTAATTTTTAACATTTACTAATCCTGTCTTTTTCAACTCAGAGTACAGCATAAATTCTGTTAAATGTCATATTCAGGAGACTTTATGACTCTTTGTAAATAGGAGCTCCTTTCACTCAGGAAAATAAAGCAAACTAGGGGAAAAAAAGGGAAAATGTATGTACCTCTCCCAGAACATGCCAGTGTGTGATGGGTTTTCGCGGGTAAGCCAGCATTTCGTTCCAGTGATCCCGTCCAAGGCCCACAGCATCTGGGCCGGCTCGGCACACACCAATCACCTCATTGTGTCCAACCCTGTTATGAGTAAGGCACTAATATTAACATGCACCTGAATTTATGAAGCTATGCTTTTCCTAGCCCTGAAAAGGTGAAAACTGTTTAAAGATACAAAGTTTGCATTAAATTGAAGTGAAATGAAAGAAAGGTTGTTGAATTTTTTTTAAATCTGACATTGATTGAATATGGATTTAAGTAGAGCTGCACCAGTAATATAGCTAGAGAGCAGAATCTGTTGCTTTTCCCCTGTATTTGCTGGTGATTGGCAGGGGAAATACAAAAAAACTTTTTATTTACTGTTTACTAACCAAGAACTGACTATTTCCAGCAGAATGACTGAATTTACAAAAACTCGGATGAAGATTGGGGAGATGTAACTAAAGACTGGAGTTGCCATTTTTGGATGTCTTTGTGAGACCGCTGCTTATTATTTTTCTTATTACATGAAAAGTAAAATACTTATTTTCTAAGGATGTAATTTTTTTACTTTTGAATGACTTTTTAGATTTTAAATGGCTGTGGGCTGACCATTTTCTGTCAATGAAGCGGACATCGGACAGCAACACAATAAACTTTTTTTTGTTGGTTCATAAACTAAACCTTTTTTTGATAAACGTACAAATCTCCTTTATCCTTTTCCAAATATGCTACAAAAAATGTCCTGATCAATTTAAGTGGGTCTGATTGTTTTCTTAAAATATTTAGCAGTTTTAGAAGCCTAAAAAATTGCTTGAATTAGAAGAGTCTTCAACTTACCGATCATAATCCATCACCATGACGGACAGACTGACTTGTTCCACGTTCTCTGGAGGAATGTCGAAGATGATGGCCTCGTTGTAAACGGGATTAAGTGTGCTTTTCTTGGTTGTGGTCTTCCTCTTCTTCAGTCTCCGTCCGTTACATACCAGGTAAACCTTCACGTACGGATCTGCCTTAGACAAATGTACTTTTTTTAATGTACTAAATTAGAATGAAATGAGAAAAATCAAGAACTAGCTAAGAAAAAAAAAATGTATTCAAGTTCTATAATTCTCTCATATTAAGTAAAACACCAATGTCTTTTCTTTATCTTGTTTCTCCTCTCCTTTCTGTGCTACACCCACTGTTGCATTTCAGTTTATTTAAGCCTTAGTCTGCTTTGATGTGAGCTTTATCTGCTTTTGGGTTACCTGAAGAGCCTGTGATGTCCATGGCTTTGAGGTTTCTGCATTTGATGACTGTTAGGGTCATTCTTCCCGCTGTGGGCAGGTAGCACAACGAGTACATGATTTCTCCCAGGTCGATGCTCTCCTGGAGGAACAGAAAGGAGACAACAGTAGCAATTTAGCCCGCTTTAAATGAGCCGACCTCATTCTGTGAACTAAAAAGCCGGTAATCTTTAAGCAATGCACAACCTAAGAACTTAGTTTCAGATTTTATAACCACAATCTCAGTAGTTGTTAGTTAAGTAAAGCAGCTATTTATTATTTTTTTCCAGGAAAATGTAAATTTTTAGGACAATATCTTCACCAACAATGAGTTATTTCCAAAGTATTTGTTTAAAAAAATGTACTACAGTTAGGACTTTCTGCTTGGAATATAATGTAAACTGGGTAAAAAAAGATAAAGGAAAAGCAGCTAGCTTCTGACATTATTGTATATCCTTAGACCTGTGCTTTGATTCTTACTAGCACAGGTTTTACGTTTTCTATGTGGAAAAGTAATCCACCAGCAAATTACAGTGAGATTTTTTTTTTTATCATAAAACTTTGCCAGGAGTGGCTGGCCAACCAAGATTACTTCAAAAGGGCAAGTCCAAAAGGTCATAACATAATGAATTACAACATCTAAAGCACCGCAGGTCTTGCTTTCTTTATTTAAGGTCAGTGTTTAGGATAAAAAAAAACAAAGATGGGACAAAAGGGCATCCAAGGCAAAAAATTTAACAATTATAACGAAAAATAACACAATATCTTAAAAATACCCAAAACATGTGGGAAAACATTTGGGCTGCCGAGAAGTTTTTAGTCAAACATGATGGAGGTAGTGTGATAGTCTGGGGTTTCTTTGCTGCTTGATTGATTCGAGCCTTCATAAATTCCAGATTAAAAACCCTAACCACAATGAATACCAGAAAGTATAAAATTTTAGGCATTCGTCACTCATTCCTAAACAATACATGGATGATTAGCATCTTAAAAGCTCAAATAATGCCTTAACTACAACCCCAAATCCCAGAGGAGTTGAAGTGGAGGCCTCAAGGATACAGAGCAGAACCAAAGAGTAAAGAGAGACAAGGAGGAAGTTCAAACAATGTCTTCATCCATCATAATGGGCAAGAACTATATCCCCAACTCTGACGTCTCTCTGTGGACTGACTTTTATCCCTCACATTAAAAATATTACTAAAATAGGTTTTTATCAACTAAAGAACATTGCCAGAGTCCGCCCCATTCTCTCTCGGGCCAACACAAGCCCCTTTCAAACAGGCCATGAAAAATTTTAATTTTCCGGAATTCGTCTGTTTTGCTTTTGTGTCTGAAAGCAATCTTCCGGACTTTGTCCGGATACCCTTTACCGGTAATTTTATGGCTGAAGACCTAGTAACAAGAGCTGACTTTTCACGGTATGGGGTTTGCATTCAGACAGTCGGGTAATGTTCCGCGAAAGCTGGAGGGGAGAGGGGCAGGGAACGCTATGAGCGCACACATTGATGACGTATAAATGTCACTATTTTCCTTTCAGCTTTTTCATCGATGTCTCTTAAGCGTTTCCATGTGCGCAAGATTGAACATCACAAAAACGAGCGCTGCGAGTCAGATCTGCAGTTTCGTCTACCATCTTTGCAATAATGCATTTGTTTGGGGAAATGATGTAAGTTTACGTAATATCCACCTCCAGTTAAAGACCGGATGGAAATGTCCGCAAATATTCCAGAACTTCTGTCTGAAAACGGCTACAGAGACACTGATGCATGCTTTTATCACCAGTAGAATTGATTACTGCAATGCCCTACTTACTGGTCTTCCCAAAAAGAGTATCTCAGGTTTACAATTTATACAAAATTCAGCAGCACGTGTCCTGATGAAGACCAGGATGCGGGAACACATTACACCCATCTTAAATTCATTGCATTTTCTCCCCGTATGTTTTAGGAAAGATTTTAAGGTTTTTAAGTGTCTTAATGGTCTTGGGCCTTCTAATCTTTCAGAACTGTTTTTACCATATGAACCTTCGCTGTCTCTGTGCTCCACTGGCAGCCATCTCGTTGTCACCCCTAAAGTCAGGACACACACTCTCGGCGAGGAGCCTTTCCAGGACTATGGCGCTCACCTCTGGAACAGGCTGCCGGAGGACCTCAGGGCCGCAGAGAACGTTCATGTTTTAAGAGCAGGCTCAAGTCTCACCTTTTTAACCAAGCTTTTAACTGATTATTATAGTCTGTTCAATTGCTCTGCGTATTTCACTTGCTTATATTTCACTAGTGTTTTACTACTTAGTCTTATCATCTTTATTCACTGTTTGTTTATGTTTTAACTTGTTATTTTAATCTTCCTTCCAGTGTTTCTTGTATGTGATTTGCTGCTGCCGGTGGAGATGGCTCCTTTAATGGCGTTTCCTTACCTTATCTGGCCCCTCTGTACTTGGCCCAATGTCCTTTTTATTGTTGTTCGTGAGTGTATGTGCACATGGGGGTTTGGTTGGGGGGAGGGGGGTATAAATGCGATCATGCTTTTAAATCTGTGGGGGAGGGATGGCAATGTGCTTTATATGGGGTCATTTTAATCTGTAAAGCCCTTTGAGTTGCAATGTTTGTATGAAAAGCACTTTATAAATAAAGTTTGATGTAGGAACTTGGGTTGTTGGCACATCACTGGGGTGTGGGGTGGAGTTTCCATCTATCCCATGGTGGTATGGGTTCCAGTTCACTGTACAACTTACTGGACAGTCATTTATAAGATTCTCATGAGACTTTGATGTAGCGACTTTGGGGTGGGCACACTTTGCGACATCCAGAGGCGGAGCAGTTCAATCAGTTTCACCTCTGGTGGCGGTGCCCACTGTTAAATTGTTGTTAAATAGACACTGAGTGCTCGGGCTGGGTGGATGGGGTGCGTGTGGCGGCCTTCCCCACCTTCTACCTGTTTTAAATGCACATTATAATAACACTCATCAACACCATACTTGAGCGGGAGGAGGGAGGCTAGGGGTCTTTCCACAACCCTTGTTTGCTATTGGCCAACAGGGGTTGGGGTCTGCTGGGGTATCGGTACTGGGACCTGGGAGTATAGAGTGTGTATGGGGAGTATGAGTGAGTGTACAGCGTCCATTTGATGTCTCCACTTGATCGCCTGTTCTGTATGTGTCGTGCTTGGTCGGTTTGTTGGTGGGTTTGATTGGCCTTGCCTGGATGCTTGGTCTTGGTGCTCTGCGGTGTGCAGGATTGAAATCCGGGAGCTGGTTGAGCTCCATGTCCAGGTGCTGGCTAGGCTTGACCTGGGGATGCTGTCCATCCCCTGTGGCTATTGGTGTGGCGCCCGGACAGGGGGCAGAGGAGCATTGGGATGTCTGCTGTGGGGATTGGCCCAGGGTGGCGGCAGCGCATCTCAGCCATCGGCTGGCCATGGCCCCCGTGGCCTGGTGGAGGGGGACTCCAGTCGACCGATCCTTGGTTGGGTCCCCGCTGGGGGATGGGACGCTCCTGGGCCTCGGGTCCATGGCTGGATCCGCCTTGGCGTAGCTGGCTGCTAGAGGAGCCCATGGGCCTGTCACTGCGGCCCCCCGGGGCCCCTGCATTGTAGCTGCTGTATGTTCCCCCAGGGCTCTCCTCTGCTCCTCTCGTGGGGGTGCGGTCAGCCCTACGTTGGTCCGCCTGAGGCTCCTGTGCTCTAAGGGTTCTTTGGATGTCTATGGCTGCGATCTCATTCGTGTCTGCGTCGATTCCTAGGAGGCGGATCAATGGCTCCTCACACCCGCTATTGAACACTCGTATGGAGAAACCTTATATGCACCAGCATGCTCACACACACACATGGACACGCACAGGTGTAGGGATTCTAATGTTTACAGGAGCATTCTTTGGCTGAGGTTATCACAACTAGATTTTGTAATAATTGGTACCATGAGCTTTTCAGTGATGCTGTTGTATTTACATATCTATTTGTGGGTTGTGGTTGCGTAGTTCTCAGTTTGCATTGTTTTGTTTATTTATAATGATTTTTTTCCTTCTCTCCACTGTCCTGCAGGTGTGGAAGCAGACTAGAATGTTTCTTGTATTTTCTTTATTCCCCTTTCCAATCTTTTTTTAATTTTCCAAAATAATTTGATCCCTAAATGTGTTTTATGAAATCTCTTTACAGCATAGAATCATAGTAATACTAGCCTCAGTATTAAGAGTAGGGCAGTATCATACATAGCATTTATAAAAAGCCCCCTATTTTGTCAATCACTATTGATCAAATCAAATCAAATCAAACTTTATTTATAAAGCGCTTTTCATACAAGAAGTTGCATCACAAAGTGCTTTACAGATTAAAATGACCCCACATAAAACCACCTTCCCTTCCCTCCCCCATAGATTTAAAAGCATGGTCACAGTCACAGCATGGGTCTCTCCCCCCAACCCAACTCCCATGCACACACACAGTTAAAAGAAAGTGTAAAAAAAAAAACCATGCAAGGAAACGTCATCAGAGGAGCCATCTGCCCCGGCAGCGGTAGATTATCAGCAGCAGCCGAGGCACCGACACAGGGCACCCAGTGGAGGCAAGGCCAAGACCCCCACCTCCACCTGGAGAGCACCCAGGGAGCCACAGCCGACCACCGCTCCCGGGGCAGAGGGCTCCCACAGAGGAAACACTGGAACGGGCATTAAGATAAATTAAAGTATAAAAATAAACAGTAAATTTATGTGCTAAGATTAAATAGTAAAACTGATAAAAATATAATCATATAAAACATGCAGAGCAGTTAAACAAACAGTAATAAATAATAATCAGTTAAAAGCTAGGCTAAAAAGGTGAGTCTTGAGCCTGCTCTTAAAAACATGAACGTTCTCTGCAGCCCTGAGGTCCTCTGGCAGCCTGTTCCAGAGGTGAGGGCCATAAAACTGGAAAGACGCCTCGCCATGAGTGTGTCCTGACTTTTGGGGTGACAAGGAGATGGCTGCCAGAGGAGCGCAGAGACCACGAAGGTTTATATGGTAAAAGCAGTTCAGAGAGATAAGAAGGCCCAAGACCATTAGGACACTTAAACCCATTAAAATAACCTTAAAGTCGATCCTGAAATGTACGGGGAGCCAATGCAATGATTTTAAGACCGGTGTAATGTGCTCCCGCCTCCTGGTCTTCATCAGGAGACGTGCTGCTGAATTTTGTAGTAGTTGTAAACCTGATATACTCTTTTTGGGAAGACCAGAAAGAATGGCATTACAGTAATCAATTCTACTGGAGATAAAAGCATGCATCAGTGGCCCGAGAGAGAATGGGGCGGACTCTGGCGATGTTCTTTAGTTGATAAAAACCTATTTTAGTAATATTTTTTATGTGAGGAATAAAAGTCAGCTCAGTGTCAAAAATCACGCCCAGGTTCTTCACTTGTAAAGAGGGATTAAAAGACTGTGATTGTAGTTTTGGTAAAAGTTTCGCTCTCTGAGCCTCAGGACCGATGACTAAAACTTCAGTTTTGTCCTGGTTGAGCTGGAGAAAGTTTTCTGCCATCCAGGATTTAATGTATAAAATGCAGTCAAAAAGTGCATCCATTGGCCATGTGTCATCGGGAGACATGGAGATGTACAGCTGTGTATCATCAGCATAACTGTGAAAGTTGACTCCATGTCTTCTGATGACGCTGCCAAGAGGGAGCATATACAGGTTAAAAAGCACTGGGTCTAAAATCGAACCCTGGGGCACACCACATGTAATCCTATGGAGCCTAGAGGAGCAGGTCTCTAAACTTACCATAAAAGTCCTGTCTGTGAGATAGGATGTGAACCATTTATGAACAGCACCAGAGAGGCCAATCTGTTTTAAATGGGTTAAAAGAATAGTGTGGTCTACTGTATCGAAGGCAGCGCTTAGATCCAGTAGAACCAACACTGTCACCCTCTGTGCATCATCGTTTAATCTAAAATCATTTAAAATCTTTAGAAGGGCCGTCTCTGTGCTGTGGTTCACCCTAAAACGAGACTGAAATTTCTCCAGGACATTGTGCTCATTAATAAAGTCATTAAGTTGAATTAAAACAATTTTTTCTAAAATTTTGCTTAAAAAAGGTAAGTTAGATACCGGTCTAAAATTGTTAAAATCATAAAAATCTAAATTGCTCTTCTTCAACAGGGGCCTCACTTCCGCCCCTTTTAAAGGCGGCAGGAAAGACCCCCGTCTGAAGGGAGCAATTCATCATGGTTAAAATCTCATCTCTAAAAGATCCATAAAATTGCTTAAAAAAGGAAGTGGGAATCGGGTCCAAAACACATGTGGTGGGCCTCACTGAGGAGAAAACTTTATCAAGAGTCCCAGCTTCTACCAGGACAAAACTGTCCAGCGTTTCCTCTGGTAAAGACACACACTCAGATTTGTCTAAAACCATGTTACTCTGAGAAGATAAAATCTTACATCTGATGGTGTCTACCTTCCCTCTGAAGTGGTCTGCGAACTCCTCACAAAGAGTGTTTGAGGGGGTTTTAGGAAATGCAGTAGTAGCTCTGTTAAAAAGTTTATCAATGGTGGAATAAAGGATTTTGGAATTATTTTTGTGTTCCGAGATGATTTTGGAGAGGTATGAATTTCTTGAATTTCTTACTGCAGGGTTGTATAATTTGAGAAGATCTGTGTATATTTGATGGTTTATTGTGGTTTTACTTTTCCTCCCTTTTCTCTCTGCCGCCATACAATTTCTCTTCATTTTTTGGAGGTTTTCATTTTTCCACGGCATTGCAGCTTTAGCTTTTAAACTGTTAACTTCTAGTGGAGCAAGCCGGTTTAAGAGTGGACTGAAGCCTTCTGTTAAAATCCTTGACAATAAAATCACAGCACAGCAGGTCTCTTCCCACTGCAGGTGACATGCAGACCGCGGATGATGAAAAACCTCCTCTGAAAATCCTTGACAATAAAATCACAGGGGGCAGGTAAAACAATAGGAGGATTCTTTTTAAAAATTTCCAGAAAACCTGCAGCCAGTTCAGGGGTTAGATGGCGCTTCCTGACAGTTCTCACAGAGGTCTCCTGCTGAATAAAACTGGTGATGTTAAAAAACACACAGTAGTGGTCAGAGACAGCCAAGTCAACAACAGAGGACACACGGGTGGACAGGCCATGCGTGATGACCAAGTCCAGGGTGTGTCCTTTGTTGTGAGTCGGCTGCATGACATGTTGGCTAAAATCCATATAAGTCAGGATGTTTAAAAAATCTGTTTATAAAGGATCTAAAAGGTTATCTATATGTAGATTAAAATCAGCAGCTAAAATGATCCTTTCAAAGGAGTTGTGCAAAATTGATAAAAACTCTGAAAATTCTTGAATAAAAAGTGCACTCTTTTTAGGAGGCCTATAAATTGTGACACATAAAATCTGAGGAGTGCTAAAAACATTTGCATTATATTCAAAAGTAAAATAGTTATCAAATAAAACAGGTTTGGCGGAAAGTGTTGATGTACTTATAAAAGCAGTTCCGCCTCCCCTTTTGCTACTCCTCGTAGAATAAGTGAAGTTAAAATTAGGTGTGGAGGCCTGTAAGAATAACAGGGGCATCTGCACTCAGCCAAGTTTCTGTTAAAAAGAAACAATTAAGATTATGGTCTAAAATCAGATAATTTATTCTAAAAGTTTTGTTCAGCAGAGAGCGAACATTAAAAAGTGCCATATTAATAGTGATTGGAGATGAAGGGACTGTATGATTTACTGAAAGTGGGGATTTGGCAACTTTTTGAGATTATTTGGATTGCATTTGTTCGGTTTATGATTTTTAGTCCGCTCTCTGCTGATAACAGGTATGAATGAGGTAGAGCAAGGTCCAAGTCCAGTATGTGAGTTACTGTTAAAATCAGGGGTGAGTTCATAGGAGCAGGGACCATTTGCACATCAGGATGTGGCGGAGGAATCAGAGAGGGCAGGGGCAGCTGTGGCCAGTGTAGTTGGCAGGGGGGGCGTGGACATGCCAGGCTCAATGTTAGTGTACGAGTGCCTTGTCTATTTAGATGGAGCCCATCTGGTCCAAACAGGTGCTTCCTGCCTCAAAAAATTTTAAAATTGTCTATCAAACCAATATTGTGAATGGGGGTGATGGAGGAGAGCCAAGTATTAAGGGATAAAAGTCTGCTAAAACGGCCAATTCCTCTGCCGATAGTGGGAGTGGGGCCAGAAATAAAAACAGAGACGTGTGTTTTCTAGAAGATTAAAAAGGTGAATAAAATCATGCTTCAGTAGCTCAGTCTGCTGTTTATAAATGTCATTGGTGCCAGCATGAATCACAACTTTACTCACAGATTTGTGATGATCAATGAGCTGCAGGATCTGTTCGGTAATGTCCGTGACAGTGGCTCCAGGGAAACACAGTGTAAAGGCTCCTCTCATCCTCACGTTTCTGATGATAGAGTCCCCGATGATGAGTGTGGTGGGCGGCGGGTCTGCAGGCGGGCGGATGTTTGCGCTGGGCAGAGGATCGTTCACCATCCAGGACTTGCTGTATGCCAGGTGTAGAAGCTTCCCCAGGACTGCAGCGATGTTAAATCGACGCCGAGGGCTCGTTCCATTGGTTCGGGGTGAAGTGGAGCACTCCTCGGCGAGTTCTGGCTGCAGCCCGGGTTTTGCCGCGACGTAAGGGGGCTGGGCGAGTCCGGCTGTTGCTCCTGTTGCTGGGAGGGATTAGGCGGGGCTCCTACGGAGCTACGGCGACCAGGGGCTGTCAGAGGAGGGAAATCTGCATACAGGACGTTGAAACGGTTTGATAGAGGCAGGCAGGTTGGAGGAGTGTGGTGGCGGCTGCTCCAAGCGCCTCCACCTGGCCCAACCGTTAACTGAGCACCCTGGAGCACCGGAGTGGAGCTGATGGCTTTTGGTTTAGCCCCCATGCTGGAACCAGCGGTCCTCCTCTGCTGCAGATGTTACGCGGGCGTTTGGCACCCCGAGTCCGCCTGGAGGCCCAGCGATGGATCCTCCCCCCACAGCTTCGCCGGGCTGGCGGCGGCAAAAGTCCGGCCAAAGATGATGTCCACGTCGCGCTCATGGTCTTGGATTTGGTGGAGTGTTGAGATCCTCTGCTCCAGCTCCAGAACCCTCTGGCTAAGTTTTGCACAGCCATCACACCCAGGACTGCAGGTGAGTGGAGGCATGGTGGGGGAGAAGTAATCCGCGCTTCCCACCGATTAAAACGATCCGGTAAAAAACGTCCTGGTAATCAATAAGTCAGTGGTGTTTAAAAATCCGTTAAAACCAGTCTTTAAAAAGGTTTAAAACCAGTTAAAAACCGTGCTTGATAGGGAGCCGGTCTTGGCGGGCTGACTGACGCTGACGCATGCGCACCAATGAACCAATGAAAAATACCTTGTAAAGCACCTTGAATTACCTTGTTGATGAAAGTGTGCTATACAAATACCTTGATGTCCAAGATGTGGTAGGTTGTCTCCAGATGCAAATGAATAGTTTCTCAGGAGCCGTGTGTTCCAACTTTTAAATGTTTGTGTTCAAACACATCTGAATCAGATAATTCTGTCATTAGCATGGCTCTAAAGAATATGAGTGCACGCTGAGGTGACATTTTGGCCGTTTTATTCAGGTGCGTTTTGATCAGGGTTACATATAAAATTTGTAGGGGACCAGTCTTCGAGGACCAAAGTTTGACGCCCCTGATCTAAGTGAAAATATTAATTTGTAAATCACTTTATGAGTGTGTTACAGACCAAGCTGGCCTGTGGTCTGCAACAGTGACCTTGCTCACCTTTAAAACTCAAAGATACCATTACACAAATCAGGCAAAAAAAAACATCCACTGTAGGATTTATGGACCACATTTTTTTGCACAATTGTTTTAATTCACTCACATTTGAAGGATTTTGAGCATGAACGTCCTCTTTACAGTAATGCCACATCATCTCATTATGATTTAAGTCCAGACTTTGATTAGGCCACTCCAAAACCTTGTTTTGGAGTGGCCTATCTGGTTGGCAATCATGCCAACCAGATTATGGTGGAGGAAGTGTGATGGTTGGGGACAGCATCTCCCTCACATGAAAAACAAGCCTTGTCATTGAAGGCTAAATCTAAATACAGAAAGCTATCAAGCTGTCAGAAAGCACCAGCAGGTCTCTTCCCACTGCAGGTGACATGCAGACTGCGGATGATGAAAAACCTCCTCTGGAATGTTTTCCGACTGATCGGGCCAATTTTGCTGAAAACCTCAAGCACGCCAACATTAAAATACACATCCTTAAGATGGGCCCATGCAGACCCAAAGGTCCATTTCCCACTGATAACGACAATCTGTCTTTTTCGGAAAGTTATTACATCTCTACCACTAAAGTTGGAATGAAACATCCCTGCAGCTAGATGTTAAGACTGCTGTTACTGTGAGCCTTGCTGGGTTTTTGCCAACCGTAATGGCCCGTATTACAACAATGCATGGGTAAATGGGAATAAGAGACTGAAAACATCTGTCTGCCAAAGTTGAGAAGCATGAATCCATGCAAATACATCTTGGTGCATGCAAAGTAGGCTATATGAGTAGTGGAAACTCAACAACACAATAGATGCTGAAATGGAGAGGAATGTGCGCAATGCAGCCTTGTTCTGGAGTGCATTTTAAATGTCACCCTAACTCTGGCTTCATGCAACCTGGCATTCAGGGGGCACAGGGAAGTTTTAGGTCAGGGAAATCCTGGCAACTTTCTGTCAATAATCGAATTATTAGCTTGCTACAACCCTGTCTTGAAAGAGCTAATCCACCGACCAGAAGGGTCAGTGAAATACCTAAGTCACCAGATTCAAGATGAGATTATTTACATCCTGTCTCAACGAGTGAAAGTTGACATAATTAATGAAATAAACGAAGGCCCATTTTATTCCATTATCATGGACACAACGCAAGATGTGTCAAAGATAGAAAAGCTGAGCCAGGTGTACCATTACGTAACTGTTAAGAATGACATGGATATTGCAACAGATCTACAGATCAAAGAAGTGTTTTTTTCGGGTTTTAAAGCGACTGTGGGCTCATCAGCGTCAGAGCTTGAAAACCAAATCTCTCCATAGAAGATATACCTGGTCTGGCATCCTGCTTGGCTGCAATGGCCTGTTGGACCGGGGGCATCGACTGGGATGATGCTCCCAGTAACTGAACATCCACTGTGTCCTGTTATCAACTTTTTACTTTCTGTAACATAGAAAGTTCTCTTATATCAGATCTTCTGTTCCTTCTGTGTCTCTGCTCTGTCTTCTCAAACCCCCAGACGGTCGTGGCAGATGGCCGCTCCTACTGAGCCTGGTTCTGTTGGAGGTTTCTTCCTGTTAAAGGGGAGTTTTTCCTCTCCACCGTTGCTACATGCTTGCTCAGTATGAGGGATTGCTGAAGGATTGCTGTGGTTGGAAAGTCTGCATCAACGGGGCCCAACCTCACGCCAATGACTGACGCAATTTGCTGGGATTCCTTAGATAGGAAACTTTTTAACTGATTGGAATGTTTGTATAAATGTATTGCAATGATTTCTTGTTAAGTGCCTTGAGATGACATCTGTTGTGAATTGGCGCTATATAAATAAACTGAATTGAATTGAAATCCTAAGCTCTATAGAGAAAAATGGAATGGATCTGTCAAAATGCAGGACAGGGGTATGATGGGGCAACAATATGAGTGGTGCGTATTCAGGCGTACAGGCCAGAATAACAGAGAGGGAGCCCCTTGCCTGTTACGTTCATTGCGCTGCTCATAATCTCAACCTTGCTGTCAATGACTCTGTTAAAAATGTCATCCACAACTTTTTTGGTCACAGTATCAAACGATGGGCGCTCCTTGGTGAGTTATTGACACCAGAGAGCAGAACTGTTACAATAAAACGACTCTGTTCCACTCACTGGTCATCTCGATATGATGCGCTTTTTGGTTTAAGGCACAGATATGGAGACATAAGAGCTCTCGTCAAAATATCCCTAAAAAGTGACAAAAAAGAGGAGCGTAGTGAAGCAAGTGGGCTCAAGAATGCCATAAGCAAATTTTCTTTCATATGTTTGGTCAACATGCAAACAAAGATTCTTGACTGTATAAACGCTCCCTCACAGTAACTGCAAGCTAAGAACACTGATTCTGAAAGCATCTACTCTTCTGCAAAACACCATCAGTGTTGAAGGAGTTTAGGGAGCAATTTGATGAGGCTAAGTCTGCCACTCTTGCTCTAGCTACAAAATGGGGAAGTCAACCGCATTTTGAAGCAACTAGGGCCAAAAAAAGTTACGCGTCACTTTGATGAACTTTCTGAAGACAGCCGCCTCACTGACGCAGAGAGCAACTTTCGGGTGAATGTTTTCAATGCCTGCTTTGATATTATCATCCAGCAAGTGTCCCAAAGATTCACCAGCTTAAATGGAACTGTGAATATGTTTGAGGCAATTCATCCCCACACACTACTGCAAGCAGGAGATGAAGAGTTATACCAAGCTGCCCGGCGGCTTAGTGAGCGCTACAGTCGGGACATCGCCCCCAGCTTCCCTGGCCAGCTGCTCTGTTTTAGAACTTCTTTAAGGGACCAGATAAAAAAGCAAAAGTGTGTTGCAGATCTGGCAAAAATGCTCCTTGTCAACCACCCAGCAGTAACTTCTTCATTCAGTGAAGTTTGCACCGCCCTCCTTTTTATTTTTGACTATCCCCGTCACCGTTGCAACCTCTGAGCGCTTATTCTCCAAGTTGAAACTAATTAAAAACCACTTGAGGAGCACAGTGGGACAAGAGAGACTGACTGGACTTGCCATGTTGTCGATAGAGAATGAGAGCGCAAAGAAACTGGACATACAGATCATCATGGACGAGTTTGCAGAGTGCAAGGCTTGTCAATGCCCTTCAAATAGTGGCGAGCAGGCCTATATTGAAATTGTGTTTGTGAACATGTAGGCCGCTGTGCCAGTTTGACTAAACCTGACTGATACAGGCTCTGAGTTGAAATAGTTAAAGTGGGTGTCAAAATAATGCAGTTGCTATCCGTGGTGCTGAACTGCGTTGGATTTGTTATTTTATTAGCTTATTACTGACCACGTAGCCTAATTTTTGTGTTGTTCTCTTGGTTTGTTATACCTTATGTCCTTTTGATGGACTTCAAAATAACATAGTTGCTCTGTGTAGTGCCGAAGCTTGAAAGCCCCGTTGTTGCAGGCATGTGTATGTTGTAAAATGATGTTATCATCTTTGTATTGTATGTGATTGTATGATTGTTCTGTCTTGTGTGTTTGAGTTATAAGTTCTGCAGCACAGGAACCTGCTGAAAAACAGTTTCAAACTGAGTCAGGCCCGATTGTTTTAATATTTCCCTGTTTAATAAATGAAACGAATAAATCATGAGCTTTATTATTTTGGGTTTAAAGGGCCCGGTTATTTGCTCCGCCACCAGCCCGGCTCTGATTCGTTCCGCTAGTGTGTGAGATCATGTTGGGCCTACTTTTCATGGCAGAGTGACCAATGAAATCACTCAGACACAAAGACAATTAAAAAGTCCACCTTCTATCACCTGAAGAACATTCCCGGGACTGAAGAAACTAATTTCGCAATAGGACCTCAAACAATTCATTCATTCATTTATCTTTAGTCTGATTGATTACAGTGTCTTCACTGGTCTGCCTAAAAAGTCAGACAGCTGCAGCGGATCCAGAAAGCTGCTGCTCTCGTCCTTACTAAAAACAGAAGAATAGAGCACATCACTCCAGTTCTAAAGTCCTTGCACTTGCTCCCTGTGGCTCAGCAAATTAGACTTTAATATGTTTGGTGCAAAGCCATTCAGTTATTTAGAAACTAACAAAAGTATTTTAAAGATCTGTTGTTGTCATATCAACCTTCCAGATCACTCAGGTCTTCTGGTACAAGTCTACTACATCCCAGAGAAAGAACCAAGCATAGAGAAGCAACAATTAGTTTTCATGCTCCTCTCATTTGAAACAAACTTCCAAAAAACTGCTGACAGGGAGTTTTTTTCAATTTAAGGCTAAAATATATTTGTTTAGCGCTGCCTCTGATCAATAAACACTGAACATTGTTAATTCTAGTCTGGATTGCAATTGTCCATTACCTTTCTTTATTTTGTAAGGTCCTTCCTTTAAACTGGCTTGTTGCTGAAATGTGCTGTACAGATAAGCTTGGCTGGCTGCTGTAGGCAGTGTGTGACCAACCTAGTGACCAGCATGAAAAGGAGGTGCCAGGCTGTTGTGTTTCCACGCACTACTGAGGCCCCTATTTATGAGATGAATAAATTAACTTGTTGATATGTCTTGATTCTTCAAATTTGAATCATCTAATCCAATGAACATCAAACAAGAGTCAGTAGCATAATAAGCTACTTGGCATTGGCAGAGGGGATTTGGCAAGTTTTCCATGGGTACAACCACATACTAAACTGTACTGTTTGACCCAAAAATGCATTTTCCTTACAATTGCTTCATTGTATTTATTATTAATTTACTGTACAGTTAAAGGAAAATAAGTCAAATGAGCAGTTCTGGTGTTCTGTACCTTTAGCTGCTAGTTGTTTCATAAATGTTTTAGTCATCTTAATCCTAGTAAAATATTGTAAATTACTAAAAGCTGTTGCCCTTCAGTGTATCATCACCAAGGATAAAGAATGACACGCACCAACTTTGGCAGCCAACTGGTAACCAGGACGAGATCTGTGTGCCAACATTTTCTATAGCTTCAGATATCTTTATAGAAATGTAGCACCAACGACTACAAAAAGGTTTTATGGCTGTTTACTTCTTCAGATAATCACTGATCTGTTCATGTATTGGGTTCGTTTTGTGCAAAACTAAATTTTGGTTCTCAGTTGGTAAAGAGTTAGTATGCAGTATAAACACAAGCCCAATGTTTATCACAGTAAAGGTATTCATTATTAAACAAGAGCAAAGTGTGATAAATGTTAGTGTTAAAGAGAAGGCATATGGGTCAAGATCATTATTTCCAATCAGCTATAGTTTATAGCTGTGAAGTCTGTTTAAGAAGCCAGCATTTTCAGATTATGTTATTATAAATCAACTGTATCTGCTGCTGGATATTTTTACTCTGTGGTTATATTTTTGTGTGCAGAATACCCAGCAGTTTCTGCGAAATGTGTGTGGGTGTTTGGCTGATTAAATGCATTTCCCAAAGCGTTTGAATTATATAATGCGTTCCACCTGCTTCTTATGTCAAGCAGTGTTGAGGATTTCATGCTCTCAAAAGTCAATTGGTGCAATGTTTACTGCTGAGAGCTTTCTAAAAACAGCATAAATACCTATTAACTGAATGTTCACTCTCAATGGCTGTAGTAATACTTGTAGCACTAATTTGGTAACATCCTATTTTAAACTGATACTCACTGTGGTTGCTGCGTGGATATCCTTCCACACTACTGCCTCCCTGGAAAGATCAGAGAGTTCAAAAAGGTTGTCCACCACGACCTCGCCAATCATGTCGTGGCTCGTGAAACGGTCAAAGTCGTAGACACTGAAGTGCAGCTTGCGGTTGCAGAGCTCATCATACGCCACGGGGAAACAGAAGCTCTCATCAAACGTGGGGTTCAGAGTCTTGCGGTGGACTCGTGTCTGAAACTTCTTCTTCCTCTCTGGCAGCAAATAGATCTTCACATATGGGTCCGAGGTACCAGTGAAGTCTTTGGCAGGCAGGTCTAAGGCCTTTAGAATCCTCACAACTAGCGCCTGCTCCTCATAGTCGTAAAGCAGCGAGAAACTGAGCTTTCCACAGATTTCAACGTGCTCTTTGGCCTCATCCTCAGAGTCCACAGACTTCTGCTTGTACAGTTCTGGTTTTAATCTTCCAATGCTCACTGTAGACGACTGGCGGAGAGGCACTTTGTCCATGCTAAAGTCGACACTGCTGACATTCATTTGGCGAGGGAGGTGGCGCCGGAATGAATTGTGCCTGCGGGAAAAGTTGAGACATTCTGTAAACATCAGATTTGGGGAAAAAAAAGCTTTTTGTTTCTGTGAAGCAGTAATGAGTGATTTGTTTCAACAATCATAGTATTAAATTTGGAGAAATCCTTAAGGGTTGTTTCAAGCTAACATCTAATAAAAAAAAAACATTATGCAAAATTTGTCCCCTTCTGAAACAGTTTTAACCGCTCAAACAGTTTTCAATTAACTAAATCTTTAATTGATTGTAATTTTATTTTAAATATTAATTGAACGTTAAAGAGCAGTGATACTAAAGTACTTTATGTGCAGAGCTAAACATAGTACTTTCAAACTTGTAAAACAGTTTAAAACAAAAAGACATTCGAAACGTTTTTTTGTGCATATTGTTGAAAAAAATTCTATTTTAGGAGAGCTATTTTAGGAGACAACCACATTTTTCCCCTTTTTTGTTGTACTGGAAAAACAATAATATCCTATGCATTCACATTTGGACCCATATACCAATTACCTTACTTGTGCAAATTTTAGTGAGGTTGACATCCTCAGACAAAACAGTTTGAGTCTCCAATCTTGTCACCTAGCAACTGGCCCGCCTGCTTTCCGACAGTAAGATGATCACAGCAGTGGCACAAATTATACTGCATGGGAAGCACAGCGGAAGATTAAATGCAACACTAAAGTATAGTAAACAACACAGAAGGGCTGTGCAGCTTATATGAGGCGAAAGAGAAACTCAAGGGAAACGTGCAAATTATCTATAAATTCTCGTTACTTTGCTCCTAGATGTTTGGCACAACTTTGTGACTTCTGGTTGCAACTGCATTGCAACTAAGAATTGTTTTGCAAGTGAAATTGGTCCTAAAACTGTCACTTCTGAGAATAATTAACTCAATAAAAATCTTCCAAACCAATATGTAGCTTTAACAACCAATCTATGCTCTGTGTGCCAAAACAGTGCTACTTAATCATCATTTATTGGCCTTTAGGATGTAATGAAGGAAAACACTGCCAATCCTGACAAGGTGATGGTGCAACTTAACGCAAATACCCACAGAGCGCCCAGGTAACATTGTGGCAGAGTGGCATGATGTTCTTGCAAGAGAATACAGACAAAAAGTGCCTTGCAAGAGTGTTCACTCTTCTAGAACCTTTTTTATCTTACAATAACAAATTTCAAAGTATTTAACTGGGATTTAAGGTGACATACCAATGAGAAGTAGCACATATCTGTAAGAACTGAGGTGAAAATATATGGGGTTTCACTATATGTATGAAAATAATCTTAATAGTGCTCTAGTGCATCTTTACTCTGGTACTCCCAAATAAAATATAGTGTAACAAATTACCTCCAAAAGAGAACTAATTAGTAAATTCAGCTGTTCTTTGAAGGCCTCAGAGGTCTGTTAGAAAACAGCCTCATGAACAGCAAGGAACAAAGCAGAGATGGGTTCTGAAACAATATCTAAACCTGTAAGCATCTCGTGGAACACTGTTCCGCAGGCCCAGCGCCAATGGAGCTGTGTAAATTAAGTTGCAACAATGCAATGTATTGACCCAAGACAACCAGTAGAGGGTCCTGTAGGCTATTCATCTGGATTTTTGAGGCATTAATGAAGATACTTTGATCCAGTTGTATGCCAAAATGGACATTAGAGCTTGGCTTAATAAAAGAGCAAAGCTAGCACAAGCAGGGATGATGCTAATACATCACCAGTCTTAGAGAGGACACTGGAACCTTGAGTGTCATTCTGGTCCACACTCCACATCAGTCGGTGTGGTAATGCATCAATTTGTTGTTAGCCAGCTGCCAATAAACTTCACGAAGAAGAAGGGCGCTGTGTTATTTTTGGGCTAATTTGAGCATGCTAACGGTAATTATGATGAAAAACTTTGTGAGAAATACACACAAGGAAGGGAATTATCAAGGTTTTGAGATTCAGAAATCTATCAGAAAATAGCATAAAAACATATTTTAAGCTTTGAAAGTCCCACCAAGCAGGGGAGGGTAGCTGGTTTGTGTTCATGGGAGGTAACTGGAGCTAAAAACAGGGCAATCCTGGAAGAAAACCTGTTAGAGGCTGCAAAAGACTCGAGCCTGGGACTCACTTTCCAGCAGAACAACAACCCTAAATACACATTCAGAGTTACAGTTTTGTTGTTTCATGCGTTGAGTGGTCCGGTCAACATCCAGATGTTTATCCAACTGAGAATCAATGGGACTTTAAAAGAACTTAGATTTAATGGAGATGGAATTCATTTTCTGATTCTTCTTTGCAAAAAAAGGGGCAAAGGTTTTAGTCTCCATGTGCAAAGTTGGTAGAAACCTAAAGTAAACAATGGATTAAAATATTCACCAGATCTAAAAATACACCACACCATGTGATCTGTATTTACTTATTTAACATTTCCCAAACTTAACATTTAATCAATAGCGCATTCCAATTGCGTTTCATTAAACCTTAAATGGCCTGCTGGAAGACAAAGCTAAAAATCTGAGCAGTCTTCATTTTCTCCAGCAAATCAATAGCGTCTAATAAACACTGAAAGAAAAAAAAAAAGAAAAAAGTCAGGTTTGTTTTTATCTTCTCTTTGGTGTCATAACATCCCCAAGGTGCATGATCTCAGGCATTTCTTAGAGAGTGGAGTGGCTGCCAGAAAAGTGGGGGGATGGACTGTGAAAGTGGGGGTTGTAATCTCCAGCTCGGCCTCTCAGCCTGACCGGTGGGTGTGCGATTCATGAAGACCTTGGCAGCAAAATAATTGAATTAATGAGCCTAATGACAAGCAAAAGCAAGTGTCAATAGCGGCTTCGTGTCAGAAACCGATCACAGCTGCCCGCTGCGTGTCACCAGGCACCTGCCCTTCCACCATGACAGCTCCGGCCCTGCAGCACTGCTAATTATGGACGTTCTAGTTTAAACTCAGAGCTGGAGAACAAAGAGGAGCGAGAGCTGATTGTTTAATGACTGGGGTTTCTTCCCGACGTTGCCATAGCAGCTTGACTTTCACGCACAAGTGATTATACGGTTCGAACCGCACCAAGAATATGTCAGATATGCTACAGAGCTTCTTTTTTTTTAGCATTGTTTTCAGTTTGCTAAGCCTGTCCAAGGTCACCAAGCAGTCAGTGATGATTTGCACGACACTAGGCAAACTACCTCGAGGACACTGTCACAAACTGCCGGGACACTTTCAGCACTGAGGGAGCATTTTTTAAATATTTCTTAGGAAGGATAATACAAACCGAAGTAGGCAGGGGGCTGGTATAAGAATTTCACAGTATTTATGCAAAGATTGTAAACAAAAATGGATAAATGATCATCATTTCTTCTTAATGGGATTAGAGTTGCAGCTAAAATTATTCAACCCCAACACAACATACAAGTTAGCAGCATTTTGCATAAATTAAACAAGAACAATTTAAAGCATAACAAGTTGTCTCCAAATTGAACAGAAAATTTACTTTCCACTATTACTACAATTCCAACCCCTTCATGACAAGCATCGCTTGCACTAAACCGATTCATGGCAACCAGCTTCTAGCAGCTTTTTTGAAGAATCTTGGCTCACTTCTAATAGGATAAGGCTTCTACTTTAATATTTCTGAATATGCGTGCTGCAACAAACTTTTTTCAAATTTCACAAGAGCTTTTCAATACAATAAAAGTCAGGCAATTATAATGGCTACTAATCTTCCAGGAATTCTTCTGAAACCAAGCCTTGGTGGACTTGAAGGTATCCTTTGGATCATTGTTCCGTTTAAAGGTCCAGTTATGCCCAAGCTTTAGCTTCCTCTTAGATGGCTTATCTACCAGTATGTTCTCATGCTTGGGTGAATCCATCTTAACTTTCACAGGCTGCAGGGTTTTAGAACCAAAAGAAGCAAAGCAGCCACAAAGCATCACTGAGCCACCACAGTGGTTTACTACATGCATACTTGTTTTTTATTTTAGTGTAGCCTATGCTTCATTTCTCTTCCTCCAAACATACAGCTGATTCATCGACCAAAAAAGTTTCAGTTTTTATTGATCGCTTCACATAACAAAATTCTAAAATCAGTTTGGCTTTTTTATATAGTTTAGAGCAAATTGGAGCTGAACCTGCTGATCTGTTGCAGACGGTCGAGGGTTTTGGACCACCTGCTTCCTGAGGAAGCCTTTTTTTGAGCCTTTTGGGCAAGTCTCATGACTTCACCATATTTCTAACATGCAGGTATTTGAGGTGTTCCAACTCAAGCACACCTAATGCTCTGGATTAGTTGCATCAGCTGTGTCTGAAAACCACACTTGATTTGCAATTGTGTGCTTTTATGAAGATTTCTATTGAGGAGGTTGAATAATTTTAAGACTGCAATAGTCTGAAAGTAGGATTTAGAGTTGAATTGAGTTTAGACTATTTAAACTGTTATTTGTTTATTGCACCTGAAGAATTTTTGATTTTGTCCCAAAAATTACTTACTGTAACGGTGGGGACTGAACTTGAATAAGTACTGTAAAGGATCATGTTTTGAAATACAGTTTAACTATAATTATCAGGTATGTGCCTTTTTTTGCTTTTGCTTTCCTTTCTTCAAAATAGCCTTCCCCCTGGCTTTAAAAACAGCATGGCATATTGTTAATGTGCAAACTGTGATTTGTTTTGTGTTTTTACTTTTGCACTGAATGTGTGATTCTAGTAGGCCTAAATCTTCTCAACCCTAAAACTAAGCTCTTCTTTGTTCTTGTGAGCATTGATTCAGGACTCATATGGTAACACTGACGTATATCTACAGGAAAGTGGATAAAAAATCCTGCAGGTTGATGGAAGCAAAGTCTGATTATTCAGTAAATGCATCTCAAAATCCAAAGAACTTTAACTGGCTTTAAAAAAAAAAATATGTATAGTACTTTAAGTTTTAAAAAGTATAAGACCTCAGGTTTGTTGGAGACCAATGAACACAGCAGGCAGGTCATGGAGAAAGCTCAATTCAAAGCAGGGTCAGGTTATTTTACATACTAAATGCTGTGTGGAAGAAAATGAAGATCACCTTTAACCTACTATCCACGCAGTGAGCCATGGCAGAGGCAGCATCGTGCTGTGGGGTGCTTTTTTTTTCTACAGCCAGAGCTGCATTAGAATAGTTTAGATCAAAGCACATTTAGTGTTGGATCTAAATCCAACTGAGAACCTGTATCATGACTTGAAAATTGATGTTCCAGAGTGACAGTTTGTGGTACCTGGCAGAACAATCAGGACAGTTTTGAGTGTCAAGATGAGCGAAGCTCATAGAGACAAAGTAGCTCTGCAGCTGCAACAAAATGTGGTCCCAGGAAGTATTATGTTAGGGGTGGAGTCTTCCGTTTTGTGTTGCCAAAAGATTGCAGGTTTTGGTGGTCTATTGCAAAAACTTCAAGAACATACACTAAAATTTGTAGTTAAATGTAGCATAATGTAGAAGAGGAATGAAAACTTTTCCAAGGCACTGTAAGTATGAGAAAAATGGAAAAGCTGACTTTTAATTAGCTGACAAGCTATGCACAGCAGCAGGTAGGGGAGGGGCAGCGCTGCACTCTTAAAATCCTTACATTTTAACCATAGAAATAGTTAAAATCTTTTTAGACCTTTATAACAGGTCTATGTCTAAGCCAAAGCAGGTCCTAAAATGCCTTAGCACATTTGTGAGTAATACAGCGGTGTTTTGAGTATGTGGGGCTGCACTTGGTACCTGGAGGAGGATGTTGGCTCAGTCGTCTGCCTTTGGATCTTTGTCGGCTGTTTGCTGATCTTCTCCCTCAGGGCTGTTTGCACCTCTGCAGGGATGTCTGGCGAGGTCTGACTGATCTTCATAGCTCCTTCAAGGTACTTCACATTGCTCCGGCCGTTCACTTTCACCTCCGGCGGGTGTTTCTTCTCCACCTCTGCCACTTTGCACTCAATGACTGGAGTGGAGCTGGGAGGAGGCGCCTCGGGGAAACCCACGTGGAGGACATTTTGGGCATGGGCTGACAGAGTCTTGCTCCTCCAAATGGGCCAGCACAGCTTCCAAAAGACAAAGAGAGAGACTACCAACAAGGCGAGGCCACAGAAACCCACGACCACAGCAAGGAGACTGATAGAGATGTCTGAATTTATTATACCACAGGAGAAGACGGGTGACACAGGAAAGATTTGACAGACAAACATACAGGGGAAAAAGAGAAAACAGGAGAGAAAGCAGGCTGTAAGACAGAGCTGGCAGCAAGTGCATCTGTTTTGAGTATCCAAAGTGCCACAGTGTCAAAAATAATGTAATTTTGCAGATTGCATTTTCAGGTTGATCGGAAAGTTTGGATCTTTGATATCGAAATGTTCTGTTGTGCATATGTTACAGCCTACATAGTCGTTGGTAAGAAAGCTGTCCAGCAGACCATCAATATCACCCTTAAGAAGGGTAAGCCACAAAAGGTTGTTGAAACTGTCTCTTTATAAAGTGTTGTGAAGGAACAAATGTGGTTAAAAGTGGCGAAACAACAAGAAACGCAGCAGCCTTGAGAGGATTGTAAAGCGAAGCCTAATAAAGTTTGGCATAGACTCCAGAGAGAAGACTAAAGAGATACATTTTATAATAAAACCAAAGTCTGTAGGATTTCTAAACCAAAAATATTTTTTATAGATTTATAATTTAAAGAGTAAAAATTGTAAAATAAATTGATGCTTTAAGCTAAGTAGATTTAGTTTCCAGAACTGTTTAAAATCTGTTTTTTTTTTATCAGAAGTGAGCACTTCCTTGAAAGAGCCAGTTGTTTAGCAAAAGTATTCCTGTGATGACCCTGCAAAAACATTAAGGACTGTAATTAAATCAACGGATTCAACCCTTGTATCACCTTTTTTTAAACTGTTCTGCTCTAAAGGTGCGGTTCAGTTAAGCAAGTGTATTTCAGAATAAAGTCTTAGTAAATGCTGAATGAATGAATGAATGATTCGGTCTGAATGATGACTGTTTGAGATATCTTGTTTTTTAAAATTTCTTTTCATTTTTCTATAGGGAGACAAATCAAATACCAACATAATCGAAATAATGTTTGGAATTATTTTGTATTGACATAATTACGCTTATTCTAATCAATCTAGATGAACGAGAGTATTAAATATAATTAAACATAGGAAAAACATTGTGTTCTATAACTTAATTTTTAATAAAGTTCTAAATTAAGATTATTTTTTTCAATGTAATTGCAAGGATAAACAGGTTGAGATTATGGATAGGTGGATTGATGGATCTAAACTGGTGACACTTTTTGACCTCCATATTTGCTGGTCTTTTCCTCTCTATCCATATTTGCATCGACTTTCCGAGGAGTAATGCACCTTCTACAGGTGGTATTGCTAAAATAATAACATGAAAGACTGAAAAGGGAAATAAAGTAAAGAGAAAGACAGAGGAGTATCGAAGCTCTTTCTGATGCACCTGTTGCGATGTGATCCGTGTGGACAAAGCGCCCTGCAAGGTGCGTAACAGGTAGGTAGTTTTTAGAATATCATGAAGTGTGGTCCTTTAGTTTTTCCTCTTGCGCTTTCTGTCTTTACTACAAAATAACGAAACATATTTGAAAGAGAAAAATAACTTTTTTCCAATTTACCTGCCTGCCCTTTACCTTGTATGGTGCTCTCCAAGGGGAAAATGTCTGCGCATTTCTCTCGGTCCACGTGTCCTGCAAGGCAAAGTTCCGTAACGATCTGTAGAGCCCTTTGGCACAGGGTGATACTGTCATCTGCACGGACACTCATGTCTCTCCTGTTAAGCCATTGCACTCCAGACGAGCCGGGAGGGCGGTGGTTCATTTGGGAACCTTTCTACGCGCCGCAAACTGGGAAACTGCGTGCTGCGTCCTGATCCATAACCAGCGCGCAGCGGAGGCAGATAGGAGCAACTGGCCGAGACGCGTTCCCGCGATTAGAGTAACAGTCGGCGGGGTGACGGAGTCCAACCCATCCGCTGCACCCAATAGCAGTGCGCCTCGGTTTGGCTGTGAATCCCGTTGGCTGGTGGTGGTAACGAGATTACTTTTTCTAGTAATGACTGAAGCGCTCCCCATGAGCGACAGGCGACCTATGCGTGTCCCCGCCTGCCGTCCAACACATGCTGGTTTATAAACTCCAGTCCTCACCCTGAAAATCTACAGATGGACTTCAGCATTAGGCATAAGATGATTTTGTATATCAAATAAAATCTAAAATATGATATATTAAAAAATCTTCTGGAACAAAAGAACAGCAAAAGTACGCAATGTTCCGACCAGCTTAAAATGCTTTGAGATTTACCTTAAAGCTGTCTTGTTCCTTAATATACCCATGTGTAAGTTTTAAGCAGGTATTAAGCAGCAGTTTGCCAAATAGATGACGTGAATAAATTGCACATTTGACATTAACATGCAGGTACCTGGCTAAAATGTTTCCTGTACTTTTCTGTTTTTGTGACCTTAGAACCACAGATTTCAGTGGATTTTATTGTCAATTTAGGTGTCAGATTAATAAAAAGTTGTGCATAATTATGAACTGAAAGGAAAATGATACTTAGTTTTTCAAATTGCAAATTAAAACCCGAAAAGTGTATTTGTGTTCAGTCTGCCATAGTCAATACGTTGTAGAACCACCGATTGGATGAATTATCTGTGATAATTTATATTTTTAATCCTTGCCACAGATTCTGACTTGGGTTTGTTTACGGTTGTTGTCCTTCTGGAAGTCTTTTGCTAGCTTTGAATAGCTTACCTGTCCGTGCCAAAGACAGTCAGTTAAATACATTTTTGGCCCATTTAGCCAAAGAAGAAGCTGACAAACAATTGTGCACACCTTCATATGTGGTGCTGATCTCTCTTGGTTAAACCCTTCCTCATTACTCATATGATATGCCTCCCCTCATATGCTTTAATTGATTTTATACACCTTGGAGTTGGAACACAGGCATAAATATATGTTCAAAATGTTAACCTGGCTAATAATTGTGCAAACAGAAACCTGAACATTAAACTTTATTAAATTAAAATCCGATAATTATTTTAAGTCAAAAAGTTTCTTGCAGTTAATTCACATGTTGATCACAGACTCAAACACCACTTCTAATTAGGTTAAAAAGGTACAATCTAGTAAAAATTTGAAATCAGTGCCACTTTAGCAGCTCCTACTTAAGTCCACATGCTTTGATTGCTCCTATAAAAACTTCAAAATTCATTGCTGTTAGCTCATTGATTTTTTTGTACACCACGTTATTTTAAAGACTGATGCATTCTCCATGTTTAGAGAAACTCCAACTTTTTTTAAATACAAAGTAAAAACACAATAAATTATCATGCAAAAGGTAGCACTGAGACATAACATTTCACAAGGTTGAACCATACAGAGACACAGTTTTCTGACCATTTCTTTTTGCACAATATATTAAAATTGTCCAGTCATTGTACCTATTATAATGTAGAATACAATTAAATAATTATTGTATTATTTTTAATAAACATAGAAATAAATGTCTGATTTACATCCTGAAATAACAGTATCATTGTGATTCAAACAGGAGAAACAATGAATTAATTTGATGTTCATGTTTCTTGAGTGCTTTCATAACAACCTATGAATTTATGTGATTATAACATCAAAAACATCTTTCACATTTTACCACAAAAGTTTGTACAATTTAAAGTCAGAAAGTTCTTTAATCTTAGTTACTGCCTCCCTGGGAGATGCTTATCCAGCCTATCTTCAAATGGTGTTTCTCTTCATTATCTTATACCCTAACCCAGCCAGGGGCACAAAGCTGTAGCCAAGGGAAACTGAAAATTGTCGTGGAAAGAGGAGAATAATAACCGCCATAGCAGGAGTGTGACACATCCAAGCTGAGGGTGATTCAGAATTTTTCAGCTGTGGCTTCTGAGATGAAACTGTCCTGAAGGGATGTTATCATGGAGGGGAAATTAGCCGGAAAGGAAAGAAAAACCTTTTCACAATTCAAGTAGACTTGTGTTATGATTCAAACATGTCATATAAACAGGACTAACGTAGTGTTATCATGCTTGTCAGGTGAAAGTATTTCAGTGTTTGACTGGGCAACAAAAATATGTGAGAAAGCCAGATACACTGTTTTAGCACTGGTACTTTGTTTGCTTGGTTTTTGGGGAAGAGCTGTTGCTGTTGCTCTTATTGATGCTCCTTGTCTCCATATCTGCCTTCTTTGTCACCCAGGGAACCCGTAACACTTCAGCCAACATGCTTACTGCTGTTTCCAGTGGCGTAGCCAGAAATTGCTTTTCAGGTGGGGTTAACAAAAACTGTGTGGGCCATAACTATATTATTGAAATTTAGTTTATTTTTAAGTTCAACTGTTGCTTCAGCAGATGTGTCTGTATAAATCAGACACCGAGAAACGGTTTTAAACAGAAACGGCTTTGAACAAAGCCTCCAATCCAAATAAAACATAATAAAGCTGTAGCCTAACACAGGTAGCTCATAACAGCTCTCTGACATAAAAAATAATTTTTAGGAGGTAGTTCAGCCTTATTGGGCTTCACTCAGTGTTGAGGCAATGTAATGGTTTCCCTATGTTGCATCAGATCAGCAGCAGTTTATGCTGATTGCAAAACTCTATGAAGGGTAAACATAACAATATGGCCACTGTCAGATACCCAGGACTCTAAATAATTATTTGATTATTATTATATTCGGTAAAGGGCTAATATTAAGGCAGCTTACCCAGCAAATAGTCTTGGATTCAGAAGCTGTTAATCATGGTGCTGCATCGTGCCATTTTCGCTAACCGGAAGTAGGACCAGAAGTTAAACGGGGCGGGATCATCTGAGTTCTGTTAGCTTAGCGATTGGTCAACTTTTCTTCCGAGACTATTGAAAATGTAAGAGCAACGCATTTAAAAGAAAACTGCCTAAACTAACCATTTTTTAAAAATCAATTGGGGTTCATTTATTGCTGCATTGAATTCTTTTTTTCTTCCCTTCCTTTCTTTTTCTCTTTTTTACATTCAATTGTTTTTAATGCATGGAACTGAACTTTAATTGATTAGTCTAAAATATATAGCTAGGGATCGTCATTTTATCAATAAAAGTGTTTGTCTAAAAACTACAATCTTAGACTTGGTTACACAAAGGAATCTCACAGTTAGCCCTAGATTGTCTGGAGAGTTCCCAAGACATGTTATTCAAACAGCCAATGAGAGCAAATCTTGAAAATATGGAAATGTCACCTTCAATTTTATTTGTTTTATTTTATGATGACTAAGTGAAACCCATCAAAAATAAAGTGTAATTATATATAAAATTTGTTTTAATTTATTTTAAGAAAGACATTTATTTGGGTGGACCCATAGCCACACCCCTGGCTGTTTCAACCATTAATGAAGTTTTGTTGTGTTATATACTAAAGGCCATGTTTTGAAATAGTAAATTCAAGGAAAGTACCTGGTAAGTGTCAGGAAAGAGTGGAACGTAAAATGTCACCTCTTAATTCAGCCTGTTTCCAGGAAAGTGTTTAGGAACTCCTGGGAAAGTATCTAGTGAGTTCTAGGGAAAGTAGTCTACCTTTTTCTTCTGGAAAAGTATTTGGTACGTTCTGTTAAAATACCTCTTAACTTCAGGGAAAGTATTTGGTAAGTACAGTTTCAGGAATGTTTCTGAAAAGTAACATGTTATAAGGTCTTCTCATAATTCGCCCCATTTCATGAAAGTACAGAGTAAGTTCCCGGAAAATGCCTAGTTTGGGAAAAAGTATCTGGGATGTTCATAGAAAGTACCATGTTTAAAATACACATGTTCTAGCAAAGTGCCAGGTAAGTTCCATGGAAGTACCTGGTAGGTGTCAGCAAAGTAACAATTAAAGAACAAATATGTTCAATCAAAGTTCCAGAAAAGTATTTAAGTATTTGTAAAGTACCCCGTAAGTCCCAGATAAGTTCAAGTAAAAATTATGAAGTTCCCTATAGGTAAAAGTAAAGTAACCAGTAAGCAACATGAAAACCACCTGGACAAAAAAGCTGCTGCCGTAAAAGGTCAAATACTCTAATATTTCATTGGACCATTTGTGACTTTGTTTTGATAAACTTCTGCAATGTCTCAAGATTTATTTCCAGCCAGTGTTGCAATATTTGTTCACTATGTTCTTGTATTGATGATGGGAGAGTCCGACCCCGGCACAAAGCCAGGACAAAGATTCTCAATGGGGTTTAGGTTCGTATTCTGTGATGGCCAATTCATCCGTGAAAAACGTCTCATGCTCCCTGAACCTCTTTGCCTGATGAATCCTGGCATTGTCATCTTGAAATATATCCATGGAAGGGAAGAAAAAAATCTATTGATGGAAAAAGCATTCAGTATATCTAGGTAGTCAAGTGAAATCATTCTTTGGGTTCATAATGTTGTTGAACCTGGACCTGACCAACTGCAGCAACCCCAGATCATCGTGCTGCCCCCACAGGCTGCTACTGGCTCTAGGCGTGATGGGTGCATTACTTAATCTGCCTCTCTCCTGATGTGCCCATCACTCTGGAAGAGGGTAAATCTGACCTCATCTGACCACATGACCTGCTTACATAGCTCCAGATTCCAATGTTAAGTATTTATTTTATAAAATCTGAGTCTTTATGTTGCCTTAGAAATTGAAGCAGTAAGCCTCACTTATTAGTGGCTTTCTACTAGCTACATTGTGATTGACAATCTTCACATCGTGTGTGTGGAATTCTCTTTATTGACAATTAAACATAGCTCGGAGTTCTAATGTCATCTTTCTTAGATTTGATTTTACCAAATGTGTAAGCAATTGCAGATCACAATCATTCATGTTTTTTTTTTACTGACCACATTTCTTCCTCAAAAATGATGGTTCCCCACTTGCCTTCCAGTTTTTTAATACGTTGGACAAATCTTAACCGAATTTGAGTAATTTCTACAATCTCCTTAGATGCTTTTATTCAATGACCGTAGTCCACCTTTAACAGACCAACATCTTTTCCAAAAACATTGAATGTATTTTGATATGGTAATTTAGAAAATGAAAAGCTACTCATTGTATCAGTTGAGGTTAATTGAAGATAATTCCCTATGCAGAAATTATCCAGTAGGCCTTTACCTATTTGCTTAGTTAAATGTGATAGCAAGAAAAATGTAATATTTCATCCATCCATCCATCCATCCATTATCTGTTTAATCTATTTAATATTCTGTAAAATTAATTTTTTGGCTGATCCTTTTATTATAATTGAAAATCGTGTATAATCTTAAATTTCTTTATATATTAAGTGCATACCTATCCTCCATCACAAATCTCTCCATCACTCTCATGTAAAAATCATCTTTGTTTGCCTTAATTTTTTAAAATCTGACTGCTTCACTGGAGATGATCCATAAGGAGGACAGCTGTAATGGATTGGTTCTATTGCCATTGTCCATCCATCCATCCATTTTCTTCCGTTTATCCGGGGTCGGGTCGCGGGGGCAGCAGCCTAAGCAAAGAGACCCAGACTTCCCTCTCCCCAGCCACTTGTTCCAGCTCCTCGGGAGGAACCCCAAGGCGCTCCCAGGCCAGCCGAGAAACATAGTCCCTCCAGCGTGTCCTGGGCCTTCCCCTGGGCCTCCTCCCGGTGAGACGTGCCTGAAACACCTCACCAGGGAGGCGTCCAGGAGGCATCCTGACCAGATGCCCGAGCCGCCTCAACTGACTCCTCTCGATGTGGAGAAGCAGCGGCTCTACTCTGAGCCCCCTCCGGATGACTGAGCTTCTCACCCTATCTCTAAGGGAGAGCCCAGACACTCTGCGGAGGAAACTCATTTCAGCCGCTTGTATCCGTGATCTCGTTCTTTCGGTCACCACCCAGAGTTCGTGACCATAGACCTATTGCCATTGTGGTTTTTGTATTTTCCCGACTGTTTTCAGTCTTTTTGATGCATAGAAGAAAAGCACCTGTTGCCTGTTGTTTCGTTGGCCTCAGCACTGCCCCCTATCAGCGAGACAAAGTATTTTCTGCCTCACCCTGCATAATTTCACTTTGCATTTATGGTCGACCAGAAAGACTAAATATGTAAAACACATTCATTAAAGATGTTAGGCTGTAGAAGGTCAGTATGTGTAGCACTTGTGTAATAAAACATGTATTTTGGCTACATAAAGAGAGACAGCAATGAGTGTGCGCCAACTTCCAGCTTTATTCACTGTGTGGCGAGACAGCGCCACCAGAAGTGAGGCACAGAAGTGCCTCAGCACTTAACTACTTCTGCAAAGGACAATGAGAGAAGTTTCATTACAAGAACTAATACTCTTGAATGTTTGTAGGATTAGAACATTTGTAGACTCAGTAGTATTCTGTTACTGCCATATGCATAGGGATTACTTCCTGGAAGTCACCCTCCAGCCGCTACAGGCAGTTTGTCATATTGTCATATGTGCTTTCCCAGGATGGTGTTGACTGTGTCCAAACTGTTGCTCTGCATGGATGCCATCAGATGCCAGTGGTCGCTCCCAGGTTAGACGAACTGCTGCGAGACGCAGCTGCATGGCGAAACACACCAGACGAGTAGGGCATTAAATTATCTGGCTTCTTCACTACTGTCTTATTCTTGCCTTCATTGCACATCATAATGTTGGACATCCCAGGTCCTCTCAGATAAATACCATCAAACTAATCCAAAGAAACTCTGATGCAGCTGTTGAGGCATTGTTTACGGGTAATTCATGAATTACAATCAGAGTGGCTGAAAATACAACAGTAGAAGGTATTCATTTCAAGTTGTAATTTATTTAAAGAATCTTGTGTTTAATACTGTTTTAAACAGCTATACACATTTAAGTGCTTTTTCAGTATCAGAGTAAATAGTTCTGTCGTCTTTTGGTTACTGTACATGTTTAATAAGTAAATATGTCATGTTTTCATTCTGTTTCTCATGCTGCTTTATTTTTTTTCTAAGCTTCTTGATGACTTGTAAAGGTTTGAAGTGAGCTTTATAGTCTTGGCGTGACTAGAGTGAAAAACCTTAAATTAACTACTAGATGTACTTAAGTTAATGGTAAAACACACCAAGGGAATCATTTCAAACCAAGTACCGGTATGCCTCCTGTATACTTCTGTCCATGACAGAGTGCATCACTTCATCCAGCTTTCTCTTTCATTTAAACTGCAGCACAAATGAATGATTACATGCCTGAATCTAAAATCTGTCTAAAATATGCCAATTTGTAGCCAAAATTCTCACAAAGCTCTATTCTGATAAATTAGCTATTTTTTACAGTCATTTCCAGACCTGGGCTATGCCCAAGCAATCTAAGCACCAACATTAAAGCCAATTGTGCAGCTGGCAACATTGTCGAATCTACATTAGGTTGCAGTTTAAATTCATCAAGTAGTTTTGGTATATCAATAAACTACGTTGCCAGTTGGGTTGGAAATTCTTGTTGTGGTAGTTCTAAAATATTTCTATTACATCCATGATTTTCTAAATATGTTAAAATTTCTCCACTTTATAAAAAATCCAATCAGATTTTGGAGCACCATGCACAACACTGTAAAGGCTGTTTGGCAGACCTCCATTAACAGGGATAAACCAGCCGGAAAAAAAAAAAAACTGCTGTTCAAAGCTGGAGTTGGCCGTTCATTTCAATTTAGTTGACATGAAGGGCATATGGATACAGCCAGCTGTGATTAGAGCTTTTTAGGACTTTTGAAACCTTCCAGATAATAAAAAAACAAAACAATACAACCATTTGTGTTTAATATTTAATTCCCCCCTTACTTTTGTTGTTCAGGGTTCCAACAGTCCAACGGGGAAGTAATGATTTATGAAACTATTTTGCTGCTCATATGTTTGAGTATGGGAAAATGTTTTTTTTTTCATTGTATCCGTCTGTCCATCAATCATCACACTCTCTTACTTTCTTTGACATTCCGTATGACCTCTGTAAAAATGATTGCCTTGCATTCATAGTAAACCCATTTATTTAACCTTTAAGAATGGGAATTTGAGAGGGGAAAATTCTGGAATTTCATCATGAGAAACAGATGTAACCCTGCTGTCACCTTGACAACATTCCCAATTCTCTGCCTGAGTGACTGGCTTTCTTCTGGACTTAGTTGTTTGTTTTAGTTGAGCAGTACTTCTGACTGAGTATCTGGAAAAACCAATGTGACTTTATAGCAAATGCTTAATTGGCAGTTATAGATTCCTAATTGGAACGGTGAAAGCAGGGAACGTTTGGGGGTGATTATGGGAAGACGTAAACATAACAGCAATCATTGTCCACATAATTTGTCCTTTTCGCGCCGGCTTCCTCCTTAGGAGCCCAACGATAGCAGAATAAAATATAAACCCAGACCTGTCCCTCTTAGGGAAGAAGGCTTTGGATAACCAGGACTGCTTTTTAGTTAAATATGTCTCATCATAGCTCTGTCAAAACAAATGCTGTCAGGTCGACCTGGAAACAGAAATGTTTTCTTACATTGTAACTCGCATAAGCAATACGTCCTTCTCAACAAACAATGTTTGGTTGTAGAGATTTTCCCTAATAACTTGAGTGCTTTTAAAGCTATTAGCAGCAATATTTAGTTGGGTCTTGCTCCATTATATTTGAGGACTGAGGGAACTTTTCTGCAGCTACTGCCTGTGCATGAAAACATATTGCAGGGCGGAACTCAACAACCTATTCTGTTCATGAAATATAACGATAGAGTTTGCATGTTTTCCAAATGCATGTTTGCATATCCTTGTTCTCTCGGAGTTCTCCAGTTTCCTCACAAAAACCAAAAACATGTATGTTTGGTAAATTGCTCTTAGGAGAGAATGAGTGTGTGTGTTTTATTTATTTATTTTTGTCCTGTGTGTGTATTGCCCTGTGATCTACTGGTGACCTGTCTTGCATCCACCGGGGATAGGCACCACCAAAGATGTTTTTTAATAGTGTGGAAACGGCAACAAATAACAAAATTATACAATTGTCCCAGTTTATGTCTTAAAAATTGCCCCTAGCCCATAAAAAAGGTGCATCAAACATACTGTTGGTTTATTACTTTATAGACCTAAAATGGAGGGAGTTTGTAGCTGTATTGCATTTCTGTGATGAATTACTGTCCTCTGATCAGAGCTAATCAAGAAAAAAAATGTCTGATTGTGATCTTTGGCTGATTTATTGGTTTTTCTCTTGAAGAACTGAGTTTTCCCTGTGGAAGTGGCCCTCCACCACAGTCACAGTTACTGATCTGGCCTTTTGGAAATAAGAATTGCCCACATCCCCATAGGGTGACCAAAGGCAAGGCAATTTTATTTGTGTTACACACTTTGAAAAACAGGGTAATTCAAGGTGCTTTACATTATTTGGTGATAAAGAAAAACATTGGAAATCAAAATCTGGAATTTGAAACACACACCATATTATACACAATAAAGCATGAAAAACGGCAATAAAGCATGAACACATATGACATTAATTGTTTACTCAAAGGCAATTCAAAACAGATGAGTTTTTTATTTTGATTTAAAGCAGCTCAGTGTTTCAGCAGCTCTGCAGTCGCCAGGAAATTTGTTTAAGATAAAAGGGAGCATAGAAACTGAAAGCTGCTTCTCCATGTTTGGTTTTGAGTCTAGGGATGTTTAGTAGGCTAGAGTTAGAGGAGCTAAGTGGTCTAGGTGGTTGGTACGGTGAAAACAGATCTTCAACATACTTTGGTGCTAAGCCATTCAATGATTTATAAACTAGTAGGAGTATTTTAAAGTCTATTCTCTGAGCTACAGGGAGCCAGTGTAAGGACTTTAGAACTGGGGTGATGTCCTCTACTTTCCTGGTTCTAGTGAGGAACACGAGCAGCAGCGTTCTGAATCCGCTGCAGCTGTCTAATTGACTTTTTAGACAGACCTGTGAGAACACTGTTGCGACATCAACCCTTTAATCCTAGAAATGTTCTTCAGGTGATAGAAGGCTGACCTTGTTATTGTCTTTATGTGACCTTGGAGGTTCAAGGCTGAGTCCTTAACTACCCTAACTAATGCACCTTTTTGCACCATCTTGCGCTGTGGCTGTTTACAAGATGTCAAAGCGCAAGTGTAACTTTACAGACGAACAGAGCTGGCATGTGTTTCTGTGTGTGACAAAACTGGCAAAGATCCAATATGTCCACATGAACACAAAAACCATAATAATGCTGTGCAAAGTGAGAGCTCATCTATTAATTGAGTGAGGAGGATGAAGATTAAAACTAAAGACTGCAGTATACACTTTGTTATTGTCTTTTTGAGGCTGTTGCTTTTTGTTATTATTCAAATTCAAATTCAATTCAATTCAATTCAATTCAAAAATACTTTATTGATCCCAGAGGGAAATTACGTGTTGGTATAGCTCATAAAATTAATTCTTTAAGGAGTTGTTGTAGATGATAATGGCTGTGGGCAGGAAGGATTTCCTGTAGCGGTCTGTATTGCAGCGAAACTGAATAAGCCTCCGACTGAAGACGCTCTGTTGTTGTATGACTGTCTCATGAAGAGGATGCTCAGGGTTGTCCATAATTTTTTTGATTTTATGAAGAATCCTTCTTTGCATTATCATCTCCAGATTTTCCACAGTTGTCCCAAGAACAGAACCAGCCTTCTTTATCAGGTTGTTGAGCCTTTTTAAATCCCTGGCTCTGATGCTGCTACCCCAACAGATGACGGCTGAAGAGATTACACTCTCCACAACAGACTTGTAGAAGATCTGCAGCATCTTGCTGCAAACCTTGAAGGACCTAAGCTTCATCAAGAAGTACAGTCTGCTCTGTCCCTTCTTGTAGATGGCTTCACTGTTGCGCCGCCAGTCCAGTCTGTTGTCAAGGTGAACTCCGAGGTATTTATATTCCTCAACCACCTCCACTTCTTCTCCCATGATGGAAACAGTGTTTGACTTATCCCTGTTTCTTCTGAAATCTACAATCATCTCCTTTGTTTTGTTCACATTCAAGGTGAGACGATTGTTTCCACACCATGTCACAAAGCGGTCCACCAGCTCTCTGTATTCAGTTTCTTGTCCATCTCTGATACACCCGACAATTGCAGAGTCATCTGAGTATTTCTGCAGATGACAGGTCTCGATTTGTACTGGAAGTCTGAGGTGTACAGAGTGAAAAGGAATGGTGAGAGTATGGTCCCTTGTGGTGCTCCTGTGCTGCTGACCACCTGGTTTGACACACAATTCTTCAGTCTCACAAACTGTGGTCTGTTTGTCAGGTAGTCATTGATCCAGGCGATTGTTGAGGGCTCCACCTGTGTCTTCAGGAGTTTCTGACAAAGCAAATCAGGCTGAATTGTGTTAAATGCACTAGAGAAATCAAAGAACATGATCCTCACAGTGCTGCCTGCTTTGTCCAGATGACAGTGGGTTGGTTGAAGTAGGTGGATGATGGCATCTTCAACTCCAACTCCACAGCCATAAGCAAACTGCAGTGGGTCCTGATACGTTCTTGTTTGCTTACTCAGGGGTGCCAACAGGAGTCTCTCCAGGACCTTCATGATGTGGGATGTCAGGGCAATGGGTCTATAGTCATTGATGACTGATGGGTGAGTTCTTTTGGGTACTGGAACAAGGCAGGATGTCTTCCACAACACTGGAACCTTCTCCTGAGTCAGGCTAAGGTTGAAGAGGTGCTGCAGAATCCCACAGAGCTGCTCTGCACAGGCCTTCAGGACTCTGGGGCTGACACCATCTGGACCTGCAGCCTTGTTCCGGTTCAGTTTCTCCAGCTGCCTCTTCACCTGACTTTTGGAGACAGACAAGTGGGAGGGGGAGGCAAAGGGGGTAGCAGCATTTCCTGACTTGGTTGAAGTCAAACTTGTGGAATTAGAAGAGTCCATGGCTGAGGTGAAGGATAAAACATCCTGTTTTTTGTTATTATTACACTTTTTGTTATTATTACACAGAATAACAAATACTTGATTTCTCAGATTATTATTTTAGATTATTGTTTATTTTTGGCCATTAGGACTTAAGTGTATTGTTGCACGTAAATTTTCTAAATTTGAAGAGTAATTATTTCTGTTATCTATTTCTATTTCAATTCAGTTTATTTATATAGCGCCAATTCACAACAGATGTCATCTCAAGGCACTTAACAAGAAGTCATTTCAATACATTTATACAAACATTCCAATCAGTTAAAAAGTTTCCTATTTAAGGAATCCCAGCAGATTGCGTCAGTCATTGGCGTGAGGTTGGGCAGACTTTCCAACCACAGCAATCCTTCAGCAATCCCTCATACTGAGCAAGCATGTAGCGACGGTGGAGAGGAAAAACTCCCCTTTAACAGGAAGAAACCTCCAACAGAACCAGGCTCAGTAGGAGCGGCCATCTGCCACGACCGTCTGGGGGTTTGAGAAGACAGAGCAGAAACACAGAAGGAACAGAAGATCTGAAATAAGAGAACTTTCTATGTTACAGAAAGTAAAAAGTTGATAACAGGACACAGTGCATGTTCAGTTACTGGGAGGATCATCCCAGTCGATGCCCCCCGTCCAACAGGGCATTGCAGCCAAGCAGGATACCAGACCAGATATATCTACTATGGAGAGAAAAACACTGAGAGAAAACAAAGTTAACAGTCGAAATAACAGAATGTACTGTAATACAACTGGAGAGTCGTAGGAGAGAAGGAAGTAGCAGAGTGAAGAAAATTGCTAAGTCTGTCCTCCAGCAGTCTAAGCCTATAGCAGCATAACTACAGCGATAGCTCAGGATGACCTAAGCCACTCTAACTATAAGCTTTATCAAAAAGGAAAGTTTTAAGCCTGGCCTTAAAAGTAAACAGAGTGTCTGCCTCACGGACTAAAGCTGGGAGCTGGTTCCACAGGAGAAGAGCCTGATAACTAAAAGATCTGCCTCCCATTCTACTTTTAGAAATCCTAGGTACTACAAGCAAACCTGCAGTCTGAGAGCGAAGTGCTCTGTTAGGAACATATGAAACAATTAGATCTCTGATGTATGATGGAGCTTGATTATTAAGGGCTTTATATGTAAGAAGAAGGATCTTAAATTCTATTCTGGATTTAACAGGGAGCCAATAAAGGGAAGCTAAAACAGGAGAAATGTGATCTCTCTTTTTAATATTCATCAGAACTCTTGCTGCCGCATTTTGGATCAACTGAAGGCTTTTAATGGCATTTTGTTGACTTCCTGACAGTAAAGAATTACAGTAGTCCAGCCTTGAGGTAACAAATGCATGGACTAGTTTCTCAGCATCACTCCTGGAAAAGATGTTTCTAATTTTAGCAATATTCCGGAGGTGAAAGGAAGAAATCCTAGAAACCTGTTTAATATGGGATTTAAATGTCAAGTCTTGGTCAAAAATAACGCCGAGGTTCTTTACGTTATTACTGGGGGCCAATTTAATGCCATCCAGATGAAGTGATTGACTAATCAGTTTCTGTTTAAGAACTTCTGGTCCAAAGACAGCAACTTCTGTCTTGTCAGAATTTAAAAGCAAAAGGTTTAGGGTCATCCATGTTTTTATGTCTTCCAGACATGCCTGTAATCTACCTAACTGACTGGGTTCATCAGGATTTTTGGATAAATATAGTTATGTATCATCGGCATAGCTGTGGAAATTTATCCCATGCTGTCTAATGATTCTACCAATTGGGAGCATATATATGGTGAAAAGAATTGGTCCAAGCACAGAACCCTGTGGAACTCCACAAGTAACCCTTGAGAATGAAGAAGATTTATCATTTAGATGAACAAATTATAATCTGTCATACAAATATGATTTAAACCAGCCTAGTGCTGTTCCTTTGATCCCTGCAACATGTTCAAGCCTTTCTAAGAGAATATTATGAGCGACTGTGTCAAAAGCAGCACTGAGATCTAACAAAACCAGAACAGACACAAGTCCATTATCTGAGGCCATGAGAATATCATTAGTAACCTTCACCAGTGCTGTTTCAGTGCTATGATGAGCTCTAAAACCTGACTGAAACTCTTCAAACAGCTAGTTACTGTTTAGATGCTCACAGACTTGATTAGCAACAATTTTCTCAAGGATTTTGGATAAGAAAGGAAGGTTAGATATAGGTCTGTAATTCACTAAGTCATCTTGATTAAGGGAAGGTTTCTTGAGTAAAGGTTTAATTACAGCTATTTTAAATTCCTGTGGTACGTATCTGTTTACTAAGGATAGATTCATCATATCCAAAATGGGGCCAGGAACCAAATGGAACACTTCTTTAAATAATTTGGTTGGGATTGGGTCCAACATACAAGTTGAAGGTTTAGATGAGGCTAATATTTTTGATAATTCCGAAAGCTCGACTGAATCAAAACAGCCAAAGCACAAATGAGGTTCTACAGTTCTTTCCAATGCTGCCTCATTTACTGAGGAAGAAGTAATCATGTTTGGGAGGATGCCAATGATTTTATTTTTAATAGAATTAATTTTATTTATGAAGAATCCCATAAAATCATCACTGCTTAGAGCTGGGGGAATAGTTGGCTCAACAGAGCTATGACTCTGTGTAAGTTTGGCAACTGTACTAAAAATAAAGCTAGGATTGTTTTTATTCGCCTCTATTAAGGATGAAAAATATGCAGTTCTAGCTTGTCGAAGGGTCTTTTTATACAGCAGTAGACTGTTATTTTAGGTTAAATAGGAATCCTCTAGGCGTGTAGAGCGCCATTTTCTCTCCAACTTCCTAGTATTCTGCTTTAAAGTATGCAACTCTGCGTTAAACCAAGGAGTCAGCCTCCTATGGCTAGCCACTTTCTTTTTTAAGGGGGCTACACTATTTAATGCCAAACGCAATGAGGAAGTAACGCTGTGAACCACATCATCAATTTCTGAAGGGTTAGAGATAGAATTTCTGCCATCCACTGTGTTACCCTGAGACACTGAGGAAAGTAAGAATGGAACAGATTCTTTAAAAATTGTTACAGCATTGTTTGATAACGCTCTACTATAATGAAATTTTCTTTCAGATTTAAGATGGTCAGTTAAAGTAAATTCAAAAGTTATTAAGAAGTGGTCAGACAGGACCGGGTTATGTGGGTGGACTGTTATTTCCTCACACTCAATACCGTATGTCAGTACAAGGTCCAAAGTGTGTTTACCCGAGTGGGTCGATCCCTGTACTTTTTGAGTAAAGCCAATTGAGTCTAAAATAGCATTAAAGGCTGCATTTAGGCTATCACTTTCAGTATCCACATGAATATTGAAGTCCCCTACTATAATGACCCTTTCAGTAATTAATACTAAATCAGATAAAAAATGTGAGATCTGATCCAAGAATTGAGAGTAAGGGCCTGGTGGACGATACAAAACCACAAACAAAAATGGTCTTAATATTTTTCAACTTGGATGAGGAAAATTAAGGGTTAGAAAGAACTGTAGCTATCAATTGGTCTGGGACTAATTAGTAAATCAGAACGAAAAATGGTTGCAACTCCTCCCCCTCGCCCAGTACTTCTAGGAATGTGAAAATTTAAATGACTGGAAGGAGTTGACTCATTTATACTGACATAATCCTCCTGCTGCAACCAGGTTTCTGTGAGACAAAGGAAATCAATGTGATTATCACAAATCAAGTCATTTACTAACAAAGTCTTTGAGGGGAGAGATCTTATGTTTAATAAACCACATTTAATAGATTTATTTTTCTGTTCAGTCAAAGTCGTATTTATGTTTGAGATTTCCATAATTTGCTTTTGTTGGCTTAACTTTTAATCCATTTAATTTTGCCCGTGGGCAAGACACTGTTTCTATAGGGTAATGGGTGGGTAACAAACAGTACAGAAGCAGCAGAGAGGTGGGTTGAACTATGACTCTGCTTCCTGGTCTGGACCCTGGGTTGTCAGTGTTTTGGAGGACTAATAAATTCGGCCATATCCCTAGAAAGAAGAGCTGCTCCATCCAAAGTGGGATGGATGCCGTCTCTCCGGATCAGACCAGGTTTTCCCCAAAAGGTTCGCCAGTTATCAATGTAGCCCACATTGTTTGCAGGACACCACCCAGACAACCATTGATGGAATGACAGCATGCGGCTAAACATGTCGTCACTGGTCCGATCAGGCAGGAGACCAGAAAAGATTAGAGTCTGACATTGTTTTAGCAAACTTGCACACACAACACTAATTTTAGTGACCTCCGATTGGCGTAACCGGGTGTCATTACCGCCAGCGTGAATAACAATATCACTGTATTTACGCTTATCTTTAGCCAGCAGTTTCAGGTAGGATTTGATGTCACCCATTCTGGCCCCTGGCAAGCATTTGACTATGGTCAATGGTGTCTCTAATGCCACGTTTCTGACTATGGAGCTGCCAATTACCAGGGTCGGCTTCTCAGCGGGTGTGTCGCTGAGCGGGAAAAATCTGTTAGAAACGTGGACCGGTTGGTGGTGGCCCGGGGGCTGGGTCCTAGAACTATGCTTCCTACATACAGTCACCAAGCCGGCCTGAGGTCCCAGTTGTACGGGCTCTACCGGAGGACGGCTAGGGGGTTCTATCCTTGTTGGCTCCGCGCTGGCTAATGGGCTTCGGCTATCTGCTGGTTTTTCAACAGCGCGGAGCCGTGCTTCTAATTCTGATACCCTCGCCTCCAAAGCTACAAAAATATTACATTTATTACAGTTACCATTATCACTAAAGGAGGCAGGGAAGTAACTAAACATCTGACAGAGAGAGCAAGAGAGAAGAGTTAGAGACAGGAGAAAGAAGAGTAGCCCTAGCCACAATGAAGCTAAGCTAACTGAGCTAGCGAGACCTTACCACCCCAAGAAAAGCTGTGTGAAACAAAAGGAGTTCCCAAAACGTAAAGTACACCACCACAAAACGTGTGTTTTAGTGTCCTTGTGTGTTAAAATAACTTAGAGAGGCCTCAGCACAGAGAAAACAAGATCAATTGAAGAGAGTCTGAACACCAAACAGCTTAGAGGGAGTGCAACAGCGACAACAGGAAATGACGCAATACGGCTTACCCCGTTACAGTTTAGGACAGACAGGCGATGAGGAGATCTAGATATTTTAATAGTTCAATTCAATTCAACTTTTCAATTCAGTTTATTTATATAGCGCCGATTCACAACAGATGTCATCTCAAGGCACTTTACAAGAAAGTAATTTCAATACAAACATTCATTCAATACAAACATTCAAAATTGAGTTAAAATCACAAGAGCATGGAGAATGCACACTTTAAACATGCTAGAATCAAAAGTCTTGCCCCAGTCCTGAAAGTGAGGATCATATTGCTTCATGTAGTGCAAAAAAATAAATCATCGGTATGTTTAGGTTAGATAGGTGACAAAGTTACCCCACTTACTGATACCACTTTATGTGGTAAATAGTGACATTAATCTACATCTTTTTCAATGCTGGCATTCATTATGTTGCTTTGCCTTCAGAGAGGTTTTGGAGGAGGTGAAGCAGCTGACTTCTCCCAAAGGACAGTGGAGGATTTTTTTTTGATGCCCTAGGCTAGAAGCAAAATTATTTTTACAAACAACACTTTGATTCAGTCTTTATTTTAATTGCATTAAGATATTTTACTTTTTGTTTGCCATTTATTAGGTTTAGTCAATGACCTGCCTGGCTGTTTATAGAAATCTAAGCTCTGTGATTGTAAAGGCTATGATTATGGCCCACTATTAGAAGTTGCTTTCTCAGATTCATTGTGTTTCTGGTTCTATAATTCAGTAATGGTGAAAGGTAACTGTAAATTCTACCAAGTGGTCCTAGAGCCAAATGCTCCCTTACTTACTGTGCGACCTTCACCATTCAGCTGAGAAGTACAATTTTGTAATACTCCTATAGTATTTCATCTTTAATTTCTCAGGACAGCACAATGATCAAGCTTTTGGAATGTACATAATCTCACTTTTAGAAAAAAATCTGTAAAGATACCATTTTAAGCAGTTAAATAAGCAAGGGGCTCAGATTAAATTCAAACTCAATTAAAAAAAGATTTTCAATTCAATTCAAATTCAAAATTACTTTATTAATCCCAAAGGGAAATTAAATGTTGTTGTAACTCATTATGAAAGTTCCTTCAAAGATTTGTTGTAGATGCTGATGGCTGTGGGTAGGGATGATCTCTTGTAGTGCTCTGCAGATCTGAAGAAGCCTCTGACTGAAGACGCTCTGTAGTTGTATGACAGTCTGATGTAGAGGATGCTCTGGATCTATGGCGTCTTCTTTTCAACCACTTCAGGGTTTTGTGGCTGTAGTTGAGGTATTATTTGAGCTTTTGTGATGTTAATCAGCTGCTGCCAGTTGTAAACCACCTTGTTGCCATGGTTATGCATCATAACAAATGTCCAAAGATAAAAAGTATCAGCAAAAATCCTTCCAGCTGCACAGCATTCAAAACCAATTTTTTATAAATTTTTTTAATCACCATTTCACCATTTTTTTATACCAAAGAGAAATTAAATGTTGTCGTAACTCATATCATCTAAGTATCTTTGAAGAGTTGTTGTGGATGGCAGTCTTGCAATGAATCTGCTGAAGCCTCTGACTGAAGACTGTCATAACATGCTAACAGCTCAATATCCCGGGACACAGACAATATTACACAGTAACATGTCTTGGATGACACCATCAGTTGTTGGCAAGCACTGCTAATTGACCTCGTTTGTTTTTGCCGCTCCTCTTTAATTCTCTGTCTGGCCGTATGGTTAGAAACCCAGGCAGATAGATGTTGGAGTTGGGGATATGATCCTCACCCAGTAGGTTTGATGGAAGAGATGTTTTGAACTTCCACCTGCTCTTTGGTCCTGCTCTGCATCCATGAAGTATCCTTTTTAACTCCTCTGGATTCTGGGCTTGTAGCTCAGTTATTATTTGAGGTTTGGGGATGCTAATCAGCTGCTACTGGTTGAGAAAAAACACCATGTTGCCATGGTTATGCATTATAATAGCAGTCCAGAAGTGAAAAAGTAGGAGCAAAAAATCCTTCCAGCTGCACAGCACCCAAAACCAGAGGAATCAACTCTACTAGCCCAAACATTTAGCGGTTAGTTTATGTGAATCGTAGGTCATAGATTTTTAGAAATCATTGTGTCATCAGCTGTTTTTTCAAAATTATATAACAAGACGAAACATTTCCTACCCATTGTTCTAAACATCCTTAATAGGTTTGTGATTTTCAAGCCTGAGTTCAATCTAAAGCAACAGCCTTCAAGCAAAATTTAAGCTCTCAAGGACAAAGACAATTTACAAAGTTCGACTTCATTTTCCGCTTATGGTATCTTTTTGAATAACATTCTACATAAATAACACTTTCTGCAGCAAATGCTTACCTGGTTTTCATCTTTTTGACTATGAACTATAAAAATTAGGAATGTTTTTAAGGCGGAGGAGGAAAGAATAGAGATAAATTATAATGTGTCATTATGATTCAGAGAGAGAAGTTTCTAACCAACCTTTGCTACTATGAATGTGAGATCAGCTCTTGTTGATTTTTCAGCTGATGAGGCAACAGTTGAAGCTGCACGATTTTTTTTGTTGCACTTGTTGAAAGAACTTGAGCAGCAGTATTTGCTGCTATTATCCCTGCAATCAATGATATTTTTCTCCCGGGTACAGTTGTGGTAAATGGCCGGCTATTATGACTGTGCTCTTGTAATCAAATCCTTCGATGGTTTTCATTATTGAACCCTTTAATATTCTTATTTCATTGGAAACGGAATTTAGATCAATTCGCCAGGACTGATAAATTAAGGCTCTCTGAATTCTCTGAACGTTTCATGGAGTTTTTAATTAAACTGAGCTTTCTGTGGTACAATTGGAGATGAGATAAAGGTACTTGTGTTATAGAATATAAATGTATCTTACACAGATGCTCAGAGAGATAACATCATTACTGAATGTGCCGCAATGTATATCTCCTTGAGCAGGGGTGGACTGGCCATCTGGCATACCGGGCATCATCCCGGTGGGCCGTTGACCCAATGTGGGCCGGTCCGCTGTTTTTTTTCTTTTTTTTTTTTTCTTCTCTTTCTAAATTCCCTCCAATTGGGCCGGCCAATTGGCTACAGAGGGCTAGCAGTTTGTTGCCACAATCGACACATTAGTGGTCTAGGTTTGTAATTGTCAAACAATCATGGGCTGACAGCCTATGAGAGCCATGACAGTGGTGTCAATCACAACACAAACCAGGGTGGGCGGGACCTCATGACATGGGCCGGAGTAGTGGGACGAGGATACAGTCAATGGACGGGATGCTGCTGAGCTGAAAATGGAGAAGGGTAAGAAACGCCCCGGTGGCGCTGATAAAGTACGGCTCAAAAAGCTGAAATCTCTGGAGGTGGAAGCTGCTAAATGTTTAAGGTTGACAGACCTATGTGGTGCCGGGGTCGCCACCCCAGCAGCAGGTGCTGCTGCGCGAGGAGCAAGTGGAGACATCCATGGTAAGTAAAGTTAGCGTGGGGTTGGCTCGGCTACATTTTGAGACATGCCCAAAATAAAGTATAAAACGGTTTTACATTGACTGCGGTGTGACCTGAATAACTGAATACTTGTGACAACATATTAGCCCAGACTTGAAGGGCTGACTGTTGGTAGTTGCGGTTGATTTTGTTAAATATGCCAAATTGTGATACTTTCGATTATTATTGTTCAGATGATTTAGCTAACAGCTACTATCGGCAGCGGTCTCTGGTTGCCATAGCAAGAGTAAACAAGGGGAGTCACTACAGGTGATTAGGGAAAAAAGTTAGCTTCAAGATACCTTCATGAAACTTGGCAAACTTAATCCTAGTATTAAAACAAACATCTTTTGTATTAGAAGTTTTGATATAAATTCTGTTTAGATATGCAAATTAGGTGTAATCTGGTTAAAAATGTGCCAATTTGCATATATTTGTAAATGTATCATCTCAAAATTGCTGAGACAGATTGAATTTTTTTTAAATTTTCTAATCAAACATGTTATCAAAAACTTTTTACAGAGGGAAATAGGTTTATTTCATTTCATTACTTCATAAATCAAAAAACAGTGTAAGTAGCTCCAAAATAGCACATATATATTTTTTAGAACGATGTATTGACAAATCGCTCTGTAATTTTCTTTCAGCTCATAGCATAGAACAATGGTGGAAAGTTTGGTGTATATAGGTATAACTGATTTCAAGATTATTCGTTTCAAATTTTGGAAAAAACTAATTTTGAGAAAAACGCAATTAAAGATTTGCATTAGATAATTCAATGCAATGTGAAGTACACATGACCCTCGAATCCCTTGTTTCGTGTTTGTGATTGGTCATTAATTTAAACAGGCATAACATTTTTGGACATTTTTATTCTTACTTTTCCTTTTTTGGGGGCTTTTTGTTTAGACTGCTTCGCGTTAACAGGCAACCAGAAACAGTGAGACGGAAAATAGAATGCCAAATCTGCTGTCTAACCCGCACTAAAATGATAAAAATAGTCGATTTTACAGGTGTTTCAGAGTTTTAGTTTGTTTTATTCTGAAAGCCAACATGTTAAGGATGTTAAATATCCACAAATCGCAAAATTGACCAGGTCACGAAAAATCCATGTTTTTGCCTGTAGTGTCTTGCCTTAACATGAACTAAAGTGTCAAGCCACATGTGCTTTATTTGTTGACTGCTATCAAGGAATATGACTCATATGTACTGTAGTATGCATGAGAGGAGATGATGCGAGATTTGTGGACTTTTATGTAGTGTCGGCTGATAATGTAGTGGGCTGGTCTGGACAGAAAATGCCAGGGCTGAATTTTTTTACCAGTCCACCTCTATCCTTGAGTTTAATATCAGGATGTTACTTTTGATTTTTATCTGTTTTTAAATCTGTGTCTAGTGTTATATGTTACATACAGCAACCCTGGATTACAGAATTATACCACATGCTTCTGTGTTTAATCCTTCTTTGCTTTGTGATTTACTTCCAGGGATACAAACCTATTTTTAATATTTAATATTTTACACCAACAAGGTGATTCCCAAAGAGCTTTTTTTTTTAAAACTTGGCATATAGTAAATTATCAACAAAAGGAAGTATTTATCAAAAACCTATGGCAGTGAACCATTTTTTGTGCTATTTATGTCTGAAAACAGAACTTGGATCTTGGAATAAAAAACCCCATCTTAATCAAGTTCATAGTTGTTGGATGACAGAATATGTTTGTTTTGCTCTGTGGCGGTTTTAAGTACTGCAATAGTAGCGATGGGAATCTCCTGCTTCTTTGTATTCATATGTTATTGGAACATTTTTACAAATAGAGGGTTTGCTTGTATTTGTATGTGTAAAATATTTAATAGTGCACAAACTGTGTGTTAAATACATGGCAGCCATATGGATTGTGGGATTCTGTCTTGGAAATTCTGACTTCAGTTGTTCTCTTACTGTCTATTGTTCCAGCTTTCAGTTTGGGAATTGTTTTCATTTCAATGGATATACACTAATTTTTGGGTTGATCGTGAAAAAATCAAGATGGTGATTTCACAGGAAAGAATGTACCCCATGTTGATGCAGCAGAACACTGAATATTTTTGAGTTTGTGGGTTCTTGTGATTATTTCAGTGCTTTCTTGGGATTTGTTGTTAGTTGCGATCCAGTATTTTCCCATGTTTTTCCTGTTGAGTTATTTCCCATGTGTTTCTTACTTGGGATGTTTGATACACCAACATATTCTAAATCTTAATTTCTTAATACTGATATGAACCGATAACAATAGACCTATACCTACATGTCAAGGTTGGCACTAAAATGCAGAAGCCCCAGTATATATTGCGGGGTTTGCCAAACAAATAAAAATATCTCAAAAACTATAGTTCCGATGTGATATTTTCACATTTTGAGTGAGAGAAGTAGCTGAAGAGTATGATGTATAATATGTGCATGGTATTAAAGTCCTGTAAAAAGTTGGCGGTGGGGATTGGCCTAGGGTGGTGGCGGCGCGTGGCGGCCGGGGGCCCCTCGTCGGCCAGTCCCTTGTCGGGTCCCTGCTGGGGGGTGGGGTGCCCCTGGGCCCCGGCTCTCCCGGTCCATTGACTGACCCGCCCTGGCGCGGCCGGTTGCCGGCGGGGCCCGTGGGCTCGTCACTGCTGCCCCCCGGGCCCCTGCATAGTAGCCGCTGGACGTTCCCCTGGGGTTCTCCTTTGCTCCACTCTTGGGGGATGCGGTCGGCCCCGCCCGGGTCCGCCTGGGGCTCTGGGGGTCCTTTGGACGTCTTTGCTCCAATCTCCTCCATGTCTGCATCGATTCCTGGGAGACGGATTGATGCCTGCTCACACCAACTATCGAACACTCTTATGGAGAAACCTTATATGCACCAGCATGCTAACACACACACATTGATGTGGGGTCTCTGGTGTTTAAGGATATATTCTTGGGCTGAGGTTATCATTACTAGAGCTTGATTAATCGGTACCATGAGTTTTTCTGTGACATTGTTGTTGTATTTTTATATCTATTTTTGTGTGATGTGGTTGTGTAATTCTTAGTTCACAATGTTTGGTTTGTTTTGTCGATGTTCCTTTTTCGTGTTTTGTTTTGTTTTTCCCCCTCTCTCTGCCGTCCTGTGGGTATGGAGGCAGACTTCAATGTTTTCCTGTGTTTTCTTTGTTCCCCTTCCTCTCTTGTATTTTCAACTCACCCTCTCTCTTGACTTTTTGTTTCCTACCTCTCTTCTTCATCTTCCTTCTTTCTTCTCCTTAATTTTCCGTCTCCGTGTCCATAACATCAGGAAATAAAACCCCCAACAATTCATAATAAAGATTTTTCACACATATATCAAGTGGAGGACTATAGCAAAAGCTGTACTGCTCCGCTTGTGAAAGCAAATCTGTTGGGCTTCTACTTGGTACTCAGACACCAATTCTGAGCTCCACACTGCCAAACAGGACACGTAAAAAAAAAAAAAAAGTCCTGTAAAAAGTATGTGTGGTGTCAGATAGGATAAAAGCCTAATTGTTTATGATAAAAAAAATACTGATTGACTCAAACAGTTACTTGGTTTTTGTTTTATTTTCATAACCTTGTTTAATTATATTGCCTGCCTCCTGCCTGCGTCTAGGTCCTCTATAAGCACAGCACATGACAGGATAGAACTGAATATGAGAGAAAACGCAGTCAAGATCCAAAAAGGAGCTTTAAAAGGCCTCCAGGAAACCCAGAGAACTATTGTCAAAGACCATGTCAAAAGATAATAAAATAAAGTCCAGCAATTTTGAGGAGCACTTGTATGAATTAGATTTTCTTTTTTGCTACAGTGCAGTAATAGTTAAAAATATACCAAGGCAAAACAAAACAAAAACTAGACAAAGTTCACACTATTTGATGTCAGCAGGTGAGAAACTCAAACATTTAGTAGTGTTTGAAGCAAGTTTCTAATCTTCGCCTGTGTTCCTTTGTGTCTGCTTGCAGGAGGACTGAGTGTGATAATGTCAAATGTCTTCGTAAATGTCAGCAAAGTGGCCTCCAATGCAGCAGTGTGGATATTTCTGAGGAACGGTACAAAGTGTTCCCTCCGTTACCTACAGAACAAGGTGAGTAAGCAGCTGATAGAGATGAAAGCCTCTGTTATGTCAAGAGACTGAGTAGAAGAATTTTTTTTTTTTAAATGAATCAGGTCTGATCAAATGAAGGAAGAAGCTGTTTATCATTTTCTGAAAAAAGAAAAACCCACACAGATGACAGAGGAGACAGACGGACGTTTAGAACATAGTCTGCTACATTGGCTGACATTGAAAAAAGGAGCCGACGAGTGAGAAACGATTTCATCATTAACATTCATGAGCAGCAACATGGGTGGCTTCCAGCATGCTGCGCTTCTGTCTGAAACCAAACACATGTAGCAAAACACTGAAATTACCTCCCTAATTGATTAGTTTGGAGACGACGAGAACATCATCAGGAATCTAAATGCGCCGACACAACGTGAGGTGGAGAGACAGTCCTCGCTGAATGTCAAGCACACTGATGTGTAGCTAATGTAATCACAAAAACAAACTGTTAGCTCCGTGTTTCTGTCTGTGGAGCTTCTCAGGTTTTCACAGTGTTAGATGAGTTGGATGATGTTTCTGTTTGCTGTGATTTCTTTTTTTTCCGTCAGCCACAAAGGTGTGATGAGTGAAGCTGGATCAATTTGTTACTAAACAGTTTAATGACACCCCAGTGGCTCTAGTAGCACTATCCTGAAAAGACTGTTTTGTGTTAATTATCCTCAGAGCCCTTGTTGTCACTAAGTGTCTTTTTGGCAGATTTATTAGTGCAAGTAACATGACAGGGATTATCGTCTTATGTTTACGCAACCAGAGAGAGAGAAAAGTCTCAATTATAAAGCTGGTTTCTGAAATGCTGTGCCAAGTTGGATAAGTACCAAAACACATGGAAAAAATGCTTCAATATTCATCTTTTATCCAGGGTTCTTTGACAATCTGGAAAACAATTTTTTTCTTCGAGGTTTGGATTAGTATAGAAAATATATTTATTTCCACACAATAATCCTTATGCTATTATTTAAAATTCTACCATTCATCCGTCAGTATATAAATCCTTTGTCACAGTCTGTGGTTTCCAGGTTACATATTTAAAGTTTAAACTATTTAGAAATCGGTGCCATATTTTTTTTCTAGAATTTACTTAAATTTACTTAAAAATCTGGGTGAAAAATGAATGAAAGTTTGACAATGAAAATGTATGGAAACACAGTTTTCTTTTTTCAAGATTAGGTAAGTAATTCTTTCAGTGGCTAAAGAAATGTATAAATAACAGTATGCACTCACATTTGTCAGACTTGTAGACAATGTTCATTTACAAAACAATGCATTAGTAGATGATGAAATTGTGATTCTTAAAGTTATTTGGATTCAGATTTTTTAACATTCCAATCAATTTATCTTTTATTGAATTTTGGAAAAATCTACCAGGTTGGACTTGAATTTCCACAACACATATTTTGGAAAGGTTTATGAAAATAGGTAAAATTGAAATATAAAGTACTGATAACGAGACCAAACACAGTTCCTTGAGTGATTTCTGTTATAGTTAGACATGAATGAGGCCATGAGTGATCTAAAGCAATGATATTTTGTTCAAATCTGACATTTTATTTCAAACCACCTGAAATGAGGTTCAAAGAATTTAAAAAATAACATTTGTTACAGAACTTAGAAAGATCACCAGGGTCTCCTGGAGGTATTCAGTTTAAATAAGTTTACAATTAGTAGTTCACAAATCGTGAAACTGAATTAGGCTACATTCACACTGCAGGTCTTAATGCTAAATTTTTTGATTGTCAGATTTTTTTTCTGTGGTTGTTCACGCGATAATAGAAATGCAACAGCAAACACGCTGTCCATGTGAACAGTTCACCGCCCTACAGCAGCTTGGATATGTAAAAAAAGACAAGACGCCACACACACTGCACTCTTTTATGGAAGTACAATTGGCGGCTACAGATGTTAGTGTTTGTACAGCAATTTGGAAATTCCTGCACAGTCGGAACTGACAAAGGTTTCAGTAATGAAGTCCAAAACCTCACTTTTTGTCCATCGACTGGCTCCATCTCCAGTCTCTGAAATGCTTGTGTGACTGTTTGCCTCCTCCAGCGTAGATTAGGGACGTCCGTCTTGTGTCAGTCATGTGCAAGACGGATTTAATGCAACATGACTATTCAGACTGAAGTCGCTTCCAAAAAGAGCAGAAATGTATCAGATGTAGTACCTCATATAAAAGTGACCTATAGATTTGACAAAATCTGATTTGTGCCTTTCAGATTGTCATAAGAAATAAAATCAGATATGGGTTGGATATGGGCAAAAAATACAGATTTGATGCCCTTTTTCCTGCAGTGTGAACGTAGCCTTAGTTGACGTTTCTAGTACAATTCGAAAATTCTGAACTGAATTCATAGTTCCAATATTAAACATTGATTCTGGGAGATAAAAACATTTTTCATTGGTTCAGAATGTCCTAAAAATATACATCGTTTGGCATTTACATTTCCCTTTTCTAGCATTTGTAGCACATCTAAAACTGACTGGCAAGTGTCCCATCAGATATACGCTTTAATTTATATCACTTTCAAAGCATTATGTGTGTTTATGCCTAACTTTAGGGATGCTAAAGACGCCAAAACCTTTGCTCTTCTAAATAATAGAAAATATTTAAAAAAACATCTCGTATGCTTACATGTAAAGAGGTTAGATAGAAAGTGGGGATGTTTGCAGAATTTAGTGCAAGCTGATAGCATTCATTGTTTATCATTCTCAATTTTGGGTCCCTGTCTGGATGATGCAGCTGAATAGCAGGTTTGCGTTTAATCATAACTGAGATTATGGAAAAAATATGCCGTTTTTATTCCTACAACATTTCTAAAAAAGGATTTACTCAAAAGAAAGACAAATTTTATTTTACAGATGTTTTAAGACACACTTACCAAACATATAAAATAGAACAAAATGTATAATAGGATCCCCCTATTAATAAATAATAATAACAAGAAGATCTTTACACAATATGTTAAAAAGACACCGTTCATTCCCAACGCTGAGCAGGTTCGGTTTAATCACATATTTCCTAATGGCTCTGTGGTTTAATTAGGCCATTTAAAGGTTAACTGCACTCACATCTGTAACACTCAGACATCTCTCACCACATTCTCCCTCTGCAGCTCCGGCTCAGATGCCACAAAAACAAGCTTAACGTTCTCTGTGTGTACCTTTTGAAATAATTAGCACTACCCAACATTCATTTACCCCCATCAGCCTTCAAATAATGCTCGTTTGTCTCCACTAGTGTTCTCCATTTGTTCTTCCCTCCACATGCACTAAATCAAACCAAGCATGCAATTAAAATTTAAAATAGAAACAGTTAATCTAATAAGAGTATTTCCTATTTCTCTTTGTTCAATATCTCAAATCCTGATGCACCAAGGAATTATATACCTAGATTAAAAGCAGTTGGGGGGGATATCAAATCTGTACAGTATGAACCCAAACCTAGTTCTAGTTTTTCCTTCTGTGATATTTCTGTTACTATACAGCACCTTCCACAATTATTAACATCAAAGATAAAGTTTTTTTCAGATTCTTCTTATTTTTTAAGAAAATGGACTAGTCTTCTCTAGTTCTGTCATGACATTAAAAAAACTTTGAGATTAATTAATTATGATCTGTAATTAATTTAATTAATCTCGTTTTTAATCCTACCTAATAATTGCTGAGAAAAGCCCTCATCTTGAGGTTTTTCTTTTAAATTCATTACATTATTGTGGTAGAACAAAAGTGTGATACATATAATTAAAAAAACTGGCTTTATGAAGTCATTTATTGTATTTAACAGACTTGAACAGATGCAGTCCCAGGCATTTACATTTTGCTGTTTTTGTCACTAGTCCCAAGTGGCGCCTGCAACCTTCTGCTTTCGAACATGCACGATTCATCAGCGTTCTGGACACAGTGAGGTAAATATCTTGTCGGAGTCCACCTGTATTGCGGGTTTAAACAACACGTAATATGCGCATTATTTTTGACACCGGTGGACCTGGGCGGCCGGGTGTAGTTGCAGTGTGCGGTGCAGACTGGTTGCCAGCTGTGAGCTCTGAGACGGGAGAGCGCCCCGCTGCTCGGTGAGAAGAGTAACAACGTTACATGCTTCACCCAAAAGTTTCCATTTACCCCATAAAAATTTGCTAGATTTGCCGCTAGTTGTTTCTTTTGTAGAGAAAAAAATAAAATAAAATCGCTGGAGGGGTCTAAAAACTTGCCAAATATAGCAAAGTTGACAACACCGTCGGCAACACACCATTCCTCCTCACCTCGCCCTCCCGACCACGATGGAAGCCATTCATCTTCTGATGAGTTTATAGCCAACCGATGTCCACTTGAGGGTGTGGTTAACCCCGAACAACTCAAGCACAATAAGCCCAGTGCATAAAACAGGCTTTATTTAAAGGGAACTTGCATGCAGAAACTGTAAAATTAAAAATTAAAAACTAGATTAATGCGATTAAAAAACATAGCACGCTAAATATGGCTGTAAATAACTGATTGCAATTACCACGATAATTTGACACCCCTAGTCTTCTCCTATAAACATAAATCTTCGACGATTCCTTTCTGGGCAGTCTCCAGATGGGTCCCGTCTTGGGCTAACCCAATAAGTTTTCTATAGGATTTAGGTCTCAGGACTAAGGTGGCCATGAAAGAAGGTTGAATTTGAATCTGGTGAACTATTTCCGGTGACAAATATGCAAAGAAGTAGAAAAAATATCCAATAAGTTGATCGTGATGTTACAGTTCAGTATGAATATGTATGCTTGAAGACCAAGGCTTGTATTGAAGAGTTTTTGGAAGTGAAGCTAAGTTAGTTTTAAACTAATTGTGATTGGTTTAAGATTGGTTAGCACCTTTTAGTTTGTGTTCAAACAACCAATTCACAATGCAAAGCAGAAGTAAAGACATTATTTGGTGGAAGTAATGTTTCATTTCGTATTATTTGAGTATGTATATATATATATATATATATATATATATATATATATATATATATATATATATATATATATATATATATATATAAAACTGCTAAAAAGTGAAGGGTTGAAGTGGCCTGTTCAAAGTATGGACCTGAATATGACTAAGTTGCAGTAGAACGATGTTAAACGCATACTTCATACTTGAATAACCTTCCAATGTAACCAAATTAAAACAATGCTGCCAAGATGACAGCAGCTTAAGACGGCACTAAGATACAACACCTACGTAAACCTTTCACACATTATAAAAAATTGACGGCTGTCACAAATGCTTGATGGCAGTGGTTTCCACCAGGGTTGCTACAAGCATTTATTAGACTTGGGGGCATTTCTTTGTCTCAAAGGACCAGGTTGGTTAAGAGCAGGAAGGATGAAGCAATTTATCCAACTGATGTAATCAGAAGTTGGAAAGACCCTGAACGAGCCGTTTCTTGACCCCCAAGCAATTGCTTCGGTGGGAGGAAATCCCGCAGCATATACTGGTGGTTGGCATGACACCGGGCTCTTGGGAGCGACGGGCTCCAAAGCCTCAGTAACTCTTTAACGCCCTGTCAGCTTCCTGTTAGCAAGATGTATTGAGTACGGTGTCCAGATCTGAGATGCTGCTCAGATGCTCTCGTTGAAATCTTTTTTTCTTTTCTGTGATTGATTTTGCACTTGTACTCCTTACAGGTAAAGGGTAAAGTTGAAAATGTCTGCACAAGTGGTCAGGGTTGTGAATACTAATCTGTAAAAACAATGGTCGCTCTTCAGATTTTTCCGTCACCACTGAAATAAGTGGTCAAATACGGAAAATCTTCACCCTGGTTTGGAGCTATTCAACTTTGATCTAATACGTCTAAGTTTAAAAAAAAAAGCAAAACTAAAAGAAATACTTAAAGGGGCTATATGCAATTTTCTGAAATTTAAACTCGTGACTGACACCTGTGGCCAAAAAAACAGAACTGATCTTCCTTTCTGCTCGCTCTCGCAGCGCGCGCTTGTATGCTTTTTTGGGCACTTGTCAGGGGTTTAACTTTTTTAGTCTTATGTGGAGTTACCATTGGTGTCAGAGTTGTCCTTGGTCTCTTCTGTGTATTCGCACAATCCATTGAACTGCTTGCGAGTGCTGACTAGCGGTGGTGGCAGAGTGATCTGAAAAATTTAACATGAACGCGGTTGACGTCACATCCGCAGACAGCGCGGGAAAATCAGACCTGACAGAAAATAGAAACAATTGGATACAGGCTTATAGGTGCACCCACTGTGAGCTGACAAGGTGTCAGTATGCTCATCAGGAGATGTTTGAGTCATAAATGGTCAAATAAAAAGGCTATTGTTACATTTATTTTGGGGAAAAAGTTGCATATGGCCTCTTTAATATAGAAAATATTGTGTTATGTCTTGTTTCATCTCCTTTTGGAATGTATTTTATGACAGAAATGCAGAAATTGATTTTCAACAGAGCTAATTAAGTAGGTAGGTATAAAAACACAACTTCCTCAATTTCCATTATAAATATACAGACCCTTTCCAAAATATTAGAATATCATGGAAAAGTTTATTTATTTCCATAATTCCATTCAAAACGTTAAACTTCCATAGATTATGGATTCAGGGCCCACAACTTAAACGATTTCAAGTATTTAGTTGTTTATTTGTATTTAATTTGGGCTTCCAGCTCATAAGACCCACGAAAACGGGAATTCAAGAAATTAGAATACTGTGAAGAAATAACCTTTTACTTCTAAGTTTTGCAGAAGAAAAAGAAACAAATTAGGATCACATCAAATCAATCAAAATATGGTTACCTTTAAAACAATATGTCAATTATCAATACTTGTCATCTTCCAGGTCCTGCTGGAAGATAAAATCTCCATCTCCATACAGATCCTCAGCAGAAGGAATCATAAAGTCAACATTCTGGTAGACTGATGTGGTGACCTTGGATTTAAGAAAACAGAGTTTTCCAACACCTGTACCCGGACATTGCACCCCAAATCATGACTGACTGTGGATATTTCACAGTGGACCTCAAGCAGTTTGGGTTCTGTTCCTCACCCTTCTTCCTCCAAACCCTTAGACGTTGATTCCCGAATGAAAGGCACACTTTACTTTCTTTGGAAAAGAGGAACCTTGGACCACTGGCCAACAGTCCAGTCCTTCACCTTGGCCCAGTTGAGACGCTTCCTACGTTGGCTCTTGCTCAGAAGTGGTTTGACCCGAGGAACCCGACATTTGTAGCCCATCCACTCTTTCTGGATCTCTGCCAGATTCATGAATCTTCTCTGTTTGATAATCCGCTGAAGCCCACGGTCAGCTCTTCTGCTGGTGCATCATCTCCTGCGACATTTTGCCCTTCCATTAGACTTTCCATTCATATGCTTGGACACAGCACTCTGTGAACAGCCAGCCTCCTTAGCTATGAACTTTTGTGGCTTACCCATCCTATGGAGGGTATCAATGATTGTCTTCTGGCCAGTTGTCAAGTCTGCAGTCTTCCCCATATTGAACCCAACTGAGACAATTGAACCAAAGTGAAGCCATACTTTGATTGATTTGATGTGATCCTAATTTCTGCAAACACTGAGAAGTAAATTGTGATTTTGTCACAGTATTCTAATTTTTTGAATTCCTGTTTTTGTGGGTTTTATGAGCTGGAAGCCCAAATTATGTACAAATTAACAACTAAATACTTGAAATCGTTTAAGTTGTGGGCCCTGAATCTTAACATTTTGAATGGAATTATGGAAATAAATCACCTTTTCCGTGATATTCACATTTTTTGGAAAGCGTCTGCAGTATGTCCTGGTACATTTATGTCCAAATTCCTTGCATGAAAGCCTCATGTGAAATATGAACCATTCACCTTCGATTCATAAGTGAAATATAGACATGAGGCCTTTTCTACTATTAAAGTATATAAAGTTTAATGAAGGGTTACTGTTTTAAAACCTTAGAAATTGTACTTCTCCTCCATGCGGTTTAAAGTCTAGTTTAAAGTCCTTTAAACTAGATGCCAGAAAAGTGCCAGGGTGACTAGAACTACACTCTTACACCAGAAATTATGACCCAAAAAGACTTTTCATCTCTTTTTTACCTCGAGAATTAGATAAAAGTCAGACAACAGGCCATTTCTGCAGCTTTGTTTGATATTTTTTTGGAGATCTACACTTTAAAATAAAACCTGCATTTCTCTGTCTGTAGGAGTAGTTTTATCAGTGGAAAATGTCCTGCTCATCCTGAATGCTTTGGGTCAGTACTCATTGCTGACCTGTGGTCCATCTTTTCAATTTCAGCTTTCCATTATTTGATGTTATATGTCCTGTGGGTCATAGACTTTACCTTCAAACATTTTCTGACACGGTATAAAAACATTTTTTTCTCTATAATACCAGTGCAACAGTCCTTTTTTCTTCTTTTATTGACACCATCAACACCTCAAAATAAATGAAAACCATGCATCCACCATGTCTTCCAATCAAAAGATTCTATAATATGAACATCATAACATTTGTATAGATTTTAGGAATCATTCTTTTTCCTTGGATGGACTGATCATACATAAAACAATGGCAATGCTTCTCAAAACCAAGAATTGGAGGCTCAAGTTTGAATTAATTACAAAATGTTCCTTAATGCAAAATTGTACATACTGTACAGAACCCTACAAAGAGTTTGTTGGCACCACGTCCATATGATATTTGTATTCATCAACAAGCATTCAGGCATAATTTGTTCTGGATATTTAGAAACTCTTCTTGGTGGACTTCATAGACTTCATTTAAATTGGTTTGTTGTCTAGCATTGATCTAGCTTTGAAGCATTGTGACTTTCAGTGCGGTTGTGGTTGAGGTTGATCTTGAGAAAGATGAGCCGTCTTCAAACACACCTTAAAGCGTACACATGGTAACACGGGAAGCAGTGAATCACAGACAGGTGCTGCTGAGTAGTGATGGGACTTATGGCTCTTTGAAGGGAGCCATTCATTCAGGAGCCATTCATCTCAAAGAGCCATTCAAACTGGCTATTTTATGTTTTTATGCAATATTTTAAAAGAGCAATGTTTTAATCATAAAATGAATACTGGGACGAGTGATAAATTACATGTTAAAGGTGTTTAATCGGTGACTCATTCTATACGACTCATAAATCGCTTGCTGGCGGTTGCCGCATCCTCCCACACTCCTTTCCCGCTCAGTCTTCTTCCTCTAATAAATTTCCAGGCAGACTGCACGTAAGATGGCGCATTACTGCCTTTCTCTGGCGAGGAGGGTTTACTGCCTCACTCCTGCTCCATCTTCTCTTTATGGCTTGTTTTGTTTCACTATAAATTAAAACTAGTAGTTGCAAAGTAGCCGGGTGTAGTGTGCACTGCTCGAAAAAACCGCCTCCTCCATGACGCTAAGATAAAAATAAATAAAAAATTTTTTAAAACAGCTCCCTACAAGGACTCTGTTCTCATTGCTCACAGTGAAGAGCTGTTCAAAAGAATCAATTCGTTTGTGAACTTCACATCACTACTGCTGAGCAGAGCAACATGTTCAGCAAACCAGCCGGAGCCAGCAAAAGGCAAAAAAACGTGTGTGCGAATTAAAACCTTTTTTCTTTAAACTTTAGTTGTTAAAGCTTTCCAGATTAACTCCCAACGGTTAATTGAGACAGACATTTGAGCTTAGTTATTTGTTCCTGCTAAGCAGGAGGTGCCAGAAATTATTAATCTTATTATTAATAATAAAAATGATAATTAACAACTGTCTTTGACCCACTAATATAGCTAATAACTAAGCCAGCACACTCATTGTTCAAAATTGATTAAATGGTTTTTTAGGCACTAAGGAAAGTTGCGATTGAATGCAAGAAGATAGTAAATCACTCAATAGACCTCTAAAAAAATTGTCCCCCTCACTTCTGAGATGACGGTTTAAGCCCCTGGGAAGAACTTTTTAAAAATCTGAAGGCACTTGGGGTCATGTTCATCAATAACACCATTGGTACCAAAATATCTTGCACAAGAAACTTCGTCCTTGAGCTGGAACACTAAAGACTGGACGGGTCTTGCACAAAGTGGAGGCTAAAACAGAGTCTCAAACAAAGTCATTGAATGAGAGTCTACAGACCTCATCTTAAGAAAATTGAACAATTTCGAGTTTCTGTTGAGAGGAGTCAGTCAAACCATCTCCTGAGATGTGCAAACCATTTGACCAACTACAGAAAATGTTTTAGGGCAAAGCTTGCCAAAAATGTTTCTCCGCTTAGTCTTTTATCATGTTTAATTTCTTTATTCAGTTCAAATCAACTTGTATATAGTTTGATTTTTCTGGAATTTTTATGTTCTGTCTCTGTTAATACTCACTAATAAAAACAATAGAGTCGATACATTTCTTTGTCAGTAAGCAAACATACAAATTCAGCAGGGGATCGAATACTACTGTACTATGTACAAACGGTCGACCGTCAGAGGAGAGTGCAGCCTTCCAAGACGCAAAACTGCATATGGTCAACAATCATTCTCTTATAAAGCAGTAAGACTTTGGAACACTCTTCCAAACGAAATCATTTTATGCGCAAATTATTGTACATTTACACGCCTGACCAAACAGTGGTTATTATCAAAGCATACCTGTATGCACTGAATGACTGTGATATGAACACTGTAAACTGTGAGTGAGTGAATGAATGATAGAAAGTGCTTTTATGATGTGAGGTTCTATGTATTATACTGTATATATTTTATAAACTTTTTTAAGTATAACATCAACCTGTCCAGGGACTGCGGGTGGAAATTAACCTTTTTTGGTATAACCTGGCACATGACATCTCCTCTTTTTTAGACTGTTTCTGTATTGTCCCTGATCAAATGTGTGTGCTATAAACAATTACATGGAGTAGGAAGAAAACTCTTTTACACAATTGCATCAGATGAAGATTTACAGATTATTTTAGCCAGGAAATAAACCCAAGTTGAAAAAGAAAGCTCTCCAAATAGCCTATGCCTTGCAGGGGTGGGAAATTAGCGCTAAACTTTTTAGTAGTGCTGCACATGATAAACTGCAGTAATAAAGAGTCACTCTTCTTCTCTCTACATCTCTGTTTCACTCTGACGGAAACACACACAGTCGAATAAGTGGCAACTGATCAAGCTGAGAGCGCCTCACTGGGATGTTCGGAACAATTACCTCTGCCTCGCTGCCACTCAGGACCCCTCAGGTGAAGTCATTATTTCACCAAGAAGCTGCTCACTACCGTCACAATTAATTCACATTAACACCAGAGTTTGGGCCACCAGGGCTATCTGGATGCATGGCTCAAATTACAATCATTTTCTGGAGAAGGCAAGGGTCTGGAAAATGTTTTTTTGCATTTGGGTCAGATGGAAACTACAAAGCTAAAATGTTACTTTAGGGAAGCAGCTGAAATGAACAATGAAATCTAAAGGTTGTTAAGGTTTTAATGGTAAAACTAAAGAGAATACAAAAACTAAATGGATTTTTTTGGGGAGAAAAAACTGTTTTATGTTGAAATTTTTGCATTTGAATCAAACTCTACTTTCACCACTTCAAAGTAATATGAAGGATAAAGTGGATGAAATGGAAATTTCATCAGCAGCATAATCAACTTCTTTGTTGGACAGTTTAGTTTTAATGATTAAAATTCCTCTTTCCCCATCATAAGTTGGAAATTTGGAGGTCAGTTGATATACTATATAGTAAGTTTTATTGGCACAAGATAGAAACTAAAAAAATATGAAAACTATAACTCTAGAAAAATAATTTAACGTTATGAAAGATTAAAGTGCAAAGACAGTATCACACTGCACCGGAAGTGTGTTTGATTAGACAAACAATAAAAGTAAACTGTCTTTAACTTTAAAAACTTTAACACGTAAAACAAAATGGCGATGCAAATATGCTATCATGTTGTTGACGGCAATGAACATCATCTATCCCCAAAAAAACTAGATATTTTGCTTAAACTGACTTGCATTGCAGCATTACCTAGCAAGCAACTGGCAACAAGCATGTTAGCTAATGGAAGTTCTGCTATGCTAATGTAACCCAGATATAGGTTGAAAGGTGACTTTGTTGGGTCAGTGTCTAGGTTGCATAAAAGGAGTAACAAGGCATGAGAAAATATCATTTACAGCACACATAGAACAAAGAGAAATGAGCCCAAATACCTTTTTAGTTGGGATATATTGTTTGGTGATACAAAAAATGAAAGGTGCACCAACAGATTAAACTGTACTTCATTTAGGACATTGGAGAATAACTTAGTGAACGGCATAAGCAAAAACAATCCACAATTGATTAATCAACCCTGGCCTGGCTCAGAGGAAACAAAGTTGAGTCCATCAATTTAGAACAAAATGTCAATGGCTGTATTTTCCTTGCCCCTCTAAGTGTTTATGTCCGTCCATAGAGTTCACTTGTGTTCCATATGATTGCTCGCAATAGTCGTTTTTAAGTCAAGTCAAGAGCGCTCTTCAAAGTCAGTCCTACCACACTGCTGAATCCTGCAGGTGCTGATTCCTCTGTGATGTTCGGTTGATCTCTTTCACCACCCTCTGGAAAGGAGATGATTGTGCTCTGGTCCGGCTCGCCATTTCCTCGTCAAGGAGAACTTCTAACTGGGTTTTGTTTTAGGACTCTCAAAAACCTAGCCTGTACAAAACAGAGCCATTACTATCTAGTAGTCAAATTCTACCTTAATGGCCATGATATATCACACTTACAAAATCTATTATTGAAACACAATAGTGAATGTTCACAAGATCCATCTCTTTACAATATTTTTTCTTGCAGTTATCTCTTTAAAAGAAATAAGATGCTTTTTTTTACCATGAATTATGCCTGTAAAGTTCTTTTAAGACCAATTTTTATATATTATAAAATAATTTCAAATCATGAGGTAAACAATTTTACATTCAACTTTGTAAATACATTTCCCTCTCCCAGTCAAGTAATAGCAGGTCAATTTCCATCACCCTCTTCCAGCAGTTTCGCTGTACAAAATGGCGGTTACTCAGGGTTGCAAGAGAAGAAGAAAAAAACTCAACACAAAGTAGCAACATAATGCTTCATATTGCTGATTAAAACAAGCAATGCACTTCCATTTACTCTCAGTGAAAAAATTCTTCAAGGTTTGAACACATATCCGTTTTTACAACTCCATTTTGCTTTAAACAAGCTGTTGCGGATTTTGCTAAGCTGCTAGTCAGCCATTACGGCTTTACATCAACATTGACACTCACCAAGACGCCAAAAACTCATCAGAATTCCAGTTCTTTCGACACTCCGCTCATCCAGACTGCCTTATCTGTTTCACACAATGTTTTGAGAAAAATAATATGAAAAAAGATTCTTCTTCTTCTTTTTCTTCTTCTTCTTCTGATTTTTATTGGCGGTTGACAAACAACAAATGGTGAATTACCGCTACCAACTAGTGTGGAGTGTGGACTGGAACGACACTCAAAAACAAAAACCTAAAAAAAAGACTCAAATCCTCCCAAGTATTCTACTTTCTTTGAAAAACCTAAATAAAACCTGATAATACTCACTTTTCGAGTCCTTTCTCAAAAGATCAATAAGGTCTAGTTTCATTTTCATCTTACTTAAATTTTGGATTAATTTTCTTCTTTCTACCTGGTATTTCTGACATTGTAAGATAACATGATTTATAGTTTCTTCTTCACCACAGTGTTCACATTTTCCTGTATTATGTTTCCCTATTATGAGAAATGTATTGTTTAAACCAGTATGGCCAAACCTCAATCTAGAAACAATCACCTCCTCTCTCCTACTCCTTCCAGTGCTTCTCATTTCTCCTACACTTCTTTGAATTTTATAAAGCCATCGTCCGGTCTTTTCCTCCTCCCATTGTTTTTGCCATTCTTTCTTCATTTCTTGCGTTATCATGCTCTTTATCTCTTTTTGACCAAAGTTAATATTCAAGTGAACCAATGGGTTTATTGTTGCTTCCTTTGCAAACCTATCAACCTCTTCATTTCCTCTGACTCCATAGTGAGCTGGGATCCATGAAAAAAAAAATCACTTTTACTAGGATTTTTATAACTTTACCGCACCGTTTTCATCTGTAATCCACTCAGCCGTGTCTCTGCACTATGCGCTCTTTCGTGGGCGGAACTTACTCTGCTCTGCCAATCAAAATTCTGCATTACCCGATTAAACCAATAGTTAACAACTGTGTGAAATACAGTTTAATGACAGCTGTTACACCCAATAGGAGGTCGTTACTGTCAATTCTGTACAAAACTGACTTGAAGTAGCACAATTTTTTCCCACAAGAATTACAAACAATATTTTAGCAATTAAAGAGACAATAAAGAGAACTTAAATAATATAAAGCTCTATTTCTCTAATGGGTTACACTAACCAAAGTTTTTCTAAGATTATGTAACATTCTGTAATTAGTAATAGCATAAAAGCTATTAGTAAAGATTTTCTGTAAAACTAAGGTTTGGTCAAATCCTAGCTTTTCTTAGTTGCATATGCTTAAAGAGTATTGTAAAGCATGCCAGGTAAGAGTTCCTAATAAAGCTGCACGATATTAGAAAATCTTCGCGATGGCCGGTATGCCATATGGGCAGTCCACCCCTGGTTCTTTGTGATCTGAAACTTGTGTAAAAAAAAAACATATTGTGGAAATCACAAACTGGGTGAAACCTTTTGTACATGCAAGATACTTATTTGAGTGCTTCGGAAAATTTGTAATTCATTATCATTAGCAGACCACTCATCTGTTTCCACAGACAATTCTTCAGCACAGACGTCAGCAATTCAACAGTCTTGGTCTTTCATTGAGTTGTTGTCATGGTTACCTGGATGTTTAATGGATCCCATGCTGAAGCAGAGACAGAGAAAAAGAGAGAGAGAGCAGGAGAGTCTCCCTACTTCTCACACAGCTATAATTAAACACAGTTTAGAGCATGCTGGTTCAGTGGCACTCAGCGTGATTTTGGATGAGTTTTTGGTCCATCAACTCAACAAAGCTCTCACTCGGAGTCTGAAATGAGTGATGTGACAACTAATGCTCAGCATGCCATCCCAATGTCACATTTTTATCCCTTTTTTGCAGGTTGATTTTGCTCGATTTGAGTGAACTGATTTCTTGTAAAAAAAAAAAAGAAAAAAAAAAACTTTAAAACACCAGCTCACATTTTTGCATAACACAAAAATAATAGCTTGAGCAGAATGCAGTTTCTTTTTGCAAACATTTTACCGTATGTCAAACGGAGATTTAAAACCAAAAAAAATCAAATAATCCTCAATTGAAGAGTCCACAACTTTTTCTTTTGTTCAATGCTGCCATCTGGTTTCTGCCTGGAAAGCTCTAAACGGATATCATGAGAGCAGAGCCGACAAGTCAGAAATACCTAATCCCCCAGAAAGTCACAAGGCCTCTGACTTTATTAGAATCCCCAGTCACTTTTAACTGAAATCATCTGCAAGCACCCAAAAAAACAGCTCCATATTGAGCTTCGTCTATCTAGTCTGACATCCCTCGACAAACACAAGATGACCCGTCCTTAAAACCTCGCCCACTCAAAGAGAAAACTGTGAATGAAGCCTCCTTTGAAGGAGTCCTTTTTTTTTCTCCAGCTCTGATCCTTTCGTCTCCATCCAAGGTTATTAAAGAGGATCCGGAGGCGCATCTCTGGTGGGGGGGTTATTAAGAGAAGCCAAGGCTAAGATACACTATGGTGGTTACATAAGAATAGAAATAGATAAGTGCAGTGTTACATAAAGCATGTTGTGCAAAGAGCGCTTACCTGCTTTGACGAACACATTTGTTTAAAAAGGCATTTTTTAATTCACGAAAATACTGAAATGTCCATTAATAGAAATGAATGGGATGAAAATGTCAGACAGCAGTCCTCCTTTCACAATAAAAACAACCATCTTTAGATTGATTTGTTTTGAATATACATAGTTTATTCACTTTACATGTCTAATAGAGTGTAAATAGGAGTTCTGCCATAGAAATACTCTGATGGCCCTGAAATGGTTTATTTGGTAGAGATTTCCCTTCTTTTTTCAGAATATTCCTTAACAGTCTGGGAAACTCTGGGGAAAGTATGAAAAACAAACAAAGAAAATGGAAAAATGCTTGTATTTCCAGAATTCTTTTTCCTTCCTTCCTTCCTTCCTTCCTTCCTTCCTTCCTTCCTTCCTTCCTTCCTTCCTTCCTTCCTTCCTTCCTTCCTTCCTTCCTTCCTTCCTTCCTTCCTTCCTTCCTAGGCTTAAGAAAATACATGCTTCCTTAAATAAATCAATATATTGTCTGAACTGGTTGTTTTAAGAGGTTTGTTCAAATCTTCAAAAGAGACTGAGACAAAGTTTTTTGTGATGGACTTTTAGATCACTACTGTCAATTTGTTTGTCTCTATTCACACTCCCATCACTTTTTGATTTTCTCTCTCACACCAACTCCGGTTTGTGAAACAAGCTGACAAAGGAGAAGAGGCCATCACAGTGTCTCACCTTTGGCTCGGCTCTTTTTCAGGCAGGCTATGATCTTATCTTCCCGTCTGTAACCTCTCTGCCTGGGTGAGCTCCTGAGATGGCATGCCCATAGGAAACAGAGGCTCATCAGCAATCACCTTCGACAAAAGCCTGACGCAAGAGGAGGCGATAACAGTGTTATGTAATCGCAGCTTGCAGAGACACAGCTTCAGTCTCAGTCTACCGTCTTTTTTATCAGAGTGCACCATCAGACATGGAGGTAATGCTTTTAGGGGAATTGATGGGGCAGGGATGTAAAAAGCAACAATTTGGGTTGTCAGGCTACCATTTATTTTTTGCCTTTTAGGAGGCGGATGTGTGAAAAACAAAGGGGTAAAGCTAGACTGTCAACAGGAATACTCCTAAACATTGGCTAAAGAATAATTTACTGTACTTTCTCAAGTTTTGGCCGGTTGGAGTTGAGGCAAAGATTTGCAAACTGGAAACATATTGATACAGAAATACGTTCACAAATAGAGGAGGGGAAAGTCAGTTTACTAAAAGCAAAAAAAATTTTAACACCTTTTTCAGAATAATACAGGGTTTCCAGTCAACTTTTGGAAAATAGGAAACAGGTTGATGAAACAACGCTGAAAAGCTCTAATAGAAATAATGGAAATGTCAATTTTTTTCACATCAAGACCAAAATTGCAGCTGTTTCTTTTCATCTTTGGATGGAACATTAAGGATGCAACAGTTAACCATTTATATCCACTCATCTTGGGCATGATTGTAATTTTAGTCTTGCACTTGATTATAGAGCACACAACTTCAATGACAAACAAGAATTGAATCACAGTAGAATTTATTATGAATTTCCAATCCACACAGAAAATGTCAAAGCACATACAGTGCTATGAAAAGTGTTTGCCTCTTACTGATTTCTTCTGTTTTCTTTTTTTTTGTCACACCTAATTGTCTCAGATCAAACTAGTTATAACATTAAAGATAACCTGAGTAAATACAAACATATGTACAAAAAGCAATTCAAACCATTCTGCCCCTGTGAGAGGGTATAACCCCCCAGACTTCTTAAACCAGTACTTAACTGTGTTTAACCTCCCTCCTCATGATTCAGTATATGCAGATTTTTCTGTGGAACATAACTCTAAATAATTTGTGGAAAACTCGCATATTTGTATAACTTTTTGTAAAGCTTTTCAAAATTATTCAAAAGATAAATACTCAGATGTAATGCTACTTAACATGGTATTGGCTTGCCTTTGCAAAGCAAACAATGCAGGAGCCCCATTCATTTTCCTTGCTGCTGATTGGCTGTGCCCCCAAGGGCAGAGATAAAGAAGGATCTTAGCTTCTGCAGTATTGCTAAGATAGTTTCCACTGTGCATATTAAACACAACCTTAAACACAACACTAACAATCTTAATCATATTCACAAAACTTTGTTCTTTTGTCAAAAATCAAATTGTCACCTCAATTACCCAGCAAACACCTGTATGTGGGCCCCACATGGGATTTACTTGGGCTATGGGGGTTCCAAGTGGGCATGGGTTTACAATGGGCATCCAATCTGGGACCCACTTGGGTTAGCCAAATAGGACCCACACAAGCCAGCCCAGATGGGCTATGTTCTATGGGCACCATATGGGTAACACATGGGATGTGGTTTTGAATGCGCCACTAACTATATTAATTATTGATATGTAAAAAAGAAAAATTAATTTTAATGAAATAACTGACAGTAAAATATATCGGAGGAAGGACATGGAAGACATCAAAACATAAACTATACTATAATTGCATGTTTATTTGACACAAATGCATACATAAAACAAATTAAATATAAAATATATTAGTATATTAAGTATAAAAGTAATTAGACATGCACAAAGAACGGATGTTATTTAAAACTAAGATGCTTGAGAAAATAAAGTTTTACAATTGAGTAAAATATTTTTTTGAATCCATTGAGTCTCGCGTTGTTTCAAGAAATATCGCGAGGAAACACATCCCCACTTTGAAAAACTCTTCAATTCGCGCCATTGGACGAAGCAGACGGTTGGAGCTGGATTTTGACAAAGGTGAAGGTGTGCGCTGTTATTTTCTGCTTTAAAGGTAAGAACTTTTTGACTGAAATTGAATCCAAGTATAAATGATCTGTTTACAAATTTATAATGCTGCAAAGTATTATGTGTTATTCATCAAGTCCCAGTGAAGTTTTTCCTAGCAGTAAATCTAAGCAAGTTGAGATTTTGACGGAATGTCGGACATTATCCGGTGTCTTTTATACAGACTAACTAGCACCAAAATTAATAACTACGTGAATCTAACGTCAATTTTTAGCGGGTCGTACTTAAGCCCCCACCCGTCAAGATTATTTATAAACGGCTGTACAAAAGTAACTTTTACTGGGCTAAAAAATTTAAGAGGCATACAGCCGCATGTAAGCTTCGTGAGTTGAGATAGCAATTTTTCCCCGTCATGAACATGATCAATTTGACAGAGAGAAGGGAAGCCTGTGCGGGTGGTATCGTTGTCATAGCAACAGGCAGACCAAACGTCTCGAGTTCATGGCTATTTACCCGATGCCTTTCCACAATCGGTTGAGGCGGTAGTCTTATTTGCTGGTCTCGGAATTTCCCCTAAAAGGCATTGATGAATGTAGAAAAATATTATATGTGCGATTAAAGTCAGACGGTGGTTGTTTTCTCAGTCTGAGTGAATGTTTAGCAGCGTTGCTCCTCTTGGCTCAATGAGGGTCCGGCACTGACCCAGACGTAGTTTCCCAGTTCTGTGTCAGAAGCGCACACAGCCGTCAAACAGGCGGATCAGTGAGCACACTATTTTGATGAGAAAATCGTCATTTGTCATCTTTTTTTTCTCCCAGGAAAGCAAATAAAAATATGCATGCTCTTGTTTTACTCAGTTTCATGTTTATTTTTAAACCCAAAATCATAAACCCAACAAATGTCATTAAAAGCTTTCAGTTGATCCAAAATGCTGCAGCAAGAGTTCTGATGAATATTAAAAAGAGAGATCACATTTCTCCTGTTTTACCTTCCCTTCATTGGCTCTCTGTTAAATCCAGAATAGAATCTAAGATCCTCCTTCTTCCATATAAAGCCCTTAATAATCAAGCTCCATCATACATCAGAGATCTGATTGGTCCATATGTTCCCAACAGAGCCCTTTGCTCTCAGTCTGCAGGTTTACTTGTAGTTCCTAGGATTTCTAAAAGTAGAATGGGAGGCAGATCTTTTAGTTATCAGGCTCCTCTCCTGTGGAACCAGCTCCCAGCTTTAGTCTGTGAGGCAGACACTCTGTTTACCTTTTTTTGTTGTTCTTTCTGTGTCTCTGCTCTGTCTTCTTTTCAATTAAAATTCAAAAATAATTTATTGATCCCAGAGGGAAATTAAGTGTTGGTATAGCTCAAATAATTAATTCTTTAAGGAGTTGTTGTAGATGATGATGGCTGTGGGGCAGGAAGGATTTCCTGTAGCGGTCTGTATTGCAGCGAAACTGAAGAAGCCTCCGACTGAAGAAGCTCTGTTGTTGTATGACTGTCTCATGAAGAGGATGCTCAGGGTTGTTCACAATTTTTTTGATTTTATGAAGAATCCTTCTTTGCATTATCATGTCCAGATTTTCCACAGTTGTTCTCAGAACAGAACCAGCCTTCTTTATCAGGTTGTTTAGCCTTTTTAAGTTCCTGGCTCTGATGCTGCTACCCCAACAGATGACGGCTGAAGAGATTACACTCTCCACAACAGACTTGTAGAAGATCTGCAGCATCTTGCTGCAAACCTTGAAGGACCTAAGCTTCCTCAAGAAGTAGAACCTTGAACTTGAACCCCCAGACGGTCGTGGCAGATGACCACTTGTACTGAGCCAGCTTCTGGTTCTGCTGGAGGTTTCCAGCTGTTAAAGGGGAGTTTTTCCTCTCCACTGTCTGAAGCTATACCCGTTTTGTCTCCGTGTAGAACAGGCCTTAACAATTTAGCTTTTCGCATTGTTTGACTTTGAAAATTAAACTTCGCAGCCAAAAGAGCATCAGTATTATTATGGCTAATCAGTGTGCAGCTTTACTTGTATTCTTTTACCTGTGACTTGCTGTACTGTCAGTAAAATTGATGTTCTTGTTTGTCCTAAGGTTACTGTTGTGGCAGAGATCGGAAGGAGCACCGTTGATGAAGCCACCAGAAGAATGGCCTTCATTATGGACAATGCTCTTTCCAGAGAATATAACTTCGTTGGATGCCATGGAAAGCGGGAATTTCGAGTGCTTAAAGTTTTTGAAGTTCTATACGGTAAGTTATTTATGTGTACGATATTTTATATGTTGATGCTTGAATGATAGATGCTCACTCAAACTTTAGTTTTTCGCAGCAATTTATTCGTTGAGTTAGATTTTAAGCAGTATTGCAGTACAAATATAAGTATTAAAAAATGTGTCCCGTAATCAGTGGGTTGCCGGTTCGAATCCCCACTCTATCTGTTTCGGTCATTGTGTCCTTGGGCAAGACACTTCACCCAACGCCTGCTGGTGGTGGTTAGAGGGCCCGGTGGCGCCTGTGTCCGGCAGCCTCACCTCTGTCAGTGTCCCCCAGGGCAACTGTGGCTACAATGTAGTAGCTTGCCACCATCAGCATGTGAATGTGTGCGTGAATGGGTGAATGACTGAATGTAGTGTAAAGCGCTTTGTGGTCGTCCTCTGACTGAAAAAGCGCTATACAATTGCAGGCCATTTACCATTTATTTGACTCCCATGAGAGGAATTTGTCCCAATTTTTTTTATGTCCAAGTTTAAAAGCCACTGTTAATGTTCAATACATTTCTCTTCAACGTTAAAGATCATGTTAAAAAATCGAGATCTCAATTTCAATCAAAAATAATAGTGATCATCATTTTTGGCATAATCAAGCAGCCTTACTAACTGGTAGATCTTTTTGTAAACAGCTTTGCTGTTGCCATGGAAACTCATCAAAAGTTTAAATGTATGTCAAACCACTTGAACAACACAACCTTCAAAACAGTGGAAAAGTAATCTTTTAAATTAGTTTGTAACTGGGCTGTCATTTAAAAAAGTTGACTTAATGTAAAAATTATAATAATAATACAAAGGCATGATCAGACCAATTACAACTTTTTGCTATCTAGCAATTTATTTCTGAATACCCAAGTCATAGATCAAGTCAATGTTGTCATAATTCTTGACTAACTTCAGTCGAGATGTTGGTTTGTCATTGACTGTGATTACATAGAAACTTCTCTATATTCTATCATCATTTACCTTTAATCCTGCTGTTGTTAAGAATGGGACATACTAAGTTTTACTGTATGAGGTCAATATGCAACAGGTATTGCAAATTGGATTTTTGTGAAAAATATTCATCCAATGTTTCTGTTTTTTCTTTCAGGACCATGATTGATGAATGACCGAGAAGCTGTGGTTTGCTGTATTTTTATTTCTGTTCAAATATATCCACAGGTTTCTTTAAAATACTTAGATTTTCACTATTTGTAGTTTACTGTGAAATATTTCAAACATGTTCTGTACAGAAAAGAAATGTCATAAAAGTATTTGTCACATATTAATCAGTCTTAATAAAAAAAGAAATTGACTTTGTTGTACAGTTGATTTAAATTATAGCTTGCTTGCATGACTTCAGTCTGTTAAATCTTGGAGAATGGTTAGCTTTTATAAATTTCTAATGCAAAAGATTTGGCATTTGTGGTACAAACCATGTTGAAACTGAGAAAATTCATAAAATTCTATATCTTTGGTGGGAAAATTTGGGATTAAAGGAGTTAAACAATATATGGGTCTAACATGAGGCAAGTCAAAGTCTCATCTGGGCAAACCCACTTGGGGTCACCGTGGAAACTGAGGACAAAAACAGCTGGGCTCCAGATGGGTAACCCAAGTGGGCCCAAAGTATAAGACCCACTTGGGCCCCACACATATTTGTTGGGTGGGCCCGATTTGGGGCCTATCCAAGGCCCATCATTAACTCATCTGGGCAAACCCACTTGGGGCCACCAAATTAAAAAAATCATGGACAGCCCTGAGCATCCTCTTCATGAGACAGTCATACAACAACAGAGCGTCTTCAGTCGGAGGCTTCTTCAGTTTCGCTGCAATACAGACCGCTACAGGAAATCCTTCCTGCCCACAGCCATCATCATCTACAACAACTCCTTAAAGAATGAATTATATGAGATATACTAACACTTAATTTCCCTATGGGATCAATAAAGTATTTTTGAATTGAATTGAATGGAAACTGAGGACAAAATTAGTTGGGCCCAGTTGGGTTTCTTAAGTGGGCCCCAAATATCAGCCCTGCTACTCCCCATTTGGGCCCCACATGGGTGTGTTGGCTGGGTATCACCTGGTGCCTGTACCATGAAGGTAGCTGAACAAACTCGATGTTACAGGATTGGTTTTGAGTCGACAAAACCAATCCGATGCAATCAGGCTTTATTGGTACCATGACGCAGGTTATCAACTTTCTCTGTCAACTCAGGCTTTGATCCTTAAGCTATGATTAATCCACAGGCGCGTGCACATAAAAGAGTGACGACGACACTGAACAACCAATCGCGTTCGATATGGATAGAGCGAGAGCTATATACTTTTCAACGGAGGAGCAAGAGATTATTCTCCAGAAATATGAAGAATTTCGAAATATTTTTCAAGCACGCAGTAACACTGTATCTGCTGCCAAAGCAAGAGAACAATCGTGGAGGAAGATTGCTGATTGCGTTAATGCGTGGGTTAAACAATTAATGTACATTTATGTAGGCTAAGCATATTAAAAATATATTAAATGCTAAAATGAAAATGTATTCGTGTTGAGATATATATATATATATATATTGTATATGTGTGTAGATGTATGTAAAATGTGAATGTATAGGCTATTACATCCTAAGAAAGAATGATATTCATTGATTTTTAGATGCAACCCCAACTCCAAACGTTCTTGGCAGCAGATCAAGACAAAATATAAAAATATAATTCAAAGTGGTGAGTATTTACCATAACCTTTTATTATTTTCTTTGAACATTTAATCACAAACACTTGTTTGCAGCAAACAGAAAAAAATGTGAAATAAGGAAGACTGGGGGAGGGCCACCTCCTCAAGATTACACTGTGGCAGAGGAGTTGGGCTCTGAGCAACAACAAGGGGCGGTCGATTATGGATGGGATTGCATGTGCTGTACAGTCTGACCCTGGTGCTGGCTCATCTAAGCAAGTAACACTGGGTATGTGTGTACAATGCATTACTAATGTTTTAAAAAAAGTTAAATATGGCTGACTGCTGCAGTAGAGGGAAATACAGTGTCCCTGTTGAAGCCAGCACACGTGCACACAGTCTCCCACACAGAGGTCAGTATGCAGTAGACAGAACACCAAACATAACCTTCTTTATAACAGTTATGCTTTACATTGGCCTTAATTTATTAGGGTGAACCAAACGATGAAGACACTCTGTCTGTGTGTTCTGAGACCGTTGCTGAGGTGAATGCACTGAGCTTTTTATTATGGCACACATTTGAATGTCATAATTAAGTGAATGGCCCTTACACATCTCTTTTGTAGGATTTTTCACAACCTGCCCCAGAAACTGAGGCCTCTACCTCAATGGGCTACAGAAGGAATGTGAACAAGGTAATGCTTTAAACCCTTGACATAATTTACAGTCAGTCCTGTGTTTGTAGAAAGTCATGCCACTTTTTGTGATTTGATCAACCTCCAGAAAATGTGTAGTGATTGTTTGTGGTGGAATTGTTTCAGGTGGAAACAGACTCAGTCAGGGCCCTGTACAAAAGGAGCCTCGCACTAGACTGCACACTGAAGGAGCTGGACTGTGAGCTGAGGAGGCTCCAAATTAAGAAAATTAAATTGGAGATCAAACAGCTGGAAAAAACAGATCTCAGTATGTGAACTTTTTTTTAACCAAGTAACCCTTTAGTATGAACATTATGAAGGTTTATTAATGTAATTTGTCTTGCTCTCTTTCTTTCCCCCTAACCACATGATGACCAATAAAACAGTGTGAGACATATCTGCAGTGTCAGTGTGCTTTTGTTAAGTAAAATATTGTGTTGTGATTGCATCTCTGACAGCTGTGCCAGCTGGGTGGTCAAGTGTGATGGGGTCAATTTCATCAGGGAGAAGCTGGTCTTGAGGTGGTAATCGCTCCTTTCTGATAGTGGCTATATATGCAGAATGGCACATGCAGCGACTATCTGTGATGCCCGCTCTGGTGACACTCTTAAGTGCCTAAGGCAATTGAAACGTGCCTTTAGGATGCCAAAGGTCATCTCGATCTTGACCCTGGTTTTACTGAGGGCCACATTGAAGCGGTTTTGTGGCCCTCTCTGAGGGTCAGGATAGGGGGTTAGCAAAAACCTCTGGCATGCATAACCTCGATCTCCTACCAACAGGCCATCAAAAAGCCCTGTCATAGAACAGAAAAGGGGAAATTGTGTAAGTTTTGCTATTAAAATTAAAAATTTAAAGTGTACTGTACCAAATTGAACTTGCCTTCCTCAAAGCGCTGACACAAAATAGACTCTTGGAAAATTCGTGAGTCATGCACTGAGCCAGGCCATTTGGCATCCAAACTTGTGATCATGCATTCATGATCACAAGTCATCTGCAGAAGAAATGTACATTAAATTATTGTCCTGTTAGTTACTATTTATTTAAATATTGATCTCAATGCAAATACAACTTTACATAGGCTATCTAGTAGCCCTACCTGAACATTAAGGCTGTGAAAGGACTTTCTGTTCACATAATCTGCCTCATGTTCTCCCAAAGCTGTGGAGATTGCAACATGTGTGCAGTCTATTGCTCCTATGACTCTAGGGAATCCTATCATAGGAATTAACGACATATATTTAAAATCATTCTTAACAGGTAGCTGCTGCAGACTACTGTATAATAGATTTCTACGTGTGAAATATGCTTTTTTGAAGAAAAAAAAATGAGTCTGAAATGTTAAATTTGTTCATGTGATGTCACCCTATCACGATATCTTACCGGCAATTTTATAAAAGCCCTCTTTTATGGACATGGTCGATAAATGTCCAGGGACCACAATTAAGCTATTGATGTACCCCTGCAGAGCGAGAACCACCTTTCGAATGGTTCGGCAGACTGTGTTTTTCCCTAGATTCTCTGCATCCCCGACCGCATACAAGTATGTACCACTTGCAAAAAAACGCAACGCAACACATACCATTTGCGGTACAGTCAGGACATGGCTTCAATGAGTCACATTTGTTATGTGCGGCTCAAGAAGCTCAGAGATAAGACATTCCTTTCGCGGAAAATCTGTATCTTTCATACAAGTACGCATCAGGAAAGTCAAATGGATTTTGTCTGTCCCTAAAAACTCGTTCTCTACGAAGTGCTCGTCTAACAATTTGCGCGGAGATGTCCACAGGATTTGGGAGAAAAGGTGAAGCCATTGCAACAGAGAACAGACGCTGGGAATTAGTTACGTCACATATATGTTTCTTTGCTCACAGCTGATTGGTCAAACTTCAGTCTGAGATCTTGAATCCAGAACATAATCTGCCCCGGAGCAGGTTAGCCGTGCAGTGTAAGATACCATGGCAACGAACACCGATCAAAGCCGAGCTACTTTCATAGTACCTAAAACCCAGGGTTGGCGGAAACTAAGCTGAAACATAGCTGGCTAGCCACCTAATCCGGCTTCATGGTACAGGCCCCTGGTATCAGTTTTCTTTGTTTATTTCCACTTAACCACTACAATATGCTTCTATGTTTTAATTATCTCTAACATTACCCAACGAAAAACATCACCAGATATCTTACTGGGATGTTTTCATTGGCTATTATACTGTATGTTCCCCCCAAAAGCAGTTCTTTGCCATATTGATATTTCATATAGCCAATTTACATCAATTATTAATTTTGGGGGGTTAAAAAACATATCACTGACAATTTAAAGTGAGGATTGACCCAGTTTAAGCCTAATCACACATTTGATTTGAACAAAATTTGAACAAAACGGATATTATTTTTGGCGTTATTATTACTCTCCTGTTGAAATTCTTTCCAGATTTTACATGAAAGCCTTTCTTTTTCTCTTTACTTGTTTTTTTTTTACACAGAGCCAGGCTGGTTTAGATTCCTATTTGCACCTAATGAAGAAATCATCAGTTCAAAACGTATCTTTGTCTAATTTAAGTGTGAAAAAAGCAAAGACTGAAGATATATTTAAGGTGTTAAATACTTTTACTTTTTCCTCTCTGTGAAAATAACCTTTCAAATAATTCATTGAAAGAACGAAAATAATTTAACATTTATGTCTCACTTATGTGAAAATGTGCTGTTTTGTCTGAGAGTAAAATGATAATGGCATACCTCAGTTTTCTGTCCTTTACATAGGTTTCTTTTTGTCCCTTAAAAAACCTAATTTAAAAACTGCATTTAGTGTTTACTTGTGTTGTTATAATAATTAAATTAGTTTGATCTGAAACATTTGGGTAACAGTTGTTTATATTCCACCTTCAGCCATTGCCGACAATGCATGTGATGTCATCAGTTCCATTGCTGCTAAGCTACAGACACAGCACCCCAATGCATTTGTGGCAATATCTGGTGATTTTAATCATGCCTCGCTCTCTACTACACTTCCAACATTTCAACAGTTTGTCAGCTGCTCTACAAGAGAAAACAGGACCTTGGATTTGTTTTATGCAAATGTAAAGGATTCATACATGTCCAAACCAAGATCTCCTCTGGGACAATTAGATCACAATCTTGTTTTTTCTCTGTTCAGAATATAAACCCCTTGTTCAGAGGCAACCTGTGACAAAATGAACTGTGAGAAAATGGTCACAGGAAGCTGAACAAGCCCTGCAGGGTTGTTTTGCAACCACAGACTGGATGACTCTTTGCCAAGCACATGGAGAGGACATCAATGCCATGACTGAGTGTGTGACTGACTATATAAACTTCTGTGTGGACAACATCATCCCCACCAGAACAGTGAGATGCTTCCCTAATAACAAACCCTGGATCACCAGTGACCTGAAGGAACTGCTAAACAGGAAAAAAAGAGCCTTCAGGGAGGGAGACAGGGAATTACTGAGGAGTATACAGAAGCAACTTAAGGTTAATATCAGAGACAGCAAGGAGGCATACAGGAAGAAGCTGGAGAACAAACTACAGAGGAACAATATCTGTCTGGTCAGGAATGAGAAAGATCACAGGCTTTAAGGACAGGAAGGATTGGATAGATGGAAGTCTGGACAGAGCCAATGAACTGAACATATTCTTCAACAGGTTCAGTTCAGGAACTAGCTCAGCATCCCCCTCTCCTGTTCCCAGCCAAACAGACATCCCACTCTCCTCTGATCAACAGCTTTCCTGTTACACCTCGGATGTTTTATCCTTCACCTCAGCCATGGACTCTTCTAATTCCACAAGTTTGACTTCAACCAAGTCAGGAAATGCTGCTACCCTCTTTGCCTCCCCCTCCCACTTGTCTGTCTCCAAAAGTCAGGTGAAGAGGCAGCTGGAGAAACTGAACCGGAACAAGGCTGCAGGTCCAGATGGTGTCAGCCCCAGAGTCCTGAAGGCCTGTGCAGAGCAGCTCTGTGGGATTCTGCAGCACCTCTTCAACCTTAGCCTAACTCAGGAGAAGGTCCCAGTGTTGTGGAAGACATCCTGCCTTGTTCCAGTACCAAAGAGAACTCACCCATCAGTCATCAATGACTATAGACCCGTTGCCCTGACATCCCACATTATGAAGGTCCTGGAGAGACTCCTGTTGGCACCCCTGAGTAAGCAAACAAAAACGTATCAGGACCCACTGCAGTTTGCTTATCGCTGTGGAGTTGGAGTTGAAGATGCCATCATCCACCTACTTCAACCAACCCACTGTCATCTGGACAAAGCAGGCAGCACTGTGAGGATCATGTTCTTTGATTTCTCTAGTGCATTTAACACAATTCAGCCTGATTTGCGTTGTCAGAAACTCCTTAAGACACAGGTGGAGCCCTCAACAATCGCCTGGATCAATGACTACCTGACCAACAGACCATAATTTGTGAGACTGAAGAATTGTGTGTCAGACCAGGTGGTCAGCAGCACAGGAGCACCACAAGGGACCGTACTCTCACTATTCCTTTTTTACTCTGTACACCTCAGACTTCCAGTACAAATCAGAGACCTGTCATCTGCAGAAATACTCAGATGACTCTGCAATTGTCGGGTGTATCAGAGATGGACAAGAAGCTGAATACAGAGAGCTGGTGGATCGCTTTGTGCCATGGTGTGGAAACAATCATCTCACCTTGAATGTGAACAAAACAAAGGAGATAATTGTAGATTTCAGAAGAAACAGGGATAAGTCAAACACTGTTTCCATCATGGGAGAAGAAGTGGAGGTGGTTGAGGAATATAAATACCTCTGAGTTCACCTTGACAACAGACTGGACTGGAGGCGCAACAGTGAAGCCGTCTACAAGAAGGGACAGAGCAGACTGTACTTCTTGAGGAAGCTTAGGTCCTTCAAGGTTTGCAGCAAGATGCTGCAGATCTTCTACAAGTCTGTTGTGGAGAGTGTAATCTCTTCAGCCGTCATTTGTTGGGGTAGCAACATCAGAGCCAGGGATTTAAAAAGGCTAAACAACCTGATAAAGAAGGCTGGTTCTGTTCTTGGGACAACTGCGGAAAATCTGGAGATGATAATGCAAAGAAGGATTCTTCATAAAATCAAAAAAATTATGAACAACCCTGAGCATCCTCTTCATGAGACAGTCATACAACAACAGAGCTTCTTCAGTTTCGCTGCAATACAGACCGCTACAGGAAATCCTTCCTGCCCACAGCCATCATCATCTACAACAACTCCTTAAAGAATTAATTATATGAGCTATACCAACATTTAATTTCCCTCTGGGATCAATAAAGTATTTTTGAATTTGAATTTAATTGAATTGAATTGAATTGAATTTAAGTGTGACAGAAATGCAAAAAATAAGAAATCAGGAAGGGGGAAAAACACTTTTTCACACCACTGTATATGTCACATTAAAAATAGAAAAGCACAGCTTCACTGGAATCATAAGGATCAGATTTTAATTTAACAGAGTCAAACTGTGAACATAAAGAGGAGTCTCTCGGCGATACTCTCGACATCTGGCAATGGATTAATGACAGTCATGTTTCCTCCGAGACGCCTGCTGCGAGAAGAAGCACATGTTAGATTTTCTGCTACAGTAGTAACACATGTGGGTGAGGAAAGGCTTCACAGACTGAAAGGCTTTCATTTAGCGCTCACTTTATTCTCAGCAAATGGATCAGAGCAAGTGTGGAAGGACAACTAATTAGTTCATTACCTTTTACAATTGCACTGCTTTTAAAATCATGCTGTTGTTCTAGTTGATTCTAAGATATATATAAGATTTCAACATCACACATGGATTGCTGCGTGCTTTATGTCATGCAACTGTAATATAAAATGAAATCGGCTTGAGGAGTGTAGAGGGTTTTTTTCTGTTATGATATAAAGCTCAAGTGTTTTTTTACCAGATTGTTCTTTCTGTCTGAGACTGAATACAGCTGTCAAAGGGAATTCTCCCTTTGAATTCTGTTCCTTTTGCACAAAATTACTGAAGCTTTTCTGAGAAATATTAACGATGTGATAGATACAAAATTACCTTTTTGATTACTTTCCCACTATCTGTAGGGTAATGCTAGGAGTTTTACACTGTTACCCAGAGAATGATAGTATGTCATGATGGGAATGTAAGAAAAAAAACGTTTTAGAGAAATGTATTTTATTTTGACAAAATGAGAGATTATAGTCAGATGTGTGTGAAGAGCAAACCATTAAACATCTCATATGCTTATATGTGGCTTCAGACAGAAATCAACAGTAAATGGAGACATTTGCTCTCCTTATTTCCCTTCTTAAATGAGAAGGTTTTTTGCTGTCTGATATACAGTGCTCAGCATAAATGAGTACACCCAACTACATTTGTCAGAAAACCTTTAGTTTCCTTTCAGAATCAACATTTTCTATGAGATTCTATACTGCAAAATACTCCCACAAATGTGGGCCATTGATTGCAAACAAGATTTGTTAATTTGCACACACAAAAAAGGGATTTTCCTAACAAATTAATTCAAGCCCATGTTGCAAAAATAAGTACACCCCAATTATAGTCTTAGGTAAAAAGCCACACTTAAGACTACAAAATTCTAATTAACAGGCATTCAACCACAGGTGAGTCTAATGATTCATTTAGGAGGTGTCCAGCAGACAGGTGACTTTAAAAGGGCATTACTTAACAAAGAAAAGCCCTTCCCATTTCATGCTGTCAGCAATGGCTCCCCATGGAAGAGAAATGTCACAACATCTGAGAAAGGAAATCATTTCTTTACACAAAAAAGGTGAGGGCTACAAGAAGATCAGCAAAGCTTTACGTATCAGTCAAAATACTGTAGCAAAAGTGATCAAAAAATTTAAGAAAGATGGAAGTGCAACCATCTTACAGAGCCGTCCAGGCCGTCCACGGAAGTTAACATCTCGACAGGAGCGTCTTCTGATGAGAAGGGTTAAAGAAAATTGCCATGCAAGTTCACTGCAGTTAGCTAAAGCAGTAGAAAGCCAAACTGGAGTGACTGTTTCCCCTGACACCATACGACGCACACTACAGAAAAATGGCGTGCATGGGTATCGTCCACGAAGGAAGCCTCTCCTAAAGCCCATGCACAAAAAAGCACGCCTAGAATTTGCTAGGGCCCATGCTGAAAAAGATGAAGACTACTGGCACTCTATACTCTGGAGTGATGAGACAAAGATCACTGTTTTTGGAACTAATGGTTTAAAAACTGTATGGCATCATAATAGTGAGGATTTCAAAGAAAAATGCATGGTGCCTACAGTGAAACATGGTGGTGGCAGTGTCCTTATGTGAGGCTGCATGAGTGCTGGTGGTGTTGGGGAGCTGCATTTCATTGATGGTATCATGAACTCAACAATGTACTGCTCTATACTGAAGGAGAAGATGCTGCCATCACTCGGTGCACTTGGTCGTCGTGCACTTTTCCAACACGACATTGATCCAAAACACACATCTAAAGCAACTGTTGCATTTCTGAAGAAGAACAGGGTGAAGGTGATTGAATGGCCAAGTATGTCTCCTGATCTGAACCCAATCCAACACCTGTGGGGAATTCTGAAGCGACAAGTTGAGAATCACTCTCCATCTGGCATCCAGGCTCTAAAAGAGGTTATTTTTGAAGAATGGCAAAAGATAGGTGTTGCAATATGTCGCCAACTTGTTCATTCAATGCCTAGAAGACTTGGTGCTGTCCTTAAAAATCACGGTGTTCATACAAAATACTAGATGTAGTAGGTTTTGTTGCGGGGTGTATCCATTTTTGCTTCAACCAATTAGAGTAAAACTGAATCTTTTGTGATCCAAGTTAGATTATTAATCTTAATCTTAAAGTGTTCAATAAAACTCACCCTTGTGAAAAGTTTGGAAATTGTTTTTTTGTTCATTGAGCTACTGATTGAATTCGTACTTACTAAAGGGGGTGTACTCATTTATGCTGAGCACTGTATATTACTTCTATGTATTACCAGACAGATTTTCCAGACCTTGATTTTGGTTTTTTTCTTGATTTCAAGAACAACTTGTGAGCTACGGAAGTTGCATCATCTCAGACAACCTACTAAGTTTTAATAACAAGAATCTGCTATTTCATTATATCCATTTAATTAAGATGGTATTTTATTCTGCCTCCAGACATGTGGATGTTGGAAACATCTGGCAGCTGGTTTTGGCCGTCCTTCGCTTCTGGACGCTTTTGCCTTTTTACTAATTCAGTTTGTTGGCTGCTCTATCAAAGTCAACATAAACAGAAGAACTGCTCAAGGTTATATCAAAGTACAATTAGTCATTTCAAAAGACCCAATGTCAGCTTTGTATTTGCCGTTGGAATAGAAAAATTATCATTGCTGAGTGTGAAAAACCTAATTAGAAAGTTACAGAATTTTAAAAGTCTGACTATATGTTTTGCTCAGTCTGCTTGGAGAGTTTTGATTTGATTTGGATGTTGGAAAAATTGCTCTTAAACTGGCCACTGTTTCTAAAACGTAGCTTAACTGTCCAAGTTTTCCAAAGAAAAATAGTGTTGACTGATAAATGTTTTTCACAAATGTCTCCATCAACAAACTTTCCTTTTTCCTACCTTCTTATTCTTCTTCGTCTTTCTCCACCTGCTCTTCTTCTTCTTCTCCTCTTTGAAACCACATCACATTCCGAAGCTCTTCTTCTCCTATTAGGCTAAAATCCCATGCTGGCTATGCACTCTCAAAATTAATATGTTGTTGTGACTGCTTAATACGCTCCTCAGGGTTGTTGGCAGGAATGTAACACACTCACTGGCTGTCAATTCCTCTCACACCATTCCCTTTCAGCTGCAGTCAAGAACAAACTGTCAATGATTCAGGCACTCTGCTACTGCCTAATCCTGTCATGGTGGAATGTAAATATATAATGTTCTTTGTTTAAAATAAATCTCTGAATTTCTATTGTCTTTCTTGGGTCTATTTAGATTATTAATGTAGCTTTTATTCAATATATTGTAAAAAACAAACAGACTTTTATAAATAAGCCCCTATTACAATTAAATGCAGATGGGCAACTCTGCAGACTAGGTAAAGATGTAATTTAGAGACATCTACCAACTAGTATCAAATCAAATCAAACTTTATTTATAAAGCGCTTTTTAAACCACAACCAAAGCACTTTTCAAATCTGTAAAGCACTTTGAGAAGTGCATTACAGATTAAAAATGACCCACAATCTGCCCCCCTTTCCCAATACCCAAAAGTAAAAAAAAAAATAAACAAAAAAAAAACATCATCACAGCTATACCCCCCCCCATCTCCCATGCAAGCACACACACATAAAAATAACAATAGAGAGAAGCAGAACGAGCTGAGTACAGATGAGCCAGGAAACGTCATCATGGGAGCCATCTACATCGGCAGCAGCAGATCAACAGCAGCAGCCAAGGCACTGACCCAGAGCGCCCAGAGGAGGGAGGGCTGGTACCCCCACCTCCACCCAAGCACCACCTGGAGAGCACCAAGGCAGCCACAGCCGACCACCGTCCTCGAGGCATAGGGCTCCCACAGAGGAAACACTGGAGGGAAGACTAAAATAAGTTAAATTATTAAAATTAAAACAATTATAAGATATGATCAAATAGAAATGCAATGCAGATAAATGATAATTGAAACATAGCCAGCTAAAAGCTAAACTAAAAAGAATTCAATCAAATAAAACATGCAGAGCAATTAAACAGATTTTAATAAATAATAATCAGTTAAAAGCTATGTTAAAAAGGTGAGTCTTGAGCCTGCTCTTAAAAACATGAACGTTCTCTGCAGCCCTGAGGTTCTCTGGCAGCCTGTTCCAGAGGTGAGGGCCATGAGTGTGTGTCCTGACTTTGGGGGTGACAAGGACACGGCTGCCAGAGACCGCGAAGGTTCATATGGTAAAAGCAATTCCGAAAGATAAGAAGGCCCAAGACCATTAAGACACTTAAAAATTATTAAAATAATCTTAAAATCGATCCTAAAACATATGGGGAGCCAATGCAGTGATTCTAAGACAGGTGTAATGTGTTCCCGCCTCCTGGTCTTTGTCAGGACACGTGCTGCTGAATTCTGTAAAAGCTGTAAACTTGAGGTAGTCTTTTTGGGAAGACCAGAAAGCAGGGCATTACAGTCAATCCTACTGGTGATAAAAGCATTCATCAGTGTCTCCGTATTGGCCAGAGAGAGAATGGGGCGGACTCTGGCGATGTTCTTCAAGTGATAAAAACCCATTTTAGTACTATTTTTTATGTGAGGAATAAAAGTCAGCTCAGAGTCAAAACTCACCCCCAAGTTCTTCACTTGTAAAGAAGGATTAAAGGACATTGATTGTAGGCTTGATGACCGATGACTAAAACTTCAGTTTTGTCCTGGTTGAGTTGGAGAAAGTTTTCTGCCATCCAGGATTTAATGTCTAAAAGGCAGTTAAAAAGTGCATCCATTGGCCGTGTGTCATCAGGAGACATGGAGATTTATAACTGTGTATCATCAGCATAACTGTGAAAGTTAACTCCATGTCTTCTGATGACGCTGCCAAGCGGGAGCATATACAGTTTAAAAAGCACTGGGCCTAAAATCGAACCCTGGGGCACACCACATGTAATCTTATGGACCTTAGAGGAGCAGGTATCTAAACTTACCATAAAAGTCCTGTCTGTGAGATATGATGTGAACCATTTATGAACAGCACCAGAGAGGCCAATCTGTTTTAAACTGGTTAAAAGAATAGTGTGGTCTACTGTATCAAAGGCAGCGCTTAGATCCAATAGAACCAACACTGTCACCTTCTGTGCATCATACTTTAATCTAAAATCATTTAAAATCTTCAAAAGGGCTGTCTCTGTGCTGTGGTTCACCCTACATTGTGACATTGTGGACATTGTGCTCATTAATAAAGTCATTAAGTTGAATTAAAACAATTTTTTCTAAAACGTTGCTTAAAAATGGTAAGTTAGATACCCGTCGGAAGTTGTTTAAATTATTAAAATCTAAATTGCTCTTCTTCAGCAGGGGCCTCACTACCGCCCCTTTAAAGGCGGCAGGAAAGACCCCCTGTCTGAAGGGAGCAATTCATCATGGTTAAAATCTCTTCTTTAAAAGATTCATACAATTGCTTAAATTGAGGTGCACGGTGGCGCAGCTGGTAGAGCAGCTCACCTCACAGCTAGAAGGTCCTGGGTTCAATTACCGCCGGGGACGCTGAGGGTGTGTTTGTTCCCCCGCATCATATGCACCCACACCCTGGGTGGGGTTGGCGAAAGGGCCATGCATGTTCTCCCCGTGTTCCATTGAGCAGCTAAAGTGAGCTACTCCCACAAAAACATGCACTAGTCCTGGGGCTGTATACTGCCTCCTCCTGGCCGGCCGGGGCGCCTGAAGGGTTGGGGAGGATCTGGCTGGAATAACGTGATCCTTCCATGGCTACGTCCAGCCAGGGAAACCCCTTCATCAGGTCAAAAGAAGGGCCTGCTCACTGCCCAAGCATGAAGGAGGCTTGGGTTTCAGTGCGGGGGCCTCCCGGGGCTGGCAGAGGGAGCGCGGAACCCCAAGATTGGAACTAGGTAGGAGGACTGGGTGATAAATAATGGGAGAAAAAATAAAGAAAAAATTGTTTAAAAAACCGGGTAGGAATTGGGTCCAGGGCACTTGTAGTGGGCCTCACTAGGTGATTTAATAACTGAGCAATTCAGTTAAGAGAGTCGCAACAACTAATACTGCCATCTTATTTAAAAGTGATGAGATGTAAAAAGTTCTGTGCATAGTTTTTTGTTGTGTTTGAAGAGCTATGAGTCTTAAAATATTCCTAAACAACCTCCATTATGAACAGTTTACCTGACTCTAATTCTTCTAATAGAGATGGCCTTTGCTGCCATAAGTTTAATGCAAAAGCCTGTAAGCTCTTCAAAAGCCTTGCGTAGTAAGAAATATTAGTTAGTTTCTCAGAGCTGGTTGATTATTAGGATATTTTTATTAATAGGACATGACTGCATATTTGACAGAGTAGCTGTGTTTTCAGCATCTTAACTAAACGGAGAGATTCTGCTATTTTGTCATTTGATGTGGTTTCCTTAAGGTCACAAATACAGCTGCACAATATTGGGAAAACATGAATTGGCAAAACCTTTGCCTTACTAATCTATCTTTTCCATCATCACATCCTCCTGAGCTTAGGATCAATTAAATCTATATCAGATGTGGCTATAAAGAAAAGTGAAAGACTGCCAAGTATTACCTCTATGCAGTCCTTTGTAGTTGCAACATTGCACATATTGCATTGATGATTTGACTGCAGTTCGATATATTGTGCACCACTAATCACTAGGTAATAAGGAATTATCTTATGATCTCGAGAAAACAAAGCTCATTAATGTGTGATAATGAAAAATGAGCTTAAGGGAAAGTGCTTTTCTTGTTTTCTCAAAATTTTAAAATGGTTATGTTTCTAACGTGAGCAGTTCATGTTGTGTTACCAGTTTTCTTGGACAATATTGTTGTCAGGGTACGTGGGGAAGATTTGTAACATTAATCAGTATTGATCAGTCCCTGATGTTCCTTGATTTGACATTTTCATCTTGGTCGTAGCATCATTGTTTTCATTCCTCACTCAAAATAGCACATATATTCAGCTTCTATCTAAAAAAAACAAGCTATGTGATGTCAAGATAATGAGATGATTAATTATTATCACGACAAAACAAAATTTGTTTTTCCAAGATAATGCTATGAAAATCAATTTTCATGTATGGTCATTCTTTGTTTCCACAGTTTCACTTCTTGTTTATTATTTATTTTCTATTCATGAACACAATATAAGATCACCGTTTTACTTAGTTATTGTTTAAGATTGATGCTTGTTCTGGTCCAGCCAGAAAACTTCATATTCTTGTTGTTTTTAATTATTTTCAGTCATGCTGGCATCATTGATTAGGAGGCAGCTATAGAAGCATAAAACTGCAGAAATAAAATAAAACATAATTCCTAAGATAAACCCTCACATCTAATTTAATAATCATACAGTGCTAATGACGGGTTTGGCCCGGTTACTACTGTCTTTGACTTTTTGTGATATTTCGAGGATTCAGATCATCAAGCGAATTGTAAAATCAGACATAGATAACCTGAGTAAAAACAAAAAACACAGCTTAAAGTTGAAGTCCGGAAAATATATTAATGTATCAAAGTTTTATAAATCTTTAAAATGATAGTGTGGTTAAATACTATTATATACTGCTGGTGCTCCACAACATGTTATTCTTTCTAAGTCTCGCCTTCAATTTCAATTCAATTCAGTTTATTTATATAGCGCCGATTCACAACAGCTGTCATCTCAAGGCATTTTACAAGAAAAGTTGCTTCAATGCTATCATACAAACATTCCAATCAGTTTAATGTTCGAATTGAATGGAATTGAATATTTTATTTCGAGCCACATAAACATAAGTATATACAATGTACAAAAACAAAACAAATACAGCGACTAGGATACATGCTGAATCAATTCCAAAGCCTTAAAACATTCCTTTGCCCCTGTAATTGGTAAAAAAAAATAAACAAAAAAAAACATTTAGTTCGAAAAGGAGTGGGAAGAAGACAAGCTTATTTACTCCCACCCCCATTCATATATAAAAAAAAATAATAATAATAATAATGGGTTTGCTACAATAATATAGTTTAGCCCTTGGTATTTTAATAAAATAATTGATTAAGTTGGTTACATATATACCTATATATATATATTACCATGTTAGTATTACCTTTATTCATCATCATCATCATCATCATCATCATCATCATCATCATCATCATCATCATCATCATCATCATCATCACCACCACCACCACCACCACCACCACAACCCATATAGTATCATATTGTATAAGTGTTTGAATGATACATAACATAATCCTGAAATATTCATGAAGTATAGTAATAACAGCTTGATTGATGCCCATGGTAACCAGAAAGAGTTTTAATGAAGTGTGTTAAAAGGAATCAAGGCTCTTCTTACTTTTTAAATTTTTTTTATTTAAAAAAAAAAAAAATTCTCTCCTGTGTCTGGACCTGCTGCCAGAGGGGAGCAACCCCCGAGCAACAGGACCGTCATTTGCTAAGTGTCCAATGGTTAGTTAGTTTCCTATTTAAAGTTGAACTGATCTCCATGAAAAAGTATAACCCCGCCCCCAGACAGCATTTGAAAAATTCTACCAAAGTGGGAGGTGCCAGGAGGCAACGAGGGGAGTGGCCTAGTGTGGAGGATGAGCAGAGGGGGGAACATGGGGGTGTGTTCAGGAGGACAGTGACACCTCGCTTAATCTGACCGTTATTATACAGTCTATGAATCTGACACCGAAACATGGACAGTGACCGAAGCGACGTTGGCCGTTTTGCGACTGATCGATGTTCAATGTTTTGAATGTTAGCCCATGTTAGCATTACCACTCAGAGACTGGACCATCCTGTCTCCCTCTGCCTCAGTAGCACTGGCAGCGCCGGCCTCAGGCAGCGCTGACTTAGCGTTCTGAGCCAGTGGATCTCCTCCGACATCACCGGAGGTAGATGGAGGCTTTATGGAGCCCAGCGGCCCCGAGCCTTATCAATTCGAGCCGCTGGCTCAGGGCGCTGAGTCAGTGCTGCCCGAGGCTGGCGTTGCTGCTGAGGTAGACGGAGACAGGATGGGTCTGGTCTCTGAGTGGTAATGTTAACTTAGGCTAATGTTCAAAACAGTATGTTAGCTATGCTAACTAAGTGCTAATGTGATAATAATGGTAACCTGAAAAACGCAATTGATCAAAAATTGCAATTCCAACTCCAAACTCGCCAAGGGGCAAGTGTGTCTGAGAGATGGTTTTATACCTAAACCCACAGGGTGGGTGTCTGTGAGACCATGCCTGTGATGTAAAGATGTACCGCTCTCCGCCAATCACAAATTTCAAAAGCAGTAGCCACAGTTCAACCCTAAGAGGGCAGCACTACGATGTTTTTAGACCAAAAAGTGTAGAATTAAACAAGTTTACATGAAAATGTAAAATTATTCCCAGAAACTGTAAGATTGCATTGGTCAATACCCATTTATACAGTTTAGAAGCAAAAATAAGTTGTTTTGGGGTTTAGTTACTGTTTAAGGAATCCCAGCAGATTGCATCGAGTCATTGACTGGCAGTTGCGCCCCGTTGATGCAGACGCCAACCAGTAGTAAAAGAAAAAAGTAGCAGAGTAAAGAAAAGTGGTCAGTCTGTCCTCCACCTGTCTGAGCCCATAGCAGCATAACTACAGAGATAGCTTAGAATGGCCTAAGCCACTCTAACTATAAGCTTTATCAAAAAGGAAAGTTTTAAGTCTGGCTGTAAAGTAGAGTTTCTTCCTCACAGACTAAAACTGGGAGCTGGTTCCACAGGAGAGGAGCCTGTTAACTAAAAGATCTGCCTCCCATTCTACTTTTAGAAATCCTAGGAACTACAAGTAAACCTGCAGTCTGAGAGCGGAGTGCTCTGTTAGGAACATATGGACCAATCAGATCTCTGATGTATGCTCTCCAAAAAATACTGGGCTGTTTTTTCAACCCAGCCACTGGGTTAAAGCTGTTGGGCAATGTCTCTGGGTAATCTTAACTATTGTTGGGTAGTTAAATCCCATCCAGCTTTTGGGTTACTAGCTGGGTCAGTGTCGGTTACCAGACCAGACTATAGTAACCACACAACTGGGTAAACGTAACCCAGCTGCTGAGTTTATAATCATATTGAAAGCTACATCTTCCTCGAATTGGCATCAGAAAGAACAAGTAATATCTGCTAGCCACTACTGTCCAATAATAAACGGAAAAAAAGATGGATCAATAGGCTACACCCATATCCGGAGGCAGGATCTGGTGTAAAAATGAGCAAGGTTAGTTTCTTTTTATCTATATTTAAAATATATTTTTATTCATTAATTTAGTTAATAACTCAACAGTAATGCTGGAATAATATAGGTGTAGCCTATTGATCCATCTTTTTTTCCGTTTATTATTGGACAGTAGTGGCTAGCAGATATTACTTGTTCTTTCTGATGCTATCAATATCATTTGATTATTACATTTATATCCCAAAATGCATGCGAAAAATGTAGTAATCAATGTCATGATGTATTTTTTTGTGCTTTTTTTCCCTCAAAACAGCCCCGGTTCTTTCCTATTTCAACCGTCTACTCCGCTAAACCATTCTGATGGTTCCGTATTACCAAATAAGTTTCCTATGTGTTTATTTTAAAAATTATGACATATTTATAATAAATGTAAAAAACGTGGAGATAGGCTATTTCATCGTAATATAACCATATCCCACCCCGTTTTAACAGGCCCGGCCCTAACCAATTTGGTGCCCTAGGCAAGATTTTAAGTGGCGCCCCCGTGCATCGCAGTACAGTACTTGCACTCCTAGTGTACATATACTCACAAGAAACGTAATAGCTTTGTTTTAGACATTCTTTTATTGAAATAAAACAATTGCACATTCAAAGCCAGTCAGCTGGGTCTATTGGAGCAACAGAAGGTCCGCTTGATGCTGCTGCATACCTGCTAGGTTGTGCTCAGGTGGAGGCGACAGGAGGAGCGCTTGATGCTGCTGCATCACTGCTGGTTTGTGCTGCTGAGGTGGAAGCAACAGAGGGATTGGCAAGGGTGGGACTGAGAAACGTCAGCAGCGCATCTGAAGACAGAAGAGGAGTATGTGAAACCAGTCTAATAATAAACACATGATTTAAAAAATACAATAAAATGAAATCATATAAATGAGAAACCTAGACATAAATAAATGATGTAGACCATAGTTTATAATATACAATGTATTTTTTCAGATACAAATTATATTAGTAATTCATATTAGTAATAATTTAAATGTTATTGTCATTACAATAAAATTCTAATTAGCAGAAAGCAAAAGAATCAGTAAACTGCAGTTATGCTCTAACATTAATGATGTGCACTTTAACACAGGTGTAAAGTTTAACATGATAAACACACTTTATAGACAATATGAGCTGTAACACAGTTAACAGCTGGCGTTACAACTATGGAATTATTATTATGATTATTAATGGTATTTTGATTGATTATTACAAGCTGGGAAAACGTGAGATAATGATGCCAATGAAATTAACATTAATACACCTGCTGATTAGATCTAATATTTACACATTTGTCCGAGGAAGGTACTCATATTACTATTTTTCATAATAATAGCGCTAGGCTTATCTGTTAGAACCATTGACTCTTAATATTTTGGTTAGAACTAGCAGATAGCGCTGGCTATTTATAGATTAGATAACAGTGGCGGCTGGTGAAAAATATTCTTGGTGGAGCTGTGCTATTTTTTTGTTTTTTGTTTTAAAAAAAAATCAAACTTGTGCTTTCTGAGCTATTTGCACAATTCCAGTATTTCCTGAACTAAGTACAGCTCTTTTATTTCTTGTCTTAAATCATTGGACAAACTGATTAATCCAGGTGTGTCTGACCATTGTTGTTGTTACTACTGAGGTCAGACACACCTGGATTGATCAGTTTGTCCAATACAGACAGGAAATAAAAGGACACCAGGGGGTACTAATTGAAATTGGCTTTAAAATTAGCAGGAGGTACTAATTAAAATTAGCTTTAAAATTAAAGCTAATTAAAAGCTTTCTGATTTTCCAGCTTGAAAATGTCACTTTTGATTGTGTCTGCTTTTATATATTATTACCTGTACAGCACTTTGGTTGACTGCTATGTCATGTGTAAAGCGCTCTAGAAATAAAATGGGATGGTATGGTAAATCTGGACCATTTAAGTTTTAGGGGGTGATCACTTTTTCATACAGGACCAGGTCAGTTTTGTTAGTATTTGAAAACTGATTTTTGTTTTTACACAGGTTATCTTTGTCTTTTGATCAATTTAGTTTGATCTGAAACATTTCAGTGTTGCAAAAAAGCAAAACCTGATGAAATCTGCAAGGCGGTAAATAATCTCCTATCACTGTATTGCATATAGCTTTTTACCTAAGGTTATACAGGTCTTCTCTTTTTATGTATACAGCTCCTGACCCCTCCCATGTTTAACACAGGTTATTGACGGCTGATTTCTGGATCCTCTGACGAACTCTTTTGATCCTGTTTAATTACATAATAATTTATGATGGGAAAGCACAAAAAAATTAGTGTTGTACATTTTATATACATGCAGATCCTAACGAGAAGATGTGATAGGAGTGTTGTGGGGACATGGATGGGTGTAGCTTTGCTTCTAAGGGCATAAAACCATCAATCCACCAACTCATTGCACCACTGTGTCTTTGCTAAGCTCTGTGTGGGCGTCTGCGGAACAGGAAATAATGGTTCATGTTGATAAATAAGGTTACCTGCAGTTACTGATTAGCTGAGCACATTAACTGGTAATGTTAGGGGAGACTTGGAGCTTGAGACATCCTTCTTTATCCGCTTTGCTGTGATGAGCCTTTGCTTGTGTTGGTGCTGTTGATGCTTTAGTTTTGCTAGAATAGTTGACCACAGGACCACCGCCATATTTATGAAGTAATGGAGTAAATGTACATCAGCCATTTTGGTTCCTTTTTGGTAACTGCATGCAGAGGTTGTGCTTTCAACAATTATGCTGACGAGGGTGTTGAATGCTGGCCACATTGTTTTCCTATGCTTTATGGTACATGATGTTGGCAATTGCTTCATTAAGGTCGAAACTTCAGCTCATCTTCACTTTATTTATCCTTGTGTTCTTTGGGTGCATCATATTGGACTCTCCAGTGCATAAGTCACTGCTGCCAATAGAGTTTGTGCAGCATTCCTTCTGCAGTTGCGGCAGAACCACTGCAGTGTTTGCTTTTGGACATGTTCTTTAAAAGATTCCGTGTTTGAGACATTTTGGTTGAGGCGTTGCACGATTAAACAATTATTCCCTCCGCTTTTTGATTCTATGCATCTGCAAGGATTTTTGCTCTTACTTTTTTACTTCTGGACAGTCATGAAGGTGTTGTTCATACAACCCAGAGCATCTGATTAGCATTTCAAAAACTCAAACTAGAAAAGCACTCAGAGGGCAGACCTTCGCCAGCGCCACTCATCCCCACCATCCCCACCATCCCCATGTTGTTAACAAATTTAAGCTTTCGGTACCTTTCCAGTAAAATATCTGTTAATGAGATGCATGGCTGTGTTCGTGCTGCAGCTGTGCTCTTCCAGCAGAGAGGGGAGATTTGCGCATGCGCCATCAGTTTGCTGTTCATATGCTCCAACCGAAGCAGGGCTGCTACCCGAGGGGAGCCATCTGTGAGCTCTTTGAGATGGGAGAGGAGTCCACGATAGAACCACTACTCGGTGAGTGGATATGCGCTTCATGTCTGATCGACCCCAAAATGTAACTAGTTGTTCCTGGTCCCATTGAGGATATTACCCTAAAATTTCATCCAAATCCGTCAATAACTTTTTGTTGCTAACAAACAGACAAACATTCTGGCGGAGGTAAAAATACCTGAACTATGACCCCAAATTGTAACTGTAAAGGAGACTTAATGGATGCAGAGAGAGAAGTAGGAAGTTTAAGCCATTTCTTCCATCCATCTTTATTGGCAAGGATCAAATCCCCAACTCCATCCCTCTATCTGACTTTCTAACCATATGACCAGACAGATTTAAAGAGGAGCGTCAAAAGCAAATAAGATGGATTTGCAGTGCTTGCCAACAACTGATGACGTCATCCAGGACATGTTACTCTAAAATATCGTCTCTGCTGCCTAACAATGGGGTTGTTAGCATGTCATTACAGTCATGAGTCCTACAGCAAAATTTTTCAGAAAGAGACCTCCTCAGATTCATTGTAAGACTGACTGCTACCGGAGATCTTTCCTGCGTACAGCTTCACCATCCACAACAACTAAAGATACTTAGATGACATGAGTTATTACAACGTTTAATTTCCTTTGGGATAAATAATTGATATGAACATTAAATCAAATTGAATTGAATTGAGGGTTTGTGCAAGTCTAGTTTGAAGATGGTTCAGGTCTCACATCTGTAGCGGATAGGGAACATCAATGTGTGTAAGTGGCACATCTTGGTTTTTAGAGAGAACCTAGGCCTCTTCTGAACACACTGTTAGAAAAACCAAACAGCTCCGTTATTGGTGCACACAATCTTCTGTAACATTGCACAAGGGCGGAACAGGTATTCTTTAGGATGTAGTTCAGATCTAATTTCAGTTGTTAAAATTTTTTTTATTATTGCTCTGAGCGTAGATGTGGCCAAGTCTAAGTCAAGTAGCGATTCCTGACTCAGTAAGATCAACACACATCTTCCTTTTATAAATGGTATTTTTTGTTGTATTTCCAACTTTAATGAGTGACAAAGACAAATGAGCCTCTGTAACAGATCAATTATGTACCCCAAATAATTGATACCCCTGCCATTTACAGCGTGGGTGAGTGTTCACCCTTTGGGTGACAACAATCAAGCATGTCTTTTATCTGAAAAGTAATACTTTACTCTCAGGAAGGTGAGACTGATGCCACACAAAAGGCGAGAGTTGGGTTACACCCTGGACAGGTCGCCTGTCAATCAAAGGCCAACACAGAGGCACAGAGACACAAGAGCATACATGCATAATGTTTTGCACAAACATAAAAATAATACAATATTTGTTGGTTCTCAAAGCTCACGGTTGTAGCATGATTTTAAGGAAATTAGGCTCCGTTTTGCTGAGTTTACTCAGAGCCTGATTTGGTATTGAAGACGTGAATTCCCCTGCTTTGATGAACTCAAGAGTCTCCAGGCTCTTTCAGAGGGAAACCAAGAATTTGCAACAAAAAAAAAAAAAGGCTGGCGAAAAAAAGCTTGTTGCCGATTCTGTACAAGCTGCTAAATCCTGATAATTATTAATTAATACACATGTACAAGTGTGTGAGTGGGAGTTTGCGTGTTTGTGCACTCTAACAAAAATCATGCATCTTTGCAGTGATTTGCAGAGCAAGAGGGGTTCTCAGTAAAATAAGTTAGAGAGCACTAGTTACGTATTTTGATAATTTTTTCAGTGTCAGTGGGTTGAAGGTCAGTCGTTATCCTTATCTCTCCAACCCAGTCAATTACCAAAATACTTTCAAATGCTCTCTTACTTTAACGCCTCAATTTAAAAAGGCCATGATCCTTTCAATGAAAAAATGGCTACTCCTCTGCGACAGTGGAAGCACTAATCCATCATCACATCTATTTCAATTTAATTAAATGCAGTTTATTTATATAGCGCCGATTCACAACATATGTCACATCAAGGCACTGTACGAAATGACTTTAAGAAGTCATTTCAGTTTAATCATACATACATTTCAATGATATAAGATTATTAGAGACAATGAGACAGTTATCTCCCGAGATTGAGAACGATCTGCTCTTTTTTTACTTCTTGTTCTGCCCTGTCTCTTAGTTAAAAATCACTTCCTTAACTACATTAAACTTCTAAATCGTGTTTATACAGTTCTGCATAAATTGAATAACCGATTTCCTCTGTTTTTGAATGAAACTTTGCTCCAGCAAGTTTGAATATCAAAGATAATCGAAGTAAAACCAAAAGCAGTTTTCAAAGGATTTGATTTATCAAGAGGGAAAAAGGCTATTTCAACCAACGAGGTGCTTCTGATTTTAGCTACTTTGCCCAGATTTGTGGGATAGAGATCAACAGTAGTTCTACAAAAATAAATGTTCATATATCAATATCTATTTTTATTTTATTCCCCTCTGGATAAAAAAAGTGATTTAGATACATGTAAACACCAAAGATGAACTTTTTTTTTTCTTTTCTTTTTTTTCTCTCAAACTATATCGAAGTAAGGAAAACACTACCCCTCAATAGCTAGTATTACCCCCTTCATCTGAAACAACTTTAGTTAAATACCTCTTGTATCCATCTACCAGGCTCTGACATCTATCTAAGGAAAGTGTATCCCACTCCTCGCTGTCAGATGTTTGAGGGGTTTTCGACGGCGTCTCAGTGAGATCAATAATTGGGCTTTCCATTTTTTAGATTCAGCCAGTCGTTGTTGGGTTTACTGGTTTATCTTTGGGTCACAGTTACTTTACAGTGGTCAATTCTACTTTAGTTTTATTTTCTTTTTTTTATGGGTGGTCTCATATTTTTTTCTCAAGCACTTTTTGACACACTGGTATTCATTATGGAACGCTACCTTATATTGGTAAGCTGGCCATGTCCTGCCACTGTAAAATATCTCCAAACCATGACACTTCCACTTCTGTGCTCCACAGTTGGTGGGAGATTGTTATCCTTTTATCATATTTAGTTTAAGCCAAACAATTTCTCTGTTTTGGTGTCCAAATAACTTAATGTTTTACTCATCTGTCTAAACAACATAATACCAGAAGTCCCCACTCCACCCTTTGTTTTTGTTTTTTTTGGATTTATTTACAGACCAAAGGTTTCCACCTCCCATGAAAGTTAAACCTCGGTTCAATTAAGGACCAAAATTGTAACCTTGCAGTTCGCTTTCACATTGCACTTTGTCAGATGAACCAAACCTCTGCAGCAACCCGTTTACCTCCTCGCCTGTGGTGGCGCTGCACTAAAACACTGAACACAGGGAGAACTTCCTGTTTCGTGAAATGTAAAATAACATGGAGCGGTGTCAGATTTGAGCTGTTTTGGGATTGCTCTGTTGTTTTGTGTCCCAAATACGTTGCATGGCTCACCATGAGCAGTGTTTGCGCAATTCCCTGTGCTATAGTCAGCTTCCCGCTTTTGGAGTATCCCCTGGCCCATCTGGCATTCACATATGGAATCAGACCTCACCAGAGTTCACGTCAACCAAGCCTAGGTTTTTAGGCGGTCCAAAATGTGTTGGTTTTTTTTTGGTCCACATCAGACTTTGATTGTGCATTCACACCTCCCAATACAAACCAGACATTCATGGCAAACTAATTAGAGTTTAATTAAAGCTGACTAAAAAAGACAGGTTTAAATGAACCTTATGAATCCTTTTTAGAAGACATCCATGTAGTTAGGATGAACTGCGACTTGTGTAGTTATGTTGTTGGATTTAAAATCCAATTTCCCCTTTGCATCTTTGCTTCATTACTCCACATCTCCCCTAACCTTTAATCACAGATGCATTCACTGCCATCCCAGTACCTGGATGGTTACCCTGTTGTCTGAAAGGTTAATATATTTCCTACCTCTCCTGTGCAGTGAAGTGCAACAGGATGTTTTATGTGCATCGCATTTGTCCCTCTCAGACTCGGATGCATTTGACAGCAAATTAATCGTGCATGCTCTTCTGGGACTCATTTAAGTTTGTTTTTAATCTTTTAAGAGATTTATGTTCAATATCAGCATAGATATCTGCAATGCAGCCCTCAGAGACAGTAATTACTAACTGCCTTCAGCTGCTTGAAAATATTTTGTCTTTAAGCTTTGTACTTCAAGAGGAATAAACTTCAAACTCAGGATGTGTATTCGTTTGTAGGCAGAGTGGTAGTCTTACTTCTAAGTCACCACAGAGGAACCCCCGCTGTTCACCCAGACAGGCAGGAAACACACAGAACCCATGCCAGAGAGCGAAAACAAAGTAGCAGGACTGGGCTATGAGAAAAGGGCAAGGTGAGAAGAGATGGAGCAGATTGATTTTCTTGAGAGAGACAAGCAGGCTGGTGATCACGCGTTGCGCATTGTGTTACATAAGCATCATTCTAGAGCTGAAGGGGATGACAGAAAAAAACAAGGCGTAATTGTGATTGCAAGCGATGTGTGGTGACAGGGTCGGAGATACAGAGCCAATAAAGACCGGGAGGTAAGTCTGCACTGGAAAAACACCAGGAAATCTAGCTGGTCCCCACAAAATCTTGTATCACAGATGTCTCATTTGCAGGAAGCTACATTTCACACAGATTACAAGAAGATTTTTGCATATTTCTATTTAAATTAAAATCAAAATGATTTAAATAAGGTTATTTGTTTTCCAGGGTTTCTGGAAATGTTTCAGAGTTTCTCTCTGGCTGCTTTTTCTCTCCTCTCCAGTTCAGCTGAACTATTCATGGCAATAAATTCATCCTCTCTTTCTATAGATGAGGCAAGTTATCTTTCTGCGTTTAAGCGTCTCTCTCCTTGACAAAGCAACTGAAAGAGCTATTTCTGTGACTAAGTGTTACATCTGCTGTTTTTCATGCCATAGATTCTATAACTGGCTCACAGCTTACATGTTTTTTCTGTGTTTCTCTCCGAGATAAAGCCTCTTAAAGCAGCTTCTGCTCCCATTAACTCCTTACTCATTTTTCTTGAACATACTGGAGCTTTTGTGTTTTCTGTGTGTATTCTCTGTCTTCCCAAAGCCCCAGTCAGTCGTGGCAGATACGTGCTCACAGTTGAGCCAGGTTCTGCTGGAGTTTCTTCCGGTTGAAAGCAGTTGTTCCTTTCAACTCTCACCACATGCATGCTCAGCATGAGGGATTGCTGCAAAGTGAACAACACAATGCAGTCAACAGTGCACTGTTGCTTAATGCTCATTCATGAGGAGTGGCTGGGTTTGCTTGGACAGAAAGCGTTTCATCAATTGGCGTAATGAACTGAACTCGAGTGTCTTCTTTTATAACTAGGATCAAATTGGCATGTGTGCGATTGAATTTGTATGTATGATTAGATTGAACTGTCTGTATATTTCTGTACATAAATTGGATCTGCCTGCTTTGTAAAGTGCTTTGAGATGACATCTGTGGTGAATCGGCCCAATATAAATACAATGAGTATGAATGGATGAACTGAATTACAACTGACTTTGATTTAATTCAGAGTAATTATATTCAGGGGTGTCAAATTATTGTGTTACTTGCAATTAATTAATTACGGCCATATTTAACGTGCTATGTTTTCTAATCGCGGTTAATTAGATTTTTAATCTTCAATTTTTCAGTTTCTGCATTTGAGTTACCTTTAAATAAACTCTATATCTATGCCCTGGGCTTCTTGTGCTTGAGTTATTAGGGGTTAACCACACCCTGAAGTGGACATCGATTGGCAATCTGTCGGCCTGCTTATCATGAGCTGACGCTTCCGTTGTAGTGGCAAGGGCAAGGTGAGTGAGGATGTGCGGTGAGTTGCAGACAGTGTTGCCAATTTAGCACCTTTGTCGCTATATTTAGCGAGTTTTTAGACCTCTCCAGCAATTCTTTTTCAAAAAAGCGACTAGCGAAAAATCTAGCGACTTTTTCTGGGGTTATTGGAGAGTTATGGGTTAAGCATGTACCCTTGTTACTCTCACTGAGCAGTTGTTCTGCCGTGGGCTCATCTCCTGTCTCAGAATGTTCACAGCAGGCAGACAGACAGGCAGTCCGCACACTGCAGCTCCAGCACCCCCCCCCCCCCCCCCCCCCCCCACCTGAGTCCAGAATGCTAAGTAATAGCGCATGCAAAGCATGTTAGCAGAAACAAAAGTCAGGGGAAGAGGCAGCTGGAGAAACTGAACGGGAACAAGGCTGCAGGTCCAGATGGTGTCAGCCCCAGATTTCTGAAGGCCTGTGCAGCTCTTTGGGATTCTGCATCACCTCTTCAACCTTAGCCTGATTCAGGAGAAGGTTCCAGTGTTGTGGACGACATCATGCCTTGTTCCAGTACCAAAGAGAACTCACCCATCAGTCATCAATGACTATAGACCTGTTGCCCTGACATTCCACATCATGAAGGTCCTGGAGAGACTCTTATCGGCACCCCTCAATAAGCAAACAGGAACATATCAGGACTCGCTGCAGTTTGTTTATCGCTGTGGAGATGGAGTAGAAGATGCCATCATACACCTGCTTCAACCAACCCACTGTCATCTGGACAAAGCAGGCAGAACTTTGAGGATCATGTTCTTTGATTTCTCCAGTGCATTTAACACAATTCAGCCTGATTTGCTTCGTCAGAAACTCCTGAAGACACAGGTGGAGCCCTCAGCAATCGCCTGGATCAATGACTACCTGACAAACACACCACAGTTTGTGAGACGGAAGAATTGGATCAAACCAGGTGGTCAGCAGCACAGGAGCACCACAGTGGACCGTAATAATCAGATGACTCTGCAATTGCCGGGTGTATCAGAGATGTACAGTGGCTTGCAAAAGTATTCGGCCCCCTTGAACTTTTCCACATTTTGTCACATTACAGCCACAAACATGAATCAATTTTATTGGAATTTCACGTGAAAGACCAATACAAAGTGGTGTACACGTGAGAAGTGGAACATTTTTTACAAATAAATAACTGAAAAGTGGGGTGTGCGTAATTATTCAGCCCCCTTTGGTCTGAGTGCAGTCAGTTGCCCATAGACATTGTCTGATGAGTGCTAATGACTAAATAGAGTGCACCTGTGTGTAATCTAATGTCAGTACAAATACAGCTGCCCTGTGATGGCCTCAGAGGTTGTCTAAGAGAATGTTGGGAGCAACAACACCATGAAGTCCAAAGAACACACCAGACAGGTCAGGGATAAAGTTATTGAGAAATTTAAAGCAGGCTTAGGCTACAAAAAGATTTCCCAAGCCTTGAACATCCCACGGAGCGCTGTTCAAGCGATCATTCAGAAATGGAAGGAGTATGGCACAACTGTAAACCTACCAAGACAAGGCCGTCCACCTAAACTCACAGGCCGAACAAGAAGAGCGCTGATCAGAAATGCAGCCATGGTGACTCTGGATGAGCTGCAGAGATCTACAGCTCAGGTGGGGGAATCTGTCCATAGGACAACTTTTAGTCGTGCACTGCACAAAGTTGGCCTTTATGGAAGAGTGGCAAGAAGAAAGCCATTGTTAAAAGAAAACCATAAGAAGTCCCGTTTGCAGTTTGCCACAAGCCATGTGGGGGACACAGCAAACATGTGGAAGAAGGTTTGTAATGATGCATGATTTTTGTTCCACTTCTCACGTGTACACCACTTTGTATTACCCTTTCACGTGGAATTCCAATAAAATTGATTCATGTTTGTGGCTGTAATGTGACAAAATGTGGAAAAGTTCAAGGGGGCCGAATACTTTTGCAAGCCACTGTACAAGAAGCTGAATACAGAGAGCTGGTGGACCGCTTTGTGACATGGTGTGGAAACAATCGTCTCACCTTGAATGTAAACAAAACAAAGGAGTTTATTGTAGATTTCAGAAGAAACAGAGATAAGTCAAACACTGTTTCCATCATGGGAGAAGAAGTGGAGGTTGAGGAGTATAAATACCTTGGAGTTCACCTTGACAAAAGACTGGACTGGAGACTGAACAGTGAAGCCGTCTACAAGAAGGGACAGAGCAGACTCTACTTCTTGAGGAAGCTTAGGTCCTTCAAGGTTTGCAGCAATATGCTGCAGCTCTTCTACAAGTCTGTTGTGGAGAGTGTAATCTCTTCAGCTGTCATCTGTTGGGGTATCAGCATCAGAGTCAGGGATTTAAAAATGCTAAACAACCTGATAAAGAAGGCAAGCAGTCAGGACTGGGACTGGTCTCAAAAACAGAGAAATGTAAAAGGCTGGGAGGCCACTTTTTCGTTGTATATATGTTCTGCCACAATAATGTAATAAATTTAAATGAAAATACCTCAAGATGTGTGCTTTTCTCAGCAATTATCAGGTTTGATTAAAAAAGAAATTAATCAGATTAATTAATTACAGATTATAATTAAGTCATCTCAGTTTTTTTTTATCTCATGACAGCAGTAATTCTATTACTGCAATTTACCACAAATGTAATCTCAAAGCAATTTATAAAGCAAATAACTCCAAATAGTTAAATGGAATCCAGTCATAAAAAAATCCAATTGACTCAATTCATTCCACTACAATCCATTCATTTTAGATCCAGTCCAATTCAGTCCGTATTGCAATATTGCAAGTTATGTTAGTCGTTTAATGCCCGCTGGTAAAAAGTTATCTGAAGAAGCCAAAGTGATTCTATCGAGTTGTTGACTCTTCTACAATCTTTTATTTTCAGCAACATGAGGTAGCAGTAGAAAGGGCCACTCTTTGTTGAATAAAACAAATACACCTGCAGTTGAACCAGGCTCACTATAAGTGGCCATCTGCCTAGAAGAGAGTTGAAAGGATGGGAAGGAGACCAGGAAAAAAGCAGAACTGCTGGGTACTTTTTATAGGAAAGATGAAGGCAAACGGAAAATGGCTGCTGTAACTTCATCAATGAATAAAACCAGGAAAGAGGCACAGTTGAGCACAGAAGCGCTGAGGCACAGGGTTATCCCTAACCCTGTCTATGAAAAGAAAACAGAATAAACAGTAATTTCAGGATTACTTTGAAAAACTTTAAGGAAAAAAACACAAGTGCGAAATTATTGTTTCAGGTGAACTTTCTACATAAAATACACATAGTTAATGGCAGCTGTAGCTCAATCAATGACTTTAACAAGGAATGGGACTTCGCCCAGCTCTATAGCATTGAGTCAGGAGTACTTTCTGTGAAAAGAAAACCAAACATACTCATAGGTTGTGACAGAAGTGGCCCCATAAATAAATTATTGACACAGCTTAATATTAAAGCACTGAGCCAGGAGTACTTTCTATGGAATGTAAAGACAAAGACATTACCTATAAAGCCAGCAATAGTTCCCTAAATGAACTGTTTTAGCAAAGAGGCACATTTAAACACTGAAACACTGTGCAAGGAGTTCTTTTTAAAAGAAAGGGAACAACATTGTGCATGCACTGTATGCAGTATTTTTATTATTCTGAATATTTAGTCCTTCACTTTACCCCTTTTATCAGTGCACATCACACAGTTTGCTAGCTTGGTCAAGTACATGAACGAAAATGGAGAGCCGTTGATCAGGACTTCATGGATGTTTAAGAGAAGGATGATTTTAAACTTCTTGTTTCGCCTCTATACTTACAAAAAACCTCTTACTCAACAAATCTGGACCTTTTAATCTTTTGATACTTACATACTTCCAACAATTTGAAATTGTGGGAATAAACACAATGTAGCACTCTTCTTACACCCACTTTTACCAAACACATTGTAGCTTTTAAAACCTACATGCCTCTTGTAATGAATCATGTAGGTGAACAGTATATTTTCACTGAATACTCTTGAGTAGTGCCTTTTTTTCATAGTGAAAGAAAAATCAGTTTTTCATTTTTTTCCTTGACTGAAAGATTTTGAGTTAAAATAAAAAGTTGTTCATTTACAGAACTGGGTATTTTCTGTACAGGAGTAAACTAGGTCAGTCACACTTATTCTATGTTTAAATAACCCCTGAACTGTTAATTTATTGCCCTCCTTTGCTATATTCATTTATTTATTTTTTTATTTTAGCATGTAAAAGCCAGGGTTATTTTAGAGCAAAACCTTCAGTGTTGCACTAATTGAAGGACCCAGACCCAGAAGACTCAGAAATAAGATCAGTATTTGAGAGCTGAATCCAGAAACAACCTGCTGTGGTAAAGAAAAAGAAAACACTACTGGAATAAAATTTAAAAAATGTTTTTATTATTATTTTTTATTTATTTATTAATTTTCTACAAAAAACCTACAGTGTGGTGCCCTCTTCACGTTCAAAATCTACAATGCACTTCAAATTGAATCACCCATCCCCATTGGCTCTGTGGTCAGCTCTGAACTATGACGTCAGTGTGGGGTATAAAAGCACCTGAATTTCAACCACGCCTTCGGAGCGAGTTGGAGTTGGAACAGCAAGGAAGTGTTGACGCCGCCCAGCCTTCTCCGCCCAACATCCCTCAGTCCGCCAGGCAACACCTCCTTTTGACGAATTATTCAAACAGAAAATGTGGGCGGACTAAGACTCTGATAGGGGTGTGAGTTGCAATTCAAGTCGTTATGACACCTGGGGACTGAAAAGCTTGAATAGATGTGATATTGATCTGCTAATCAAAAACAACTTAAAACCAACACTCTAAGAGCCAAATACAAAACATTGAGGCAATCGGAAAGGGTTAGGGTTACTAAATCATTGACCAGAAGCAAAACTAAAAGGAATGAGCCAAGGAAGCAAACATTTTCAAAATAAATCTGTGAGGGAAGCAAACTATAAAACAGAACATGGAAGCATACAATCAATTGGGGAACAAATAGTTTCTTCTTAAAAATAAGACTGGGGTCCTGCAGGCGTTTTTGAGATTTAGTGTGGCGTGTTGATCAACAGTGTGCACAAGCAGAGGCATTACTCAAACTCGCCTAACCCTTCTATTCTAAAACATTACATAGTATTTAGCAATCACTGTTTATCTCTTACCTACATGAGCTCTTCAGTGTTCTTGGCCCATTCCTGGAGAACTTGTCCATGCCAGTCGGATTAAAACATGAAATGGTCCCCCAAGGCCAGCATATTCTGTATATATCTTGATCCTCTGACGTCTGTTATCCTGCAGTTGGACACATTTCTATCAAAACATTATGCACAGGCTTTGTTTTCCTGTTTCCTCTTTCCTGTTGTCTTGGAAGTTACTTATACTAAAACAGGTGGATGGATGGATGGATGGATGGATGGATGGATGGATGGATGGATGGATAAAAATATTTCCTCAACAGATCTTTTATTATTCATACTTCAAACTTTTTGACAACTTTATTGTTTTAATAACTTTTTTTGTCTTGTTACAATTATAAACTTTAATGTATTTTGTTAGTGTTTCTAAAGATAGATCAACACAAAGAAGTGCATACAGGTACAGCTAAAAATGTGAAAATTGTAAAAAGGTAAAAAAAAATGTAACTCATATTCATTAAACAGACTAATATATTTCAAACTTTTATTTTTGTTATTTTCATGATTATGGCTTACAGCTAATAAAAACCCCAAATTTAGTGTCTCAGAGAATCGGAATATACTTAAATACTTGAAACTCATAGTGTCACATCCTAATCAGCTAATTAACTCAAAACACCTGCAAAGGTTTCCTTAGCATGAAATGCTATCTCAGTCTGGGTCAGTAGGACAGGATCATAGTATAGACTGCTGACTGGACAGATGTCCAGAAGACAGTCTTTGACACAACAAAAGGTGATCGCAAAAGAACCTGGTAGTTATTCATTTCTTGTGTCAAGCTACTCCTGAACCAGAGACAGTGTTAAAGCCTGCGGTGAGGGAAAAAAATTAACTGGACTGTGTTTCACCATTTCTGCAGTTTTCTGGTGCAGTGTACTGATGCTTTAAAAACCATTAATCATTTTCTTTCACTTCAGAGTTGTGTAGTTTTTCATGCTGGTCCCTAGTCACACCATGAGCAAACTTATTGCCTTTTTCCCATCAATCTCTATAAGTTCATTAAAAGGTAAAACCTCTTGCTGCCTTGTTTTCTCCTGCCAAGTGGATCATCGAGTGCTGCCAATAGGTTCCCACCTCACCTCCAGGACAATTACTGGATGTGTGTTGACTTTCACATTTTGTCCTTCCCAAACCCATTACGGAACCTCCCGTCCAACCCTTTCCATTGACATGAGAGCCTTTTTCGGTGGATGGACGCACGGCTGCTCGTCGATCTAATGAAAGCATCTGTGAGGCGCGCCTCTCACCGTCTGCCGTTGAACCTGAAATAACAAGTCATTTCAGACGGTGACCCACAACTGATGCTGCACTCACACAATCTCCCTGCCCTTCATCTTCTACAGCAGTGTCAGTCAAGTTAGAAAAGCTGCTTCCAGCAACATCCTTAGAGTTATAGTTCCTATTCATATACAGCAGCTAATACCGTAGCTTTGGAGATTAGACTGATTGCCTTGCAAATTCAGTGTGTTATTACATTACTGAGGTTAGAGGGTAATTGCAAGCAAGCTAAATTATACATGCACTGCTTTACTGCAATCCCATTAAAGTGACTTGAGGCAAAAATATATTCATGTTGACATGTTTGAGGCATCTTGGCTGAGGTGAGATTTAGCAGCTTGCATGCATGAGCAAATTAAGTAAATTAACGGACCCTTCAATTACAGTTTATATAACAAATGAGCATCAATACCTCTGTTTTGAAAGGAGCTACACTGGCTGTTATTGATTTATAAGATTTTAAATTACATTATCTGTTACAAGGTGACATTCAAGCTATTTTTTATTTTTTTTAACCGAACACTATAATCCTATCTGTGACCTTAAAAATGTTAAATTAGGCATATAAAGGTTAAGTAAATCAATGTAATTCTTTTATTTAATTGTGCAGTGATATGAAAAAAATATCACGACATCAGTGACTGCCAGTCACATATTTGGAGTGTGGATATTTATTATCAATTTAAACAATACAGAAAGAAATCATGTAATATATCCATCGATCCATCTATTATCTATTGTGTCTATCCTATGCACGGTTTCAGGGGGGCTGGTGCCCATCTCCAGCCGTCATCGGGCGAGAGGTGGGATACACCCTGGACAGTTCACCAGTCCATCCAGATGTAATATATTTTTTATATTTAATTGTTTATAAACAACCTTCTTAATTTTTTTTGTAAAATTCTATAAATCCTTTCTGGTGAGGAATAAATTAGACACCCCACATTTATTCACACTTAAACGTGGAGGTGAATGTAATTACAACATCATCGCTCATTCTAAAGGTTTGTCCATTTTAAACTTTAGACATTTAGTTTTGTCCACTTCTGACTCTTGAAGTAAGAGCCAACATTTTGATTTGGTATTAAGAACTATCAAAGATCATAGCAGCTTATAGGTGAGGTCGTAAAAGCATCTGAAATCCGCTGATCCACTGTCTGGAAAGCAGACCCAAGATGCTAAAATAAAATTCCAATAACCCAAAAATGTTATCAGAGGATCTATAGCAGAATCTTGCTACTGTAGATGTGAAAAGGCATGTCTGTACAATCAGAAAGAGGTTCCACTAACTTTCATGGCAAATATGCAGGGAATAAACGTTTGCTCTCTGATAGAGCTTTTGCACCAAAAAAGAACAGGTGCTAGTTCAATGCTGGAGCCAGAGCCAGTTCTAAGTCGGTTCTTTTCCTCTGACGGTTCTGCGTTATGATGTCACCAAAAGCGTTCCAACGCAACTGTCTACACCCACGGGGAGGGGGGCAGGAAGCACGCAAACAGAGAAATTTAAACAATGGAGGAGTTCATTGTGCCCTTACAAGTGTTGCTTTTGTGCTTCCACACTTTGCTGGATTTCCAAAGATGTGTACATACGGTGCATTCCATTTGTAGTTGGAACTCAGAAATGCCAAAATCAGAGTAGGAAAAATCAACTGGAATACACCCCGAAGTCGGACTTCCCACTCGGAAAGTTTTCTTATCTTTTGCCCCGACTTTGACTTTTAATATAGCCACTCCTTGCATCAACAATAGTAGCTGTGGTGGAAAAATGTTTATTTTACAAGACACACTTGTATATTGTAAATCAATCTTACATGTAGAGTCTGTAACTAAACTTCTCAAAATAAAAGGGTTGTTTGCATATGAAAAGTACAGCTCAAAACTATGTTTTTAAGAGGTACTACCAACAATGGCTACATGGGCGTCGCCATATTGAAATCCCGACTTATCCGACTACGTTAACTGGAATGTTGTTTACCCGGGCGTGACACCAAACCCAGATCCGACTTATGAGTTAAATAGCATGCACAAATAGCATGTTCTTGGTGCACTGTCGGCATTTCATTGTTAGGCGCAAAGAGTGGTGACTATGTTTCCAGAGGAAGGTAAATATGCTACATCACTTCAACGTCCCCCTGTGGGCGGGGAAGAAAGCGGTTCTTAGCAAGCACCAGCTCTGGCCCAGCAAGGAGTTGGTGCTAGGTTAAGCACCAGTTTGGAACCAAGAAATGGGTGCTTTGGTGGTGAAAACCAAAGGACTGGTTCCAAGTCAGCCTGTGGCACCGAACCAGCACTGGAACCAGGTCGGTGGAAAACGTCTCTAAGAAAAACAAAAAGGCCAGATTGAAGTTTCCTAGAGAGAACGTAGACACAGACCGGGATTTTTGGGACAATGTTCTTTTGAGAGGTGAGTCTAAATTGGTATTATTTGGACACCAGAAAAAAGAACAGGTTTTACTTGAACCAAATACAGCATTCTAGGAAAAAGAAACTCATACCAACAGAGAAGCATGGAGCAGGAATGGTCGGGGTTTGGGTATGCTGTGCTGCAGCAGAACCTGGCCAGCAAATCATCTTAGAATTCACCATTAAGGTTGCTGTGTGGCAGGAAGATTTGAGAAAAAAAACAAAAACTGAAGAAAGCTTAGTTGGACCTGGACTCTGCAACATGACAAGATCCAAACCATACCAGTAAATCCCCCAGGGACTGGATTAAAATGATGAAATGGGGAATTTCAGCTTCTGAACTTATTCAAACGCTGTGGAGTTTCCTTTAAAGGTGCTGAATGTGCAATAAACACCTTAAATATTTCACAGTTGAAAGTATGAATAGGTTCTTACTTTTCTAATACTGATGTCAGAGCCTGGAAGATTTCACCAAGAAGTATATCATTTAAAGTTATCGCTGTGAGGAGATTGGGCATCCTAACCTTTTTTTTTGGCTAGAAATAAACATGTTAAAGTAATTAGGAATGACTGAGACAAACGCTGTGGATTTCTTTTCAGTGTGTTCCAAATGTAAATTTATACTTTTCCTTTTAAAACCATAATCCGCTTTCAGCATGAACTTTTCATGGATTTGTACTTTGTAATCTGCAAAAGTTGTTGCCTCATTTCTCTGGTGAAATAATCGTAGGAGGTTGAGGTAAAATCCACTGCTACTTGTTTTTACAGTACTGTAATACAAAAAAAACCACCATTAAATATTAATTCTTTGTAAAAGAAACAGATTTACGTGCACTAACACAACAAAAATTAATCTACAGTGATTGTCCAATTATTCAACCCTAATTACTTTTGACGACTTTGTTTGAGGATTGTCTTAAACCAACTAGCATTTTGTTTGCATTTGATAATTGTTGTTGAAGTACATACACTACAGCCTTTATTCAAGTAACTGGAGAGGTAAGGTGATGCAATGATTAACACTCATTAATTATAAGCTTTTATAATCTTTCCGTGAGCACCACTTGTGAGAAAGTTCAGATCTCATCTGACCTTCTGTTGTGCTTTACATTGTTTTTTCTGCCTTTGTGTGGGTTTTCTCCAGCCAATCCTGCTTGTTCCCACAGATTAAACATAACTATGGTAGATAACAGGGACTCAAAGTTTGTTGTACAAATGTACCCCTGTTTTCTTGCAGCAAGAAGGTACTTGGTTTGAATCCTGGTTCTTTCTGCATAGAGTTGGCATGTTCTCCCTGTGCATGCGTGGGTTCTCTCTGGATACACCGGCTTCCTCCCGTAGTCCAAAAATATGACTGTTAGGTTAATTGGTCCCTCTAAATAACACTTTAGATATGAGTGACTGTGCATGTTTGTCCTGTGTGTCTCTGTCTCACCCTGTGAGGGATTGGCAACCTGTCCAGGGTGTACCCCAATCCCCGCCTTTCACCCAATTTCTGGACATTGGTCACGAAAATGCATAATAAAAATAATAATAAAAAATACATAAGTGTTATAATCTATGACCTTAAAGACAAAAAGGTAAAGTTTGAAATAACATTTTATGAAAGTGATTTATCCCTGTTAAACCAATGTCAAGTTAACTCAAGTTCACTAAAGTGAGTATTTGATCAAAATAAAAAATAAAACATGCTACGATTTATCCACATCCAAATGCAGTTTCTGCAGTGTAAATGAAGAATCTCTCTTTTTGTCTTCTTTTAACGAATCAGATTTGACAAATCAGAAACTGCTTCATAAAAAAAACTGTTCAGTACAAAATTATTACGTCCAGCTTTGACTCTGCTTTATTTTGTAGATTACATTCTTTACTCAATTTATGGTGTTCCTGGTGTTACACCACAGACACTGTCATCTTATGTCCTAGATATTGCTTTTATAGATATTAATCTCTGTTTAGTGTAGAACAATTCTGTTCAGATTTGACCAGCATAAACATTTAACATTTTGAGCTGTGAATGTTCAAGAAATCTAAAACCAGCACTCATCTTTTTTTTGAAGATGCTCTTTTCTAAAGGATTACAGTGGTTTAAAAGTATGGTTTGAAAAAATAAGTATCTATTTGTTTAATTTGTTTAGTTCAACTTACTTTTGTATTAAAAGATTTTAAAAGGAAACAAATTATAGGTAAAAACCCACATGGCTTTTTATGTGATGTAATAATCTTTATGCTTTTGCCTGATTTAATTATTTTTATCAGAAGTTTCATATATTTGATCTATTTGACTTTTGTTTTTTCAGTCAAGACTCCCTCAGATTCAAACACAAAAGGGAAGCTGGGATATTAATGTCATCCCCTGTTCTCATGAAAATCTACCTTCTGTAGTCTGACATTTGATGGTTGCTTATAACACTTTTAAAGTAAAATGTTGACCAGAATGTACATTTTGTCAGTCAGATCACATTTATTTAAAAAAAATTAAGGTTGGTAAATGTTTCAAATGTGAAACCCTGCTCCTGCTGACGTGCTTACTGTCTCATTGCAAAGTTGCTATAAAGGGAAAAAGCCCAAGGGAACTTCAGCAGACTTTGACATGCTGCCACAGATCTGACATATTAAACCGGAGGCCGATTGTTTGAAGCAATACTGAGCAAAAAAAAGCTGCTGACCTCAACTCTGTGTCAGGCTGCTGGTGTCTGTTATTACAATATAATGGTAGGATGACATGAATCATAGGCTCAACCTTCGTCCATCAATGCCAAAACACTGCAGTATACTAAGATGAATTTAGACTAGTGACAAACACTAAAATTAATTTCACAAACATCTTAATATTATGTTGGCATTCAGATATATGTTTTCATTACAATCTTACCTCTTTACATTGAAGTGAGGGACAGTAAAGCTCTTTTCCATTATGGGTTTGTGAACGTTTTTTATTTATTTCTAAAGCTTAACTTTCCAGAACCAATAATCTACCTTGACTGTTTTCTGTGTGCTTCCATTGTGGAGTCTGAAACTCAAGCTGTTTAAATAGATTAGCTCCCCAGGTGCTAAGCTGCTCCTCCTCTGGTCTCCACCCAAAGCAACAGCGGAGTCCGGATTGTGATGAAAAACTCAAAACAAACGAATGCAGCATTAACCTGAAATTGTTTCATTGCGGTTGTGGTTTAAAGACATGAACTGTCACTCCCAATTCTGTCAAAACATGATTTTGTTTAAAATCGTTCACATCCTGACTACCAGGAACGAAAGGAATTACATTCAGCCATGTAACAAAATGTTGTCAAATTTGTAGAGATTAAATGATGAAACCGAAATAGAATAACTTCTAAGTTAGAGGAAGTGAGTTTGTTACAATCAAAGAAACTTCAACATTTAAAGCGTCCAAGATGCTTCTCATAACAGAACTTCGGCTCAATTTAAACTTAAAATCGATCAATAATCAACTTTCCAGGATATACGGAAGAGGGATAAAATGAATGGAGAGAAAAAAATCTGAAATCGAACTTTTTTAATTCTGACAAAAATGCCAGAATTTGCATTTGTGATTTCTGCAATCTGTATCTCAAAGGTCTCGTTCACTGTGTAGCCGTGTTTGTTCCATTTGAAATACAGTTGGTCACTCTGAGTTGCACATGCATACTGCTTGTGAAAATGTTCTTCAGGAAATAGGCTGAACAATGAGTGGATCAGAAAAAGTCTCTTCTACGTCAAACGGAAAAATTGTATTCATGGCCTTACCTACCTTGTCTTGAGACCGCCCACGGAAATGCTGTATTGATTATGCGGCAAGGAGAGACCAGAGCGCGTCTCTCATAGTAGAAGCTAACCATTAGCAATTCCACAACATGGCGGAAGACGTCCAGGCTTGTGTTAGTTGTGGAGACATCTCATCAATGTAGCTTTTTTTTTTTTTACCAAAGAAAGAAGAGCTGAGAAATGGTTGGAATTTGTCTTTGGAACACTACCAGCAAAGTAACTTAAGTTATTTGTTCAAAGGCAGCCTAAGAGTTGTGTTGCTGTTAGCCAATCAGAGGCGAGACGTTTGCATATCATGAATATTAATCAGTGTAATCTTAATAATCTTGCCTTTTTCCCCCACCCACTCCTCCGACAAGCTTCAACCCCCTGAAACAGGAGCGAGAGAGGATTTTGTTCTACAGAAAACGGCTCACAAGGCATTGATTAATACTAGAAACCACAGCGAAATTATTGAAAAAAGCAAATGAATGAGACCTTTAAAACAAAAGCTGTAAGATATTTTAACTTTACAAATTGGAACTTCTTTTAAAAAGGCTTTAATGAGAGCATTTCCTTTATTCAGCATGTGTGGCTGGGTTTAAATGTTAAATAAAAATGTGTAATTAAACTTTATAGCTTACTTTGTTCATGTTTTCTTTTAGATTGTTTCTATTTATTTCTTGTATGATATAGTCCTTTTGTCCCATTCTTTAGGTGTGGAATTGAATATACTGTATTACCTGTAGCTGAGAAATAATATAAACCCATCAGTTTATAGTATCTCACCTGGCTATTTAAATTGTTTCAGTTTGATTTGTTGTGATTGTTTTTATACTGTACTAATTTAAAGTATTAAAAAAATGTCAGGTGCAAACTTTTAGATTTTAGTTTAAGCAGTGGCTAAATCTTGAGTCACTGTGGATACTAAACATGGTTTCTACTGGGAATAAACTGACTAAAACCGATGTCAGTGAGCAATATACTGTAGGAGCTTTCCATCATGGAAGCACGCTGTGTTGCTTCTTTAGCAGTTTGTTTATGAAGCAGCCTTTAAAATATTGCCTTCCCCCTCTAAGAAACACTTGAATAAGTAAATAGTGAAAAAAGTACAACATACTCAGGGATAATCATTTATTGCTGTAACTTTCCACAGATAGAACTATTAGATTTCCATATAATTATTTCTGGAAAACATGAGGATGAAAAGAGGCTTTTTCTGTCCATCTCAGGTCATAACAACAGACACGAGACCAGAGACGGACTGCTGTTTTTTTGTTGTTGTTTTTTTTTAAATCACACAACCAAATACCAGCAGGAATCGTGCAACACGGCTTTCAACACAGCAGTCGCAGAAGGAGCAGTGAGCAGTCTAGACGAGGGCTGACCTTTCCGTTTCGATCTGTGTTCCACTACAGTTCGGGCGTTTTCAGAACTTATGCATAACATAAACTGACTGGTTACAAACACTGACCTTAAACAGCATTATACTCTCTGAACTTGGGCTCAGGGCTATTGCCAAATGTAACCTAGTATGCATATTTTGTCCTGTTTCCCCACCCACATTCACCTCTGTGGGCTAATTATCCATTAAAATGTGCTGTCATCTTTTCAGAATTATTTCATGAAAGTACAGGAAGCAGCTCATTTTCAATGAGCTCAACAGTAAAACAGTTTTGCAAATGCGATACTTCCATTGGAGATCTGTCTTTCATTTGCAAACATGTATTTGTTCCCATCAGCTCATCCTGTAATAGAAACCATCATCCTTCGTCTTTAGCTGGAGCGCAGCAGAGTAAAAACTTCTAAGTCTTGCTTCTTTGAATGACCCTGTTTGTCAAGTGTGTCGTGTGAAGTTAATGTCAAACACCTCTAATGTGAATCTCCAAACGCTCACACTTTGTCTGTTTTGTTCCTTCTGCAATTCCGCGCCACCTGCTGAGTTTTCCTAAGGATGTGACACCATCCCTGTTATGAACAAAAAGAAGAAGAAAAAACATTGGAAAACATTTTATTGTCCAAAACACTTGGTTCAGCTCTTAAATTTAATCTTTCAATGATAATCAAGTTGTTAGCCTTCATTAAAACAATTGAAAATCATCTGTCTTAGGAAACATTTTCAGACTTTTCAAGCTTTAAAATTTGAATAATTATTCCTTGAATTCCCCTTTTAAAGAACCTTCAAACTTAAATTTTTTTATTATTATTTTAATATTGATTGTAACAACAGATTTTCCTAAGTTTCAGTTTTAATTTGTCCAACCTTCTGGTCAACTTGTTGTTTAAAGGAGTCATGACCTGTAATTTTCACTTTTCCATGAGAAAAAAGGTATGTTATGATTGCCTAACGATTATACACTGCCCGGGAAGCCGATATTTAAAAGTGAAGCGTTTGTTTACCCCTGGGTTCGTCAACCAGCCCACGTGCACGCGCACTCAAATACGTGGTTTTAATTTCTGGCCGACTTGACGTCAGGCGCAGGATATACCATATATAGACATCGCAGACCTACCTATGCTACAGGAAGCCCGCCCTGCTCCTATCCCCCTCATATTCAGTCGAGCGCCGCCATTACTGAATTCTGTTGATGGGAAATCCAGCTCTTTTTGGAGAGCCAGTTCTTTTGGCTTTGCTCACCATAGAGAGCTCTTTATGCTCCTCAGATTTTCTGTTGCTTAAAGTGTATTTATAAACCAAAATTAATGCAAAACAATGTGTACCAAATGTACCAAAACAAGCAGGGGGGGGGGGTGAAAAAATAAAAAAAACGTTTCCCAATGACGAGCCGGCTCCGATCGTTTTGTTCGCGACCGACACATCACCGATTCGAAGTACGAACTCCACCGTGAAAGATGCAGAAAGTTTCTTCACGCAATGATGCATGAAGACGACATATTTGTGTCAGCCTTTTATTTTAATCAGCTAAAACCATTTCTGCCAGAAACGTAATGCACACGTGAGTTGCTCTGTTGTTGACTGCCAGAATCAAGATGGAAATATTTTTTCTATTTTTTTTACGCGGGAATCCTTTACGAATTTGGGACAATATCAGGCGAAGATGGCATCGAAGCTCCGTTTGGAAAAAGGGGCCATTCCAACAATCAGGGGCTTGCCTGCAATTGAACCGGAAGGCTGTGTTTTTATTGCTCTTCTGTGTGTAACAAACAGCAGCTAACTACTAATGTGGCTATTGTATGCTAGCGGGAGTAGTAGATATGGGTTAGATATGCTGAAGCGTTACCTGCGGTGTCAACCCCCCTCCTTCCTGCCACCAATCAACGCGCCCCTCATTTGCATTATTACAATGCCCGTCCACGAACAGCCAAAGTATCGCATCAGATCTCGCGAGACAATAATGCCTTTCAGAAATAAGGGTCAGAGGAGCTCTGTGTTTATTTTTTTCACTTTTTTTCAACTTTTCTTTTTTAGAAGGGCCTGAAAGACCATAATAGAGCGTGGGTATCCGAGATAATATTAGGTTATGACTCCTTTAAGTGTTATAAAACTCCCCCAAAATATAAGAAATATAAAATAATAATGGATAATACATAACTTTAAAAGCTGAGTAGCTTAAGCCTAAACAGTATTTTGGTCCCTAAGCCCTCACAATCATGCACTACAGCCTGATCGAGAGACAGAGAATTTGGCAAGGCAATTTTATTTGTATAGCACCTTTCAACAGCAGGCTAATTCAAGGTGCTTTACATGATTTGGTGATTAAAAAAAACAAAAAAACAAACATAGAATATAACATTGGAAATTTAAAAGTAAAAGTAGCAAATTAGCATGAAACACACATTACACATGATACACAATAAAGCAAGAGAAAGATCAATAAAGCAAGGGAGCATGAACACATTTGATTCATATGACATCAAGCATTTACTCGAAGGCAATTCTAAACAGATGGGTTTTTAGTCTCGATTTAAAGCAGTTCAGAGTTTCAGCAGCTCTACACTCGTCAGGAAGTCTGTTCCAGATGAGGGGAGCATAGAAACTGAAAGCTGCTTCTCCATGTTTAGTTCTGAGTCTAGGGATGTTTAGTAGGCTAGAGTTGGAGGACCTGAGTGGTCTTGGTGTTTGGTACCGTGACAACAGTTCTTCAACATATTTTTGTGCTAAGCCATTCAACGAGATTAAGAGATAATATAACTCGCTCAGCCTGCTTAGTGCTTACCCTGAGATATTTTACACAATTTACAGTAGAAGTCAGAACCTACAAAGTAAAAATTAAAGTAGTAACATCTTTCAATTCCATATGTAAGAAATTAAAAGTAAAACAGGGGATTTCTGCAACTGCAAAGCTCAAAATTGCTAAGGTCCAATGGTGGGGGGGTTACAATTGTAAAAAAAAAAAAAAGTGTGTGAAAAGTGAAAAATCTAAATTTTATCATTTAATTTATGTCCCCCAAAATCTGTCGCTACACCACATTGATAAGTTATGTAATTTCTTGGGGTTACATTTTTAACACATAACTGTATTTGTGACACACATTTACCTTATGTTTGTCTGAGTGCAAACATAAGGTTATGGTTTACAATTTCCAATTAATTAAAATATTTCATTTGTATGAGGTTAATGGATTTTTCTTTGAGTATCAAGTTTCTCTTGAAAAAATTAAGAATGCTGTTCTCATCCGAGCTGCCTCGTTTTTAGGATAAACATCCAACAGGTTTGTTCCGTGTTTTTCTTTCAGTAGAAGCAAGGTAGGAGTTTCGCGGTGTATTTGAGCTCTTCGACCCCAAGATCTTTGTGATTGATTTGTGTGGTTAATTTGTTCACTTTTATTCTCTCTCTGGGGGTTTGAAAATGAGTCACTCTTTTTCGCTTATTTTGAGATGCTTGGGATGTCTTTGAAGTGTGAATATTGTCTCTTTTACAGGTCTTTTACCATAATTCTACTCGTTTTCTTAAATGTTTTAGACTTAATGGCTTTGATGTTTCAGAGGAATCTGCCTGTGAAGATAAATATTTCAGATGTCATTGTTAAAATTTGGATTCTAATCTCCTGCAGAAGTTATGTAATGAAATCACAATACAACCTAGAGGTGGTTCTTACTGCATTCAAAGGTTTATCCCATAGCTGCTTACCCTGCAGGAGATTTATAGCAGGATTACTGCAGCAGGGCCTCAGAGGGATGCCTATGCTTGGCCCACCGTTTTAATCTGGGTATTTTGGCATTATTTACACTACTTTCAAAATGAATGAACCCTCGAAGGAATTTTTGTTCTGTTTTCTCATTTTTGACTGGGAAAAAGTGAAACCAAATGTTTTTATAAACTGTATAAAAAGACACACAACTGTTTTTTCCTTGTCCTTTGCTTTTAATGTTTAAGTTCTGTTAGGATTGCCAACAATCCCAGGTTAATTAGATAAAGCTGAATATTTACAATAGCTAAAACTACAATCGTTTTTTTGAATTTGTGAGAATTCACATGTTATTATAAGCTTCTGTTGGGTTAACTCACAACATTTGAGTTGAATGGAGGCATAGTTTACCTGCCGTTGTTTATTTCAAGGAAAAGCTGTGAACACGGTGTGATGGAAATATCTAACAAACTCAGCCAAGATACAATAGGGAAAGAACTGTGGACCCCCATGTGTCTGTTTGTGTGGCTGCTTGGCCTTTCCGTTCACTTCTGAGTATAATGCAGGATCTCTGTTCTTATTCATAGATTTCTAAATTTTGAAGCACTGGGATACATTCTAGAATGGTTATATCCATACATCCTTAGCGGGTCTCTGAGGTCCTGTTAGCAGGTTCTGCCGCTGTGCCACGTAGGAAGTTGAAGACTGAAGATGACGGAGCCTTTTGCGATAGACACAGGCCTCTGAAACTCTGTCAGGATTTGGGTGAGTGAGTGTGTTCTCCTTTTTGTGTGAGAAGGGTTATCAGCAGAGGGCGTTCCTGACACTATGCAGCCTGCACACCTGCAGCTGATTTCATCATCAAGCCACTGTGGATATAAAGAGCTTTTAGACAACCACTCTCTGCTGGATGATTAACCTTCGTGGTAGTCAATAGCCTCCTAACTTCCAGTGAAGCGTCTTGTGAAGATTCTCATGAATACCTCCAGTTACACTGCGTCCACTCTCTCTGCATTCAGGTCAAGATCGGTCATTTGAAAACCTCTCAGTAAATAACCACTCCAGATGAAGCTTACTCCATGCTATCCACTGCAGCTCAAGCGTCCTCAGGACTTTAGTCGCATACCCACTCTTCTCCGTGGCTCCCTGTCGCTTCTCAAATCTAGAGACTGACCTCAAACCACCACCTTTCAAAAAACAAGACTCCAGTCCGCCACCTCCACTCCCAAACCTGGTTTACCTCCTCCAATGTCTGCAAACAAACACCAACCACAAGACTGTAAGCTCACTCCCACTCCCAGAAACATTCTACCTCGTATCCTCTCACAAAACTGGAGCTCTTTCCTCTCCTCCACCAGAGGCTGCCTGGACCTGTTCGGGAAAACAGGCTTCTTCCGTTGCACATTTCACATCTGGTAAATATTGTAAATAAACCCCCTTTTACGTTTGTGCTCAGGAGTGATTCTGCATGTGGGTCAGGAAATTGCAATCATACAAGACACTGATAACTTTTATTTCAAAAAAATAAATGAAACCTATCTTTTTAAAATGGCTATTGCTTAACTTAATGCATTTCTTATGTTTATTACTTTTGTGTTTTCCATGTCCTGAAAGGTGCTAAATAAGTACAGTTTTCCTTATGTACTAATAAAAATTAAGTAAATAAACACAGTATTAACATCCAATATTGTCTAATAACACTGAACTAAAAGTTACAATTTCAGCTACGGTTTTTGAAATGTCCCTCTGACCTTGCCCACGGGACAAGGGCACTTGATACATTCCAACATTCTCCATGTTGTCCCTCATCCACAGATCAAAAGGTTGATCATTTGGCATGAATATATGGAACTGTTTGATTTTGCTCTTTTTCTATCAGAAACAATCCACATTTTTCATTATATACACAGCTACAGAAAATTTTTCATGTGCCCTAAAGGCTTTTCATATTTTATCACCTAGCAACCACAAACCTTAATGTATTATATTGTGGGTTTTATGTGACAGACTAACACAAAGTAACAAATAGTTATGAAAGGGAAGGAGTACGATGGTGTTTTGCAAACATTAATCCGAAGACGGGTGGTATATGAGTCCGTGTTCAGTCCCCTTTACTCCGATACCCTTTAAATAAAATCCAGTTAAGCCAATTAGCTTCACATGTCGCCTGATTTGTGTGCACATGCCAGAACACAAACAGAGAAAAGGTGGCTTGTCTTGTTTAAAGTTGGACAAATTTAAGATGAAGCAGTAATGAGTTCTTCCCTGTGTTTGGACAGTCAGCGTAGAGGAGCCTCAATACAAACGTAATCATATTTAGGACAGAAACACGCCACATCCCATCAGCCAGAGAGGGAGTGAGATGCTGGGCTGATCCGTTTTGTCGCTTATCCAGATTGTGGAGTGGGGATATCACCTCACACACATAAACAATATCGCCCTAAATCTAATTTAGTTAATATGATAAAGATTAAATTAGAATATGAGTCTTTATTGCCAAAGGCTGATCTGTAATGTCATCTTTAATACCTCTTTTTATTTGTATCAAGCATTTGTAATGATACCTTCAAATAGTTAGGGGATATTAATCCACAAAGATATGTTTTGCGAATAAAAATCTGCCATATTTTTAATTATTCCCTTTAGAAATAAACATCTGAATTACCCTGATATTATCTTTATGATCAGGATCATTAACTACAGCTCTTGTCACACTTTACTAAATCCCACATCGTTTTGACACCATGAGAGAAAACATATGACAGCTTGATTTCTGAATCCCCTCCAAGGACGTTATTTACCCAGCAATATGTAGGCGGTACTATACTGGTGCAAAGGATGTTAACAAGCAAGAGTAAAGCTTTATGTTAGGGAAATAACAGTAAACACATGAGGTTTCATTTTTATTGTATCCACAAATATGAGCCTTCTGCGTTTCTTTCAGAAGTTTGAACATATCAGGGCTGTGCATCTTAAATCTCTTATTTAATTCTTATTCAATCTGACATCATACACACTATTTTCTATCATTGTAACAGAAAACTGATCAGTTCAGACTATTTTTGAATGCTTTACATTTAAATTGTTATTTACCATCAGGTGATAAAACCTCCACTCTTATAAATAAAATAAAGCACATAAATTGCTGTGAAAAAGTATTTGCCCCCTTACAGATTTGCTTTTTAGTTACTTAAATTTTGCTTTTGATTATGCAACAAACTTTAATATCTGACCATGATACCCAAACTAAATTAAAAAAGCAAGATAAAGTAATTGCCCCCTAAACTTAACAACCACTTGTGTCGCCCTTTTATATCACCGTGGAGGAAGATTTACCCACTCTTCTTAGCAGAATTGTTTTAATTCTATCACACTGAATTGGTTTGAACCACGAATAGCTTGTCTACGGTCATCCAACAGCATCTACATTTTATTTAAAGTCTGGACTTTGATTAGGCCACTCAAAAGCTTTTGCTTTGTTTTTTCAGCCAGGCAGAGGTGAACCTACCGGTGTGCTTTGGATAATCTTCCTGCTGTGTAACCCAAACACCCTCAATCATAAGGTAAACTGATGGCTGAATATTTTACTTCAGGATTTTCTTGTCGAGAGTTAAAACCTTTAAACATTTAACAAAATGTAATGTAGTCTGTCCAACATCGTTAGACCTGAAAAAAAGCTTTCAACAAATGTATAAGGAGCACTTTTTTAACAACATGCTTTCTGTTTAGGGATAACAAGTTATAATCCAAATAATATCCTGAGTCTCTTGTTTTTAAATCTGAGTTCAGAGTCTTTTAAAATTTGATTAAGTAGAGTGTAAAGTCATTCATTTTGTGAAGGGAGTGTCTGCCTCTGGTAAACAATTCAGACCATTTATATTCAGGATAAATAGAATTTGCAGTTCAGTTTTACTTTAACAGAATGTATTTGAATGAAAACCATGTCTCTATGTTCCTGTACTAGACACTTTGGCTTTTATTGAATTTGCATATCCTAACTTCTGCATTATACAGTAAGTGCCATCCGCAAAGTGATTTATTTCCAGTTTGAACAGTATTTATAATGATTACAGCCGATTGCCGAGTCTGCAGAAACCATTTGTTGTTATTGCAGTAAATAAAAAGCATTTTCAGGCCCATGTGCAAACAGAGTCTGAAAATGCCCATGCAAGGGGAAACAGTTAGGCTGCATCCTGTTATCTGTCTTCTCTGGGTTCTGTTTTCCTGACAAAGCGATAAAAGCTTCAGAGCATAAACTGGAAAAGGTCTCAGAACAGCGGTTGTTTAGTACAAACAGATGAATCATCTTACCTGGCTTTTCAATTATATAGGGTTAGATTCTCTTTGGATCTTTGACCCAAAGTGTCAGAGAAAATTGTCAATTTCACACTTAGGGTAAGAGGAGATGAGAGGACGCTGGCGTCGTGTGCTCGCCGCTTCTCAGCCTGCTAAAAACTGCTAAAACTGCTCAACTGCCATTACTTTTCTGTTCTACTGATAACAGACATTGAGCCAACTGTCCAGCTTCGTTAAAGCTTCGTCAAGGCTCGGATGTTCCTTACCTGAAGCCGCCCTTTGAGTGGTGAGTGATCTGGAGCTATTTCATCGCCTTGAGATATAGCTGGGGATCCTGTCAGCCGGATTGGTTCAGTAAATCGAACATATCGATGGTATAAACCCTTGGACAGTCACAATACATTAGCTGGCTGAAGTTCTTTCGCACACCGAGCTGCGCGGGTCCGTGGCTAGGCTAACCGTCTTCTACTACCACCCACTGTCCAGAAAACAAATCCTGTACGATTCACATGGGCTCCCTTCACCTCGACTGTATGCCACATTTGTCCCCTGGGCTATGCCGGACACTGTCACTTATCCTGGTGTACATTGTCTTCATCCATCCATGTTTACCACCGGACCCCTGGATAGCTGCTAATTGTAGCATCACAATGACCCCTCCATCCACCATGTTCCGGTACCTACCGAACCAACTCCTGGAACTTAACACTCGTCTCGCCCCACTAAACATCTCTGCCCTCAAGCAACTGGGCATTCTTCGCCGACCCCGCTACGTCCATAGAGCATCACGGCGGCATTTTGTTTACCCCGAGAGCAGGACCGGGAGCTCGATTCCTAGCTTGTGGGCAGCTGCTGGTACTGGCGTTCACCAACGGCGTCATCGGGTGCGTCATCAGAGCGGTTGTGGCTTAGGTCTAAAAACCTACAACCAACCACACCCAGCTGGAGGAAGCATGCACTGCGCGCTTTGAGAACGCAGAGTGGACCATAATGTGCTGCACTCTCTGGTAAAGTGGACTCCATTCTCAATTATTAAAATGGAACTGTTAAATTGCCAATCACTTACAAACAAGGCATCCCTTATCCACAACTATATACTTGATCAGCAGCTTGATCTCATGTGCCTCACTGAGACCTGGCACAAACCAGAAGTGTTTTCTGCACTTAATGAAGCATGCCCCCCTGGCTATACATATCTGGAGAAGGCCAGGGGTAGTGGACGTGGAGGGGGTTTGGCAGTTATTCATCGCTCCAATCTGCACCTATCCTCTGTGACTTTGCCAAAGTTGTCATCATTTGAATGCCTGACTTTTACATGTCAAAATCCCATTCCGCTTACAACCATCCTCATATACCGGCCACCTAAACCACACCCAAGTTTTATTTCAGAATTAACTGAGCTACTCTTGTCAGTGTGTACAACATCAAACAATGTGCCAATTCTTGGAGACTTTAATATTAATGTAAACTCTGCCACAAGTGAATGCACCGCAGAACTGCTACAACTACTCGATATACTCAGTTTCAGACAGCACGTCACAGTCCCTACCCATACAAAAGGGCACGCACTGGACCTCATAATAACAAATTTCTCTGTCAACAATGTTCATGTTAATGATCTAGGCATATCCGACCACAACGCCATATCATTAGACTTCTCACTTCCGACTTCACTTAATAAGCCTAAACATCAAATTAGCTTCTGGAAAATAAATGACAAAAACCCTGAACATCTGTCCCATGACTTACAAAATCTTTGCATATCTGCCCATCACTCTGCCCCTGACGCGCTTGTTGACCACTACAACACTGGACTGTTGGAGATACTTGATGCCCATGCGCCTCTCAAGACACGGACTGTAACATTCACACGCTCTGCTCCTCGGTACACTGGTGCGCTGCGTAGACAGAAGGTGGCTGGGAGGGTTCTTGAGAGGTGCTACGTTGCCTCTGGGCTGACTGTCCATAAAATTGCCTACAGAGAGCACCAAAGATCATATGCTAAATCACTTGGTCACGCACAGTCACAATACTATTCCAACATCATCAGCAATTATCCAGGAAACTCAAAACAGCTCTTAAAAACAATAAATAATCTTCTCAGTTCACCAGCCCAGAGACAAAATAACAGTACCGACGATCAGTGCAATAAATTCCTTGATTCATTCTCCACAAAAATCACTACCATCCGCTCTAACCTAACACCTGGTAATGTCACGCAGTCCATTCCCCTAACCTCAGCACCAACTTTCTCTCATTTCATCCTCCCCACACACAGACAGGTTGAGACTCTCATACACAGCATGAGACCCTCAACGTGTTCACTGGCCCCCTTCCCACTGCCCTGATTAAAGCAAATATCATTTCCTTAAGCCCGCTCATCACCACCATCATAAACTCTTCCCTGCAATCTGGCCACCTTCCAACCTCACTAAAAACTGCACTTATTAACCCCCGGCTTAAGAAACCCTCCCTTGACCCTGGTAGTCTGTCAAATTACCGGCCCATTTCCAACCTTCCATTTCTTTCCAAAGTCATTGAAAAAGTAATCGTCACCCAAATCCACAACCACCTTCACTCACACAGCCTCTACGAAAAATTTCAGTCTGGTTTCCGCTCCGCCCATAGTACAGAAACAGCCCTGGTCAGGGTCACCAATGACCTGCTGGTGGCTACCGACCAGGGCTCTCCATCCCTCCTCCTGCTCTTGGACCTCTCAGCTACCTTCGACACCGTTGATCACACCATCCTTTTTTCACCGTCTGCAACACTACATCGGCATTTCACACACAGCACTTCAGTGGTTTCAGTTCTACTTGACTGATAGAGTTGAGTATGGTATGTGGCCTTAGGGGGAGCCAGGTCGAGGCCCCACACCGTCACCTGCGGAGTGCCCCAAGGGTCGGTTCTTGGCCCCACTCTCTTCTCCATCTATATGCTCCCCTGGGCTACATCATCAGCAGGCATGGAGTTGCCTTCCACTGCTATGCTGATGATACTCAGCTCTATATCAGGTTGGACCCCACATCCCCCACATCATCACTCATCACATTAACTGCTTTCCTGGAGGAGACAAGGGCATGGATGATTGACAACTTCCTCCAGTTAAATAGCTCCAAAACAGAAGGCCTCCTTATTAGAACCCCACATCATCTCCGGTCCTCCCCCCTGACTGTTTACTCATTTGCTGGCCATGATATCCCTCTCACATCCTCTGTAACAAACCTGGGGCTTCGATTTGACCCCTACTTATCATTTAACACTCACATTCAACACATCTGTAAGACTGCATTCCATCACCTCCGGAACATTTCCAAACTCCGCCCCTCCCTCCCCCTTTCCGATGCAGAGAAGCTGGTTCATGCCTTTGTCTCCTCCAGGCTCGACTACTGTAATGCACTCCTCATCGGGATCCCTGGCAATAGCCTGCAGAGGCTGCAGTACATTCAGAACTCCGCTGCCAGGGTCCTGATGAGGGCGCGCAAATCGGAACACATCACACCCATCCTCCATAAACTTCACTGGCTCCCTGTTAGGTTCAGGATCGAGTATAAGATCTGCCTCCTGACCTATCAGTGTGTCTAGGGCAGGGCACCAGTGTACCTCAAAGAACTCATCAATATCCACAATCCAACCCGACATCTCCGCTCCTCTGACAGGCACCAACTCCAGGTCCCCTACACAAAACTCCGCACCATGGGAGATAGGGCCTTCAAGGCAGCTGCGCCTCGACTATGGAACGCCCTCCCTAATCACCTGAGGGCGCCACAGTCTATTGATGTTTTTAAAAGTAAATTAAAGACCCATTTATTTTGTATCGCTTTTCCTTAAAGTCTCATTTGTGCATTTTAAATGCTTTATGTTTTTTTTAATCTGTTGTGCCTGTAGCACTTTGAGATGTGTTTTCATGTGTAAAGTGCAATACAAATAACATTTATTATTATTATTATTATTAATTTCGAGGCTTTTATAATTGCCAAATTATGCTCAACGGGGGTTTCCAACTGGGATCAACAGGGTGGAATGTGTTCAGGTCAACGTGGTGTGTAATCTGCTTCCCATGGCACTCCGTGTTCTGCCTTCTCAGCTGTGAGCTGCAGGCGAGGTTGTGGGTTTGTGTGGATGAGTGTATGGCAGTGTGTTGTTTGTCATCTGTACCTTGATGATGTGAAAGCAGCGATGAGCTCGATCCTTTGCAGCCTGTTGCTAGGTTTCCTAGCGCTCCACCTGGCAAAAGATAGACCCAGCAGATGCTTTTGTCTCAGGAGACTCTCCAGCTAAGAACTTTGAACAAAAATAGGAAAGCATAATGTTTTAACATGCTGGTACTCAAGGTATATGCAACTCTGAATCTGAAAAAAATTAAATCATAGAAGGTAAATTTCCTTATTTTCCTTCTTGTTTTTTTCATTACAGACCATAAAAACTTGAAATATTTTATATTTAATCCTATCTGCTTCTTTTGATTTAATACTATATGTCACTTTCCATTGAGGAAGCAAGTAGAGCTTGTAGAAATATTTTTTCCTGAAATCATTATTCTGTGCAAATGTCGCCATGAAGGCTGGGCTGGTTGCGTTACCAAAAGTTATGAGTCATCCCTCTGCTTCATATTTCACTTTCAAGCAGCCAGACTTTCTTGTAATTTTTCAAAGTGGTCTAATCATAGATCCCAGACTTTCTGAAGGTCTTTCGATGTTTGCTGATCTTCCAGTAGCTGACCCTTTTCAGTTGATTGTTTTCTCTTCATAGTTATTAAGCCACCTAACTCTGACCTATGAGTCATTCAGGCATTAAACTGCTCCTAAACCCAAGTAATAAACCAATGCTTTGACATATAACAGACAACTAAAAGCACCTATTTAAATTGCAGCCTGCCCCAGCATGCAGTTTGTTCCAACACATTAAAGGTCTCATTCACTTGTTTTTTCAATAAATTTGTCTTCATTTGCCTACTGTATGAATGAATGCCTTATGAGTCGTTTTCTGTGGGGAAAAAAATTCTTGCGTCCTGTTTCAGGGGGTTGAAGTTTGTCGGATGAGTGGGTGTGGGGAAACGAGTCGTATTATTAATATTCATGATGTGCAGACGTCTTACCTCTGATTGACTTACCACAACACAACTTATACGCTACCCTCGAAAAAATTAGTAACTTGGTGTTATACTTCACTGGTGGTGTTCCAAAGACAAATCTCAACCGTTTCTTTGTCAGTTCTTCTTTCTTGGGTAAAAAAAATCCAGCGTTGATGTGTAATCTCTACAAAAAACACAGGCCCATTGTGTTCCGCCATGTTGTGGAGTGGCTAGGTAGGATTGGCTTCTACAAACAGAGAAGCGCTCTGCTCTCTCTAGGCTGCAAAATCCATACAGCCTTCCCATGGTCAAGAAGGCCGATGCCATGAATACAAATTTTCTCTGTGACGTAGAAGAGACTGTTTTTTTTCTGACTTGCTTGGTTTTGCTGTCCATTTTCTTTCTGTGGCTAATGCAGACAATGGGGGTTGGAGAAAATGTTCATGTCCAGCATGCATATGCAACTCAGAGTGACCGATTGTATTTTAAAAAGAAAAAGTATTACGCGATTTCTCTGTGAACGAGACCTTTAAGGTATATTTATGAAAAGATAAAATATAATTTTTCAGGTAGAACATAACGTAATGTACGATTTACAACCTTGTCCTTATTTTGCATTACTAGAGCAGTTTATTACTTTTATCCATATGAACAGGGGTTCGTTTTCATTATGTTATGTGGTTTAGATAATGTCATACACGTTCATTCATCTGAATAGTATGTGTCAGATTAATGTCAGCAACAAACTTACAAGATTTATAAATTGTTGTGTTCTCTTAAACATGATCAGATACATCGTTTTATTTTTTAACTTCACTTTGAAAACCGAGGTCCCACATTTTAGGGAAAGGCATAAAGAAAGGTTCCCAGGTAAAAGTTACATCATTTTCCTCTTAGGTGAGAAAAGCTTTTATCAAGGCTAAAGTGATATTACAACTTTACAAATTCCCTCCTTTGACTCCGAGAGATGTATAGTAAAAAGTATGAGTGTCAAACTTCTTGATTTTTCAATTTCCTCCCTTTCTGTTCATGTTGCATCTCTGGAGTGTTGTGACGTCTGCTCTGGAGAGGTGTTATAACGCTGATTGCAGTGTATCAAGGGGAATGGAAAGGTGAATCATTGCTCTACGGCGAATAACTCCTTTGTGACTAACATCTGAACTTTCTCAGCTGTTGTGGGAAATTGACTACCAGGGGTGTTTGAGCTACAATAAGTGTAAGTCGCCGGAGTGGATTTGCCCATTTTGAAAGCAGCAATCATAATCACACAGGTTAAATAAAGCTAATGCACCTATTTATTATAGGTATAATCACGGCTCATGTATGTGCTTCTGTTTCTATCATATTCCTGGATATAGTGCAAGGCGTGGTCCTTTTCAAAGAAACCACTTTTCCTTGAATAAAGGTCAATACATTTCCCCAAGAATATAGAAATGTCTTTGTCAGGGCTGCAAGAACAAGAACTTTTCTCTTTGGCCAGGACATTTGTACTTATAAGTTTTAGTGCAGAGTCCCTGGAAAGTCTTCATAGCTCTCTTCCTCTGCAACACACCCATATTTGTCAGACACCAAACAAGAAAAAGGTTTTACAGTACCTAGAATATGTATCAGAAACAAGCTGCAAGAACAGATTGGTGTCATTTTGTTCTTGCACAAAACAAATCTCACTGTTCTTGTATGTACTGGTCTTCAGGGAGGATTTATAGTTCTTTAAAATACATAGATTTTTTCCTCACAAACATTACAATTTGCCAACTTAACAAAATAATATAACTAGATGACGGATAACTGCTTTGCTGTCAGATGTGTGTGATGTTTAATTGATGTATATTATAACTTCAAAAAGTTTCAGAACTCTTTCAGGGAAAATAAAAGTCAAAGGAGAGCAAACTAAAACTCTGAAACTCTGCGCTCCATTGCAAAATTTCATGCAATGATTGTTTTTGTTCTGCCGTGTAAACCCAATGAGCTTCTCAGGGTGAGAAAGGCATCATTTATCTGCAAGACAAAATAGGTAACCACTCTTTCTCTCATATTTCGAAGGGCTCTTGGGTAAGTGAACCAATGATGCCAATTTTGTAGTAATCTAGTAGAAGTGGACTGGTTGTGCTGCAGAGGTTCTCTGAGAGTTTAAACTCGGGTCAGACTCTTCATGTTGCAGGAAGCTGAGGGATCTTATGGTTTAGTGATCATATTTAGGTGTTTTTGAGCAACAGACCCAGTGTGGTTGAAATTCTGAGGAGTCCTGATGAGATGAAAACGATCAGCTGGTCCCAACAAAGTTTATTACTTGCAGCAAGGAGAAGTCAAAAGAGACTCTACAGTTATTACAAAGACATGAGTATATATCTGTAAGTCATACACCTGAACAGCTCCCTCCCATCTCCACGAACCAGTCAACAATGGTTCCTTAGTTAGTTCTAAAGAGAAAACAACTCATTAGGTATTTCCGTGCAGCTGCAAGAGCTGAACATCTCCAAGGTCAGAAGATAAATCTCAATTGATAAAATTAACAGTTCTGAGTGAAGGAGCTGAGAAGTCAGACACAAGTAACAGGAACCCTTTCTGAAATACATATTTTTAACTGAATAAACACATTTTATGAAATGAAACAAATCAGTGAAACAATAAACATAGAAATTCCTTCTACACCAGAAGGTAAAGCCTTTAACAAACTCTCTTCTGCTCCTCTTGGGGGATCTCAAGGTGCTTAAAGACACAGTCCCTCCTAAGTGTTTTATCCCTGTACCAGGGTCTCCAATTTCTGAAAAACCTCCAAAGCAAAGAAACTATGAGGTACAATAATCAAATACTAAAACCGTCTCAGCTATCTCTTGCAAACTAAACAGCAGTCATGAGGGTTCATAGAAGGCTGCCCCATACTATTATTTTCATTATTTAGGCAATTATTCGTTCTTTTTGTTTTGTATTCTACAACAGGAAAGAATATGTTTTTTCTTTTTTTTTCTTTTGATGTCTTGGACTTTAATCAGGTTATTAAGGAAACTGTTTCTTTAATCATCTTTAATAAAGGTCAGGTGATGCACATTTCAAAACATTCTAAAAAATGTTTATCGTCAAATTACGCTCCTCTAGCAGCTGCAAAGCCCTCTGACAATCGAAATAAGTGATCCACTTAATGCTATATAGGAATATAACATTTGTAGGAAACCTTTATCTGTGTAAAAATAACATGTTCATGAAATGGAAGATATGAAAATCTGCAGAGGTCATGATGGTTAGAAAGGGCATCTACACTGCAGTAAGATGTGGACAACTAAAAATGAATGGAAAAATTATCAGATAAAAACTTGCCTGCATACCATCATTTTGATGAAATAAGTATGATGAGTGAAGGAAGATGTGGGCGAAACTAATTTATAGAAATAACAGACCACCTGTGAGGAATTGTTGAAGATAGAGCACACAATGGCCTTCTGGGGCTGTTAGTGGCACATGTAATGACATCACCTCTTCAACAACACTGATACTGAAAAAAATAGACTCATTGCAATGATTATCTGCCAGAATAATTGCTACATTGCACAAAACAATGAATAGACCGTGAGTGTCAGAATTTTAGCAGCCATATTTCAGATTTGTTTTTATTTAGTTAATATTCTACTGTCCCGTAACAGCTAGCTGTGCTGCAGCACTAATCCTACACATCTGTTTTTATGTCCTTTAGCCACCACAATGAACATACCACATCTCCTAATGCCAATCTTTCATACCTTTTCAGAAGAATCTTTTATAACTGTGAAATTATGTTTAACCAGACTTTAAAGTATCTGGATTTAATCAAAGCTTATGTGTTTTAAGAAATTTTCTCAGATACTTCCAATTTGTTTACTCATTCATGGTCTTTAAACTCAACATGTCCATGAGTGTCTGACAACAGTTTTGACTATTTTTCCATTTATTTCTATAGAATCTGATTAGATGCTTAACCTTCTTTAAAGTAAAGTTTCTTACTTTGTTTCACTTTGGCCTTTTTGGCTCCTAGCTACAGCTTTATCATTAGTGCCCACACGACCACAGACTAATTATGGGATGTCTTTAGTCTGAGGAGTCTGACGGACAAAACTACTTGTGGTGTTTTCTTTACTTTGATGCTTTAATTTGCACCTAACAGGCCGATGGGATGGCATTCCTGTGACATGGAGGTCAGAGACAACAGCCCTGGATTAAACGACGAGAGCAGATGACTGCAGTAACTGATGGTAGTTGTCTCAATATCTAAGATTCCACAGAAGTGTCAGTTTGGAGTTGTTTGTGTTTGTGTGGTGCTTTTCCTCTGTGCTACCTTTAGCCCACCGTTGTCTTTTCAAGCTGTTGCCTTATATATTATGTATTATTAGGCCTTATATCTATCTTTTACACCAACACCTTCCATGTGTGTACTCCTGGAACCTAACCTTAAAGTTACTTCCTGGTTTCCTCCATTACAACTCCTGCACCAAAACTACCCGGATCATTCTCCGGATCAAAACCGGCTACCTTAAGGTTCCTGTTTGCCCTCCAGCGCTCTTCTTGCTTCCACCTGCCACGTTACTTTTACTCCAACTTCAGCTCCAACTCCCCCATATGATCCACCACACAAACCAGCACCCCGAAATCTGCTTATTTGTCCCTGGTACTCACTTTTCTTAAACAACCTATTTGTTCCTGAGCCAAGAACCTACCTGGATCAAGACTTCCACCATTTGCTCGTTCTTTCTTAAAATAAACCTTTTGAACTTTTAATCTTTGTCTCCTGAGAGTGTCTTGCATGTGGGTCAGAAGTCTATCAATCTTGTAAATACCAACTGCTTGTTATGACATAAGTGGAAGGGAAATAAATTCACTGAGCGGTTTTAATATCCTTAATCTCTTGCAGATGAATAAGGGAGCAATCATGTTTCATGCAGCTTTGCAAAACTGGGAGACTTGTGAACCTGTCACAGAGAGAAGACCCTGCCACCTGAGCTTTCATCTTATTTATCAGCCTGTCAGGTGTGTTGCATACAATATAATGATCCTCGTCTTTATCTGAAAGGAACTAAAACCCAGCTCTTGACTAATGATGGGGGCACTCACCCTTTCACTGTTGATCTTAAAAAACCTTCCAGTCTCCATGAAAAGACAGATTATGTGACATATTTTCGACCTCAAATCAGAGCACAGTAAATCAGTTTTTGTGTGCTCGAACCAAGAGCGTAGGTTTGTTTTTAAAATTGGTGGGGACAATAACCATAAACATGAGTGTGGTTTGAAGATAGGTGGGGACAATGAGTAATCATTTATATATAGGTATTTATCCTTCTGACATTTTATTATTATGTAGGCTTACACTGTGGTGTAAAAACAGGTGTAAAAATTGAAAGTCCGTTGTGTTTTATTTTGTTTTTCAAACGGCGCTGAAAACCATCATTAGACTTTTGTCTGGGAAAGATCATGTTTATCCACATCGTAGCACAAAGAATAATGTTGGCCACATTAATAATATGTTCGCCCCAGGAGAAGAATGTGCAACAAACAAAACGCATTTCCCTTGCAACCCTCGCCGTTCTGTGCGCAGAAACTTTAACTGTAACTTCACTACAGTTCTGCATAAAATAAGAATCAGATGTGCAACATTCCAGAGAAATAAAAAGGGAAATAATTTATTGTAATACGGGGTCACGTTATTTTTTCTTTTTTTGTCACCAAAATGTATGTGACAGTTACAGTTTTTGGCAAATCGACCTGAAGCAAAGTGGCCGCACCCAGGAAGGGCCATTGGAATGCATTGGGACTGAGCAAAAATTCAGAGGACGGCTGGATTCTGCCCTCTATTTGTAAAGTCATATCTCATAAACGATGCTACGTAGAAACATGAGCCTTGTGCCAATATAACTTCAGACCTTCCTGACGCTCATGATTCAAGAATTTTTTTGATACCTGTTACCGTTTCTCCATAAGTTTTGTTTGTTCGAGTGTAACAAATCTGCTCTTCGCTAATACAGCTCAGATTCAAAAATGCCAAAATCATGCTCATTTTTACAAAATCACTGCTCCTAGACAGATTGAGGTACACACATGAAACGAACCATAATTCTTCATCAAAGCCTGCTGATACTCACAGGGAAGGAATAATTTCGATAGGCCTTATATTTTCCGAGTAAGAGGATGTAGTTCGGGACCAAGGAAGGACAGATGAATGTTTCCATCAAATTTATCAACATATTCGACGTCATTTTACGGCTGTAATATTATATTTTCAACAAATTGAGTGGTTTGAGAGCGTTCCCCTATCTGTTCCGATAAAAACGGTACCTTGGTGACGTCGATACGCCTTATGGTTCTTAAATTATTAAGAGTAGTTCGGAAGCTGCGTTACCTGTTAAAACGGCTGAGAAATTAGGAGACATAAGTGAGGTGCTGCACTTAGACTGTCTCCCCCAGTCACAGCCGGCGTGTGATTGGTCGAAAAATTGCAGGCTTTTTCATGGCTTTAGGTGGAGCTCCCTCTTGTGGTACAAAAGAGAATTACTATACATTATGGCCTATGCTGTAAAACTGACGTTTCAGGGTTATTGTAAGACATCTCAAACAACTTGTAGATTTAATACAAATCAGTTCACCAGGACTTTTGATTACTCTGTAAAATATGATGATCAATACAGTCTCATAGGTACTAGGCAGGCAACAGCGGCCATTTTACTGTTCCAACACCTGGAAAACAGTGATTACTTTTTAAGGGCAGTTACACAGACTTGTATGTTTAGGGGATTGCAGGGATTATAAATGGAGTAAGATATTGTTAGCTAACTTGCTATTGCTATCCATTATACTAACACTAGCATTTAAGCTAACATTAGCATTTAAGCTAATTTTGACTTAATAGCTAAAGTTAACATACAGAATGGATTGAGATAGTTAACCAACATGTTAGTGTTTGCCAACATCTGTGGCGTTTAAGCTAACATTAGCATTTTAGCTAACATTAGCATTTTAGGTAATTTTAGCTATCATTTGGTTTTTGGGTTGATTGTAACATACTGAATGGTTTGAATTATTGTTAACCAATATGTCCATGTTTGCCAACATGCTACCAATAGCTTTTTTACTAACAATTGCAATGTAGCTCATTTAAGCTAACAATAAAATTTTTGCTAATTTTGACGTAACTGCTAAAATTAACATAATGGATGGATTTAGTTACTGTTAACCAACATGTTGGTGTTTACCAACATGCTATCTCTAGCATTTAAGCTAACATGAGCATTTTAGCTAATGTTCCCTAATATTAGTATTTTAGCATACTGAAAGGATTGAGTTCATGGAAACGAACATGTTATTGTTTTTTTATTTTCTTTATTTTTTTTATGAACTTTATTTATATTTACATTATTACAAGGCAAAGACAATACAAGAATACTCAATAGAAACAGTGTAAAATCTGAGCACAAAGTTAGAACAGAAAAAATAAATGAAACAAAGAACCTAAATTAAATCAGGGTATCTTACTTGTAGAAAATTACATTCATCATCAGAAAAATAAAGGTATTATAAAGGGGAAAACAAAATAAAGTATAATATACCATCTAGTTTTCCACATGGGACATTATTAGTACTTTTAAATGTTTTCTATATAATTATATAATTGTTGGGCTTTTTTGTTGTTACATAACTTTAATGCATCCTTTAATATATTTATTTTGTTAATAATATTTTTTATGGTGGGTATAAGGTTTTGGAAACGGGATTTGTGAATAAAGAACTTAGCTAAAAGAATTAAATTATTGATACCAAAATTAAATTGATCTCCCGAAATTAAACCAACTTTAATTATTTCGAAGCTTAAAGGTGGGATGGTTATCTTTTTTTGGATCCAATTCTGAAAGTCTTCCCAAAAAATATTTGTCTTAATACAAAAAAAGAAAAGGTGTTCTAGTGTCTCAATTTCCGAGTTACAAAATGAACATGAGTTGTTGTCCATGTTAAATTTCTTATGCAAAAACTCATTACATGGGTAAATGTTATACATTATTTTAAAGTGAATTTATTTAACCTTTTGTGAAATTGGAAAACTAAGATAATGAGTTCTAATTTTCTTTGACCTAGTATTATCATAATTACAAAATAAGTATTTTCTCTTTAGAGTTGATGGAAAAAGAATTAAGGTCAAAGTACTTCTTATGAATTTGTTATTGCATTTTTTATCATTAAAGTTACATCCATTTATAATTAAACCAGGTTCAGTTGGAATAGTTTCTTGATATGTTAACATGCCTTTAATTATTGATATCATACCATCAGGGATTGCTTTTAACACTCTGATAATTTTTGCTTTAGTACAATTTAAAGAGTATTTTTCAATAAACGAGTTATATGTTAAGAAATTTCCATCATTTTCCATCAGGTGTAAAATAGACCAAATACCTTTCTCATACCAATCTCCAAAGAAAAAAGACTTCTTGTTGAGCAGAATGTATCTGTTGTTCCAAATTGGGACAGAGTGAGGAGAAAAATTATGTTTAAAAATAAGTTTCCAGTAATGTAATACTTGTCTGTGAAAATCTAACAGTTTTGTCGGAAGTTTAGCAATTTCAAAATCACATCTCATTAAAAAAGAGATTCCACCAAAGTTATTGAATATCTTAATTGGGATATTAAACCAAAAACTTTCATAGCTTTTTATAAACTTTTGTAGCCATCTAAGTTTGATACAGCCATTCATGGGGTCAAAATCAATCATTTTTAAGCCTCCTTCTTCTAAAGATTTAACTATAACCACTCTTCTAATATAATGGTATCTATTTTTCCAAACAAAGTTAAAATTGTCTTGATTCAATTTCTTGATTGATTTGTCTGAAATGTACATTGAAAAGGCAGGGTAGATTACATGGGATAAGCTTTCCATTTTTGTAAGTAGAATACGTCCGAAAATAGAAATATCTCTTTGAAGCCAACTATTAAAAATTTCCTTATTCTTCTTAATTTTATTTTCGAAATTAAATGACTTCCTTACTTTATTTTTTGAGATGGTGATTCCTAGATATTTCACTTCTGATTTGATTGGAATACCGCAAACAGTATCAGGAGGATGGTCATGAATAGATAAAATTTCGCATTTATTCATGTTCAAATGGAGTCCAGATGCATCAGAGAAATTTTTTAGCTCTTGTGGTGCACCAGTAATCTGATATTTGTTCTTTAGAAACAAAGCCGTATCGTCTGCTAATTGAGTAATTACATAGCTAATTCCCCGTTACGTTTAGTGGTTCAATTTTTTTATTATTTCTTATAAAAATTGTTAATAATTCTGCTACCATGATAAATAACAGAGGTGAAACAGGACATCCTTGACGGATACGTCTTTCAATTTTAAAACGTTTTGTTGTTCCTGAAGGCAATGAAACGGAACTATTGATGTCTTTTATAAATCATCTGAATGATTTTCACAAACTTTTCTCCAAAACCTAAACATTTTAAGGCTTTTAAAATAAAAGAGTGTTCAACCATGTCAAATGCTTTGTAAAAGTCTAAGAACAAAATAATTCCATTATCCTCCACTAGATGTTCGTAGTCCAATAAATCTAAGATTAGTCTTATATTATTATGAATAGATCTATCTCTTAAAAAGCCTGATTGAGTATCACTAATAATTTGGGATAAGTCGTTTTTTAGTCTGTTTGCTATCACGTGTAAAAATCCTATAATCTGTATTAAGTAATGTAATTGGACGAAGGTTTTCAAGACATCTCTTATCTTTTGCAGGTTTTAGAATTAAGATAATAAGACCTTGCTTCATTGTAGAAGTTAGAGAGTTAATCGAAATAATATGTTTGATGGTTTCCAGAAAAAAAGGTTTCAAATCTTCCCAAAAGAATTTATAAAATGAGATTGTTAACCCATCTTGACCCGGTGCTTTACCGGTTGCTATTTTTTTTATTGCCATATCTAATTCTTCCAGTCTAAAGTCAGCCTCGCAATCCTCCCTAAACCTTAAATCTGTTTTTTGAATAAATTGTTGGATTTCTTCTATGAAAGAGTTGGCTTTTATAGGGTCATATGCAGTTAAATACAAATTGGAATAAAATGTATAGATTTCTTCAGAAAAATTTTTGTGATCACTAAATTCCACATTATCAATAATTATCGAATTAATACTTTTATTTTCCTGCCTTCTCTTTTCTAAATTACTAAAATAAGCCGTGTTTTTTTCTCCATGTTCTATCCATTTAACTCTGGGTCTAATATATGCTCCTTGTGCTCTCTTGCAGTAAAAACTATCTAAATTATTTTGGAGTGTTATTAATTCCCCCCTATCTGCTTCGGACATCTCAGATTTCATAGATAAATTATTTATTTTTTGCACCAAGTGAGTCTCGTATTCTCTTTGTGGTCTACATTTCTGTTTGCTAATTGTAATGGAGAGCTCTCTAGCCTTGAATTAAAAAAATTCCCATCTTTTACTAGTGCACTCAATAGAGTTATCATTTTTAATTTTCTTTATCAAATCTTAAATTAGCCTGACATATTCCTGATCATTTAGTAAATCCTCATTAAATTTCCAGTAATCTTTTTTAAATGTATATGCATTAGTAGGTGTTGTTTTAAGAGAGATTATGCAATGGTCTGTTAACGGAGCAGAGGAGATAGAAGTTTGTGAGGTGTGTCTAGCTACATCCGGGGTGACTAGCCATAAATCAATTCTGGATTTTATACTACCATTTGGTTTGATCCATGTAAACTGGCGAATATTAGGATTTCTATCTCTCAATATATCTATGAGTTTATTTGTATTAATAAATTCAGACAAAGTAGGATTTAAGTTTTCATTGGTATCTCTTGAAGGACTTCTGTCAAGCTGATCATCTGGTGCTAAATTGAAATCTCCACCTACTACTATGAAATTCGTATTGAAAGTTATATTCGGAGATAACTTCAGCTACTTTAAACAGCAAAGCTTTGTTTTCCGTGTTGTTAGCATATCCATAGAAATTACACAATATGACAAAAAAGCCGTCAACATTTAACAGAACTGTTATCCAGTGACCGTAATCATCAGACTTGGAGTCAACCACCTTTCCAGGACATCTATTAAAAGCAATGGCTACACCTCCTGAGCGGTTTGAGCCATGACTGAACCAAATCTTTTCTCCCCACTGATTAGACCAGAAGGTGGCGTCCGCGTCATTGGAGTGAGTCTCCTGCAAAAAAATGCATTGTGCCGCTTGCCCTTTACAAAATAAGAAAAGCGCTTTTCTTTTCATGCTGTCCCTTAGTCCTCTCGTGTTCAAAGAAATAAAAGAAAGAGATGTTTTAAGCATTAATTAAACGTAGTAAAACTTTAACAATGAAACTGTATGTATCCAACCGGATAACAAATGGGTTTTAAAGAAAACAGTAGCTTGTAGAATATTTAACGTTCCTCAGAAGTAGAATCAGTAAAGCTAAACATATGTTGCTCCAGTTTGCTAGATCAAAAATAAAATCAAAAACCCCCATATAGTAAGTATGAGAAATGACCTTTAAGCAATGTCAAAGATGCGTCGGCCGTTTATGAAACCAAAGGGTCCTCTGTAATAAGCCTGATCACCCACCTTCCTTGCTTTAAGTATCTGAGGCCACAGTTTCTCTCTTGCCAGACGATCCTCCTTTGACATGTCCTCCATGAAGCGAATGCCGGTAGACTTACAGACTTCGGACGTCTTGGTCAGTTTCCAGATGCCATCTCTGTGGTGTCGTTTGGTAAACTGTACGATGACTTGTCGAGTGCGATTTTCTTCTTTCCTGCCTATTCGATGAACGGTGTCCACATAGTCATCCATCCTCTCGGCCCATTCCTGGGCGATCTTCGCAAAGATTTGTCACCACGTCTTCCCGAATATTTTCTCCCATCGTTTCTTTCAACCCCCTAATCCTTAGGTTCCATCTGCGTTTATACCGATCCAATTCCCTCACCTCCGTTTGCATTCTAGAGACTTCTTCTTTAAGAATAGTTATCTCTGTGTCCATAACGGCAATCTTCTCCTTACATTCTTTAATTTCGGCTGCGTTGAACTCCAGTGCTTTAGCAAGACTGCTAATCATCACCGTGTTCTGCGTTAGTTTTGTGTTTATGTCCTCCATCTTTTCATCTTGGGAGTCAAATCGCTGATGTAAAGCTTGAATAGCTTCCAGTACATCTTCTGCTGTTGCATTTGGTTTGGTTAATTTGCGGACATGAGCTCCTTTGGAAGGGGTTTGAGGAGAGCCCGTTCCTTGGAGGGAGCGTTTTCCTCCTCCGCTTCTTTCGGTTTCCATATCCGAGATGTAGTCGTGATCCCTCGAGGCGGTGTTTAACTGTATCTTCTTTGGAGAGTTGAGTCTTCTCTTGCTTTCTCTGTCCTTTATTCATGACTGGTTTAACCAGAAATTAACTGTACATGGGTAAAAGCTCGTAAAAGAGACAAACTAGAGGAAATATGAGCAGCGTTAGTGAAGTGACATGTGCTCAGTCCGCCATCTTGCCGGCGATCACATGTTATTGTTTTCCAACATGCTATCTGTGTCATTTTAGCTAACATTAGCATTTTAGCTAACATTAGCTATTGTTTGGTTTTTGGGTTGATTTGAACAAACTGAATGGGTTAAGTTATTGTTAACCAATGTATTTATGGTTGCCAATATACTACAAATAGCTTTTTTGCTAACCATAGCAATTTAGCTCATTCAAGCTAACAATGGGATTTTAGATAATCATTTAATTATTTAGAATATTTTAACACACTGAAAGGATTAAGTTTATGGTAACGAACATGATACTGTTTGCCAACATGCTACCACTAGCATTTAAGCTAACACTAGTATATCAGTTAGTATGAAAATTTAAGCTAATTTTAGCTAACGCTTCCCTTTAAGCATATTTTTATTATACTGAATGGATTGAATTATTGTTAATCAACATGTTTGTGTTTGTCAACATGCTACCACTAGCATTTTAGCTAACATTAGCATGTTAGCTAATTTTCAATAATATTGGTGTTATAGCTTGTTGTCAATTTACTGAATATAATAAGTCTTCTTTTAACCAACATAGTTGTGTTTCCCAACATGCTACTACTAACGTTTTGGGTAATATTTGGAATTTAGCTGATAAGTCTTCTTGTAACCAACATAGTTGTCTTTCCCAACATGCTACTACTAGCGTTTTGGGTAATAATTGGAATTTAGCTGATTTTAGGTAACACTGGCATTTTAGCTAATTGTGAGTTTTTCTATGCGGTAGGGTTGGTAGACTACTTTTCTTTTTTCTGCTGATTCTGTGCAGTACACTTCAGCAAGTCTTCTACAGTTGACTTCAAATACTTCAGGCACTAGGCAGGCAATAGTGGCCATTTTACTGTTCCAACACCTGGAAAACAGTGATTACTTTTAAATGGCAGTTACACAGACTTGTGTGTTTAGGCAATCTTAGGCATTATAAATGAAGTAGGATATTGTTAGCTAACTTACTATTGTTATCCATTATACTAACACTAGCATTTAAGCTAACATTAGGATTTTAGCTAATTTTGACTTAATAGCTAAAGTTAACCTACTGAATGGATTGAAATTCAGTTAACCAACATGTTAGTGTTTGACAACATGCTATCTGTGGCATGTTAGCTAACATTAGCATTTTAGCTGACATTAGCGTTTTAGGTAATTTGGATTTAATAGCTAAAGTTAACAAACTGAATGGATTAAGATAAATTTAACCAACATGTTAGTGTTTGCCAACAAGATATCTGTGGCATTTTAGCTAACATTATCATTTTAGCTAACATTGGCATTTTAGCTAATTTTGGCTATCATTTGGTTTTTGGGTTGATTTTAACAAACTGAATGGGTTGTTATTGTTAACCAATATGTTCATGTATGGAACATACTACCAATAGCTTTTTTACTAACCATAGCAATTTAAGTCTTTCAAGCTAACTTTTGACTTAACAACCAAAATTAACATAATGAATGGATTCAGTTAATGTTAACCAACATGTTGGTACTTACCAACATGCTATCTCTAGCATTTAAGCTAAAAATAACATTTTGGCTAACATTAGAATTTCAGCTAATGTTAGCTAATATTTGTATTTGAGGAAGACTTTATCATACTGAAAGGATTAAGTTCATGGTAACGATTATGTTAGTGTTTGCCAACATGATTTCTGTGGCATTTAAGCTAATATCAGCATTTTAGCTAACATTAGAAATTTAGCTAATATTAGCTAGCATTTGGTTTTTGGGTTGATTTTAACATACTGAATGGGTTGAGTTATTGTTAACCTATATGTTCATGTTTGCTACCATGCTGCGAATCGTTTTTTTTTTTTTTCCTAACAATAGCAATAAAGCTCATTCAAGCTAACAACGGAATTTTAGCTCACTTTGATTTAACAGCTAGAAGTAACATAATGAATGGATTGAGTTACTGTTAACCAACATGTTGGTGTTTACCAACAAGCTATCTCTAGCATTTAAGCTAAAATCAACATTTAAGCTAACATTAGTATTTTAGCTAATGTTTGCTAATATTTGCATTCAGGGAACATACTGAAAGGATTAAGTTAGGTAACGAACATGATACTTTTTGCCAACATACAACCACTAGTATTTAAGCTAACACTAGTATTACAGTTAGTATCAAAATTTAAGATAATTTTGACTTAACAGCTTAGGTTAACTTGCTAAATAGATTTTGTTAATGTTTAGCGCCATGTTAGTGTTTGCTACCTTACTACCACTAGCATTTTAGCTAACATTTGCATTTCAGCTAATTTTAGCTAACACTTCCCTTTAAACTTATTTTTATTATACTGAATGGATTTAATTATTGTTAACCGACATGTTTGTGTTTGGCAACATGCTACCATACGCTTCCGAACGTTTTTTGAACTTCAACTACTTCTGCATACTTTGTGCTATTTTAACCATTCAACTTTTCAACTTTTCTGCTTATTCTGCTTTTTCCGGGTATATCTTTTGGTATTCATAACCTTTATACTTTTCATAATATTCAACTTTTATTTTCAGCTAATTGTGACAGTTTTTCTTTGTGTTAGAATTGGCACACCCCTTTTCTTTTTTCTGCTGTTTCTGTTTATTACGCTTCAGCAAGTCTTTTACAGTTGACTTCAAATACTTCAGCCATTTTCTTCAAGTAAATTGAGGTTACAGCATTCACACTGCATTTTCGCAGGAAATGCAACTTTTTCTAGTTTATTTATTTATTTATTTCAGGTCTCATCTGTTTTAAAATGTCTGTAGCCTAATTTGGTTTTAGACTGTTTTTTTCCATTCTCTTCTTTGGACAGAACAAATGCATAAATGATAAAACATGACAGAAACTAAGAGGGGTAAAAAGGTGTTATAGAGGGATGGGATGGGGATTCATGGTGGGAGTCCTCATTTATCCCTTTTTTTTTTTTTTTGAATTGAGCCTCCACTAAGCTTTTGATAGTTGATTAAACTATTCTAGTAAAATTACCCGCTCCACAAATGCTTTAATCTAGATATTTGTTTGAACATATGAAATGTATTTAGCCACATATTTTTAAGAATGAAGTATTGGTCATTGTTAACATAATGTCAGAGTGAGCCCACAGTCAAAGTGCACTCAACATTAGGAAGACTCAAAATAATTCAAAATTGAAAATTTTGTTTGCATGGGCACTTGTTTAAAACTCAAGTGCTTCCACTCCCATTCATCTTCCCCCAAAGGGGCTCTTAAGCTCAGCTGGTGTTCAGCAGTCCAGCAGAAATGAGCACAACTTGACATATTTTTAACCATCAATTTCTTTTTCAAAGTTATTTAAAAGTGTTACAGGCTTGCACAGGTAGACCTCGTAGAGAAATGTTGCCATAGCCACCAAACTTGCATAGCTGCATGGGATGAAGCTTTCAGAGACTGCTGGATCAAGCCCAAGCTGCTTTGTTCAGAATCTCTGCTCCCGCTGAAATGAAAACTTTTAGCTGCTTAATGTATTTTCAAAAGCAGTCACAATAAATAATATTTAAAAATTACGTTGATTGCTATTGGTGTTGGAATCTTTCTAATTTTTGGATTATAAAGCATATGTGCCAGCAAGGAGAATTTCGGGGAACAGTTGGATGAATAAAAAAAAAGGAAGAAAGGAGGGTGGATGAAGAAAAGTTAGTCAATTAAGGTGTTCTGAGGATTAATGAGAAGGGAGGACGCTCAAGATGATATACAGTTAAAACCTGATATTGACAGTGGGGCAAAAAAGTATTTGGCAGCCAACGATTGTGATAGTTGTCTCACTTAAAAAGATGAAAGACATCGGTAATTTACATCATAGATACTCTTCAGTTGTGAGAGACAGAATTAAAAAAAAATTGAGGAAATCACATTGAATGTTTTTTACAGAATTTATTTGTATAATGGTGCAGAAAATAAGCATTTGGCAAATGACAAAAGTTCATTTCAATCCTTTGTAACAGAGGTCAAAGGTTTCCTGTAGGGATGCCCACTTTCACCGCTGAAATGATCTGCTGTGACCCAGCATTTCATGGACTTGTGGCAAGCCAAGAATCCCATAAAATGTCCTTATATGCTGACGACAATTTTCTTTTCTTTCCAACACCCTATTTCTTTGGGCCAATAATTAATACTGATCATTACAGAATTCAGTGGGGGTTTTTCTGATTACAAGATTAACTTTTCTAAATGGATGTCCCTAAACCAGCGTTTCCCAACCTTGGTCCTCAAGGCCCTGCTTCAGCACACCTGATTTAAATTGATGACTGATTAACAGGTTTATGCTGAAGTGCACTTCAGCAAAAGCCTGATTCCAATCTGAATCAGGTGTGATAAAGCAGGGAAACATCTAAAACATGCAGGACAATGTGCCATGAGGACCAGGGTTGGGAAACACTTCCCTAAACTACAAAGACGAAACATTTACTGCCTCTTCCCCATTTTCTTTCAAATGGTCCCCTTTAGGATTTGTATACCTGGGTATTAATATCAGTCCACAGTTTCATTTGTTGCACAAAGCTAACTTTACTCGCCTGCTTGAAAAAGTTGAACAGGATTTGAATTGCTGGGGCTCCCTTCCTCAAAATGAAGTTTCTCACTCATTTGCTATAGCTCAAGAGAATGATTCCTCTCATTTACTCGAATATAATAAGAAATTTGATGGTTGGCTTAGTTCTTTTTTATGGAATAGTGACAAAGAAAAATCATTAAGATGTTAGCTCTTAAACACTAAAGTATTATTGGGGGGTTTAGTCCTTCCAGGCCTCGGAAAATATCACCTTTACGCCATTACACAGTACCCAAGCGAATGGGCCTGCAGTAACACATTGTTTGTTTCCCATTCCTGAATCTGCTATTATAAAAAACACGAAATCTGTGAAGGCCTATCGTAATAATCCAGTTACAATCAATACTTTGGTTTCCCGGAGGGCTGTGAGACATCTTAAAGGAAGGTCTCATATAAGGTCTTCTTTTGCACCATTTGTTAACAATCCTGATTTCCCTCTCTGGATCTGAAATCCAGATTTCCTTTGGTGGAATTCAAACTAATTCAATTCCTTAAGAGATTTTTTCAATAACAGGCTTGTTTTCAATGTTCTCCACTTGAAGACTGGTTTCCAGACAGTTGAACGGCTGATTTTGAGACGTCTTAAACTGTTGCAATCTACCTTCTGCAGGCCTCAGACAGCTTTTTGAATCAGATTTCCAAAGTCTGGAGCCCACCAAAATAAATGTCTGTGGTTTGAAGAGTGAAGATCTCCTTGCTGAGTCATGCTGCTTGGCTCGTGTCCACCTGATGTGATTTGTCTGTCTAATTTTCACAATTTTAAAATGACATAAATGTGGAAATGTCCTAATTTATTTCCATTTTTGTCACAGTTTGCATAACATTTCTTCTTTAGTTTTTAATGTGTGTTCATCTAAATTGAGAACCAACATATATATCCAAATGTTGAAATATGCTAGTAAAACACATGGGCTTTTGCTTAACAGTGAAGTTGATTTAGTCTGAAATAGTGTAATTAACCTCCCAGCTTGTCGTATTTTGTTATTCTAAAAATGTAATGGTAAAGGCCTGTAATTTTGTTCTACCTGTGGACAAATCATGTCAAAAGGGCCAGGAAACAAAAAGAACATTGTTTTCAATTGACTGTAGGAACAATTTGAGAGGGATTGCAGGTCTTCTCCATATTCTTTACGACCACCTGAGAGAGAGCAGGTTTAATCTTAGCAGAGTCATTATGCTGCACTGCAGGCTGCTGTACCATTATCGCCTTGTTTCTCTGCGAGCAACAGTGCTCTTTACTGCCATTAAACCAAACGCCATCATGTTACATGTTTTCTCCAGACTTCTGTCAAGAAAACAAAATTAAATCCAGTTACTTCTTCCTTTTTTTTTTTTTTGCTCTGGTTTGTTACATCATGTCTATAGTACACACATCTAGTGTTTTATAACAACTCTGCTCTGTCAACAGGCTGAGACCCTTCTTTTGCTCAGATTGAAACAGTTTTAACGCCCCCTGCTGGTAGACCTCTCTAGTTTATTAGGAGAGTTCAACAAATCAAAAGTGATTGTTTTAAGATGCACTGAAAATGAATGTGACATTTTGGTGCTAATAGCAGGTGTTTTTTTTGCACTCTAAGATGATTTGGTCTCAATTTGTTGCTGCAGTCCTTTCACCCACACAAGGCTTCATTTGTTCTCAACGATCCTATAGATGATGAAAGGGCACCTGATTCCTCAAATTACTCTGAAGCAACAAGCTATATTTGACATTTATATTTACAGTATGTCTCCTTGTTCAGTTTGTTTTCTGTAGCTAATGTTCTTTCTTATTTAGTCAGTTTAAAAGTTACAAAAAACCACAGCTAAAAATAAAAATATTTAGTTCAGCGGTACGTTTCAGTATACAATATAGCTGTAGACAACATGACTTGGGCTTTGAAAAGTACTAAAGGCAAATTTATTTGTTTAGCAACCATTATCTATTTATCCTTCCATTTTCTACACCCAGTTATTCTTGCAGGGTCATGGGGGGCTGGTTTGTTTCTCAAGCTGTCATTAAATAGGAGGCAGGGTCCACCCTGGACAGGTGGCAACACAGTGATGCACAGGACATATAATCATGCACAAATGGCAACTTAGAGTATTCAGTTAATCTAACAGTCATGTTTTTGGACTGTGGGAGGAAGTCAGTGTACCCAGAGAGATTTTATGTTAAACATATAGAAAAATATACCTGTGAAGTAAAATTTTTTTCTTTTTTTTTACTTATGTAAATCTGAAAAATGAGGCCTGTCCATGTATTCACTCCCTTTATACTGATACCCATCCATCCATCCATCCATCCATCCATCCATCCATTTTCTTCCGCTTATCCGGGGTCGGGTCGCAGGGGCAGCAGCCTAAGCAAAGACACCCAGACTTCCCTCTCCCCAGCCACTTGTTCCAGCTCCTCGGGAGGAACCCGAAGGCGTTCCCAGGCCAGCCGAGAAACATAGTCCCTCCAGCGTGTCCTGGGCCTTCCCCTGGGCCTCCTCCCGGTGAGACGTGCCTGAAACACCTCACCAGGGAGGCGTCCAGGAGGCATCCTGACCAGATGCCCGAGCCACCTCAACTGACTCCTCTCGATGTGGAGAAGCAGCGGCTCTACTCTGAGCCCCCTCCGGATGACTGAGCTTCTCACCCTATCTCTAAGGGAGAGCCCAGACACTCTGCGGAGGAAACTCATTTCAGCCGCTTGTATCCATGATCTCGTTCTTTCGGTCACCACCCAGAGTTCGTGACCATAGATGAGGGTAGGAACGTAGATCGACCGGTAAATCGAGAGCTTCGCCTTTCGGCTCAGCTCTCTCTTCACCACGACAGACCGGTAAAGCGCCCGCATAACTGCAGATGCCCCACCAATCCATCTATCGATCTCCCGCTCCATTTTTCCCTCATTCGTGAACAAGACCCCCAGATACTTAAACTCCTCCACTTGGGTCAGTCTGACTGAGCTTGAACTATTTTGCAAAGAAGAAAGGACAAAAATTCAGTCTCACATGTGCAACACTAGTAGAGATACAGCCCAAACAGCTTTGTTTGGTTTAGTTTAGCTTTAGTTCCAGCTAAAGGTGCATGTATGTCTTTGGAAGGCACTGTAAATGCTGCCTCCCCTGGGCCTTCATTTATCAACCGTACTTACGGACAGATCTGTGTGTATTTCGTGCGTAGGAACAATTTTACACATAGTGTGGTAATTACCATCTTGTACTTGTTCGAAGAAATGTTCCTAAATATAAGAACAGCTCTGACCATGCTTACGCACAGCATCAAGTGGTAGAACGGGGTAACTTCAACTATGAAACAGTTTGACGGAATATTTATCTCATCAGTTTATCACCTCCACCAAGGAGCTCATGTTGGTGTTTGTCTGTCTTTTAGCAAAATAACTCAAAAAGTTATGGATGAATTTGGATTAAACTTTCGAGAAATGTTGCCAAGGAATAAATTATTTGGGGGTGTTCATGCATGGAAATCCTTTGAATTGCAATCTGGGGGGGGGGTGCAAGGTGCTTCACAGAGCTCTGCGCTCTATGTGTGTTTTTTTTACATGTCACATAAAGCGCTTCAGTTTAAAAGGATGTTGTTACACTTATAATTAAAAGGTTTGCAAACTGTACTGTGGAAACTGGATGGTCTCAATTATCGGTGCAGCAGGTTGTCGCTGTCTCTGTGCGTAGTGATGCTAGCCTAAGCAGTGTCTCAATTAACACTGGCCACAAGTGTGTCACATGTGGTGATCCCCGGTAGAAGATCTGGCCCAGCTTTGTGCTGAGGGACGTATTGTTGTATTCAGTTTGATATCGAACCATTTGCTTCCTTTATTTCTGACAGGAACCTCTCCACTGTCCCGACCATATTTACTGCCTCTGTCACTTCTTTTCAGGTAGTGTTCTTTTTTTTATTGGTTAGAACCAAACAGCAACGTTTGGGACAAATTTAACTGATTTAATTTGTTCAACCCTTTTGGAAAAGTCATGTGGGTTGATCATGTTCTTCACATGTGATCACATGTGGTACCCGGTAAACCACATGTGTAGCACACATGGACTTCACATGTATGGTTTTACATGGGTTTTACATATTTTTCCACATGTGATCACAGAGGCTTCACATGGGCTTCACATGTAATTCAACATGGGTTTCACACTTTATTTCACATGTAGGTTTTATGTGGAGAATAACATGTTACACATGTGGTTTACATGTTATCCAATGGGCTTCACATGTGGATGTCCATGGGTTTTACAGTTTATTTCAATAAAAATGTTTTAAATTCACACGTGAAATGTGTGCAAAACACAGGTGATCACATGTTTTTCTTACATCTCATGTTTTTTAACATGTTTTCACATGTGAATTTCACATGGGTCAAAGATTGTTCACATGTAATCACATATGATTTTGCCCATGTGAAAACATGTGTATTTTCTGTAAGGAAAATAAGTTAAGTAATTCCACAGAAATGAATAACAGCATATGTAACGATTCTTTGCCACATTTTTTATGTCTGCAGCAGGAATATTACTACTGCTTGCATGAAGCAGAAGAACCGCTGCTAACAGACAAAAACTATTGGTATTAAAATGAATTTGTGTTAACTATGACAATTTTCAAAAAATATGTTCAACATGACTCTTTTTTGTTGTTGCCCCATTTATGTTTCACCTCGATCTTGGTGTCACTGAAATTCCTTTTTTTTGCTCTCTTGGCCGTTGTTTTCTGGAAGAATGCAAGGATTTAATGGATGTGTCAGAGGATGTGGTGTGACCAAATATGGTGACTTGAGGGCGTATCTGTATCAAACGACTGTGAACGGGCACAGCACCTACGTACGCACATGTGGGAGTCATCAGCAGATGATTGTGAAGGAACATGCGTACGACTGGCCATCACATATTTGATAGAGCCGGATTTTGACTGTTTGTACGAACATTCTAAATTTGATACGTAGGATAGAATATAGGAACGTTTCTACAAATGTTTGAGAAATGAGGGCCCTGGTTTGGTTCTGGTCCTGGGGAACAGTAGTTAAACAAGGTTTCTGAGTAGCTTGATTAAAAGTAGGCCAGGTCAGTTTCACTTCAGCCAGACTAAGGTGTATGCATGCATTTCAAAAGTCTAAATTTAACCGGACTAAGGCAATAATTCAGTTTTCTCTTACTGCATGTAAGCCCACTTGACTGTGTCCATAAAATTCATAAGTGTATGGGACTCAGAATGTATTTGTAGTTTACTCCAAAAAGAGAGAAGTAGTTGTTTTTGATTTTAAAAATGCAAGTGTAGACATCAGCTTTAAAATAGACCTGATGGGGCTAAAAACAACAAAAATTCCAAAAACTTTGGTGTCATGGACTCAGACCTATTTATTATACATATGAAGTCCATTACTAAATCAACCTACTGTTATTTAAAAAAATTTCTAGAATGAAGGAGTTTGTGTAAAAAACAGACAAACTTGGCCCTACTTTTATTGTCACAGGTTATATGATTGTAATGTTTTCTATACAGCAGGGCTGTACAATACTTTAAAACAAATGTTTTGAACTTAAATTTTACCTTCTAATGTTATGTTTAGCCAGTTGGACAGTGTCTCAAGGCAGTAGATGGTCACACTGGACACAAATGACAATGTCCAAAGTGCTAAAGGTCATAGTGATGGAAGCACAGATGAGCAAGAGAGGAAAGAGGACAATGGGCCTATATCTTCATTGACTGGTATATTTATTGCAATATTTACCAATATTGCACACATTTTTTTATATCATGCAGCCCTATCTATTTTTGAAACGTTACTGATCTACAAGATGCTAAATTATCTCTGGCTTTTAGTGGACAGATATTAACCATGTAGGCCTGTTAAATTCTCAGAGACCCTTTTCCTCAGCACTATAAAATCTGAGATGTAGAGACCTCTTGGGTTTTTTAAATCAGGTGTTTATTTGTTATAATTATGCTTTAAAAAAAAATGTTTGTTTGATGCATTATATTGACTGTTATTCTTTTAAAATATTTATTGTTTTTAATGAAACTCCCTATCTCCTTCAGTTTATTGGAAAACACTTTAAATTATGAATAGTGCTATAAAAATAAATCTGTTTTTCCTTAATGAAATACAAAATCTCACTAATCCTAATAGTTTTAATTTCTGAACATTTCACTACGTTTTACAAGCCTAGTAGCCACATTGGATTTTAAATTTGAAAATAGTGAGGAAATTATGGAGAGTTTTTTAAGGTGAATTTTTACAGGTAAAATTTTCACAGTCGAATTTAAAGTTTAAAAAAAATCATACTCATAATTGTACAGGATAAAAATGTTGTTTTATACGTTCAAAAGTCTTAATTCTAATGAGATCATATTTATTCCATAGGTAAATTACACTTAATACAACTTTCAATTATTTGTTCTGATTTGAATTTCAACAAAATGTGACTTCAGAGGAGAAATATAGAAGGAGCCAGCGTGAAGGTAGCGAAAATATTTTCAAGAAACAAAAAACACACGTCCGCTCATAAACGCTGCTTTTATTTTGAAGTCACAACTTCCGGTGTCTTTTGGGCATCGTTAGCTTGACTCGGTTTTTTTCCCTTTCTGGAACGCCAAACTTCGGGATAATTCAATGGGAAGGTGAAGGCGAAGCATGACGCTCCGGTGAAAGGTCCTAAAAGATTTTATTTGGGAGTTTAGCCATCTGGGGGGTAAAGGATAAAACCGGAAACTATTTTTACACCTACAACGGTAAGTTGAGCCACGTTTCATTGAAGTTTTGTTCGGTTTTCAGGCAGAATGGACGCTTATCGGGTTTTTGGTTTTGGCGTCGCTGGAGTGTTAGTTTAATTTAATTAACAACTCCAGCTGCGGTTTCTTTCCTGTTAAATAAGCCTTCACTCTGTATCTCTGTAAATTAATTGTTTAATTTACCCAAGTCACAAATACAAAGGTTTTTTTTAAGTCTTTGTAGAAAGTTTGGTCATTTAATTGAATCATTATTTAACCTGATATTTATCAGGCAAAGTATGTGTTTTGCATTTTTAAATGCTAACTGAAAATGCTATATTTATCATATGTGTGTATTTTAAGAAAAGAAAAAGATTTGGACTTTTATTAGTGAAAGTTCGAAGCCTGTCCAGTTTGTTTTGTTTATGTTTTGTGTATTTTCCAGTTGAATTGTTGTGAATTACGCTCCTAAAAGTTTGCCACATGCCTTTATAAATAACTTGAACTATCAAAGAAGCTGTATACCAGTTTAACACAGGACCATGCAATAAGGAGGGGGCATATTTTTTTTGTGGCTTATGATTTCTGAAACATTGCTGTTTATAAGATTCATAGTTGTCCAGTTAAAGGATAGTTCTTAGGCCTCGCTGTGAAATAGTATTTGCCTCTTGCAGATGTTTTTTTGTGTGTGTGTGGCTTTTTGTCACATTTAAATATTTCAGATCAATAAACAGATGTTAATATCATTAAACAAATACCTTGAGTAATTCTATAAGAGTTTTTAAACGGTCTTGTTAATTTATGAATGAACTGGAATCAAGCCCATTTTCTGGAGAGCTAAGTTCACTTTCACTAGCTACTAGGTGGAACCTTTCTGACAACATGAAGTAGGGCTGCACAATATAAGAGAGGCATGAAATTAAGATTTCCTTGTTAAAACAAAATGCATATTTATACCAGTTATGATTAACCCACATGTTCCCCTCTATTCTCCTTCAACCCCCCCTCCATCATCACAATGCCCCCACAAATCGCTCAGAGCCTCTCTATACATGTGGAAAGCACAGTTTAAATGTATTCCACTTGAAATAGTGTACTCTACCAAATATTACATTCAAATAGTCATTTGCAATTCCAATTTTGCTTGTATTTCTACTGCGACAATTGGGATTCAATATTCTGCAGCTTAAACATGAAGTAGGGGAAAAGATCTCAAAAAGCAAAAGAACGTGCAAGCTTCCCGCTCTGACAGCTGTTGCTAGTTCAAACTTGTTGCTCACTAAACTACTGATTGAACGTTCCCTACTAATCCAGGCTGATATTGGATATTTATTGAAAAAATAAAAAAACGTATCCCAATGACGAGCCGGCTCCCATCATTCACTTCATAGAGCCGGTTAGTTCGCGACCGACACATCACCGATTCGAAGTACGAACTCCACCGTGAAAGATGCAGAGAATTTCTTCACGCAATGATGCATGAAGAAGACATATTCGTGTCAGCCTTTTATTTTAATCAGCTAAATCAGCTAAAACCATTTCTGCCAGAAACGTAGTGCACACGTGAGTTGCTCTGTTCAGAATCAACATGGAAATGTTTTTTTTTTACGCCGGAATCTTTTACGAATTTGGGACAATATCAGGCGAAGATGGCATCAAAACTCCGTTTGGAAATAGGGGCCATTCCAACAATCAGAGACTTACCTGCAATTGAAACGGCAAGGCTGTTTTTATTGCTCTGCTGTGTGTAACAAACAGCAGCTAACTGCTAGCGGGAGTAGTAAATATCCTGAAGCGTTACCTGCGGTGTCAACCCCCCTACTTCCTGCCACCAATCAACGCGCCCCTCATTTGCATTATTACAATGACCGGCCACGACAGCCAAAGTATCGCATCAGATCTCGCGAGAGAATAATGCCTTCAGAAATAAGGGTCAGAGGAGCTCTGTGTTTATTTTTCACTTTTTTTCAACTTTTCTTTTTTAGAAGGGCCTGAAAGACTAATAGAGCGTGGGTATCCAAGGTAATACTAGGTTATGACTCCTTTTAAAATAGGCCAAACAATTGATAGCAGTCAACTTGAAGTCTGAAAGACCAAGAATATATTTAAAGAAAACTGAATGTACTCCGTAAAAATCAAGTTTTCAATACATTGAATCCTCTCAATATAATTGTGTAATATCACAATCGCAAAGGGTCGGTGAAATAGAAGAAGAAATAGAAATATCCTTTATTGTCCCACTGTGGGGGAAATTCAGGTGTTCCATCAGCAAGTTACGGGTAGACAGAAAAAAAGACTGTACAGTAGGGGCAAATTTACAACAGGAGAAATAAAACTATACAGTTATTAAAAAGTAGATCAAAAGAAATGTACAACTGAGTAGGAATATTTAAAAACATAACATATGTATATTTGTGCATAGAAAGCAGGAACAGATTAATTACAAGAAATTAAAAAAAGGCGGTGCAAAAATCAGCTGGAATGTTATTTGAAATGAGAAAAAACTGCAAATAACCAGGGATGTAAACATTTGGGTTTGTCGCAGTGATGGTTGTGAAGTTTAACAGCTGTTGGGAGTAGGCCTGTCACGAGGACAAATCTTGCTAAACGATTAATTATTGCGATAAATGCTAAAACTGTCGTTTTGAGACAATTTTCCACTAATGTAATAATAAAAATGTAAATCCTCTGAATGATCAAGAACATTTATCATTGCAACCAGAAGATATTTTTAATCCATCCATTAGGCTATACATTAACAAAACTGAAATGATAAAAATAAAATAATGGATGAAATCTAAACAAGATTCCCCTCAAAAAATATTAATCACTTGGCTCAGACAAGAGAAACAGTCAAAAAAAGCTAAATCTGTTTAGCGCAAAGCTTCCAGACCAGTTTCAAACACGCTATGGGATTGCAGTCCTCAGAATTGGCCTCCAGTTCAGAATGGGAATATCTACAATTATCTGATTAACATCAGCGTGATATGTGTTTTTATATAAAGCAGCTTCATGGTCATAAAAGTGTCTGTCAATTCCATATATTTCTTATGGCACGTTCACACCGGTCAGCGCGTCAAATCGCTCAAACGGACGAAAGGCGACGCTGTAAAATTAAAACCCAGCTGCTTGCACACTTTGTAGTCTGCGTCGGGGCGTTAGCGCGTCACGTCATTACATCAGCGTGCAGGCGTGGATTTGTCTTTTGCTAGTTGTTTACAACATGCCGGATCATGTCGAGAGAGTTGCTTGGGTTTATTTAGTTAATGAAGCTGGAAACTGGTAATGCGTATTTAGTACCGTAGTTGCCCTAACCGGGTTTGGCTAGCGTTAGCTAACATAACAAGAAAGTTAAAAGAAAAATATTTAACTGCTTATCTGGTACTCCAATATCTTGCTGCGGGGCAGCTTGACGCCCACATGCAATCTAGCTGCCCTGCTGCCTGGACGTGCTGACCGGTGTGAACGCACCATTAGTGTTCCATGCTAACTATCAGTAGATTTAGCTTTGCTTGCTGGCAGTTATTTTAAATAATTTAAATGTTCTTATACAATTATTTGGGCTACATTTTATTTAAACTTCAACATGCCTCCAATTAATTGAACAAATCAGCTTCTATAATGAGACTTTAGCTCGCGGGATTTAGATGGATCATCCAGGTGAACTCTCTCTCTCATGGCTAATAATCATTGCATCCGGTGTACTTCATCACCTGGCAACCTATTAAATTTCCCATTACTGTCTTTTCTATTTGTGCAGCCTACAGCGCTGGACGTGTTAACCTTACTGACTAGATTTTATTTCACCGCTATTTAGCACAATCTGTTGACAACTGGCAGCTAATACCAACATTGGTGAACGCTGGTGCTGTCATGGTGGAGGTATGTGGTGGAGTGTTTGTGCCATTTCTGTCATAAAAGCACCTTGTATTTAATAAAGAAAAACACAAAATATAGAATATGAAGTCCAGATTTTTATCCTGCAATAATAAATGTTAAGTCTTTGCAACAAAATCCGACAAAAAGGAGGGGCTGTATTTAGAGTCCTACATCAGATCTGCTGCCATATAGCAGGTAAATATGTCATTTCATGGAAAAACAGAGGCTACTATTGAAAACCTAGTCACTGGTATCACCTTATGCGATGGATTTGATTGGGCGTCAGTCAGGGCTTGTTTTGGCCAAACATGCAATGTACATATACGTTTTAAACTGTGGTGTAAAGTTTTTAACATTGATCCAAACAACTATAAATATTTTACATCAAGGGTACAAAATCAACAATTTTTTTCACTCGTTTTAACAAAATAGTTACACATACATTAAATAAATTTGTCTAATCTTAAAACAAGGAGTTAGTGAGGTTAAATCTGTTTTGTATATCTGAGTTAAAGGAAAACCTTCTGGCAGTGTCTCTCTCTGCTCTCTTGGCTTCCTCAGAACTGAAAGCATAACAAAGGATTTTATGTCCCTCCATCTTTGCAGCCATATTTGTACTCTGAGTTACTCATCCAACTAATGGCTCAGTCTTCTGAAAAGTTGTGCTTTTTCTTCTGCAGGCGTTTGGTAGACTAAAGGTTGCATAATGATTAAATAAGAATAAGAAGCAGTTATTTGAATCTGATAGACTAAATTGGGTTGCTGTTATCAGAATATTGAATCGATTTGTAGCTTCCTGACCTTATCTGTGTTGAAGTCACACATCTAAAAATTGACTGGGCCTTTCTGTCTCTGGAACCTTTTATCCTTCCTTTTGCATTCCTTGCATTCTTGCTGTGGCTTCTTTTGGAAGAAGGGAGCAGACACTTTTAGAGTACTTGATTTATTGGGATGTTGACATGCCTTTTTAAATTCAATTAAGATATTAGCTTAATCTAAAACATTTGCTTCAAATCATCGTGGTAATGGGAATTTTTTCTTCCAAGAGATGTGTAAATTCCTCTCTAAATTGAGCACAGTTGATGGTTCAGTGTCTGAGCTGGTGTGACAAATGTAAATTATAATGTCTGTTTCTCTGTAAGATTACAGTAAATGGAAGTTTCTGAGAAGGAAGACATTTCTCCGCAATGTACCAGGAAGCATTTCCTGTCAGGAGTCACTGAAGGTCTTCCTGAGCTTTGGGATGTCTCTGTAATTCAGTTTTTTAAGGTCTTATTTTGCATGCGGAAGTTGTTTATTGCAGCATTATTTTGTTTTTAAAGCCAAACCTTTGAGATTATGCTATAAGACAACATATCTGTGGCTTCTTCTTGATAACAAAAGCAAAGATCTGCAGTTTTTCTTGGCTAGCTGGGATCTCTTACTCATTTCCTCCAGCTCTTTCTTTTTTTTCCTTCTCCAATGTGATTTGTGCCTCTGTAGTTAGGGCCACATGGAAAATCAGCAATAACTTGAGATCAGTGTTACCGTGCTACCATGTGAGTCTGGGAAAGACAAAGGCTTGTTTGTGCAGCGCGTCAGTGTGGCCAACGCCACTGCAGAGAGAAATAAAGCAGCAGTTTAAAGTCTGAGCTGACGTTTCTGTCAAACAATCTGACCTCACAGCAGCCCAGACTAAAAGTCCAGAACATCTCTCATTGGGGGTCGGGGGGTAAACAAAAGGGAATGTTTGATGAGAGCTTGGCTTTAAAGCGGGGCCAACATCCAAAAGTTCATTTTGTATCTCTAACAGGCATCATTTTCCATATTATTGTTTAATCCTCCTCAGATTAAATAATATAATCCAATTCAAGACCATGCGCTGCATTCAACTCTGTTGATCACGGTAAAGTACTGGAGAACTGGCTCGGACTTTCTGGTTCAGTACTTGACTGGTTCGAGTCTCACATGTATATTCCATCAGTCTTTTTGCCAATAAACTTGTCATTGCATTTCAATTAAAGACTATTAAAACACAACTGTGGCTCTTAAAGTAAAACTTATCCATTATGAAATGCCCTACTTCAATACACTTTCTACATGAAACAGTGCAGATGTACCACTAAACAACAAATAACTGCTTTCATTCATGTTTCCATCTGTATTGAGATTTATTGATTGGAACATCAATATTGAAAAGAAAATCAAACGACAAAATCTTACTGTTACTTTTAGGGTTGGTAAACTTATTCAATTAGTTTCTTTATTACAATAAAGCAGAAATGGCCAAATAAGGGTGAACAGGAAAATCAAATTATTAAACGTATTTTTTTAAATGTTTTTTGTGATCATTTGGAAACAAAAATACAAACTAAACCACAAGTTTGATTAGTTACACTCCTCAAGCACATTTTGTTTGCCATGATACTTTTCATTTGTAAAAAATTCAAAACGACTCGTTTTGACTTTGTTTGGTAGCTAAATTAATCCCAGTTAAAGAACCACAGGTCCAGTTCCAAATACTGAGAGGAGTTAGACGCCAAAAAGAAGTGACCAAACCAAAACAGTCAATCAGCTAGATAAAAGCTTGATTATAGGATATGTGGAAATTAAAGATGAAGAATGCCATCCCTTAATAAAATCAACACAAAAAAAGCCAAAATGTATTCTGATTTTTACCCTTTTCTTAGGAAATCTAATGGGTAAAAGGAGTTTAGAAACTCAAACAAATTTCTCTATTTTTTTCCCAAACCAATCCAGACTTGCTCAGGCAAATAAGAGAGGGAAAACGCATACTTTCCTAGACCTTTTAAGGAACATCATATAGAAGATCCCTGTAGGAACAAGTATTTAGACCACAAAATATATCTATTTGCAAGTTGTTTTACCAACTTAAAGACTGGAAGCCTCAACTGGTTTAACCAAACTCAGAAACTGTATTTTAATCTGAGACTTAACCGCTGAAATGTACTTGTTGGTAAAAAGGTAGTTTAGAACAATAATGGACTGAATCTGCCTTACAGAAAATATCATGATCCTTCTGCTTTAGCAGATAGTCAGCATTTTCTGATCTTCACACTAATGAAGTTTTATCTCTCGCCTCTGATATAGAGCTTAATATTTATTCTTCACTTCACTTGTCTTAAATTTAGCAAACTGAGCAAGTTATGTATGGGGCAACCATGTGTGTTGTGAGGACAAACGAGCATGCAGCCTGTTAAATGTGACCTTTAGCCAATCAGAAGGCAAGGTGACGGGCAGCGATACGCCTTGGAAGCATTTATTATTACTTCCAAGTGTCGGCTCACTTGACCACAGTCCACAAATGTATAGAAACAGAGATCAGTAAGATCAAAGTGTGTAATGATGTTTCCCAGTGAAAAAAAATAAAAAATTTACCTCCTTATCACCTCCATCTTTGTAAAGACAGTAGAGCTCCTGTTGTGTCTACTCCTTTATCCAACGCCAGGATTTAATTTTTTCTCTGTCAACTAGTCCACAAATTATTGCCAATTCCTCATCCTCGGCATCCATGTTTATTTATTCCTTTGACTTTAGTCACATTTTGTGAGATTTCCTGTATGACCTTGGAATGTTTGTGAGTAAAATCTGTTCGTGTGTGGTGTCTCGTCATTGCCATGTGGCTGCTCACCGCACACTGTAAGTAAGTAGGACCAAAACAGGAATGTCCGTGCCTTTTTATCGCTTGTGTTAGGGGTGTGCTGATTCGCCATAAATCGATGAATTGCGATGTGAAACATGCAAAATCGATAGCGATTCAAACGTGTCCAAAATAAATGAGAAAAACATGTCATTTTCAGAAATGATTTTAAAATCTAAATAGAAGTAATTTATCTTTTTTTAGAAAATCACCTTATAACAATAATCGCTCAACTTTTAAGTTATAATGGACAAACATTACACATATTTACATACACATTACAAAATATAATTTTCTATTTAAAGTAATATAAATAAAAAGCAGCATTCTCCCGAAAGACACTTAAAGTGTGTACTCCGGTCTTTGGTTTTTCGCTGTCAATTTAATACAGAACTCTAACTTTGCACAGCTTTGTCATAGCATCTGCAGCAGTGTGACCAACTGGATGTTTACCAACTGTCAGACACAGAAAACAATCTGCCAGCTATGAGTACGCTGCTCTCCACCACACATTAGTCGTGACCGGGACGGAATGAAGGAAATTTCCTTTGCTGTTCATCCGTAAAGCTACACTTGGGCTGACGTTTTGTAAACGTGATCTTCGTTGATCTGGACAACATTTCTATGCTTTAACCCATACTGTATAAAGAGAGCAGGAGTCTTAACCAACTAATGTTCTTGATGGAGCTTAAATATATTATCCTACTGATGTAAAGGATTCTTGGAAAGTCATGGAAAAATTTTAAACATAGAAATTGCCCCCTTTTTAAATAAAATTGTGTAAATGCTGATTCCATTTAGAGTGGGTATGCATCAGCATGAACTACATTGTAATTGATAGAGCCTGGGTATTGATTCAGATTTCAAGAATCAGTGCGATTCCAATTCTCAAGAGTTTTAAAGGAACAGGGGGCAGGATTTGTAAATAAAATAAACATCCATGTTCAGTTTTTTAATGCTGTTGGGTGATGAAGCGTTATAAACCAAAATGAATGAGCCCACCCACGTATCGTTCCATTTCCTTAAACTGACTGTGTGCTGCAAAATGTGCTGCAGTTCGGGGCCCGAATTTCCGGCGCTGTCCTCTGTCTTATGTGACGTCAATTGACACGGCTTGCGCGTTCTCGACAGCTTTAAAAAAGGAAGAAAAATGGTCGCAGACCTCATTGATTTAATTGTGAGAATGGATTCTTCTCTTCTGCAACTGGGAAATGACCAAGGACGACTCACAGCCCACTGAAAAGTGGCACTAAGAAAAAGAAGTATGTCACTGTGAAGAGGTATGTTTTTTTTTGTGAAGCGTTTGTGCGCGCTCCCGTGCGGCTGGCTGCAGTTACTTGCAGCGCCGGCCGCATCGCTTGTGAGTTTCAGTTCTTCATTCCGCCCCATGCTCCTTTAATCGATTATCACGATCCAATCTTTTCCAATTCTATATAAATTTTGTTCAATTCAGAATCACATAATCAATTACCCCTCCCAACACAACACTAGTGATAAGGTCCTTTGATCTCATTTTCTTAGTTAGATGTAGGTTGAACTTACAAAAGCTGGCTCAAAGCTTTAGGTTATGTCTGTAGATCATCATGTGCGCGGATTCGGTCGCGGCATCTTTTTTTAAACACGTTTTGATAAAGATGTTTTGAGCATTGTGTAGAACAAGTTGGTGGGCAGACAGCCAGGAGGCTATGATCTGAGGAAAGAACAACATGCAGCATGGTTTCACCGTTACAATATGCAACTGCAAACACGCACGTTATCATAACTGGATGTGATGAACAAACCCAGGTAGATTCTCGTTATGTATCTAAATTCATTGCTTTTCCTACAAATTCTACTGCTTCCTCTGCAATGAGCCAGTTTGGTTAAGAGTTGCACATCTGCAGCACAGCTGGAAGTAGGCTACAGAAGGAAGGGGGCTTGGGAGCATTGGAGATCAACTTTTCAGCATATGGGCAAGTAATTCTAGCCTGTTATTTATTTTTTTGGATTTCTGCTCCTTCCTCCCTCTATATCCCATCCAGTCCATCTGCTTGACTTAAAAACCAAAAGTCTGCAGAAGAGACTGAGAGACGAACTGGTGAGCAAAGTGATAAGTGAGAATATGTTTGGTTGTTTTTGGCTCCAGGTCAGGATTTTCTGTATTTTCAATGAACACATTTAATTTTGAGCATAGTAGTTGGGTTTTAACCACATACTTTTCTTTCTGTCTATGGAATGAAAACATTTTTAAAGTGAGCCCAAAGTTTGATGGCACCTGGAACCTTTTTGATTCACATGAAACCCCTGTGATTGCAGAATCCAGGTTTACTCCACGTGTAGCCCTCGGAGGTAGCTGAATTTTAATGTTTTCTAAAAACCTGATGCATTATCTGGTCCTTTGGTAGTTAATCTCATCCTGGATCTCTGTGACGGTCTGGTCTAAACAAGTTTGTTCCTTTATTCAGTTACTCAGATCTGTTGATACTGTTCTCATCAAGAAAGAATACACTTTGGGTCCCTTTGAGGCATATTTAACAGGAGCAGGATGGTGTGTGTGTGTGACAGTCAAAACAAACTGAACAATGGAGGCCTGATGTCAATGATATTTCAGGCTCTGGTTACACAAAGAATACCTTCTGAAGGAGCACTTCTGGTCTTATATTGCCTAACTTGATCTGAGATGTGCATGCTTTATAATAAATAGCTCAATTTTTATATATATCTGCACTGTTTCTCGTTTCCTTCATGGATCAGTGCAAATGTTTTTACACAAAACAGCCGTTTGGAAGGTCAAAAAGGTCAGCAGAGATTTTGGTACCAGGCGTTAATGGAGACGAACCTGCTCAGGAATGTGTGTGGTGTGTAGTGCTCACCCTTCCACTCCCTCTGGCTCGTCTGGACTCCGTCATTAATCATAGTTACTCCATCCAGACCCCTGTTTAATAGTGTTAGTGGTGGGATCTCATCTATGGGGTCAGAAAATGACTACTGAATTTATGGCCACTGATGCAAATACAAGCGGAAAAGGATTAGGCATAATATTTTTATTTATTTAATTATTTATTTTACAATTTTGACCTTTTAAAGCAACACTAAAGAGTTTTTTTTACCTTTTTAAAATATTGTTTCAGAACTCGTGTCAGTGGTTGATCAACTCATAACAGGGTGAAGCGACACTTCTGCATTGGCTTTGCGGCCCTCTATCGGCCATAACAGCACTATGTAACTTTGGGTCATCGGGAAGTGGTTTTGTAGTTCAAATGCGACTTGCTTTTCGGCAGGTTTCACAAAAGCCGGTAGGTGCAGCGTCCTGCAAGGCTCTCTGGGTGGAGCATACTCGGCAGGTACATATAAATGGAAGATGCCTAGCAGCAGGTAGCTTGAACAATTGTCATCATGACGGAGCTGAAATTGTATTAATCTGTACACCGGTGTTCCGACTATCTGTGCTACTCGCATGCAAATTTCGATGTTACGTCACAATTCGCTTACTCAGCAAATCTGTCATCAAGAATTCCTACCTGGAAGAGCCATTTCGTCTGTTTTATTTCTTTGAAGTTTACGGTGAGTTTTATTCAAATTATTTTATTACTGGCTAATTTTTATTCAAAATATTTTAAGGCTTTCCTTAAGCTACTAGTTTCAAGTTTACATGACAGCCCTTGCATGTTAGTTTCACTAATGTGATATCGTTACACTGCATGTAAACAAGTCCCATTAATTAGAGTCGTACAGTAAATGGGGTGTATTTTGCGGGCTATTTGTGCTTATAATCATAGGCTACTACATTTTAATATTTTGGAGTAATAATACTGCTATCTGCTCTACGTCTTACCGGCTTGGTATATATTCATTAGCTGCTTTACAAACTAACAGATTTCCAGAGTGTGCTATTCATCTATAGGCCTATTTAACAGCTAGGATATTCTGATCATGGTTTTTAGTGCATCTTTATGTGCTAGTTTTAACTTTATATTAAACGGGTAGCATGTTCTGTGTATTGAAAGAAAAGTTTTCGTTATTAATAATTTTTTGCTATGTTAGCATTACTGCTAAACTGCCACTTCAATCCCGTCACTTGAAAAATATTTTCCGATGATTATGTTTAACATCAAAGCTAACAGTTGTTTTCGGCATGTAAACATACTTTTCAGGGGTAGCACTGACAGATGGGCGCTACGGTAGGACATTCTGAGGAGGTAGCACAGATCGTCAGAACAGTGCTGTCAGCCATATAAAAAAAAATTAGACCGTATCACGTTATAACGTGATAGTTTATTGTAAAAACGTGAAACTATCACGTTATAACGTTTTAGTTTAACGTGGTTTTCACGATTTTACAATAACGTTATAACGTGATATGGTCTAATTTCTTTATTATATGGCTGACAGCTCTACGCCGCCGTACATATGACATGCTGAAATATAGAAAATGTACCTGGGATGAAGACATTTGACACAAAGGCTGCCCAAGACGTGAAAATCTGTAACGTTAGAGGGTATCGCTTGTAAATGTGAATCCCCTGGTGTAACCATAATAGATTTTACGACAGTAGTAGAAAACAATACATTTTTCCCAACTGTAGGGGGACCCAGAGAGCAAAACTTACTTAGTGTTGCTTTAATTTGGGTGGACTTAAATTTATAGAGAAACAAATCCCATGTTAACATACAATTAAAGTTAGCTTTAGCTTTAACCAGCTTTAAGTTAAAAAGCTGTTCAGTTGAAGGGCTGCCATTGTTCATTATTCACCTTTTTAGTGCAAAACAAAAGTAAACACTATGGAGATAAAGTGCAAACTATTACCTATTCTTTGGTGCAAGAAGTATGAAACCTCTATTCTAAAAACGTGAAATACAAAATGTTTGGATGCAGAGGAGGAGGAAGGTAGTTGTCTCTGGTCGGCCTTTTTTGCAGATGATGTTTGTCATGAACGACGAGGTGCGTGAGTAACTTGCTAGTGTTTCCATATTTAGCGACACAAATCGGATCCCAGAGGTTGCATTTAGCTCTGTTGCCATTTAGTTTAACAAAATGCAGCCAGACTTTTGATGTTTCGCCATTTTCTTAGTCCGCAAACTTGTGTTATGCTAGCCATGCAAGTGGAGGAGTTTTGTTTTAAACGAGAGGCGGGGCTGTGTGTGATGAGAGAGCAGGTTCCTCGGTCACGTGACGAGCAGTGGCAGAAGGAACTCAGCTGTGTGGCTCATTAACGGGGACATTTTATTGGGAAAATAGAGACATTTAAGCACTAGAAAAGTATTTTTGTTTTTGGTTTCAGTACCTACAGAATGTTTTTGGTCGGTACTAAAGAGGTACAGAGTTTCGGTACCCAACCCCTAGTTGCTGTGAAGACTTGGCAACATCAAGAGGCCACTCTTTGCTTCGTATTTGTTCTTTGTGCTGTGACAGGATAAACTTTAAATCCTCTTCCAGCCCTGTGTGTCACACTTCAAGTAATATCAAGGTTTTTATTTGTTGTGGGCAGGTTTGGGTGTGTAGCCAATACAGATCAACAAGTATGTGTCTTAATTGAATGGACTGTTATCCCATTTTGAAAAGCGGCTAAAAGAAATATGCTTTTGTCTCAAGTAGTATTTATAACCCAGGAGAAGAATGAAGTCTAATGAAGTTTGAAAAAAGTTAAATATAAACAGTTATGACAGGACCTGAGAGATGCATCATCTTTCAGTTCACCATCTAGTGTATTACAGGTTTTCGGCTACGGTCATACAGTGAGGAAAAAGTTTTTGAAGTTTTGTTTCGCAGACGATACCCAGCTCTACATCTCCAGTAAACCAAACTCTACTCTCCCACCCTCCTCCCCTCACCCACTGCCTCTCAGAAATCAAATCTTGGTTCACTTCAAACTTTCTCAAACTTAACAACAATAAGACTGACCTTCACCTTGTTAGCACCAAAGACACTATTTCCAAAATTGACAGCTTCTCCTTAACCATCGACAGCGCCACAGTTTCCCCCTCCCCTCAGGTAAAGAGTCTGGGTGTCATCCTCGACAGCTCACTTTCTTTTCATGCTCGTATCAATCACATAACTCGGTCTGCCAACTTCCATCTTCCATTAATCGCCTCCGCCCCTCTCTCACCCCTCACGCTGCTGCCATTCTTGTTCAGTCTCGTCACTTCACGTCTTGACTACTGCAGCTCACTTCCTTTTGGTGTCCCTCACAAACTCCTCCATAAACTTCAACTGCAGCCCGCATTATCACCAGAACCCCCTCCTTTCACCACATCACCCCTGTCCTCCTGCAGCTCCACTGGCTTCCGGTTAAATTTAGATCCACTTTCAAGATCCTCCTCCATACTTTCAAAGCCATCCACAATCTCTCTCCCCCATATCTCTTAGATTTCATTCATATTGCCATTCCCTCCTGTTCTCTCAGGTTCTCTTCTTCCCTCCACCTTATCGTTCCTTCCGCCTGCCACAGTAGGGATGGTGTTCTTGGGATGCAACTCATCCTTCTTTTTCCTCCAAACATGGTGAGTGAAGTTTAGACCAAAAAGTTCTTTTTTGGTCTAATCTGACCACATTAATTTCTCCCATGCCTCCTCTGGATCATCCAGATGGTCATTGGCAAACTTCAGATGGGCCTGGACATGTGATGACTTGAGCACGGGAACTTTCCGTGCGATGCATGATTTTAAACCATGACGGCCTGGCGTTCTACCAACAGTAACATTTGAAACTGTGGACCCAGCTCTCTTCATGTCATTGACCAGCTCCTCCCCTGTAGTTCTGGGCTGATTCCTCACATTTCTTATCAGTGACACCCCACGAGGTGAGATCTTGCATGGAGCCCCAGTCCGAGGGAGATAGCCCTTTTCCACTGAGGCGGAGCTGGAGCTCCCGTGCTGACTAAGCTCCAGAGTTTTCGTTTTCGATTCCCGCGAGCACCAGCTCCGAGAGCCAGAAACGGGTGCTACTCTGGCACCACTCTTGTGTGCGGCCAAAGCGGAGCTATCCAACCACTCACTACGTCAAGGTTGTTGTGTGTTGTTGTTGAAAACATGTATAGCATCAAGACTACGTCGCCTATTATGACGTTGCCTTGTCGACAGTAACTGCAACAGCGATGCCTTTTGCCGGTGTATCGCAACAAATGCTTGTAAAGCGACGATTAGCATCTGCAACCAGACGAGGTCATAAGACAGGTGCTACTAAATTAGATTAATAAGTGGAGTAGAGGTGGACTGTTTACAGTCAGAGTAACGGGTCTTTGAGAGCCAGAATTCTTGCAGATTGTCAGGTGTTCAAATACTTATGTGCAGCAATAAAATACAAATCAATTATTTAAAAATTAAACAATGTGATTTGCTAATTTGCTAATACATGCTACAATATGAATTTCAGACCCCTCCATTATTTCTAAGTGGGAAAACTTGCTAAATCGCAGGGTGTTCAAATACTTAAGTTCCTCACTGTAAAAAGAGTCCTTTTTTCATTGATTTGGCAAAAGATGCAGAAACAAACTACTTCACTGTCATGGATTTTTTATTAAGGGTTCCTAGACACTCTGATCAATAAAAGTAAGCCAGAGATCAGAACAGCTCATGCATAATTTTATGGGAACTGTAGCGGTTACGACGGCTGCACAGGGGTGCAGTAGGTAGCACTGTTGCCTTGCAGCAAGATGGTCCTGGGTCCGAATCCCGGCCAAAGGTTTTTCTGCATACAATCTCCCTGTGCATGTGCGGGTTCCCTCCGGGTACCCCAGCTTCCTCCCTCAGTCCAAAAACATGACTGTTAGGGTAATTAATCTTTCTGTGTGTGTTTGTTGTGTGATGGACTGCCGACCCCCCCCCCCCTCCTTGCTTATTGAATTTCGGTTTTCTCAGATAATTTTCTTAAATTACTTGCATGTGGGCTATTATGAGACTCTATTTGTACAGTGCTGAAATGGATTTCTGAAGTAACTCATAAAAGCATGTTGCTTTTATCTGAAGGCGACCCTGACTTTGCCTTGGCGCTGGTTTAATTTTACCCTGAATGTTCACATCTTATCTGATCTGCTTGTCATGCTAAATCGGAGCCACGGAACTACACGGTGAAAACGTATATACCGTAACTGAAGTTCCTCTTTTTATTACATTTATTTTCAGCATTTATGTGGCAGTAATAAATATTTTGTTAGTTTTCAGAAAATGAAAAGGCTGTTTCTCTCAACATTTAAATAAATACAGCTCCAGTGAGAATGAATGATAGATTCCCATCAAACTACGGAAATACTTCAGTAAGACGTCCATCTGTGGGACTCCTTAACCTGAAATCCTCAGGGGATCTCTAAACTTAAATAGGAAAGCAGGTTGTTTTCTGTTATTCCCCAGTAATTTATTGCTATGGATGCTACAAATCTAAATCAATGTGAATGGCGTTTTGGAAGAGATTCCTACATTCTTTTTTTTCTGCGCCTGTGTGTTTAAATTCAATTCAATTCAATAATACTTTATTGATCTCAGAGGGAAATTTAGTGTTGGTATAGCTCATATAATTAATTATTTAAGGAGTTGTTGTAGATGATGATGGCTGTGGACAGGAAGGATTTCCTGTAGCGGTCTGTATTGCAGAGAAAATGAAGAAGCCTCCGACTGAAGATGCTCTGTTGTTGTATGACTGTCTCATGAAGAGGATGCTCAGGGTTGTCCATAAGTTTTTTGATTTTATGAAGAATCCTTCTTTGCATCATCATCTCCAGATGTTCCACAGTTGTCCCAAGAACAGAACCAGCCTTCTTTATCAGGTTGTTTAGCCTTTTTAAATCCCTGGCTCTGATGCTGCTACCCCAACAGATGACGGCTGAAGAGATTACACTCTCCACAACAGACCTGTAGAAGATCTCCAGCATCTTGCTGCAAACCTTGAAGGACCTAAGCTTCCTCAAGAAGGAAGCCAGTGGAACTCTTAAGCCTTAACAGCAAACCTGAGTTCACATGTTGAGGTCATTGGTTGATTACTCTCCTTATCCTCATTTCTTACCCTGAGGGGTCCGAGACGGTGACCCCAGAGAGGGAGGGAATGAAGCGGAGCCTGTTGCACCAACCCCCTTCCTCCCTCCTCGTTCTGTGGTAGCAGAGACCCTGTGTTGGCTGTTAGGTCCTGACTCTACGCATACCTCATACTGTCTCTGTTTCTTCAACTCCCATTTTGTTGGAAGTGATGAGTGGCTCGCTTTAGTAACAGAAAGACATGTGATACGTGTTGAGCAGTCATGGGGACGCTGTCCAGCTCTGTTATGGAGATTTGAGATGCCGATCATGCCAAGGCTACAAGGCTTCAATTCAATTCAATTCAAAAATACTTTATTGATCCCAGAGGGAAATTAAGTGTTGGTATAGCTCATATAATCAATTCTTTAAGGAGTTGTTGTAGATAATGATGGCTGTGGGCAGGAAGGATTTCCTGTAGCGGTCTGTATTGCAGCGAAACTGAAGAAGCCTCCGACTGAAGATGCTCTGTTGTTGTGTGACTGTCTCATGAAGAGGATGCTCAGGGTTGTCCATAATTTTTTTGATTTTATCCCTGGCTAGTGGGTTGGTTGAAGTAGGTGGATGATGGCATCTTCAACTCCAACTCCACAGCGATAAGCAAACTGCAGTGGGTCCTGATACGTTCTTGTTTGCTTACTCAGGGGTGCCAACAGGAGTCTCTCCAGGACCTTCATGATGTGGGATGTCAGGGCAACGGGTCTATAGTCATTGATGACTGATGGGTGAGTTCTTTTGGGTACTGGAACAAGGCAGGATGTCTTCCACAACACTGGGACCTTCTCCTGAGTTAAGCTAAGGTTGAAGAGGTGCTGCAGAATCCCACAGAGCTGCTCTGCACAGGCCTTCAGGACTCTGGGGCTGTCATGGGGACGCTGTCCAGCTCTGTTATGGAGATTTGAGATGCCGATCATGCCAAGGCTACAAGGCTTGAGACCCCTGGGAGAATTGTACTTTTATTCCCAATAGTAGCGTGCCCCATGATTGGCCATAACCGGAAATATGGCCTGCTGGGTAATAAGTCCTGGAGCTCACTTTGTTTTTTGTCTCTGAGGCTGCAAGGGCCGCCGGGTTAATTTGATGCTGCATTCATTTGGAGGAAAAGAATGAGACCTTGTGCCAAGCTGATGTACAATTCCTGATAATGCATTCCCCATTTTTATTCAATGCAAATTGAGGAAAAAAAACATCTAAACATTGCAAATCAGAATATCAGCCTTCTCTTTAACAATCACAATCATGAATTGTTAGATTATCTCTGGATTTGCTTCATGCTGCACTTAAAAGTTACAGTTTAGAGGTCTCCATGTGACTAATTTGCTCATTATCCCCCCCCACACACTCGACGGAAGTGGCTCGTCTTTCCTGTTTTGCTCACGCAGCGGCTCAAAACATCCTCCTGAACAAGGTCCGGTCTGTACTATCACAATGCTACTCTGAGACTTGACATGGCAGCATACTTACTGGCTGATTACAGGCATACATGAATGCAGGTTTGGGGCTGTTGTTGACAGAGATCACTATAAACAGTATTTGCTGCTGTGGTTTTTGGTTTTAATTAAGAACAGCTGGGGAAAGTGCCTGAGTGTCTCTCAGGGACATATTTCTATCATTTTCTATTAACTTTCATGATTATGGGTTACAGCTAATGAGAGCCAAAAATGCAGTTTCTCAAAATATCACTTTTAAAAATGTCCTCTTCTTGAAAGTAGGCCATAGGTTCTCTGTGAGTTTAGATCAGGCCCGTTTGCTGGTCTACCCATTACAGTGGTATCATGTTTTTTAAAGCAGTTATTGGTACATCAACACTGAGGGTAACAATAATGAACAGAATATAACAGGAAATACTACAGCAACATTGTTGTGGTGGGACCTAACCTGGACTATCCCCCCCCCTCCCCCGGCCTAGCAACACACAGCAAAATGTGGCATTTTTAGCCCATGTGCTGAGTACATCTGTGAATGTGTCTCAAGACTGCATTTATCCCTGTTGCTTACATACTTTTCCTTCCACTCAACTTTCCATTAATATTTTTTGCATAGAACACACTGTAAACCATCAGCGTCATTAATCAATGACCTTTTAAAGGGTCACCCTCCTTGAGGAGTGACTGTGTACCAGACAACTGTCAGTGCAGCAGTCCTTCCCTTCCCACAACATAACTTTTCTGTTTAAAAAAATAATATTTATTGGAATAATGCATTATTTTGATTTTTTTTAAAGTGTATTGATCTGAGTTTTCATTAGTTAAAAGCTAAATGTATAAAAAAAATAAACTTACAGACTGCTTGAAATGTACCTCTCTGTGTAATGAAGCTATACGTTTCCCTTTCTAAAAAATTGCAGAATTAAATGATTTTTATTTTTTTTTACAATATTTTCAGTTATTGCAATGCACCTGTAATGTTTTGGGCCTACTTAGTTGCTACTTAGGTGTGTGAATTGGATAAAGTTAATAATGCAATACGAGGAATGTTGAACTTTTTGTAAACGCTGCAAGGCGGCCAGACCCAGCATACTGTTTGAAGCTTCCTGGACACAAGAACGGAACTCTCTCAACACTTTTCTGTCCGTTCTTAGATTTATCATGAGGTCAAATCTGGTAATTAAGCTCCGTTTGTACATCTGGTGGTTTGAAGCTGAGTTAAAATGATTTTCACCCCTTTTTATCCTGGTCAAACTCTTCTCCGTTCCCTTTTTCAGATTCATTAAACAGAAGATGATGTCAGACGCCAGTGAGATGTTGGCAGCAGCCCTGGAGCAGATGGATGGGATCATTGCAGGTAACCCCTCAAAACACAAGCTTTTATTTAAGTGGGCATAGCGTGCTATGGGGTCTACTCCCATCTGGAAGTCATTACATTGCAGGCTGGAAAGGCTACTCTTTGGTGTCTTCCTACTTCTCCTACTTTTGCTTTAATGCTGAGTTTCTGAATATGGAGGAGTTTTGAATTCAGCTGAAACTGCCTCTGGATCACTGGCCTGGTCCTTACATCACTGCATGAGAGTGATTACAGGAAGTTTCCGTTGTCCCTGCATTGATGGAAACTAATGATTATTCAAGCTTTGTGAGTTTGGAATATGAACTTTTGGCTCTTTCTCTGTATACTTCCACTGCTGCTGATGAACAGAGCAGCCTACAGATTTACAGTTCCACTTTTCCGCTGATGTGTGTAATTATAGCGCTGACCTTTCCAATGGGAGCGCTACGACTGATCACATGACACCCACCAGTCTCTCCTGTTTCCGCAGAAACCGCAGCCATCATCGAGCCTCACCCCCTCGCTGCTGTGATTGTCTGAATATTTTAGTATTTATTTATTTATTCAGCTCCCTCGTTGTTAATGTGGGAGAACTTGATTACGGATGACAGATGGTATGGAGCAGGCAGAGGTGCATGATGTAAACATTGTGTGTTCTAGTTAATCATAAGGCTGATTCTTATGAATCGGGCAGAATTAGAGATAATGCAGAGTTTAAGAAGATTTGTTTATTTGCTTTACACTGTGTTTGATGGATACTCCAACAGGGACTCAAACAATAATATAAATAACTATAAATATAGTTTTAAGCTAATTTGTGCAGCTCAAGTACATGGTGGGACCTCAAAATAAAACTTTTGGCTCAAAAGTTGTCTTCTGACCCACACAATAAAAATGTGTGAGGGTCGACCCCAGCATTTTTACTGAGTCGGTTAAAAACTGGTGCTATGACAATCAGCATCAAAAGCCAATATTTTATTTATTTATTTCCGGATTTAAAAAAAAATCTTTTACAGCTTTTGTAAAATGCACATGCTTTCTCATCGTTATTTTTGGTATTTAGGTTAATTTCTTAAGAGGACCTTATGACCCCAGACTTACATAAACTCAGCAAAAAAAGAAACGTCCACTGACTTTCAACTGTTTTTACTTTCAGTAAACGTAATGTGTGTAAATATTTGTATGAACACTAAAAGAGTCAACACCATAAGACATAAACTAAAAATGTTTCACAGACATGTGACTAACAGAAATAGAATAATGTGTCCTTGAATGAAGGGAGGCTCAAAATCAAAAGTACCAGTCAGTATCTGGTGTGGCCACCAGCTGCTTGAAGTACTGCAGTGCATCTCCTCCTCATGGACTGGACCAGATTTGTCAGTTCTTGCTGTGAGATGTTACCCCACTCTTCCACCAAGGCACTTGCAAGTTCCTGGACAACAGGTCCCAGACGTGCTCAATGGGATTGAGATCCGGGCTCTTCGCTGGCCATGGCAGAACACTGACATTGCTGTCATGCACAAAACTCACGCACAGAACGAGCGGTATGGCTGGTGGCATTGTCCTGCTGGAGGATCATGTCCGGATGAGCATGCATAAAGGGTACCACATGAGGGAGGAGGATGTCTTCCCTGTACCGCAAGGCATTGAGATTGCCTGCAATGACAACAAGCTCAGTCCGATGGTGATGTGATATACCGCCCCAGACCATGACGGACCCTCCACCTCCAAATCGATCCCGCTCCAGGGTACAGGCCTCGGTGTAACGCTCATTCCTTCGACGATAAACACGAATCCGTCCATCACCCCTGGTGAGACAAAACCGTGACTCATCAGTGAAGAGCACTTTTTGCCACTCCTGTCTGGTCCAGCGAAGGTGGGTTTATGCCCATAGGTGGCGTTGTTGCTGGTGATGTCTGGTAAGGACCTACCTTACAACAGGCCTACAAGCCCTCAGTCCAGCCTCTCTCAGCCTCTCTGCGGACAGTCTGAGCACTGTTGGAGGGATTGTGTGTTCCTGGTGTGACTCGGGCAGTTGTTGTGGCCATCCTGTACCTGTCACGCAGGTGTGATATTCGGATGTACCGATCCTGTGCAGGTGTTTTTACACGTGGTCTTCCACTGCGAGGATGATCAGCTGTCCTTCCTGTCTCCCTGTAGCGCTGTCTTAGGCGTCTCGCAGTGCGGACATGGCAATTTATTGCCGTAGCCACATCAGCAGTCCTCATGCCTCCCTGCAGCATGCCTAATGCACGTTCACGCAGATGAGCAGGGACCCTGGGCATCTTTCTTTGGGTGTTTTTCACAGTCGGTAGACAAGTCTCTTTAGTGTCCTGTGTTTTTAGAACTGTGACCTTAAATGCCTACTTTCTGTAAGCTGTTACGGTCTTAACGACCATTCCACAGGTGCATGTTAATTAATTGATTATGGTTAATTGAACATGCATGGAAAACATTGTTTAAACCCTTTACAATGAAGATCTGTAAAGTTATTTGGATTTTTACAACATTATTGTTGAAATACACGGCCCTGAAAAAGGGACGTTTCTTTTTTTGCTGAGTTTATTTGTGACCCCACCTTTGGGGAACTACTGGTCTATTGGACAGGTTTTCCACCGCAAGAGAAGCAGCTTGCTGCTACATCCTTATATCACTAAAATGAAATTTACAGAGTACAGGAAGACAGTTTTGACCTATCAAATCTCATTATTTACCTTAAAACCCTTTAAAGACCCACTCTGATCATCTTTTGAGCTGTTTTAAAGTGTTCTCAGTGATCTTTGAATTATGATTATCCCGTTTTTAGCCAAAATCACAAAATCTGTGACGTTTTCTAGGACATGGATTCAGAAGAGCGACAGTAGCTCATTAGCATTTTGCCTCTGTGTTGTGGGCGGAACTGTTGGCGCGGAGGACCCCTCCCCTCTCTGTTGCTGAGAGCTCTCCGTTTACGCTAGCTCTCCTGCTAGTTTACAGCCCCTCACAAACAAGCGGATGGTTGAATTAGCTCTTGACAGAAAAAAATAATTTTTTTTAAATAAAATAAACTTACCGTTAAAGATCCATTTCTCTCTCACTGCAGATGGTTTTAGTAAAAGCTAATGATATCATTCTTCTTAGCATTGCAACCCGCTACAGCGCACAGGTGTTGATCCGTCATTGTCTTCTCTACTCCTCAGAACCTGAGCGGGCAGAGCGGAGCAGGAGCTTGTAGCCCGCCCAGTGCGGTTGCTACGTCACAAACAGTCTGTTTTAGCGTCTGCTACTGATTCACAGCAATTTGAAAGCAAAAGTACTCAGAAATGCAATGTTGAGGTTAATTCTCTTAAGAAATGTCCTCTGGCATCAGAAAAATGCCACAAGAACATGTTAACACAAAATACATGATTTTCCTTGGAGTTGGTCTTTAAAGAAATGTCTTAAAGTGCCCCTGGCATGAAATTCCCCGTGACGTTTGGGCCCTTTTTAGTCACACTCTAAGTACCTTAATACTGTATCAAAGGATCGTTTGCCGTAACTCAGCGTTGTTGTAGAATTGCAGCCCCTACTAGGAGGTCCTTCTGTTTGCATTAGCACAGAACGACCAAGTTTTGGTGGGCGGGGCCCAAGCCATGCGCCTCTATTGTCAAATGAGTCTCTAACGTCCGCATCTGATGAAACATTGACAGACATGCATTTGCTCACCACAAACTGCCCAAATTCCAATATTATGTATGAAATGTAATTAGGTTTAGGCCTAATTATATTGTGTGTTGAACAATAATCTGTTTACAAATTACAGGCCTAATAAAATATTTGAACATCCATCCGTCCTCATGACGTCTCTAGCTTCACCACGACAGTAATAGCTCAGTTATCGGCTACTATAACTATGTAATGGTGTTTCAATTTCATCCGGAATCTGATCCGGACGGCGAGGCACCTGAGGAGTAACCGGAAAGGTAGAGGATGTCTTCCACAGGTGATCCAGACAGACGTGCACAGAGGGAAGGGGCTGTGTGTGCTTGTGCGAGAGAGACGTGAGTGACAGAGACGAAGAGAGAGCAGGGAAAGAATATGCTACGTGTTTTAAATGGCGTAAAAAAGAAAAAACGAAACCCAATATTTGACAGTCGGTGTTGATTTTTTTGTTTTTTGGGTCGGTGTTGAATCTGTGGCGGTCGGAGTTTAATCTGTGGCACACTGCCACAGATTCGTCTGTGTGGGAAACACTGGTATATAACAGCTGAAGGACATTATTGCGGAAATATACTTACTTGTATAGGGATGTTTGCTGGTTCACAGAGGGTTGGTATTGATCCTGGTAAAAGTTTAAGACGATCTGCGAATCCACTGCTGTATTGTCCCAAGTTAAACATTCGTCAGAGAAATGTTTGCCACAAACGACCATGCGCTTCGGGAGTCGGTCGGGTACATTCCCTGCATCAATAAAGTCCATCCACAAGCTTTTCAGTGGGGAGGACAGTGTCGATGCGGTCTGGACTCCATGTTGTCGGTTTGTTGTTTGCCTTTTACCGTATATGCCGAACTGCAAAACAGCCTGTTTCTGAGAGCTAATTTCACTATGTAGGCAGACATACCTGGGGAGAAAGGAAACACAACTCAGTCATTTTAACCCCTTATGGGACATAGACAGGCTGGGAAACTAAAAAATATGACCAAAAAACTCAAAAAATGCTAATTTCATGCCAGGGCCACTTTAATATAACTTTAATGGTAATAACTTTGCTTTGGACAACAGTCTGTCCACTCAGTGCAGCTTTCCAAATCAGATTCATTTAAAGAACCTTGGATATCTTGAGTTTGTGAAAAATAGCATAATATTTTGATTTAGGTCACAAGATGACCCAATATCGTTGCCGTGGCGATAAGGATAAACATGAAAAGGCAAGGTTCTGCACACGGAAACAGCCAGATAAAGATGTTTTTCAATTCAAATTCAAAATTACTTTATTAATCCCAAAGGGAAATTAAATGTTGTTGTAACTCATTATGCAAGTTCCTTCAAAGATTTGTTGTAGATGCTGATGGCTGTGGGTAGGGATGATCTCCTGTAGTGCTCTGCAGATCTGAAGAAGCCTCTGACTGAAGATGCTCTGTAGTTGTATGACAGTCTGATGTAGAGGATGCTCTGGATCTATGGCGTCTTCTTTTCAACTCATCAGGGTTTTGTGGCTGTAGTTGAGGTATTATTTGAGCTTTTGTGATGTTAATTAGCTGCTGCCAGTTGTAAACCACCTTGTTGCCATGGTTATGCATCATAACAAATGTCCAAAGATAAAAAGTATCAGCAAAAATCCTTCCAGCTGCACAGCATTCAAAACCAGAGAGAACAGTTGTCCACAAAAACAATGTTTCTACCAGAAATGGAAGAATTAAAGTTTAAAAAAAGAAAAAAACATGATAAAACATGATATTTTGATGCACCTCCAAAGATTTAGATCAGTTTTTTTCTCACCAGCCTCTATGATTTTCTTTGTTTTTGTTTTTTTTGTTCGTTCATATCGGTTAACACACACTCATATGTTAGATTTTACATCTTATGTTGTCATACAACAAATAAAAGTATTTCTATTAAAATCATGGTTCCGCTTCGTGCGATCAGATACAAATCCTCTCAAAACCAAGCTCCCGGGCTGAATTTCAACACCAGCCCACCCCTGACCTAAACGGTACTTTTTAATAACAAAGTGATTAGTATTTTAGTTTAGAAGAATATAACATTATTTTACTCAAGATAGTAATAACAATAACATATGCCAATACTTTATTTTTGACACTGTTTCTAATGTTCATCTACAGCTGAATGTCTATAAAAGTGCTTGTGTGACTTTTGAGACATGTAGCTTAGATTCTGAATTACTATTTTGTCAGTACCTTTTTGGTAAGAAAAATATCAAGATAAAACTTTTGGTCCTTATCATCCACCCCTAAAAGAACCTGATAATATTCAAATATATAGAAACTTTAGACTTGGATATCATGTTTCATTCATCCACCAGCCGCAGTTGTCAGCTCTGTGAGGCGTATTATTTGGTCAACATTACATATGGGGATTCACTGCTGCTAGATTACAGACTACAGGGTTCTACTACAGGGACAAACTCTGCCGGCCAAATGTGAAGCCAACCTGGAAGTGACAAAAATTGCAGTTCCCCCCTCATCCACTAGGGGCTGGCTCCAAAAAAGATGCAACTTCCCATTTAAGTTTGAAATTATGAATAAGGGGCGTGTCCTTTTGATTGACATGTCTCAGATGAGCCGTCAGCGCTAGTTTCTCTGAACTTGACCATCCGTTGAGTCCGCAATGTTTGTGTTCGGATGTTAATCGTGCACTTATTAGACAAAGATGGCTTGCTGTGGTACAGACCTCCCAAGAAGTCAGTGCTTCATTTTTAAAAATTTTAATTAAAATTATATTTCTGCTTTGCATTTAGGATAAAGCTGCTTGTTCAAAAATGGGTTGAAATGATCACATTTCTCCTTTTCTTTACATTTTGATTATAAAAACTTGTTTTAATTCAAATTCACATAGTTTTAGTCGAAGTTATGGACCAACAAGGCTTCACGATTTTAATTGACAAAAGTCTTGAATCTGCCTAGAAGGCAGAGGAGTAGCGGTCGCTCATCCATGGTTTTCTGGCTAAAAGCGCCCGCTAACCTCCGTTAGCTTTGGTTAACTCCGGGTTAGCTTAGAGCGTCAATCATCCGCCCCCACCCTCACAGCCCCACTCCCAGCGCCAGCTCTTTACCCATTTTTTGTATTTTCCGGGCGTGACTAGACGCGTCACACAGCCAAGATGGCGGTGGTGGGAACCGCCCATTGGGCTTCAATTCAGCTCTCCAGAAACCTACAGGTGACATCATGGAGGCTCCGTCCATCTATACAGTCTGAGTTGATCACACCCAACTAAAGCCAACTGAGGGCATCAAACCTTTGTGAAAATTCTCTTGAGGGAGACATTATAAAGGAAATGTACCAGTAGGTCGTGATATTCTCAGAATATGCTGAAATATGTTTGAGAAAGCAAACAAAAAGCACATTTGATTTTCATTTTGGATTTTAGCCCAATTTTAATTTCAACTTGTTCTGTCATAATGTTGGCTCTTTTTTTCAGACTATTTTGAAATCAATTTAGCTTGACTAATAACTCTTCACTCTGCTCCTGAAGGCTCCAAGGCCATTGATTACTCCAATGGGCTGTTTGACTGCCAGTCGCCCACGTCTCCCTTCCTGGGTGGCTTCCGGGTGCTTCACCTCCTGGAGGACCTCAGAGCGGCGCTGGAGCTGATGGACAATGAGGAGCGGGACAACCTGCGCTGTCAGATCCCAGACTCCACTGCAGAGGGACTGGCAGAGTGGCTGCATGGACGAACAGTAAGAAAACAAACATCTGCAGGAGGGTTAGCCCTCTGTTAACATGGAGGCTTCTTGAGCCGTCATTTATTACTTGAGAAGAGATCTGATGTCTGTGATTACACCACTGGAGCCACTTCCCACTGCTTTAATGACTCACTGAAAGATGGAGTGATTTCAGCCACTGTCGTCACACTGATTCTGGTATAATATGTAGGAGAGCTGAATAATGTGTCTTACAGAGACTTTTTTAGGTGTAAGTTGTTATATTGAAATACATGTATTTATTTAAAGTAGCTTTTCAGGCCTGGATGAGTATGGAAAAAGAAAATGGAGTATAGGAAAATGTATTTCCCAGTTGCACTTAATCACAGCAATGACCAAAACTTCAAACATGCATTAAAATACCTTTAAAAAAAATAAAAGATTCAAGCAAGAAATGATAAATAACAGAATATATAATTGTATCTTCTTTATATGCCATCTTACTGAGGAGGATACTTGGCATCGTTTCTTGGCAACAAGTACAATAATGTTTGTGGAGCTCTGAGCTGTGGAAGCTCCTAGAGTGCATTTAGAAATGTGTGCATCGGTTGCACAGCTTCTGTTTAATGTCTCTATTATCCTCATCACGGAGAACCGTTACTCCCACAGCTATGTACTACCAAACCTGAAGAGCTTAAGAGCAGCTCAGAGGTGAGGTTGAGGGATCTTCTCAGGGATGCTGTGTTTCACTAAAATAAGTGGGTTGGGAATCCAGTTGGTTTATTACCTGGCAAGTGCCACTAGTTTCCACCCAATCATTCAACTTTATTTCTTGTTATCAATTCCTCTGTTTCATGTTCATCCCTCTGTTTCTATTTTCTATCCATTTGCCCACCCATCCCATCTACTTGGTATCCGTTATCCATTAATCTGTTTGCCAGTCCATCTGTCCATCCTCCCAACTGTTTGTTCATCTGTTTATCCTTCTTTCCTTCTCTGTAGTCTGTAGTTTCTCCAGGTTCCATATTTCAAGACTGATCTCTGTAAAAAATACCCAATATAAAATCATGATGAACTTTCATATTTCTGCTTTGAAAACTGTCTAAAATAGGATAGAACTTTGTAATACGTTGGAAAACTATACAATTTTGGCCTGAGAAACAAGGAGGAACCTCGATTGTTAATTGAATGTACATATTTGTACTTTATATGTATAAAACAGCTGAAGAACCTGTAAATGTGGATCTTGAAAGTATGGAGTTTAGATTTGAGCCAAAAACCACAAAATCCTGATCATTTGGGAAAACATAATTTTCCCTCAATGTTAAGACGAGACCTCAAATTCATAATTGAAAGACTGGCTTTGGTCTACCCAAGTATTTAGAGAATTTACATAGTTTTTATTTATTGATAGCTTTAATTGTATAATTAGCTAAATTTCCACTTCATGTGAATGGAATTTTTTCAGTTTCTGTTCAGATAGGATACTGGAACCTCGACAATGACCTAAAACATGCAGTGAGAGCATCCTCGGAGCCTCTTTGTTGGCGACTGAACCAGTTGCCCAAATCTTAATGAGGCGTCTTACTCGCTGAAGACTAAATAAATGTAGAGTTTTTCAGCTAAGAGGCTGCAGCAGTAAAGATGGAACATCCATCTCATCAGAGGAAACTCTCCGTTATGTTCTAATCATTTACCATGAAATAATCTTATAATAATATAGTTTTGACTTGGAGACAAATGAGACATTTGTTCCCCCAACAGCAGAAATGATGGCCTATTGTTTCTCTTTCAGACCAACGTCCACAGCTCTGAGACAGTCTACCAAGAGCGTCTTTCACGGCTGGAGAGTGACAAAGAGTGTCTTATTCTGCAGGTTTGTGAAGAACAAACTTCCATTCATTGCTGCCAAACAGAACAATGGCTTCTAAATGTGAAATTTGTTTTGATTGTATAGATTTACTGTGTAGTTAACTGAGCCAAGAAGGGTATTGTTTCAGTTTTCTGGTTGGAAAGGGGCAAAATTGTAGATGTGAGCCCAAGTATACAACATTTATACATTGGAGACAAAAAAAGTGACCCGGTTCACCCCCAAAATCAAATCACTTGTTTAATTCAGTTTATTTATATATCGCCAGTTCATAACAGATGTCATCTCAAGGCACTTTACAGGAAAAGTCATTTAACTTCAATTGTACATACGTTCCTAATCAATTTAAAAGTTTTCTATTCAAGGTATCCCAGGAGATAACGTAGAATCATTGACTTGCAGCATTCACTCGTCTTGAATGAACATTTAGCAACATTAGACAGTCCCCTGTGTTGTGTCGTTAACTTCACAGCAATCCTTCATGTAGCAACAGTGGAGAGGAAAAACTCCTCTTTAACAGGAAGAAACCTCCAGTAGAATCAGAACTTGTTTTGGTTAGAGCGGCCATCTGCCACGACCGACTGGGGATTCAAGAAGACACAAAAAGAACTCATGTAAAATTGCTTTCTATATTAGCGAAAGTAAAACTTGTTCCTGCTTCACTGGAGACATTTCCTGAAAATTTCGTCAAAATTCATCTAACCTTTTGAGTTACGTTGCTAACAGAGAGACAGACAAACCCTGGCGAAAACATAACCTCTTTGGCTGAGGTCATAAACATCCTGACTGGGGTTGGTTTTGCATTCAGTTTCTGAATGTATTGTTTTTTGTTGTTGTTGAAAATTTCAAGATGCTGTCTGCATGAAATTAGGATATATTGGCTAGATCTGAAAGGTCCAGCTGGAACATTTTATGGTACCCAGAGAAATATGGATAAAAGATCAAAACGGATGGGTTTTGGTGCACTAAAACAAAAACTATATCCTTCAGTTGCTCCATCTTTTTTTTTCTACAAATATGACAGACTGAACCAGGTCTGCAGAGTTTTGTTTAATTTACACCTGGTAAGAGTTTGAAAGTAAGGTGTTTTTTCATGTTTATAATGTAGGTTCTTCATTAGCCTAATCATAATGCCAAATTAAAAAGTCAACAGTTTGTGTTTTTCAAATTTCTTAATGTGACATAAACCTGCATTTCATTTGTTTTTTGGGGGGAAAAAGTTCCAGAGAAGGTATTAGATTTGCTTTAGGGATAGTTTTCAGCTCTCTTTGACTCTTGTTTGCTAGAACACGTAAAATGGATTAGACTGCGTACCGTTGCAGACCCCATAACAGGGCGTTTATAGGGTTCTTGATGTTGGGATCAAATCAGGTTTAACTTGGGTTTTTATTCTTTTTGTTAAGCTCCAGGGACAAAACTACAGCATAGAAAATAAAACAAAGTATAGCTCTGTTTTTTGTTGTTTTATTTGGGTTGTTCATCTAGAAGATTTAGTTTAGTGATTAAAATGAAAGTTGTCATCACTGTGCAGGTCAGTGTGTTGACAGACCAAGTGGAGGTGCAGGGAGAAAAGATTCGGGACTTAGACAGGAGTCTGGAGCTTCATCAGGAGAAGCTGAATGCTGCGGAGGAGCTACTTCAACAGGTGGGACCACCCCAAAGCTGCTGCCATTATTAAGTCTCAATGACTGGAAATTGAAACTGTTACTATTTTAGAAAAAGCCAAACTAAAGCGGCACATTACTGACTATCTGTGCTGATCCTCAGGAGCTGTTAAACCGGACCGCGCTGGAAACCCAGAAGCTGGAGTTGATGACTGAAGTGTCGAGTCTGAAGCTGAAGCTAACCGCTTTGGAGAGAGATCACAGAGGCAACGAGGTAAGACCCCCGCCCTCCCCTCCACTCTTTGAAAATGTACTTAAAGTGGATGTGAAATAGAGCACATAGTGGCGTTTTTAAACACGCACCTGCCCCATTAATCCTGGCAGCTGTCCAGTCCATTCAGTCATTGTTTTTAAAATCACAAAGGTCCGTCCCGCTCTGCTTGAGGACCCGGATCTGTCATGTGGGACTGGTTGAACTTTTTTAGGGGGTCACAGATGAGGCCCAAACTCCCTCCTTACTTGAGCAGCTGTTTCCTGACAGAAACACCCCCCCCCACCCACCCCCCCCCCCCACCCCCCCAAACCACCACTCAGATTTCAGCTCTCCAGAGTAAAGTAAGAGTTTCCATAGTCTCCTTTTACTGGCTGGGATAGAATGTGTGGTTTTCAGACTCTAAAAGCAAAAAGGAGGCATGGACCATTAATTATCTGTCAATTTTCTTCTTTTTTTTTCTACCAACACTTTACATTAAACTCCTAAAAACAAAAATAATATTGAATTACCTGACAGATGTAACACATTGCATAGAATAGCTCACTCTTACTGGTCCATTATAATCAGAATTTTTGACATTTATGAGCAGCAGAGACTAAAGACAAACGTTATCAAAAATCACACTTTTTTTCCAGCTTTTACATTCAATTCAAATTCAAAATTACTTTATTAATCCCAAAGGGAAATTAAACGTTGTTGTAACTCATTATGCAAGTTCCTTCAAAGATTTGTTGTAGATGCTGATGGCTGTGGGTAGGGATGATCTCTTGTAGCGCTCTGCAGATCTGAAGAAGCCTCTGACTGAAGACGCTCTGTAGTTGTATGACAGTCTGATGTAGAGGATGCCCTGGATCTACGGCGTCTTCTTTTCAACTCATCAGGGTTTTGTGGCTGTAGTTGAGATATTATTTGAGCTTTTGTGATGTTAATCAGCTGCTGCCAGTTGTAAACCACCTTGTTGCCATGGTTATGCATCATAACAAATGTCCAAAAATAAAAAGTATCAGCAGAAATCCTTCCAGCTGCACAGCATTCAAAACCAGAGAGAACAGTTGTCCACAAAAACAATGTTTCTACCAGAAATGGAAGAATTAAAGTTTTAAAAAAGAAAAAAACATGAACCAAAGTAACAGAGCTACTCCAACATGCTGCCACCTTGAGCGGCGCAATTCCGGAATCATGAAGATTTTTTGTTAAAATGTGTTGGGTTTGCAACTTAAGTGAAGGGCTGTAGACATTTGCCAATCTTTACAGGAGTGGATGTCCCAGCAAATCCCAACATTAAGTCATGACAAATTGTAAAAACGCAGGAGCTCCATATCAGACTCTACAGACCAATCGCTTTGATGTCTTTTAGTCCGGTCTCTGTGCTCACCACAGTAGATGATTTGAACAAATGAGGATACACTGTAACTTTGTTTAGCTGAACAGAAACAAAACTATAGTAATTATTTTAGGAGCAAAAGAACAATCAAAAGTCACCACACAGCTTCAGTTATTACAGCTAGAAACTACAGATCAGGCCCAAAATCTGGGTTTAGTAAAGGACTCAGACCTGAACCTCCAGAGACGCATAAAGAGAATAACAAGGTCAGCCTTCTATCATTTGAAGAAAATGTCCAGGATTAAAGGACTGATGTCTCAGCAAGATCTAGAGAAACTCATCCAATGGCTTATCTTTAGTAAGATTTCAAAGGAACTATGCTCTGATGGCTATTATTTCAAATGGTAAACTTTCTGACTCCATTACTGTAGTTGATCTTCAGTGGTACTTTGTTCAACATATGAAAACGGAAAACTCCCCATGTACAATGAGCCACCTGTATCAGGTGCTTGTATTGCTCAGTACTGAAATCAAGCTTCTCTAAATAGTTTCTACATGTGGTGCTTCATGTTTGCAATTTGAGTAATAGTAATAATTCTTTTTTTTCTCTCTCTAGGGATTGTACCAGGAAGTGACAGACCTGAGGTTCAGGATTACAGACATAGAGAATGAAAGACTGCAGTGTGAAAAGAAACTGAAAGGCGCCAAAGTGAGTGTTTGTTTGTTTTTGACATCATTGTAACATAGCACCTCAACTTAAACTCCCATCTAATTATACTGGCTTAATATTTCCTTCTTGATCTCTTCACTTTGCTTCTGATTTTCATCCCTTATCTGCAACCTTCTTACCTTTCAAGCATCCAACGGGGAACTCAAAGCGCTTCACTGGAGATGAGGTGAAGGTTTAATCTCCACCCTGTGTTTCTTCTCTCTAAAAGCTCCTACTTCTCTGATGCACACCGATTTCCTGACTTTCATCACACTTTTTGTGAGTGCCTCAATTAGTACTGCATAAATGTAGCTTTTTAACCAGTAATAATCCTGATTTTAACCATTAATTCTCTGAACATTAATCTTTGGGTAGAAGTTGAGTGGTGGCTGTATTTCTTTTGAGTCTTCTGCATGTTATTCATTTCACCAGCTTGGTACAGTGAATTGCATACGCTTGCACTGAATGCTGTCATTTGCACAAAAGAAGTAGAAAAAAACTCAAATGAGCTCATCCACTTTTTAGATGTAATGCTTTGCTTATAGCCTGTATTTAGCAAGGTAAAAGGGGGAGATGATTTATTCAGCACATAGAGGGAAAGAATAAAGGAAACATGCCAAGAATGTGAATAGTTCTTGGGGTAAATGCCTACAAGCTAAACATGCTGCTGGGTGGTGCTGTCCTGCCTCGGTTTCTCCGTCAGAAACTTGAATCTTTAACTGGGAGCTCCTTCATTAAAGCTGCTGTCTGGAGAATATATTTATGTATCAAAGTTTTACAAATCTTTAAAATGATAGTGCGGTACTATACTATGATATATTATATATTATTATGTACGGCTGGTGCTCCACATCATTTGTTATTCTTCCTAAGTCCCGCCTTCCTCCCATAGACACCTATGCAATTCAGTTTGAATTGCATAGGGGTGTGTAATTTTTTTACTCTTTTACTTTCAAATTCTGTGCATCCCTTTCACAAAACTTGTCCTTTTTCATGACTATTTCTCACCAATCTTTATTTTTTGTATTCCTATTAACTTGAAATTTTGCTTTTTTATATACATAAACTGTGGTCCATAGTCATGCACCATCTTGAAATACGGTAGCTTTTTGGGAAAATACAAGATATACTGCTCCTTGTTTCGCATCCCCCCTTGAAAACTTAGATCTTCCAGAAGTTGTAGCGGTTCTCCTTCTCCCTCTAAACATTGTGTGGGGAGTGACGCTGGTTCTCTCTGTGGCAGTCTGGCTGGTTTGGGGAAATTCTGCTCCTTTTGGGTAGCTTGCCCTGCTTCAACCACATGCGACACACCTCTGCCTTTCTGTGCTGTCTTTTAAATGTGTGTGGGCTACTCCGAACTGTGTGCCACTAAAGAGTCAAAAGAAATGTACACACTGGACCTTTAAAGGATGCCACTAAAACTATTTAACCATTTAGGGGGGTGGTTTGGGAGGGGCTTGGTACCTTGGATTCAAAAAATGTATCTCTCCCAGACAGCAGCTTTAAATATAACATGGACAGCATGGAAATATAAGTAAAATGCTTAAGTGTGCTGGGCTTCATGAGAGTTGAGTATGTGGGTTGTGTGCATGAAAAACTTGCTAAATACTCCCTACCAATGCCAAACTTCCTATTCCCCTACTGATTGTTTAGAAACACCGTAGATGACCACAACAGCCTGTTACCAATTCCTCATGCTGGTGACTAGGTTGGTCACTAACTGCTGTGGGATGCCATACTAGTGTTCTCGCCGAATTTATCGCAAGTCTTCAAATGCTGTTGTGTTGGAGTGTAGTTTGTTTCCTTGGAGTGGTGATATAGGATTTGAATAGCACAATCAACTAAACGAGAAATTTGAATGTGAAGTATTTTAGTCTTCCCTTTCAAACATTAGCCCCCTGGTTTTTGTCTTTCCAGATGTGAATCTTGTCATATTTATATATTATTTGATAATTCTAGTCTTAATTACAGTTTTTCATTACCTCCTATTTTGTCACTGTAATGGCCATTTTTTGTATGCTTATGTTACGTTATGTAAAGCACTTTGAACTGCCTTGTTGCTGAAATTTCAACAATACAAATTAACTTGACTTGATTTCCAGTTTGACATATTGAATCATTTTAATCAATATTCTCTGCAGGAGGAGCTACAGGATCTGCAGAGCCATCTGGAGGAGCGAGACCAGGAGCTGAGGAGGTTGAAGGGAGAGACCCACAACAAAATTGCGGGGGTAGAAAGAGGTATGAAAGAAGTGTTTTCATAACAGTCTGAATTCTTTAATCCGCCCTACATCCACAGCATACATGAAGCTTCTTCTGTTTTTCTGTAATAATTAGTTTTGTTCCATCTTACCGTTAATTTAATGTCTTGTGAATCGGTCCTTATCTCACTGTCTGAGGAGTCCCTTCCAAACACATCATACTGTTACTCCTTCCATCCACAGCTGACCTTATCTTATCCCTGCAGCTGCCAGAGAAATTCAGGGTTTTAAAGGAGATTTGATCATTCAAAGTTGGTCCCTATCGGTTTATGTCTGGGTTCTGTCTGACTTTACTGCTTCAGGAAATATTTCTCAAGATGCATTTGGACTCTAATATGATCTTCTCCTTTCCTGCAGTTGGTCTTTGTTTACATGTTGTGCTGACTTTAGCTCCTGAAGGAAACCTCTAATTCATTAGGAGTTAAACTCAGCAGTTCTATTAGGATTAATTGTTGAAAGTATCTAAATTAAAAAAATGTTTGTCGACTTTAGAAAAGAGAAGTGTTGTTGTCCATCTATTCATTTTTTTTAATCTGTCAATCCATCCTTTCATCTGTACTACCATAAATTCAAGTTGGACTTTTGGATCGATTATTTACATTTCCAGAACCAACCAATCCTTTGGTCTCATTTATTGAGAGTAGAAAACAGGAATTCTGGCATGAAAATTGGCATCAACAGGCTGAAATGAGAGCCGTGCTGACATGCACAATCCGTGTATCATTCATACTTTCCATTTTCGATTGACAAACTAAAATGAAAATTTTACTTAGACAAAAAAAATTATTGGATACAAAAAAGATCTTGTTTTTTATATCTTATATTTCAGTCTCGGATCAAAAATACAAAATTGAAAAACGGCCGCATGATCAAATTTGATTTTAATATTTAATTGGTCTGACGTTTTCCGCCACAACCAAATTCTCTGACTGTAGGGTAGTTTCAAACAATAAAAAAAAAAAAGACAGCATTTTAATTTTTGGATTTTCGTTTGTCAATTGAAAATTAAAAGGACAAATTATACACAGATTATTTACACAGCATCCCTGTTGGCTCCTTTCAGAGCCACAAGGAATTGGGGCTAAACTTCCACAAGTATAACAATTAGTTTTTTCATCTTTGCAGATACAGAGATGGTGAAGATGAAGAGTGTGTTGGAGCTGCTGACGTCAGAGAACGATGAGAAGGTACAGAGTTGTATGTCAGCAGCTTAGCAGCTGCTCCAACATTCTGGATGCGTCATGACTTCAGCTTTTATGTTTATCTGCAGGAGATAAGGATTAGAGAGCTCGAGGAGTCGCTGACGAAGTGCAGGAGAGTGCAGGAGCTGGTCAGAGGTGAGAGGATTGTTCAGACTGCAGATATTACTCATAAAGTGCAAACACACCCGCTATGATGTTAAACTCAATCAGTAAAACTATATTTGACTGCAGAGGGTTTTTCTTTGACCAGTAAAGATTTTATAAAACCTTTTAAGGGATGACTAAACTCTGAAAGGAAAGCTTTCTTTGTGGTTCAGTGCATGACTGTGTGAACTGTTCTCTCACAGAGAAGCTGAAAGAAGACGACTACGCTGATATAACAGATGATCCCTCGCTTTCTATGTCCATGGAGGTGGATCAAGTCACCCTGGAGTTGGAGGGGGAGGCAGGAAGGAGCTGCGATGAGGTAAACAAAACCTCTGTCCAAACAATTTGACACAGGATGAACCCCCAACCAGAGACTTCCTTTAGAAAAACTCCAGCCTTGGCCTCCCACTCTGAAATGGTCTCCCCAAAGCGTTCAGACCTCCTGTTCTGGCTCTTTTTTTGTCCCAAATGTTGTCTTGTCTAAACAACATGCTGAATTAATAATTTTTCTGTTTTCTCAGTCCATACCGTGCATAGCAGTGCTCTCTGAAATGAATGAACTGGACAGAGAGCGACAGCTACAAGCAGCACAAAGGTAAAACCAGTTTGACATATTTTGGTTCAAGTTTACTCCTCCTTTCCTTATAACTAATTTGCCCTTTTTTCTTGTTCCATTTGCTTTGGAGAACTATTTAAGTCAAATTGGTATGGGACATTCACAAATTGAATTCGATGTACAAGCACACCTTCCATTTCAATGGATAGGTCAGCAAGGGGGGCTGTTGAAAGTCTGTACAAATGTCTTGTTACTGATGTTGTGATTTGATAAGTTTATAATCTTCAGTGCTCGTTAGTTATATTTATAAGACATTACTGATGCCCCTAGAATAAAATCCGGCACAACTACTTGCATTCTGAAGTCACCTGATTATCAAATAAAGGCAATCAAATCTCAGGATACATTTAGCTGTTCTGTGAAGGCTTCAGATGTTTTTTTTAAAGAACATGGATGAACAAACAGCATCATGACATAAGGGAAATAAATAAAAGTTAAACTACTGAACGACTAAAATTTATGATTTTCCCGTTGTTAATCAAAGGCAGCTCTGAATAGATTTAAAGGAACTCAGTGTTTCAGCAGCTTTTCAGTGGTCTGGAAGTTTGTTCCAGATAAGGGGAGCATAGAAACTGAAAGCTGCTTCTCCATGTTTGGTTCTAATTATTGGGTTTGCTGAGTAGACTGGAATTAAAGGACCTAAGTGGTCTGGTGGGTTGGTATAGTAACAGTAGATCTTCAACATATTTTGGTGCTAAGACATTCAATGATTTATAAACTAGTAAAAGTATTTTAAAGTCTATTCTCTGAGCTACAGGGAGCCAGTGTAAGGACTTTAGAACTGGGGTGATGTGCTCTACTTTCCTGGTTCTAGTGAGGAAGACGAGCAGCAGCGTTCTGGATCAGCTGCAGCTGTCTGATTGACTTTTTAGGCAGACCTGTGAAGATGCTGTTGCCGTAATCAATCCGACTAAAGATAAACGCATGGATGAGTTTTTCTAGGTCCTGTTGTGACATCAGTCCTTCAATCCTAGAAATATTCTTTAGATAATAGAAGGCGGACTTTGTAATTGTCTTTGTGTTTATACTGTTTATGTTCTGTATGTTTTATTTTGTTTCTGACTGTTTTCAGCTCCTTAGATGATCCACAGAGTGACTTTTCAGCTGTAACTGGCAGCACAGAGCAGGTAGAGCTATTTAAAAGATCCTCCATCTGTCCTGCAAGTTCCTCTGCTGACATCTAGTGGTTGAATGAAGCCTGTCTGTATTTGTTTAGGTTAAAAGCAAAGCAGGAGTCACTTCCTCTTCTAAGGGAAACACAAGTGATGGGAGTTTTGGCAGCAAGAAAGTTCGTGCCTCATTTGGCCGTGGCTTTTTTAAGCTGCGTGGAGGAAAACAGACGGCCAGCTCGCCCAACCTTGGTGAGCCTAACACTCCTGTTTGAAGTTGAGACAGAACTTTTTTTTTTTTTTTTTTTTACATGCTTCCAAACTGAAGACTTTATCTGGAGTGGCAGCTCCAGATGGATATCACTGACTCTGACTTGTATACATGTTTATAATATTTTGGAAGTACTTTGCTTAAACTGTTTTCCAACATTTTTCCCCACACTACTTGCCATAGCATGCATACAGGTGTCCTTATTAATTGGATAATATCAAAGAATGATGCACCAAAGCTGGTGCTGCAAGATATAGATTGTATTTTCCTTATTACCTCTATAGAGATGAGACATCCATTTTATTGCTCTGTTCTAGTTTTTGCAACAAGTGTATTTGCACCCTATGTTTTGCATGAGTAGCATCAAAATGCATGCATAAACATCTGATTCTGTGAGGTTAAATTAACAAAACGGTTTTCTTTGCAAGTTTAACTTTTATTTTTGACAGCTGAGACGGAACGCAAAGGGACGGATCACCTCGACCTCGCTGGTGTTCTTCCACAGAAACACCACAATGCAGCTCCTCTTCCGTCGTCTCCAGAAACCAAGAAGAAGTCGAGCGGGTTCAGGAAATTCTTTGGCAGGTAATGCATGGTGTACAGTTTCATCTCTATTTGGACTGAAACCAATTTGCTATATTTAAACGTGTCTCACTTGCAGACTAAAGAGGAGCCACTCCACCTCATTTAACCTAGACGATGGAGCTGAGACGGAGTTCAGGAGGGGCGGAGTCAGAGCCACCGCTGGGCCTCGACTTGGCTGGTCACGTGACTCAAAACACAAGTAAACCCTAGCTTACATAAACCCTATGTTGGGCCTGTCTTTTAGGTAAAGGCAGCACCTAATGATTTTATTTGTCCACTAATCTGTCAATACTCATTTTGACCCATCTCTCTCTGTAAGCACAGAATGTAAATTTTCCCCCAACTTTTAAACCATAAACATATATGTAATGGCAAGTTAAAATATTCACTCATGAAAGGGGAATCTGAAAATAACTTTGTTTCTTATTTGACCAGGTCAAATTAAAAGTTTAAAACACACAAAAGAAATCAAGTCAACTGCATTATCCTTCACTGATTACTGATTTCTTAAAAAAAAAATACAGTTTACAATTTGTGGAAAACATTAAGTTCATTGCCTTATTTGGCATGTAGACCATCTTAGATCTGTTTTGGTATGGAAACTGTAAAACAACAGTTCCAAGCTTGAGTGGATTCTTGCACAGTAAACAGATTAAACAGGCATTGTGATTGGTGAAATGTTATAAACAAATATGTTAAGAGAAGAACAGAAGTCTGGTTTTGACGATTTAGGTATTTTGGAATCTGAAGTAGAGCTGGACAAAGACTGCTTAGAGTTCTTGAAAAGAGTGAAATAACTCTTTAAGTACTAAATCAGATGGCAGCTGCAGTGTCGTCTTATTCACTGCGCTAATATTTAGTTGTATCAGCACGGTTTCTGAGAACTGCTGCACGTTGTGTGGCAATATGACTTACACGAGTTAGAATGGCCTATAATAGCTTTTATTCTTTAAAAATAAATATTAGGCCATAGTTTTGTTCACAAACTCCAACATTTAGTAGGGGGGAAAAAAATCACAGAACTAATTAGTTGTGAAATAGGTACAGGTACTCCAGCCCTGGATTATTGGACCATAATCCATCTGCGTGTCTTGGTTTGACGCCCCCTCACAGGTTTCTACTGGATTTACAACAGCAAACATGCTGAATACTTTCTGGTGTGTTTTGGGTCGTTGTCTTGTTAAAACAGCCACTTCACGGCCATTTCCTCTTTGACACATGACCCCTGGGCCACCAACAATGGAGCTTTGCTGAGATTTCTTGCCAATATCTTGGCTTCATCCAGTTGCCATAGTATTCACAGGTAACTGAGGACCTTTAATCACTCTGGAGTTGATAATTTTCTGCGCTATGATTTTCTTTAGAACCCATTTTACTAGAATTTTCAAAGAGGAATGCAGCATAAACAGCATGTATAACATAGAAAGCGGTGTTTGATCTGGTTAGCGATGTCTGTCTCCTATTGCTTAATCCAGTGTTTGTCTAACTAGTTATTGTGACCTCTGTGTTGGGTTTTATGTTTAAAAAGGTTTGATTCAGTCTCTCTTTTTTTTTTCATTTGCAGCAAATCATTTGTTACCTTAAAGACTTGTTTTTTCCTAGGAAATTGTTCTAACTTTGAGCTTTGTGCCATTTGCATCATTTTAGATACTGTATCTATTGCTAATAATTGATTAAAGTCATGTTGTGGGGATGAGGACTTTGATTTCTCCTGCTATTACTGGATCAGTTTTTCTGATTAAATAAGTAATAAAAAGGATTTCTGTGTTTTCAGGGCCGTCGATGCGCCGTTTTCTCGGTGGCGCAAAGAGGAAGTTTGTGCCTGGCTACAGGAGCAGGGCCTCGGCTTGTACGCGGCTCTGGGACAGAACTGGGTCAAATCAGGACAAACGTTACTGCAGGCATCCCAACATGATCTGGAGAAGGTGGGAGTTATTTCCTGTTACCAGAAATTACAACTTTACTTGTTTTAATCATTTTTAGAATCAGATTCATGTTGGACATTATTTGATTTGGTTGTTTTATTCAGCCACATATTTAAAGAGTCAAAAGATGTGATTTACCAAAGCATCCCTACTGAGCAAATTCCTGTTTTCCTCTTCAGGAGCTGGGAATGAGGCTGCCTCTCCACAGGAAGAAGCTGCAGCTCGCCCTGCAGGCTCTTGGCTCAGAGGGCGATGACCTTCAGGGCAAACTGGACCATGACTGGGTCACCCGTGAGTGATGGTGTTTGGGAGCAGACCTGTCGTCTCCAGCAGCTCTTTTATAGTTTCTGCACTGATGAGTTTTGTTTGTTTCAGGATGGCTGGATGACATCGGCCTCCCGCAGTACAAGAGCAACTTCGATGATGCCAGAGTTGATGGACGCATGTTGCACTACATGACAGTGGTGAGCAGAGAGATTTTAACAGGGTTCAACCATTCTGGAAAGAAAAGCCTTTTATTCCATCTACTAATCCACACATGTCATAGATATAAAGTGAAAAAAAACAACGAAATTAAATTGGGACTCCGCTCAATAGCGAGCATTGATTCTAGAGATAACAGTTCAAACTTTCTTTCGTAGGAAGATCTGCTGTCTCTGAAGGTCGGGAGTGTTCTTCATCACCTGAGCATCAAAAGAGCCATCCAGGTTCTGCGTCTGAACTTTTATGAACCAAACTGTCTGAGGCGACGCCCTTCCCATGAGGTATTACAAAGTATACGTTTTCTGCTCTGAATTAGAGTTGCTGCTCTCTAATAGTTAAACTTGTTGGTGTTTGTGCAGAATAACATAACACCAGCTGAGATCTCCCAGTGGACCAACCACAGAGTGATGGAGTGGCTGCGCTCTGTGGATCTGGCTGAATACGCTCCCAACCTTAGAGGAAGTGGCGTTCATGGAGGACTGATGGTGATCACCTGACGTGTTTTTTTTTTTAAAGTCCAGTACCTCCAGAGGGGAAGCGTCTCTAATCTCTTCAGGTCTGTCCTTTGAAGGTGTTGGAGCCTCGATTCAACGTGGAAGCGCTCGCCCTCCTGCTCAACATTCCTCCCAGCAAAACTCTCCTTAGACGCCACCTGGCTACACACTTCCACCTGCTAGTTGGCTCCGAGGCGCAGCGGCTCAAACAGGAGTGTCTGGAAAACCCGGATTACACTGTCCTCACTGCTACTGCTAAGGTTAAGGTAACTGAACTGAACCAAATTCAGCTACTTTAATGTCCAGAAATATCTTGTAGACTGGGTGTCAGTACAGCTGGCTCTAAAACACTTGCGAAATGAGTGCCTCTCGTTTGTTTCAGCCGAGACGTTCATCTTTTGGTGGTTTTGGCTCCCTGAGGAGGAAACGTCATGGCGATGGTGAGGACTACATCTGTCCTATGAATGTGGAGATGCCAAAGAGCAGCAGCTTCCAAAGAAATGTCCAGATCTACGAGGAAACTCTGGACCACTTGGAGCAGGTAGAGAGGCATTTCCACTCCAGAGTCATCCTAGATGGGTTTCCTAAAGTAAAGTTTGAGCTGAATCTATTAATTTTTTTTTTTAGATAGATTCTGAAGGAACAGTCAGACAGATTGGAGCGTTCTCAGAGGGAATCAATAATCTCACGGTATGAAGCCAAGCTGTTCTCGTCTGATCATCCAGTAGGTGGTTCCTACATTTGCTGGAAATGTTGCTTCCTGTCTGTTTCAGAGCATGCTGAAGGAGGATGAGCTGTTCCACGTGATTTCAATTTGTCCCTCAGAGGAAACAGCAGATGCTCACAACTCCTCCACCTGAGTGGAAGCCTGCAGGTTATGCCAGACCAAAGTATTTAGTCTCCATACTGTATTTGAGGTTTCTCACGTTTACTATGAAGATCACTTAACAGCTTTCTGCAATATTCAGTGGAGTGGTTGATGGTCAGACTGATTTTACTTGTCCTATTCTGAGAAACCTTTACAAGTTATTTGTACCACTGCTACATTGAAGGAACAGTACTGACTTTTATTTAGTGAGCTTCTGTTAAGTTATAAGCGGCTAATCTTACCTGCAGTGGAGGATTTTTTTTGGTGCCTTCATTTAGTGTAAACCCAGACTAGACAGACCTGGAATCTTAAACTTGTGGTTACTCATAAGCAGATTATGTAAACACTACTCTATGAACCTTTAAACTCACATTTTGTTTAGATAGAGGTGAGAATGGGACAAATGATTTCTAGTTATGGAGCTTGAAGATGTTAAAACGGATATCTGCTTATAAGCTTCCAACAGCAGCTCACTTCAGAAATCTTGTACTAGCCCTTTAAGCCAAAAACTGTGAAGCAGGAAGTCACCAAGCAACTATCAATCTAGAAAGCTAACATTTCGAAACTCATTTTGAAACCAAAGACATGTTTGTTATGAATTGTTTTGGTAATAAAAGTAAAGAATTGAGAGTGGCTAAATGATTATTATTGTACAAAACCCCAGACATGTTGACTTCAGTAGCAATGGATTTTAATGATCCACATTAAATTCAAGCAGCTGCAGCCACATTTACAAACATCTTTAACTTAGTGGCATTCAAGAGTAAAGAAGCAATGACGACCTTAAAAAAACTAGTTCTCCAGGTTTTTAAGGCACTCAAACAACATTTTACGCTACACACGTGTCTGAAAAATACCATCACCATCATGCTCAACTTCAGGCCTATCAAACTCCCATTGTTTGGTCCTAGCTGTGATTGCTTTGCATGAATAATCAGGGTATAAATATGGTTTAAGTTGTGCAAAACCCTCTGCTTTAGTGCTTCAAAGGCAAAGCCCTTAAATATGCAAACCTCTTTTCCTCCAAGTGGACAGACGTCTAGAACGTGAACCTGCGGCTGGGAGAGTGGCCCACTTTGTCTAAGTTAGGGTTGCAGGCAAATTGGATCATGGGTGGAGGCCCACACATCAGGATGAGCGTGTCATCACCAGGAGGTGGGAGGTGTTCCCTCACCATGTCTTCGTTGATGAAGCCCTGACTGTACTCCCAGTCTGAAACACACAAACACTTGCTCATGAAAATGTGGGACTTAAGATGCATTTTAGTGTTAATTGAGCTAATTAAAGGCTCAGCTATAACTAACATCTTATTTTGTCCACCAGATGGTGCTGCTTTCCTACTGAAAAGTTTTACCATTGATGTTGGGTATAGGTGTGCATTTAAGGGAATTCTGGGAGTTTTGTGTTTAGATACAAAACGTCCATATAACTGAATCTCTCTAAATAACAACTTGACATGGCAACATAATGCTCCAAAAATATGGGGCACTAAGCACAGATGTTGATTCAATTAAAATCTCCACAAACAAAATGGATTAAAATAATTTCATTCAACAGGCACTTTTACTGACATACAGCCGTAGATGTACATTAGTGTCAAGTATCAGCATATATTAATTTCTTGAATAAAATTTTTTTTTTTCGAAGCAAATTATTTAAAGCTTTGCTATTAAAACGTATTGTTTTGGGCAAGGGTGGGCTGGTGTTTAGTATGCTTTGAACGTTGCTTGCCAACTGTCATTAAACAGAAGATTGACTCATGGTATTTTTCTGTCTTTTGTTATAAGTTTTAAATGTCCTACGTTATTGAACTCACCATGCCTTTCTCCACGTTAAGATTCGAGAGTGGAGCTTGCAAAAGGATTTACAACAGACACTAATGAGAACGTGGTGGTACTAAGTATTCCAGACTGAATAGAGCAGTGAGATTCACATTCAGTGAGAACTGGAGGGCAGAAAACTCTAAACCCTGAAAATTTGTCATCAGAAAGGTGCTCAAATGACAGTAACTTCTATTGAACCACACGTCTATCAATATAAGAAAAAAAAAAAAAAAGTTTTCCCTAATTTTTTCATTATAGCCCATCAGGTAGCTTAATACAACAATCATTACCGCTGATAGGCAGCTCTGTCAGCCACCCCTCCTTTCAAACCACAAAGGATGAAATGATTTGAGCTGAAACAATTTTTTGATAGTCCCTAAGTGAACAATCGCTGTAACTTCACGTCGGTCAGATGTCACAGCAAGGGAGCAGCGGAGGAAGTTGTTCCGGATAAATGTTTCAGTGACTCAGGTAAAGGTTGCATCCCGTTTTGAAGTCAAAAATTTGCTCAATGTGACATGCAAATCTATGACGTCACAAATTAACCCAAATGTCAAAAGAAATCTCGATATTTTAAAGCTGAAATCCGATTTCTGATATATACCTATATATTTTTGAATCCCCAAAAGTATTGACAAAAAAAGCTATTCAGAATCTAGGCTACATGTCTCAAATGTCACACAGGCACTTTTATTGACATACAGCTGTAGATGTACATTAGAAAGTGTCAAAAATAAAGTATCAGCTAATATTAATTTCTTGAATTAAATGATGTTTTCGAGGAGACAGGTTCCAAGTGGAGGAGTTTAAGTATCTGGGGGTCTTGTTCACGAATGAGGGAAAAATGGAGCGGGTGATCGATAGATTGGTGGAGCGTCTGCAGTTATGCGGGCGCTTTACCGGTCTGTCATGGTGAAGAGAGAGCTGAGCCAAAAGGCGAAGCTCTCGATTTACGTTCCTACCCTCATCTATGGTCACGAACTCTGGGTGGTGACCGAAAGAACGAGATCACGGATACAAGCGGCTAAAATGAGTTTCCTCCGTAGAGTGTCTGGGCTCTCCCTTAGAGATAGGGTGAGAAGCTCAGTCATCTGGAGGGGCTCAGAGTAGAGCCGCTGCTTCTCCACATCGAGGAGTCAGTTGGGGTGGCTCGGGTATCTGATCAGGATGCCTCCTGGACGCCTCCCTGGTGAGGTGTTTCAGGCACGTCCCACCGGGAGGAGGCCCAGGACACGCTAGAGGGACTATGTTTCTCGGCTGGCCTGGGAGCGCCTTGGGATTCCTCCCGAGGAGCTGGAACAAGTGGCTGGGGAGAGGGAAGTCTGGGTGTCCTTGCTTAAGCTGATAAGCGGAAGAAAATGGATGGATGGAAAATGACGTTTTATTCTTCCGAACCAAATTAGTTATAGCTTTGCTTTGGGCAAGGGTGGGCTGGTGTTTAAATTCAGCTTGCTTTTGAGAGGCCAAAAAGACTAAAATGTTTTTTTTTAGTACTTTGTAAAAAATAAGTAGGGCATATTTAGTATGCATTGAACATTGTTTGCCAAATGCCATTAAACAGAAGTTTATTGCTTGTGGTATTTTCTGTTATAAGTTTTAAATGACCTACGTCATTGAACTCACCATACTTTTAGAACGTTCCTTGAATGCACCACACCTGTGTGATGCAGCGCAGTACAGATAAGCTTCTGCTTTTCTCCACGTTGTGAAGGGTTCTAAAAATTCAAGAGTGGATCTTGCAAAAGGCTTTACAACAGACACACTAATGAACGTACCGGGTTTATGTGAGAACGTCATCAGCACTCAGAGGAAGTGGTGGTACCGAGTACTGTTGCGTACAGGCCCACTTAAAGCAGGCGCACTGTGCCACTTTGTACAAAACTTTATATGAGCTCATTGAGCATATGAAGGGGTTTGGTGTAACAAAACAAGGCAAGATAAGCTTTGTCATATTTTATACTCTTTGGCTAGGTTTTATCTTCTGCTTTGCATTTATATGGGACTCACTTTCAGGCGCTTTGTCCACCGTGTACCATAGCTTGAATTGGTCTGGATGGTTGACTTCAATCTCTTCCAGTTCATCTTTCAGCAGGATGTCCTTCTCACTCTGTGGAGAAAGAAGCTTAGTTATCAACTCTTTAGATGGGCAAAACATTACTGATACACGTTTAACGACCTCACCTGGTTGGCAAACAGCAGGTGACACACTGTTTGGTCCTGAGGATCCTTTATGACTGCAGTGATGAGCTGCAGCATGGGGGTGATCCCTGAAGAGACCACAGGAAAGGCTCGGTGTCAACAGTTTTTCCCCATTAAAACAATCCATAAAGTTATTAAATCTAAATATCTGTGGCCAAATAACTCAGCTGTCTGTTTTATACGGTAAAGAGTCAGCCGATTTGCTGTTAGGCTGCATGGCGGAGGTTTGATCAGATAAATCTGAACTCGTGAGGAAAGCATGAATAAAAGTCTCATGACAAAACCACAAAGAATCCAAATTGAGATATTTTACATATCTCTGCAGCATCATATCATCTCCACACAGATGTTTGCACAGAAAAACAATCTTCGTTGGAAGACTATATACACTACTCACAATAACTTAGGGATATCGTGAGAGACTCAGTGGATGTCATACATATGGCGTTTGTTTCACTTCAGAGATTATTGGGGTGATAGACACACCTTATTTTGTGTTTTCCACGTAATGGTCTCACTGGAGAGACTGGATGATCGTACCCACCCCCATGTGACCTGGCAGAACTGCGTGTAGCACTTGTGGAAGAGTGGAACGCATTACCTCATGACATCATCATGAGGCTAGTGAGGAGCATGAGACGTCGCTGTCATTGCGGCAAATGGTGAAAACACCCGCTACTGACATTGTCAATTTGTGTTATTTAGGCCTACGCTTGTTATAATCTACATTTTTGGGGTAATAAATATTACACTAATGAAAATGGTGTTTCTTCTCATTCATTATTAGTAATAACAAAGGATACTTTTACTTATTTAATCAAAATTCAGACCAAACAGGAATAGCACTCATGTAAATAATATCCCTACCTTATTGTGAGTAGTGTAGGTATTCAATTAATTGAATCAATTTCCTTCTGATTTCCTTAATAAAACTCAAAACTGCTCTCATCAGGCCTCCTAACTAAACCTAAAACTCGATTAAAATCATTGAATCATCATGAAAGCCGGTAAACAAGTAAAAATGTGAAGTATGTGTTGTTATTGTGTCCTTAATGTACACATAATTCTTAATTCTGTTTTCGTAATTCTGTCAATTTGCTGCCGTTACAGCCACATTTCCTATTTGTAGGACAATAAACGATTATTCTATTCGAATAGTGAAACTTTGTATGTGTGATGATTTTCAGCATAGTAAGGAAGTACTCCAATAAAGATCAGAAAGAACCTGAGAGACGTATCATGTTTGGTCTTTCAAGTTTTCAGCTCATATCTCAAAATTTCCTAAAAAAATAAAAAAAGGATTTTAGTTTCAATAGATGATTTCTAGAGAGCTATGTTTGAGATACCACTAAAACCGGCACAAACTGATCGACACGGTCATTAGCTCAGGATAGCTTTATATTCATACATTTTAGCCAGCTTGTGTATTTTTTTGGGAAGAAAATCCGTGTTTCTTTAATATTCATCAGTCCCTTGGACATTGTTTCAATTCGAGCTTTTGTTACTAGATAGGATCATCTGGGTATTTCAGAAACGGCTGATTAACGGGATTTTCAATCATCTTTGTCGGTTATAGAGAAAAGGAAAATATCCAGTGAGTGGCACTTGTGCAGATTGACACGCCCTGTTAAGCTAAGATGAGAATGGACAGACTGGTTTGGGATGGCAGAAAGCAAACAGCAGCTCAGACAACAGAATTCCCTCTCTGACTGCACACCACATCAGACCTTGAAGCAGATGAGCTACAGCAGCAGAGCTATAGTTCCTCTGAGCTATGAGCATGAATCTGAGGCTACAATCAGCACAAGCTCCTCAAAATTCGACTGACAGCAAAAACGTTCCATGGTCTAATGATTCTGATTTCACCTGCAAATATGTAAGTTTTGTGTCAGGTTCTGGTGCAAACACCCCAAAAAAACAAGACTCCATCCTGCCCTGTATTAGTGATTGTGGTTCCTGGTGGTTTTGTGGTATAGGGGATATTTTCTTTGATCACTTGGGACCTCTTGAGTAGCAGCTGAGCCTTGTTTAACCCCCACAGCCTCTGGTTTTTCCTTTCATGTTGTTTCGGTGCAGATATCTGAGTTTTTTTCTAAGTCCCACCTGTTCCTCCAGCAATCATCCCCACATGTTTGGCCTTCCTGGTCACAGCTGGAGACTTCTTATCCGACTGAATGTCAAAAACACCTGCAGAAACAAAACCAGGTTCAGTTCTAACCTCAGAGATTAGACACCAAACGAGGCGGTCGGCTGCTAACAGTGAGGCTAACATCGGCTTGGGCTTTAATGTCCCTGCATACTCAACAGAACAACTTTCAACTTTCATAACATTCTGTAAATTTGAGAAAAAAAACATTTACCCACTTTGCTTTTTTATGTTGATTTCATAAACAAAGACACCGAAGTTGTTTTCTTGGTCACTTTTTTTGCAAACTTCTAGACTATAAAAGGGTTAAAAAACTGGAAAAACTGGAAAATGGAAACTATTACAATAAATTCAGCTTCTTTCAATACACTTTGTAATCTACAGGGTTCCTACACTTTGTCCATCAAAAAAACAACACCATCTTCCAGACTTAATTATGTTTTTTTTTCATATTTTTAATCATATTTTAGGAATTTGACTGCAGTAAAATGACCATGAATCTGCATGAATAGCAGTCTTGTTTTCCAGAGTGTAGTATAGAGAAATTTCACAGCTTTTGTGGCATCTGCACCAATTTAATCAGCTCTTGGATTTGTTCAATAAGGAATTAAGTCTCTTAGAATAAATGAAGATTCTTTTAAGAACAGCTCGTTATCTCAGGCACCTTTATTTTGATTGTAGAAACTCCCAACATAGAGCCTTTTTAAGGCTTTGTTTGGGACAGTTCAACCTGAGTTTAAAGTTGTGTAAAGACCAAACAGGAAGTAAAGCAGCTCATCATAGATTTTTAAATAAAAGGTGCATTAATTCACCAAGTTGAAAATCTAAATACTGATGGTTAAATTCTTAAAATCAAGTAGTAATTTAGCAAATGAAAAATAAGGCATGTCAATGTAAAAACTTCAGCAGTTACTCAGTATTATTAAAAGTCTTACTAATAAGTCGGGAAAATCAAACATTTAATTTAGCAATACCTGGAAAATTATCAAAGGAAATTCCACATTTTTCCAGACCTAAAGGATCTGCAATACCTTTATTTTGCTTGCTTTTAAGTGTGTGTATATATATATATATATATATTTTTTTTTCTTTTCTTTTTTTTTGTCTCCCAATAACTCGCTATGATAAAGACACCATCTTGATATGAATCCAATTTAAAAAAGATAAAGCTCAACTTCAGAAATTATGATTTTTATATTTTTGATAATAGAAAAAAGCCTGGAAACTCAAACATTTTCCATACCCAGCCTTCTTTTTTTCATAGGTATGCATAGGTGGAAATTGATCAAATCGTATTTTCAGGGCTGGTGTTAAAGAGCAGATCTCACCTTTGCCTTTGTAGACAAGAAGACCACTGGGCCCTCTAAAGTCAATGGTGTCGCCGATCTTGAGGCTGTCCAAATACTGACTCATCTTCCCACCATCTGGGAATTTAGGATTAACACCTTTGAAATAAACCTGGGCAACCAAAACAAACAGAAGAGATTTAAATACAAAAAATAAAAAAAAGTGGGCAGAGAAGCGACTTGCTTCTAGATTTCACCTTCACCACCAGGTCCACAAAGCCTTTGTCGTCATCACTGGAGACGGGCGTGTACGGACGGACGACAAGCTGCCCATTTATTTTTGCAGACAAATAAATGTGCTGCCCTGAAGAGGAGAGCAGAGATGCACACATAGTTTATAATTTGATGTAAAAGCAACAATTCTGAGAAAAGCTACCCAATTATATATTAGAGCTTTAATGCAGATAGAAAGTACCTTACAAAAGTCAGAAACCATTTAAAAAAATTTCCCCACACTTCAATGGCTTTTATTTGACAGACCACCAGAAAAAAAAATTAAAAAAAAATCATACAGTGTTACACTAAGGGTGTATTCCAAACAGTCCTTTGTAATACTAATGTTGCACACATCAGTAATGCAATGACAATATAGTTGTCATAATATAATGCGCAACCTTATTGGAAAAAACGTCAAACCTATGAAGATGTAAAAACTGACCAGCTAGACAAGAAGGGGAGAGCTTTAATCCCAGAGCCAACCAAGATGGAGATGTTCAGGTGGAGGGGAATCAAGCTTGGGAAACCTTTTGCGTTTTGCACAAATCTCGCAAAGCAAGCCCTTATTTTCAAAAATGTCATACTGACCAATAGGCAGGCCGAGGACGTGTTCAGGAGAAGGCAGGGCAAAGCGGAACTTCCTTGTGTCATGGCTCACAATCTAAACAAGCAACGGGGACACAATCAGAAACTACAGCCTTTTACGGGACGCTGCTGGTACCTGAACGCATCAGCAGAGTTTGCAGACAGGAGCACGCGCAGCTGCTCTGTAATTACCTGTTTGTCGATAAACCTGAGCGCATATTTGATGCTGGGGTCCTCCAAGGTGATGGCGGGTCTCTTCTTGGAGAACAACAGCCTGAAGATGAGATTGATGATGCTGTCAAAGCCGCCTCGGATCAGCTGTGAGATGAAGGTCAGACAGAAGACCACCGGGTAGCATTAGCTACAGGCTGTGTAGGAGCCCAGCGGGGCGTTGTCAGGGCTAACAGTCATCTTAGTTTAATCCCCCCCAACAACAGGAGAAATGAGTCACGCACATTCCTGCGGGGAGGCCGACTGAACTCCATGTGAGAAAACTGCGTGCTTTCACGCTAACATTAGCTCTGAGCAGTTAGCTCACGTAAAACGAGTTAAACAATGTTGCAATAAACAAAAAATACTACTCACCCCGATTAAGTACGACAACATTTTTAGACAGTCAGAAAAGCTTGTTTCTTGTTTGTTTGTTGAGAGCGCAGCTCAGGAGGAGTTCACGGCAGCTGAACTGTAGAAGTCCAGGTTGTCAAGTGGGCGTAAACAGACATCCGTTCAGATTTTCAAAATAAAAGCCGTAATTTAAAAACATTTCGCCACACTGAAGCTCTAGAGTTAAAATACAAGCGTAAATCCATAAATTAGAACAGAATTGAAAACATTCAACCACATGTGAAACCACAAAGAAACCAGGCGGAAAGATACATTTAAAGTCTTTATTTCAGTTAATCTGTATTAACTGTAACCAGTTATTGAATTCGCAGATGGACTTCGTGGATCTACCCGTGAAAAATGTCGAATAAATAACTGGGGCCAATTCAATATATAAAGTAGTTTTTATATTCATATATATATATATATATATATATATATATATATATATATATATATATATTCATATATATATTCATATATATATTCATATACATATATAAAAATGTAGAAATATATATATATATAATATATAAAAAGTCCTCTATATTTACGTTATGTAATATCTCTTTAAAGGAAAAATTGGTTTTCAGTAATTCATAGTATTTTCGTATTCAAATTTATTGAGCTGCACCCGGAATTCATACGTTTTGATCTTATTCTTACAACATCCGCTTTATAAGTGGTTAGTTACTGAAAGCTCAACAGTGATGAAGGGTGATGACCGGTGGGGACAGACATGGATTTTAAAAATAAAATCAAGGTTATTTTTTTTATAAAAAAACTCCATATTATATGTAAAATTTATCAAAAACACTGCCTAAAAGTAAAACATGAAGGGCTTAATCCAAAATTTAGCACAATTTCAGCAGAAACATCCCCAGTTCTGTGAAAATATTGCCTACTCTGGCCCAAATTATTTCTGTTCATGCAGAACAAAATGAGGTACTTCCTTATTTCAGCAGTCATGCTTCATAATCGCTGCTAGATAAGTCTGACACAATTAATTCCTCCTGCAGCTGTGACATGTTTATCTCATCTTGTCTCAAAGAATCAGCCACACATTAAAACAAGAGTCACATTTCAGTTTTGCACTAAAATATATTTTGCTGCCAAACTGGTTCACTTATATTAGTTTCATTTAAAACTTTGTGGTTAGAGCAAATTGCATTAAACACAATGACAATGTCTTAACTCTAATAGTTGTCCTTTTGCTTATCTTTGATTTGATGAAGATTAGCACAGTATTCTGTGCAAGTGATGCAAAACATGAAGAATAAAACCACAGAAAATATATAGACTTGACTTTTTAAAATCTGCTTTATAGCAAAACTCAGTCTACATACTGTATATTTAAGTTAGTTAAATGAAAAATGAGCCCTGCAAACCCCTTTTTTAATTTGGCCACATTACACCAGAAACCTTCTACATAGACTAACAGTGAAATGCAAATCATCCCAAATCATGTTTTGCTACATTTACACCTGCAAGATTTTTGCAGTAAAAACATGCCCACTTTGGACATCGAGATTCAAATTCAAATTCAATTCAAAAATACTTTATTGATCCCGGAGGGAAATTAAGTGTTGGTATAGCTCATATAATTAATTCTTTAAGGAGCCCTCAGATGGAACCTTTTGCCCGTTCTTCTTTGGAAAATAGCTCAGATTGGTTTCTGAAACGCTATGAACATCCGTGCTGCAGACTTGTCAACTCTCATTTGGATTTAGGTCTCGACTTTAACTAGGTCTTAGGTTTAAGTAAGCTTTAATTAAAACCTTTCTGCTAAGGCTCTGGCTGTATGTTTACCCCAGATTCAAGTCTTCCACAGGCAAACAAGTTTCGTGAGGATTATTTCATTTTGTGCTTCAAGCAAAAGTACTATAAGAAGATGTCTGCAGCTCTTCTGATCCTTTCATACCCAGGGTTGGGTATTGTTCCTCGTAATTGACAGCTTGCTAAGAACACCTAATCACTGAATTGTTTTGTACCAGTTCTGAAGCTGGATTAACAACTTCCTGTCACATAGTCAGAACAGACCCAATGATGCACATGCCGTGATCCTGTGTTTGTTCTCCTTTTGCATAAGCCTTAATAAACTTGTTTGATCTTCTCAACGAGACTCCTTCATAATAAGTTTCCTTCCCAGACAGCCCTTTATTTAGGCCCACCCATCTTACCCTCAGCATTGTTTCTCCTAAAGAAAAGCATCCTCACAGCATAATGTGGCACCGGAGGAATGGTGTGTTTAGGGTGATGTGGAGTGCTAGTTTTCTGCCACTGATACCATTATACTAGGGTGTAGATCAAAATTTCAGTTTTAATCTCAACCAGACCACCTTCTTCCATATGTTTTCGGTGTTCCCTCTATGGCTTGTGATAAACCTGAGTACCAACTTAGCTGTAGATCTCTGCAGCTCCTCCTTTTCATGGACCTCTCGGCTACATCTCTAATCAATGCTCTCCTTGACTGACCTGTCAGTTCAGGTGGACGGCCACGCCTTGGTAGGTATGCAGTTTTTCCACATTCTTACTATTTTGAGGAAATAGACTGAACTATGGGCTCCATTTACCCCATAGATCAGTGGTTTGCAGCCTTTTTTCTTTGAGGACCCCCATGCCTGTGTCTAAGACAAGCTGGGACCCCCAACTCCTACCCACATACACAGTAAAAAAAGATTAAAACAAACTTTTATTTGCAAAAAAACCCCCCCCAAAAAACAGCAATTGTAGTTTTTTGTTCTTATTCTTGTTTTACACTGTATGCTATTTTCTTTTTGTGTTTTGGATTGTATAAATGTAATATTTACAAACATAATTTTGGTAACCTCAGCACCAACAAAATTTTGAGGACCCCCTAAGATAAGGACTCGGCCGTCCTGGACCCCATGTTGGTAATCCCTACACTATAGATGACCCCTGAAACCTCCTGGAGGCACTGGATTTTATTTAGGGGCATCAGAGCAAAGAGGGTTGAACACTAATGCACAGCACATTTTTCAGATTTCCGTTTGTAAATACAGATGACACTTTTCATAGACCTGGTCAGATCTGTTCAAACCCAGTAGATGGCAGTGTTGGTCTTTTTTAACACACTGCTTGGAGTTTGGTGCAAATATCTATAAATAAGTATTTGTCATACACATAACACATCCATCATATAAAACATCCATCCATCTGATGTCTATACTATGTCACTGGGGAAGAGGTGGGATACACCCTGAACAGGTCGCCAGGGCTACACAGAGACATACAGGACAAACCATGCACACACAATCATACTTCGGGACAATTTGAAGAGACGAAATAGCCTAATAGTCATGTTTTTGGACTGTGGAAGGAAGCCGGAATACCTGGAGAGAACCCATGCATGCACAGGGAGAACATGTAAACGACATGCGAGATTTGAACCTTCTTGCTGGAAGGCAACGGTGCCGACAACTGAGCCACCATGCTGCCCACATAAGACGAGGATTTTTGTTCTTCAGTTGAGCAGGGAGTCAACCCTGGATGGGAATGAAAGCACAACATGAGACGTATCAACAGGAAATAAAACATTTTTATTGATCATTTGTGTATATGAAGTTATATAACAACAGTCAGAAAACTCCACAGAGTGAATCACTACACAAAGTGAAACAAAACTGTAAAACACCTCATCAGAAAATGAAGGTATACACAGCAAATATAACCGTCAGCGGCTCGCTGTGGCTGCGAGCGATATGGCAGGAAAAAACACCCCATACAGTTCTACGAGATTACAGAGAAAACTTCCACACACAAAATACTCAAGCAGGCAGTTGATATACACAAAGGCAACTAGGATCTTTCTACAGCATCAGATTCTAATACTTTACACAGCTTTGCTTCTGAAAGGTCAGTGTGGCTTTTCCATTGGAGAGAATCTTGTCACAGAGAGAGCTTGATCAGCGTTTTAGGGAGATTTTTTGTTTAGGTTGATTATACTTGCACGCTTTGGTAGGAAACCGTAATACGAGGGCGGGGGGGGGGGGGTGGCGTTGCGTTGCAGGTAATAATGGCTTTTTTCCACCTCACGATCAGATGGGTCCTGCAACGCTGCTCCCCGTTACTGAATTCCCTGGTGTGTCTTTGTCTGATCGGATAATTTCTTCAGCTCGGGCCTGGATTCACAGAGGCCTCAGAATTGAATCCTCTTAAAGTTTTCACTGAAATCTGAAGCTGTTGTGGATTTCATGGATCTACATTTGAAAAAAAGTCTAACAAAATATTCCCTCGAGTCCAAGAGAGATGTATTGATGGCCCAACATAAGACAATTCAACATAAATATGTTGCTAAATATATATATTTATACATGTGATAATAAAATAAAATTGAAAACACAATAGAAGCAATAAAAGTATTTAAGTATATTTTATTGAATTTGAAATCAAATGTTTAAATATGGAAATCATTGAAAAAAATCTAAACTCACAGTATGTTATTTAATTATTTAATTGCCTTGTGTTGCAACCTGTCATGATGTTTTTCACATCTTATTTAAATTAAATTACAATTATTTTAAGAGAAAATAATTGGAAGTTTTAAATGATTTCCATATTTATGAATTTAATTAAGTATTTAACAGATTAACACACTTAAATCATATTTTTTTTAGGATTTATATAAATATTTTGCAATTTCATTTACTTGATCACAAAATAAATATTTAATAAATTATATATTTATATGACTTTTGCACTTTTCGCCCCTGGTCAAGATTAAATAAATATGAATGTATGTGATAATTCAAATAAAATAGAAAACCTCCACAAAATAAATACATTTATATTTAAATGTTTCAATAACTTATTAAATACATAACATTTAAATCCATTAATCAATAATTAAAATGTAACTAAGATCTATTTTTTAGAGTTCTGGAGTTGCAGCAGATCACAAATTTATGGTACTCAAATTGGTGGGCGGGTCAGATAAAGCTATACACAATGTGATTGGGAAACAGTTGAGTTGCAGTACAGATTAGTCGTTGAGTCTGGGTCGATTTGGCATTTCAAATAATTTCATGCCAAGTTGTTGCACAGGACATTAATTTAACACTCATATTGATTTTATTGTGCATTTAATTAATAAATAAAATTTTTATTTCTCAAATGTAATTATTACAACTTTATTTAAATGATCACATATGTAAATCATTTCTATTTTATTGAATTGGGACACTTTTAGCCTTTAAAAGGGCTGAAGCTGTGTGCAAGTTTATAGACAGGGACAGCTTTTACCTCACACAGGTTGTGAATGTTTGTATAAATGTATTGAAATGACTTCTTGTTAAGTGCCTTGAGATGACATCTGTTGTGAATTGACACTATATAAATAAACTGAATTGAATTGAATGTCGAGTAAAAAATAATTAAAATTAATGTATTAACTTTTTATTAAGTGCAAAGTACATCGAATAATCTCACGGTTAAAGAAATCTACACCAAACACAGTCTGTACTGTACATTCAGAGTTTTCTTCTCAAATATAAAAAGGGATTTTGACTCAATAAGGCAGAAAATAATTAATGAGATTTCAAAAGTTGAAGGATTCTTGTTGCTAAATTGTTTCATTTAGCCAACTTTTTATTTATTTCCAACATGGTGTGGATATATACATAGTCTTGTCTTGGGGATATTTATCTTGTTTGGTTGTTAACTGAGACTCCCTGAAACTTCTGATGCTGGAACTGTGTGCAAGAAGAAAAGAAAACAAATCTGCGGAAAAAAAGAGGGAGGAAAAAGTCATCCTCTCTGCTGATTTTAACACTATGGGATGAACATACAAGTATTGCACAGTGCTCAACGAAATGCTGTGTGAAAGCGACCCGCTCGGATAAAAACGCGTGACGTCAGGCAGCGGCGTGCACGCTCGCTCTCTGTCTCTCTGACTGCGTGTAGAAGGAGGAGGGAAGGGGAAGGGGAAGGGGGGGGGGCGTTGGGGGCGTTAAACGCTACGACATCACTACAGAACGAACTCGCTACCTACTAATAAATCTACATCTCTAAGCACACACGGCAGTCACAGTGATACACAAAGCAGTCATCAGAGACTCCTATGGAATGACAAGTAGCTTTTTCATAATAGTGCTATCAACTACACAATAACATTGAAAACATTTAGAAAGTCCTCCTGAAATATAAGCATCGAGTATATGCAAGAGGTTCCTTCAAGATAAGAGACTTTATGGTTTTTATGGATTATTCTGCTCCTAATTGGACCCGTAAGTAAAGAACACGATGGACACAGCAGACCATTAAATTTTACGGTTGTTTACCTGCTCTCCAGGTGTTAACAACAAAAGTAAACTGAAGCTGTTGGCTTAAAGGTGCGGAGCCCAACACAGGCAAGGAGGTGGAATTTATTTTTAAAAAAGGAGGCGGGGGAAATCCATTTTCTCGGTTTAGGAAACTGTACATAGAGTTTGAAGTCTGTTCCCTTGGTTTATAAAAGTTATGCATGAATTGGAACATGGGCTCCAGGTTAGGAAACCTATGCAACCCATCTCCCCTGTTTTGGAAAACGTATGCATAATCATCATACGTCCTGTTACTTTATAAAAAATATACACAGATTACCAGCTGTTTCCTCAGTTAAGAAAACTGTACAGAGGAATTTGCAATCAGTTTCTTCACAGTTTAGGAAACCTATTCAGGAACTGCAATTTGTTCCCTCAAGTTAGGAAACAAATTGAAAATTAAACACCCACTTTAGAAAACTATGCACAAGCAATAATCTACTCATTTAAATTAGGAAACCATATACATTTGAATCCCACAGTTTTGGCAAACTATTTGTATGGATTTTAATCTGTTTCATTAGTACAGGAAACTCCATGCACAAGCTGTAATCTGTTCTTGTAGTTGTGAAAAGGCTACCCATTGCAATCAATTGTTTTCAGGTGAGAAAATCCAACCATGGAATGCAAACCATTTTCTAACTTTATGAAATTACAAGAACAGATAGGAATCTATTCAAGCAGTTTGAAAGCTGTACATTAAGACTGTAATCCATTCCTTTGGATTAGAAAACTGCACAGACAGCAGAGCATCCTCTCAATTGCATGCATGGATTAGAATCTGTTCTTGCAGGTTTGAAAACTGTATGCATTTATTTCAATTCGTTCTCTCCATTTAGGAAATTGAACACACACATTGGATTCTTATACTTCAGTTTAAGGTTATTCAATCCTTTCTTCAGCATAAGAAAATGTAAACATAGAATACAAATTAGAAAACTGTAGATAAAGATTACATTCCAGTTCCTCTGTTTCAACCACTCTTGCAATGGTTTACACTCTACTCGGAGAGTAGTTTAGAAGAAAAGTATGACTTCTTATTCGAGAACAAGCAAAACAGCGTAGTTAATGAACACTTAAGATTAAACTTTGAGCAATTTTTTTTACCTAGTTAAAACCCCTTAAAACAAAACCTTTCAAGAGCAGGAAACAAAAAAAGATTTTAACCTGAAATTATATTCTGAGCATGATGTCTAAAAACAAAGTCTACAACTGTCTCTTAAAAACAAACAATTCTAATAATGTACAGTTTACTAAATTGATGGGCCAAATTTCCCCGCACCTCTATTTTTAATTCCTTGCCCTGCTTCAAAGAAACAAGATTTGTCCTTGTGAGGATCTCTGGCTCCCCCTGCAGGTGCCCCGACACAAAGCAAAAAAGTTTCCTAGAGAAGTCAACGAGCGAGTTTCAAAGACGTCCAGTGCAAAAACAGCAGCCACATAAAAGTTAAAATTGGCAGTAAAACATGGCTAGCTCTATTGTCACTGTGAGAAGGCAACGCAAAGCAAAGACTGCAATTTAGGGCACCACTGCAGCCAGAGACATTGTTCCCGAAAAACCGAAGCTACGACCGCTAGCGAGTGGGATTGTGCATGAAGAGAGGGTCTCAACTCAAGCTGCCTCCCTGAAAATGGCAGTGTTTAGAAACTCAACATTCTGTTGAGGCAAAGTTTTATTTTTTTGTCTTTTTTTTAGGCCGCTCCTCTCTTTGAAGGCAAGGGGATCATAACAGAAGAGCTCCCCCTGGTGTCTCCCGGCCTTAAGTAAAAGATCGTAAAAATAAAAAGTATCATGCACTTTACTAAAAATAGTCAACACGCTGGTTTGCGCTAAAAAATAGTCCTCTTAAGTCCAGATCTGCTTTTCCCTTCTTAAAACGTGACACTTCTGACTACGACAAGGCGGTTTTAACAAAATATTGTCAAACGAGATTAAGGGCACAATGGCTACAGCTTGGTGCTTTTTTTTACCACGCAAACATCGGGTCTTTTTCTCAACAAATTTGTGAAAACCAAAACATTTTGGTCAAATGTGAAAAGACAGACTCAATTGTGATTTTTTTTTCAACCCAAACATATACTGCAGGTCCTGGTAGAGAACTAAGTATGTTATTAGGAGTCATGTGCTTGTAAAATGTCCAGCAGCATAATTTCCCCAATAGAACCACAGCGATTAATGGTTTGCATTGGTTAATAATCATTTGTTTTTCTACCATATGATGCTGAACTAAAAGCCAGACACCAGTCTTTATGATCTGAACATTTTCCTCACTCGCAGGTCGGAGTTTATTGTCTTCTTTACTCTGGAATGCAATAAAGTAATAAGGTAACATTTTAAATCCTGGGATATATAATATTAGATTTCCTCTATATCTGCATTTACATAATTTAAAATAGAACATCTTATTAAAAACATCGAGATATACACAGATTAGGAAACGGGTAACAACATACAAACACAGAAACTAGAAATCATTTTTGTCTGCATACTTATATATACAACTGTGGTACAATAAACTCTTTCAGTCATGCGCTATCTATACAGATCATATTGCTTAAAAGAAGGGGGCTTTTGGTTGTGGCGGTGAAGGGCTCAGAGAAGGAAACCAATCAAATCAGAAAAACAGAGAACCTAACAGAGAAAGGAAAGCGGGACGTTTGAGTGATTTACTTTGTGTAATCAGAAGGTAAAGGGAGGGCTTACATGGATGTACCCATATATCACTGAGGTATTTACACATACTGGCTAAAGAGTACTACAAGGCAAGGAGCTGAAAGTGGCCCTGCCTATTTCTTGGTGGCGAGCTGCACGTCCACCTCCTCCTCGGGCTTCAGCACGTGCCACTGGGCGATTGGTCTCCGTGGGTTGGCCAGCATGTCGGACCAGTGGCGCAACTCTGTGCCCGAGCTGTTCAGGCCCACGAACACCTTGCCAATGGCGTCGTTCTTGCCGATCTTGTCATAGTCCAGAACAGTTATAACAACTTGGACTTTCTGCAGTGGGAGAAAGAGGAGGGAGGGATAGGAATACAGCAGATGTACAGTTTGTTTTGGGAAGATTTAAGTTACTTTTTAGCTGGTTTATGAATCCCTAACAGCGTAATATGACGTCTCATTTTAAATATAAAAACAACTTGTATGAACGGGAAGAAACACAAACATCAGTGCATCTTATCGAGACTTTTCATAAAAAATCAACACAAAGTAGTCCAGAATTATGAAGAAAAAAAAATTATACGTGGTTTTCCAGATGTTTACAAACAAACATCTCAAAAGTGTGGTGTGCATTTATATTCAGCCCCCCTGAATCAATACATTCTAGAACCACCTTCCTTTGGAATCACAGCTACAAGTCTTTTGGTGTGTTTCTGACCCACCTTTGCACATCTAGACTATTTTCTCCCTGTTCCTCTTTGTAAAATGATTCAAGCTCAGACTGGATGGAGAACATCTGTGAACATAAATCTACAATTCGCACAGCAGATTCTCAATTGGATTTGGGTCTGGACCTTGACTGGGCTGTTCTAACTCATTCCATTGTAGCTTTGGTTGTATGTTTGGGGCCCCTGGCTTCCCCAGTCTGAAGCCTTTTGTGACCTCTAGAAGGTTTTCTTACAGGGTTGCCTTGGATTTAGATCCCTCCCTCCCTCTAGAGATGGCTTCCTCTACAGCATCACGCTGCCACCACCGTGTTTTTCATGGGGACGGTGTGTCCAGGGCTGATGTGGCGTGTTAGTTTCCCTCGTGACCCTCGTAGGGCTTGTTTTTGTCTCTTTTTCATACAGGCTAGATTAATGAAGAACAGGACTGTTAGTTCTCCTGTTGCCAGCCGAGGGTATCTGTGGATTCCTGCAGCTCCTCCAGAGTTACCATCGGCCCCTTGGCTGCTCCTCTGATTAATGCTGTCCATATCTGGGCTGTCAGTTTAGGGGCACAAATATGTATTGGTAGGTTTGCAGTAGCTTAAAACTCTTAGCATCTTCAGATGATGCAGGGAACAAAGCTCTGTAAGATGCTGGAATATTGCTTCATAACCTAACGCTGCTTTAAATTACTCCACAACTTTCTCTCTGACCTGTCTAAGGGTCTCCAATAAGTTAAAACAACCTCAGACGGACTCTCTTTACTAATCAAACCACATCTGAAGGCAGTTGGTTGCAATGGATTCTACTAAAGGGTATCAGATTAACAGGGGCTGCATACAAAGGCTCACCTCACTTTTCAGATTTTTATTTTAAAAAATTTAAAACAATCAATAATTTCCATCAATTAAATTTTGCACCACTTTGTGTTGGCCTATCTCAAGAAATCCAGATAAAATATGTTGACCTAAATCTTAAATTAAATGAAATTTAACATTTATAAAAAATCTTAAATTCCTTTAAATTTGCTATTCAGAAACCATCAGAGCGAATTTAGAATTAGGTATAATATTAATAAACCTTTGCCAATATCAAGCTTTCAAGATCTACAGACTGTAAGAATAGTCACGTGCCATTGGGGGCCTGGTTGTACTAGTAGCTGCTCAATTAGCTTCTGCCTCAGCCAGTGTAGTTACCAGATCTGCTTAGGGTCCTGCTCTTAAGATTGACGTCACAGTATGGCAACGCCACTTGGACAAACTAGATTGCGCCAAATTTTTTACCCTGCTAAGCACCTACATGGTAAAATCTAAGAGACATAAATACTAAAAACTTTTTTTTACTGCTGTTTCACACATAGGCTACAGAAAGAGTTTAGCACGTTTGTTATTGACCCTATTTTGAGCGACTTTTCCTCACGATGGAAAAATGTTTTAATCATTTTTTTTTCCTCCAAAAAGATAATGGTTTAGCTATAAATAAAATCAATATCAGACTATCAACAAAAAGGCCCAAAAAACTATTACTATATCTAAATGTTGGAATGCATGTATAGAATGAACACCCCTGGCTGATTATATGTGTTGAATTCTTCTGTATACTTCATTTGTTCTTATGTCGTGTACTTATTTGTCCAATAAAGTTCTTGAAAAAAATGGTGTCCCATTTCATAAGAATCAGACATTCTAGAGCCCCCTATTTATCAATAGAAAGGTAATAATGGATTTGTTTGTAAAACTCATCCCTGTTTCAGACGAAGAACTACAACCCGCAAAAACTTCTGTAATTTGTCCAGACCAACCAAAATCTGTCTTTTTTATTTTATTTTATTTTATTTTTTTAACGTGTCCTGTTTGGCAGTGCGGAGCTCAGAATTGGTGTCTGAGTACCAAGTAGAAGCCCAACAGATTTACTTTCACAAGCGGAGCAGTACAGCTTTTGCTATAGTCCTCCACTTGATATATGTGTGAAAAATCTTTATTATGAATTGTTGGGGTTTTTATTTCCTGATGTTATGGACACGGAGACGGAAAATTAAGGAGAAGAAAGAAGGAAGATGAAGAAGAGAGGTAGGAAACAAAATGTCATGAGAGAGGGTGAGTTGAAAATACAAGAGAGGAAGGGGAACAAAGAAAACACAGGAAGACATTGAAGTCTGCCTCCATACCCACAGGACGGCAGAGAGAGGGGGAAAAACAAAACACGAAAAAGGAACATCGACAAAACAAACCTAACATTGTGAACTAAGAATTACACAACCACATCACACAAAAATAGATATAAAAATACAACAACAATGTCCCAGAAAAACTCATGGTACCGATTAATCAAGCTCTAGTAATGATAACCTCAGCCCAAGAATATATCCTTAAACACCAGAGACCCCACATCAATGTGTGTGTGTTAGCATGCTGGTGCATATAAGGTTTCTCCATAAGAGTGTTCGATAGTTGGTGTGAGAAGGCATCAATCCGTCTCCCAGGAATCGATGCAGACATGAAGGAGATCGGAGCAAGGACGTCCAAAGGACCCCCAGAGCCCCAGGCGGACCCGGGCGGGGCCGACCGCATCCCCCAAGAGAGGAGCAAAGGAGAACCCCAGGGGAACATCCAGCAGCCACTATGCAGGGGCCCGGGGGGCAACAGTGACGAGCCCACGGGCCCCGCCAGCAACCGGCCCCGCCAGCAACCGGCCGCGCCAGGGCGGGCCGGTCAATGGACCGGGAGAGCCGGGGCCCAGGGGCGCCCCACCCCCCAGCAGGGACCCGACAAGGGACCGGCCGACGAGGGGCCCCCGGCACTGCAGGGGCCGCGGCCGGCCGCTGGCCGCCACGCGCCGCCTCCACACTAGGCTAATCCCCACCGCCAACATCCCAGCGCCCCACCAATAGCCGCAGATGCGGGCTCAGTCAGCATCTGGACACCAAGTTGTACCAGCTCCCGGGTCCTGATCCCGCGCAACGCAGGGCACCGAGACCAGGCATCCAACGAGGGCCAGGGCCGGTCCAACCCGCCAATGAACCGGCCACGCACGGAACCAAAATCTATGTCAACGTGCCAGCATCCAGCCAATCATGTAATGTGACGTCATCAATAGGCACTTCAATTTTGGTAATAAAACTGTAAAAAAAAAAAGACCTCTAGAAAGCTTGAAAAACATATTAAGATCGCTTTAAAGTATCACAAGAAGGCTGGCTGGCATGGATGTAAAATATAAAGAGTTTTAGAATGGTTCAAAACTTGCACAGTTCCATTTGTTTATGCTTCATCTTTGTGTTTTTTGTTCTGAAAACCCTATTTATTATTGCCCTTCTATTTTTAGTAGATATTTCTGCTACAACATTAGACATTAAACTGACTAACTTCTGAACCTTTAAAGTCACTTTATACTGCAGTAAGTGGCTTCGTCTCTCTGCAGCACAATCCCTGCTGCTCTGTTTCTACATGTCACCTGTCAGTCGGGTTTGTAGAACATGTCTGGTTTCCTCCAGGTGCTGCTTCTGTTCCCTCCCCTGTTTAATCCACAGGAACCAAAAACTTTCCTCTGAGAGAAGCTGCAGGGTTTTATTCACTGCAACTCAATGCTGAGCATATTTTAAAGATTACACTGTAAAGATAAATTGATTAACAGACTGTTTGATTCCTCAGACTCTGGTCCTCAGCCTCACTGTGTTTATTCAAAGCGAAGCTGCAAAGAAGAGTGACCTGGGCATCAATCCACGGTTCAGAATATGAATTAGTGCACGAAGCGGCCTGATTAGGTTTCGATCCGCCAGCACACTGAGATGGAGCCGCCGCCACGGCCAACCGTGTGCGATCCGAGCCACTGCTTTAAAAGAGCGTGGCTAATACAGCATGTAATGAAACACTGAATAAGGCTCCCTGAAGGCCAGTTGGAGTGAGCTCGGCTTTAAAGCTGCAGTTCACCTCCAGTTTGCTTATTGAAATAAGGCTTCCTTTGATTCTGAACCAGCAGATACTTTGATTCATTAATGTGGAAAATCAGCCGACCAACAGCTGGGCAGGTTTCTTCCTCAGAGTGAATCTGTGGAGCCGTTTCACCTGTAAACATCTGGGTCAGACATCTCCTGCTTTGACAAGTTTAATCTGAGATAAACAAGTTACTTTAATTAGAAATCTTTTGACAAGTTTGTTTTATGTTCTGTATATTAGGACACTAATAAAATGTGATTAATAATCTACGTTGTGGCCCTTATCAGAGAAGGATAGCAATGTTGGCATTTAAATATTCTTTTAAAATACCTTTTTATTTTTAAAAATATGTAATGTTTTAGAAAACAATTGAACTAGAAATGTATTCTGCTAAAAATTTAAAATTTCATTCTTCATTCAAGAGGTTTAACAGTCAATGTTGTTTGATGATTTGAACAAACAAATTAAGTTTTATCCAAATTTACAGAATTTAAGAAAGTTCAGCAACTGTGAGTTGGTTAAAAATTAACAAATAGATAATGTTACCGTTTTTTTTAGTCTACATTTGGATTTTATTTAACTTAAATTTGGACGTCTTGGACTGGTCAAATGACAAATGTATTTCTATGAGCATGTTTAAAACAGTGGTTGACCAAAGTGCTTCACAACTACGACACCAATAATAAAATAGTAAATACAATAAAACTGTAATAAAAGTAAATACAACAAAGATTTCTAATAAATATTTATTTTCTCTTACACACTCAGTCAAAGGCCAGGAAAAACAGGTGAGTAGTTACCATAGTTATAAATGGAAATGTTTATAATCACAGCAGGAATTTGATGCCATACCAATCCATTCTCCAGGTTTTGATGAATCCTAGTATAGATATTTTAACACTAAAGCTCTATATCTCAAAAAGTAAAAAAATATTTATCTCTTGACAGAAGCACAATTTCAATTCTTCTTGGGAGTTCACGAGGATCAGATCCAAAACCCTCTGAAGTCTATTTTGACTATGCAACATTTTTCTGCAGGAATCTTTTATTTAATTTGTGTGCATCTCCGCTGTCCGGTACCAAACAGTGAAGTTTATGTATAAATGTAGAGAAAGTAATGAGTAATTGCTGCAGGAATGTTTGACCGAGCTGTTGATTTCACGAGAGACGCTTCTGTCATGCTGCAACTTTCAGAAAGTAATCTATAGTTGAGGTCATCATTGTCTGATAGTAACATTTGTTGATGATATGAAACATTTAGGTGTAACAAAATTTAAAACAGAAGAAATCCATGACAAAGGCAACATTTCTGGGAGTTAAAATAGAACCAGAAATAATATGAATTCAACACTTTGCCTTTTAATTAAGCAGCCTTCGTTACTTGCTGGAAAAGTAAACAAGTTGAAGCAAAGAGAGAGTAATTAATCAACAATTTAAACTGTGTTCCTTAAAAACATCAATATTTTGTGTGAGCGAGAATGTAATTAAAGTCAGTAGAGCTCATAGTGTTCCGGAGCCATGAGTGACGAAGATGTTTAAACAGCTCATTAGTTTAACATTTACAACAAGCACAGAGTGTTTTACTGACCAAGACAAATTTGGTCTTTAAAGTGTGTTTAGTGCTGTCTCAAAAGTGCTCAATAAATCCAATCAATGACAAGCTTCTGATTCAATCAATTCCACCTTGGTGATAAACAGGTAGCTCACACACAGGTATGAGTATTTATCTGAACAGGGCTGATTGGGATCAAATCTGATTAAAATGATTGTGGGGTATCAAACTCCTGATTGGTGAGCTGTGACAGGTTTAATTTACTTCACTCAATTCCCACCCTGCCTGAGAAGATAATCTTGTTTGCTTTTTTATACTTTCCAAGTCAATGAATTTACCTATTTTTAATAAAAGATCAAATTCTTTCCAGCCTCGCAAACCCCAGACGGCGTCAAAAAACATCATCACTGCTGTAATACTTGGTTAAAATCAGCTTAATGATGATAGGTTTGGTGATCATTACACTATGAGAAATGCTACAAACAGATAAATGGGATAAATGCCACAGGCAATAATAGAGTGTAGAGAATCACATCCACTCAGCAACTGGCTTGTCTAATTGCAGAACTGAGGCCGATTTAAACTAAATTGCCTTTGATTAAACTGTTATGATGAAAAAGATGCTAAAAGGATTATTAGCCCAACGAGCTCCTATTTATTAAAGCTAATATGCAACTATTTGTTTAGAGCGGGATTGTTGATAAGACAGAAGAAACATACCTGAATTTGTTCAAATGGGACTTCAAAGCTAAAGGACTCATTGTAGTAAGGATTAAGGGTGTTCTTCTTGATTGTCGTTTTCTTCTTCTTCAGCCTCTTTCCGTTTTGCATGAGGTGGATCTTCGCGTATGGATCTAGAAAAGAGGAGCAAACTTGGTAAATATTGGGAAATTTGAGATTCAGAGTTGATCCTTCAATGATCTGCTGTTGTGTCTGTGTGCAGAATCTTACATACACCAAATAAACAGACACATTCACCTTTTCTTTCTCACTATCTGAAGTTAAATCAGACCAAACTTTCTCTCGTTTTAGTCAGTTCCCAAAATAATTTCTGTTTGCTAAACGCCACAATAATGAGAGAAACAATATTTTAGATATGTTTTTATTAATGTCTTCAAACTCAGAAACGTACATACAGAATGATTACTATCTCTTTAACCAATGAGGAAAAGCCCAGATGATGTTGTCATGGCTCTGAAAACTTCTGATTGGTTAACTCACACACTTTAGTTAGTTTGTGGGACACATGTGGATATATTCTAAGGCCACACCTGGAACACACTGCTTTCTTGTTCGACATGATGGGACTAGACAACCATAATGCCGCTCAGGAAGGAGACGGTTTCTCTGTCCCAGAGATGAACATGTCTTGGTTTGAAATGTGAAACTCAAGCCCAAAACAAAAGCCAAAGACTTTGTGTAAGATTCTGGCTGAAGCTGGTAGGACAGTGTCTTCATTCACAATGAAACATGTCCCGTACCGACATGAAAGGACTTTCATCGAGGAGGAAGCCATTCCTCCAAAGGAAATATAAAAAAGCCAGATTGCAGTTTGCAAATGCTCACAGGGACAAATACCTTAATTTCTGAAGACATGTCCTGTGGTCTGACCAAACAAAAAACTGAACAGTTCACCTATAATGATAAACGGTATATTTGGAGGAAAAAGAGGGAAGCTTTGAAGCTTCAGAACACCTTCCCAACTGTGAAGTATGGGGGTGGCAGGATCATGCTGTGGGGCTGCACTTCACAAAATAGAAGCCATCACGAGGAAAGAACATTATGTGGAAATATTGAAGCAGCATCTAAAGACATCAGACAGGAAGTTAAAGCTCGGGTGCAAATGGGTCTTCTTAGTTCAGTTCAGTTCAGTTTATTTATATAGCGCCAATTCACAACAGATGTCATCTCAAGGCACTTAACAAGAAGTCATTTCAATACATTTATACAAACATTCCAATCAGTTCAAAAGTTTCCTATTTAAGGAATCCCAGCAGATTGCGTCAGTCATTGGCGTGAGGTTGGGCCCCATTGATGCAGACTTTCCAACCACAGCAATCCTTCAGCAATCCCTCATACTGAGCAAGCATGTAGCAACGGTGGAGAGGAAAAACTCCCCTTTAACAGGAAGAAACCTCCAACAGAACCAGGCTCAGTAGGAGCGGCCATCTGCCATGACCATCTGGGGGTTTGAGAAGACAGAGCAGAAACACAGAAGGAACAGAAGATCTGATATAAGAGAACTTTCTATGTTACAGAAAGTAAAAAGTTGATAACAGGACACAGTGGATGTTCAGTTACTGGGAGGATCATCCCAGTCGATGCCCCCCGTCCAACAGGGCATTGCAGCCAAGCAGGATACCAGACCAGGTATATCTTCTATGGAGAGAAAAACACTGAGAGAAAACAAAGTTAACAGTCGAAATAACAAAATGTACTGTAATACAACTGGAGAGTCGTAGGAGAAAAGGAAGTAGCAGAGTGAAGAAAATTGGTAAGTCTGTCCTCCAGCAGTCTAACCCTATAGCAGCATAACTACAGAGCTAGCTCAGGATGACCTAAGCCACTCTAACTATAAGCTTTATCAAAAAGGAAAGTTTTAAGCCTGGCCTTAAAAGTAAACAGAAGGACCAAAAGAAGAAAAGTTCTTATTGGACAACTTGGAAGTATCCAGCCTAAGGGGTTCCAAAGTGTCTTAAGGACAACCAAATCAAAGTTTTGGTGTGGCCATCACAAAGCGCTGTGTATCTTTTTATGCGGTGAATGCAAATTTCTGGTTTCAATTGTAATAGCAGAGAAGTGGGTTGTAGCCTTTATGCAACTCTGCCTATCTAAAGAACAGTATTGGTTTGACTTTATGAACTTATAATGATGGGTATCACAAATATTAAAGGAATGTTCCACTCACAACTAATATTGAAGTTACTAACATCAACAATTATCTGGCAGTCGTTGCGCATGAACAAAATCAACAATCGGATCATGAAACCCATTAACCCCACAACTTTTTAACTTGCAGCTATGTGGGTTTTCATTTAAAATCCAATTTGCAAATAAAACACATTTGTAAAGTGCTATACAAAAATAAGAGATAAAAATCAAGACATAAAAGAAATATTGAAAAACAAATAGATGTGCTTTTAAAAGAGACTTAAAAACTGAAAGCGAATATGCCTGTCTAATATTTAAAGGTGACATATTTCAAAGTTTGGAAGCCACAACAAAAAAAACTAAATCTCCACTAAGTTTCTGCCTAGTTTTTAGGGACAACGGAAAGCAGCTGTTTGGCTCATCTACGAGCCTGTGAAGGAAGATTGGAGCAAATCACACAGGGATACAACACAATTTCAGTATTTATAAGATAACATTAGGATTTTGAAGTTATTAATTATCTGATGCTCAGGAAGCAAATGAAGGGAGGACAGGATGGGAGCAGCATTTTGAACAAGCTGAAGATGTGAAAGGCATGCGTAACTGACACCAGCAAATAGTGCATCGCAATAGTCAAGACAAGTTGAGATATATGCATGTATTATTTTTTTAAGTCATGTCTTGACAAAACTGACTTCAGTTTTGATATTTGCCTCAACTGGAAGAAACCTTTTTGGCAACACAGAGCTGTTCTGTTAATTACTGTAAAATCTGAGTCCATAATTACTCCCAGATTAGTTAAATCCTGATAAATGACTAAGCAATCGAAATTATTAAGCGATTTACATGAGGTACTATTAAGCCTGAATAAAATAACCTCTGGTCTGCTTTTATTGAAGCTCAAAAAATTCAGAGCCATCCAAGCCTTGACATCTTCAAGTCAATTTTACCAGTAGCTGGATCGAGCATGGATTATTAGGTGTTAGAGGGAGGTAAATCTGGCAGTTGTTTGGGTAGCAGTGGAATGAGGTGCCATGTTTTCTAAGAATAGACCCCAAAGGGAGCACGTACAAAGAAAAAAGTAGAGGACCAAGAACACAGCCCTGACGAGCCCCACAAAAAAGAGAGGTCGAAGTGTACAGAAAATATTCAAAATTATCAAATGTCTGTCTTTTCTGTTTGTTTCAGTCTTGTCTTGTGATTAAAAAAATACATTTAAAATAAATAGTCACCCCATGACTTTTAGGGGAGTGTTTTATGAGTGGATCAGTTAGGCAATCGTTACTTTTCTAACTTCAGGGAACAAATAGCTGTATTGCAGTGCTAATGCTGCACAGGCATAAAAAACTATGAGATAAGAGGAGCAAAATCCTTAGAAAATATATGCTACAATAGATTAACAGCTCTGTATGGGTTTACAAATTATTGCTATCAGCCTCTTGTATTTGCATCAGTCAGTTAACCTTCTCTTCTCAAGAGCCTCATTGTCATCTGTCCGAACGCCATCTCAAGTGGCACCCAATTGGTCTACTTTGTCCGTCCTCTCCCACTCTCTAGCAATCATGCTGAGTGTCCTTCTGAAAACTGCAAGCCACCCATTGCTTTCATTTATCCATCCAATTTGTTTATGTTCCCTAAACTGTAACCAAAATTATACCTGAGACGGGAGCTGAGAGACTGGGGCTGGATTCTTAAAGACGGGAACAATCATCTTTTCAAATTATGAATTGAAGGCTTTTTATTTTATTTTTGGGCTTTAGCTATGCCATTAGGAGGGACAAGGTGAGGCAGCTAATTTGCACATTCATAGGGAGCCTAATGAGACTAAACTAGGGGCAGGAGAAGAATGTAACAAGGACCACTGCTATTTCCACAGACACACAAAGGGATAAAAAAAAATGAAAAAGGATTCAGTATTGGGTATAATATGCACCACTCCTGTCAATTTATATTCCTCTTTACCACATACATAACATTGCTACTACCTCTTTTATAAAAATAAGAAAAATGTGAGAACATTTATTCTTCTGAGAGAAAATTAGTCAAATAGTTGTTTAATAAAACTTCAGCCAGCCAATCTAATCTCAATGTGTTAGAATCATACAAATTATAGATCAAATCTGGTTTCTGTAATTACTAATAAGGCCACTATCCCCCCCGCCATAACCCCTCAATTATTTTTACTTTTAACATTAGGAATACTGTAAATAGGTTAGCATTATTATCAGTCTGACAGTGCTTGATTTCAGGGGATTTATAGATTTATTAATAATTAAAACAGATCAGAAAATTGCCTGAAATATCTGAAAAATACTTATATATGCAAAACAAATTACAGCCTAATAAGTAGTAAGAACCTGTAGCATTGTTAAATGTACAAGACTGAAACTGCCAAAATTGGAGCAAATTAAAATGTGCAGTTTGGTAAAATATAAATATTGCAAATCTTTTTTTCAGTTTTAAAACTATTTTTTTCCTCCTGTTGTCATTTTTGCTTGTTTTTCTAAATTTATTAATATGTTTTTAAAGAATAAGCAAAATGCTTAAGGAAACCCATCAGAGAAGCTGTATATTTATTGCTAAAAAGCTTTAACAGATTAATTTAACAGATTAATTCAGGCAACTTTGAAAGTAAAACATTTGTGTAAAAGTGTCTGCATTCATCTTGTATTAACTTTAGGTAAACAGACCTTTAATTACTGCAATCAGACCATTAAATTTGTTTAAAGATGATGCAAAAGATCCCAGCTGTTATGATTCTATAATAATGGTTCTGTGACCCCTGGGGAAAAAGTCAGAAAAACAGGTTTATAAAAAAAACAAAACTGAGGGGAAACTCTGGTTGTTCAGATAGAAGAAAATGAGAGGCACTCAGGCACTCAGTCCTGAAAAACTTTGTGAATTTTTTCCCCCAGTAAATTTTGTGTTTGATGTATATTTTAACCAGCTGTCTGACATCATTTCCTCACTTCCGAATGTAGTATTAAAAAGACTTATCGAAATATATTTTTCAGTATGCAAAATTTTGCATCATCAAACATAATATCAAGCAACTCAAACCAAACTTTAAATACTGCTGTTATCACTTCTTTTTCACAGCAAATCTGCGATAACCTCTTTAATCAAAAATAAAACGCAAGGTATGTGAGTGCCTCTTTTTTTTTTACCACCTTAACACTGTTCTGTTTTGTGGTTTCAGAACTTTTATTTCTTAAATTGCAGTTAAAATATCCAGTAGATGGCTGCCTAGAAAAAAAAAAACACAATACAAAAACGTATTCATTACAGCAGAAAAAGTCCAGTTTTTTCATAAAGTACACAGAACAATTAAAATACATTAACTGTAAACCAATGGTTTCTGTTTGAATCATGGCAATTCTTTTTGGCAGTTAATTAATTAGTAATCTTTGAAGCATAAGGGTAAAAAAACAAATAACCACAATATTATTAGTGATCGAATGAGATCTAGAGCTAACAATATCCTTCACTGAATACCGAGGCTCAGAGCTGTGCGTCAGCATGAATAAGCACCAAAACTGAATCTGATCTCATAATTAGTGGATGACACACCTCTGACTCGGATAATCTCGATTTGATATGGACAAAGTCTTTATAAAGTTTGTGAGATGGCATGTTTTGCGCAGTACAGAAAAATATTCTTAGAAGAGGCTGTAAGATTTCCAGTAGGAGCAACCACTGAATGAGCTTAGCTGCTTTAATCTTTCATCCAATTTAGGGGGATAAGGGCCCAACTGCAGAGTAGTGGACTAGAGCAGGGCATCTGACATGAAAATAGAGAGAAAACAGTGTAAGCAGAATCGGGGATGGAAAAAAGCAAAAGAACAAATAGATGACAGAGAGTGAAAAGGTAACAGGCTCCTAATGGAGTGGGTGTCCGTTATTACTCTCCTGCTGAGAGGAGCTGAAGCGGTGAGAAGATGAAAACATTGAAGGAGGGCTGTGTGCACGGGAGGGGAACTGACTGTTGTTGCAGGAAATGAATGCATCCAAAAATTTTCACATGTACTTATCCTTATCCAACATCAACCAATGTCGATACACACTTTAAACAGCAACATGGACCCTTTGGAAACTGGACATCTAATTAAACTAAAGAATGTTTAAAGTTTATAAGGTGAGATTTAGCAAAAAGCAAAGATGCTCTGAGAAACACTGTCCGCTTGTTGAGGAAGGTTAAAATAAACACTTGATTTCTATTATTACGATATTCCTGGCACTATCAGAGACTAGGATAAAATAATTTGGGTCCCAAGTCTCTGCTGCAGTAACTTTTTAAGTTCAAAGATGAAAGAAGTTTGGGAACATCTAGTTTGTATCATCTAGTTCTCATTCTGAAAAACATAATTATGATGACATTTTGTATTTCTGACTTTGACATCACAAGTTTTTCAATAGCCCTAGACAAAATCAAAAAGACTGCCTTATGCTTATAAAGTGCTAATAACATCAGTAATACACTTTTTAGTTAAACTTCTGGCAGTTTTTATTCCAGAAAATCATTCACTCATAATTTACAACTTTTGTAAACAGTTTCAGTAAACTGATTATTTTCACTTCTGACAATTTCTATCTTCATTAAATCGGGGGCACAATGATGCAGAACATTTGCAGTCGTAGTTGATAAATTAGAATATGAGCTCCAATGAGGCTAAATTGTCAGATTACAAAGTACAGACGTACTTTTTAATAACAACATTTATGCAGCTATTACATATGGTTTTCATTTAACCCACATTTCTGTATTCATCTATTTTTATATTTCATTAGCTATAAGTAGAAAAATTATAATTAACCGACCTAAAAGACTTGAAAACATCAATCTGTGTGTAAATATTCTATATAATGCATTTCACTTAGTGAGTTAAGTTACTAGAATAATGAACTTTTCAATAATCTTAAAATTTGTTAAATGATTATTTTTTTATATGTTCCTTTAATGTTTTAATACAAGCATAATTATCAAACCATGTGATATTTTTTTGGCTAGCATGGTCACTGAGCACAACTGTTTTACTGATGTGCAAAAAGAAAAGAGTTGAGGGATGTGGGATGTTAGCCTAAAATCTAAGTGTACAACTTTCAAGGAAATTGAAACAGCAATAGTGCTCTAATCTTACGGTTTTAGAATAAGTTACTATGTTGTACTGCATGGAGCACTGGATAAGGGAGCACGCTATTTGTACAAGGAAGTCAGAATGTCCCAGTTCAAAGAAAGACAAACTAGATCAAACCAGTGTTGCCAACTATCTTCGACAGAAAGTAGCTAAAGTTGACTGAAAGTCACTAGATGTTGCCAGATGACAACACGACTACACACACTAATTTGCACATCGATGACGTCACTACGTCACGCCGTGTTGGCCTGCTGCTAAAAAAAAAGTCACGTCTTGGTCTTCGTTTTCTCTTCAGCATCCAATGTGTATATGCCGTGCTGTCTCTTGATGCAATTCTATGGGGAAACACTGAACCCATAGCAAGGGGTTTGGTTTTAAACTTGCTGTGGACAATAACAATAAACTTGAGTGTGGTTTGAAGATTGCTGGGGACAGTCAATATTAAATATTCATATGTAAGTATTCATCCGTTTGACATTTATTACAATATGCTCTGCAGGGTTTTGACAGGTGTTGAAAATTTTAGCATTATTCAATCAATAAAAGTTGAAAGCCAGATGTGTTTCGTCTTATTTTTCAAACAGTAAACTACTTAAAAACACCATTAGGCTGTTGGCTAAGAAGGTTCATTGTATAATATTAAGGATCATTCCATATCGTAGCACAAAGAACAATGTTGGCTATGTTACTAGTATACTCGCCCTAGAAGAAAAAAGTGCAACAAAAATAAATGCTTTTCCTTGGCAACCCTTGTTGTTCTATGCGCAGAAACTTCAACTTTAACTTTTACTTCACTACAGTTAACGACATACTTTTACTGTAGTTGTTTTATATTTAAAACATATGTAAGAGAGATAGATTAATCCTTTGTTAAATATGCAAGGAGAAATGCTCGGCGAAACAAAGTTTATTTTGGCGGCTTTGAAGACGAGTGAAGATCTTGTTGATAGGATATTGTGTTGGTGGAAAGAGCATACGAGAACATTTTTCAACCTTGCGCTAATAATGGAATTTTCTTGCTATCTTGGCATCCAGCGCTGCCAGCAAGAGACTTTTATGCAACTGAATTTCCAATTCAGGAACGTCTTCAACAAAGTGTCAGCTGTGCAACATTTCAAAGAAATAATTCATTATAATATAATTTACATTTAATCAGGGGTTGGGTTATCTTCCGTCTTTTTTCTTTTTTTTTTAAACGGTGGCAGAAAGATATGAAGAATGAATGAAAATTAAATACTACTGAATGTGGGCTTTTTTTCAAAATTGACGGGTAAAAATAGATGAGGGGATTTTTTTTTGTTTGTCAAAATGACGGACAACAAAAAAGTCTAACCTATAGGCCCATGTTAAGAGCAAGCTCTGCTGAAACTAAATAATTTTCAAATGTTTCGTATAGTCACATATACTCCCTGTGTTGTGCGTGTCCGGGTCCCGGGTCTGGATTTAATCGGGAGATAACCATGGGTCCAGAAATTATTTTAACAAGTCTAAGTAACGTGATCCTGCTGCATGCACATACGCAGATCATTCCCTTTCTGAGTGTCTGGAAGGACGGTCTGGAAGCAGAGCAGGCTGGGTTTCTAATCTGCATGGAATATCGGCAAAGTTCTACAGAAAGTAGCTAAGGGTGGTCACAAATGTTGCTAGAATTGTCGCTATGCACTTTTTAGGAAAGAAGTCATTAAAGGGGGTCTGAAAAGTCATTAGAAATAGCGGCAAAATTGCTAAGTTTGCAACACTGGAGCAAACCTTGGAGTCAGATATCTGGCTTGTAGAGATGGAAGTTTGTCCTCAGGCCAAACCTCAACATACAATATGGATGCAGTGCATAAGAAAAAGCAGCTAAAGTTGCAGTAATAACCAGTTTATTTGATGATTTTACACTTGTATCTTAAATAATCAGGCACAAAATCCTGACAACTGGGGTAAGTTGAATGTCTGACAAGTCTTGTTGAAAATCTATGAAACCTAGATAGTCAGAAGCTTTTAGGGAGGAGTATCTTACAAAGATGCTGATAAAAAAAGTGGGTAAACTAAGATGTAAAAGACTTCCAATCATTTTTCAAATCAAGATACATATAAAGAGACATATCTTAAGACCAAATCATCTGAAAAGACAAATTCCATGACCTTTTTAGGTTTCATTAGTTGTCAAAAGCAAATTTAGGTCCGAATTAAGCTTAAAGAATTTTAAATATTCTTTGGATATTGTCAGGGGTGGACAGGCCATCTGGCATACCGGGCATCATCCCGGTGGGCCGTTGACCCGTCCGCTGTTTTTTTCCTCTCTAAATTGACGACATGTTTAGCAGCATGCTGTCATTCCATCAATGGTTGTCTGGGTGGTGTCCTGCAAACAATGTGGGCTACATTGATAACTGGAGAACATTTTGGGGGAAACCTGGTCTGATCCGGAGAGACGGCATCCATCCCACTTTGGATGGAGCAGCTCTTCTTTCTAGGAATGTGGCCGAATGTATTAGTCCTCCAAAACACTGACAACCCAGGGTCCAGACCAGGAAGCAGATTCGTAGTTTAACCCACCTCTCTGCTGCTTCTGTACTGTTACCCACCCATTACCCAATAGAAACAGTGTCTTGCCCACGGCCAAAATTAAATGGATTAAAAGTTAAACCAACAAAAGCAAATTATGAAAATCTCATAAAAATAACTACAACTTTGACTGAACAGAAAAATAAATCTATTAAATGTGGTTTATTAAACATAAGATCTCTCCCCTCAAAGATTTTGTTAGTACATGACTTGATTTGTGATAATCACATTGATTTCCTTTGTCTCACAGAAACCTGGTTGCAGCAGGAGGATTATGTCAGTATAAATGAGTCATCTCCTTCCAGTCATTAACATTTTCACATTCCTAGAAATACTGGGCGAGGGGGAGGAGTTGCAACCATTTTCCGTTCTGATTTACTAATTAGTCCCAGACCAATTGATAGCTACAGTTCTTTTGAACATCTAACCCATAATTTTCCTCATCCAAGTTGCAAAACATTAAGACCATTTTTGTTTGTGGTTTTGTATCGTCCACCAGGCCCTTACTCTCAATTCTTGGATCAGATCTCACATTTTTTTATCTGATTTAGTATTAAATACTGATTGGGTTATTATAGTGGGGGACTTAAATATTCATGTGGATACTGAAAGTGATAGCCTAAATACAGCCTTTAATGCTATTTTAGACTCAATTGGCTTTACTCAAAAAGTACAGGGATCGACCCACTCGGGCAAACACACTTTGGACCTTGTACTGACATACAGTATTGAGCGTGAGGAAATAACAGTCCACCCACATAACCCGGTCCTGTCTGACCACTTCTTGATAACTTTTGAATTTACTTTAACTGACCATCTTAAACCTGAAAGAACATTTCATTATAGTAGAGCTTTATCAGACAATGCTGTAACAATTTTTAAAGAATCTGTTCCATTCTTACTTTCCTTAGTGTCTCAGGGTAACACAGTGGATGGCAGCAATTCTATCTCTAACCCTTCAGAAATTGATGGTCTGGTTCACAGCGTTACGTCCTCATTGCGTTTGGCATTAGATAGTGTAGCCCCCTTAAAAAAGAAAGTGACTAGCCATAGGAGGCTGACTCCTTGGTTCAACGCAGAGTTGCGTACTTTAAAGCAGAATACTAGGAAGTTGGAGAGAAAATGGCGCTCTACACACCTAGAGGATTCCTATTTAACCTGGAATAACAGTCTACTGCTGTATAAAAAGACCCTTCGACAAGCTAGAACAGCCTATTTTTCATCATTAATGGAGGCGAATAAAAACAATCCTAGGTTTCTTTTTAGTACAGTTGCCAAACTGTACTAAAGTCATAGCTAGAGTCATAGCTCTGTTGAGCCAACTATTGTCCCAGCTCTTAGCAGTGATGATTCTATTGGATTCTTCATAAATAAAATTAATTTTATTAAAAATAAAATCATTGGCATCCTCCCAAACATGATTACTTCTTCCTCAGTAAATGAGGCAGTAGCGGAAAGAACTGTAGAACCTCAGTTGTGCTTAGGCTGTTTTGATTCAGTCGAGCTTTCGGAATTATAAAAAATATTAGCCTCATCTAAACCTTCAACTTGTATGTTGAACCCAATCCCAACCAAATTATTTAAAGAAGTGTTCCATTTGGTTCCTGGTCCCACTTTGGATATGATGAATCTATCCTTAGTAAACGGATACGTACCACAGGAATTGAAAATAGCTGTAATTAAACCTTTACTCAAGAAACCGTCCCTTGATCAAGATGACTTAGTGAATTACAGACCTACATCTAACCTTACTTTCTTATCCAAAGTCCTTGAGAAGATTGTTGCTAATCAAGTCTGTGAGCATCTAAACAGTAACGAGCTGTTTGAAAAGTTTCAGTCAGGTTTTAGAGCTCATCATAACACTGAAACAGCACTGGTGAAGGTTACTAATGATATTCTCATGGCCTCAGATAATGGACTTGTGTCTGTTCTGGTTTTGTTAGACCTCAGTGCTGCTTTTGACACAGTCGATCATAATATTCTCTTAGAAAGGCTTGAACATGTTGCAGGGATCAAAGGAACAGCACTAGGCTGGTTTAAATCATATTTGTCTGATAGATTCCGGTTTGTTCATCTAAATGATAAATCTTCTTAACTCTCAAGGGTTACTTGTGGAGTTCCACAGGGTTCTGTGCTTGGACCAATTCTGTTCACAATATATATGCTCCAAATTGGTAGAATCATTAGACAGCATGGGATAAATTTCCACAGCTATGCAGATGATACACAACTATATTTATCCATAAATCCTGATGAACCCAGTTAGTTAGGTAGATTACAGGCATGTCTGGAAGACATAAAAACATGGATGAATCTAAACTTTTTCCTTTTAAATTCTGACAAGACAGAAGTTGCTGTCTTTGGACCAGAAGTTCTTAAACAGAAACTGATTAGTCAATCACTTCATCTGGATGGCATTAAATTGGCCCCCAGTAATAACGTAAAGAACCTCGGCGTTATTTTTAACCAAGACTTGACATTTAAATCCCATATTAAACAGGTTTCTAGGATTTCTTTCACCTCCGGAATATTGCTAAAATTAGAAACATCCTGTCCAGGAGTGATGCTGAGAAACTAGTCCATGCATTTGCTACCTCAAGGCTGGACTACTGTAATTCTTTACTATCAGGAAGTCCACAAAATGCCATTAAAAGCCTTCAGTTGATCAAAAATGTGGCAGCAAGAGTTCTGATGAATATTAAAAAGAGAGATCACATTTCTCCTGTTTTAGCTTCCCTTCACTGGCTCCCTGTTAAATCCAGAATAGAATTTAAGATCCTTCTTCTTACATACAAAGCCCTTAATAATCAAGCTCCATCATACATCAGAGATCTAATTGTTCCATTTGTTCCTAACAGAGCCCTTTGCTCTCAGACTGCAGGTTTACTTGTAGTTCCTAGGATTTCTAAAAGTAGAATGGGAGGCAGATCTTTTAGTTATCAGGCTCCTCTCCTGTGGAACCAGCTCCCAGCATTAGTCCGTGAGGCAGACACTCTGTTTACTTTTAAGGCCAAGCTTAAAACTTTCCTTTATGATAAAGCTTATAGTTAGAGTGGCTAAGGTTATCCTGAGCTATCTCTGTAGTTATGCTGCTATAGGCTTAGACTGCTGGAGGACAGACTTACCAATTTTCTTCACTCTGCTACTTCCTTTTCTCCTACGACTCTCCAGTTGTATTACAGTACATTCTGTTATTTCAACTGTTAACTTTGTTTTCTCTCTGCTTTTCTCTCCATAGAAGATATACATGGTCTGGTATCCTGCTCTGCTGCAATGCCCTGTTGGACGGGGGGCATCGACTGGGATGATCCTCCCGGTACCTGGGCCTCCACTGTGTCCTGTTGTCGGCTTTTTACTTTCTGTAACATAGAAAGTTCTCTTATATCAGATCTTCTGTTCCTTCTGTGTTTCTGCTCTGTCTTCTCAAACCCCCAGACGGTCGTGGCAGATGGCCGCTCCTACTGAGCCTGGTTCTGTTGGAGGTTTCTTCCTGTTAAAGGGGAGTTTTTCCTCTCCACCGTCGCTACATGCTTGCTCAGTATGAGGGATTGCTGAAGGATTGCTGTGGTTGGAAAGTCTGCCCAACCTCACGCCAATGACTGACGCAATCTGCTGGGATTCCTTAAATAGGAAACTTTTTAACTGATTGGAATGTTTGTATAAATGTATTGAAATGACTTCTTGTTAAGTGCCTTGAGATGACATCTGTTGTGAATTGGCGCTATATAAATAAAATGAATTGAATTGAATTAAATTCCCTCCAATTGGGCCAGCCAATTGGCTACAGAGGGCAGTGTGTTGCCAGCATCGACACATATTATTGGTCTATGTTTGTCATCGTCAATCAATCATGGACTGGCAGGTTCAGAGAGCCATGACAGTGTTGTCAATCACAACACAAACCAGGGTGGGCGGGACCTCATGACATGGGCTGGAGTGGTAGGACGGGATGCTGCTGAGCTGAAAATGGAGAAGGGTAAGAAACGCCCCCGGTGGCACTGAAAAAGTGCGACTCAAAAAGCTGAAAAACAGAGTTGAAGGGGTGATTGTTGGTAGTTGCGGTTGATTTAGTTAAATACGCCAAATTGTGAGACTTTTGGTTATTATTGTTCAGATGATTTAGCTAAGCTAGCAAACAGCTACTAACGGCAGCAGTCTCTGGTTGCCATAGCAACAGTAAACATTAAGGGAAGACACTACAGCTGATTAGGGAAAAAAGTTAGCTTCAAGATACCTTCATGAAACTTGACAAACTTAATCCTAGTATTAAAACAAACATCTTTTGTATTAGAAGTTTTGATATAAATTTTGTTTATATATAAAAATCTGGTTAAAAATTTGCTAATTTGCATATATTTGTATCACGTATCATCTCAAAATTGGTGAGAGACAGATTGAATTTTTCTTTGATTTGAATTTTCTAATCATGTTACCAAAAACTTTTTACAGAAGGAAATAGGTTAATTTCATTTCATTACTTCATAAGTAAAAAAACAATGTAAGTAGCTCCAACAAACACATTTCTGGCCTGTTTTTTTTTACACAAAATAGCACATATATCTTTTTTAGAACGATGTATTGACAAATTGCTCTGTAATTTTTTTTCAGCTCATAGCATAAAACAATAGTGGAAAGTTTGGTGTCTATAAGTATAACTGATTTCAAGATTATTCGTTTTGAATGTTGGAAAAAACTCATTTTGAGAAAAACGCAATTAAAGATTTGCATTAGATAATTCAATGCAATGATTAGAGACTCAATGTATCCATGTCCCTCTCAGTTTGACCGCTTGACATGTGAGAGCCTGAGGAGTTGTTCCCCCTCCGTCCATTTTCAAAGACTTGTTCTTTCACTGCCTCCACTTCACTTTTTGGCTACTACTGAGACGTCTCTGATTTGAGTATGTCATGTGTCTTATAATGTTTTATGAATTCATACTTGATTTTTGCCACCCCTAGTCATGACCTAACTTCTGTTGTTCTGTTGACACTATAATGAATAAATACTGAGTGACTGATTGCCATAGCTGTCAGTTTTAGTCCTTGAGTTCACAGTTTTGTGCTTTATTTGTTAACTGGTATCAAGGAATATGACTCTCATTTGTACTGTAGTATGCATGAGAGGAGATGCAGACTTATGTAGTGTCGGCTGATAATGTAGTGGGATGGTCTGGACAGGGCTGAATTTTTGTCCCAGTCCACCCCTGGATATTGTCATTTAATATACCACTTAGAAAACTGAAAAAATACTCTCCATACCAAGTCCCTATAAATCTTTTACTTAAGACACAAAATTGCAGAAAAAAATTAAGGGCTGTCAAACAAAAGCCTCTAGTGCCAAAAAAAATTTAAACAAAAGAATAGTATTTGTATTAGCCAGGGCTGCACTTAAAATATATTTTTCTACATTTTTTGATATTTATTGTTAATTATCCATACTGATTAATAAAATCAGCAAAAAAAGAAACGTCCTCTGACTTTCAACTGTTTTTACTTTCAGTAAACTTAATGTGTAAATATTTGTATGAACACTAAAAGAGTCGACACCATAAGACATAAACTAAAAATGTTTCACAGACATGTGACTAACAGAAATTGAAAGCTTGGGTGGAGGTGGGGGTCTTGGCCTTGCCTCCACTGGGTGCCCTGTGTCGGTGCCTCGGCTGCTGCTGTTGATCTACTGCTGCCGGGGCAGATGGCTCCTCTGATGGCGTTTCCTTGCATGGTTCATCTACACTCGGCCCAATGTCCTTTTAACTTTTTCTTTTAACTGTGTGTGTGCATGGGAGATGGGTTGGGGGGAGGGGGGTATAACTGTGACCATGCTTTTAAATCTGTGGGGGAGGGAAGGGAAGGTGGTTTTATGTGGGGCCATTTTAATCTGTAAAGCACTTTGTGATGCAACTTCTTGTATGAAAAGCGCTTTATAAATAAAGTTTGATTTGATTTGATTTGATTTGAATGAAGGGAGGCTCAAAATCAAAAGTACCAGTCAGTATCTGGTGTGGCCACCAGCTGCTTGAAGTACTGCAGTGCATCTCCGCCTTAAAGGATTGGACCAGATTAGTCAGTTCTTGCTGTGAGATGTTACCCCACTCTTCCACCAAGGCACTTGCAAGTTCCTGGACATTTCTGGGGGGAATGGCCCTGGCCTTCACCCTGCGATCCAACAGGTCCCAGACGTGCTCAATGGGATTGAGATCCGGGCTCTTCGCTGGCCATAGCAGAACACTGACATTGCTGTCATGCAGAAACTCACGCACAGAACGAGCAGCATGGCTGGTGGCATTGTCCTGCTGGAGGATCATGTCCGGATGAGATTGCATAAAGGGTACCACATGAGGGAGGAGGATGTCTTCCTTGTACCGCAAGGCATTGAGATTGCCTGGAATGACAACAAGCTCAGTCCGATGGTGATGTGATATACCGCCCCAGACCATGACGGACCCCCCACCTCCAAATCGGTCCCGCTCCAGGGTACAAGCCTCGGTGTAACCCTCATTCCTTCAACGATAAACACAAATCCGTCCATCACCCCTGGTGAGACAAAACCGTGACTCATCAGTGAAGAGCACTTTTTGCCACTCCTGTCTGGTCCAGCGAAGGTGGGTTTGTGGCCATAGGCGGCGTTGTTGCTGTTGATGTCTGGTAAGGACCTGCCTTACAACAGGCCTACAAGCCCTCAGTCCAGCCTCTCTCAGCCTATTGCAGACAGTGTGAGCACTGATGGAGGGATTGTGTGTTCCTGGTGTGACTCGGGCAGTTGTTGTGGCCATCCTGTACCTGTCACGCAGGTGTGCTATCCGAATGTACCGATCCTGTGCAGGTGTTGTTACACGTGGTCTTCCACTGCTAGGATGATTAGCTGTCCTTCCTGTCTCCCTGTAGCGCTGTCTTAGGCGTCTCACAGTGCGGACATGTCAATTTATTGCCCTAGCCACATCAGCAGTCCTCATGCCTCCCTGCAGCATGCCTAATGCATGTTCACGCAGATGAGCAGGGACCCTGGGCATCTTTCTTTGGATGTTTTTCACGGTCGGTAGACAAGTCTCTTTAGTATCCTCCGTTTTTAGAACTATTACCTTAAAGGCCTACTTTCTGTAAGCTGTTAAGGTTTTAACGACCATTCCACATGTGCATGTTAATTAATTGATTATGGTTAATTGAACATGCATGGAAAACAATGTTTAAACCCTTTACAATGAAGATCTGTAAAGTCATTTGGATTTTTACAACATTATTGTTCAAATACACAGTCCTGAAAAAGGGACGTTTCTTTTTTTGCTGAGTTTATGACTTTTCTTTTTATCGATATGCACTTTTTCTATATCATCTAGTCCTACTAGAACAAACTGCTGTTATGTAAAGCCAAACATCTGTTTGAGTAACCTGGACAGAACATCACCTTTTCTATATTTTTTCGCCTGCTGAAAAACGTGGTCTCCTGTAATGTGGAGAGATAAAATAAGTTTATCATGTTCTGTTGCGCATGATCCAGAGGCAAAATATATATGAAATAATTATTAAAGTTTTAAATAATGATAAAAAAAACTTAAGACCAAACAAAGGGGCAATATTTTATCTATAAATGAAAATAATAAAAGAAAAAAAACCCATGAAAGTCTTACTTCAGTACAATGAAAACAAGTCTGACACTGCTTACTATGCTTCATCTTTTATCCTCTAAATATTTTATCAAAGCAAAACTGCTTCTTGCATCTTTGATAATCAATATAGTCTTACAGGGAGGAATAAGGACCAAAGCGGTAATTAAAACTAAGTAGCAAAATCACAAGAGTAAACAGTATTTTAAATGTCAGAATGGCATTTAATAGATGCTGACTTTAAACAAGCAGACCTCAGAGTATTTTAACCTAAATTCTACTAGAAAATTAATATCCCCATCAGAGGAATAAATAACCGTTGATGTTTAAAGCTTATAGAAAATAAAGGAGAAATTCTCCTAGTTCTTCATTTTTCTCTGCTTCCTCTGATAACTTTTCAAACAGTTGGCTCGAAAGAATTACGTTTTGTTCAAATAGTTTTGTTTGTGTTATCATCCATTTTTGCATTTGGTTTTCTTCTGAGTGGTACCCCGAATAAAAGAAAGTAGAGTAGGTTATGCAAGTATTTTTTATGCAAAAAGCCTGGTTCACGCTACTTTAACATCCGGAAATAAAGCAAAGCCACAATAGTCATTTCTAGTGTTTTTTGTTGCCTAAAAAACACAATAGAGCAGCTGAATGGGATTACACATGATAACCCTTTCTGATGCTGAAAAGGCAAACACGTGCAATGCCACATCAGGGCCATCCAGATGCTCTTATCTTTCCAGTCAGCAGATGACGGTTTGGCATTATTGAGTTTCAGGGGTCTCGTTGTACCTCATATCCGGCCCATTTTTCCGTCTCATCCCAGACGGATGTAATCGCTCCCATTTTATGGTTGAATGGGACCTCTTGTGATGCAAGAGTGCTTCCTCACATATGTGTACAGCCCTGGGACTTGTCTTCACAGTTGAGTCAAGCTCCTAAAGCACATCTAATTTTTTGAATATCAAGCTGGGAAGTGCATGAAGTGGTGACTCCTTTTGGAGATGCCTAAAATTGATTCTGCAGTACAGGTTTTGTGGACAGATACAGACCAACTTCAGATATTTCCTCGAGTGTGGCCAGTGTGGGGGCCTGCAGAGTAGTGCCAAATGAACACCAATACAGCTCAGTTAAAAATAGCTCGCCTGTCATCTTAGCTTTCCTCCCATCATTTAGGATTTGCCATGGTGGGTGCACCCAGGGGTGGCTGTCGGTTCAGTTTTACACACTCAGCTCAGCGGTGAATCATACGCATCTCCAACAAACACACAACCATTTACAGTAAGAATTCTCTGTACTCCACATCTACCAAAACAACCTCCTTAATATCTGATAGAGGTCTCACGTTTCATATTGTAGTCTTGTTTGCATGAGAGGAGCCTAACTTACCCAGAACGGAAGCTTTTAAAACTGTTTAGTTCACCTTATTTAAAAAATTCCTGCAATTTCCACCCTACGTTTTTTTTAAACGCATACCCAAAATTAACTTAAAGCTGTTCTTGAACCATTTTGAGTAGAGGCTGGCTGGGGTCTCCTTGGAAAGCAAACACTCTAAAATTTATCCCAGAACTGTATTAATATCTCAGAGTGCTATTGTTACCAAGCAATATTAATTTTAATACACTGAAAAATAATTTTATTTGTGTCCGATTATTTATTTTATATAAATACATGCAGTAAAAATACCTTTAAAAAGAGGTGGTGACCTAAAACACACGGTGGGTCTAAAGCCTGAAGTATTACCTTCATCCACACCAAAAAATGAGTATTCTGCACACATTTTTATAACTACAGGTCAAAGGTGGTCAAAAGTGTGCCATATGCACCATCTCCTGAGTAAATGCCTTAGTCCTCACTGAATTAAAAATATAATCAGAATCATAACTGCATCTTACCATATAAAGCTCCACGGCTTCCTTCAATGTTGTATTTTGATTATAAAGGGTGTTTGGACACGGTGCTGAAACAGTATGTTACTGGTACGCACTGCGCGTAATTTCTTCATGAATAAGACATTTTACGCACGTCATATACAATGGCTGCGAATAAGTCCGCCCGGTCAAGTTTTTTTTTTTTCAACAAACTATTGAAAAAAGTATAAACATACACAATTGTAGCACTTTCCAACGAATATACAATTACAGTATGAACATGTATATTAGTGCACAAATACATTATCCAGAACAAAATAGAAAATAAAGGTAGTAATTAACAACAAAAAAACAAAACAGTAATAATCTCAAAATAAATAGTTTAGGATCAAAGACATACAAAACAGAATAAACAATCTCACAGGGGGTATTCAAATCATATTTTAGCTGTTCATTACATTGGGAAAATACTTTAATTTATCATATAATTTTTGTGCCTTTATATCGGTTAAGAGTTTTAGGGATTTCATGTACAATTTGAATTCATTCAGGAAGATAAATTTGGGGGATGACTTCATAATTCTATTTTTATGAATGAAAAATTTGGCTAAACAAAGGATTATATTGCAGCAGAGTTCATCTTTTTGTCTTGAAGGATCATACCGAAAGTGACATCATCTCTAGAGATAGCAGCTGGAAATAAAACAATTTTTTGTTTAATCCAATTGCAGATGTTAAACCAAAATGTTTGTATCGAATCACATAAGAAGATATGGTCTGTTCAATGTCTTTTTCACAGAATGTGCAAAGATTATCACCAATATTAAAACGAAGTCTAAGTAATTCTTTAGAGGGATACATTTTGTTCATAATTTTAAAGTCTGTTTCTTTTGTGTTAGGGGTATAGGAAATTTTAAATACTTTGTTCTTAGTTTATCAATCGATTTATTATCAAATTTATGTAGGATATTGTTTTTGTTTTGTCTCCCGGGGAATATTGTTTCATTGAGGCAGTTTCTTATAAAATGATTGTTACATTTTTTGTCCAGGATTAGAATCCCTTGTATTGTCAATTGGCCCAGGTGGGGTATTATAGGATGGTGGGCCAATATATTTTTCATTAGAAATATAAATTCGCGAGGAAGTGCTTTCTGTAATTTAATAAAGTCTGATTTGGAAGGGTTAAATTTATGTTTAGTGCAGATTTGTTGATAATCTAAGAGATTACCATTAGCATCCATTAAGTCAACCACAGACCAAATATTCCTCCCATACCAATCTTGATAGAAAAATGACTTATTCTTGTGTAAAACGTATCTGTTATTCCAAATCATAGTAGTGTGGGGTGAAAAGCTATGCACATATAGCATTTTCCAATATAATAGTATTTGTTTGTGAAACTCTGATAATGATATAGGTAGTTTATCTATGTTGAAGTCTGCCATAAGAAGACATTTTAAACCTCCAATTTTATTGAATAGGGAAATTGGGACACAGTCCCAAAATGAGTCACTATGTTTGATCCAAGATTTCAGCCAATTAATTTTTAAGGTTCCATTAAGGCAGTCAAAATCAATAACTTTTAAGCCACCATCTTTAATATCTTTAACCATATTGCTCTTTTTCATAAAGTGTGGCTTGTTTCTCCAGATAAAATTCATATTAATTTTGTTAATAGAATTGATTAGTTTGAGATGGAATTAGAGTAAGCTGGGTAAATGCATCTTGATAAACATTCCATCTTGGTCAGGTAAATTCGGCCGAGTATTGATAGCTCTCTTTGGAGCCAGATATTTAATTTGGCATTACGCTCTTTTATTGTTTTTTCTACCTTCAAATATTGACTTTTCTTGGGTCTTTGGTAAGATGTATTCCAAGGTATTTAATTTCTGACTTGATAGGTATATTACAGATGTCTTTTAGATTTGTATCAGGAATTGCAAATAGTTCACATTTGTTAACATTTAAAGTTAATCCTGAAGCTTTTGAAAACATTATTTGTTCAATTGCTATTGGAATTTGGTGTTTGTCTTGTATAAAAAGTGTTGTGTCCTCCGCAAGTTGGCTGATGATATCGGTACCTAACACTTTTAACTTTTTTATTTCATTACAATTTTTTATATGAATTGCTAACATTTCTGTGACTAATATGAATAAATATGGTGAAATGGGACAACCTTGTGGATTTCCCACATTAACATTAAAACTTGGGGTGGTGCCACTAGGTAGCATGACACAGCTGTTTAAGTTCTGATAAAGTCCACCCACTAAATTCCTAAATTTGACTCCAAAATCTAATTAATTAAGAACTTGAAAGATAAATGGGTGTTCTACAGAGTCGAAAGCTTTAAAAAAAAGTCTAAAAAGAGAAGAAAACCATCATGTTCAATTAGATTTCTATATTCAATAATGTCCAACACTAGCCTTATATTATTGTGAATTGATCTATCCTTTAAGAAACCAGACTGTGTTTCTCCAATAACGTTTGAAATACATGTCTGAAGACGAGTGGTGAAAATGTAGGTGAGTAATTTATAATCAGAGTTTCTAAGGGTAATAGGCCTTCTGTTTTCTATAAATCTAGGGTCTTTGCCGGGTTTAGGAATTAACATTATGATTCCATGTCTCATTGTGGGTGGGAGTATACAGGTTTCAAATATTTCCGTGAAAACTTGATGTAGCAGATTTTTTATGTCCTCCCAAAAATGTCTATAAAAGTCCCCTGTGAGTCCGTCCGAGCCCGGTGCCTTATTAAGAGATAGACGGCCAATTACCCTGTCCAGTTCAGTAATCGTTATTTGACTATAACGTGTTTGTTTAAAGCCATCTTCAACTTTAGGAATATGTTTTTCTATATCTTTTAAGAAAGTATGACAATCTTCATTAGAGAATTTGGAGCTGTAAAGCTGTTTATAGAATTTGAGGATTTCTGAGGAGATTAATTTTGGTTTAGTAATTTCTATATCATTTACTATTAAGGAATTTATAAAAAAATTTTGTCTCCTTTTTTCAAGACCACAAAAATATGCTGAGTTTTTTTCCCTCTATCCATTTAGCTCTCGATCTGATGAAAGCCCCTTGTGCTCTGTGAATATACATTTCATCCAGTTTAGGTTGAAGACTTAGAATTTTCTGTTTATCGTCTTCAGTAGGGTCGAGTTTATTACAGTAAAAATTTAATTGTTTTATAATGCTGAGTTCCACTTTCTCAAATTCTTTTTTAAATTTTTTACTGAATGAAATGGTAAATTGCAGTATTTTATATTTAAGAAATTCCCATTTTTTAACAGGTGTTGTAGGTTCTTCCAAGTTTATAATTTCGGTAATAATTGATTTAATCTTTTGACAATAATCATTATTTTTTTATTAGGCTGGAGTTAAATTTCCAATATTTGTTTGAACAATTTCTACTGTTGTTGGGTTTCACATACACATAGATAACACTGTGATCCATAAGTGGAGCAGCAGAAACATCAGAGCTGATATCATAGCATAACAAGTGGGTTGCAATTAACCAGTGGTCAATTCTGGATTTATAACTGGAGTTGAACAACGAGAATTTACAAATTCCTGGATTCAAGTGTCTCCAAGCATCCGTTAAGCTTTGGTCATTGAAAAAGTTTATAAAAGTGTTGTTCGGATAACTTGCAGAGAATCTGGTAGGAAATTTATCACAAAATTCATCATGGACTAAATTAAGATCACCACCTATTATAACGTTTTCAGTTGAGAATGTGGATTTGAATGCGAGCCAATTTTATCTAATAGGTTTTTATTTTCAGTTATCCCATTGTACCCATAAATATTGATTAAAATTACTTTAAAGTCATCAAGGATTAGTGTGAGCAGTAACCAGTGACCATTAACATCTGCCATATGTGAAATAACCTGACCTTGGAAGTTTTTTAGTAGGATGGCGACCCCTGCTGATCTTGAAGTACCATGGCTGAAATAAACTTCATCTCCCCATTGTTTAGACCAGAAACTTACATCCTCTAACTTGGAATGTGTTTCTTGTAAGAAAATAACGTTAGCGGTTTTCCCTTTGCAGAATACATTTTTTTTTTCTTTTGGTCATGTCTCTTAGATCCCTTTCATTAACAGACAGAGAAATATCATTTTTCAACTGGAACATAATATTAAAAATAAACAAAACTGAAATTAATTAACTGAACGGTTTTAGAAACAAGAACACGGTTCCCTTCCCTTTTTTTAGGATACTAACCTTTTATAGTGGCAAAACCTTAGCATGTCAAATATTTGTCCAAACTCAGTTGCTTGTAGGATTAAAAATCCTGTATTACTTTGATCATGGTGTGACTCTTTGACCGTTGATGAAGGCATGGGGGGCCCGGAACATAGTCTTAAGACCTGCCTTCCTTGCTTGTTCAATCTTCGGCCATACAGCTTTTCGGGCCTCTCTATCCTCTTTAGTGAGGTCTTCAGCGAAGCGGATATTGAGCTCCCTGCAGACTGAATGATGTTTGGAAGCATGCCAAAGTTCATCTCTGTAGTGTCTTCCCGTGAACTATATGATGATCTGTCGAGCACGATTGGCATTATATGGACCTAGACGATGCACAGTGTCTATGATGAAGTCCAAATTCTCCTTCCATTGTGGCATAATCTTTGCGGTAATGTCCTTGATGATCTTACGTGTGTTTTCTTCTTTTTCATCATTTAGGCCATTTAGTTTTAAATTCCATCTCCTTTTGTATCTCTCCAGCTCTGCAGTTTGCATCTCCAGCTCTGTGTTTTTCTCCTCGAGTTGTTTAACTTCTATTCCAAGCACTTGGTTTTTTTCTTTGCAATCTTTAATTTCAGCCGAATTGAATTCTACTGTTTTTGCAATGCTGGCCATGGTGAGTGTTTTGTTTTAGCTCATTTTTGAAGTCCTCCATCATGTTTTGAAGTGTCCCGATTGCAGCCGGGATAGCAGCATTTGAAGCGTCTTCAGCATGGGTTCCTGCAGAAATGTTCTCCTCTCCTTTTTGTTTTTTCTGCGGAGCTGAGGGCTTAGAGGGCGATGTTAGGTAGTTTTTGGAGCCTTTGGCGTTTGTCTCCATGTTCTCTGGACCGCAGTAGTCGTGTTGTAGGAGAGCACGAGCTTTAACTTTAGCGTTGCTATTAGCATTGGCCATGTCGACTTTGGTGTTGATAAAAATCTAGGGTTACTTACTGTAAGTTGAGCGGTTTTAATTTGACTTTAGTAATGTTCCCCCCGAGAAGAGTTGAGTTTTCGTGAGTTTTGAGTCCGTATTAGTCTATAGGGGGTTTTGCCACCCGGAGCAGTTTACAGCACGTCTGCCCCATCCGCTATCTTGCCCGCCTCGTCCGCCCGGTCTTCTTCTTCTTCTTCTTCTTCTTCTTCTTGGTGTTTTACGGCGGCTGGCAACCAACTTAAAGGTGCATCTTCTTGGTGTTTTACGGCGGCTGGCAACCAACTTAAAGGTGCATTACCGCCCCTACTGTTCCGGAGTGTGGATCAGAGTTTACATCCTATCTTTAAGCCCTGTTTCCTTAAGAAATTTCCAAAGAAACCCCATATTATTATACAAAGTCTTCATATTTAACTCTCCTCTTTTCCTCCCCAATCTCTCCATCACCCATAACCTTTGTTCCCTATATATATGACAACTAAAAATAACGTGATTAACATCCTCCTTCACCTGACAATTCCCACATAAACCCGTAGAGTGCCTCCCCATCAACCTAAGCGTGCTATTTAGATATGTGTGTCCCAACAGAACCCTATTTACCACCGTCTGTTCCTTCCTACATTTCCCCACATATAACCTTCTATTATTAACATTTTCCACCATCCCAAAAAGAAATCTCCCTCTCTTTTCTTCTCTCCACATCCTCTGCCACTCTTCCATTACCGTAGCCCACACCAATGCCTTCCCCTCCTTCTTCCCCAACTTCACTTTCACCTCAACACTTTCCCTTCTCCTTGCCTCCTTTGCCTTCTTATCAGCTTCTTCATTTCCTTTTATACCCACATGCCCTGGTACCTACATAAAAACTACTGACCTCCCTTGTACTATTATTGCCCAAAGCTGTGTTTCAGCAGTTAAATGGCTTCATAACAATGACAAACCGTTTTGATGCTTTTCAGTCTGGTTTCCGCGCTCACCACAGCACCGAGACTGTCCTCGTCAAAGTATTTAATGACATCCGCATAAATACAGACTGTGGAAGAACCACAGTGCTGGTTCTGTTGGACCTCAGTGCAGCATTTGACACTGTTGATCATGATATTTTATTGGAACGACTGGAGAGCTGGGTCGGACTCTCTGGTACAGTACTTGGCTGGTTCGAGTCTTACCTAAAGAACAGGGACTTCTATGTTTCAACAGGAAACTTTTCATCAGAACGAACAGAAATCACATGTGGGGTGCCCCAGGGCTCCATCCTGGGGCCCCTCTTATTTATTATCTACATGCTCCCATTAGGCAAGATTATAGCAACCAATAACATTAGCTACCATAACTACGCAGATGACACTCAGCTCTACATTACAATGTCACCAGGTGACTCTGAACCCATTCAAACCCTAAATCAATGAATTGACCAAATAAATGGATGGATGTGCCATAACTTTCTCTAGTTGAATAGAAACAAAACTGAAGTGATTATTTTTGGACCCAAGGAGGAACGATCAAGAGTCAGCACACAGCTTCAATTAATACAGCTAGAAACTACTGATCAGGTTCGAAACCTAGGTGTAGTAATGGACTCAGACCTGAACCTCCAGGGTCACATAAAGGCAATAACAAGGTCAGCGTTCTATCACCTGAAGAACATCTCTAGGATTAAAGGACTGATTTTGCAACACGACCTAGAAAAACTCATCCATGCGTTTATCTTTAGTCGGATTGATTACTGCAACAGCATCTTCACAGGTCTGCCTAAAAAGTCAATCAGACAGCTGGAGCTGATCCAAAACGCTGCCGCTCGCGTCCTCACTAGAACCAGGAAAGTAGAGCACATCACCCCAGTTCTAAAGTCCTTACACTGGCTCCCTGTAGCTCAGAGAATAGACTTTAAAATACTTTTACTAGTTTATAAATCATTACATGGCTTAGCACCAAAATATGTTGAAGACCTGTTGTCATGGTACCAACCACAAAGACCACTCAGGTCCTCCAACTCTAGCCTACTAAACATCCCTAGACTCAGAACTAAACATGGAGAAGCAGCTTTCACTTTTTATGCTCCCCTTATCTGGAACAGACTTCCTGACGAGTGTAGAGCTGCTGAAACTCTGAACTGCTTTAAATCGAGACTAAAAACCCATCTGTTTAGAATTGCCTTTGAGTAAATGCTTGATGTCATATGTATGAAATGTGTTCATGCTCTCTTGCTTTTTTTATTTTTCTCTTGCTTTATTGTGTATCATGTGTAATGTGTGTTTCTTTTATGTGTTTTTTTTTAAATCACCAAATCATGTAAAGCACCTTGAATTACCCTGCTGTTGAAAGTGTGCTATACAAATAAAATTGCCTTGCCTTGCCTATTGCATACTGACTCCTAATCCTATCCATAATGTCTAGACGACTTGTATTCATGCTCTCCAAGCTTTGCAATCCCGACATTGAGTCAGAACAAATTAATGATTTCCTATGTCTATTCCTCCCCACCCACTCCAATGCATATAACACCGCCATAATTTCCACTGTGTATACTGACAATAATCCATCTGTCCTATAACTCTCATTATACCTACATTTCGGGACCACAAATGCAAATCCAGTTTCCCCACTTACTGGTTCTTTAGACCCATCCATGTACACCCTTATATACTGCCCATACTCCTCCTTAACATAACCTAAAAACTCCATCTCCCAATTTACCTTCCCTTTTAGTTTATTTTTAATCTCCAATAAATGCCAGTTTATGTTTATGACCCCTGTACCCCAAGGCGGACTTCCCAAAACCCCCTCTATACTACCTACTTCTAACCCCCCCACCCTCATCTCCTGTGTATACTTCCAACTGACTGACCCAAAGCTTCTGACTACCTCTTCCCCTTCCCAACTCACATCCACTAACTCCTTATTTGGGTGCAAATTCTGTTGCATTTTTAAATGTATCCAATAATTAACACTTAACTGTTTCCTCCTCAGATCCAATGGCATTTCTCCAGCCAAAACCTGTAATGCCGGAACTGGGGTTGATTTAACTGCTCCACAACTTACTCTTGATGCTTGACTTTGTATTCTATCTAATCTCTTTAACTGTGACTCTGCTGCTGTTCCATACACTATACATCCATAATCTATTACTGTCCTATTCATTGTCACATAGATTGTCTTCAACGCCTTCTGACTAGCCCCCCATTTCACCCCACTAAGACATCTCATTATATTAATTACTCTCTGACACTTCTCCGCCACCTTATCTATATGTTTACCCCACCTTAACTTTGAATCCATCACCACCCCCAAGAATTTAAATTCACTCACCATTTCAATCCTCCTATCATACATTAATAGTCTCATATCCGGTATCTTTAATATCTTGGAGAAGACCACCACTTTTGTTTTATCTACTGAAAACCTAAATCCCCACTCCAACCCCCACTTCTCCACCTCCTTGATAGCTTCATGCATCCTTCCCTTAACATACCCTAAGTTCCTCCCCCTCTTTCACAATGGTCCATCATCCGCAAATATAGATCTTCCTAAATCTCTCTGAACCTCCTCGAAAAGATCATTAATCATTATCGAAAAAACTAAAGGACTAATGATGCTTCCCTGCGGAGTCCCATTCTCAATTTTAAAACAACTTGATACTACCTTTCCCACTCTTACCTGAATACTTCTACCCACCAAGAAACTTTTAAACCAATAAAATATTCTGCCTCCCAACCCCATTCTTCTTAATTTAATCAAAAACCCCTCCTTCCACATCATGTCATACGCTTTTTCCACATCAAAAAACACCACCACCACTGATTCTTTATTTCTTTGAGCTTTCCTAACTTCATTCTCCAAACTCACAATCAAATCCATAGTTCCTCTTCCTCTTCTAAAACCATTTTGAAACCTATTCATTATCCCATTCTTTTCTACATAATATGACAATCTCTCATTGACCATTTTCTCCAAAAACGTACACACTACTGACGTAAATGCAATAGGTCTATAATTTCCTGGCTTTGCTGGATCCTTTCCTGGCTTCCTAATGGAGACAATAATTGCTTCCTTCCACACCTCCGGGACCCTCCCCTTCTCCCACACCTTATTATAAAGGCACAACAATTCCTTCAATGCTCTGCTCCCCAAATTTCTTAACATTATATAACATATTTGATCCTTCCCTGGAGTACTATTCCATGACCCTTTAATCGCTCTTTCTGATTCTCCCATTGTGAAAAAACTATTTATCAGGTGACCCTCCATATTCCCTACATCTTCCAAAAGATATTTAAACTGTCTGAAAGTATTATCTCTACCTCTCAATTCCTCCTCCGTTACATTTTTTGAGCCATGTACCTGAACAAAAACTTTCCCCGTTATTTCTGCCTTTTCTGAGTCTGTTATCGCTCTGCCTACTGGTGTTGTTCTCCCAATCCTATCACAAAACTCCCTCCAACTCGCCCTCTTAGCCTGTCTCACCGTCCTCCTTACCACAGCTTGTGCCCTCTGATATGCCACCAAATTATCAAAATTATGTGTTCTCTTCACAACCTTAAATGCCTTATTTCTTTCCTTCACCACCTCTGAACATTTTTCTGTCCACCAAGGAACTGCCACTCTATTCATAGAGCTCTTACTTATGGGAATTGTCGCCTTTGCTATTCTTAATATCTTACTACAAAATCTATCATTCAATACATCAACATCCTGTTCCAACTCCATTTCCACTCCTCCTTCCTCTCCCAGCCTCCTAAACTTCTCCCAATCCGCCTTCCTTAACACCCACCTTCCCTCTCCCTGCCCTACTCCTCTTTCCTCCCTTATTTGAATCGTAGTCAGGATCGGATGATGATCACTCCCTATCAACGATTCCTCCAACACCTCCCACCTACTTTTCCCTGCCAACCTACTCGACTCCAGCGTGAGATCCAGGCTAGAAACCTTCCCATTTCGAGTGTCAAACCTCGTTCCCCTCCCGTCATTTATACACACCAGTTCCTATTCTTCTATCAATGCCTCTACCACTTCCCCATTCCTATCTAACTTCTCCCCTCCCCATAACGTACTATGAGCATTAAAATCCCCACACCATACTACTTCCTCCTCCTGCCCCTGAATTCCCACCAGCTCTCCTAGATTTAACCTCCTACAAGGATTGTCAAAATTAATGATTACCAATTCCTTCTTCCCTTTCCACACCCCAATTACTATCTCCTCCTGCTCCTCCTTTCTCCTTATCACTCTATACGGTATACCTTCATTAATAAAAGTTGCACACCCTCCCCCACTCCCTTCCTGTCTATCCTGTCTCACACTAACATATCCCCTAATCACAAAATCTAGGCTTGGCTTTAACCATGTTTCCTGAATACATATGACCTCTGGCTTGTATTAAATTTTTTCCACATAATATTTAAATTCCTGCCCAATTACAATAAGTGACCTGGCATTCCACTGTAAAATTATTATCATGATCCATCCTATCCACATGATTCCTGCGACGCCTGCAACTCATCTCTAACCTCCTCCCATACCAACCCAACCAGCCCTAAATGACGGACAGCTGCTTTAACTATAATCGGAATTTTCTGTGTCTTGGACTCAACTCCAGCTGTACTATTGATTACTCCTGCAATAAATGTGACCATCCTTTTCTTTTCTTTTTCAAACTGTTCCTTCGTGATCCCGCTGTCTTTAACCACTGGCCTACTCTGACCCCCTCTCTGCACCTCCTACCTTCACCTGCCTGGCTGATTCTGCATAGCTCACCTTTTGTTCCATTCTCTTTTTCTGAACCTCCACCTGTTGCTGAAGAACCTCACATCCCCTAAACCCGGCACTATGATTCCCCCCACAATTACAAAATTTTGTCCGCCCGGTCAAGTTATATATCTGCGTTTACAGCATTACATTGGCTATTCGATGCGTCAATCATCAGAGTTCTGGACCACGATTGGTTCGTGTTACTTACCATAACGTGACTTTCCATCCATGCGCCATGGGTTGGAGATGTACCCCACGTAAGAAATAAACTGGATGAATTTTTATTTATTTTTTTTCTTCTTCTTCTGGGCATGCTCAGTGACCTTTGTAGGCGGAAGTGGAAGCGAAGGAATCGGAAACAAAGCCGTAAAGACTACAAAAATGGCCATAGACATTTCGGGAGCGCATATTCACTGTTTTACATTTTTTATTGGTTATGCTGTTGTCCGGGACTAATCACTTTATCAGAGGACTTTTATCGGACTTTTATTGATGTAAAAAGACAATTTTTGTTCGAAATGGATCGGTTTTGTCATGTTTATTGGACTACAAAGTGGTGAGTTCCATATTTTTATACCTCCATCAGGAGAACGTTTGTGTTGGCAAAAGCGCTCACTGTGTCTTCAGTTATGATTGTATCCTTAAACACCAGGCATAATTGGAATCACAAGACTCTTAGCTTTCCAATGATATAAAATATGTATAGGTTCATAAAAGTTAGAAGTCAGATCTGAATCTGACTTCTAAATCAAATCTGAATATTTAAACTAGGAAATGGGCTGGGCCCGCCCCCGGGCCCTCGCAACATTAAGGGTCAATCTTTTTTTGATACATCTATTCATTTTTATCAGTCTATCCAAGGTAGCTCATGGGAGTAACCGGTGCAGGAAGGAAACACAAATATGACGCTCCACAGCAGCATTCTCCAGTTCATTCTGGGGGATCCCATGCTATTCCCAGGCCAGAAAGGAGAAATATCTCCCCCTGTGATTTACAGGTCTGCCCTGAGGTTTACTATGAGATAGCCTGGAAAATCTTAGCCACCCAGGAGGCAGTTTGAGCAGAAGCCTGAAAAACGTAGCCAACTTCTTTTGATGCGGATGAGCAGTGGCTTTACAAGATAATCTGTACCTGTGATCTCTTTCCTTCAGTCATGATCCATATCATGACCACGGATGAGGGTAAAAATGTGGACAAACGTGATTCAAGAGCTTCACTTTTTGGCCCAGCTCTTTCTTCACAGCAAACTGGAGCATCAAAGACATCCCTGCAAATGAGGTCCCAATCCATCTATCCATCTCCTGCTCAATTCTTTCATTACTTGAGAACAAGTTCTGCCACTAGAGGGGGAGACTGACCAAGAAGAAACACCACATGGCCTTAAACATAAACCAGCTAAGTCTCCTCCTAGCTGGAAGTCAGTATGTGTGCAAAGTAATAAGCTTCCCACTGATGAAGGACAATTCAACGAAGAGTTTTCCAATACGTTTTACTGTTGATCAACAGTGAAACATATCTATCAAACTATTTTGGCAAAAAAAGTAATTTCAAAGCCACATTACATGCCCCAGAAGAGTCAATGGTAAAGCAGTGCTTTCACTGATAACAGCATAGTTTAGCTGTGCCAAGCATAGGTGTCATTCTAGCCAGGGATGCCAGGGACATATTTATGATTGACAGTTTTGTCCCCACCACTTTTAAAAACATGATGCAGATGCTGCATATTTCTTCATAGAGGGTGATGTTACACGTTTTAATAAAGACTCACAGTCCGCCACAAACACCTTCTGAGAACTCTTCAAGCCTTAAATGTTGCTTACTTGAAAGTAGACGTGTCAGTAAAAAAGACAGAAATTTGAATATTGGAGTTTATGAACTTTAGATGCCTTCAAAACCGGATAAAAATAAATACTGTTTCCCCAAGCATTTCTCCTTGCATATTTAATGTAAGGTTCATTCATCACTCTCAAATGTTTTAAATACAAAACAACTGCAGTAAAAGTATGCCGTTAACTGTAGTTAAACTCAAGTTTCTATGTACAGAACGTCAAGAGATGCCAAAGAAAAGTTTGTTATTGTTGGGCATTCTTCATCCAGGGCGAGTATATTATTAACATAGCCAACATTGTTATTTGTGCCATGATGTGGATTTGAACAATCCTTCCTAGTCAACAGCCTAATGGTGGTTTTTAGTGCCGCTTGAAAAACAAGAAAAAAGTCATTTTGTTTTCAACTTTTGTTATTTGAATGAAGATACAGATGAATAACCTACTCATACATGATTATTTAATAATAACTGTCCCCAGCAATCTTCAAACCACACTCAAGTTTATGGATATTGTCTCTGGCGATTTTTAAAAACAAACAGACACCCTTGGTGCTGAGGCTAAGATAAATTACTCTTATCCATTAATGGCAGCTTTATGATGCTGTTACTATAAGTTACTCAAACCATGGTAGAAGGTTGAGTCCAACCTGACAACTAAGCTTTTAGGAAAACATTCAAATAGGACAGTTTGAAGCTTCTTGTCTTAAATAATTCTCAGGAAAAAGACACCAACAGCATTCAGTCTGTGTTCCCTTATCACGTTTCAAATTGCTTTTACATCAACTTAATGCTCCCTTAAGCTCACTGGCTTACATAGAAAGTTGGAGGAAGCCCATCTGTGGGACCATTAAGAAGCAAAAGACAAATAAACCTTCCAGCTGAAAGATGTGATACTGAGATATTACCTTGGGTCAGGGCAGTGCAGCTTCATTACTGTTCACACAGTACCTGTGTGCTGTGATAACCCCACCCCCCACAACCACGCACACACACTTTTGGAGGCCATTTCTTGGTTATGTGCTGCCTTAGACCTCTCCGAGACTCCTCGAGAAGCACAAAAAGAGGAGAACAAAACCGTTTGAGTCTTAATACCCTCATCCTGAGTTGGTCTCAGAAAGTTAGCCTCCACTAAACCTCTGAATCATTTCAGATGTTTTTAATCCCCATATTAAAGTGCATTAGCTTTAAAACTATAAATTTTCCATTTTGTACTTCAATTAGATGAGCTGCACAAAATAGAATGACACATCCGTGGGAGACTAAAAGAGTTTTAGAGGTTATGAGAGTCAATAAGTCATTTTTTTTGGCTGTTTGACAGAAAGTACCCCCTGGAGTTAAACAATTCAGTGAAATCTGATTGCCTACAAGTCAACATAATGGCTATGTATTGTAGCTATAAACTGTGCTGTCTGCAAGAGCGAAAAAAAAAGAGTGCGTTGTCTGTAATGAGGGCGGGATTATTTTAAGACGACAGCTAAAGAACATGGTGCTCTGAAAATTGCGGCGCTTAAGAAGCAGCAACATCAAAAGTTAACTAGAACTTTAATAAACAAAGTTTTTATTTTTTTTTTAAGTAATCCAATATGAGGGTAGGTTCACAGACTGCTTCATGAGAAGCAAATCAAAAGAATTATTTCTGATTATACATTGGTTAATGATAATTCCCACATCTTCCACTGTGAGCCATAATTAGGCATGGTAAACAGGATGACAAAAGGGGAGAAGGCTGATCCCAGGCCATCAATTACATGTCCTCCTTCTTAAGCTCTGGCTGTGCATGGAGGCTAATTATTGTTGTTGAAGACCTGCCCGTTATTTCATCCCTCTGCTACACATTTAAGGCAGTTTTTCTTTTACAGAGAAAAGGCAATTAAAGAGGCAAAACTATAAAAATTAAAGAGCAATTTTCCTGTAAGAAACTAGATCCACAGAGAGGAAGCTAAATGTGACAGTCTCAAACTGTTTGGTCAAAAAATGGCAGCATTTTTCATTGGCTTGCTGATGTGGCGAAAGTTCAAAATGTTCACAATCTCATGATAGAAAAACAGCAGTGGTGAGAGCTCGTGCCGGTATCATAAAATGGCAGCAGAGGATGGTTTTTTGCCTTCATTGTAGCTAAATAGCTGCTCACATTGGTTTCAAAGATGAAAGAGAGCTCTGAGCTTTTAATGCTCTCTGAGTTACTGTACTGCACGCTTTTTAGGCTTATAGTGAGACTGGCCTGTCAAACAGAAGGCAAGTGGACCCAGGTGTATGGTAATTGTGGCGGAAAGAGTTCGAGGCAGGAGGGAGATGCACAATGGGGAATTTGAAATGAACCTGAGGGGGAAAAAATCAAAGGAGCAGCAGCCAGATTACAGTGGGATTTTGTGCTTTTAGAGTACATGCATGGAGGGATCTTTAAAAGCATCTGACCAGAAGACGCTGGAATCAAACACTAGATATAGGACTATTTTAATACAGAATATGCCAATTCCTAAAAATGAATAAAATGAAGCATATGGAAACAGATGACTTGTTTTTCTCCACATTAAACTGAATGATCCAAGGTAAAAAGAAAATGATGGCAAGCAACAAAAGCTCCAGATAATAGAGGGAAAATATCTAAACGGGAAGACAGATACCCAGCCACTTGTTTATGAGAGGGTGCAGCAAAAATTAAGCTTTTCAAACGTTTCATATAACCTCTAATGTAGTATTTAATCATTAAGGCTTTATTGAAGTGAATTGTGATTTAGCACCCATTCACTCATTTGGTCATGATACAACTTTCTCTACATAAAAAGACTCAGTAGTGTACTGGGGTCACCAGGTGTTTTAGTATCCTGAACTCTACTTCAGTTTAATTATGTCTCACAAAATCAGAGATGTTCACAAATCATTTTTTCCAAGTCTCATTTCCTTAATGACCGAAATAAACATTTTCTTATCAAATCCAAGACATCTAGTGCACCATCAAACTCTGCATCACTATAGGTTAGGAATCCAAACCTGTCTTTTGATAGTTATGAACAGTAGTTATGAATCTTTTAATCATTTAACATTATATTTACCATCAAAAATCTGCTCTGAAATGGTCTGTGAATCTATCAACATGCACAGCAGCTGCAGTCTGTAGGTAACATACCAACTTTCTTTCACTCTTCATTACATTGGATAGAACATGTCACCAAGACTTAAGTCTCAGACCAAGAGTCCAAGTCATGGTCATGTCATGTCACATCTCAACGGTAAAAGTCTTTTATTTTTGCGACTTAAAGAGCATATTGCAGGTTACATATTTTCTAAAATGCATATAAACTTTAGTCCAGAATTATTATTTGAAACGTTTATTGAGGATATTTTTAGTTTTTACAGTACATAAAGCCACAAATTTTAATAAAGTTTCATAATCTGGATGTCTGATGTAAGCGAAGGAAATCATATTCTATGTGCTGCCTCAGCTCAGTTTAGCAGGTAGATAGTTATTGGGTAGAGCACGGGTGTTATTGGGTGCCAGTGTGCTCACTAGTTTTGTATTGGGTGCATTTGTCTTAAAAATGGTAAATTATTGTGTTTGTGGAGGCTGTACAAACAGCAGGCTGTCAGGACATTGAGTACACAAATTTCCAAATAAAAACAAAAATGGAGCCACCTTCCGTTCCTGGGTGCGTTTTGTGCAGCTGAAAAGACAACGGCTAAGAAAAATAATTTGTTGCGCTCACTTCAGACCGGAGGATTACCATCCCAGCGATGTGATGGAGTTCAATATGGGATTCAGCAGCTGCTTCTGGGGTTGCAGCAGGCGGGAGACAGGGTCACGGATCCCTCAGAGGCTCAGCTCTATGCAGACAGGATCTTGGAGTTGTAAGTCTTGTTGTCTATGCTGCTAATTACCAATTTTGTTGAAAGAACAATATCAAAAATTAGATGTGATATGAGGGTTGTCAAATAAGCAGTACAAAAGAGGTATCAGGAAAATGTGTACGTCGCCTCTCTCCTTCTCTAAAGTGCTATACCACGTTACGTGAACGGATATTAATGAGTTTTAGACAACTTAGAAAAGCTCATTATTGTTTATTATTGGCTAGGATCAATACTATATTAGCTGACAAATACTAGTGTTTTTTTTATTTTCTGGTACATGATGGTAATCTGTACGAAATTGTGACGTTAGCACACAAGTTTATGCCTGCCCGACTCTCCACTGATTGTCCTGACACCGCAGCTCTATCTCTCTTCTTTGGCCAATATTCCTTCCCCTGGTCTCTCTCTGTTCTCTAGGGCGCGCAGCAAGCTCATAGCTCTATGGTTGTGGTCCATCATATGTGCAATTGTAAACATTTAAGGTTTCTTCAGTGTTGGATCCAGCATTAAAATCCATCGTTTTCTATTGATGGAGCTGACGGGTCTCCCATTGCCTACGTCACTTCTGGTCTGGCGGAGTTTAAATTTTCTCACAAAAACAACTCCAGAAGTCTATATAATTTATTTACGAGTATTTTTTTATATAGAACCAGTTCCTAATATATTTCTCTGAACAGTGATTTAAGGTGGGGTTTAACCTGCAATATGCTCTTTAAGTGCAACTTGAGTAAGAAGTCTTAACCCTGAGTCACCATCTCTGGACAAAACACTAGCAGGTAAAATAGCATGTAGAAATCTGGGGTGAAGGGCAGCAAGGTTGGGCTGCATTTGGTTGTCTACAAAACAAAGTCATGAAGTCACTCCTCTGTGTGATTTCCTGTTGTATGTATATCTTACATTTTAAAGTTTTATCCATAAGATAGATTTGCCAACTCTTGTGCTCAGTGACCAGCTGAAAACTATTTGCAGCATGACAGTCAATACACAGTCCACAAGAACAGAGAAATTTATTATTTTATTCGAGGCTGCAAGTTCTTTCTGGTCAGGACCTTTCATACTTCACAATAACTCAAGCACAGAACATCTAGGAAATCTTCAGAGGTTTCTTCTACTACAACACACAACCATCATATTTCTTTGACACCACACAAGAAAAAGGTTATTGCCAGAAAATGTGTCAAGAACAATGGATTAGCGTTAGCATGCTAAAACATTACCCTGTTAAAACACTAGCCTGCTAAAATAGCTTAGGCATATGAACTATATTGAAGTATAGAATTTCTCTATACAATATTTTATTACATCTAGTTTGTAGTGGACTATAAATTGGACATATTTAAATGATTAAGGCATTAGCATTGTGCTTTAGCACAATTACATCAATGCCACAAGGTAATGTGGTTTATTTGCTGCTGTTAAAACACACAAATGATCATCAATGTCAAACATCGGTTGAAACACAGTCATTAACTGAAACAGCTGTATATTTTAGGCTTAAAACTGGGTGAAGAACAGCCAGACTTTGCTACCAAGGTGAGGTTGTGAAGATAGTTTCATGTCAAGACAAGATTGAGCACAGCAACAAGAAACATTGTAGTTATACTGCATCAGCAAGATCTCTCCCAGACAAAGATTTCAAAGCAGACTGGGGTTTCCAGATGTGCTGTTCAAGCTCTTTTGAAGAAGCACAAAAAAATGGCCAACGTTGAGGATCGTAGAGGCCAAAGAACCTTGGTCCAGCAGATAAAACACACATCAAGCTTATTACCCTTCGAAATCGTAAGATGTCCAGCAGGGCCATCAGCTCAGAACTGGCAGAAACCAGTGGACCCAGGTACGCCTCTCTATTGTCTGGAGAAGTCTGGCCAGAAGTGATCTTCATGGAAGAGTTGCAGCCAAAAAGACATACCTCTGATGTGGAAACAAGGACAAGCGACTGAAGTATTCACAAAAACAAAGGAAATGGGGTGCAGAACAATGGCAGCAGGAGCTCTGGACTGATGAAACAAAATTTGTAATATTTAGCTGTAGAAGAAGGCAGTTTGTTTGTCAAAGGGTTAGAGAGCGGTACAATAATGAGTGTCCGCAGGCTACAGTGAAGCATGATGGAAGTTCCTTGAAAATTTGGGGCTGCATTTCTGCAAATGGAGTCCGAGATTTGGTCTGGATTAATGCTGAGAAATACAGGCAGATACTTATCCATCATGCAATACATCAGGGAGGAGTATGATTGCCCCCAAATTTATTCTAAAGAAGAGCAAGTCCTGGAAGTGATTTATGGTCCCTGTGGAGCCCTGATCTTAACATCATCAAGTGTCAGGGATTACATGAAGAGACAGAAGGATGTGAGGAAGCCTACATCCACAGAAGATCTGTGGTTAGTTCTCCAAGATGTTTGGATCAACCTACCAGCTGAGTTCTTTCAAAAACTGTGTGCAAGTGTAGCTAGAAGAATTGATGCTGCTTTGAAAGCAAGGGGTGCTCACACCAAATTGTAATTGGATTCTGTATGGTAATTTAATTGTTTTACATTTTAGTTGAGTGTATAATTGATTAAAAGTAATAGTTGCAGTTTTGAACATTACTACAAAATGGCTGAGTAACTATGAATGATTCTGAATGAGTGAAAAACGTACATACGAGAGAAGTACAAAATTGTGTGAAAACACATCGCCAAATATAACATATTTCAAAAAGCTACTTTTGTACTAAACACTCTAAAATATCAGTTTTTTAGTAATACAAAGCCTGTGAGATTTTTTTGTACCAGGAAAAGGTTTTTCAATGCCTAAAAGCTTACGAGCACCCAGGTAATAACTAGTGATTTTAAAATATTGAAGCTCTTATCCAAGAGTAGTGATGAGTCACACTAAAACTGACATATGTTTCACTCCTTTTTTCGATGCGTCAGTAAATACAACCATTACAAGCTAAATTTGCATCTCTTAGACATGAATGTAAGCTAGAGGACAGATTTCTTTAAGGAAAAAATCAGGTGAAATTCAAACATGGTTTGTGTTAAGATGGGGAGGAAAAACACAGTGTTCTGGGGGGGCTAAGGGAGTGCTGCTGTGCACATATAATTACAGACAAAGGCCCTGTCACTGAAAAAGTCAGAGGGTACATATTAACACCATTGCAGCTCCTCACCTGACAAGCCACCCACGTCCATTTTTTTCAGGTTTTTGGCCTCAAGGATGACCACGGTCAGCTTGCCTGCAGTGGGAACATATCTGAGAGAGAAGCAGATATCACCCAGCTTCTCTTGCTGTTAGAGAGGGGAAAGAAACATTGCAGCAGATGAGAATAATTTCTTAGGGACACTGCAAAATCTTTATGTCAACAATCAATTCATGCTTTTCCAATTTAACCAATTTTTGAATCATAAATACAAACCTTCATTGTGTATTTATGCCTATATTATAACATTACTACAACTGTCAGGTTTTGAATATGGAACCTGCCAAAAACTCCAACCTGGATGAATGGATGGCATATCTTGAAATTATCTTAGTGTTTAAAGTCTGAAAATACAAATATGTTTCCATTCTTTATTAGATCTGAAAATAATTAAATCGGATTCCACACTTTTCCAGAATGATCAGGAACCTTGATTCTAAAAAAACAAACTCCACAACTAAATCAAAATGTACTTTCTCACTGGGCCATCGATAATAAAAGAGAGATTAAAAGAAACAATTTAGATGAGCAAACACTAAGCTGTCACTTCCCCTTACAACACAGCGGATATGTTGATGTCTGTTTATTTCAGCTCTTACAGGCAGAAGAAATGAGTCGGGATGTTCAGGAGCATCAGTGCATTTGTATTAAAGATTATTGTACCGAACACTGACAGAGTTATTAAACAATGCTCAACTCAAATCAGCATGCACGAAGAGTAAGTCTTCAGACTTTTTTGATCATTGCTTTAACTGCATGGAGTGGAACACTTACTTACTTGACTTTTTCCACCATAAGGAAACTTTCAGAGAGAAATCTATAGCACAACTGATGTACCAAACACATTAATACCAAAACCAATCACTTATAATATATTCAAAACAGTCTACCAATCAAGTATTTATTATCATGTGTGAAAAGTTATTAAAAGATGTCCTGGTTAATATGGCAATGGTCAGCTTGGAAAAAAAACTAAAAAAATATGTAAACAAAGCTATTTAGTTTGGCAAACTTACTTCTGTTTGGGGTTGAACGGCATCTCTAAAGTGTTTTCTGCTTTAAATTGTTTCTAAAATCTGAATTTTTGCTCTTAGATCTTTCCTGGAAAGGTGCTGCAATCACTTCATCTCCTCTCACAAATCGGCATCCCAACACTGCCTCATTGCGATGGGCTGAAGTAAGAGTTATTCATATTCTGGATTTCTCCATCATCAAACTAAGAAAGGCACAGGCAGCACACACCTGTTGGGTCACACCTGTTTAAGGTTTAGCCATTTCTGAGAAAAGGTTTTTATTTTCATCAACAAACACCTGAATATTTACATTTGTTGTATTTCAGAAGGTTTTAATCAGGATCTGTTGCCTCATGCAAAATCAGATTGCTAAAAAAATGTCTGCAGAAATCACCTTCAACTGTTTTATTTTGCTCTATGCAACAATCTTGGCTTGTAGATGATTTAAAAACTCTAAAAGAATAAATAATATCACTTTATTCACATGCAGCACCACAGACTGCAGAATGTAAAAATGCAAGTAATTCAAGAACAGTCAAGACAGAGATTCTTCATGTTCCCTTAAAAAACAACAACTCTTGCCCAATTGACTTAAGAGGAAATTTTGATAACTTTAAATTTGAGCAAAAAATTTTTGTCTCAAATGCATGGACATGAAAAAAGATTAATATCAAGCTCAGGAACATGCAAAAAACGTATTGTGAATTCTGCAGTAAACCAAAAATGAAAGAATATTTAGCTGGAAAAAAAAAGACCAGCAGGAGAAACAAAGTGTCACTCTGGTGCATTACATCATCATAATCAGCAGTACAGCCACACCCTAAAAAAAGCCAAGTGATGCCCTTCAACTAAACAACTCCACCAACCACTCCATAGTGCGATAATTAACCTTCAAATCAACCCACCGTAATGCTAAAAATAAGGTTGCCAACATGTGCTATATGCCATGACATTTACCATGAAAATTGAATCTCCTGAGCTAGAGCCTGGAAACTCACACTTCTATTAATTGAATGGGAAGTGTGGACATATGATTAAGTGGCATTTCGAGGAGAAATGGATTTCATCAGCTACGGCAACGTATTTGAGGAACAAGCAGGAGCAAAGTAATGACTGGAATATCACTTATGCAATAAAAATGGTCCTATTATGGAAACAAGAGGTACAACATGTCAAATTTGAGCCTTGCATAATACAACGTATGCAGAATGATTGCAGATTTACCTTTTTTGGTGATGTTTGTATGTAATTTTGCCATGTAAGTGTGCATGTGTACATGAATGTGAAGTCTTACCTCCTCCTTCTCAGCACTCTGTAGATCTCTCCACTCCTCCGTTACACGGCTGAAGTCCACCTTGTTCATGGGCACCTTGATGTCTCCAATGGCATCGTGCTTGGAAAAGCGGTCAAAGTCGTATACCGTCATTACCAGCGTCTTGCCACCAAGCTCTACGTAGGGTACCTAGGGAGAAAATAGGGTCATTTAAGTGAGGCTTCAAAAAAACTAACCTCCAAAGCAGATTTTGACCAACTTTGAAGTGGCAATGCGGACAAAAACAGGGTAATCATCTCTTTGGCTCCCTTCAGACTGGATTAAGACCACCTTATGGTCTCTAAAACCTTAGGGCAGATTATGGCAAACCTTTTCACTGCATTTTCCATCTCAGTTACCAGTGATATAGCCATAGGTATATGGGAGGTTTCTGCATGTCAACAATCCGTTTCAGCCTTGCTTTGGAGGAGCAAATATTACTTTCATCACCAGATGATACAGTTGAGAAGGCTTTTCTGTACGAACACTGCACAACAAAGGGGTGCTCAAGAACTCTGTACTTGTGCAGTGCTATTGCATATATATTTTGGAGTCCTAAGGAATTATGCATTCAAACTAGGGGTGTAACGGCACACAAAAATCATTGTTCGGTAAGTATTTGGGGTTTTAAAGTCAGGGTTTGATATGTTTTAGTACACTTTTTACTAACTGTTGTGTGCCAATCAAACAGAGCGTCTGAAGCCTGAAGTTGCTTTTTGTGAGTCACACTACAATTATTGACAAATTGAAGTATAAACTCTATGAGGCACTGATGGGGCTTTTTCCTCAATTTTTACCATCCTCATTGCTAAATATAATGCTAAGACTTCCCTCTAATAGCTCACCAGGTATATTTAGCATTTGAAAGGCAGTTTGGAAAACTCCCAATTTGTCCTTGGTTAATCAGCAATTGGTCCATATATGCAAAAACTGTGGATCGCAAGGTAGAGTAGTTGACTTGTAATCAGAGGGATGTAGGTTTGATTCCAGCTTCCGCCCATCACATGTCAATATGTCTCTGGACAAGACACTTAACCCCAAGTTGTCTACTGATCTGCTTTTCGGTGTATGAATGTGTGCGCATTAGTGAGTGTGGCTCCAGTGTATAAGCGCTTCAAGTGATCAGTATGAGTAGAAAAGCACCATACAAGTTCAGTCCATTTACTATTTATTTAAGTGAATTTGTCTGAGCAGACCTGTTCAAGACCCTGCAGAGACCATCCACATTTTTCAAGTCATGGTGTGGTCTTAGTCTGGTAAGAAAGGGTCCTTTAGAGGCATAATATTTGTTTTTGTTTTTTTACAAATGACCTATGCGCCTAAATAAATCAGTCAATGTCATGCAGGTGATCACTAGGATAACTAGCTGTAGTAAAATGCAGTTTGTTCTGACAAAGATGTCTAAGAAAGATGTATGAAAGGCAAGAACATTCATAAAGTAAGTATTCCAAAAGGTAGTTTTGTAAAGTTAGATATTTTCTTAATTTCTATTCTTGGGCTGCTGGGAGATGGATTTAAAAATAAACAGTATCAAAGTCGTAATTCTCTGTCATTGTATGGTCGTGTCAATTTCAGCTGCCAGGATTATTTTGAGACACGTGGAATTGGGAAATCTCCAGTGTCTCAAAATAATCACAGCAGCTGTGATGGTTCAGCCATTACTACCTCCTAGGATCTTTTTGGACTCGTGGAAAGCCTGACAGATGCCGAGTTTCCTCCTTTCATATGGGCAGCTTGATTTTTTTCATGTTTCAGTTTTCTTATTCGAGTTTTCTTTGCCAAGAGCAAAGATAGTTTGAATAGTTTTCTTTCTTTTTAGGAGCTTTCTTGCTATCTGCTTTAATTTTATTGACAGTGTAATTTTGTTTGAATCGCAAATAAACTTATTAATAATATATCCAGTTTAAAAGTACTTGATATGTACGTCTTGGTTTCACTACAGGTTCTATTGTAGACAGACAAGAATCTTACTTAAGATACATATTAAGACTTACACAAAGTGCAATTTGTATACAATTTCAATTTTGTTTGTATAGAGCTTCCAAGGAGATAGACATATACACATGTGAACAAAATTGTTGGTACCCTTCGTTTAATAAAAGTAATACTCACAATGGTGACAGAAATAACTTGAATCTGACAAAAGTAATAATAAAAAAAAAATTCTATGAAATTTATCCAATGAAAGTCAGACATAGCTTTTCAACCATGCTTCAACAGAATTATTTTAAAAATAAACTAATGAAACAGGCCTGGACAAAAATGATGGTACCCCTAGAAAAGACTGAAAGTAATGTGACATAATGGTCATGTTAATTCCAGATCCATCCATCCATCCATCCATCCATTTTCTTCCGCTTATCCGGGGTCGGGTCGCGGGGGCAGCAGCCTAAGCAAAGAGACCCAGACTTCCCTCTCCCCAGGGAGATGTGTCCACTAATTAGCATCACAGATGTCTACAATCTTGTAATCAGTCATAGACTTGTATATAGGGCTACAGGTAGTCACTGTGCAGTTTGGTGACTTGGTGTGTACCACACTCAACATGGACCAGAGGAAGCGAAGGAAAGAGTTGTCTCAAGAGATTAGAAAGAAAATTATAGACAAGCATGTTAAAGGTGGAGGCTATAAGACCATGTCCAAGCAACTTGATGTTCCTGTTACTACAGTTGCACATATTATTCAGAAATTTAAGATCCATTGCACTGTAGCCAACCTCCCTGGACATGACCGCAGGAGGAAAATTGATGACAAATCAAAGAGACGGATAATACAAATGGTAACAAAAGAGCCCAGAAAAACTTTTGAAGAGATTAAAGGTGAACTTTAAGCTCAAGGAACATCAGTGTCAGATTGCACCATCCGTCGTTGTTTGAGCCAAAGTGGACTTAATGGGAGACGACCAAGGAGGACACCACTGTTATAAACAAATCATAAAAAAGCCAGACTGGAATTTGCCAAACTACATGTTAACAAGCCACAAAGCTTCTGGGAGAATGTCCTATGGACAGATGAGACAAAAATTTAACTTTTTTGCCAAGCCACATCAGCTCTATGTTCACAGATGGAAAAATTAAGCATATCAAAAAAATAACACTGTCCCTACTGTGAAACATGGAGGAGGCTTTGTTATGTTCTGGGGCTGCTTTGCTGCATCTGGCACAGGGTGTCATGAATCTGTGCAGGGTACAATGAAATCTCAAGACTATCAAGAGATTCTAGAGAGAAATGTGCTGGCCAGTGTCAGAAAGCTTGGTCTCGGTCGCAGGTCATGGGTCTCGCAACAGGACAATGATCCAAGATAGACACAGCTAAAAACACCCAAGAATGGCTAAGAGGAAAACATTGGACTATTCTAAAGTGGCCTTCTATGAGCTCTGACCTAAATCCTATTGAGCATCTTTGAAAGGAGCTGAAACATGCCATCTGGAAAAGGCACCCTTCAAACCTGAGACAACTGGAGCAGTTTGCTCATGAGGAGTGGGTCAAAATACCTCTGAGAGGTGCAGAAGTCTCTTTGTCCAGAAGTATTTTTGTCCAGGCCTGTTTCATTAGTTGTTTTTTTTTTTTATAATTCTGGTGAAGCTTAATTGAAAACCAATATCTGACTTTCATTGGTTAAATTTCATAGAATTTTTGTTTAATATTGATTTTGTCACATTCAAGTTATTTCTGTCACCATTGTGAGTTTTTCTTTCATTAACTGAAGGGTACCAACAATTTTGTTCACGTGTGTATACACATTTATACACACATATATGCATATGCATAATCTGTTAGCTCGTGATTTATGGTATGCTAAGTTTACAATTAATAACTCTGTGGCAATCGCCTTGTTGCAAAACAATACTGTTCTTTGGGATTTTTCACAGATTGGAAATAAAACTATTTTTGGATTAACTGAAATAAAACCCTGTTTCAGTAATGTGAAATTATACTGGAAAATTAAAAGTAAAAAAGATATCTCCATAAATACATTTACTAATACCTAAATGTGGCCTAAAGGTAGCCGATTTAGACCAAATAAGCTAAACAAGTCCTACTTTCAACATCTTTGTTTAGGCAAAATTTAAACAGGAGTAAATGATTTAAGAAAGTCACATTTCTAAACATTTTCTGGGTTGAATAACCAAACAAAAATAGACTTGCTTGTCCTTGACTATTACTCATAAAAAGTTCACAATTTCTTCTTAATAGCTGCCACATGTCTCATTTTTTTATGAGTCATTACAGATGTATGTATTTAAGAAAAAAATACAATACATTCACCAAACACCTGAGCTCTCCACTATCAAGCGTATAACAAAACCTTCTCCACTGCTAAGCAGTGGCCATGCATCCATTATGGCTGTGGCAACGCCAGGGTGTAGTGGTGCATCTGCCTGTGTTAATCCCAATCATACTGAGCCTGAGTGTTAGTGTGTGTGAGAGATATTCTGTCATGAGCTTGTTAATGCACCAGCTGGTTGCTGTCTGCACACCTTCCCAGATTTCAAGGCTGCATGCAAATTAGATTGTCAACAGAAGTTAAAGATTTCCAACTACAAAACTGTGCAAATGTATCGGAGCACTCACGCAAAGCTCAAACCATTAATGCGAGACGTACCTTGAAGGTGAACTGCTCATTAAAGACGGGGTTTAGGGTCTTCCTGTGGACCTTGGTCTCGAATTTCTTCTTTTTGTCGGGCAGGAGGTAGACCTTGACATAAGGGTCAGATGTGCCTCCCATATCCATGGCAGGCAGCTCTGCAGCCTGGATGATCCCCACCATGAGCTGAAACAGGACGGCACAATGTGTTAGAGACTGACACAAACGTTTGTCAACTTACACACAAATCACATATTAGATAAAAAAATACCACCTAACTATGGCTCTGGACCTAAAGAAAACTTTATTTAAATGTCAGCATCAATCATCAGGTAATAATGATATCCTAAAGATGATTCGGTGTCCTTTTAACTGGGTGGCGGCACCAATATTAGAAGGTTAGAAAGGCAGAACATGACGGCCCCTGAAGAGTCCGTAAAGGTCACGAAGTGTCACACCAGGAATGAGACGAGTGTTTTTTTCCCCCCTCATTCGGTTGATAATTGATAACCACAGTAAGGGTCCTGTGTGGCTGATTGACCTGTCAGTCAGAGGCTTGACTCAAAGGCCTCTCAGGAGGTCCTGCTAGTGACTAGTCAGTCAATCAGCTTCCTATCAGGCAGCCATCAAGCAGCAATCTGGAGGCTGACCAGGGCGCTCTGCCGTAAAGCTCCACAGCTGTCAGATGCTGCATCAGCTTCTGTGTGGAGCTACACCGGCGATAATGCTGAAAATCAACATGGAGAAAAAAAACAACCACCAAGATGTGCAAAGAAAAGGTTCATGGATCAATTATTTGGCTTTGTATGATGGTTTTTCGAGAGCTTCCATCTACTGAAGCAAAATTTCTATTGGTAAAAACTAAAAGATCAATTTAAATCCTATAGTCGCTGCTAATTGTACAAAAAAAGAAATTCGATGTTTCTTTTAATGAGTTTTGAAATGACTTGCTTCCTTTCTTTCCTTTTTTTTTTAAAAGTCATAACTATGTATACCTTACCTATATGTCAAAGCTGAATTACTGACAAAAAAAATTTCACAGACGAAAAAGTTGGCACATCCATGATTATTGACTAACAACTATGGAAAAATGTATAACAAAATATTTGAACTGGTGTTTTCTTACATATTCAAGTTAATGCTCTAAACATTTGTCTTTACTTAAAAAAAAAAAAAGCTTTCTGGGTTGTTGCATGGCGTGGTAGTTATGTTCAGAGGCCTCAGTCCTCAAAGCGGTTGTCCTGGGTTTGACTCTGCCCCGTGGACATTTACCGAAAGTCTCTTCCCCCACTTCTCTCCCCTTTTTGTACTATCCACTGCTAATAAAGACTGCTGTGGCCACAAAATTCTTTCGGGTATCAAGGTATGCAAGGTTTTAAACATTAGCAGCTTAAAAAAACAGGACATTTTTATATCACACCATATTAATGGTGTAGTCTTTTTGTCTAGTAATCTTTTTTATGAGATTCCAGATTAAGCTCCCAAAGGACCAGAGTTTTCACTGGCCACATAGTGTAACACAGCCTTCCCCCATCTGTTGCTGAACTCTACCGATTAGCTCAAAGGATTCTGTACTCATTCTCAAGTTTATTTGTATAGCAAATTTCAACAACAATCCAATTGAAAGTGCTGATGAAGACATAAAGGAATGCTTTTCAGTGACATAATTAAGGAAAGTAAAAAAATGGCTTTCAGTTAATAAAAATAGAACAGTCAAAGGTGAGAAAATGAGTGACAGGTGGTAACGCAGCAAAATTTGGATGTGAAGAGTATGCAAAGTTGAAATATATTGAGCAGACTCTGCAGTTATTTACATTATCTTAGCTTTTCTATGTTGTTCACTGTAAATAGTTTATAGTTTATGAATATTTTACATAAAATCAGAGTTGGTTTTTGTACTTAAACATTCATTTTTTTTGTAGCACTGTTCCATGGTGAATATAAGTCATATAAATAATAAACATTTAATATAACTATGTTTGTAGATTAGTAATTCATTTTACACAACATTTTACATTACACACTTTTTGATGGTAGATTCATTTAAGAAACAAGAAATATGAGGAGCCGCTTAGGAGCCAAATGAGCCAGTTTTTAGTGTCTTTATAGAACTGAAATTCCCATCACTGATGTGGCAATGCAGACCAGACTTCAAGTAGAAGACCTGAGCGGTCTGAATGGTTGATAAGACGACAACAGATCTTTAATTTATTCTGGTGCTAAGCCAATCAGTGATTTATAAACTAACAAAAGCATTTCAAAGTCAAGAGAGAAAAAAAGGCAAGGCAAGGCAAGTTTATTTGTATAGCACACTTTCAACAGCAGGGTAATTCAAGGTGCTTTACATGATTTGGTGCTTTAAAAAAAAAAAAAAAAGGAATATAACATTGGAAATTAAAAGTAAAAAAAACAACCAAAAAAAACACACATTACACATGATACACAAATCAAAAAAGCAAGAGAGCATGAACACATTTCATACATATGACATCAAGCATTTACTCAAAGGCAATTCTAAACAGATGGGTTTTTAGTCTGGATTTAAAGCAGTTCAGAGTTTCAGCAGCTCTACACTCGTCAGGAAGTCTGTTCCAGATAAGGGGAGCATAGAAACTGAAAGCTGCTTCTCCATGTTTAGATCTGAGTCTAGGGATGTTTAGTAGGCTAGAGTTGGAGGACCTGAGTGGTCTTGGTGGTTGGTACCATGACAACAGGTCTTCAACATATTTTGGTGCTAAGCCATGTAATGATTTATAAACTAGTAGGAGTATTTTGAAGTCTTTTCTCTGAGCTACAGGGGGCCAGTGTAAGGACTTTAGAACTGGGGTGATGTGCTCTACTTTCCTGTCTAAAAAGTCTAGTTGAAAACTACAGACAGTATTGGCAGGGAACCTAACAGAGTGCCTGCCACCACTCTTAAGGTAACTCCACTAAATCTACCAGTCTGTAATCAAAAAAGTACATAATGTTATATTTAGTTGAATCTTCAGTTGGAAAGGTACTACCTGAGCAGGTATAACTATTTAATGATCTAATATAAGCTAGCTAAAAAAGAAATTGCTTAGTCAATCACTTCATCTCGATGGCATTTAATTGGCCCCCAATAATAACGTAAAGAACCTCGGCGTTATTTTTGACCGGGACTTGACATTTAAATCCCATATTAAACAGGTTTCTAGGATTTCTTTCTTTCACCTCTGGAATATTGCTAAAATTAGAAACATCCTGTACAGGAGTGATGCTGAGAAACTAGTCCATGCATGTGTTACCTCAAGGCTGGACTACTGTAATTCTTTACTATCAGGAAGTCAGCAAAATGCCATTAAAAGCCTTCAGTTGATCCAAAATGCGGCAGCAAGAGTTCTGATGAATATTAAAAAGAGAGATCACATTTCTCCTGTTTTAGCTTCCCTTCATTGGCTCCCTGTTAAATCCAGAATAGAATTTAAGATCCTTCTTCTTACATATAAAGCCCTTAATAATCAAGCTCCATCATACATCAGAGATCTAATTGTTTCATATGTTCCCAACAGAGCCCTTCGCTCTCAGACTGCAGGTTTTCTTGTAGTTCCTAGGATTTCTAAAAGTAGAATGGGAGGCAGATCTTTTAGTTATCAGGCTCCTCTCCTGTGGAACCAGCTCCCAGCTTTAGTCCGTGAGGCAGACACTCTGTTTGCTTTTAAGGCCAGGCTTAAAACTTTCCTTTTTGATAAAGCTTATAGTTAGAGTGGCTAAGGTCATCCTGAGCTATCTTTGTAGTTATGCTGCTATAGGCTTAGACTGCTGGAGGACAGACTTACCAATTTTCTTCACTCTGCTATTTCCTTTTCTACTACTCTCCAGTTGTATTACGGTACATGCTGTTATTTCGACTGTTAACTTTGTTTTCTCTCAGTGTTTTTTTTCTCCATAGTAGATATATCTGGTCTGGTATCCTGCTTGGCTAGAATGCCCTGTTGGACGGGGGGCATCGACTGGGATGATCCTCCCAGTAACTGAACATCCACCGTGTCCTGTTATCAACTTTTTACTTTCTGTAACATAGAAAGTACTCTTATATCAGATCTTCTGTTCCTTCTGTGTCTCTGCTCTGTCTTCTCAAACCCCCAGACGGTCGTGGCAGATGGCCGCTCCTACTGAGCCTGGTTCTGTTGGAGGTTTCTTCCGGTTAAAGGGGAGTTTTTCCTCTCCACCGTCGCTACATGCTTGCTCAGTATGAGGGATTGCTGAAGGATTGCTGTGGTTGGCAAGTCTGCATCAACGGGGCCCAACCTCACGCCAATGACTGAAGCAATCTGCTGGGATTCCTTAAATAAGAAACTTTTTAACTCATTGGAATGTTTGTATAAATGTATTGAAATGACTTTTTAAGTGCCGCAGAGCCACAGTTACTTAATTTGCCTCTGGGATCAATAAAGTATTTTTTGTGACATTTGTTGTGAATCGGCGCTATATAAATAAACTGAACTGAATTGAATTGTTGTACTCCCAGTCTTTTCGCTATAAAGAGCGAAATGGCAAAATGGTATAATATTCTGTGTACAAAGCACTTTCAATTGTTTAGTCTCTTCCCTCTGTACATTTGCTCAAGTTTGTTTTTTATTATTACAGTTTTTATTATTATAGTTCCAATTATCAAAATGTTAAATCATTTTACCAGCAGCAACAATATTATGTATTTTTGTCTTCATTTTTTTGGGGTAGTAGGCTAGTGTGTTACAGTGACATCTTATTCCCATTTATCATACCGCCCTATGCCTATACAGAACCGCTGTATTTTTTTGTCTTTGCAACTAGCTCTACAATGTTATTATTGGGATAATCAGGAAGTGGTGCTAAGAGGTGGAGAGAAATTATATCATTTTGTTTTTATTAGTGATAAGACACCACATCATTACTATATATTTTAGATAATGTTGATCCGGCAATGGTAGATGATCCATATTGACTGTGGAAAATCTGGAAAAAGTCACTGTAAAAGCATCTAAACTATGCTTTCATGATTAATTATAGATGTTATTTTTTGATTACCTGTCATCCAGGTTTAGAAAAACATTTTCATTGCTGTTGACATTTAAACACATTTAAATTCTTCAGGTTTTACAACAGAATTTATCAGAACCTTTTCTAAGGAAATATTTACATATTTTAGAAGGCAAAACGGAGCCATTCCAGCTGCCATTTACTTTAACCTTTACAGAAGTATGCAGAGTACAGGAGACAGGAAGTGACACTTAGACGTTGTGTGTAACAATTGCTCAATGCATTGCTGTCTTTCTGATTTTCATCCATCCATCCTTCAGCACCATCAGGGGAGGCACATCATGTCACACCTTCTTTACTGTGGGAGGGACTGATGCCTGAAGAAAGATTAGAGTAGGATGTGCCTGGAATGGCTGGTTTCCAGTTTGCTGATTTTGCTAATTGGCTTGTTCTGTCTTTATGAGAGGAACAGAATTAAGATAAAAATGACTGCTAAAACATACAACACCTTTTAGAACAATGATAAAATTCAATTTTCACAAGTTGCAATTACATAAGCATTATGTATTTTATTTGATGTTTTTGAGTTTAAATTTATTTATTTAAATAGTTTTATCCATTATTTGGAATGAGTCAACCCTTTGTCAGAGAGAACTCACATCAAGAGTTCTGTTGCTTCTAATCAAGAATTGATGCATGTGAACAGAGCAGCTTTGAAAACAACAGACCACTCATCTGCTTTATGACAGGATCAACACAACTGTCATTCAAATATTTCAACAATGAATCAATAATAATAATTTAATCTGACGGCATCTAATGCAGATGATTCACACACTTCAGGAGCCAGCATGCTTAAAATGGAAAATAGATTTTTTTTTAAAGGCTAGTTTAATTTTGTACTCTGTGCTTGATTTTTGTGCCTCAATTATTTAGTGCATTCATTAGCTGGCTGGTTCCCAAGTAGCATGGAGCTCTTCTTCGATCACATCCTGTGACACATTTGGCTACATAAAGCACTGCTGGGAAGAAAACTGGTTCAAACACAAGATTAAATTTGGATCAAACCATCCAGACAGAGTCTCAACAAGAATTTTGGAGATTCTTTTGTTGTTGCTTGCTCTAAGAGCTTAGTTCTTTATTAGGCCCATTTAAAATATGAATTATGAGTCTTAGCCAGCCTGTCTGAAAAAGAACGGGCCATTTAATCTCAGACTTGGAACCGGTATTCAGATTTTCTCTCACTTTTCTTTACGATGGCTTTTTTTTCCAAGGGTCTCACCAGGTCCACACATATTTTAAGAATCTTCTAGCAGCTTGTAGAAAGCAGTTGTCGAAGAACCATCTAGATAAAAATAGCTTCCTAAAGGGAAAACAATGCTGAAAATAGCAAATTACATAGCTAAAATTTATTTGGTGTTTTCATAAAAATATAACATTGGAAGTAAAATAAAAGTATTACATCAAAAGGTTCAAATTTAATTGCTTGTTGTGTACAAAGAAATGTAATAAAACAAAACCTTTCTTTGCTTTTTTCCACTAATAATCTAAAACCCAAAGACAATAGTTTAAAGCACCCAGAAAGCATATCAACCAGCTGACTGACACCAAACCTCCGAGTTGAAAACTGGAACAACAGTGACTCTGTGTTTGCACATCTGTGGGGATTTTCCTGTTTAACTAAGGACTAACAGAAGAGGACTGCTGGTATAACCTTTGTTTGTGAGTCAAGCTTTAGTCCAATGAGCAGCTTGCTGACCAGAATGAGCACACAGGACAGTAATTCACACACTGGAGCATCTTATACCGAGGACCTTTTCTCCCTAATACATTGAGAAACACTTCCCCAGAATAAGAATTGGCTGTCCTGGCTGATATTACCACAATAGCTTTGAGAGTTATTATGGAAAATAGCTGACTGTCTGACAAAAAAACAAATGTGATGGCTTTTAAAAATTCATCTCTTATAAATATTGAGTTTCAATTCCACTCTTTCTGACTGGACACAATGCAGTGTGCCTGCCTCTGACCTGCGATAAGAACAATGAATACGGTAATGATGTTGAAAGTGGCAGCGATGCTGTACTTCTCTTCCTGCTGTGCTGAGATGGCTCTTTGTGGTTCATTTGCTGTCTTTGCATCATGTAGTCTCCTCGCCGCTCCCCGAACGATTTGGATCTTTTACAAAACCTTTTTTCTCTCATTAGTGTATAAATCCACCATTGGGCAGCAGCAATTTGCAGTGCTTAACAGAGAGAAACAATGCTTTGCCATGTGGACCTGACATTAATCTGCAAGTGCTTATGCACCCTGATCCCCCTGCTTTACACACTGGGAAACTAGTGTTTATGGCTTTTCCTCGGAAGGACTTGACATTTACTAAGTTTAGTACCTTCATGAGAGAAGAGTCCCAATAAATGTGCTGACATCAATTAGAGGAGAGATCTTAAAGTGGGGGTCTTAAAGGTGAAGCAAAGACAAAATAGTATGTTTGTGTGGCATGTTTTTGATGCTTAGTTGTGACATTTTAATTATTGAGGGTATTTACTTGAACAAAAAAAAAATATTTCAGGAGGAAAAACGTTTTGTAGGATTACTTATAACTCAGGCCTACTTTACACCATCTGGTTCTAAATCTGATGCAGATCACTAGAATAAAAATAGGTTTTAAATACTTTTGCAAAGATATTTGGGAAAACAATAGGTTAGCTGAACACTTCTGGTTATTTTTCAGCTACTTTTGAGTGTTTATAAAAATATCTATGGAACACTTTACTTCATTGTTGTATAGGCTTTATATTCATTACTTGTAACCAAATAAATTAAGGTGTCTAAGATGATCCAATGTCTTCCTGAAGTTTTTAGTTCTGCCTGTTCTTTAACCTCCGAGATCTCCAGTGAGCTAAGACTATAGCCTCTTTGGCGTCAGTGTCACAAAATGTGAAAACTGTCATCCATTCATTACACTTTAGAGCCATGGTGGAGCTCATTACCTTTGTAATCAAGAACCTCAGAGAGCTGTCACCAGCTCCCAGTACAAGACAGATCAGCACTGTGAAATGTAATATCGTCCATAAAATATCCCTTTTATTAAAGGCTGTCTCCTCTGAAAGAAAAAAGGGTATGGATGACTGATCAGCAACGATGTGTGCACTGTGTAATTTCATTAGCAGCATCACTGTCAGTAATAATTCACAGATTAAGCAGTAAAAATATTGATATTGACCATTGAGAGGGTGTGTTTGCTCTATAGACCGCAGGTAAAGGAATGTGTTGTGTATAGTATAGAAATGTAGATACGCTCATCATGTGTGTAATGTAAGATACTGTTTATATATCGAATTGATCACACAACAACCAACTTTAATGAATTTTAAAATCAAGAGTTGGTTTTTTGAAATTCACAAATATTTTGGATTATACAAACAAACTTTCTTTAGATCTCAACAAGCTTCTGGCATAATTCTGGCTGGATGTTTGACCAATATTGGTATTGGTAGAGTTCATCTAAACTGGTTGGTATCTTGACACAGACTTGAGTTTTACCATAGTACACAAATTGTCAATATGGTTAAAGTTGGGATTTTTGGGAAGACCATTCCCAAAACTTAATGTTAGCTTGTTTGATCCATTTCAAAACTAGTTTTGATATGTGTCTAGGATCCTTACCCAGCTGGAGCACTCAACTATGTCAACCACCTAGTAATTGATTTAAAGGGAAATTAAAGGATTTGTTGGTAGTCCTTCAATCAATAGTCTATCCACCAGTATCACTTTAAGTGAAAAAAGCCCACAGCAAGATACTGCAATCACTATATTTGACAGTTTGTGCAATGTTCATAGATTTGAGAGCATCACATTAGCTCTATTATGCTCTAACATATGTCCATCCATCCATCCATTTTCTTCCGCTTATCCGGGGTCGGGTCGCGGGGGCAGCAGCCTAAGCAAAGAGACCCAGACTTCCCTCTCCCCAGCCACTTGTTCCAGCTCCTCGGGAGGAACCCCAAGGCGCCCCCAGGCCAGCCGAGAAACATAGTCCCTCCAGCGTGTCCTGGGCCTTCCCCTGGGCCTCCTCCCGGTGAGACGTGCCTGAAACACCTCAACAGGGAGGCGTCCAGGAGGCATCCTGACCAGATGCCCGAGCCACCTCAACGGACTCCTCTCGATGTGGAGAAGCAGCGGCTCTACTCTGAGCCCCCTCCGGATGACTTAGCTTCTCACCCTATCTTTAAGGGAGAGCCCAGACACTCTGCGGAGGAAACTCATTTCAGCCGCTTGTATCCGTGATCTCGTTCTTTCGGTCACCACCCAGAGTTCGTGACCATAGATGAGGGTAGGAACGTAGATCGACCGGTAAATCGAGAGCTTCGCCTTTTGGCTCAGCTCTCTCTTCACCATGACAGACCGGTAGAGCGCCCGCATAACTGCAGATGCCCCACCAATCCGTCTATCGATCTCCCGCTCCATTTTTCCCTCATTCGTGAACAAGACCCCCAGATACTTAAACTCCTCCACTTGGGGAAGGACCCCATCCCCGACCCGGAGGAGACACCCCACCCTTTTCCGGCTCAAGACCATGGCCTCGGATTTGGAGGTGCTGATTCTCATCCCAGCCGCTTCACACTCGGCTGCGAACAGCTCCAGCGAAAGCTGTACATCACGCTCCGATGAAGCCAACAGGACCACATCATCTGCAAAAAGCAGAGACCCGATCCTGAGGCCACCAAAACGGATCCCCTCAACGCCTTGGCTGCGCCTAGAGATCCTGTCCATAAAAGTTAGGAACAGGATCGGTGACAAAGGGCAACCTTGGCGGAGTCCAACTCTCACTGGAAACAAGCCCGACTTACTGCCGGCAATGCGAACCAAACTCTGGCACCGGTCGTACAGGGACCTAACAGCCCGTATCAAGGGGGCCGGTACCCCATACTCCCGGAGCACCCCCCACAGGGCCCCCCGAGGGACACGGTCGAACGCCTTCTCCAAGTCCACAAAACACATGTAGACCGGTTGGGCGAACTCCCACGCACCCTCCAGGACCCTGCTGAGGGTGTAGAGCTGGTCCAGTGTTCCACGGCCAGGACGAAAACCGCATTGTTCCTCCTGGATCCGAGGTTCGACTATCCGTCGGACCCTCCTCTCCAGAACCCCTGAATAGACCTTACCAGGGAGGCTCAGAAGTGTGATCCCCCTGTAGTTGGAACACACCCTGTGGTCCCCCTTTTTAAACAGGGGGACCACCACCCCGGTCTGCCAATCCAAGGGAACTGCCCCCGATGTCCACGCAATATTGCAGAGCCGCGTTAACCAACACAGCCCCACAACATCCAGAGCCTTGAGGAACTCCGGTCGAATCTCATCCACCCCCGGAGCCTTGCCACCGAGGAGCTTTTTAACGACCTCGGTGACTTCAGCACCAGAGATTGGAGAGCCCGACCCCAAGTCCCCAAACCCTGCTTCCAGATTGGAAGGCGTGCTGGTGGGATTGAGGAGGTCTTCGAAGTATTCCATCCACCGACCCAAAACGTCCCGCGTCGAGGTCAGCAACACACCATCACCACTGTAAACAGTGTTGGTGGCAGACCGCTTTCCCCCCCTGAGACGCCGGATGGTGGACCAGAATCGCTTCGAAGCCATACGGAAGTCGTTTTCCATGGTCTCTCCAAACTCCTCCCACGTGTGTGGTAGATTTGAACTGTTGGACCTCTGTGTTACCGTTCTCATGCCAAGCATCCTAATGCATTTAGTGCTTTGAGTACAAGCAAAATTTTTATGTATGACGGAGTATTAGGGCCATTGTAGATCAAAGAAAAAAAAAGATGAACCTATTCACAAGAAAAAACGTGGATATTCTCTGATGTCGAAAAGTCATACATTTAGCAAGAAAAAGTGAAAATTTTCCTTGATTAAAGACATTGTAAAGTCAACAATTTGCATGAAAAAGGTATCAGAAGTTTGTTAAGATTATAAAGTCAGATATTAGGTGATATTTTTGGGAAGCACGTCTGGATTTTTTCCCAAGGTGTATGTGGCAGATCCGGGCCCCTTCCCAATATCAGAACGACACCTCCTGGGTGCAGATTCGAAACGAACACCTCCAACGGGATCCAGACGACCCACCTGAGATGGTGAGGAAGAAGCTACAACATGGCTACATTGATACAGAAAAAGAGCTTTAATGTGCCAAAGTATCTTACTGAAATTTACCACATAAACCTTAGCTGATTTATAATACCTAAAACTTCTAAGTTTGTTTTTAGCTTTAAGTTTTTATTTATTTATATTTTACTTTTAAAATGTCAGACAGTATCCTAGTCAGACAGTATCCTAGTTTCAATATCAGAAGTTCATGCCTTTAATCATGGAAAATTATTTTATTTTGCTTGCATATTTATGACGAAAGAAGACCCAGGTTTTTTCTTGTAAATATGTGAAATTAAACTCCAAATTTCTGGGCGGAAATGTACGCCTCCGTGGGCACCATCTATAAAATGCTCTGTCGTGCTTGTATACCATCCTTATGTTTTATCTGCATCTTTAACTGTTAAACATATCTCTCATTTGTTCCATAGTCCCATATTATGCCTAGCAATCAATAGTAGTTGAAAGTTTGTGAGTTTCTTCCAAGGTCAATCGGGGCATAATATTGGTGGGTTGACTTGAATCCCACATTTCATATCAAGACCCTTAAGTTCTATACCAGGCATAATGAAGATGTGCAGATTAAATAACTATAATATAAAAGTGTTTTTTGACTCCTCTAAACTTTAGAACATTAATGACATTAACAAAGCTCTGATCTCAAACTATGCTTAAAGACCAGGTCAGTGCAAGGAAACAACATAATATAGCTAAACACTACCAATTCTGCTTAGAGGAGTGCTCAAATATTGACCAAGAAGCTTGTTGATGGGTACAAAATCTAGGGATTCAGTCTTGCCATTTACTTTAAACTCCTGAGACATCAGAGGCAAGTTTTTCATCTCCAAGAATGGCAAGACGAAAGAAGCTAACACTTTTGCAATTGCTCACAACCCAAATCTGCATCTCACCCATATTTGATGGGGCGGCCTGCCCATTCAGGTATCAGGCCCACCCAACACAAATTACAAGGCCTGTGTAAATTAAGTTTCAACCATGCAATGTATTTACCTAAGACAACCAGTAGAGAGTGCTGTAAGCTATTAATTGGGACTTTTGGAGGAAGTCAAGAAGATACCTTGATACCGTTGCATCCCAAATTGGACATTAGAGCTTGCCTTAATAAAAACAGGAGCAAAGCTAGCACAAGCAGGGATGATGTTAATACATCACCAGTCTTAGAGGCAAGTGCAACCTTGAGTGACATTCTGGCCCACACTCCATACCAGTTGGTGGTGGTAATGCACCAATTTGTTGCTTGCCAGCCGCCAGTAAGCATCACAAAGAAGAAGAACAAGGAAGACGCTGTGCTATCTTTAGCTTAATATGAGCATGCTAACAGTAGTTATGATAAAAACTTTGAGAGACATACACCTGAGGAAGGAAATTATCAAGGTTTTGCGAGACAGATTGTTGAATTGTGGACCAAAGATATGTTGTGGACTAACTATTTTATTGGAGTACTTTAATTGGACTGTTGTGGACATAAAAAGACAGTTTTTGTTCATGATGGCTTTGTTCCGTCAATGATATGTGGCTTTGAATGATGAGTTGCACTTAATCTTGCCTTTTGAGTGGTTTGACAAAAGCATTTACGGTGTCCACAGTTACGATTATATCCTTGATTGGCACATATCATTGGAATCACAAGAATGCAGTGATGTATATTATATATATATATATATATATGTACAAAGGAAGGGCATTGCAAAAAAAAGTAGATTTGACCCAGAAGTATATAACGTACCGCCAACGGGACATAAAAACGCTAAAAAGACTGTTTACAGGGCCCCACAAAATAAGCCATAACCCCTCCAGGTAAATCCCTCTGGCACCAGGTCTGATTTGGCGCCTGGTGTACAGATATGCCACTGTACAGATTAGAAAGAAATCTACAGTAATTTCAAGCTATTGTCATCAAACCTTGTTTTTAAGACTATTTCAAGTCGATCACTGTATAATCGTTTCACCCAGAAAAAAACAGTTAAATGCATCTTTGAAGACCCAAAACGTATATAATCACATATGAATTCATGTGAACAGTACACTTGATACACACCCCCACTGCCAAATAACAGGCTGTGTATAACACGGAGTAAGGTAACCCAGCAACGGACAGGATGTTCATGCACCGCATCCATTATCTGTCGCGCAACATCTGGTGAAAGGAAGTTGATTTAATCCCTTATTCTGCTTTTTCAAAACTCAGTCATTGGAAAAAACAGTAAAGACGACGAATATCTGCAGGGGCCACTTTATTCAAGTAGAAAAAACAACAACAAACAGACAAACAAACAAACAAACCACAAACTAAATCCTAGCAGGGTAATGTAACTTTTGGAAGTCTCAACGGAAAATATATTAAGTTAACCCTTAACACCAACCTGTTTATAGCAGCAGTACTTAAGTTAAAGCAAGTTAAACCTGGTATTTACAGAACCCAACAGTGTGTTAAGGGGATTACTTTCATTAAAACAAAAACGTAGGACACAATCTAAAGAAAAGAAGAAACTATTTATACAACTGATAACATAATACGACATCATGAAGAGGTTGAATTATTTTGAGACTGCAGTAATCATTTAAAGTGGAATTTTGTGTTTTAATTAAGAGAAATCACCTCACATATTAGTTACTTAGATCAATTTAAATTGTTCTTGTCTGATTTGCTTGTTGCAAAGAGTACTTAACTTGTATATTATGCCATTTGCAATGGGAGATGAATAATTTTCAAAGTGCACGCTGCAAACTAAGTGGTTTTTAAGTTTTCATTGTGCATAATATTCAATCTTTTTGTTGTTCAACTCTTCATAGAGTGAAACTAGGAATATAACGAGCTCATTTAAGCTAGCTACTTAGTGAGGGTATATGCTTGGGTAACCGCCACAAAATGGGCTCTTAACCAGTGATGTGCGGTCAGTGGAGGCAGGTTAGGCAGTGTCTTACCTGTCATAATGACAAGTAAAATTGGCATTAAAATTGATGCTAGAAAATCTATATTTCAGCTTATCTGTTCTATACATTTGTTTTTGATAATATTTCAACATTTTTATGGTCAGAATCACTAAATTTATACAACATAATAAATCTATGCATTGCCTGCGGAGTGAGGCGGGGTGAAGAGTGTAGTGAGGCAGTGCTGTGTTGTGCCTAACCTCTGGTGGCGCTGTGTCACAGTGAGAGTGATGGATATATTTGTGGAGAAGGATAGGTGCATGCACTTCATATAAAAACAAAACTAAGATTATACATGATTTTCAATTTTATAAAAAAGAAAGAAAGATAAGCCAAAAGGAATCTATTCTTTCATAGAACATGAAATATATGTATATATTCCTTTTCTTGCTCTCATATTGATAAATAGCATGGAATTGATTAAAGCATAATTAAAAGTTGTTAAAACAACAAGATATTCAAAGTAAAAATTGAAACAGAAGCTTTAAATTTGGGTTTATATCTCTGATTCCAGAGGGGTCACTGTTCTTAACAGATAAGCTGCTTGTTTCTCTCACTTTAATTAGAGTTATGTATGTAGCTCCTATGTTTTAAGCCATGACTCTCAGTGTTTGTTTGCAACCAGATATATTTTTAAACTGCTCAATTTGTCTATCTTTTGAATGACAGAAAGGTGTAGAAGTCCCCTTTCAGTAAGTTGACCAGCAGTGCAAAGCAGCAGGTGAGGGAGGGGCAACACCACATTACTCTTTGCCCCATAAAGCAGATGAAAACTCTGGTTAGACTGGTACTTTTTCTGTTGTCTTATTAATGGCTTTGAAAGCAAAGCTTATAAAACCTTGGTATACCTTGATACTATCGACCAGCCCACGCCTATCTTAAAGTTTGACGTGTCAATACTTACGAGAAGGAGTCTTTTGCAAAAACTACACACAGAGTAATTTGGAGAACAGACCCTTACCGTATTCTCTGTGAAATTGTAATCCAGGGAGTATTGTAATTTGCCCAGTTTCTCCTCCTCCTTTGGCTCGGCCTCTTTCTGCGTTTCAGTCAGCCCTGTCTCCGCATCCTCCTCATCCTTCAAGGCCTGAAGGAGACACCCACCAAGAGTCAGTGCCGCCTGTTTGTAGCGGGGCGCTAGCACCCAGCCAGCCGTTCCCCCGCCCAGGTCCTGCCTGCGAAAACCTACTCCTGTAAAAGCCCCCACTTGTTTCAAACTGTAAAGGGGGGGGGGAGACGAGGACGGGATAAAGGGGAGCAAGCACTAAAACATGGCAGTTAACATCAGGACATGCTCTGTGATGCACTAAAGCCCCAGGCCTGGTCCCCTTTGGTGCTTTTCTATCAATCTCTGAGTGGAGGAAAGATCAAATGATGGCACCAGGAATGAGAGCAATGAGAGGATAGAGAGATACTTAGGGAGGACAGAAAGAAAGAGAGAGATATGTTTTCAGAAAATATAGGACAATTTCCTTTGATGGTTATTTCAGGCAGATTAAGTATTTGGCAAGAAAGAAAACTAAACTGGGAAATGTGAGAAGTGACAGTGGATGAGAGGTGAAAGTGGCCTTTCTCTAGCTTGGCACTGAGGTGAGGGTGGCAGGTGGTGGCACTGGTGGGGGGAGGAGAGGTATGGTGATAGGAGGGAGGGAGAGTCCCATAAGAAAAATAACATGCAATTAAAGAGGCAAAGACTCAGTCATTCAGAGTCAGGGGTTGCCTTTCCGAGGTGCCTCTCATCGTTTGACATGCAGAGCATTCTCTGTCATACAAAACAGTGCTCTTTTGTGATTCCTCATTCCCATGTCTGGTTACAACCTCAGACATACAGTCACATTGTCATCATAGCCCTAAAGCTGTACCCCATTCTACGCCCATGTAGCTAGAAGCATCATGCCAGGGGTGGGTGAAAAGGTGTTGGTAAAAAAGGGGGTTGTAATGTACTGTACATTGGGGCCTGCTTCTATTAGTTCAATTAATCATGTGAAAGCAGGAGGCTGAACAACACGGACCAGATTAGGAAGCTGCCGCGGAGTTTGGTCTCTGCCTTTAGCAGAAAAATCATCATCCAATTAGAGCGATTTGATACAAAATATGATGAGAGTAAAATGCAGCAGGTAAAATGATTGAGGAAAAAGAGTCTCTGGGAACGGTGTGATCAGTTTCACCTGAGCTGAAAGGGGGAAACAAATATATGCTAAATTATGTCTGAACCTTCATTTCATCACCAGCTTCAAAACAACATTTACAATGCATTGCAAAAATATGCATACAACCAAAGACCTTCATGTATTTATTGGGATTTTATGTGACACCCAAAGTAGTACATAATTATGAAGAGGAAAGAAAACAATTCATCGTTTTCTGAAACAAAAATCTACAAAGTGTACCATGCATTTGTAATCACCCCTGCTGAGTCAATAATTTGTAGGAGATTACATTTTCTGCTCTTTACTAAATGGCTCATGTTTAGACGAATGCGTCAGTAAACATCCACTTTCAAGTCTTGGCACAGATTCTCAATTAGATTTAGAGCAGGACTGCACCATTCTAACACACATGTGTTTTGATCTAAATTTCATTGTAGCTCTGGCTGTATAATTAGGATTTTACTGCTGAAACTTGTTTGCCCAAGTGCAAACTTCTACAGCCTCTTACTTATTATCCTCCAAGACCACCCTTTATTTAGTTACATCTATTTTCCTACCAACTCTGAATAGTTGGGATGTAGGAAAATATCGACACGCCAATATATCACGATATTTTGTCACGATATTGTACCGATAATCAATAGCAATGTATATATTTTAATTTTTATTCTATTTTTTTAGAATTTTAATGGAGCATTTATGATGACAGTAATTTTTGTAGTAAAATTAAGAGTATGATTCCTAGTTGGTGGCTGTTTTCACATTCTTCGTTCCAATGGATCAACTACATCTAGTAATAAAACATGATGTGTTAACGTATGAAACGGGTTGAAGTGTTTAGAATGCTGTGACAGTCTTTCTACAGTTAAATAGAGCTTTAAAAATCAGCATATATAGTCTTACTCATAGTATCGCAATATATCGCAATATATCTTATCGTCTCACCTGTATTGTGATACATAACGTATCACTAGATTTTTGCCAATACACATCCCTACTGAATAGGTTCTCTGTTGCAATTAAACACCACGTTTAATTGTGGGAATTGTATGTTTAGAGCAGGGATCTGCAACTCCAGGCCTCCAGTGCCACAGTCCGGTAACGTTTAGATGCATCCCTGCTCCAACACGCCTGAATCAAAGGGTTGATTTAAATCCTTGGCATGTCAGTAAGTATTTCAAAAGCCCTAGTCATTAATCATTCATTTGATTCAGGTGTGTTGGAGATGCATTTATGAATCCAAAAGTTGCAGAACAGTGCCACAGAGTGATGTGCAGTCTTAGTTTTTCGTGTGCGTGTTTGCAAAAAATGTAAAACTTTAGGACATCCAGACCACCTTCTTCAGCACGTTCCCCTGTGTGGACATTGGCAAACAAGTAATTTGGACCTTTCAGGTCTTCTTTCTTGCAAGTCTTCCATAAAAGCCAGAGTTGTAGTCGATTGGTAATTCTCACCTAAGCTAGGTTTACACTCAGATGACAGAATAAAAACTGCTCAGTAAGTGTTTTTAAACCAATAATCTCTACGACTTCATGCATGACCTCTCTGCTGTGTCTTCAAGCCGTTTGTTTCTAACAGAACAGCTGGATTCATAATAAATTACACACAAGTGGAGTACATTTTGTTTCTATGAAGGGAATCTGTTTCACTGGATTCAATTTAGGCATATCAGAGTAAAGGGGGGTGAAAACAAATGCACACAACATTTTTCATATTTTAATGATAACAAAATGTGAATTCTCTTCCGTCAACTTCACAATTATGCACTACTCTTTGTAGGGCTATCACAAACTGTTTCGTGAGGTACTGTACTAGTAAAGCCTCTCAATCATTCTACTTTTGTTCTCATTTGAAATATACATGAAAGATTCAAAAGGCAGGAGACCATGGCAGCTTGGCACAAAAGAAAATCTGTGTGGTTCAACCTCATCAATGCGCACCGTGTCTCTTTCATACATATATATGTGCATATGCAGGTTGTACGCACATATATACAGTAGATATACATGTACAGTATGCATAGTTACATATATTTGGTTCTATGGGAGCAGTAGTTGTTGTCAAGAGGCTATTAAAAATAAAAAACAAAAAAACGTCAGAGCAGCAGGCTTAAGAAGATCCAACAGCAATTGGGAACCTACCGCCAGTGACCATCCCGAACAGTCATCAGACACAACACAGATAAGGAGGACATAGAAGGAAGAAACACAAATTAAAACAACCACACACAGGAGTTAACACACTAGAGTCTGGGCACACCAGGAGAAATGACTGCTTGCCTCTAAAGAAGCAGATTCAAAAAGCTCAGAGATACACTCTTTAAAAAGAGAGTTCACGCTTTTTTATTGTGAATAATTACAGTTTAAAAATAAATCTTTGGTTGTGGGAGGGCAGCGGGGATATCAGAAACTATTAGGAAACGAGTCACTGAATGTTGGGGGGCTGTTAAGACTTTCACACCGGATTGAGACCATCCTAGAGCTTCAAGCACCTCCAAGCCCATTCAAATGTAGCTGGAATGCAGCAAATCTGAAAAATTTCTATGTGAATGCAATCATGGTGCGATTGCTCTTAGATTTTTACCCTGCTTTTTGACTATACATCCTATCAGAATACTACAACCACAAGTATATCTGTAGCATGATGTTTTCTCATAATCTATGGAATTTCCCTGTTTGGATGGAAGATTTCTGCACATCTACCATCAGTTTCAACCTTCATATATAAGGAGAAACACTATTGGCACTTTCCTCAGCTTTCCTCAGTTTAATCAATATTTAATTTAATTTGGGTGTAATAAATAGGTGGATTCATACAATATAAAGCAGTTGAAGCCCTTGCATTTTAACGAGCAGATTTGCAGTAAAATTATAATTAAATCAACTACTCTAGCAGAGTAGTCAGAGTTGTCATCATGTGCAAAAGAAAATAAGCAAAAAATATTGCAAACAGAAGCAAAAACAACATATCATGACTTATTTAAGGAGAAATACCTTCCACTTCTTGTATGTAGTCACATGAACAAGGTTTTAGCATAATTCTAACCTTTTCAAAGGATTTAGCGTTAATAATTTATAATTAGAGATAAAAATGGATTACAGTCTTTACCTCAGTTTTGGTCCCATCCATGACGTCCTTCATATTGATGGCATTTTTCCCCTTGTCTTTGCCCTTCTTTTTGTTTTTCTTTTTGAAAATCCACTTTTTGCAGACACAAAAGCAGCAAGCTAACACCAGAATGATGGCCACAAAAGCAATCGAAACGATGGCCCATGACGGCACTGTGAAAAAAAAAAGAAAAAAATATGAGCTCAGGTTAGATGGCTGGCAGGAATTAAGCAGGATCTCTTGGAGAAAGTAGGACATGAAGGGAGGTTTTTGATAAGTGGTGATTACACACACAAAGAGGTGAGATAAAAGCAGGAAATTGTGTGGATCTTCACTTTAGCTCTCGCCTGGGCCCATCAAGAAGTGGCAGACTCCAAGCGATGGGGAGAAAACCCGACTGAACACCTTCAGCCAATTTAGTGGAAGTAACAGATGTTGGCATTTTCCACTTGGCATTTAAACAAAAGACTCTTAGTCGGGCTGACACTTTCATGGCAATCAGTGTCAGCGCAGAGCACACAGGTAGTAAAGGCAGTGGAGATTTTGCGGGTGTGTCTGATGAGCATTAATTCAGGTATGACCATGACAATCCAAAGATGCACTCAACCTAGACAAGTTTAAAAGGCTCAATTTTTTCCTTACATCTGTCAAATCATTTTCACTAATATATACAGGGTTTCTGTGCAGTCTTAAAAACTTTGGAATTTAATTTCCGTACTTTACCCCCTCACTGATTTCTTAGGTTTTTGCTGTTTTCGGTCACACCTATATGTTTCAGGTAGTTTCAAGATCAGACAAAGATAACCTGAGAAAACACAACAACCTGTTTTTACATGATAATGTTCACTATTAAGCAAAGAGTTATCCAGACCACCATAGCCTTGTGTGAAAAAGTGCTGAAAAAGTGAAGGTTTTGCACAGCTGAGTTAATGTGTAGAATCAAGAGAAACAGGAAGTAGAGACACATCGAGCCCAGATCTACAGAAACAGACTCACTGATATCCATCAGTCAGGGGATGTTTACAAAGTAAATTCTAAGGTTTTGAGACTCCAGAGAACCAGAATGAGAGAAATTGTCCACAAATGAAGAAAATATGGAACAGTGGTAAACTTTCCAAAGAGTGACCAGCCTACAAAAATTACTCTAAGAGTGCATCAATGACTCAACCAGGAAGTTCTATAGAAGCCCAAAACAACATCCAAAGCACTACAGACCTCACGTGCCTCAGTTTACATAATGTTCATGGTTTAAAAATAGAAAAACTAAAATTAAAAAAAGTCCACCTCAGATTTGCCATCAAATATGGTGATCATCCCAAAAAATTGTTGAAAACCTACCTAAATTGATGAGACAAAGATAAAACATTTTGAAAGTTGTGCATTAGGTTACATGTTATGTAAAATTAACTCAAATATCAATAAAAGATCCTTATACTGACAGTCAGTGATAGTCTGGGGCTGCTTTGCTGCCCCAGGAGTTAGATGATGCAGTATTTAATGGAATCATGCATTCTGCTCAATAGCATAAGACTTCCTGGCCTTTAGTTTGGATCTTAAGCTAAAGCATTTAAGTAAAAAACACAAAATAAAGGTTAATAATCAAAGGACGTAAATCTGATGGTATAATCGTAAACAGTCTATTCTCAAAAATCATCCAACATAGATGAATTAAAACAATTCTGCAAAGACGAGCAGGCCACATTTCCTGTTATCATAGACACTTGATGTCACTGTTACTGTTAGGGATGGCATAAATAGTTATTAGGTTTACGAGACAAATAATTCTGTAAGAAAGAAAATACTTTTTAACGGGGGAGGTCCAAAAAATATCTTCTATACATGTTTTCTTTATCTTTACAAACCAATGTATGCCAACAATAAAGTGAGTCAGAGAAAATGAAAAACATTTCCATTTGCCAGTTTTATGTTATAAAACATTTAAAAGTAATGAATGTCAATAGCTAATGTCACCTACTCGTGTATGTTCATGTATTCCTATTAACTTGAAATAAAACTTTTTTTAAATTAAAATTTATAGAATAAATCTTTCCAGACTATTACACATTTAAAGGGCATGTCATCAGGTTGAATTTCTGTTTTGAGAAGGTTGAAGCTGGTGAATGATTCGCTGTTGATCCCCTCTAGCATATGTTGCTTTCCTCCTTCAAGGGCTTTACTCGAGAAACTGGGACAAGCAGCAGTCAGCCCCCTGTCAGCTCAACCAACACAATGACAGCCAGCTGCAAACACAGAGACACCTATCTGTGCCGCAGTCAGCCATCAGCCTGAGCTTCCTGCTTCCTACTGACGCACAGGAACATGATGTCCCCAACACAATAAGACGAGGGCTGGAGGAAAATCGGGAGGTTGAAAATAGTAAGAGATCGCACGAGATGACTTCTTTCAGCAGCCAGGGTCGTCGAGCAGACATCAAAACAACATACAGATGCAAGACTGGAAAAACAAAGGTATTTACACCCCAATGAATGTTTTTGTCCCATTAAAAACATCTAACCTGTGTGATCGAACAACACAAAGTAGAGCATAACTTCGAAGTGAAAGGAAAGTAATAAAAAATAATATTTATAAAGAAAATCTGTAAAGTGTGGCATGCATTTGTATTCATCCTAATATCTTAACAGTCTGAAGAACCACCTTCCACTGCAATTAAGTCTATCTGTGTCAAGTAACTTCAGGCGAAGCGAGATAGTTACTATGGTTTTTATTGTAAGACAAGTGCTCAGATACAGAACCTGGAGAAGGCTGGCAAACCAGCAGGAGAGGCAGACAAAACAGCAGGCTACTTGGACGATCAGGAGCTGGCAGGCTTGACGTGACGACTCTGATCAAGAGGGAGTTCTGGACTGGCTGAACAGATGACAGAACGGAGGTAAGGTGAGTGACGGCTCTTTAAATATGGAGAGATGACCAATGAGGGAGATGATTGTAATCTGGCGCAGGTGGACGTGGTTGGAACAGATCGTTTCCTGACAGAGCCCCCCCCCCCTCTAGGCCCGGCTCCGGAAGGGCCTGGACGATCCGGATGTAGGCGATGGAAGTTGGAGATGAGAGTTTTGTCCATGATGTTTCTAGCTGGTTCCCAGGAGCGCTCCTCCGGACCATAACCTTCCCAGTCGACAAGATACTGGAATCCCCGGCCGCGGAAACGGGAGTTTAGGATGCGATGAACAGTGTAGGTGGGACCCCCATCGATGAAACGTGGAGGAGGGGGTTGAACTGTTGGAGGAGACAAAGGCGAGGTGATGTGGCATTTTAATAGAGAGCAATGGAAAACTGGGTGGATCTTTAGGGAGTTTGGAATATGGAGCCGGTAGGTGACGGGGTTTATCTGGTGGACGACAGGGTATGGACCGATGAACCTAGGCACGAGTTTACGACAATCTGTGTTGAGCTTAAGGGGTCGTGTGGAGAGCCAGACCAGATCCCCGGGTTGGGTCGCTGTCTAGACTCCTGGTGTTGTTGGTAGCTGGAGTTGGCCCTGACGATGGCGGTCTTGGCTCGGATCCAGGCTCCTCTGTTGCGACGAATGAACTCTTGGGCAGCTGGGACCCCCATATCGGCTTCTTGGTGGGCAAAAATGGGAGGCTGAAAGCCATAGGAGGTCTCAAAAGGCGAGAGGCTGGTGGCACAGGAGACCTTGAGATTGAGAGAGAGCTCGACCCGGAGCAGATGTTGAGGCCAAGAGCCTGGAAGAGAAGAGGCAAAACATCTTAAATACTTGCCCACCTGCTGGTTGGCCCGCTCCATTTGTCCGTTGGACTCTGGGTGAAAGGCGGAGGACAGACTGCGGGTGGCGCCGATGAGAGAGCAGAGGGCCCTCCAGAACCTGGCGGAGAATTGTGGATTCCGGTCCGAAACCACGTCTCGAGGGAAACCGTGCAGGCGGACCACATGGAGGAGGAAGAGCTCGGCAGTCTCCTTAGCTGTCGGCAGAGCGGGTAAGGTGACCAAGTGGATGGCTTTGGAGAATCTATCCACAAAGGTGACGATGGTGGTCATGTTGTTGGCTCTGAGAAGGCCGGTGATGAAGTCCACCCCTACGTGGGACCACGGACGAGCTGGCACAGGGAGTGGGTGGAGGAAACCTGCCGGTTTCTGGGTGGAAGATTTGGATTGGGCGCAGACAGAGCAGGCTCTGACGAACTCCTTGACATCACTGCTCATGGATGGCCACCAGAGCGTGTGTCAAAGGAACCGGAGGGTCTTTGCAGATCCTGCGTGTCCCCCGATGGGAGAAGAGTGGCCCCAGAGGAGTGCCTCCTGGCGACATATTTGTGGAACATACAGCCTTGTTGGGTGGTGTCTCGGATGGAGGTGAGTTGTTAGCCTGGGCTGCATGAATGGACTTCTCTAGCGGCCACTGGAGTGGGGCCAGAATATTGTGAGGAAGGATGATGGTCCCAGGCTCCATGGTGGGAGTGGTGGAGGAATGTTGCTGTGACAGAGCGCCGGCTTTCTTGTTCTGAGAACCGGGTCTGTAAGAGATATGGAAATTGAATTGTTCAAAGAAAAGAGCCCACCTGGCCTGACAGGGGGTTGAGTTGTTTTGCCTGTCTGATGTGAATGAGATTTTGATGGTCGGTCCAGATAAGAAACGGGTCTGGAGGGCTGTTCAGAAGATGGCGCCACTCCTCCAAAGCCCATTTGATGGCCAGCTGCTCCTGATCTCCTACTCCATAGCGTTGCTCTGTAGGAGAGAATTTTCTAGAAAAGAAACAACAAGGGTGAGTAATCGTTGCAGACGGGCGATTGTTGGTAGTACAAGGCGGCTGCCCATTCTTGTGCTTTTCTGGTGAGAAGTGAAATTAGTAATGCCACTCGGGATGTGGCTGCAGAATAGGTCGCCGGCTGGCATTCGAAAAGCATGTCTAGGGCAGCAAGAAGGCCATCAGGTTTACCTTTCTCTCCATCCCATTTCTCAGGCATGCAGAAGCGTGGAGCTGAGCTGTTATGGACCAGGGCGGCCAGACGGACGTGCGCCTCGGTAAGGGATTCCACCTTGGAGTTCAGGCGCTCCACTGTGCCTCGGAGTGAGATGACTTCGGCCCATAGTGCCTCCAGGTCTGCTGAGGCTTTTGATGAAGGTTCTGTCATCCTGTTAAGTAACTTCAGGCGATGCGAGATAGTTACTATGGTTTTTATTGTAAGACAAGCGCTCAGATGCAGAACCTAGAGAAGGCTGGCAAACCAGCAGGAGAGGCAGACAAAGCAGCAGGCTACTTGGACGATCAGGAGTTGGCAGGCTTGACGTGACAACTCTGATCAGGAGGGAGTTCTGGACTGGCTGAACAGATGACAGAACGGAGGTGAGATGAGTGACGGCTCTTTAAATATGGAGAGCTGACCAATGAGGGAGATGATTGTAATCTGGCGCAGGTGGACGTGGTTGGACCAGACATAACTTTTTTAAGAAGGTGGACAGTGGCTCACCGGGTAGGAGTTTGTAATTTAACAGGTGGGTAGCCGATTTAATCCCCAGCTCCACCAATCACAGTCATTGTGTCATTGGCCAAGTGTGAATGTGTGGATGACTGAATGTAGTTTAAAGTGCTTTGGAGTCTGCGCTATACAGTCCCTCCAGGATTTTGAACACAAATTCAGAACACAAATTCAGCCAATCCTTGCAAATTTTGCACGTCTTGCAATTTGATCCAATGATTGCAACTTTGATGCATGTTTGACCAATTGCAATGCTCATTCTCATCATCTTATATCTGATACCGTCACATATTACGTTAACTTCCTGTTTCTTATGTGAGGGGGAGTGAGTGCATTTGCCAACAAACATCACTGCCAAGGAACATGCTATAGGCTACAGTTTCCTCATTCTCTACATGAAAGTTGAGGTAAATGGTTTTGTACCTCATGCAATATTTTGGTCCAACACAAATGAAGTTATTGACTGACAAACATTTTTGTACCGCAAAACAAAATTTTGACAGATTATAATTCACATAAATCTCTGAGCACTTAATGCAGACGCACATACATTTTCCACTTTATGCACGATGTACAGTTAATTAAAACAATAACAATAATAAATAAAAATAAAGATTCCCAGGAAAGCATCTGAGCATTGTCTCAGACCTGGACACAGTACTCAATGCATCTCGCTATTTGGGGGCTGACACCGCATCTGTGACCGGTGAAGCTGATCACAGACACTCCAAAGAGCCCGGTGTTGTGCAAACTATAGTGCAACTGCAGGATGCTGCAGGATGTAGACTACCTCCCACTGGAGCGATAGCTTGCGGGTCAGGAAATCTTCCCTAATTTCAAAACTTTGCCTGAAGGGGCACTTGTCAGTCTCCAGTTCGGCAGCAGAAAGCAGATTTGGCGTCTAGAACAACATCCAGTTGCATTCAGGCCACCAGCAGGTGAACAGTATTTTAAGTGCAATCGTTTTATTTATTCTAGAATTGCGCTGCTCTGGGTGGCTGCATGTTGGAGTGGCTCTGTTGGCTACATATTAAGTTTAGTTTTTTTGTACATTGGTTCCTCTTTTTTCTTAAAGAAGATTGCATTTTTTTGACCTGTATACTTTCTAGTTTTTGGTGCTGTGAAGCTGGAAGGATTTTTGCTGTAAATTATTCCCTTTTTGACAATTTGTTATGATGCGTAACCATGGCAACAATGTGGTTTACAGCCGGGAGCAGCTGATTAACATCGCAAAAGCTGAAATAATACCTCAACTGAAACCACAAATCCCCGATGAGTTGATAAGGAGGAGACGTGGATGCAGAGCAGGAGCGAAAAGGAGACAGAGAAAGAGGAAGTTCAAGCCATCTCTTCCATCGATCATAATGGGTAACGTAAGATCACTGGCTAACAAGATGGATGAACTCCAAGCCCTTACAAGGACTCAGCCAGAGTACCGTGAATGCAGTGTTATGTGTTTTACGGAGACGTGGCTGCTGGATCATATCCCCGACTCCAACGTCTGTCTGCCAGGCTTCCTGACTGTACGAGCAGACAGAGATCTGAAGACGAGCAGAAAAAGGAAAGGTGGTGGAGTAGCAGTGCTTGTCAACAACAGATGGTGTCATCCAGGACATGTTACTGTGAAGTGTCGTCTCTGCAGCCCAGATCTCGAACTCTTGGCAGTGAGTTTTCGTCCATATTATTTGCCAAGAGAGTTCACCAGTGTAATTTTGGCAGTTGTTTACATTCCACCTTCAGCCGTTGCCGACAATGCATGTGATGTCATCAGTTCCATTGTTGCTAAGCTACAGACACAGCACCCCAATGCATTTGTGGCAATATCTGGTGATTTTAATCATGCCTCGCTCTCTACTACACTTCCAACATTTCAACAATTTGTCAGCTGCTCTACAAGAGAAAACAGGACCTTGGATTTGTTTTATGCAAATGTAAAGGATTCATACACGTCCAAACCAAGACCTCCTCTGGGACAATCAGATCACAATCTTGTTTTTCTCTGTTCAGAATATAAACCACTTGTTCAGAGGCAACCTGTGACAAAACGAACTGTGAGAAAATGGTCACAGGAAGCTGAAGAAGCCCTGCAGGATTGTTTTGCAACCACAGACTGGATGACTCTTTGCCAAGCACATGGAGAGGACATCAATGACATGACTGAGTGTGTGACTGACTATATAAACTTCTGTGTGAACAACATCATCCCCACCAGAACAGTGAGATGCTTCCCTAATAACAAACCCTGGATCACCAGTGACCTGAAGGAACTGCTAAACAAGAAAAAAAGAGCCTTCAGGGAGGGAGACAGGGAATTACTGAGGAGTATACAGAAGCAACTTAAGGTCAAGATCAGAGACAGCAAGGAGGCATACAGGAAGAAGCTGGAGAACAAACTACAGAGGAACAATATCAGAGATGTCTGGTCAGGAATGAGAAAGATCACAGGTTTTAAGGACAGGAAGGATTGGATAGATGGAAGTCTGGACAGAGCCAATGAACTGAACACATTCTTCAACAGGTTCAGTTCAGGAACTAGCTCAGCATCCCCCTCTCCTGTTCCCAGCCAAACAGACATCCCACTATCCTCTGATCAACAGCTTTCCTGTTACACCTCGGATGTTTTATCCTTCACCTCAGCCATGGACTCTTCTAATTCCACAAGTTTGACTTCAACCAAGTCAGGAAATGCTGCTACCCCCTTTGCCTCCCCCTCCCACTTGTCTGTCTCCAAAAGTCAGGTGAAGAGGCAGCTGGAGAAACTGAACCGGAACAAGGCTGCAGGTCCAGATGGTGTCAGCCCCAGAGTCCTGAAGGCCTGTGCAGAGCAGCTCTGTGGGATTCTGCAGCACCTCTTCAACCTTAGCTTAACTCAGGAGAAGGTCCCAGTGTTGTGGAAGACATCCTGCCTTGTTCCAGTACCCAAAAGAACTCACCCATCAGTCATCAATGACTATAGACCCGTTGCCCTGACATCCCACATCATGAAGGTCCTGGAGAGACTCCTGTTGGCACCCCTGAGTAAGCAAACAAGAACGTATCAGGACCCACTGCAGTTTGCTTATCGCTGTGGAGTTGGAGTTGAAGATGCCATCATCCACCTACTTCAACCAACCCACTGTCATCTGGACAAAGCAGGCAGCACTGTGAGGATCATGTTCTTTGATTTCTCTAGTGCATTTAACACAATTCAGCCTGATTTGCTTTGTCAGAAACTCCTGAAGACACAGGTGGAGCCCTCAACAATCGCCTGGATCAATGACTACCTGACCAACAGACCACAATTTGTGAGACTGAAGAATTGTGTGTCAAACCAGGTGGTCAGCAGCACAGGAGCACCACAGGGGACCGTACTCTCACCATTCCTTTTTACTCTGTACACCTCAGACTTCCAGTACAAATCAGAGACCTGTCATCTGCAGAAATACTCAGATGACTCTGCAATTGTCGGGTGTATCAGAGATGGACAAGAAGCTGAATACAGAGAGTTGGTGGACCGCTTTGTGACATGGTGTGGAAACAATCGTCTCACCTTGAATGTGAACAAAACAAAGGAGATGATTGTAGATTTCAGAAGAAACAGGGATAAGTCAAACACTGTTTCCATCATGGGAGAAGAAGTGGAGGTGGTTGAGGAGTATAAATACCTCGGAGTTCACCTTGACAACAGACTGGACTGGAGGCGCAACAGTGAAGCCGTCTACAAGAAGGGACAGAGCAGACTGTACTTCTTGAGGAAGCTTAGGTCCTTCAAGGTTTGCAGCAAGATGCTGCAGATCTTCTACAAGTCTGTTGTGGAGAGTGTAATCTCTTCAGCCGTCATCTGTTGGGGTAGCAGCATCAGAGCCAGGGATTTAAAAAGGCTCAACAACCTGATAAAGAAGGCTGGTTCTGTTCTTGGGACAACTGTGGAAAATCTGGAGATGATAATGCAAAGAAGGATTCTTCATAAAATCAAAAAAATTATGGACAACCCTGAGCATCCTCTTCATGAGACAGTCACACAACAACAGAGCATCTTCAGTCGGAGGCTTCTTCAGTTTCGCTGCAATACAGACCGCTACAGGAAATCCTTCCTGCCCACAGCCATCATTATCTACAACAACTCCTTAAAGAATTGATTATATGAGCTATACCAACACTTAATTTCCCTCTGGGATCAATAAAGTATTTTTGAATTTGAATTGAATTGTTTAATTTTGTTTTTTAAATGTCGTTACTGGGGCCACAGTCAGTGATTTTTGTCACTGCAGAGAAGAAATTGCATGTATTCAGCTGGTTGATGTGATGAAATGATGTGAATTTTCTGTTCAGCTTATTCGGGTTAAATATGAATTCAAATGAATAAAAATAAAAGCTATTGAATAATAATCATTAACATTTTTAAAAATCCCATCAGTCAAAATGACAAACAGCTAAAAGACACAGAGCCTTAATAAGCTAACTATATTTTTGCTACTTTTTTTTTACTTTTATTTTTTATTCCTGTATCATTTTATTTTGGTATATGGATGCTCAGAATATGCAGGGTTTAAATCAATAAGATGCATACACAAATGACTGGGCTTATGAGAGGATGGAGGGCTGAGAGTTTATTGTTCAGTTTCTGTTGCGTGGAAGCATATGCTGAAGTAATAAGCAGCTCCAAAATACCGTCAATCTGAACATTTGAATTTGCACCTCTTAAGTTCACCAATTTCTTTTTTCCTTTTATTTTAACATACTTAAAAGAAACCAAAGTTTTCTTTTATTGGCACCCTATATCTTAAACAGTTGTTTACTGTAAGCAGTTGAGCACTTTAATATTTCTTTTTTTGTCTACAGAATTTTATTTCTTTTTTGTATTTAATTTTAGAGTACAGGATTGCATTTATTGTTGAATCAGCTCAAGTTAAATGACACAATTTTACTCTGCATTTACTAAGTTATTTTATAGTCAAAGACTCAGAAAAGAATCACTTATTGTTTTTGTATTCCAAAGTTCTATGAACCTGGAATTATTGCTTTGTTCTTTTTGTGTTCAAGCAATAATCTACAATTTGAAGAGTGTTCTGCAATAAAAATGCAATACAAAATACAATAGAAATTTTGGAATTTCAGAATTTGACATTTTAATAGATTTTTAAAAGATCATTTTAAGTGATTCAGTGAAAAATAAAATAAATACAAACTTTTAGAACTTTTGTTGCAACTTTTCACAAAACCTCCCACAAAATCAGACATTTTAGGCCACAACAATCATAAGAAATGCTGCAAAATAATGAAGGGACTGGCAATACAAATGCAGGCAATTTACCATTTAACATTATTAAGCAAAATTTCAACTGTGAGGAATTTTTACTAGAGAGTTTCCATCAATTACTGAAGCAGGAAAGCAGGCCCAGACCAGCAGACGAGAACCGCTAAAACTTTGACTGAATGTGATAAGTTCTTTTTCTAAAATGCTGTGCCCCAGAAAAGCCTTCTTCTCCAAAAGATGTTGGAGTTTACTTGGACAACAGACCAGACTGGAGATGCAAGAGTAATCCCATCTACAAGAGGGAACAGAAAAGACTTTAACTCTTGAGGAAGATTAGTTCCTTCAGTGTTTACAGCAAGAGTATACTTACATGTGATTTTCTGGATTTCTTTTTCTCATTTTCTCATTCATATTCGAGGTATACCTATGATAAAAATTACAGGCCTCTCTCATCTTTTTAAGTGGGAGAAATTGCACAATTGGTGGCTAACTAAATACTTTTTTACCCCACTGTATATTCTACAAGTCTGTTTTGGAGAGTGTAATCTCTTCTGCCATCGTCTGTCGGGGTAGGAGCATCAAAGCCAGGGACTTAAAAAGGCTCAAGAACCTGATAAAGAAGGCTGGTTCTGTTTTGGGAACCACTCTGGAATATCTGGAGATTATCGAGCAAGGAAGGATTCTCCATTAAACCCAAGAAAGTTATGGACAACACTGAGCATCCTCTTCATGAGACATGAAACATGAGGCTTTTTGAGTCTGAGACTTCTTCAGAACCGCTGTAATTCAGCCTGCTACAGGGCATCCTTCCTGCCCACAATTTTCAGCATTTACAACAATTCTTTGAATAAAATTGTATGACTTACAACAGCATTTAATTTCCCTCTAGGAATAATAAAGTATATTTGAATTGAATTAACAGGTTTTCTCCCACAATTGCTCTATATTTAGCCTTCTCCATCTTCCCCCAACTCTGACAAGCTTCCTTGCCCTGGCCAATAAATCACACACTACTTATCTACTAAACTCAAAGCACCTGCACAGGTTTTCCCACGTGTCATTAAATTGCTTCGCTTTGGTTCAATTGTCTCAGTTAGGTTCAACATGGGTAAGACTGCAGACTTGATACCCTCCATAGGATGGGTAAGCCACAAAAGTTCATAGCTAAGGAGGCTGGCTGTTCAGAGTGTTGTGTCCAAGCATATCAATGGAAAGTCCAGTGGAAGGCCAACATGTGGCAGGAGAAGATGCACCAGCAGAAGAGCTGACCGTGGGGTTCAGCGGATTATCAAACAGAGAAGGTTCATGAATTTGGCAGAGATCCAGAAAGAGTGGAATGAGGCAGGAGTCACCACTTAAAAAACCACCACATTCAGACGGATCTCAACTGAGCCAAGGAGAAGAATGACTGGACTGTTGGCCAGTGGTCCAAGGTTCCTCTTTTCCAAAGAAAGTGCGCCTTTCACTCAGGAATTAAGGGTTTGGAGGAAGATGGGTGAGGAATAGAACCCAAGCTGCTTGAGGTCCAGTGTGAAATATCCACAGTCGGTCAGGATTTGGGGTGCAATGTCCGGTGAAGGTCTTGGTAAACTCTGTTTCTTAAATCCAAGGTCACCACATCAGTCTACCAGATGTTTTAGAGGACTTCATGATTCCTTCTGCTGAGGATTTTGTATGGAGATGCAGATTTCATCTTCCAGCAGGACCTGGCACCTGCCCATATCGCCAGAAGCATCAAAAAGCTGGTTTGATGCCCATGCCATCACAGTGCTTGACTGGCCAGCCAACACGCTGGAACTAAACCCCATTGAGAATCTATGGGGAATTATCAAGAGGAAAATGAGTGGCACCAGACTCAAAAACAAAGAAGAACTGCCAGCAAGAATCAAGGAAATATGGGCTTCCATAACTCCCAGGCAATGGCACAGGCTGAATGCCTCAATGCCACGGCGCATCAAGGCAGTGATTAAGGCAAAGGGATTCCCTACCAAGTATTGAAGATTGACATATCGTTTTTAAAGTACCATATTTTGATTGATTTTATGTTATCCTAATTTATTTTTTTCCTGCAAAAACTGAGAAGGAAATGGTGATTTCTTCACAGTATTCTAATTTTTTGAATTCCTGTTTTTGTGGGTTTTATGACCTAGAAGCCCAAATTATTTACAAATAAACAACTAAATATTTGAATTTGTTTAAGCTCTGGGCCCTGAATCTATTATCTATGGACGCTTAACTTTTGAACGGACTTATGGAAATAAATAAACTAATATTATAATTTTCTGGAAAGGTCTGTAAATCTAAAATGCTCTTCAGCTTTCTTTATTCAAAAGACCCCCTAAAAAAACTATGTATTCTTGGTGTTTCACTTCAGTCAGTAACTACTTTTAGTCAGTCTATCATATAAAAGCACAATAGTGTACTTATAAGTTTATGTTTAAAGCATGTGAACATGTGGAAACAACTAAAGGGTATGAATACCTTTGGAATGCACTGTATGAGAAGCAACAAAAAAATCTAAAGGGAAAACATGTACTTATTTAAGGTAGGTAGGTGTTTTTAGAGGAATACGGTCATAAAACGGTTAGTTTGCGCAGGAATAAATAAAAAACACAACCCGAACCCCCAGCATTCACGAGCGTATGAAAATAGTTTGTCCGAGTCATGCTGATTTATTTCCTTAGAGAGAAATAAATCAAAACTAACAAAACCCATAGAAAATCTGTCACAATCCATATCTCAGAAAATAATCCAAAAAACCTCAGAAACCAAACATGTCAATTGAAAATATGAGCCAAGTTGAATTTCAGTCCCCCGAAGACTTTATCTTGTAAAAACCCAGAAATTGCAATCAAAACAGAAAGAAAATAATTTACATTACAGCAGTTCACTCTGGAGTTGTGCGGACCAGCATTCAGCTGTAGTTCTTTAGCTGAGGTACGAGGTGAGAGAGAAAGAAGACAAATCGATTCCCTGTTGACAAAATCAATAAGCACTCTCCTCCAAGGAAAACAGTGAGTGAGCCTTGGAGTGCCACGGTAATGGAGGTGACACTGGATAGGCACGGTTCACAATCAGCCTCCTAAAACTTTATGTGGAACAAACTGCAGCTCGGACACTGTTCATGTCCGATTTATACCCTTGGATACTGAAAAACTGAATTTCTAGAAGGCAAAGTTTAGATTTTCATGCATGAATATTTGCTTTTATGTCAGTTTGTATTGTCAATGTTTAGTTAGATGCAAGATCCACATTTTACCCTGCAGTCACAAATTCAAACACCAATGAAAGTGAGGAGACAGGTCTTGAGTTGGCAAAACGCTCTGAAAAAGCAATCACTACTCTTTGGAAACTGTAGAATGCTGATTTTTTTCAACTGAAAGCATTCATTAAACGGAATCTCATTAATACTTATGTGACTCTGTTGGCATCTTTCATCAATGCTCAAAGAGCCTGATGGAATGCTATTTAAACTGTTACAGCAGGAATCCATGCAAAAATTCCTTGCCTTCATCTTATTCATCAAGCGCACATCTTCCAGTAAAAGGCACTTCTGTATTCCTTAATTAAAGAAACCTGAGTCCCAGAAAGCAATAAAAGCATTCTCTAATTAACTGCATTGTCTGAGTGTCTTTCTCGAGAGAGAAATGAAGCGAGAAAGTGAAAGAGGGGGTGAGCGGAAGTGTTGCCTGCTGCGCACACTGCGCTTCAACTCCAGACACTTATCTCTTGTTCCACCGGGCGACATGGCATGGAAAATAGAGTTTCTCTGATGGGCTGGATATGCATGGTGGAATCCATGTTTGTTGTCCCTTGAGGTTCAAGATACTTATTAGGTTTTAGAATAGTGAAAGAAGAGGAAGAAATAATAACACAATGTGGACTTGGAAACGGCAACTTTCAACAATTATCTCCATGTACGACAACAATTATTTCCATGTATCCCCCCACCCCAAATAAATAAATATATATATATATATATATATATATATATATATATATATATATTCCTGATCCCCTTGACTTCAAGGAAAATGTTCTATGGACTGATGAGTCCAAAGAAAAAGAACATACTGTGTTACTGACAGTCAAACATGGTGGTGGTGGTGGTATAATGGTCTAGGGCTGCTTTGCTTCTTCAGGACCTGGTCAACTTAGGCCATGTAAACACTTAGCTGTTTTTTAAGAAGAACGAATATTCTCACCACCTCGTTTACAAAAAACTCCATCCACACCTAACCGCATAAGTGCATTGTTAAGCACATTCATAGGCATGCCAAACCAGTAGGGGGCACCAGTTCATCCAAATCCTATCCACTCAGAGTAACTTTTTACTTTCCAACTTCTACATACAGCAATAAATGAGCTTGTAAAAACAAGCAAGTAAAAAGCGCTTGGACAATCGACAATGCCTACACAGCTCTGAGGGCATAAATGCTGTTTCTGAGTGTAAACACAGGTTGCACAAATTATGTAAGAGTATTTTTGTCACGGAAAGTGACCTTGTAAAGCTAAAACTCCGGCTATTTCTGTCCACACTCAAACACTTAAAACGGAGAAAACGCACATTTTCACTTTGGCTGGAGTTTTTAGAAAGAATCATTTTTTGTTCTGTAAATCTGCGTTTTCGTGTGGATGACGAGGCAAACGGTAGAAAAATATCTCCGTTTTGTGAGATACCCAGCTACGTGTGGACAAGGCATGAAAGCACAAATTCTGCTCTCTACCAGAAAATCCTGAAGGATCAGTTTATGACTTATAAGTTCCTTTACCTGTAGTAAAAAAAAATATATCACTATGAGGGAGTTGGAAATGTGATAAACCCCCAGAGTGGTGGAAGCAAACAGCTAGTCTGTCATTCACTGGTTGTTTTAGACCCCTTCCACATGGGAACATTTTTCTTCTCTAAAAGACAAACCTGTTTAACTGTCTGTGCCCTGCATACACATGGAAACAGCATTATAGGGAACACTAAATGTTTTTTTTACATTTTGAAAATTTCACCCTCATCTATTCATGTGGACAGCAGAAACGCCTCTTTTGTGAAAACGCTCACGTATAAGCCCAACCTCTAAAATTACCTGTAACCCTAAAAGAGCCATATGTGTCATACATAACAACAACAATGGCGGATTACATGTTTGTCTTGTAGTTTATTAGTTTTGTAATCCAACATGACCCAAAGCAGAAGCTCAACTTCGACCTCACTCTACACAAAAGACTCCCCTCGTGCCTTGTCCTACATTCTTGTTTTCCTGTTGTGTTTAAGGCTAACCTTGTGTGGAGGCTTGTTGCACATGCCCCATACTACATGTCTAGATAGATAGAATACTTTATTAATCCCACAAGAGAAAATTTAATGTACCACTTGCAGGTCCAGGGGAACTAAAAATAGCATTTTGGGTCATTCTCTGTGTTAAAAATGATCATTTCAGTGGGATGCAACACTATGCTAGTGGATATTAACAGTCTACAATTTCATAACATACTGTTGTTAAGCTGGTGCTGTTTTGGTCACCCGAACAACGTTCGTGTTCAGGTTGAGCCTGCTGGGTGTATCAACCAGATCAGCTGCAACTTGCCAATTTTTCAATTCCATTCAATTCAATTCAGTTTATTTATATAGCGCCGATTCACAACAGATGTCATCTCAAGGCACTTAACAAGAAGTCATTTCAATACATTTATACAAACATTCCAATCAGTTAAAAGGTTTCCTATTTAAGAAATCCCAGCAGATTGCGTCAGTCATTGACGTGAGGTTGGCCCCCGTTGATAGGGACTTTCCAACCACAGCATTCCTTCAGCAATCCCTCATACTGAGCAAGCATGTAGCGACGGTGGAGAGGAAAAACTCCCCTTTAACAGGAAGAAACCTCCAACAGAACCAGGCTCAGTAGTAGCGGCCATCTGCCACGACCGTCTGGGGGTTTGAGAAGACAGAGCAGAAACACAGAAGGAACAGAAGATCTGATATAAGAGAACTTTCTATGTTACAGAAAGTAAAAAGTTGATAACAGGACACAGTGGTTGTTCAGTTACTGGGAGGATCATCCCAGTCGATGCCCCCCGTCCAACAGGGCATTGCAGCCAAGCAGGATACCAGATCAGGTATATCTTCTATGGAGAGAAAAGCACTGAGAGAAAACAAAGTTAACAGTCGAAATAACAGAATGTACTGTAATAAAACTGGAGAGTCGTAGGAGAAAAGGAAGTAGTAGAGTGAAGAAAATTGGTAAGTCTGTCCTCCAGCAGTCTAAGCCTATAGCAGCATAACTACAGAGCTAGCTCAGGATGACCTTAGCCACTCTAACTATAAGCTTTATCAAAAAGGAAAGTTTTAAGCCTGGTCTTAAAAGTAAACAGAGTGTCTGTCTCACGGACTAAAGCTGGGAGCTGGTTCCACAGGAGAGGAGCCTGATAACTAAAATATCTGCCTCCCATTCTACTTTTAGAAATCCTAGGAACTACAAGTAAACCTGCAGTCTGAGAGCGAAGTGCTCTGTTAAGAACATATGGAACAATTAGATCTCTGATGTATGATGGAGCTTGATTATTAAGGGCTTTGTATGTAAGAAGAGGGATCATAAATTATATTCTGGATTTAACAGGGAGCCAATGAAGGGAAGCTAAAACAGGAGAAATGTGATCTCTCTTTTTAATATTCATCAGAACTCTTGCTGTCGCATTTTGGATCAACTGAAGGCTTTTAATGGCATTTTGCTGACTTCCTGATAGTAAAGAATTACAGTAGTCCAGCCTTGAGGTAACAAATGCATGGACTAGTTTCTCAGCATCACTCGTGGAAGGGATTTTTCTAATTTTAGCAATATTCCGGAGGTGAAAGAAAGAAATCCTAGAAACCTGTTTAATATGGGATTTAAATGTCAAGTCTCGGTCAAAAATAACGCCGAGGTTCTTTACGTTATTACTGGGGGGCAATTTAATGGCATCCAGATGAAGTTTCTAATCAGTTTCTGTTTAAGAACTTCTGGTCCAAAGACAGCAACTTCTGTTTTGTCAGAATTTAAAAGCAAAAAGTTTAGGGTCATCCATGTTTTTATGTCTTCCAGACATGCCTGTAATCTACCTAACTGACTGGGTTCATCGGGATTTATGGATAAATATAGTTGTGTATCATCTGCATAGCTGTGGAAATTTATCCCATGCTGTCTAATGATTCTACCAATTGGGAGCATATATATGGTGAACAGAATTGGTCCAAGCACAGAACCCTGTGGAACTCCACAAGTAACCCTTGAGAGTGAAGATTTATCATTTAGATGAACAAACTGGAATCTATCTGACAAATATGATTTAAACCAGCCTAGTGCTGTTCCTTTGATCCCTGCAACATGTTCAAGCCTTTCTAAGAGAATATTATGATCGACTGTGTCAAAAGCAGCACTGAGATCTAACAAAACCAGAACAGAAACAAGTCCATTATCTGAGGCCATGAGAATATCATTAGCAACCTTCACCAGTCCTGTTTCAGTGCTATGATGAGCTCTAAAACCTGACTGAAACTCTTCAAACAGCACGTTACTGTTTATATGCTCACAGACTTGATTAGCAACAATTTTCTCAAGGACTTAGAAAGGAAGGTTAGATATAGGTCTGTAATTCACTAAGTCATCTTGATCAAGGGAAGGTTTCTTGAGTAAAGGTTTAATTACAGCTATTTTAAATTTCTGTGGTACGTATCCGTTTACTAAGGATAGATTCATCATATCCAAAATGGGGCCAGGAACCAAATGGAACAATTCTTTAAATAATTTGGTTGGAATTGGGTCCAACATACAAGTTGAAGGTTTAGATGAGGCTAATATTTTTGATAATTCCGAAAGCTCAACTGAATCAAAACAGCCTAAGCACAACTGAGGTTCTACAGTTCTTTCCGATTCTGCCTCATTTACTGAGGAAGAAGTAATTATGTTTGGGAGGATGCCAATGATTTTATTTTTAATAGAATTTATTTTATTTATGAAGAATCCCATAAAATCATCACTGCTAAGAGCTGGGGGAATAGTTGGCCCAACAGAGCTATGACTCTGTGTAAGTTTGGCAACTGTACTAAAAGGAAACCTAGGAATGTTTTTATTCGCCTCAATTAATGATGAAAAATATGCAGTTCTAGCTTGTCGAAGGGTCTTTTTATACAGCAGTAGACTGTTATTCCAGGTTAAATAGGAATCCTCTAGGTGTGTAGAGCGCCATTTTCTCTCCAACTTCCTAGTATTCTGCTTTAAAGTACGCAACTCTGCGTTAAACCAAGGAGTCAGCCTCCTATGGCTAGCCACTTTCTTTTTTAAGGGGGCTACACTATCTAATGCCAAACGCCATATGGACGTAACGCTGTGAACCATACCATCAATTTCTGAAGGGTTAGAGATGGAATTGCTGCCATCCACTGTGTTAACCTGAGACACTAAGGAAAGTAAGAATGGAACAGATTCTTTAAAAAATTTTACAGCATTGTCTGATAAAGCTCTACTATAATGAAATTTTCTTTCAGATTTAAGATGGTCAGTTAAAGTAAATTCAAAAGCTATTAAGAAATGGTCAGACAGGACCGGGTTATGTGGGTGGACTGTTATTTTCTCACACTTAATACCATATGTCAGTAAAAGGTCCAAAGTGTGTTAACCCGAGTGGGTCGATCCCTGTACTTTTTGAGTAAAGCCAATTGAGTCTAAAATAGCATTAAAGGCTGCATTTAGGCTATCACTTTCAGTATCCAAATGAATATTGAAGTCCCCCACTATAATAACCCTATCAGTATTTAATACTAAAATCGATAAAAAATGTGAGATTTGATCCAAGAATTGAGAGTAAGGGCCTGGTGGACGATACGAAACCACAAACAAAAATTTTCTTAATGTTTTGCAACTTGGATGAGGAAAATTAAGGGTTAGATGTTCAAAAGAACTGTAGCTATCAATTGGTCTGGGACTAATTAGTAAATCAGAACGGAAAATGGTTGCAACTCCTCCCCCTCGCCCAGTATTTCTAGGAATGTGAAAATTTAAATGACTGGAAGGAGTTGACTCATCTATACTGACATAATCCTCCTGCTGCAACCAGGTTTCTGTGAGACAAAGGAAATCAATGTGATTATCACAAATCAAGTCATTTACTAACAAAGTCTTTGAGGGGAGAGATCTTATGTTTAATAAACCACATTTAATAGATTTATTTCTCTGTTCAGTCAAAGTCGTATTTATCTTTATGAGATTTCCATAATTTGCTTTTGTTGGCTTAACTTAATCCATTTAATTTTGGCTGTGGGCAAGACACTGTTTCTATAGAGTAATGGGTGGGTAACAGTACATAAGCAGCAGAGAGGTGGGTTAAATTACGACTCTGCTTCCTGGTCTGGACCCTGGGTTGTCAGTGTTTTGGAGGACTAATAAATTTGGCCATATTCCTAGAAAGAAGAGCTGCTCCATCCAAAGTGGGATGGATGCCGTCTCTCCGGATCAGACCAGGTTTTCCCCCAAAATGTTCTCCAGTTATCAATGTAGCCCACATCGTTTGCAGGACACCACCTAGACAACCATTGATGGAATGACAGCATGCGGCTAAACATGTCGTCACTGGTCCGATCAGGCAGGGGACCAGAAAAGATTACAGAGTCTGACATTGTTTTAGCAAACTTACACACCGAAGCAACACTAATTTTAGTGACCTCCGATTGGCGTAACCGGGTGTCATTACCGCCAGCGTGAATAACAATATTACTGTATTTACGCTTATCTTTAGCCAGCAGTTTCAGGTAGGATTTGATGTCGCCCGTTCTGGCCCCTGGCAAACATTTGACTATGGTCAATAGTGTCTCTAATACCAAGTTTCTGACTCTGGAGCTGCCAATTACCAGGGTCGGCTTCTCAGCGGGTGTGTCGCTAATTGGGGAAAATCTGTTAGAAACGTGGACCGGTTGGTGGTGGCCGGGGGCTGGGTCCTAGAACTATGCTTCCTACGTACCGTCACCCAACCAGCCTGAGGTCCCGGCTGCGCGGGCTCTACCGGAGGACAGCTAGGGGGTTCTATCCTTGTTGGCTCCGCGCTGGCTAATGGGCTTCGGCTATCTGCTGGTTTTTCAACAGCGCGGAGCAGTGCTTCTAATTCTGATACCCGCGCCTCCAAAGCTACAAAAATTTTACATTTATTACAGTTACCATTATCACTAAAGGAGGCAGGGAAGTAACTAAACATCGGACAGAGAGAGCAAGAGAGAAGAGAAGAGTTAGAGACAGGAGAAAGAAGAGTAGCCATAGCCGCAATAAAGCTAAGCTAACTAAGCTAGCGAGACCTTACCACCCCAAGAAAAGCTGTGTGAAACACAAGGAGTTCCCAAAACGTAAAGTACACCACCACAAAACGTGTGTTTTAGTGTGCTTGTGTGTTAAAATAACTTAGAGAGGCCTCAGCACAGAGAAAACAAGATCAATTCAAGAGAGTCTGAACAACAGCTCCACGGAGCACAACAGTGACAACAGGAAATGACACAATACGGCTTACCCCGTATTAATGATGATTTAATATGGGGTAAGCCCGTAAATGATGATGCAGCAAAGATCTGTGCGTATTTATTGCGTAGGAACAATTTTATGCATTGTGTGGTATTTACCATCTTGTGCATAGAAATGTTCCTAATTATAAGAAAGGGGGAACTGCAACACTGAAACAGTTTGACGGAATATTTATGTCATCAGTTTGTCACTGCAGCCAAGGAGCTCATGTTGGCGTCTTTCTTTTAGCTAAATAACTCAAAAAGTTAAGGACGGATTTGGATTAAACTTTCAGGAAATGTTAGAAATTTTCCAAAAAATAATTACATTTTGGGGGTGATCATGCATGGAGATCCTGTGAATCGCAATCTGGGGGAGGATGGAGGATGGGGTGTGTGAGGTGCTTTGCACAAGTCTGTTCTCTCTGTGTGCTTTTTTTATTTGTCGCATCAAGCTCTTCATCTTCAAAAGATGTTGTTACACCTATAAATAAAAGGTTTGCAAACTGTACTGCGGAAACTGGATGGTTCTGCTAATCGATGAAGCAGGTTGTGGCTGTCTCCCAGCGTACTGATCCCAGTGAAAGCAGTGTCTCTAATAATGCATGGCCTCAAGCATGTCAAATGTGTTTAGCTCTGAGGTGATCTGTGCACCCCCTGGTAGAAGATCTGGCCCTGCTCTGTGCGGAGAGACGTTTTATTGTATTTAGTTTGATATTGAACCATTTTTTGCCTTTATTTCCGACAGGAACCTCTCTACTGTCCCAACCGCATTTACTGCCCCTGTCACTTATCCCAGGCAGTGTTCTTTTTTTTATTGGTTACCCCTGAGCTGATAGAACCAAACAGCAATATTCAGGACAAATTTAACTGATTTAATCTGTTCAAAGAAGTTAAGTATTTCCACAGAAGTGAATAACAGCAAACGAAATGATTCTTTGCCACATTTTTAAAAGTCTGCAGCAGGAATATAACTGCTGCGTGCTGGAGGGGGGGCATGAAGCAGAGGAACTGCTGATAACCGAGGGCAAAAACCATCGGTGTTAAACTGAATTTGCGATAACTATGACAATTTTCAAAAATTCTGTTCATCGTGACTTTTTTTTTACCTCAAATGTTTCCTAGATCTCGGTGTCATTGAAAGTCCTTTTTTTTTGCTCTCTTGGCCATAATATTCAGGAAGAATACAAGGATTTAATCCATGTGTTAGATGATGTGGTGTTACCAAATATGGTTAATTGAGGGCATTTCTGTATGCAAATGAATGAACAGGCATAAGCACCTAGGTATGCACATGTGCGATTTATCAACCAAGGATTGAGGAGGAACATATGAGTGGCCACCGCCTATTTGATACATTCGGCTTTTGACTGTTCATACGAGCATTCTAAATTTAATTTGTAAGATAAAATATAGGACAGTTTCTACAAACGTTTCATAAATGAGGGCCAAGGTCTTTGTTGTTAGTCATCCAAGGAGACTGCCTATTAGTTGTGTTGCTACCTTGCTTGCATAGATATGTCTACTAAAGACAAGATAACTATTAACATTAACAAAATCCTTTTAAAAGTCCAAACTAAGCCTTAAAGCTAAAAAATGCTTGGTTAATGAAGAGGGGCAATTGTCCAAAGGACTTTCAAAGCACATTTTTAATTTGTTTCAATTTATTGTATTCTTTGATATTGTTCTTGTACCTGCCTCTTGGGCTGCATATTTGCTTTCTACACATGATCCCAGATAAATTACTGGAAAATTATTTATTAAAAGCAAACTATGGGTGAACTGTTATCTTGAATGGACGAGGCAACCAAAGTCCAGAGAATAATGTTCAAAACAAAAACCAAACAAGCTCTATTGAAGCTGTCTGCTCTGACTCAGTCTAATCATTACAAGGAGTCACATTCTTATTCATCCTCTTACTTGTAATACTGAGCACTTTACATCAGAAGAAGAGGTTCATGCTGGACACATTAACAAGTGCCTGGGTATGTTTGTGTGTTATTAATGTGCTATATTGCATCTGGGTTATATCCACTTTCCAGAGCACACTAATTCAGTGTGACAGGACTTTGTTGGTCAATTAACCTTCACATTATATCTAGTTATGGCTATGAGAGCAACACTCTGCCAATGGCTTTACCCCACTGTGGTTTGGCTAAGCGGACAATATAAATGCAGCAGAATCTGCGATAGGGGCTGAAAGCAGATTGTAAAGAGATTTTACTCAGTAAATCTTACTATAACACCAGACATTTAACTGCAGCTGAAAAAAATTAAATATTTGATTTTATCTGAAAGAGTATTCCTTCAATTATTGGGAATTTAATTGACATAAACACAAAGTAGTTTGTTTTTGCTAAAAGAAAAGGATAAGAAGCATCTTAATTGCTTTTTATAAATAAAGATCGAAAAAGCACAACATGAATATATTCAGCCTCCTGACTCAAACCTATGAAGAATCATCTTTTGGGCTGTGTCTCTATCAGTTTTATACATGCACTTTTAGTGTCAAATCATAAAATCCTAAACATAATATTTAATTGATTTAAGAACAAAGAAAATTGTTAATCTTTTACATAAAAACTTTCCCTTTTCATGTAAAATAAAATTTGCCAACCCAATTTAGAAAAAATGAAGTACATAGCCCACTGTAATTGGACAATAGACTCAGGGACTGAGCAAATCCTTAAACCATTTAGGTCATTCTTTTGCAGATTTTATGCAGATGCCTTAATACTGTGTTCATTAATAAAAGCATTGCCTGTTTCTGTATATTTTTTGTTCAGAAGAATCTTAGAGTCACAGAAGTGGAGGCTCCAGAGTCACAGGTTCTAGATTCATGATCTAAATAGTTTCATTGTAGCTCTTATAACTGCCTAATACTTAATTAACAGTTCCAACACTAAATATACCTCAAAATGAATTAATAAGCACAGTGAAAACCATCTTAGCCGTACAGAAAAAGCTAACATCCACGCTCTTCTTTAGCTTGGCTCTTGGGGATACAGCCAATCAGCGCCAAGCAAAAATGAATCGCTCTTCCAGATTGGCTGTTTTGCAAACACCAGCCAATAGTGTGTCAAGTAGCATTGAGCGTTGATAGTTCTGCTTCCCAAGCTGCATTTTATTTCAAGTGTTTTAGATATGCTGAACAGAAAAATCTGTGAATAGGTGAATCTGCAAATACTAAAATAATACTAAAATAAGTGGGGGTCCATGGTAAATCATTGTAAAGTTTTTTGCAGCCTCCACCAGGTTTTCTTCCAGGATTATCTCCATCTATTTTTCTATCAACTCTGATCAGATTCTCTTTTACTGCTGAAGAAAAACCATCCCTGTGAAGATGGCATGTTCAGGCAGATATGCCTAACAAGTTAGTTTTATGCCTAACAACAGATTACATACAAGTCAACATGTTCAGTTTTGCTTTCATGTTTGGTGTTTCCCTACATGGCACTTACACAAATATTTTTCTTCGTTTCATTTTTCCATAAAGGTCAGATTTCTGTAGTGTATGACTAATGCAGTGAAGAATGAATGTCAACAGATGCTCCCACCTAAGATTTGGATTTGTGCAGCTCTTCCACAGTTAACTTGGGCCTCCTGGCTGCTTACTTGATTAATGCTCTCCTTACCCAGCCTACCAGTTGTGCCATGCTTTTTTGATTTTGAATTGATGTATTAAAAACTGCTCCACAAACAGTGACACCTACTAAGCATGGGATATTCTTTTATAAACTAACATTCCTTTAAACTTCTCCAAAGCTTTCTCTCTGGTTTTTATTATGCAGATTGTTCAATAATGTTCTCTAACAAAGCTCTGAAGCCCTCAATGAACACCTGTATTGACCTCTGGGGGCAGTTGGTTGTTCTAGATTTGTATTTAAGGGCTTTAGATTATAGGAAATTGAATGCAAATGCATACCCTATGTTTCAGAGTTTTACTTGCAAAAAAAAAAGTCTGTGGTAGTAGCGTGACAAACTGTGAAAAAGTTATCAATGTTTTTTCTAAAGTATGGGATTTAATCAAGACCTGGTGGATCAATCAACATGACGCATGCTATTTTGTAAATATTCTGCTATCTTTTTTATATAAATTTCAGGAAGCTCATGAGTTCCCTTTTTATTTATGTTCTATTTAGAAATTATTTAGGCAGCAGCCCATGCATTTGCTGCTGGCGACCTTTTAGGACCCCTTTGAGTTGGTTTGGAGTCTGGTTTGGATTGACCAATGTTTACATTGGTCAATCCAACCCAGACCAACAATCCATTGTTTAGATTACTTATGTAATGTTTACATTATTTATTTATATATTTTACTTTAATAGTTATTGTCTTTTGTATCTTCTCATTTTGTGTAATAACATTAAAAAGGAAGCATTATTGGTGCTCAGCATCACTGGAAATATCCCAATTTGTCTCAGGTTCTCTTCATCAAAGTATTCATGTTTTATTAACTTTTAAAGAAACGGAGACAGAGTGCAGAGGTCATCATATGACATGTTAGGCTATTCCTGACCAATCCCTGAGGCGGTGTCAGAGCTTTGTACTTGTTCTTATGACGGTGGACGATGAGGTCGGCTGCCAGCAAGCAGGTCCTGCTGATCTTACACCATAATCCTCTTTAATAAACCCTTCAGTCTGTTGACTGTGAGTAGTTACAGTGTTAAATCTGTCCAGACAGACTTTCAAACTCAAACATAACTTTGTGCTGGACTTTTTTTTAAAGTTCAACATCGATCCTAGGTTTAGAAAAGCTTACATTTTTCAAAAATATTCATTAAAACCACAATTTTAATACTACTTTTGTTTGTATAGTTAATTTATTGGAAAAAACAAAGACGATTTTTATTCATAGGTGAGAGAAAAAGTTCCATCTCATTTTTTGTGAGAGTAAAACAGTCCCGTTTGAGTACAAAAATGTCACAAACCATAAGAGGAAAAAGTCACTACATAATTTATTTTCAGAGAATAGGAAGGTTAACAATCTGGTTTCTGTAGAGGCCGTTGCTGTGTTCAGTGAGCTGTAACTGCATGTTTCAGTGTGATTACAGTTGGACTTCAGCTCTGGGTGTCAAAGTGCATGTAATTATGGAGAAGCAGAAAACCTGAGCATTAAATAATAGTAGAGATAGCAGAGAAAGTTATGTTTTGCTGCAGAATACTACATTTTCACAGCTGAAACAAGCCAATTCTTCAGCTCATTTTCAACTATGCTTAATTTACTATGTTTTTTAAAAGGATTTCTGGAGTTAATATACATGTAAACCTCTATCAGAAGTAAGATAATCTAAATTTTCGATTGAGAAAAAAAGTAATTTTGTCAAGTTTAGTTTTTTAGGTGCAGAAGGCATGGGCTGACAAAAATCCCCGGCTCAGAAACGTGATGACTGACAGAAATTGAGCAGGGAGTTAGGCCTGTGTGACAGCTTCATGCCACCACACATTCAAAGCCTGTAGAGCTTAAATTGGGTTATAAGTCTGAAAGAAGATCTTCTGCAGCTGCGGTGGAGAGGCGGTACTGAGCATGCACCTTCTCCTCTCACATTTTCTTGTTAAATTTGTTGCATGACTTTCCTTCAGACCTAATCGATATTCCACAGAGTAAACAAGTCTTTTGGGCATTCATCATCCGCTTGGCAGCACTGCAGAGTAAAGTCCCCTGGTTTTGATAGAGGGGATTAGGTGATAGAAAACAGTAATAGGTATGACCCAGGAGTGACAACCTGCGTGATGGTCAGTAGGCTTCTTTTGCTGATTCTAGAAAACTTTTTTTCTGCCAGAGGTGTGGTAAAGATAAGTTCAAAAATGATAGAAAATAAAATAAATTGAAAACTTATTTTCACCGGAAAGGACATGAAAAATATGTTGGACCTGGATTTCTTTCTGTCTTTGTGACAGACTTTTACTGTTAAGCCAGAGGGGAGATCAAACTCATCAAGTCTCGGTTGTCTTCTCTGAAATAAAAAATCCTCACTAATATTCAAGCGTGTTTCTATTTTAAATCAATGCACACAGCTAAAGATTTGCAGCTGCTGCCAGAAGGCTATTTAAATATAAATATTGGATTTTATTTTGGTAAAATTGCCTCCTGGCATGGATAAACATTGCTTTGGGGGAGGAGTACGTTTTCATACAGACTACATTCACAATTCAATTTATGGAATGGAGTCATTTGGGACCTTGGTGAAGAAATGAAACCATCTTGTGTGACGACTTTACTTTCACAAAAACTTGTGGTTATATACAAATTTAGGATTCTGATGAAAACAAAAACTTTAGACCCCCATAGAGTGCCTTGCACTGACTGATAAGGAACGGGATGTACTCATGCACAGATGTGGATGTATTTGATCATAAAAGTGTAGAAGATCTGATTTAGGAGAGCTGTTTTTGATTAAAAGAATATTAGTAATTGTTTATGTGAACTTGATTTGAACTTGTACCCCCAAAAATAACAAAAAAATCAAACCTTTACTTTAAAGGGAACATATCATGCAAAATCACTATTTTAACCTTTAAATGCCTTTTGCTTTGTATTTGGCCGGAATTCACTTGCCTTATTTGGCTGTGCTGCTCCAAAGACTGTGACGTAATAGCCAAAATAACGTAATATGCATAAGATAAATCTGAACGGATTGAAAAATTGGACCAAAATAGAAACTAAAGGTATCTTTTCAGCACCTGAAGAGACTAATTTCAACTTTTCTTCACTTTATTAGTCCCACAATGGGGAAATTCATTTTCGGTAGCCTACATCTCATCCAAGACTATACAAATAAAACACACATGTACATACAGGATTAGGCGTACTGTGAAACTGCAACCAGCTACGTAGCGCTCCATATGCAGATGACAATGGTACAAGAGGTCGGATAAGGGAGGAGGGGAGAAAGAAAATGCATCTCTGCCCTGCACCCTACAGGAGGGCACAGCTTAGGTGCCAAAACAAAGCCCACCTCAATGCATAAAAAGCACATATATCACTCACAACACAAGATAACACATGGGAGGGGGTGACCCCCCACACAGAGGAATAGGTTCGCAGCCTGATAGCGCGCCCATAGACATATATAAAAGTAGATGACACAAGCGGGATTCGACAGCGTAGCTCAACGCCGGCCATCTTACTTTAGTCAACTGACTTTCTGTCATCTATGGTAGCAGTTGGAAGGTAAGTGATCAGCTTAAATAAAAATACTCTTAACTTCATGAAATATCAACGGATTTACAAGCGGTTTGCCTTATTACAAACGTTACTATAGGTAGGCTTGATACAGGATAATTGTACATGTTTGTAAATGTACATTAATGCTTTTGCTTTCAAAAAATGACCTGACTGTGAACTATAGTTTTGTCCCACCTATTTGCATGTTATGAAGGCTGATCAGGTTGAATGAAAATACTATTAACTAGATGAAATCTTAACATATTTACAAGCGGTTTGACTTAATTGTGAACCATGTGTCCCACCTAGGCTATTGTGCGTTATCAAGGTTGAGACCACAATTGATAATTTTTTAGGGATCTACGAAACAAATAACGATTTTTACAACAACTTAATTTTTGTCTAAATGGCTGTCTTTGTGGATGTTTTGTACTTATTAGCTGACCAAGTTAAATCTAAGTGCATGCCATGCTGTCTGTGTGTTTTGACTTATGTTTATACAGTTGTGTGCGAAAGTCAGGGCACCCCTTTAAAAACAGCATATTTTATATATTTAAAAATGTATATTCATATTTACTGTCTCTCTGGTATATGGGAAAAAAAGACAATATTGTCAGGAAACATTAATGCATAGTTACATTTTATTTTATAAATTGAACAAAATTACAAAAATTAAAAACATAATTTTGGCATGTGCAAAAGTCGGGGCACCCTACAGCATCAGTACCTTCAGTACTTAGTAACACCCCCTCTGGCAGATATCACAGCTTGTGAACGCTTTTTATAGCCAACAACAAGTTTCTGGATTCTATTATTTGGGATTTTTCCCCATTCTTCCTTGCAAAAGGCTTCCAGTTCTGCAATATTCTTAGGACGTCTTGCATGCACAGCTCTTTTAAGATCTACCCACAGATTTTCGATGATGTTTAAGTCGGGAGACTGTGAAGGCCATTCCAAAACCTTCAGCTTGCGTTTCTTGAGGTAGTCCATGGTGGATTTGGAGGTATGTTTAGGATCATTATCCTGTTGTAGAAGCCATCCTCTTTTCAGCTTTAGCTTTTTTACAGATGCTGTGATATTTGCCTCCAGAATTTGCTGGTATTTAATTGAATCCATTCTTCCCTCCACCCGAGCAATGTTTCCTGTCCCACTGGCTGCAACACAACCCCAAAGCATGATGGATCCACCCCCATATTTAACAGTTGGCAAGGTGTTCTTTTCATGAAATGCTGCTCCTTTTTTTCTCCAAACATACCTTTGCTTATTGTGGCCAAAGAGTTCTATTTTAACTTCATCAGTCCACAGCACTTGTTTCCAAAAGTCATCAGGCTTCTGTAGATGTTCTGTTGCATATTTTTGACGTTGTATTTTATGATGAGGTCGTAGATAAGGTTTTTTTTCTGCAGACTCTTCCATGAAGGTCTTGTTTGTGCAAGTATCGGCGCACAGTGGAAGGGTGCACCACCACTCCTGAGTCTGCTAAATCTTCCTGGAGGTCTTTTGAAGTCAAATGTGGGTTTTAGTTTACCTTTCTGATCAGACTACGAGCTGTTCTCTCCGAGAGTGTCCTTGGTCTTCCAGATCTCTTCTTGACCTCCACAGTTCCCCTCACCTGCCATCTCTTAATTATGCCTCGCACTGTGGAAACTGCAAGCTGAAAACGCTTTGCTATCTTCTTGTAGCCCTCCCCGGCATTGTGGGCATCAATTACTTTCATTTTTTCTGTCTTACACAGCTTCTTAGAGGAACCCATGGTTGCTGAGTGTTTGTACAAGGTTTGTGGAGTCGCCGTATTTAAGAAACCCTCAAATTGGCACCAGCTGGCACTCCCTAATGACAATTGTTGACACATGCTTCAGGACCAATGAGCTGGTAGAGGTCTGAGCTTGTAAAAAGAATCTGAAACTTTGAAACTCTCAGGGTGCCCCAACTTTTGCACATGCCAAAATTATGTTTTTAATTTTTGTAATTTTGTTCAATTTATAAAATAAAATGTAACTATGCATTAATGTTTCCTGACAATATTGTCTTTTTTTCCCATATACCAGAGAGACAGTAAATATGAATATACATTTTTAAATATATAAAATATGCTGTTTTTAAAGGGGTGCCCTGACTTTCGCACACAACTGTAGTTGCTTTGAAAAGGTTCCTACCATGGCTGGAGGAGATGTCCCTCAGGGTAACTGTTGCAAAGAAACCTTTACTTGTACATTGTTCAATATCTCTGTGAATTTTTTAAATTTTTATTTCATTAACATTTTCTGAAACAATCTATCTATCTATCTATCTATCTATCTATCTATCTATCTATCTATCTATCTATCTATCTATCTATCTATCTATCTATCTATCTATCTATCTAGTTGTTGTTGATTATTTCTAAACTTTTTAAGAAAACATTCCCTAATCAATCAATAATTTCATGACAGAATAAAAAAAAAGTTCAATAATAACAAAACAAATGTCAAGAAGCAGTGAAAACACAAAACTTGCTGGGTTGGATTTTATTGCTGGTGGGCCAGTTCTGGCTGAAAGATGCGCTTTAGATGTCTGTCTTGTTTGTCTGGGTACACATTTTTTAACTGCTCTGTTTATGTGGTGTTTACCTCAAAATAACCTTGAAACATCATCTCTATACAAATCCTAGTTCACAGAACAGGGATAGATAAACGCAATATGATACGTGTGTGTGTGTGTGTGTGTGCGTGTGTGCGTATATATATATATATTTCACTGTTATGTATATAGTTATAGGCTAAGTATACTAGAAATTACTGTAATATACAAATAAATGTGTTGTATATGAATTACTAAATGTCTTGTGTGTGTGTGTAGCTACCTGATAAATTTTATATGAAAAGACCATGGTTTAAATTGTGCATTGAGTATGCAGGAACATAGACTACAGCTCCAAGCATACCAGTTTTAAAACGACCATATATTAGGTTTATGGGAAATTGACAGGATAAGGGAAGACGGTGGGAAAGTGGAGTGAAATAGCGGGAGTTTCCCGACCAAAACCGATATATTTCACAGCCACGTGTCTGGTGTTTATAACAAATCAAACCATTTAAAAATCTGTAGAAAATTGAGCAAGTTAGAGTTATTTAAATAGTACATGCACCATTGACAGCAATGTTACGAAAGGGGGCAGCTGACTGAAGTAAGATGGCTGCTGTATATCTATGTCACAGTCCATTTTTGAACAGCACAGCTAAGCCATCTAGTGTATATTTATGTCTATGAGCCCGTCGACCATTCCACTGTCCAAGGAGTGGGGGAGAGTCTTTAGGCTACCGTGAGCATGTTGAAATCCAGGAGCGCGTGCATGTCTGTAGCTGTGGCGTGAGCGTGCGTGCATGTATGTGTGCATTAATGTGAGACCATGAAACTCCTCTCAGTTCAATCCTAGAGTCTGTCACCTGTGATGTAATATACGACCTTGGAGAGCTGAATCTGGGAGCTCACAGGCTCTTGTGGGGGATGGGTGGGGTGGGATGGAGCGTCCTTTTACATACACATCCGAGGGAGTTTTTGTTTGGTCTACCAAGGCCAGGGAGTCAAATTCCAGTAGATAAGCAATTCTTTTAGAAACAGGCGAAGATCACTTTTTCTCTTGCGTTAGAGCCTGTCAGTGGTCCAAGTTCAGTCCAAATCAGGGCAGATTGTGGGTCAGATTACCTTTCAGACGGCTGAGAACTTCTCCAAGTTATTACCCACACAGCAAAACAAGTCCAATTTTGGAGTGTTGACAGCAAAGCAGCCTTCCTAGCCCGGGGAGTCAATTGCTGCCTTTAAGCTTGAAGTTTACGATACCTCAGAAAATCCACCGGAAATAATCAGCAGATATCCGGTTATCATGAATCCAATTAAATAAATATCTCCAACGTCCTCGATGGTCAAAAGTGGGAGACGCAAGATCCTTCACGATGTTCCATCGGGACAACTCGGCTCTGCCTTTTAGCCGTTCTCCAGGGGAAAAAAAGTGATTAATTCCATTAAGAGACCAGCTGACCAGAACCAGATCCAGAACCATGGTTGTTCTTTCCGGAGGAGAATGTAGATAGAGGCTCCAAATAGTTGACAAGACAAAAGAGTGCGGAAAGCAGGCAGAAGTATGGAGGGAAAGAGAAAAGCATCCATCCTCGTGAAAAGCAGGAAGAGAAAAAAGTTTCTTCATGCGAGTGGCTTTTAAATGAAATATTTTTGTTTTTAATGCTTTGGGCTTCATGTGCTTGAGTTGGGGGTGAACCACACCCTGAAGTGAACATCAATTGGCTGCTCATCATGAGCTGACGCTTCCGTTTTAGTAGAGGGCAAGGCGAGGAGGAGCGGTAAGTTTCACACAGTGTTGCCAACATAGCGACTTTGTTCCTGTATGTAGTGAGTTTTTAGACCGCTCTAGTAACGCTTCTTCAAAAAAGCAACTACCAACAAATCTAGGGACTCTTTCTGGGGTTATTGGAGACTTTTGGGTGAAGCACATATCCTTGTTACTCTCAGTGAGCAGCGGTGATGCTGTAGACTGCTCTCCGTCTCAGAGCGCTCACAGCAGGCAGCAAGTCCATGCGCAGCAGCTCCGCCCGCCCATTAAGGTCCGGAGCTCGGAGCTCCATTAAAGCCTTCACAGGCCTTGGTTAGCAAGTTAAATGGTAAAGTTATGACTGTACAACTAGGAGAAAACTGGACAAATATTGCCTGTTTGAAAGGGTTGTCTTTGCTCAATTTTATATCAATATATTACACTGTTCCACAATCCCTTCTTTAATTCGATCTCATGGTCATCATCATGCCCCAGTGGTGAGTAGAACTAGTGGGTCAGCTTCAACCCTCTTTTTTGTTGGGACCTTTCAACCTTTTACAAGGCATATACAACACATGTTGATTGCTGATTTTAAGAATGATATAAAATGAGGTTTTGAGTCAATCGTGAGCATTTTTGCAAACCAAATAACTTGAATGTAAGCTGAATCTTGGCCCAAACTGGGTGTTAAACACGACAATGATCCCAAAGACAAGAACTGTGCAAAAGAATGCCTGAAAAAGAAAAGAATTAAGGTGTTGCAATGGACCACTCAGAGTCTAGACTTTAACCAAATGAAATGCTGCAGTAGGACCTTAAGAGATCTTTGCAGAAACAAATGTGTGCAAACCTCAATTATTGAAGTTCATTAAATTGAGTAACTGGTTTGAAAAGCTGCTGAAATATATGACAAACTTAGTTTTTCACATTTAGTTTCCAATTTTGTTGATCTTTTTAGGATGCTGAGGAGGTAATACTGTCATTAAAATCAGGTATGTTGGTGCAGCAACGCTGGCTTAAGCCCAGTTTATACTTCTCCGTCTACGGAGGTGAGGAAACACGCAGTGCCATTATCCGTCGACACAACGGCTGTCCGTCATTCACGCAAGGACGCACTGAGTAGGGCCCAATTTTTTAAGTGTCCGTCAAACGCAACAGAGAGCGCATGTCTGTAATTGGTCAGCCCCAGATCATTTCACCACAATGGTGCTCTATAGTCAATGTAATTAGTAGTCAATGCAGCTTTTGGGCACTAGATGCTTTATATTGCAAGGCCAGTTTATCTAATATGGTCTTTTGGCAATTTTCAACACCAGGAGGTGTAGAGAACTACAAAACAGGGCGCTGTGTTTGTTTGTTTACATACCTTTTTAGAGTATTCAATGAGCTGAACTTCTAGTAAAAAGCTTTCATGCTCAATCAAAACTTGTTCTCTGTCGGCCATTGCTCCTCGAGTGGATGTGCGTTTACAAGCTGAAGTAAATAAACTTTCAGTGACCAGAGACATCACTGCTAAAGTAGGCAGACCAGTCACAAAAGGTCTGCACCCCCTGCTGTCCTGGCGGAGAATTGCTTTGCAACACTGACACGTCAATACGTGTGCGTGTGAGTGCAAACTTGCTGATGGATAAGTATAAACTAGGCTTTAGGCTCAAGAAAACAAATAAAGAGACTAATATAGGAGTTAATAACAGAAAAAGACTCACATGGGATTTTGTTCAGCTCGTTCATGAACTTGTTCTTCAGCTTGGAGAAAGCTTCATCCTTCTCCCCTGTCCCCGGTCCGGCCATGCTGGTAGTGTTGGAGCCAGCTGTTGAGGAGGAGGCAGTGGTGAGTGACGGGGCCGCGGCCGCCAGCGCTTCCCTTCGACTCTCATTCATTGTGGCGATGCTGGGCCACCAGGCAGAAGCTGGACAAAGAGAATAAATAGAGTTCAGACAGATGAAGTTGGATTTTTTTCAGTTTTTCAGCCTCTGTGACAGATGCATGTCAGAGGCAGGGAGTGTGCCTTGTCAGATGACTGAGCTGACCCAGCCTGTGTGAGCAGCTGTAGGCTCAGCCTGAGTAAACATCAACTGGAGTCCACACTAAACTGGCCAGCCCTCTAAAATCAAAATAAAGCTCCTCGCTCAATGTCTAAATTCAATAAGATCACAAAGTACCAATAAAATGATGATAAAGTGCAAACCATGAATCTCTGGTCTACTTTTGGCTTAATCATTATTCTTCGCTTCCACTAGTGACACTGTTATTTTGCAGCACACCACACAAAGCTTTTTGCATACACCAGGTGTATTTACTTTCTCTTGAGGTCTGGTTGCAAAGGAAACAGTGTGACACATATGTTATCCATTGCTCTTTGTGTAGAGGCGCTCATGCAGTTCCACATGCGGTCTGCTGCTTAATGTTCATTGTTAAACAGATAAATCCTCGCCAGGTTTGTCATCACCATGCTCACAATGGGATGTCCCTTCTGCATGGAGTTTCCACATCCTCTCAGTTTTGCTGCAGGGCAGCAGAACATGACTTATGACCAGTCTGCTTTTTAAGTCTTTGTCTGGGAGAGTCCTTGCTTATGCAGTATAAATACCTTCACAATGTTTTATCGATATTCAAAAGAAATGTATCGATTTTTATTTTTATTTACTTTTTTAGAATTTGAATGGAACTATTAATGATGACAGTAATTTTTGTATTAAAATTAAATGTATGACTGGTAGTTGGTGGCAGTTTTCACCTTCTTCATTCCAGTGCATCAACTAGATCTAGTGGTAAAACTGGATGTCATATGCATGAAACAGGTTGTAGTGTCTACACTGAAAAAAGAGAATCCAGCTTCAACTCCTATCGCCCACCGCAGGCGGTTTTTTCCCCATCCATTCCAAGCTCGGTCCTCTACCAGAGGCCTGGGAGCTTGAGGGTCCTGCACAGTATCTTTGCTATTCCAAGTACTGCACTCTTCTGGACTGAGATGTCTGAGGTTCTTTCAGGGATCTGCTGAAGCCATTCCTCCAGTGGGGGTCACTGCCCGAGTACTCCGATTACCGCGGGCACTACTGTCATCTACACCTTCCAAGCCTTCTCTAGCTCCTCTCTGAGCCCTTGGTATTTCTCAAGTTTCTTATGTTCCTTCTTCTTGATGTTACCATCACTTGGTATTGCCACATACGGCTTTCCTCTACTCTTTATCAACCACCACAATGTCTGGTTGGTTCGCCATTACCATTATTTATATATATATATATATATATATATATATATATATATATATATATATATATATATTGTTCCTAGAGATACAGTTGGAAGCGTTGTCCAGAAGTTAAAAGTTGAAGGAATAGAGGCGACACCACCTGGTGGCAGTAAGAACTTTAGGGTAATCTGTTGGCCCACTCCCCTCAGTTGCTGTGTCTCTATACACAACTCGGCCCTTTAAGGAATCAGCTAAAGACATCTGCATATCAGGATTGTTTCAACAGAGAGAAGCGTCACTGATCGACGCAAAAGGGTGCCCACAACAGAAATGACAAGAGATTGAGATGGAAGAAGCAGGGCTTGTTGCTGCTTTTTTGTCTGCTATGTTGTCATAAACTGCTTCGCCAGTAACTCTTCTTATTTTTACAAAGCCAGTTGTTTGGTGACATCTGCTCATTTCCCTCTGAATTAAAACCAATCAGCGTGACTTACCCACAGCTCCCACTGAGCGACTCAATCAGGCCATTCCAAATACATACCCCCATACAGGTAAGATAGATTCAATCAAGTATTGATTGCATAATTATTCTGAGAGGAAGCTTAAGATTGGGCATCGTCCAACCTTCCAACAGGACAGTGAGCGTAAGCATATCTCATCAAACAAAGCTTGATTTCAGGAGTAGTCTTCAGAAGTAGTCTTGGAAGATACTAGAGTAGACATCAAAAGCCTAGTTTCCACTGAGCAGAATTTTGCGGCTCAGTGCAGTCTGCTTTTTTGTCTGCTTCCATTGTAAAAGCGGCCTATACAACAGGCCCGTACCATACCATTAATGCCCCTCCTTCAGTTGTAGGTCCATAGGACAATGGTCCAGTACGGTTAGGGCGGAGCTACTGCCATCATACAACACAGTTTTTTGATTGGGGGAATGAAAAACATCACTGCTTGTGACAAGCACCAAACATAAAGACCAGTGCTGTTGTTTCATCTCATCTTACTGTACACGAAATATGTTTCTCTTCGCCGCACGGAGCCCACTCATAAACAGTGCAGCAAGAACTAAAAACCAACCATGAGCTGCTGTCTTGACTGATTTGTTATGTTTTGTTGCCTCGCTGCAATAGTATGATGGCACGGTACAACCCCGTTTACCCATTGAGAGTCCAACTGGCGGTGGAAACGCTTTCCTGAATACGCCTGACCATAAAATAGTAGACCGGACCATACCGTTCCGCTCAGTGGAAACAGGCTAAAGTTACCTGACCTTTGTTGTAAGTCTCTGGTAGGATCTGAGAAGGCAGCCGCCATGAGGAGGGGACTCGTATTTCTCAGGTACACTGCCTTGAGCTTGTGTCTGGCTGTTAAATACATTTGCAGGTCATAACAGCAGATGGATGCTATATTAAGTACTAAAGTTGATTGTCATAAAGAGGTTCAAACTACAGTATTTAAGTGGCATATTGTGTTTATATCAGAGAAACCACATGTCAGTCTTAAAATCTGTGCTTTTTAAATTGTTACAAACACTTGCTAATTAGTATATTTTACCAATGAAGCTATTTTGCTGTGGGGTTGAATACCTTTAAGTTCAGCTGTAGGTCTTTTACTCCAACAATGTAATTCCCAAAGTGGTTTTACTAAAAACTGGCTAGTCAGTGGTCCAGCATGAATCTGTTGTTAACATAGGGGTTGACCGAGGACTGACACATGTCTACTTTTTAATCAGAACTGGACAAAAGGAGAGTGACCAGCTATAGGGAAATTAATGGTGAATTAAATGTATGCATGTTACAATGCATGCCTTTACTTTAAAGATTAGATGTTTAAACATGTTTAAGTGAAATTTAACAGCAACGTGCATCAGTTCTGCAGCAGATAGGAACTATTTGTGTGCCGTTGGTGTGCAGGTTGCAATTTGCTCTGTCACCATAGCAATTCAAGAGGATAATGGCATGCTAAAGAAAACCAGTACACAGTGAAGATTGATGGTCAAATTTTCCTTCCTTCCCACAGTTGGTGCTCACTAAACTCATATTTCTCTGTTTATTTCATTGTTAAATATGAAGGCATTACACAGGCTGTGACTCTAAGATTCGCTGAAGGTTTCTCTGTAAAGTAATCTGAAGGTCTAAGTGTAACCTCGAAAATTGACACAAATTATATTTATTTTTGAATTTCAGAGAGCAGAGAACAAGATGCCAGCATAATAAATCCCAACAGAGAACATGACATAAATAAATGGCTCAGAGTTGATGTTGAAAGTTTCATTCACTGAATAAAATTAGGTTTAAAAAGAGCAGCAAATCAATTTGGACAAAAAGACCGGAGAGATGACACCACTGGTTTTATTTCCTACCCTTTCCTAATTACACTGCTGGGACTTTCAGCTCAAAATAAATGTTTATTCTGTATATAAAGGGATGCTTAAATTATCTTAAGTTAATTTTAACCAAACTGTCACTGGTTGAGCATAATATGCATTAACATTTTAAAATAAATCTTTAATATTTGAGGATTCATATTTTCAATCACTTTTTCTCTTTAAAAAGGCAGAAAAAGACTAGAATAACCAATTTATGCATCCGTAAAAGTTTAAACACTTTTAAACTCCGTCATATTTTTAAAGGATTAGTATTATTACACACATGATAGTTATGAGTTCTATCTAATTCCTGTTTTCATAAAAAAAATAATTTTGCTCATCAGTGTCTCAGCTAATTAGTAAAATATAGCTGTTAGCAGACCCTGGATGTCAATAAATTAGAAAAAAAGTATTACTGTTCTAAATAGATGTGGACTTACAACCAGCAAAGTTCTTGGTGGAAAAAAATAATGTTTGTCTGAATTAGCTAATGTTCCAGCATAAACCATGCCTGTTATGGAAGCAAGATGTCAAACTGACCCAGTATTGACCCAAATACATTTTAAGCTAGAAAGATTGTCAGGAAGACATCCTGACTGAAAGAAAACCAATTTTTGACAGAAGATTTACTTTTATGTAGGGGTTTTTGGTTGTTTTGTTCATTTAAAAAACCTGTGTAGACCTTACATAAATATTATGTATCCCAAGAAAATAATTCCAATATTTTTTCTCATTTTTGTGGTTTGCTTAGATATGTAGCCTACAGTATTTCACATATCAATTAGCATAGATATACCCAAAAGTGGACTCAAAGGACTGGTTTGAACAAATATTTAGTAGGCTATTATTATTCAAGTGCCACTCATCAATTCTGTGGATACATTTTTTTATTTGGCCAGTTAAAGTCTCTTTCACTACCTTTGATGGTAAGAGATAATACAGATTTTACTGGCCAAAATACTAAAGCTCAATGAGAGAGTGAACACATTATGATGATGTAAAAGAAAAGGAAGACCTAGAGAATGAGGGTTAACACCAGGTGACTTTGAACCCATCCAAACACTAAGTACATGCATCGAGCAAATCAATGCATGGATGTGTCATAACTTCCGCCAATTGAACAGAAACAAAACAGAAGTAATTACTTTTGGACCTAAAGAGGAAAGATCAATAGTCAGCACACAGCTCCAGTTAATACAGCTAAAAACTACTGATCAGGTGTAGTTATGGACTCAGGTCTGAAACTTCAGGGTCACATAAATGCAATAACAAAGTCAGCCTTCTATCACCTAAAGAACATTTCTAGAATTAAAGGACTAATGTTGCAACAGGACCTCAAAAAAATCCTCCATGCGTTTATCTTTAGTCGGATTGATTACTGCAACAGCATCTTCACAGGTCTCCCTAAAAAGTCAATTAGACAGCTGCAGCTGATCCAGAACGCTGCTGCTCGTGTCCTCACTAGAACCAAGAAAGTAGAGCACATCATCCCAGTTCTAAAGTCCTTACACTGGCTCCCTGAACCTCAGAGAATAGACTTAAAAATACTTCAATTAGTTTATAAATCATTGAATGGTTTAGCACCAAAATATGTTGAAGACCTGCTGTTACTATACCAACTCCCCAGACCACTCAGGTCCTCTAATTTTAGTCTACTCAACATCCCTAGAATCAGAACCAAACATGGAGAAGCAGCTTTCAGTTTCTATGCTCCTCTAATCTCGAACAAACTTCCAGAAAACTCCAAAGCTGCTGTAACACTGAGTTCTTCTAAATCACAACTAAAATTGTATCTGTTTAGAGTTGCCTTTCAGTAATGCTTTGTTGTATCATGTTTTGTGTATTCTTCTTGTTTTACTGCTGTTTTTACGTCATATACTTTGTAATGCTTTGATGTATCTGTGTGTGCTTCATGCTTAAAATTACCTATTTTAACAGTTCAAACACCAAATATAACACAATGGAAACCATCTTGGCACTATTGCAGAAGCTAACATCTACAGTCTTCCTAAATTTGGCTCTTGGGGATACATACAATCAGCACCATCATTACATCCTGACAAAGACATGGAGAAAAGCGAGTTGATAAAAATGTGTTCATGTGAATGGGAGTGGTGTGGTGCAACGGATATACAGTAAATGTTGGTGTCGGTTTGATCTCAAAATGAAAACTTATTTTCTGAAAGGATTTCTCTGTGTTTTGAATTAAAAGCAAACTAGCTGCTGAACAGCTATAACCATGAAAAACTCTCTGAAGAGATATCCAAATGACCTTCATGGAGAGCTGCTGTTTGATCTCTCCACAAACACACAGAATCAAAGCAGAATAATGAGTAATAAGTGTGATTATTGAAAACGCTTGTATATTCAGAGAACAAAGAATCAGAGTCCGCTACATGCAAAAAGGCTACCTCTCACAGGTCAACGCATGCATCTCAGGTTATTGGTGTTTATAAATTGATCTGAGTGTATACTCGTTTGTCTCATATACAATATGTGTCTTAGTCCTATGAGCTGACTGGGTTGTAGCCGAAATAGACATAAAAAGTGAACACTGCATTGGCTTCACCAGTGAGTCAAATCAGGTTAATTCTATTCATAATAAATACAAAATCTCACCACAAATAATAGCAATCTTTCACGTATAAATGAATGAAGCCTGCAAATTAAAATTGGGAAATGATATCAAAGCACTGCCTTTTTTTGTTCTAATTATTCACTTTAACTATTCTGTTTGCTAGCTATAAATTACATTACTTGAGGGATCCTATTAATCATAACTACTACTACATCTACTAACAATAAAATTTAAGATATTTCATAAGGAGTAGATCTTGCTTGGCATTAGCCTACCTTCAACTGATTCTATTCATTTATTTCTTTATATCTTCATTTACTATCAAATATCCAAGAGTCTTCTATTGGAAAGTCTAACCTTGGGAAAGAACCCTTTTCCAAAGGTTTTTACTCACACTTCTATAAAAATGGCAATTAATATCCTCAATTTAAGGCTGTTTATGGCACACCGTCGTTGACTGCTGGGATTTTCTCCATCCCCTTACCATCCTAAACATAATTAAGCAGGTATAAAAAAATGAGGAACAGATGGATTGGCAAGCACAATATATATTGATGAGCAAAAGTTGAGAAACGTAAAAATATTTTTGTGCCTTAGATGCAACTACGGTCATTTGCCTTCCCACTCAAAGGAAGTACAAGATACTCTGGTGGCAGCATCACAACCATTGCAGCTCTTTCACAACTCTGAGAAAGTTTCATATCCCTGCACTCTCCAGCTGTGATGTTAACACTAAACTAACACTTCGTTCACAGCATTCTAATCATCATCAACAGTTACTTTTTAACACATGGGATTTGAAAATTTATTAAAAAAAACAAAGCTGCAAATAAAACAGCCTGTAATCAAAGAAGTACTTCAGGTTTGGAAATGAGCTTTAAGAAACCAGTGGTTTACCTTGCACTTTTAATCTTTTCTCATGGTCGCATCAACACCTACGCTCGTCCCTGTTAGCTCAGCCTCCCTTTGAAATGCTGCAAGGTTAGTGTGGGGGCCGATCTATTGAGAGGCCCATTCAGCAGTGACAGAGATACTTCAACATGGGGCGAGGACTTTAAGGGAGCACAATGATGCTCTGCAGAGTGCATGTGGGAGGCTTCTAATGTGGAAAATGAATTGATCATTCCCTCTGTGTGAGTGTAAGCATGACGTACTATTTCTAAATAAGTTCTTTATTGAATTATTTCTGCATAATGCAAAGAAGAAGAAGTCCAAACAGTTGGTGTGAATATTTATGTAAATTAGTAGTCTATTCCAGTGAATTAGGATCATTCAGATATACAGAATGAAGCATCTACATTAAAGGATATTACAAGCTTTGATATCAGGTCATTTAAAATAGATGCTTCCCTTTAAAAAAAAATCAACTAAATAGAAGTGTGGTGCATGGAAGACCACCCATTGTGTATGTTGTCCTTCTCGCTGTAGACCTCATATTACTGACAAAAATTGAAACAATAATTCAGCTCACATTTTTGCCTTAATGACTACTTGTCCAGTCAAGCATAAGATGACAACTTCCATATTATCTTCATTGTCTGCATTGGCAGACAGCAGGCAGTCCACTTGAAACCCAGTGTCATTTACTGCTGGAGTGGATTGAGGCTTATTTATCTTCATGGAACACCAACGAGTGTTGACCTTTTTCCCTCTCGTAGGGTTGCCATCACAGGATAATCATGCTGTATGTGTGATGCAACTCAATATTTACCCTGTCACTATTACATCCCCGCCGCTTTAAATAATGTTTTCCTTCTCTTTTTAAAGGCTTTTCCCTATCCGTTTTGGTCGTGTTTTCAACTGTGATCACTCATAGAAAGTGATTCAAGACGAAATTAAAAAAATTCAAGTGTGGAGTATTTATTTAGCCCCCTTTGCACTAATACACTTAAATAAAATCAGTCACCTTTGTGTGATTTATCCTATGTATACCTGCAGCTGTTCTGTGAAAGCTTCAGTGGTACATTAGAGCGCATTTGTAAATAAATTGCATCATGAAGAGAAAAGATCAAGTTGAAGAGAAATTTAAGGCAGAGTTAGGTTATAAAACATTATTCTAAACTTTAAACATTTTACAGAGCACTGTTTAATCCATCATCTAAGCTGACATACTGGGAGCTTTAATCAGACAAGCAGCAGGAAAAGAAATATCAGAAGCAGCCAAGGAGTCCATGGTAACTCCGGAGGAGCTGCAGAGATACACAGCTCAAGGAGGAGAAAGTCGTAAGAAGTCCCATTTGCAGTTTGCCAAAAGCCCTGCAAAGAGCACAACATAGAGTAGGGCAAAAAGTATTTTGTAGCCACCGATTGTGTAGGTTGTCTCACCCAAAAAGTGGAGAAAGGTCTGTAATTTTCATCATTGGTACAGTTCAACTGTGAGAGACTGAATCTAAAAAAACATTTCCTGTAGGTCTTCACCAGGTTTGCACACACTGTAGCTGGTATTTTGGATCATTCTTCCATGCAGATTTTCTCTTGAACTGGGATGTTTTGGAGCTGTAGCTGGGTAACATGGACTTTTAACTACCTCCACAGATTCTCTGTTGGATTAAGGTCTGGAGCCTGGCTAGCTCACTCCAGAACCTTGAAATGCTTTTTCCGTAGCACTCCTCCGTTGCCCGGGCGATGTGTTGGCGGTGTGTGCATAGTGTTTCCACCCCCAAGCTTTACAGTGGGTATGGTGTTCTTGGGATGACAGCATTCTTCCCCCTCCAAACACTGTGAGTGGCGTTTATACCAAACAGTTCTATTTTAGTCTCATCTGACCCACATGGCATTGTCCCAATTCTCCTCTGGATCACTCAGATGGTCTCTAGCAAACTTTAGACGAGTCTGGACATGAACTGGCTTAGGCAGGGGAACCTGTCAAGCTCATCAGGATTTTAATCCATGACGACATAATGAGTTATTAATAGCAACCTTTGTTACTGTGATCCCAGCTCTTTTAAGGTCATTGACCAGCCCTCCTCCCCCGTTAGTTCTGGGCTGTTTTCTCAACTATCTCAAGATTATGTATACCACATAAGAAGACATCTTGCATGGAGCCCCAGGTCGAGGGAGATTGTCAGTGATCTTATATTTATTCAATTTTCTAATAATTGCTCCAACACCTGATCTCTTCTCATCAAGCTGCTTGCTTATTGTAGATTGGCTCATCCCAGTCGTGTGCAGGTGTACAATCTTGTACCTAGTGTCCTTCGACAGCTCTCTGGTCTTGGCCATGGTGAAGGCTGGAGTTTGACTGTTAAATAATAAAAGTGTGCACAGGTGTCTTGTATAAAGATAACGAATTCAAACAGGTGCCATTAATACAGGTAACTAGTGGAGGATAGAAGATCTGTGAGGGCAAGAATTCTTGCTTTAAAAACCATACAATGTGATTTCCTGTATTTTTTTTTTTACATTCTGTCTCTCACAGTTGAAATGTACCTATGATGACCTATGTCATATTTTTAAGGGGGACAACTTGCACAATCGGCAGCTGCCAAATACTTTTTTGCCCCACTGTACATGTGGGAGAAGGTGGACCTACAAACAAAATGCTTAGTATGATGAAAACTAACCACACATTACCCTGAACACATCATCTCCAAGATTAAAGATGGTGGTCAGGGGTGGACTGGCCATCTGGCATACCGGGCATCATCCCGGTGGGCCATTGACCCAATGTGGGCCAGTCCGCTGCTTTTTTGTTAGTTTTTTTTTTCTCCTCTCTCTAAATTCCCTCCAATTGGGCCGGCCAATTGGCTACAGAGTGCTAGCAGTTTGTTGCCAGAATCGACACATATTATTGGTCTATGTTTGTCATCGTCAAACAATCATGGGCTGACAGCCTATGAGAGCCATGACAGTGCTGTCAATCACAACACAAACCAGGGTGGGCGGGACCTCATGACATGGGCCGGAATAGTGGGACGGGGATACAGTCAACGGACGCGATGCTGCTGAGCTGAAAATGGAGAAGGGTAAGAAACGCCCCGGTGGCGCTGAAAAAGCACGGCTCAAAAAGCTGAAATCTCTGGAGGTGGAAGCTGCTAAATGTTTAAGGTTGACAGACCTATGTGGTGCTGGGGTCGCCCCCCCAGCAGCAGGTGCTGCTGCGCGAGGAGCAAGTGGAGACATCCATGGTAAGTAACGTTAGCGTGGGGTTGGCTCGGCTACATTTTGAGACATGCCCAAAATAAAGTATAAAACAGTTTTACACTGACTGCGATGTGACCTGAATAACTGAATACTTGTGACAACATATTAACCCCGACTTCAAGGGCTGACTGTTGGTAGTCGCGGTTGATTTTGTTAAATATACCAAATTGTGATACTTTCGATTATTATTGTTCAGATGATTTAGCTAAGCTAGCTAACAGCTACTATCGGCAGCAGTCTCTGGTTGCCATAGCAACAGTAAACATTAAGGGGATACTCTACAGGTGAATAAGGAAAAAAGTTAGCTTCAAGATACCTTCATGAAACTTGACAAACATAATCCTAGTATTAAAACAAACATCTTTTGTATTAGAATTTTTGATATAAATTTTGTTTAGATATGCAAATTAGGTGTAATCTGATAAAAAATTTGCTAATTTGCATATATTTGTAAATGTATCATCTCAAAATTGGTGAGAGACAGATTGAATTTTTCTTAAATTTTCTAATCAAAAATGTTATCAAAAACTTAACTCCAAAATAGCACATATAAATGTTTTAGAACGATGTATTGACAAATCGCTCTGTAATTTTCTTTCAGCTCATATCATAGAACAATGGTGGAAAGTTTGGTGTATATAGGTATAACTGATTTCAAGATTATTAGTTTTGAATGTTGGAAAAAACTAATTTTGAGAAAAACGCAATTAAAGATTTGCATGAGATAATTCAATGCAATGTGAAGTACAAATGACCCTCGAATCCCTCGTTTCGTGTTTGTTTTTGGTCATTAATTTAAACAGGCATAACATTTTTGGACATTTTTCTTTTTACTTTTTTTTGGGGGGGGGGGGCCTTTTTGTTTAGACTGCTTCGCGTTAACAGGCAACCAGAAACAGTGAGATGGAAAATAGAATGCCAAATCTGCTGTCTAACCCGCACTAAAATGATAAAAATAGTCGATTTTACAGGTGTTTCAGAGTTGTAGTTGTTTTTATTCTGGAAGCCAACATGTTAAGGATGTTAAATATCCACAAATCTCAAAATTGACCAGGTCACGAAAAATCCATGTTTTTGCCAGTAGTGTCTTGCCTTAACATGAACTAATGTGGCAAGTCACATGTGCTTTATTTGTTGACTGCTATCAAGGAATATGACTCTCATTTGTACTGTAGTATGCATGAGAGGAGATGATGCGAGATTTGTGGAATTTTATGTAGTGTCGGCTGATAATGTAGTGGGCTGGTCTGGACAGAAAATGCCAGGGCTGAATTTTTGTCCCAGTCCACCCCTGATGGTGGTGGCAGTATCCTGCTGTGGGAACAGAAAAATGAGTCAGGCCTGATCCAATAAAGAATCTGTGAAAAAACTTGAACATTTATGTTCAAAGATCTTTGTCCAATCTGACTGAGTTTGAGCTGTTTTGCAAAGAAGAAAAGGCTAAAACTCTCTAAATGTGCAAACCTGTTAGAAACTAAAATTCAAACTGGAGTGAACATTACAAGTTGAGAATGTTAATCCATGGATTCTTATCCATCTTCTTAATGATCATGCAGTGTTTTTTGTTGGTTTCCAACATATAATCCCAGGTATGTGGTTGTAATGGAAGAAAAATTCAAAAAGTTTTAAAAAACAAGAGCATCAGCTGATCTATCCTAATCTCGACACTTGCTGTCATTCCGGTTTTGATTCACTGCAGGATGTGACACACTGCTGCTTCCAGCTTCCTTTTTTTCTGCTCCAACCATCTCTTTGGAGGCGTGCCGCTCAGGTGTAAAACCCCAACCCAATTAAAGGGCCGCCAGATGGCCCAGCAGGTCCCCTAACACAGCAGTAAAGCTGGCACACAGCTCTCTCTCATCACCTCTCTTTTTCCTTCACAAACTGGGTCAGCTAGCTTGCTCTCCTCCTCCTCTCCCTCTATCATTCGTTCCATCTCCTTCATCATCCTTTCATGTTTATTTTTCTCACCCAGCTCTCTGGTTTCCTGCTCCAACAGATTCCCATCTCGTCAGCGTGAATCAGAATGCTGTTAACATCATTTTGATAATGGAGCACATAATAGAATAAATCAAGAACAAATTATGTGATTAAAACAATTTTTTTAGCTCACATTTTGAGCATGCATTGGTGCCATGTAGAATTCTCTTCTTTCTCATTGGGTTTGGAAACTGTTCCCAGTGATATTGATGTTCTATCTCATGCTTTTGGAGAACAACAAAACAGCTCATAATTTATTTTATTTTTTGGTTAAAACATGATCAGAACTGTACGGTTTATGAACAAAGACAGTGTTTTGTTAAATTTCAGAGATATTCATCTAATTTCAGCTACTAAATCAAACGGGTGAAAAATGATCAGCTAAATTTCACTCAAACAGCTAATTTTCTTGATTTGAGAGGTAACGGTATGCATTTCAGGTGAATACTTTTAGCTAAAGCTTGAAAATGAATACAGAATTAGATTTTAAAGTAATTTCATTGGATTACAGACATTAATGTCCTCCAGTCTATAATTATTGCACAGTTTAAACCACAAAAAGTGCTCACTGAACTAGTTTCAGAAGTTTATTATAATGGCATCTGCGTTAAGAGGGTATAAACCAAAAACAAGTTCTACCAATCAGTTTATGAGATTAATAAAGACATTAAGGAGCAATTGGGCACAATTAGCTCCAAAATTCTGTCACTTATTAACATTAAATAATCGCTCTGGGGGCTGAGATGCAATTGAATGTTTATTTTCTGCCTGGTGAACCAGACCCAGCGAGGACCCAATTTGAATCTGTTAGTCCACCAGATGTTAATTTAAAATATTCTGTTTTTTCACATAGTTCATGATCCCATGCACTTTAACATGATTCCCAGACCCTCCCCACTGTATCTAGCAGTAGCCTAGGCAAGAATGGCTCTTTACACACATTCATCGCATATTCCATGTCAGACCTAAGTCCACCCGGAGAATTTTTTAAAAGCTCAATTATAGACAAACTTGACTAAAGCACATTGTTCCAGGTAGTGTTTTCATCATGTTTAGGTTTGTAATGGTAGGAAAGGCCTTGCTTCTTGCATCTTTCATCCTGAAACACTTTTTCCTGCTGTTGTCTCACCATTGAGTTCCTACCCAGCCTTTTTAGTCATACTTTTAATAACTCAAACTTCTGCTCTGCCTATACATTTTGATAGGTTTTTGTAGGGAGCCATTTTCTTGTGGCCATCTCCTGACTTATTGAAATCCACACACTTCTGCTTCAGTTCAACAGCATGTTTTCCATCTCCCTTCCCTTTTGAGGATTTCCAAGGAGAAATGGACATTTGTGTTACATTATATGTATACCAAAGGGACTACTTATTTACTAATTTCAGGTTTCTAGAGAGACTAAGTAACCTAAAAAGTGTAGAAGATTCTAATTAGATACATTTATTTTGTGGGAAATGTCAGGGGCTCCAACAAGTTTGCTAAACACAATTTCTTAACTACCATACTTTCATACCATGCACATACATATCAAACTCTTCAGCTACATCTTCTCTCATTAAAAATGTAGAGCTATGAAAGATCTGAGGTACAGTTTTTGAGATATTTTTGTTTATTTGTGAAAACTCACAATATATCCTGTGCTTTCCGGATTTCTGAGCCAACCTTGAACATTTAGGTATACATTTGTTAGCGTTATCAGTTTAAATCGGTATCGGGAATAAATATTTAGTTTATATCGGTATAAAAGCAGAAATTGAACACCTCTACTTGAAACTTATTCCCCACTAAATAACTCAATTTAAAAAGCAGATTTTTCAAAAAAAGTTTGTTAGAATATTACTGCAATGAAAGATTAATTAATTATGAAACTTTTTACCATCGTTATTGAGGGTCCTAATAATCATGACTTATCCCTCTTAAAGAGACGATATGTAAATATTTATGTGGTGCATTAACATGCATGAATACCACCAATGAAGCACCTCTGTCAGATACAGTAGCTGTAAACAAAATGAGTGTCTTTAATTTGAATCCTGAATCATTAACTGAAATTTCTTTCTGAACAATTAAGTTCTAATGAAGTCATATTATGTGCTTTCCAAAGTGTAAGTGTGACAGTGTTGATTATTTAACAGTTAACAGTTGCTTGGAGGTTTTAAACCAGACTTGATTACACTTCAAAAGTGTGGGAGCTCCTGTGGTTTCAACATAATCCTCTGACAGACACTCAGACGGTGCTTTGCAGATTTGGATAAACTAATGATCACTGCAAGGACACTTGCTTTGATCCAAAGGGAGTACTAACATAGTAATGACAATGAATGACAAATTAAAAAAATATTAAGCAAATTAGACCTCATGTTGCATGCATAATACAATGCTGCATCATCAAACAGTTACCAGCAGAATGCTGAACTGGGTCATTAATATGATTTTTCCCCCTATTTATTTATTTATGCTGTTATTTTGTAATCAACTCTAGTTTTAAAGTTTATATCTCGTCTTCAAAAACATTGATTCAATGTCTGAAATATCTGGATAAGTATTCTGAAAGAAGGATTTTGACAAACAGTGGGCGGGAGGGATGTATAGATGGACCTTTTGTACAATGGAACATAATATAAAGTATGAAAAACAAATATTTGCCAATACTTATTTATTCCTGGAAAAATACTTGAATAAATATCCATCTTAAGGAAATGATTCTAAAAGTTCTGCACACCTTTTCCTTGGAAGTCCAACTTTCATCAGAATAGTTTTCCTAAAGCCACTTCTTAAAAGTCACTTCTTGTTAAAGTGCTAACCATCATCTCCGTCTGAGGTCATGAGCTACCTTTCAATTAGGCCTCTTTGAATATTTTCAACATCTTACTTTCCCTCTGTGACCTTATATACCTTCTGATGTCAATGGATCAATTTCCCCATAGAATGTTTGTTTAAATTGGCCCAGGAGTAAAATGAGAAATTTGTCCGGACTTCATACTTCTTTTATGTCAGAATTATGGAGATTTTAGTACGGTGCATTTAACTACCTTAAAAGCATTTATAGATGATACAGCAGTTTTCTCCAGATTGGTTATTTATTGCAACTTTAGGTGAGGTAATGGTTACTAAAAAGATACATTTTCTAATTCTATATTTCTTAATAGCTACATCCATCCATTATCTATACCACCTATCATCTGCAGGGTTGCAGGGGAGCTGGTGCCTATCTCCAGCAATCATCGGGTGAGAGACCCTGGACAGGTCACCAGTCCATCACAGGGAAACACAGAGACATACAGGACAAACAACCATGCACAAACACACTCATACACAAGGGGAATTTAGAAAGTCCAGTTATCGCAACAGTCATGTTTTTGGACTGTGGGAGGAAGTCACGCATGCACAAGGAGAACATACAAACTTCACGCAGAAAGACCCTAGGCCAGGATTCAAACCTGTGACCTTCTTGCTGCAAGGCAACAGTAATACCAACTGTGTCACTGTGCACCCCACATCTTTTATTTCTTAATAGATGTGACTTTTAAATATTTTTCATGAAATTCAAATTTACTGTACTAAAAAGACAAATCATCTGAGAAAATGTTTTACTCCTAAAGCACAACTCCATACCCTGGATGAACTCTTGCCTCTATTTTTCTACCTTCAGAAAATAACAAAAACCATCAACTGTAGAACAATTGAGATGTCAGTGCCGCTTCGCCTCAACAAGAAAACATCAATTTTATGGAGTGGCTACAACACATGTCAATATGAAAGCAATTCAGCTGATAAACTACCATGGACTTCAAGGAGAAGAACCCAAAGAACACCTCTGCACTGTTGTTTGAACCTCTCAATCCCAGCAACCCTTCGTAACTTTAGGAAAATAAAAAAGATGGTGAAGCGGACTCAAGTCAAGTGTCCATCAAAATCTGCCTACCGCGCATTTGTTTAAAGACCTCAAGACAGAGTACTCTCACATGCATGCACAGAAGAGGAGAATCCTTTCTACATAATGTGTGACATGAATGATTGTAAGATGAGCTGCTTGCAGCGAGCAAAGATAAGAGGAGGTTGAGAAGCCCCTAGGCCACATCTCCTTGTCCAGTGAAGCCTCTTAACTCACCCGAAGCCAATCTCAGGGTGTAATAGAACTGCAAAATGTTATTAACCCTGCTTTCCAGCAAGGCCAGAACAGCTCTATTAAGTCAAATCACAAAGATTCCTCCATTTTCAATTACTGTTTCCGAACGCTGAGGAAAGTCCCAAAAATCCAGCTTGTAGTCTGCCAGAGAGAACGACTCCAGAGTCCCGAATCTGAACAGCTCTTATCAGCTCCTCTTGTTCTTCTCACTGTGGAGGTCTGACACTCCACCTGAGTTGTTGCAGCTTGCGTTTAGTCTATTTATGACAAACATCACAACAAGGAACACGTCGGCAAAAACAGAGCCTGTCAGTATAAAGGCAACTAAAGAGGCACAACACATGAAACTGAAACATATCAAACATTTGGATCCTGACCTCAAGAACTTGAAAGATTGAAATCTAAACTTTCACATTTAGAAAGTTGGTAGACAAGATATTCTTTCATCACAGCCCTAACATGAAGGATTAACTGCAATACAGTTCAGTAGTGGTGCTAATCTGGCTTCAATGTTAATGGTGGACCTCTTGGATGTAATTTCTGGTTTGTTCCTGAATATTATAACATACTCTATCATTTTCTTTTCAATAAATGGAGGATTGAAAGTCTAATAATAATAACACAGAACACATGTCTGAGTGTATTTAGGCTTCTGCCGTTTACTTGGAAGTATTTTATCAGTAGAAAGTGATTTGGTATTGATCATACCAACTTCTTGGGTTTCCTCTGGTTTAGTACGTCTTAGATCCCAGATTAACTTGATCAAACACTCAGCTGTTGTTTTTATCAGACTGACAGAACTATATTCAAAACCCACCTCCTGCCTTTGATGCCTCTCACCTTTTGTTGCGTGCATTGAGGCGGGTTAAAGCACAGAGGTGGGTGAGGGCCAGAGCAAATACAGCAGTGCCTGGGGAGTTGTGTCTGCTAGAATCAGAATGATGTAGGAGGCAAAGCCAGGGGCCATGGTGGAAACACTGGTAGGTGAGTCATACAGATGAAAAGAGGCCGTTTGTGCAGCCAGTATGTACATTCAAGGTCACCCTGCAGGGAAAAACTGCCTGGCAACCACTGAGTGCGTGACAGAGTAGTAGAGACAGCAATTTATCGTCAACGCTTTAATGTTAAAAAGGTAAACTGAACCTGGAAGCCGGGAAGACTCCAGAAAGATAGAAAGTAAGCAGTACATCAAATCCTGTAAGCTATGACTGCTGGCTTTAGGGAATAAAAGAGCCTGAACAAAGACATGCGTTCTTAGACATCTAAGATCTTTTGAAGAAAGATTATTTTTTCCTTTCACCTTTTTATCTTGATGTCTTTATAATAGTTTAAAAAAATAAGTTCTCACTTCTGATTTATTGACACAGCTGTTACGTAATGTTTTAAAAAACGTTACGGTATTGTAGTAGCTTAATCTTGCAATAAAAACTAAGGTAAATCCAACTTAAAATTTGAGCACAATTATTTAGTGCGGAATAAAAATATAATTTAAAGAAAGTTTTCAATAAAAAAGTCTGTTTTTGATTATTACTTGATGATTACTTTCTATTTCTTGATGTATACAAATAACAGGGCACAGAGTCTCATTAAATACACTCAGACATCACGCCACTTTTTAAAGTAAGAAAGAAAACCAAGCATATCATTCAAATAAGACGTCTGTTAATGTTCATAAATCAGGAAATAGCAACAGGAAAGTAGCTGCTTGCCTAATCTTATCCATATTTACAATCAGGCTACTGACTAGGAAGGTTTAAACAACCAGAAGTGTGACAAACAAGGCTGGATGAGAACCAAAAATTTAAACTAATGTGCACAGCAAGGATGATGTTTAAGGAGGTAAAAACTACCCGCAGAGCACAATGTCAGAGAACTGCAGAATAAAGTAGCATGTTGTAACATGTTTAGTAATACTATTAGATGCTGTGTACATGTCAATTTGGTTGGGAAACATGCCAGGAAAAAAATACACTTAAATTGGGTCTGGCACAAAACAAAGGATTGGTAGACATTAGCATAGATTTTCCTGGTATGAGTATAATATAAACTAATAATCCTGTATTGTCCCACAAATGGGAAATTCAGCTGTAACAGCAGCAAAGTGACAGATCATAGATAGCGTTTTAGATTTATACAAGTATAAAAAGTATAAAAACAGAATTAAGAATAATAATGTACATTAAAGCTGCAGTCTGGAGAATCTCCTCTGTACTGTGTGAGTCCGGAGTTAGCGCGGTTAGCCACGACTCTGTTAAGCAGATCAGGCTGCTCTCTCTGTAGCTCCTTTGATGGCGGGTTAGAGCCGCCAGCTCATCCACTTTGTTAAGGAGCTATCTCCCATTTCCCATAATAACACATGGGATGAGGGGACTGTACCTCCTTTTCCCTGCAGCGACACCTGATCCCGACACGAGTTGGCTCACTCGTGGGAGGCAGCACAGAGAAGCTACCAAGAGCTAGCAGCTGATCCCTGTTGAAAAAAAATGGCAGATCAGGTGCTCACAGGTTTCCCAGACACAAACGGCATGAAAAGTATAAAAAACACGACTGTCCACAAAATGGTCGACTCCATTGTGGGAACAGCAATCCACAATAAAAAAACATAACAAAACACACAAAATGTTGAAGAACATATATTTAAAGAGAAAAGAACTCCGGATCGAGTGTGAACTGCTGAAAACAGGCTGCCTGCTCAGGCGGCACCAGAAGTAGGTGGTGGAGAATCTGTGAAACTGTAGAACTGTTTCTTTTCCTAAAGCCCTGGAAACCTTGTTGGAGTGTAAGGCTTCATGAACTCATTGAAATACCAGGACATTTTAAATATAAATATGGTGGCTTATTCAGAGAACCAAAGATGGTTTGTCATCGGCTCTTTCAACTGGATAATGATACAAGACATACAGCTAAATCAACACAGAATCTTGTGTAAAACTCGTGAGGATCATAACAGAATAGTCAGGATGATCTAGAATCTAGACAGACTGTTAAAAAAATAATGATCAAAGATCTGCTCTCTATCTTTGTATGCTTAAAACGTTCTGAAATGTTATTGGAGAAAACTAAGTGCTGCCCTAATGGCAAACAGGACTGTAAAACACACTTACAGCAGGGGTGTCAATAATGGTAGAGGGTGCTATATTAATGCTGGAATATTAAAGTAATGTAATTAATTAATGACTTTCCTGTCAGTCTGACCTACTGTGAAGCTCTGCTAGTGTTTTTGATAAATTGATTCATTGAGTCGATGCAGTTTGCTGTCAGTCACCCAACAGAAATAGTAAACCTTTTTGTAGATCTAAAAATTAAGAGAAATCTGCTCACAAATGTATATTTCCTATAGGATTTTCTTTTTAACACGTCAGCCTAAAAATCCTCTAAAGATGCTATTAAACCTCAGCTATTTGTTTTTTTTTCTTTTTTAAATGTCCTGTCTGGCAGTGTGGTGCTCAGAATTGGTGTCTGAGTACCAAGTAGAAGTCCAACAGATGTACTTTCACAAAAGCAGCATTACGGCTTTTGGTATAGTGCTCCTCTAGATATATATGTGTAAGAAATCTTTATTAGAAATTGCTGTGGGTATTTTTCTGAAGAGGAAGATGAAGAGTGGTAGGAAGAAAAGTTAAGAGGGAGAGGGTACTTTGAAGATACAAGAGAGAACAGGGAACAAAAAAAACCACAAGATAACATCCCAGTCCGCCTCCACACCTGCAGGACGGCAGGGAAAGGAAAAAAAAAACAACAATGACAAAACACATCAAACACTGCAAACCAAAAACTACACAACCACAACCCACAAATAGATATATGAATACAATAACAGCATCACTGAAAGATTTAGTAATGGTAACCTGAGCCAAAAATGTATCTGTAAACACGGGAATCCTCACACCTGTGTGTGTGTGTGTATAAGCATGCTGGTGTATATAAGCTTTCTCCTTACGAGTGTTCAATAGCTGGTGTGAGGAGCCATCGATCCGCCTCCCAGGATTCAACGCAGACACGAAGGAGATCGGAGACATAGACATCCAAAGGGCCCCCAGAGCACAGGAGCCCCAGGCAGATCAACGTAGGGCTGACCGCACTCCCCATAGAGAGGAGCAGAGGAGAGCCTCGGGGAACATCCAGCAGCTACAATGCAGGGGCCTGGGTGGCTGCAGCGTTGAGCCCATATGCTACGCCAGCAACTGGCTATGCTAGGACGGATCCAGCCAAGACTGGCACTCTAGGCCCGAGGGCGCCCCACCCCCCAACAGGGACCTGACAAGGGACCAGCTGACGGGAGCCCCCCTGCCACCACCGCGGGGGACATGGATAGCCGGTGGCCGACATGCGGCGCGCCACCCCAGGCCAATCCCCACAGCCCACATCCCAATGCCCCCCTGCCCCATGTCGGGGCACCACACCAATATCCCCATCTGATGGACAGCATCCCCAGGCCAAGACCAGCCAGCACCCGGAGACCCAGCTCAACCAGCTTCCGAAACTCAATACCACACACTGCAGAGCACCAAGACCAAGCATCCAACCAAGATCCATCAAACCCACCAATGAACCAACCAAGCACGAAACATACAGAACTGGAGATCAAGTGGAGATGCCAGACCCGACCCCCACCGAGCCACCCAAACCAAACAATGCCCAAACCGGCCCCTCCCAAAGAGGCTGAAAGGAGAACATTGGCCCAGCACACTGGCTGACCCATATTCCGGTCCACCCAGGTCCAGCCAGGCAGGCACCAGGGATGAACCGGCATGTCCCCCAAGCACCCAGCCCTGGACATGGAGAACCACCAATGCACCGGCAGGCAGAGGCATCAGTCACCGCCAGGGAGTGACAGAGGGGAAATAGGCCCCTCATTTGGTGGAGGGTCTGGGATGCGCCAGGTGAGAAGGCAGCCCAAGACCCAACCTGGCGGATACACAGAAACCCACAGACCATCATAAGTTCCCTCCCTCTTACACATACACACTCTCACCTGCACACCAGGACACACAAGAAAGGATGCTGTACACTCATTCAAACTCAACCATACACACTCTATACTCCCAGGTCTAGGTACCGATACCCCAGCAGAGCAACCAGCCCCTCGACCCAAGAGGTGGTCCCCCTACCCTCTGGGATGGAGACAAGCAGATGGCTAAAGCCCACACAATGGCCAAGCAGCCCACCAGCCCCAGCCCCAATCAGAAGGCTCCCCAAATCATCACTGACAAGATAAGTCATAAGAGAGAGCCAAACATCTTCGATTGTTTGGCTCTCCACCCTTCCCCTTTACACTCTGGGACCCTTTTCTCTAACTGAAATGCAAAACTGACTATCATCTGAGCAACAGTCCAGTCATTTTCTAATTTTTCTACCTAGCTCAGGTAAGATGTTCAATATGTTAAATGTGGCTTAAAACAAGATATAGCATATGCCCGATATACATCTGTTTTCTTTCTACTTTACTTTCCATTAATACCCTTAAACACGGCACTCTGAACAGCCAGCTTCCTAAATCTTTGCTTTCTGTTGGCCTACCCTTGTTGTTGATGAGGTCAAAGACTTTTTGCAGTCAATCTGCCATCTTCCAGATGATTGTGAAGGCAATGGCACATATCTTTTCAAAATCTTTCTTTATAATGTTATAAGATTTTTAAAGAAACTGAATATTTCTTACACAAAAACTTAAAATGTATTACTGAAAAACGAACTTTTAAACAATATTTTAATTAATTAAGAAGGCTGTTTAAAAGCGTTTCAGCTTTGAGAAAGAATGCCTTGGAGAAACTGCATTTAACTTTGACTTCATTTAGCCCTCCCCACTCCAGCTTTATTTTACCCACCCACTTTTTCACACCTCCCTCTGTTACACCTTACTCTCTGCAGGTCTCAGTCACAGATATCCCAAGTGACGTGGTCTAATCAAAGCATAACACCTACAGAGAGTGTTGGTCCAGGTTGACATGCAAGATATTGAGTCGAGTTAAACAAAACATTTAACAAAGCTTTGGTTCTGGAATACAGCATCTGCCGGTTTATTAGTTTACATACCTTCTCTGAGCAGGACAAAGCATTGATGACATACAGTTCTGTCACCTTCAATTACCCCAGCAAGTCTCCCTCTCTATCATTAGCACACAGATTTTTAAACCTAGTTCGTGCACGAACTGTCCGACAGTATCCAGATGTTTCCTCTCCACAACAACTTATCAACTCAACATTCCTCTGATAGAACAGGTCCTCTTAGCCAAAGCTATAATACAGCTGGGCCACAACTCAGGTCATGCTGACCGGAGCCTTTCCTTTGGATAAACACACAAATTCCAGCACGTAGCATTTTTGATGGGACCACCTCCAACGTGCAGCATTTACCACAACTAGAGGAGAGGGGTTCACCAAAAAGCAGCAGTTTCCATATTAGGTTCATTAGGTTGAATTACAGAATAACTGACTTGTTTTCCCCGATTGTTCAGTAGCAGATAATGTTCTTGCGGCTCCTTAGTTGTCTTGGCAGCCTTTCGTCATCTTAAGAGAAAAAACATTCCTGGAGCTCTTAATGTTCTCTTCAAGCAGACGGTGTTTCAAGTGCTCTCTCCAGGCTCTTGGCAGCTGACCTTTTAGTTGTGTTTAGAGTGTGGGGTGTGTGTGGTTTTCTGATGTGGATTAACTCGACAAGAAAATGGCTAAACACTCAGTGACTAAGAGATGAGCAGGAGCTAGATCATCTCAGGCGTCTTCAAAAAAACTAAGTTTTAAATAGGGGCGATGTACTTTAGTGGTGGTATTTTCGGTGTTTAAGGACAGCAATACTTTTTTGCTCAGCAACAGTGCGTGCCCACAACAAATTCTAACATGAGATGACATTTTTTGGAGGGAATACGAGCCCTGCCTTATCTGATTTGCTTTTCGATGAAGATGAGAGCGCATGACTTTTCGACTTTCAAAGTTTACGCCGAGAGGCTAAATTACAGTTTGAAAACCTCCCGCATGCTTGCTGACTGGGGTGAAATCTGGGTCATTAAACATCAGCCGTTGTCTAAGTGATGGAATAACTCTGCTCGTTTTGGGACATCTTCACCACATGCACCCACATCTTGAATCTAATTGACACTTCCAACAGATCGGTGGTCTGATTTCACATTTCAGTCGCTGGATCGGTGAGACTCCACACGCAGCTCAAAATACGCACACCCACACGAAGCTGACAGGTTTCTAATCTGATGAAGGTGCCACAGAGTGGATGTGAAAGTGTGATTAGAGGCGACAAATACTTCACCAGAAATAACAGTCCAACTGTCATCAATCTGCCATTGCAAACAGATGTGAATGAATTATGGCAGAGCACTGGAGGAAAAATTAAACTGATAAAGGATGATTATCATATTAACCCTTTGCAGACAACCTTAACATCTTAATTTTTCACCTAATTAATATATATATAAACTAATCAGGCTGACAGCCTAACTGCCTAAAAGTGTATTGGTCAGTTCTGTAAAAAGTATTATATATTTATTCGGATTTAGATTTTTTGCATTTGACAAGACCTCTGGAAAACCTTTATTTGGTATTTTATTTGTCATTCAGAGGGGCTCTTTGTGGTGCGCTTTGGATCATTGTCCAACTGTATAACCCAAGTGCACTTGAGCTTAATGGCACAAAATGACAGCTAAGCATTCTCTTTCAGGATTTTCTGCATGAGCGCAAAATTCAAGGTTCCACCAAAATATGCCAAGTTTAAAGGTTTATCTTAGCTCTTTTGTGATCCTCTCTTTGAGTAATTTTGGTAGGCTTTACATTCCTGGATAGGTTAATCACTGTTGCATGTTTCTCACTGTGCTTCACTGAAGTCCCAAAGCTTTAGAAATAGGATCATAACTTTTCCAAAGAGAAAGTTATCAATGACTATTTCTAATCTTCTTAATTTAGGAAATGATGTGGGGGGTTTTTTAACCCAACTTCATATTGTCAGACGGGTTCTGATTCAAGAGGAAATTTCTCTATTCAACAGGTTGGGTAATGCTGAGCCTTTAAAGTAACTTGTGAAACTGAACTTGGCTTCTAAAAAACATAGTGAATCAGTTATTTCAGCATGGGCGTCATGTCCCCAGCAATATTTATAAATTCGTTTTGCTCCCACCACTTTTAAAAACCCGAACCACAATTTTTTACCAGCGCAGATCTAACATTCACTTGTGCTACTAGCACAATTTCTTTATTTTCAGAATCAGAACTGACTGGTTTTCCACTATCTTAAACAGCCATGTTATGTGCTGATGCTACACCACTCTGTGCAGAGGTTGATGTTACGTTCAACAAAGACTCGCATTCAAAATGCGGTACAGTATCAACAGGTAACTGATTAACTCGTAGCTCTTTAATGCAAGGTGTTCTAATTATGAAGCGTCACTTGCTCCATGCACACAGATGGCGTAGGCCTGTGTATGCATCCCCGAGGGGCTAGTTGGGCATACACAGCCACATTGCAGACTGGAAGAACAAGGGCCACTTTTCTCCGAATAAGGGCTTTCCTGATAGCTTCATCGGCAGTTAATCTGCAGCATGCGCTTCTCCTGCATCAGTGGGTAAGATGCACTGGTCTGTGTCTGGCACAGCTATGCGCTCCAAAGCCTCTGTAACTCTCCAAGGTGCTGATGAGCTCTCAGATAGCGAGATGCATTAGGTACGGTGTCCAATTCTGAGATAATGCTCATATTCTCTTATAGGAATGTTTTTAATGATTCAGTTTACCTGAGTGGTCAGGGAAGTGACTTCTAATCTGTGGAAATGACGGATGGCCTTCATATTTTTCTACCACTGTTTAAAAAACCAGTCGAAGACAGAAAATAACACAACCCCTGATTGAATGTAAGTTATATTACAATGGACTATTTCCCTTTTATTTCTCTGAAATGTTGCACAGCTGACATTTATTTGATGCGGAAAATGCTGTGCAAAAACAATACAGATATTTACAAGACATGCTAGCTCACTCACTTGCTCTTGTTAGGGAATATTTCTGTGTGATTAAGATTTAACTAATTAGTTATACTCTGCATCTGGCACAGTAGGTAATGTAGAGAAAACAAAAGCATTCTGTTTGCAATGCTTTGATAAGCAATATATCAGACTGCCAGGGCAGACGTCAATAAACAGCAGAATGTCAACAGTACATTTGGGCCTTGTGAGACTGCTGCTTCTCTATGACGCTATCAGAGATGCGTCCAGAGGCTCCAGTCTTGCAGGGAGAAAACACCCGGGTGGAAGAGAAGGTATGGACTGTCACTCTAAACACAACTGGTGCTGACTGGCAGGGGAATGCACTAGGAACAGACACAAAGACTGAGCTCATGCTGTTAGAAGATAAACATAGATTACTAAATACTATTTAAGGGTTTGCAATAGAACGGTTGGGTAAGAATGTGACACACTTTTTGGGTTCACCCTGTTTCCTCAATGTTTGGCCAACATGCTTGTTAAATACTAAAACGCCTGAAGGTCTCTGTTTCATCTTCTTTTAAGAAGAAGCTAATTTTAACCATAATAATCTCTAGTAGCATGTCACTCAAACTAAGGTGGAATAGTAGAATACTCCACTTTAGTTTAAAGAATATCATAGAAGGAGCTTTTAGTTACGTCTAACAGATGATCAGATCTGACATTATGACCATTTGCATAACAGGTTGTTTGCCCCCTATTCACTATGTTACTTGCTATGGTATGCTATATATATAGTCAACTAGATACCTGATGGTGTGCTGTGGTGTTTAGCACCATGATGGTAGCAGCAGATTCTTTAAGTTCTATAAGTTGCTAAACTTATTTTTTCGTTTTACCTTTTGTTTGACAAACACCATATCTGCTAATGTCTTTCTATCTCAGGCATTGTTATAAAATAATTGTATCATTTCAAATAGAAGACCATATCAGGTGTCTTTGGTAATCCACTAAGTCAAATAGTATTTCAAAACATTTAAAGGTGTAGAAAAGAACTAAAACATATTGAAGAAATTGTCATTTTCTGTCATTTGTTCAATTGAACTAATCTTAAGTGTCAGACTGATTCATTAACACAACAATCTTCCTACAGCAGGCTGTCTCGAGGTAAGAGAACTTATTGACAGTGCTGACAGCAGATGCAGATAACATTGTGGATGATACATTGGAAAAAAATCCTATACAGCGCTCAGAACTCTTTAGGCTTATCGTTGCCATCAGGCATGGGTGACAATGCATTCACATGAGTTTTGATTTTCTCATTTAGAAGAGGCTCACTCATTTGCAAGCTTGTCGTTATCAGCGTGACCACAGGTGGAGCAAAGCTCCAGAGGTACGGAGCATCAGAGCAGAAATAAAGAGAAGGGAAACACTGCAGTTCTTGTTGAAGACATAATTATCTGTACTGCTTTGATATACCATCTTCAAAACTGGGAAGTAAATAAAGCACATGTGTTATTAGGTTCTGGCAGTAGACTCTTACATGCAGCACAGACTTTACTGGGAAAGTGCATGCCATTAAAGAGATTTGTGCTCAGTGTGGGCATTAGGATGAGATGGAGCAATATCAAGAGGTGAAAAATAATGAACTGAAAATGGGTCTGGAATGATGCAAACTAAAATCACCATCATTCCTGCATAGATGAAACCCAGAGATGGGTTTCTCAAGGTAAACAGTGGATGAAGATGGGGTATGATGCTTGCAGAGGTGGATGCTGTTGTTAACCTTAGCATGCGGAGTCTGCATGGTGCCCTCATAATCAGATAGGAGATTCTGGTTCACTGCAATGATCAATCAATGTTTTGTCAGGAAATAGTAAAAAAGAGCGACTGCACATCTAAATCTTGAACATGCTGAAATAAAAGAAACATTCCTTAAGATTTAAATTTGAATCTCTAGCAGCTTGAGAATATGCCGTTTCAAACACAAGCAGCAAACTAAATTACTCATAATTAAGTGATTAATTACTCTATCCATTTGGTACCAGCTGTGATTTTTCCCTGTTCTCTTCTCTTCCCTCCATCTTCTTCAATCCACACACAAGCTTGACATCATTTGCAAACAGAATTAAAATGCACAAAGATTAATCACTGCAGCACATTGCACAACAGCCAGCTACTAACCTCTAACCCCTTACAGCTCCAAAACAACAGGCTCACTGGTTTTGGCAATTAGAGACACCATCATAATCACGATGAGACCAGTATAACCATTAAGGTCCCAAACATAAACATACGTTGTAATGGTACCTTGAGGCGGCAGAAACCTCCCCTACACCTCCTGCAGGCCCCTGTGATAATAATCATTGCGTGCTGTAGCCAAGCCAGCAGTGCAGTTTCCATGTTGTCATGTCCAAGTTACGCATCATTGGAGTTTAGGTACTGTGTGGTCCTGTGATTAAAATAAATGAGGTCTATAGGGTGTATTTGAAAGCAAGCATGCCCCTATTACATTTAATTTAGCTGCTGCAGTTCCTGTTGTTTCAACTAAACTGTGGCGTCTTTCTGTTGTGGGAGGTGTCAAAAGGGACAAGATAAAATGTTTATTGTTTTGGTTAGAAAGAAGATCGTTGGGAGATTCAACAACACATAAGAGAAAAAAAATCAGTTTTGTTATTTCTGAAAATTAGTGAGGAATCAGGGCCAATATAGAAAACAATTAAGCTTGCACCTATAAAAATTAACACTCATATCTTTTTTACTAATTGTAATGTTCACATATGGGTTTTATTCAATAGAAAAGCTAATTTCATACACCTTTATACTTTTGAAAAGGGTAAGGGCTCCACTGAACATTTTCATATTTTTAAGGCATTTCTGTGATTGTTCAACTCTTTTAGAATCACAGCGCAATTTTCAGTTTTTATCATTTTCATTTTTCATTCTTATAAAAAAAACCTCATCTTTATCCTTGGCACAAAGGGGAGTTTGTTCCTACAGAGGATTGGATTCTGCCAGGACTGCCTGTATTTGGTGTGCATAGATATGTAGTTTGGGAACCTCAGGATCTCATCTTTGCTTTTTGCAGATTATGTGGTTCTATAAGCCATGACCTTCAGTGTGCATATAAACAGTTTACAGCCAAGTGTGAAGCAACTGGGACAAAAGTCAGCTTCTCTTTGAGGTTCCAGATCTGTTTGCTCCTTTGCCAATTTGTGCCTCATTTTGTGCCTTTATATATATCATTCTCTTTATATCTTTATATCTTACCATAAACAAGCCATTATGTAACAACAAACTTAAATAATTTTAATTGGTTATTATTACTTTTTTCTGCAGTTATGTATTTCAAATAGTGAATGAGAGTACTAAAAAACTTAAGTCTCATAAATAATTTAAATGTAGAGGCTTTCAAATTTCGAAGTCTTTTATTATGATTTAGAACAGGTCACTTATTTAAACCAAAATTACTCTAAGAAACTTCCTGCAGACATGTATCTATTAAAGTCATAAAATCATGTCTCCTAACCCTACACTGTGAATAGATTATGGAAAATTTCTTTAACTTTCTGGTGGTCAAACTACAAAAGGCTCCCCTGGTCTGTACGAATTGATGTATGATTGAAACAATTCCCTACCCTTAAGAGTTAGGTATGAAATGATTAAAACTAAAAAAGTGTGAAATGGCAATGAGGCAAAAGGACCAGAGCTGCCCTAAGACTGAGGTCATGCTTCTGGAAAAACATGAACTACTTCCTACCGGTTCAGGGTCAGCTAGTTCAACTCTCTTAAGTGATGGTTAGGTGGAGTTGGAGATATATAGACTGATTGAGGCTTTGTCTGAAAAATTACAGACACTGCTCAAGTGAAGAAACAGCTAAGCCTTAAAGTGAAGCTCTTGATTTACTAGTCTAAGTAACAACCCAAGGTGTGGAGATATGGACCACGACAGGAAAAATAGAATAAGTGGTTGAGCTCAGTTTTGGAGATGGGGGGAGCATGGCCGCGGGAAGTGGGGGTGCTGGGGGTGCTGCAGCACCCCCTGGTGGCGAGAGGGAGATTTGTAAAAAATGTAGGCTATTAAAAATACTTTGCACAATTTATAAAGTCCTTATGAATATTTTGGAAATTATTTTGACACACGTAGACTATTACTTGTATTTTTGATTTTAATTTAATTACTTTGAGGCCTAATCAACACGTTCCCGGAAGTTAAGTTGTCAACATCAGCTACAGGCAGGCTAGCTGAGTAAAGAGGTTTCCCGCTCCTGTTCGTTCCTCATCCGAGCGCACTTTCTCCACCTTGCGTCTTTTGAAGACATGAATATACAGTCAATGATGGGTACACAGCACCACGACCCAAAAAAGACTCACACACCTTTCGCTGATGCATGCCCACACAGACATTCTGAACTCCCTGGACATTCGTCCCCTCATGAGAGACTTTGGGTGTTTCTCAATGCCAAGGAACCTCGCCTTGATACCTTGATCCCGCCCCGGTTGCCTAGGAGACACGTCATCAGGGACCGCCAAGGCGTGTTCCAATGTTCATGTGCTACCGAGGCGTCTGTCCTCCATTTGTCTGCCGTTTAGCTAACTGCCCGAGGATACATGGGAGGTTCCTTGATGCCTTCCCTCGGTCAAAAATTTCCCAGAATACATCGCGGTATTTTCGAATTTGCAGCTTCGGTTGCTAGCAGGTACTAACTCGCTTTTACATCTATATTGAAACTTATGCGTTTAAAATATAACAATGGGCGGGACGTAAACAGAGCGCGTAGGCAAAAGGTGGGCCCTAGGCAGCCGCGGTCACGTGATGTAAGTCTGTTCCATTTAACAGCTTTCTTCAACAAAGGAAGGACAGTGTCCTCGTAAGCAAGGCGCCTCGCCTACCAAGGCAATGCCTCGGTAGGCGAGGCGCCTTGACATTGAGAAACACCCTTTATTTCCACGACCCCAGAGCGCACCTCGACATTTGGACACCTGTAACCAGGGCAACCTGCCTGCAGCTCAAAGTAAGAGCATGGTGCCAGTGTTCTGACGATCTGTGCTACCTCATCAGAATGTGATACCGTAGCGCGCATAGATGGCTATGTCTATCTGTCGGTGCTACCCCTCGAAAAGTGCTACCGGTATGTTTACATGCCGAAAACAACTGTTAGCTTATGATGTTAAATATAATCATTGACAAATATTTTTCAAGTGACTGGGTTGGAGTGGCAGTTTAGCAGTAATGCGCAATAAATTACATGAATACGAAAACTTTTCTTTCAATCCACTGAACATGCTACCTGTTTAATATAAAGCTACAACTAGCACATAAAACATACACTAAAAACAGTGATCAGAATATCCTACCTGTTAATATAGGCTACGTGGGTAGCGCATATAAATGCACTAAAAACAGTGATCAGAATATCCTACCTGTTAAATACTGGGTAGCACATATAGATGATACTAATCTGTAGATGACTGATAACTGGAAATCTGTTATTAGTTTGTAAAGCAGCTAATGAATATATATCAAGCCAGTAAGACATAGAGCTGATAGCAGTATTATATACTCCAGAATATTAAAATGTAGTATGACTATAAGCACAGATAACCCGCAAAATACACCACATTTATTCTACGACTCTAATATTAAAATGTAGAATGATTATAAGCACAAATAGCCCACAGAATACACTGCATTTACTCTACAACTCCAATTAATGGGACTTGTTTACATGCAGTATAACGTTATCACAGAAGTGAGACTAACATACAAGGGCTGTCATGTAAACTTGAAACAAGTAGTTAAGGAAAGCCTTAAAATATTTTGAATAAAAATTAGCCAGTAATAAAATAATTTGAAAAAAACTCACTGTAAACTTCAAAGAAATAAAACAGACGAAATGGAACTTTCAGGTAGGAATTCTAGATGACAGATTTGCTGAGTAAGCGAATTGTGACATAACATCGAACTGCGCATGCGCAGTGCTACAGGGTAGCACGGATTGAGGGGTAGCAGAGATAGTTAGAACGCTGGTGCGCAATTTTAATATCTATTCATGCAGTGCTATTTTGATCGTGTGTTCTTTGTATAATGGATGTGGAGAACTGTTAAATAACGTTTAAATAGTGTTATTTAGTGTTTGTGTTCTTTGTGTAATGGATGTGTTCAATAACGTGTTTAAATGGTAGGACATGATTTCCTTGTGGTGTAGGTAAAAGGATCTTGGAGCTAACAGAGTCGTGTGTGACATTTAGATGGTGTAGTGACTCAGGTTCATGCCCGCTGTCCAAATCCATGGCATTGTTGTAGCGTTATTGTGAAGTAGAACTGATGATGTATGTGTGTTACAGACCCTGGCTGCATTCATTGAAGTGTATATAACAATAAAGTAGTGAATCTCAATCTATTTATTTTTAACATTTATTCTTAATAGGCATATAGGCTCAAATTAAAATTCAAAAATACTTTTTTGATCCTAGAAGGAAATTAAGTGTTGTTGTAGCTCATATAATTAATTCTTTGAGGAGTTGTTGTAGATAATGATGGCGTGGGCAGGAAGGATTTCCTGTAGCGGTCTGTATTGCAGCCAAACGGAAGAAACCTCTGACTGAAGACACTCTGTTGTTGTATGACAGTCTCATGAAGAGGATGCTCAGGGTTGTCCATAATTTTTTTGATTTTATGAAGAATCCTTCTTTGCATCATCATCTCCAGTGGTTCCAGGTGTTTTTGTCCGGAGATTTTTTAACAGCACCCCCTGTTCAACATTACTTCCAGTGGCCCTGGGGGGGAGAGTTCCATCATATATGGGAACTTCTGGATCATGCTGGGAGGAAACCCCATGCTCACATGAACGGTAAATGGCATGCAGTTGTTTTGCACTTTTTCAGTCAGAGGACCACAAAGCGCTTTACAGTACATTCAGTCAATAACCTAATCATGCACACATTTACAATCACATTATCATGGATCGGTCCCAAATCTACACACCAAAAACATTTACACACTGATGGTGGCAAGCTACTACATTGTAGCCACAGCTGCCCTAGGGCACACTGACAGAGGCAGGGCTGCCAGACACAGGCACCACCAGGCCCTCTGACCACCTCCAGCAGGCAAGGCGGGTGAAGTGTTCTGCCCAAGGACACAACGACAGAGAAAGACAGAGTGGGGATTCAAACCGGCAACCCACCGATTACGGGACAAATTCCTACCACCTGAGGCTGGATGCCTTGGGATACCACAAAAAGAGCAGGATAGTATAATTGCAAAGAGCAATGTCTGGGTTTCCACCCCTTTGACCTACAATCTCATATGAAAATGGAAAATGAATGTAAGCATGCATTTTTGGTCAAACGTAGCACATCTTAAAGTCATTTCAGGTACTTATCATTAATTAAATGTTTTATTGCTCAAACCAAAAGGACAGGTACTAAACTACTAAATATATAACCCAATTTAAACAACTAGGCTAAAACCAAAAGCATTTGTTATTAGTATAAATAACCTAAGTTCAGGTTTTGGCACATTATTTCTGTGCTTTGCCAGCTCAGTTTCACGATATTTGAGGTTATTTTGGCCTCCTAAAAAGCTAAGTAACAGAATTTATGTGAGTAAACTTCAATCTGTGTACTTTTCACAGAACTGCATCTGACACACCAATCTGTCAGAGTGGATTGGTCCCAAATTCACACACAAAAAACCAATTTCCCCACAAAGCGTTAATTCAAAGTGGGCAGCTAAAATCTCCACCTGAATAAACCTCTACTTTATGAGTCAGAGTCTACAGACTTCACCAGATTCTCATCCACAGCTGCGTCTTCTCAGGGGGACAAACATGGGAGATTCCACATGGACTGGATGCCTGTTCAGATGCAGAACAAAAGCTTTCACAGATGACTGACTGAAACAGTGAGATAACAAACAGACACTGCAAACGCTGAGGTCTGTTTTCTAAGTTATTATTTCCTCTACCCAACAATCAGCATGGGACTTTTGAATCATAGGATTACCTGCATTTCTATTTCAACTGTGTTTAGTAATGCCTGTAACATTTAATGCATTTACAATAACTTATTTTGACTTAAATAGTTTAATATTAAATTCATAACCTTATGGTGTGGAGATATAGCTGATATAACTGACTAAATGACAAACTAGGTAAATAAATAAAAAACAATAGCTGAAAATGCAGCACAGAAAGAGAGGTGTGGCTGAAGTGTCCAATGGTCGCCATGAACCCATTGGGGTGTTGTGTTTATAGCTGATCAATTCACAAATTGCTATCTTCAACTGGTATTCTCTCCATAATTATATGCCAGGCTGGCTGAGAGCCACCAAGAGGATGCCAGAAGGTTAGCACCATCCAGACCGATCACTGAGAAGATTACAAAGGCCAAAAGAAACAAGCTGATCTTTGTATTTTAGTGGTAAAGTCTGAGCTCCAAGCCTTCCCACTATGTCTTCATAATTTATGTTTCGATAAAGTGAGCAAAACGGCATCTAAAAATGAAAGTAATACAAGAACTGCTGCCTGTATGAAAGTCAGTTGCTGGACATACCCAACTCTCTGGGTACCAGTTCAGTCAGCCAATAAGACAAACATCTGACGTCTAAAATCAATTAGTTGCCTATTTTTTTCCAGCAACCAAGTCCAATATAATAAGTCTAAAAGTTATGTTTGAATCCCTATTAGGCTTTGGATCATAAGTCAGATCTATTTCTCAAACCTGTTTCTTTCATTGACAAAACATTTCTACCAAGAAGGTTTAGAAAATATAATTCATTCAGTTACATCCTCCCATTTAGACCACTATAATGCTTTTTTTTACTGTTCTGGATAGATAATCAATTTCACATCTACATCCTATTCAGAACACAGTAGGCAGACTTCTTACTAAATCTGGTAAACACACAGAAAGCAAACTGATATTTAACTTATCTAATCGTAAAGGTCTCCGTCTGCTTAACACAACAAGCTTTGAATGACTTTGATAGGACATTAACTCAAAGTTATAAACCCTCAAACTTTAACAACAGAATAGTTTACAAAGCTAAAACTTTTATTGTAAAAGGTCTCCTTTTGCTCAACACACCCCGGTCTTATGGTCTCTATAATGGATCTCATTGGATTTTACAATTGCTTTTAAGGTACAGTGCAAAAAGTATTTGGCAGCCACAGATATCTTCCCACTTAGAAAGATGAGAGGTCTGTAATTTTCATCATAGGTACACTTCAGCTGTAAGAGAAAGAATGTAAAACAATTATCCAGGAAATCACACTGTTTGATTTTTGAAGGATTTATTTGTATAATGGTGCAGAAAATAAGTATTCGGCCCAAAGAAAGTTAATTTCAATCCTTTGTAAAGTAACCTTGGTTGGCAATGACAGAGATCAAACTTTTCCTGTAGGTCTTCAAGAGGTTTGTACCCACTAGCTGGTATTTTGGCTCATTCTTCCATGCAGATCTTCTCTAGAGCTGTGATGTTTTGGGGCAGTTGCTGAACAACATGGACTTTCAACTCCTTCCACAGACTCTCCATTGGATTGAGGTCTGGTGACTGGCTAGGCCACTCCAGAACCTTGAAATGCTTTTTCCGTAGCCACTCCTTTGTTGCCTGGGCAGTGTGTTTGGGATCACTATCATGCTGGAAGATCGAGCCATGTTTCATCTTCAATACTCTCACAGATGGAAGAAGGTTTTTGCCCAGAATTTCACGTTACATGGCCCCAGTCATCCTTTCCTTAACATTGATCAGTCGTCCTGTCTGCTTTGCAGAAAAGCTGCCCCAAAGCATAATATTCCGACCCCCATGCTTCACAATGGGTATGGTATTCTTGGGATGCAACTCAGCATTCTTCCCTCTCCAAACATTGCGAGTGGAGTTTATAACAAAGAGTTTTATTTTGGTCTCATCTGACCACATGACATTCTCCCAATCCTCCTCTGGATCATCCAGATGCTCTCTGGCGAACTTTAGATGGGTTTGGACATGTGCTGGTCCAAAGAAGGGAGCTGTCGGATTTTAATCTATGATGTGTGTTACGAATAGTAAACTTTGTTACCGTGGTCCCAGCTCTCTTCCGGTCATTGACCAGTTCCCCGTGTAGTTCTGGACTGTTTCCTCACTGTTCTCAAGATCATATGTACCCCACGAGGTGAGATCTTGCATGGAGCCCCAGACAAGGGAGATTGTTAGTGACCTTGTAGTTATTCCATTTCCATTATTGCAGGTTGGCTCATCCCAGTCTTATGCAGGTTTACAATCTTGTTCCTGGTGTCCTTAGACAGCTCTCGGGTTTCGGCCATGGTGGAGGTTGGAGTCTGACTGTTTGAAGGTATGGACAGGTGTCTTTTACACAGATAACAAGTTCAAACAGGTGCCATCAATTCAGGTAACGAGGGGAGGATAGAAGAGCTTCTTAACATAGGAGTAACAGGTCTGTAAAGGCCAGAATTATTGCATGGTTGTAGATCCTAACTACTTATTTCTGCACCATTATACAAATAAATTCTTTAAAAAAAAAATCATACTTGATTTTTCTGGATTTTTCTATAACATTCTCTCTCACGCAGTTCAAGTGTACCTATGATGAAAATTACAGACCTCTCTCATCCTTTTAATGGGAAAACTTGCACAATCAGTGGCTTCCAAATACTTTTTTGCCCCACTGTACTTGTTCTCACCTACAGGGTTCTAAATGACTCCTGATTATTTGTGTCAGCTTTTAACCAAACACTCTGCTGCTTGTAGCCTTTGATGCCAGGTCCATAATCTCCTGGCTTTACACATGTCTTTAAGCTATTTATAATTTAAATGTGATTTATGTTGTACAGTGCTTTGGCTTAATGTCTGTGATATGTACTTTATAAATAAACGTTATTTACTAGTCTTGGAGTTAGAAGTAGCAACATGCTAAGGAGATAGTCTGTCCATCCAAGAACATGTTATTTCTGGGTTCCCTTTCAGTGTTTCTCTATCCATTACAGTGGAAGCCTGGTATTCGCCGGGGTTAGGGACAAAAGCTGCCCTCAAATAGCTAAAATCCATAAATTCTTGGGACCCTCTCTAAAAAATACTTATAACTGCCAATTTTAATAGTTCGGGCACCAAATATACCTTAATACAGTAGAAACCATGAAACCAGTACCGCAGAAGCTAAAATCCATGGTATTCCTTATTTCTGCTCTTGGCGGTACAGCCAATCAGCACCAAATGGTAAATTGTCTATTCTTGTTTAGCGCTTTATCTAGTCCAGAGGACCCCAAAGCGCTTTACTCTACATTCAGTAGTACCCACAGCTGCCCTGGGGCACACTGACAGAGGAGAGGCTGTCGTACATTGGCACCACAATGCACATCGATCACAATGATCGAGATGTACGGAGCGGGGGTTTGAACTGCCAACACTGGTTTACAGGACAAACTCATATCTCCTTGACCCATGGTCGAACCAAGGGAAATTAATGGTGCTCTTGAATGGGCTGTTTGCTAACACTGTATCACATTTTGCATCACATCACATGTTTTATCACACTTTATTCAACAGTTAGACCAAAGAAAACAATGTCATTGGTTGAATTTCAACCAATTATCAGGTAGGAGGGCTCCTTAAAGATATTTACTAATAATTAAGCTGATTTTAAATGCCTTGCAAAAATATTGCTACACCTTGAACCTTTTACTATTTTGTCTAATCACAACCACAAACCTCAATAGATGTTTTATTAGACTGCATGTAATAGACCAACATAGTGCACAATTGTCAAAGAGGACACATTTTTCTAATTTCTTTGCAAATAAAAATCTAAAAAGAATGCTGTACATTTGTATTGAACCCTCTTTACTGAAATACAATCTAGTGCAACCAGTTACCCTTAGAAGTCATTTTATTAGTAAACAGAGTACATCTGTGTGTGTGTCATATTTCATCTCAGTATAAACTCAGCTGACCAGTGAAGGCCAAAGATGTTTGTTAGATGTGTCAGATTACATTAGTGAACAAACAGCATCATACAGACCAAGGGACACAGTAGATAGGTCAGGGAGAAAGATGTAGATAAGTTTAAGGCAGTTAGGTTAGAAAACAATATTCTAAGTTTTAAACATCTAACAGAGCTCTGTTAAATCCATAATCTGAAAAAGGAAACAACATAACTTTGAACCTCCTGCAAATATTGCTATCCAGATTAACTGACTGGCTGGGCACAGAGAAGCAGCCAAGAGGGTGAATGTAACTCTAGAGGATCTACGGAGAACCACAGCTCAAGTGGGAGAATCTGTCAAAATAACAACTGTTAGACATCCACCAAACAAATATTTATTTTAAAATTTTTTGGAAGAGTGGCAATATTCTAGTCATTGTTGAAAGAAAGCCAGAAGAAGTTCTGCTTGCAGATTTTCACTTGGAGGACCAGCAAGCCTGTGTAAGGCGGTTCTCTGATCAGATGGGACCAACACACAACTTTTTGAAAGAAGGTGTTTCCACAAAGTAGTGACTCGGGGGCTGACCACAAATTCAGATTTGTATTTTTATTTGTAGAAAAATTTAATTCTTCTACACAAATATGCACTACTTAGTAAAAAATATAATATACCAGTTGGGTTACCAAGTTTGGGGTGGTAGCGTGACAAAAAATGTAGACATTTAATGGGTATAAATCCTTTTGCAATGCTTTGCAATTAATTAAAAAGTGTGTAATGTTAGATAACATGTCATGTTGTTGAGTTTAATTTAACAGCTGATCAAATGACTGGGGAAGCAAACGCCCCCCTGAGGCCAGGGGAAAGAGAAAGAGATCCTTTTTTCCCTCTCATCTGTCTCTTCAGGTCAGATCACACAGGGCTGACACTGGACTTGTTCCGAGGCTTAAGTCAGGCACAAGAACTGGCTGGGGCAGTGATACATGCCTCTGAGAGCAACTAGGGAGCCAATTATGTTCTTTTTATGGAGCGTGGTATGTCAGGGGCTGGCCTGCTCCTATTGTGGAATCTTTTCTGACATCCATTCCCAGTAACAACCCTGATGCCTTAGATTTTTCCTGACAGAGCAGTTCAGCCAGCCAACTAAACAAACAAACACCAATAAGTCTTAACAGGGCTGAAGGAGACATAAGTGTCTAGAAATTATAAGGACTAAATAAACTAAATGGAAGGCAAAACAATCCACTGTATTTAGTTGATGCACCAAATTAGCTCCTTTTGGCATGATTTCTTAAATATTCCTACTGAGATTACTGCTAATTTAAATTGGCTTTTTAAATTAACTTCGCATGGATGCAATTTGGTAATTTGGATAATGAAAGGTAGCAATCTGGAGAATAGGCTGGTGTGATAATTCTTGTTTTTCGTAAACAGCAGGAGATTTGGGAGCTGGAGTTGGACTGGTGGGACATCTTTGCAGAGGGCCAGTTTGGCACGAGCAGAATGCCAGTCGGTCCCCACTGGGCACCGACCAACAGTTGTGTCTCTCAAAAACGGCCCAATCCGATCAGACAGAGAAGAGGCCGACTGACTGGTGCTGTGCAGAGCCAAACTCTGGAGTCCGGTTGAGGTCAAAGCACACAAAAGCCGGCTGTCGAAATCCTTATGGCTGTTCCCTATCTAACAGAACTCAGGAGGCTGCTACAAGGAGCTGACAGGTGACAGCTTTTGAGGAAAATTGCATAAAAATAACCCTAAAAATATTTTTTCCTGCTATATAATTAAGTATTTTTAAAGGTCTTGTTCACGGAGGAACCATGTAATACTAGTTCTTTCTGAAATACAAAAGTTACTCTGAGTTGCATATGCATGCTGCAGGTGAACATTTTCTTCAACCCCTATTGCCTGGATAAGCCAAAGAAAGGAAAAGTATGGCAAAAATGAGCGAGTCAGAAAAAGCCAGCCCCTTCTACGTCAGAGAAAATTAGTATTCATGTTCTTGCCTGCCTTGGCTTGCGACAGCCCACTTAAAGGCTATATTGATTTAGAGGCAAGGAGAGAGCAGAGAGTGTTTCTGTTAGTGGAAGCTAACTTTGCTGGTAGAGGCTAACCCTTTGTAACTCCACAACAAGTTTGGACATGTATTATTTGTGAACATAGCACATGAGGGTTTAATTTATTATTTTTTATTATTTAATTTATAAGGAGCTGAGGATTAAAAGTGTTGGAATTTGTCTTGGAACACCAGTGAAGTAAGTTAAGTTAGTTATTTGTTCAAAGGCAGCATAAGAATCACATTGCTGTTAGCCAGAAGTGAGACATTTGCATATCATGAGGGTTGATGAGCTAGACTTGTAATTCTGTTGTCCCCCCCATCCCCACCCACTCCTTCGACAAACTTCAGCTTCCTGAAAGAGGAGTGAGAGAGCATTTTGGTCCGCAAAGAACGACTCACAAAGCATTCATTCATACTAGAGACCACAGCAAATCTTTTGAAAAATCGAGTGAAAGAGACCTTTAAAAGTTTAATAGTGAAGATAATTTGGGACATGCTGACCTTTTTTCTGTGATCTCTGCTTTTTTAAAGAAAAATTAGCACTAAAATCTAATAAATTTAAAAAAATTATTTATTCTCGTCATTCTTTTATATACAATTCAGGCTCTCTGGCCTAGATAATTTACTCCTTCAGATTGATTTTTGATAGATGAGACAGATAAGAGAACAATGTATTTTCTTAATGTGACTGATTCCATTTTTAATAAATAAGAATCCTTGTTAATTGGTACATTTACCTATCCATCATTTACGAGGTATTACATTTTAGATAGAAACTGGCGATCTGAGCTATCAGTGGTGGATACAACCATTAACAGTGAGGCAGTAAGGCAAGACAGCTGGTTTAGCGTTTATCTTTTTATAACATTTACATGAAAAACATTATAACCTGCTATTTTTGTTTTTTAATCAGATTTTCAAAGATAATCTTAACATCCTGTATTTGTGCCGACTAATGTCACAAACGTCGCCTCACTTTGCTCTAGTTACTTTGCTGGCACTTGCCGATGGCATCTCTTGCCATGTGGCTTTTGCGTATGTCATATCTCATACAGCAGATGTGCCTCTGCTAGCTTCTGCTACGTGCAGCCCCTTTGGGCTTTATTGTGCTTTATGCTGACTCCCTCATATCTGATTTAAATCAAAGAGGAGCAGCATCAGAGGAGGGATCTATTTCTTAATGTATAACTATATGTTGAATGTATGCTTTATGGATTGAAACATGATAGCCCCAGAACGTCAGTTGCTTCTGGCAGCATGCAAGCGCCGTAACATTATTCCAATGTTTTAAATGCTTCCTATAGGCACATCAGCACCAAACACTGACAGACAACAAGACTAGTAAAACTGTTACTGACTATGCTGCATGTCTGCCAGAGGCTTATGAAATCACTGAATCAAATCAATTGTACTAAAAAAAAGACTTATTATGAAATTCTGTTTATTTCAAGGAAAAGGATCTGAATAAATAGGTTAGAGAGAAAATATTGACATGTCCTGAAGCTCAAAACTGTGCAACTGGATTACCTTAGATATATCTGATTGGATCCCGAGTACTCCACCAGGGGGACCCATATACTGTAACTGTGCACCCGGCCTCTTTTGAGCTAAGCCACAACGACCTTAAAGCAGGAGGTCCAGCACCTCGGGAGCCCACAGGGTGAACAATGCATATAAAAGCTGCAGTAACATCCATAATGTGGGCTCTGTTTCTGTCCCTGCTGTGCTGTCCCCTACAGGTTACAGCTCTACCATCCTCTTCCATTTTTTTTTGGGGGGGGTTGGATGCAATCTACCCAAAGAGGAAGAGACCAGAGGACGTGAATAAAGGGACTAGTTTGCTCCAGGCAGAGCTGAAATTGCTCTATTACACCGCTCCATTTGAGATCACTGTGGAAAAGGGTGGCTTTTTCTTTTTTCTCCACTTTTCTGCCATCTCCTCCATCTCTTCCATTTCTAGTTCACTATTAGGAGCACTGTGATCTTCAGGTATTAAGTAGACTTGGAGTGAAACTTTAAAGCAGGATGAGTTCCCCCTGTTGCAACAAACTCCACAAGAGCACATAAAATTTTCACATCAAACCATGTAGAACATAATCAACTTTACTAGCTCAAATTGAGTATGTGGGGCTGCTCCTGAAATTAGGCCCAGCTCTAACAAAGATAAAGAGATGGATCACCTCCCAAACCGAGCTAAAATTTATTTCATTACTACTTGATAAGTGTTGCAGCTACAGCATTATCTGCAATCCATTTTTATTTGTTATTACACTCACTAAACCCAGAGAGAGGTTCTGTCAAGAAACAAAATCAGATGTAATCACGACCTTCATCCAGCTGAGCTAAACAGCACCAAAATGCACAGATTTCTTTCAGCCATTTATCTACCTGTGACAAAAAGGCTATTAGTAGCAAAAAGACAATGCAGACAGTGCCATCTATGAGCAACTGATGGGGGGGGGGGGGGAGCAAGCCCACTGTACATGCCATCTCTGCTAATGCTGAGGATGCAATCAGGCAGCATTGTAGCTAGAGTGGGACCCTCTCCTGCATGGTCATTAGGCAAATAGAGACGCAAAGATGGAGAGCCATTTGCCATGATTTTTATTCATGTCTCAGATTTAGGGAAGGGAGTGGCACACTGTGTCATCTTTGCTGCAATCAGCATGCTAAAAGCAATCTTCATCCTCAAATAGTACCAGCACATAGCAACTGTAATACAACTGGTAGCATACATTACTGTATTGTAATACTGCAAAAGGAGCTGATCTATACAAAGTAGTAGATATCTTTTAAGTAGAAGGAAAATTAAGGTGTTCAAAATTTCAAAAGTGGGGTGGGCATTTGTATTCTGCCCTCCTGAGTCAATATTAAGTAAAACTGCAATCACAGCTGTGCCTCTTTTGGGGAATGTCTCTACTAGCTTTGCACATTGCAAGCTGAAATATTTGCCCATTTTCAGCTCAAGCTCAGCAAGATTGGTTGGGGAGTGTCTATTAACATCTTTTTTCAAGTCCAGCCACAGATTCTCCATTGGCTTTAGTCAGAACTTTAACAAGCTGTTCTACAACCCATGAATTTGCTTCAATCTAATCCATTCCATTAAATGTTTAGGGTTCCCCTGGGAGGTGCACATTCATTCCATCTTCAAGTGCTTTGTAGCCTCCAACAGAGTTTTCCTCCAGGATTCTATTCAGAAGAAAAGCCTCCCCACAGCATGATGCAACCACTGCTATGTAATAGTAGATAACACCACAACAATTATCTAAATTATACTGGTATCTCCCCTTGGAACAACATTTCATCAAAAGATCCGTGCTCTGACTTCCCAAACCAATTGAACAATGAATAACTGATTAATTCTGGCTGTTCTGGCTGGACAGGAAAGCAGTTTTGCCTTGTTCTTAGATCCAGCTTGCCTGTCTCTGGAAAAGAATTCTCACAGCCACGTAGCCACTGCCATATTTTACCATTGGGAGGATGTGTTCAGGTTGATGTGCCACATTTATTTTCTGCCACACAAAGTTTTTTGCATACAGACACATGTACACCAATGCACATGCAAGCCAAATGGTTGGAAATCACAGAAACACAGGTCCCTATTACATCATTGTGGCATGCCTACTTTGTTGCTGGATGTAGTCTGGATTTATTATATTAAATCAAGCAATTAGAAATTACCAGGACCATGGGAAAAAAAAAGTGTTTTGCATACAAGCCAAAAAGTTAAATGTTTGGTTTCATCTGCCCAAAGCACCTTCCTTCACCTCCTCCATGTTTGCCATGAACCCATTTTTGGCTTAAAGTCAAACTGTGAATTATCCCCCAACATCATCTTTCTTCTTGCCCCTTTCTGCAAAGGACATATTTATAAAGAGTACAGCTAATATGTTTACTGTCAAGAGATTCTTCTATCTGAACTGTGGAGCTTTGCAGCTCCTCCGGAGTTAGCATGGGTCTTTCTGCTAATTCTCAGATAAATTGCTGAATGGTTTCTCAGTTTACATGGTTTTTGTAATTATGTAGTTGTGCCATACAGAACAGCTCTTTTTGAATTGTTTAAAGCTTAGAGTATTGTTTTATAACCTAACCCTGCTTTAAAGTTCTCCCAAACCTTCATTTTTAACCTGTCTGTGATCTTTCTAGGTTTTTATGATGATGCTTATTTTAAAAAGTTATTTAACAAACCTTGTATGCCTTCACAGAACAGTTGGATTTAGACAGACATTAAATAAGACTCACAAACCTTATTTACCAATTATGTGACTTCTGAAGGGAATTTAATTAATGGCTAAATAGGGGCTAAATACAAATGGATGCCACACTTCATATTTTTATTTGCAAACAATTCTGAAAAATCAGATATATCTGTTGTTTGGCCATACAGTCACATATAAATCTATTGACGTTTATGTTTGTAGCGCAACAAAATGGTAAAAAACACACTGTATGTAAGGCTTTTTGTGTTGGAGAAGAGAATCGTTAACAAACAAACCTCCAAGAAATGAGCAGAATACTGCTGTTTCTTTTCAGCTTCAAATCAACAAAAGCCTGTAACCTTAGGGGGAAATGAGGAGCCAAACAACATCGAGGTCAATCTCCAACCTCTAAAACTAGAAGTCTGCTGAAATTATAAGAGCCATTCTCTATAATGAGTGCTCCAAGGTAAACAGAATTAATCAAGATTACAGGACGGGATGGCTTGAAGGTGGCTCACTGCTGGGAGCGGGAAGTGGTGAGACTCGGCACTACTCGTCAGCTCAGATAAATAGGTGATTTATTGAAGCCATTAATAGTGAGGGGCAGCCCACACATCTCATTACACAACTTAGATTGTTTATGGTTGGAAAGGAAGTTATGAATCAGAACATTTAATCATAAGCTGAAATGAAAGGTCACCTTGATGTAAAAGTTGTGAAGACCCTTAGGGAAGAAAATAAAAATAAGAGTCAGACTACATCATCTTTAAGCATTATGCCTCAAAATACCCAACCCCATGTTTGATCATGTTTATTGTCTTCAGCCATCTTCAGCTGATAGCTCTTGACTGAACAAGCTGTTCACTATCCCATAAGGGAATATGAAGAAATATTCCCACTTATTCAGACGAGAAATTTTTCCACAGCACAAGCAGTTCAGAAAGTGAGAGATATCTGCTCCCTTGTAAAAATAGGCAGCTGACTTTTCAAAATTAAACATAGCAGCAGTTTTGGGTAAGTTTGCTACTAAGGCTCAGGGAACTTCAGGAAAATGTGAAGTGTTCCATGACATTTTGAATGCATTGGTTACATTTTCCTTAGCGATTTACGCTTCAACTACACACATTTTGTCACCATTAGGAAGCTTCAAACAGTTCTAGCTTAATATTTGACCATTCTTTACAAAGTTGCTAAAGTCTATTTACATTGGTTCGCTGGCATGGATGCTGCTGTCAAGCATAGTTTAAATCGTTGGAGTCTTTGAGAAGGACAATCCAGAAGCCTAATTTTGGACAGCAGTGGATCCATTCTAAAACAAGTTTTTTGATGCATGTTTGGGACCAATGTTCAGTTGGAACATACAACTATCTCCAAGCTGCAACCGTTTTGTTGGTTTTAGAAGTCCTCATTATTCATGATGCCATTCATTATGTGCAACAGTCCCACTCTCTGAAAATAAAATTGCTGGTCTTCAGGCTAACCTGTATAAATAAATGGAAAATAAATAAAAGTGTGAGAGAGGAACAGTTAAGGTCCTCCTCAAGACTTTTACATCAATACGTGTGTACAGTTCTTTCAGCTGATCACAGAGGTCCCTGGACATTCCAGTTATTCTGAGTATTGGTCTATTCATTGATTTTTACACAGGCACAGAGAAAATACTTGCTGTTTTTAATCATGATAACCAAAGTGAAGTCAACTGGCCTGAGCGTTGTCAAGTCAAAAGACGTTTTACAACATTCAGCTCCACAAACATTTAGTTGAATATGTGCTTATATTTGAGCCTTTGAGAGAAAATTCAGGATAAATTCAAATATTTAGAACCATCGCAGTCAAATGTACATGTTCTAAATTTAATTAAGTCAAAGTACTATTAAGTACGCATTTGCCCCTTCGGAGTTCTTACTTTTAATTTGTACTTTTTTGTCACACCTAAATATTTCAGATCATCAAACTAGTATTAATATTAGATAAAGATACTTGAAGATTTCATTTATTAATAAGAAAAAAATTATTTCCCCCTAAACTTAATATCTGGCTGCGCCACTCTTTTCAGCAGGGGTTGCAACCAAACATTTGTAATAATTGGCAATGCTCTTCTTTGCATAAATCAGCCACAACTGATGATTTTTAAAGTCACCCCACAGCATCTCAATTAGATTTAAGTCTATACTCTGACTAGGCTATTCCAAAACCTTATTTTATTTCTTTGTCGTTCTGTGTGTCTGTGGTAGTTTGGATTATTGTCCTTCTTTTGATCAATAAACCCAAGATCACGCAAGTAATGGTATTTTTCTCTGATATTATTTGTTTTAAAATATAAAACATTTTAGGTTTAGAAAAAAGCAAATACAAAAATACAGGACTGGATGATGAGTTAACATCTGACAGCAAATGAAGCTGCAGCTTTTTAGAAAACAATGCTCATTAGTTTACTGCTTCATGTGCCAGAAAACGCAGTAAATGTCTGACCTTGGGTGGCACAACCTACCCTTATGATTTTATCTTGTGGAAAAAATCTACAGAAGCAGCACGGAGATATTGATTTTCAAAAGGAGAACCGCAGAGAGAAAAGCAGAATTTGAGAGCGTTTGCTCTCAGTTTAGCTGCAGCTGAATGCATTCCTATGGTTTTTAAAGAAAACAGTTATTAGGGGGAAAGGACAACCATTCTGGCTTTGTTCAAGAGAGAAAACAGCTGTATAGTTTTATTGTGAGCTGTGAAAAGAGCTGATGTGATAGCATCAAAGGGAAGAGTTTCCTGTGGCCCATAAAAACAACCTAAAGTGTGTTTGACTTCTGGCTAGACTAGAAAAATATATAAATTTTGTATGACTTATCACAAAATAACCTAAGACCAACAATTAAAGCTATTTCTTATTCTTTCATAAATATCACTCATGAATGCCCCCCCATCTCAGGGGGCTGCAGTGTGTGTGTTTGCCCTATTCTGACCTTCAGCTGTTGGCCATCGGTCCACACTGATCAGGCAAAGTGAAAACCAACTGCCAGCCCTGTTTCGTCCACTGTCAAATGTTGACAACCTGCATAAACATCGAGTGAGGAGTGCAGCTCACCTGAGGGGCAAAAAGCCAGGATGAATGATTCGCCGAGTCACTCAGACGGGAACAAGTTCAGTTAGGCTAAACCTGTGGTATCAACATGCTGCGGTGAGGACGCTTGCATCCACGGGGTTTCCATTTTAGTCTTTCTTCTTAATTTGCACTTTTGCGTCCCAGAATGGCAGCTATAGGGAGTGCCAAGACGAGACTGAAAGCAGCCAAAACATAAAGGCAGTTCTGAGAAAAAGTTAAAAAAATTTAAGCTCTATCATTAAGGTCTATCACTTTGATTTCATATTTTTCAGCCACTTTCGAGTGGTCAGTGTTTAATGTTTGTTTCCCAACTCAAATTTTGCAGTTATTGTTAGAAGGGTTTTAAATCAGAAGTGTTGGAAGAAATGTGCTAAGGAAATGGAGTTCTGACTGGAGTGATTACAGAGAGCCACATCAAAAGCTGCTGCCAGATTGATCTGCCAAAATCTGAAATTTCTTAAATGTGGGGCAGGTTTTCCACACCTTTTCAGCGTCATTTTATTTAAAAAACAACAATTGAACAGCTCTATCTAAAAAAAACCCCATCAGATTGTTTTATTTATAAAAAGCTAAATATCTGTTGCTTAGATTCTTATGAAAGTAAGATTTCCTTTTTACAATTACAATACCTGTATAGGATTATTTGCGTAAACAGTTAAACCACCTTATGGACACAGAGCCCATTCATGTTTGACTGACACAAACATAATGAATTTATTAGCACAGCAGTCGGAAAGTGCTTTGGTAAAATAAGATCAAAATGAACGCTTTTGGTCTACAAAATGCAGAATTCTATACCTATCACATAACGGTGGCAGCATCATGCTGTGGGAATGCCTTTCTTGAGCATGAACAGGGAAGCTGGTCAGAGCTGACGGAAATATGGACCTAAATAGAGGAGAATCTTGGAAAAAAACTTAGTGTCTGTAATGGTCTTGGTGGGGGCAGCATCATGCTATGGGGATGCCTCTCTCTGTAGCAGAGAGCAGTAGCTTAATCACAGTTAACGGGAAGTCAGAGCTACAGTGGATTGGTTTAGATCAAAGCATATAGATGTGTTAGAATTGCGCAGTCAAAGTTCAAATCTAAATCCAACTGAGAATTAGTGGAAAAAGATGAAAACTCGTGTTAACAGATCCATCTAATCCGACTGATCTTGAGCTATTTCATTAAGAATGAGCAAAGATATATTGCAGTTTCTAGATGTAAAAAGCAAGTAAAGATATTTATAAAAAAAATTCAAGCTGTATTCTAATATGTTCTAATATGGGGTGAAATTGTTATTTAGGCTTAAATAAACTAATACATATCTCAAGTTTTCTTTAATAATACAGCATCTGTGTGGGAATATTGAATTTATGCAAATGCAGTGAAAACACTTTGAGGACATGGAGCCCATTCTGGATGACCGACACAAATATGATAGGTTTATTAGCCATCTTCAGTTATGCTTTCAATATCTGCCATCATGGTTTAGGCTTGATGGTTTGTGATTGGACACTTAGACACAGTGGCCTTGTTTAGTTCGCACTCATAAAAAAAAACAAAAAAAAACATTCGAGAACAGCTGTGGAAAATAGAGGTCAATGACATGGCGTCCTCTGTTTTACTTGCTTAAACTCACCTGGTATCTAACTGTTGCACAAACAGCTGTCAGCATGAATTATTTAACAAAGAAAGTTAAGCACAGTGATCTGTAGATAATGTAGAAAGGCTTCAGGGCTATATCTACACAACTGAGGAAAATGCATCCTGCCTCTGCTATCTAATCCTGCAATTATGCATGAGGACGCTAATTTCTCACAAGGGAGAACATTGCGTGCCTGGCCTATCTTTTCTGGCCTTCAGTGCTATGACTACATATGGAGGGGAGAGAGTGCATGCAAACACATTCAAAACTACACACAAAGTGAAGAGCAAGACGAGTACCTTTGTTTGTCAGAACACCAAAAACTTCATTATAGTAAAACAATTGTGTCCGGCTGAAGGTACTCTTCTAGAAACGTCTGGACAGTATTGGATTATACGAAAAGAAAGAGCCTGCTGTCTACTTTCGCGCTGGTTCTGGATGAGCCTCTTGATGTGAGCTGAAAGCCCAAACAAGCTCTAAAAACTTGTTTGGTCTGTAAAACGGCCTTTTGATGGTTTCCCAGAGAAACAGTGGACGGCTCAAGGAGCAGCTCTGTACGTTCTCAAAAGCATTTCGCCATGCCTGACATGATCCTATTTTGAATGGTCCTCCTTAGTAATAAGGTCATTTGTCTTGTGCAAAGGAGAGAGGATCTATAGTTGTCATACGCTGAGCTAGAGATAAATGTGAAAGGCAAAGACTGTGCCAGGGAAAAGAATTAATGGATTCAGCCCCTTTGCTCTCTCAGATATAAGCAAGACAGAAAGAAAATCACAAAACAAAACCCAGAGACTGGAAATAGAGGATGCAATTAAACCATGGTGGATGTCTTTTATTGAGTTGCTTTTTCTTACTCTAAAGGATGCCTTATTTTTATTATCTGTAATATATTTACTGTCATGGCACTGTCTATTATTCCTCTACAAGCCCGTTCATGTGGAAAAAGATTTTAAGGTGCCTTCATGTCTAAGTAAGCACCTTAACTCCGAGGCACAGCATGGAGGTACAACAAGGAGCTGGATGTGAACACAATATGCAGAACAAATCATGCATTTCCACCCAATTTCAAATAGTTTTTATAAGACAAAATACAAAATAAGAAACCATGATGGAGCAACAGGGCCAGCCCAAGGACTGAACAGGAGTTTCATTTAGGGCCCAATTTCCATCTGAGGCCATTGCAATTATTTCAGTCCAGGTAGTGTCAAGGAGGATTTTGTTCATAAGAAAGCATGTACAAAAAGGCTATTTCTTCTCTATTGTAAACAGCAACAGTTTGTGTAAAATGAAACCAAGCTCACACACAGCAGAAATTACTACAATAGCATTAAGGTATGATTTGTTTAGAACTTTGGAATAAAATGCAGTTACGTTTTAAATATAGAATTTGTGCATTTCTAAAATTGTCCTGTGTAAATTCAAGAGAGCATGTGGTCTCTAGGCCAACAGGACAGCCACAGCAGTCACTGCTCCAACACAGCTGATTCAAATGGTCCAACTACCTCCTCAGCATGTCAAAGTTCTGCAGAGGCCTGCTAATGAGCCGTCATTGGATTCCGGTGTGCTGAACCAGGGAAAGGACAAAAACATGCAGGAGACAGGCCTTTGAGGACCGGAATTAGGCACCCTTGCTTATAATCATGCTTATTTCTAATATAAGATTCCAAATACAGTTTAAAAAAACTTTAACTCATTTATCAATCGTGCCATCACCTGATATAATTAATGAATGACCACTGATTACAGAAAGCCAACCACCCCCCAAAAAAAGTTAGGCCTCATAGATCTGGAAGATGCGTCCGAAATCGATGCTGCCAGCTCAGCCAGCTTGGTAAAAACAGAGAGCTTTAAAGAGGAGTGGCAAAAGCAAATGAGGTGGATTAGCAGTGCTTGCCAACAATTGATGGTGTCATCCAGGACATGTCACATAAGGAATATCATGTCTGCCGCCCAGATCTTAGTATGTCATGACAGTGATGTATCTGTCATACAGCAACAGTCTTCAGTCAGAGGGCTCTTAAGATTCCTCGCAAGACTGACTGCTACCAGAGATTCACAGTATCACCATCCATTCATCACAACCCCTTGTGATGAAAAAAAAAGTATTTTTGAAATTGAATTAAAAGCAAAGGGAACTGAATCCAGAGAGAAACCGATGCTGTTCTCACAAAAAAACCCACAGGACAAATGTCTTTCTTTTGCTTTCACATCGTTCAGAGTGTGAAAAAGTCAATAAAGCCATTTTATTTTTTCTCCTAATGTTCCTCTTCCTCATATACCAAAATGCACATTAATGCCATCTGAGCTCTTCCTGTTTAGTAACACTCAGTTCCCCTTACTGCTGTGGTTATGAATAGATGTGCTGAGGTCTGACCCAGCAAGCTGTCCCTGACACCCCAAAATAATCAGTTCTTCAAAGAAATGTTTACCAGAACAGTCAAGATTCCTCACCGCAGTTTTTCTTGTCGTAATTTGCCTAGATTGAGTGGGAATGAGTGTTTTCACAGCTACAGTGGGAATCCGATTATCATACGGGGATCACGGTCGTCATGGAAACCGAGGATGGTGCACGGTGTTAAGCCGTCTCTTACACATTTCAGAACATTGGGAATTAGTGAAAAAAATTCAGCCACCCTTAAAATAGAGATGTGACAGGATCCATCCTTAAGACTGAGCATGTTCTTTTCCAAAGATAAGTAAATTTTGTTAAAGTAGAGTGTGTGCAGCAGTAAAACAGCCTGTGCTCTCTTTTGTCTCACTTTTAAATAGTTTGTATATGTATTAACAACACCTGCAGACAACCTGCCCGGCAACATTTCTTCATGTTGAACTGAACCAATAAACGCCTGGTTAGAATTAAAGGCCATAACAGATGTTCCAGCCCGTAAACACTGCAGGGACAGATTTCTAAACAGATTTCTGTTAGGATACCTTTTCTTAGCTTGTCACATATTTAGGCCACATGTTGGGCTAATAAATAAAAACAGGAACAAGAACCGGCTTCCAACTGAGCAGCTTTTGCTCAAATTAGAGGAAAAAATAGACAGCTGCAAACACAGAATGGTTTAGATTAGTCATACAGCCATTGACAGGTTTTTTTTTAATGAGCTATTTCTATTACATCACTCTAAAAAGAGATGTGTCAAAAAACAACACAGGTGGCTGTGTTAATAGGATTTTGACACATGTTGTGTAGATTTTAGCACACAATGTGTAATCCTCCTATCAATTGACTGACACAGTACAAGTGTTATCCTATGTGCCTGAAGATCTGGCACAGGACATTTTAAGATTTTTAAAATAAAATTTACAGAAAAACAAAATACACCATACATTAAACAATAAAAAGGAATGTATATCAATATGTGCATCTAAATTAACAGTTTAATGCCAAAAATTATTTGTCGTCCAATCACAACGCCTCTTTATTTTTTAAAAAACTATTACTTCCGTCCGCTCGTTTCACTTGATCCGTTATTTCCGTCCGCTCTTTTCACTCGGCTCTGGACGGGATCACGATGAGGGATTCTGATCCATCTGTAAGTATCATTTAAATTGTTTAATTTAAAATAAATAATATGAATAAATATTATATTAGAAGTGTCTACGCAAACGTTTTTATTGACTGTTATATAGTTAGGTTGTACTTGGCAGCACTTAGCATAATGGCTAACTAGCTTAAGCCAGTTTAGCATACTATGGCTTTTGACACATAGGTTAGACGGTGAACTTTTTGAAGAATAATTTAAAATTTGCTGCTAACGGCGGGGTTCTTTATGTTGGCCGGGCTGGACAATGTTAGCGGGCTGACAAAGGTTGGCGTACTTTAATACTATCATCTATGGGGGAATGTGGTCAAACGAAGGAAAACATGAAAAATAAATTACCGCTTATTTACGTATGGAGTGTGTTTTAAAAAAAAGATAAGATGATGTTTTTTAAGCTGATATTAATGGCATTTATTATAAAAGGACAACGTACTTTAAAATAAAATCTAATTAAAACGGGGCTAATGGTGCTTTTATTCTGAAAGACCATCGTGTCGCTAACCAGATGTGTTGCTATTCATGCTAGCAATCTTCCGATCGAAGTACTGTAAGCAATAACTAGCAGTCAGCAAGAGCATAACCAATTCGGATCACATACTCCGTTGGAGGTATTAAGTTTATCTTTTTTAGTCAATATAAAAACCGTATTAATGTTAAATGACAGGGTACTTTTTCCTGAGGTGAAACTGTACGTGTGTGTGACTGGCAGCTCTGTGCTTATTTAGCGCGTCCAAAACCAGCCCTCTGCTGTCTTCAGGCAGTGTCAGACATTCTACAAACCCGGTCTGCCTCGGTGCCCCGTCATGCAGTCTGACACACTGAAATATTGGGCCATTCAGTGGGAGACACCTGTAGAACTCGATGGAGCTCACAGTGTGGCATGAAACAGTCCTTTGAAACGGCCGAAAAACCGCTCAGTGTTAACCGGCCATAATGCATATCTGGTAAAAGAGCCAATATACACCATTTGTCGACAATACTCATTTAGTGGAACTAACTACACTAACCCAACCTATAACATGTAATACAGAAAGAGTAAGATTTTTAATAAATTATGCTTTGTGGAAAAATTGTTAAACGTACAGTTAGCGCCAGTTTGATAGACAAATTTGAATTTTAACCCTTAATGTCAGTAATGTTTAAAAAAAACAAAGGAAAAACTGTAAATATCTTTAAAAATATATAAAAACTGACAAAAAAATCTTATTTGCATAAATCATTCAATCATAATGTGTTTTGATAAGTTCAATTAAAAAACAACTTATGAGCTAAACTGAAATCAAACCCATTAAAGAAAGTAAAATAAAAAATAAAGCAGCTGTATGAAAAGTAGTCACCTAATGTTGAACCGATAATGCATCACATGACAGTACAGTGTGTTGCTGCAGTCTTGCAACGCTGCTTTGTATGCGGTGGCACATTATAAACTTGACTTGCATTGTTGATTAAGCATGTTTAATCTGTTATTGTCAGATGTTCACCACACAATGTTATAATATAGCACTGAACTCATGTTTGGTGGTATTGAAATATGTGGCCAACCATTGTATGTTAAATGTAAAGAGGAGCCTCAATTGCATGTAGTCAGAATTGATTTTAGAATTACTTTATTTTTACTTTTAATGTCACATAATAAATATAAATGAATAAAATTTCCTTTATATTTTTCTACAGGACCCAGACATTGAACCTGGATCAATAAGAGTGCTTGCTACTCTCTTCAAAAATGCAAACGAGTCTTCGAGGAAGATATATACTGTTCACACTACTGAACAGCTCATAAATCAAATCATGTCAGAGCAACAAGGTTTTGCATTTGACAGAATTCTGAAATATCATACTGATTTCCAAGAATTTGTTGATGCTGACAGAACAACAGAAGCCAAGAACTTTGACAAATTCCAGGTCTTACTTTCAAGCATAGAAGCATTACCCGGAACAAGAGCTGAAGAGCTCCATCAAATCCAGGTATAATTTTTTTAAAATTGTATTTGTGTTTGTCATAGTATTTTCTGGGGCTCTTTAAGGACTGGAAAGTATGACCAGAAATTTAGGTCTGTATATTGTCACATACCAGGTAACAATAGATTAGATGACAAATCATTTTAAATTCCAGCATTGGCCCTCTGCCAGCATGTTTACCTTTTAAATATTAGGATGGTTGTGTTAAATTCAGGCAAATTAAAAGACAAAACAGCTTAGATACTACAGTAAGGATCTATTCTATATCTAGTATTGTTGTTAATAATAAATCTAATGTCTTATCATATTCTCTTTGCTGCCTTCAATGTAGCATGTTCCTGTGGTAATTGAACTGGGAAGTCTGGAGCTACTATTTCAAAGAAAAGCACCAAAGATACTTGAAGAACACAAGAAAACGGGGACCCTTAAAATCGAGTCAAGGAAGCTCCTTGTCAAAGTTTGCATCAGTGACTTGGTGGAGAAGCATGGATTGTAAGTACATACAGACATACATATTAAAGTATTTGACACCCATCTTGTGCAAGTTGTCCCATTTAAAAAGAAAGTAGAGAAAGTAAAGGGAGAAAGAAAAATATCAATTAAAAATCTGATTTGGTGTGTGTGTGTGTGTATGTATATATATATATATATATATATATATATATATATATATATATATAATTTAGTTCAAAGGTGATTGTGCTGGAAGATTGTAGATTTTGATCTCTGTTCCTCCATTCTCCCCTCACAAGTTACCCAACAAGTGCTGAAAAACTCACCCTTGCCAAGAGTATCATCGCAACATTCCCATCCTTGAGGGTTCAGGTTGAAGGGAAAGGAGAGGGATTTGTAAGTGGAATTTGCCTGAATTGGCAAGTGTTTTCATTAAACAAAATGTCTGTTTTTGTAAAAAATAAAAAATGTTAGCTGTGGAAATCTGATGTTTAACAGTGTTTCAACACTTTGAGTATTGTCAGTGATCTAAAACAGATTTTGTTGGTGGATTCTCTCATTTTTTTCAACACAGGAGCATTTTTATGATCCATCATCACATTCTGGATTCTTGGAAATGAGACTGCGTAATATCCGCCGAAAACTAGAAGCAGGTCAGCGTCGTTACTCAAAGCGGAAGATGAGCTGTGACACTGAAATGGGATCAAAACAGGACCAGGGGCAGAGCAGTGTAAGCAATGAGTGGATCACCCTCATGAAACGGCTCAGGCCCTCTTCAGAGAACCTTTCTTCAATCAAATCTGCAATGGAAAAGACATACACAAGGCGTAGGTCATGGATATCGAGGGATACTCCCACAATGGCTGAAATATTCAATGAATATCCACGTTTTCTGGACATGCCAAGTCTGGTAGGCCTCATCTTTCCCGTCTTTAGCTAAATATGATATCAATAACACAGTTGATTTATATCGTCTTAAAATGATTTTTCTTTATTTAAGCTGGATATTGAGTTTGGAAAAATGACCAATGGAAAGACAGAACTGTTCATCAGACGATGGGAAGCCAGCATCATTCCAAAACTGAAAACAGTGGCTACCATGGAAGGAGGGGATGTTGCTTTCCTTACAGAGGGCATGGAAGACCAAACAGATGGTATGTGTCCATCCAAATTTGTTTATAATGAATTATACCAACATTAACCAAATGTTTTAACTACAGTTAAAGATGAAATATGGCAAGAATTGTGGGTACAGGGCTATGGACACTTGCATATTGATAATGACAAATATATAGTTCATGATATGGGAATTTATGGTTGCACGATATCGGGAAAATATGCAAAGGGTAGATAGCATATCACGATAACGATACACCTTCCACTAAATAAGAGTTAAAGGTTCAATAAGTCCTAATACAGGGAAATTATAAAAAACTGATTTTTTTCCCCCCCATGTTGGAAAGAAGATTTCATTTAAACAGATCTTTTTTTCTCCTTTTAAAATGTCCGCTAGGGAACGTATTTATCTAATTCCAGCCCTCAATACTTCCTGGTTCAAGAGCCAATCATATCTCGGCTTGTAAGGTTGCCAAGTAGGTAACACAAACACTGCGTTGGCATTAGTGTTTTGTAGTGGTGTTACGTTGAGATGTGTTTCCCCTTCAGCAGGCGTCGAACAGTTTTTGGGGGGGTGGACACATCTTAATGTAACACCAGCAGAGAGCAGCAGCAGAATGGACATTACGAAAGCCAGTAAAACTGGAAATCGTTCTTGCTTGTGTTTCTACATGGACTGGTGGTTCGGTATTTCCACAGCTGCCCAGAGCAGTGTAATTGTGACTGCACAGTTCATGTTTGGTAGTTAGAAACTATTAAAAATATTAACCATGCATGAAAAGGTATCTAGATGCTCTCTTTAAGATATTTTAGGCCATAAATGTTCTTAGAGTGAGGCCTGCACATAGTTAAAAATTGTTAAAATATTTTTGTACCACTTGTCTGTTCTGTTTTCTTTTTCAGATGAAAAGTGCTACACAATGTTGATTGTTCTCACACATCTTCTGCCACCAGTGCCTGGGAGTCGCTGCAGCGTTAAGTCTGCAATATCATTCCTAGTTGATTTCGTGTCGGTATGTTTTTGGAAAGACTGTTTACGATAATTTAACAATTTTACCTAATGCACTGTAACATTACAAATTACTTTGGATGTTCCTTTTGATCTCATAAAATTCATATATCTTGTCTGGCAGGCTGGAACCAGCATTGCATCTCTCTGCAGCTCCTCTGAGGTGGCAAATCGGACCCAACCACAGTTGATTTGCATCGGGAGTCTGAAGAGCGCCACTCACCAGTATATCATCGTTGCAAGGAATGATAATGTGACCGTGCCGGTAAATGATGGCCTGACATGTGCCTTGGACAAGCTATTCAAGCTCTACTGGGTTTGCAACTTGGCTTATCCACCCCAGCTCAGCTCTGTGTTCACCTTCTTCGAATATATCTACGAGGTACCCAACTCAACAAACAGGAAGGCGAAGGTACTAGAACTGATCTCAAAACTTCAAGCTGCATTGTAAAACAATACCATGTACACATGTCCAAAGTGCAAACAATCAATATCAACAGATGTAAAAAAAGTAATTTGGCATCTGCGTGAAATTCATGCCTTATCAGATGGACAGGACTTGACTATAATTTGCAACCAAGAAGGTTGTCCTCGGACATACCACAACTTCAACTCCTTTTCTAAGCATCTTCATCGGGACCATCACCCCACAACATTTATAGACAGTGTGCCATTTCAGGCTCATGACCACAGGTCATCAGCTACATCTGAGACAAACTCATATAATATCGAGGAAACATCAAACTTGATATCAACGGTTCCATTAACAACTACTCTTCCCAGTGATTGTGTTGCTTCTTTTGTGGCAAAAATGTACTCTTCATCAAACACAACTTGGATGGATGTATCAAGGAGTGTTATTTGTACACAAGAACTGCTTGAGAGGACTATTGAAAGTCTACAACAATCCACAACTACATTGCTGAGTAACTTCCAGGTACCACTTCACAGTGAGTCTGTCCAGTCATTAATGAGTCAGTTTGAGAACGCTAAACATATGTTTAAAGATGTGGACACACCTTTTAAAATGAATAAGTACTTCTTAGAGAAATTTGATCTTGTAAAGCCAAAAGAAATATTTCTTGGTCATAGGGCAGACACAGCAAGAAAACGGGGACAAATTAAACAAGTGTTAGCAGCTGACACGTGCCAATACATTTCAGTTATTGATACTATTACATTTTTATTCAGTAATGTCCAGATGCAAAAAAAATACTTGCAGAGTAACAATCAGTTTGAAGGTAAAATGCAGAACTATTGTGATGGATCACACTTTTCTTCTCACCCATTGTTTGGAAGATCTCCTCATGCTCTTCAAATACAATTGTATTTTGATGACTTAGAAACTGTAAACCCCTTGGGGTCCAAAACCAAAATTCATAAAATGGGTGCTATTTATTTTGCCTTAAAGAATCTGCCACCAAAATATAATTCATCCCTTTCACATATTCATTTATGTCTTCTATTTAATTCTATGGACAGAGACAAATATGGATTTAGTAAGATTCTCGAACCACTGCTAGATGACATCAGACTCCTTGAAAGATCAGGTGTACAGGTAGAGATCCAAGGAGAAACTCATCAGCTCTATGGAGCTATCTGTGTCTTGACTGCTGACAATTTAGCTATCCATTCCCTATGTGGATATGTTGAGAGCTTTTCTGCGAACAAGTTTTGCCACTTCTGCCTTGTCAATAAAAATCTTGCGCAGACTGTTTTCGATGAAGATGAGATTGAGAAACGCACCAGAGAAAATTATCAACAGCATGTCTTGCATAATAATCCGAGCTCAACTGGAGTTAAAGAAGACTCCTGTTTGAATAAACTTAAATATTTTCATGTCACAGAGAACACTTGTGTCGACATTATGCATGATATTCTTGAGGGTGTTGCCCCTTTAGAGGTGAGACTTATGTTACACCACTTCATTTATGAAGAAAAAATATTCTCCCTTGAACTGGTTAACCGTAGAATCACCAGTTATGACTATGGTTATGGAAATGAAAAAAATAAACCAAGTGTTATACTGAATCTGAGAACTTCTGATAATGCAGTAAAACAAACTGCATCACAAATGTGGTGCCTCTTGCAGGTGTTGCCCTTTTTAATTGGTGATCTTGTTGACAGGAAAAGTTTTCATTGGCATTTGTTCATCTTGCTGAGGGAAATATGTAGTATTGTCTTTGCACCAACTGTCACCCTAGGGCTTGCTGTATTTCTGAAACAACTCATCATAGAGCACCATGTGTTATTCAAGAAGATCTATGACAGAAATCTGATTCCTAAACACCATTTTATAATTCACTATCCAAGGATGCTTGTTATGTTTGGACCCATTTCTCAACTATGGTGTATGAGATTTGAGGCAAAACACAATCCATTAAAAAGACATGCTCATGTGGTTGGGAACTTTAAAAATATTTCTAAAACATTGAGCTATAAACATCAGGTTCAGCAGATGTATAGCTTCAAGTTAAGTGACCCTTTTTGTCAGAAAATAGATGTCACTAACGCATACCTCGTTACCATCAGCTCTTTGAAGAAGGCAGAGGTAATACTGGAGAACCTCAAATCAATACATGATGACTACACTTTGAACAGCACTGTTTATGTTATTCACTCTGTTAGTGTGCTTGGTCAAACTTACAAAACTGGTGCTGTACTGCCACTTAAAATTGACAATAAAGGTGAGCCTTTGTTTAGTGAGATCATCCATATTATACCACAAACTGATACAGAATCAGTTTTGCTGTTTGTGAGAATCATAACTGTAAAGTACTTTGATGAGCATTTTTATGCGTATGCTGTAAGAAAAACAAAAGACTATGAAATGATCAGCCTGACTGATTCAGCTGATTTCAAGCATTTGGACATAATGTTGGGTTTTAATACAGATGAACTATATTTAAGCCCAAGGTACAAAATATTTTAGTTTCTCAAAACAGGATGAGCAGCTGTGTTTTTGAACATGTTTTCCAAAAGAAGACCATTCCTATCTCAACAAAAATGTCTCCAATGGAAAAGGGGTCTGCCTATCTAAATGAAATATCTACATTTTCAGTTTTTCATATAGAAAACGCAGTTTTTGAAAATATTTTTTAAAATGTCTATTGTTCCCAGCATGCAAGAATAATAGAATCAGAAAATGTATATGGTTTTACTGTCTGAAAACTTTGATGTTTGGTTAAACTGCTAATCCATTTTAAGGTAGTTCATTTTATAGTCTTTAACTACTCTATAAATGACTGGTATTCAATTGAAGTATTGTTGAAGTATTAAATTGTGCTTAAAGCACTAAGTAGTTTCACTAACAATGCACAAAGGTTAATGCTATTTTTTAGTTCACAAAAAATGCAATTGTGTTCATTTGCCATGGTTTTGTTGGCATGTGTGATTTTGTGTTATTACAGCTTAGACTAAGCTGATGAAATAAAGTTAATATTTTTTAAGCTGTCTTTTTCTATTTTGTATAGTTTCAGGACTTTTTAACTACATAAAAAGCTATACTTAATGTGTTTCAATGACACATTTTTGTGTTAAGTAAGTTGACACAATCTGTGTTCTTACTGTGTAACCATGACACATTTTTGTGTTAAGTAGATTGACACAATTTGTGTGTTAAAATGCCTCACACATATAATGTGTTAAAATTAACTCAACATGTGTTGTCCCTGATCACACTCAGGACATGTGTTAAAAATTTGCACAACATGTGTCATTTTTAACACAACTGTTTTTGCAGTGCAGCTTCTCAAGAGAGGACATATCATGTACAGAGATTGTGTGGATTGGCAAGGTAAGTTTTTTTTTTTCTTTTAAACGTTGATTTTTTATTTCTTTTGTTGCATGATTTGAATTCAGACATCCATCCATCCATCCATTTTCTTCCGCTCATCCGGGGTCGGGTCGCGGGGGCAGTAGCCTAAGCAAAGAGACCCAGACTTCCCTCTCCCCAGCCACTTGTTCCAGCTCCTCGGGAGGAACCCAAGGCGTTCCCAGGCCAGCCGAGAAACATAGTCCCTCCAGCGTGTCCTGGGCCTTCCCCTGGGCCTCCTACCGGTGAGACGTGCCTGAAACACCTCACCAGGGAGGTGTCCAGGAGGCATCCTGACCAGATGCCCGAGCCACCTCAACTGACTCCTCTCGATGTGGAGAAGCAGCGGCTCTACTCTGAGCCCCATCCGGATGACTGAGCTTCTCACCCTATCTCTAAGGGAGAGCCCAGACACTCTGCGGAGGAAACTCATTTCAGCCGCTTGTATCCGTGATCTCGTTCTTTCGGTCACCACCCAGAGTTCGTGATCATAGATGAGGGTAGGAACGTAGATCGACCGGGAGATCGAGAGCTTCGCCTTTTGGCTCAGCTCTCTCTTCACCACGACAGACCGGTAGAGCGCCCGCATAACTGCAGATGCCCCACCAATCCGTCTATCGATCTCCCGCTCCATTTTTCCCTCATTCGTGAACAAGACCCCCAGATACTTAAACTCCTCCACTTGGGGAAGGACCCCATCCCCGACCCGGAGGAGGCACCCCACCCTTTTCCGGCTCAGACATTTGAAGCAAATATCCATTTTAAACCAACATCTTTCTGTAATGTGTGTTCTGTTGTGCAATTTTATGTAGGCAAGTACATGCATATTTATTATTTAATGACACTCATTAATTTAAAATTTCCCTCTGATTAAAAAAAAAAAATCCAATCTTCAATTTGAGTACATCAGTATATCTTTTTTTTTTTTACACTTATTGAAACCACTGATTATTCAGTTAATTAGTTTTAACTGATTGTTTTTTTCATGTACAATTATTTCCAGTTAATGAGATTTCCAAGCAACCTTTAATTTTTTATGGCTTCTTGTTTTCTATTACATATGTACCAACCAGATGCTTGGGAGGCAGGCCAGGAAAAAGCCCTTTTTGTCATAGTTTCACAAATGTAAACCAGGAATATTTGCTAAATGTTACTGAGACCTTAAGAGGAACCAAGAACATTGGTCAGATGAGAATTAAGCTTTTTAGGAACAAATGATCCATGTAGGTCTGGCATTAAATGAAGGATAACTATGTGGGAAAGCAAGCCCAGTAAAATATTGTGGAAGACCTGTGATATTGTAGGCCTTTTGTCGCCTGGGAAACTTAAATACGACAATGGTTCACCAGATACAAAATCAACATTCTTTTCATGATGATCTCAGTCTCCAGAACTAATTCCTATAGAAAACCCCTGAGCTGAACGGAAGAGGGCATTAGCGAGGACCGTGAACTCTAGATGATCTACAGAGATTGTCTCTTTGTATGCTCCAGAATGTAAGAAGTTATTAAGTCGTACTGGCAAAAGGAGGTTGTATGAAGTTCTAAAATCAAGAGCACAAATAGGTGTAGCAGCAGTTCTTTGTTGATATCAATTAGTTCTTAATTTAATTAGTTTTATTAAACTTTAATGACAAATTTAGTTGTCAGAATATCTCAAATATTTACTAAGCCAGGTCGAGGTTTGGTCGAACTCTTTTGATTGGTGTTCTTGTTCATTCAACTATATGTGAAACCTAAGTGATCCACAGAAGACCCGACCAGCAGAAATGCCAATAGAGAATGAGTTGCAGAGCTGTTCTGCTCAATGGCAAAGTGAAGCAACAACCAACATCTAAAGAGCTATTGTTGGCAGAATGCACAAACAATCAAACACAAATGTATTTTTCAAACATGGATCCAATTCTCTTGAATATGTTAAAAGCAGTCTTGATAGTGCAAAATTTGCACAAAATTAAGAACCATTTTCTTTTTTAAACAAGGACTTATTCTGTAAGAATTACGAGGGAAAGTAGAGGCCAGGTGCCTCTAATCAACTCCACTTGATTAATTAGTCATCATGAAATCTGAGGATCTCTTTAAAGCCAAAGTTTTTTAGTCAAATTGCTACTCTGAAGCTTATAAGGGTGCTTGAAGAAAATACCAAAAAGGAAATACATCAGCAATGATGTAGAAAATCAACTGCTGTCCATTAATCTGAGAAGGCTTAAAAGGCCACTTCCAAAGTTACTCCATCCATAATTTTATTATAAAAGTGGAAATTTTGGGTCTCCCATTCAGAGATGCACATATTCCAGCTAGTTCATTAAAGGTCACTGTGCAATGTTCAGAGACTGGGGAACTCGCTGATAAGAACATGTTAGACTCTACAGTCCAAACATTATAAAAGCTAAAGTTTAAGAGAGTATAGTTTCTTTGGAAGGGTTGCCATTAAAATATCTCCACTTGTATATAATCCTCTGAAAAATGTGGTACTACAACTTAAATTTGCCAAGGCAATATATTTATGCAGCATATAGGCAAAAACGTATTATATGTATTGTCAAGCACGGTGGTAGAGGGGTGATTATTTGGGCTTGTTTTGCAGATGGATGGACGAATGGATGCATGACTGCACTGATGGATAATTGGGATAGAAAATAAAGTTTGGAAATGCACATATTTTCTACTCTTCATTTTCTAAATACTCTAATCAAATTTTGTATTTTTCACCCGATTTGAATCTTATCAACCTTTAAATGGCCGTTATTAGCGGTCATCACTCCCATACAATAGCTTCAGAATGTGCCTCCTCTACCTCCTAGCAGGCTAGAAGCTATGCATCTACCATTCTTATCGGTGATAATATGCATTCTTTTTTTTCAGCATCGCCCACGTCTAAAAGCTTAAGTTTAGTTTTTGTTAACTTTATTTAAAACCTGTGTTTACAATTTAGGTAACGATGGATATTTACTTATAACCTTACCCCACCCCCAACCTTCATCCCAAAAACTCAGGAGAAGTTCCTAAACCTAAAGTCACAAGATAAAACCTAAAGTCACAAGATAACGACCTACTGAGCAGGAGGTAGGAGGCACATTCTGAAGCTATTGTATGGGAGTGATGACCGCTAACAACGGCCATTTAATGGGATAACATTCGAAACAGGTGTATTTTTCCCCTGTGTCGGAAGACTGTCAGTAGAAACGTATTTTATGTCTTGAAATGGCTCTCAGGGAGGAACAAGAAGGCGAACCGGAGTGCAGGTGGGTGGGGAGTCATCCAGAAAGACTCAAGCAGCTCTGTGAAAGCAGGATAAAAGAAGCCAAACTGTCTTTCTTGACCAGACCATGGGCAGATGGACCATCTGCTCCCTCACTCTGCAAAAAACCCTCATTCTATTCCCACCTTCTCTAAAGAGCAAATACTTTCATTTCCAACCTCTCTGTCGAACTTTGTCTTCATCCTGTCGTGTGTCATTCCAATTACATCTACTTATTTCTGTCCTTGCCTTCCGCATTTCCATGACAAAACAGCAAAATATTCATTCGCTGTGACTTGAGACTTAATTAGAGGCTGTCACAGCTCTAATTTACTCTGGTTTATAAATGTGGACAGCCATGCTGTTCATTACCCTCTCAAGACATTCCTGGCTCATAAATTAAAATTAACAGTCTAGGCCTGAAAATGATCTAGTTTGGATTTCCACAACAATTTAATTAGCATTTCAGTAAAAAAAAAAACATCCATTAATGCCTCGTTATCAATCAGCCATGAGAAAGAAGGAGAAAATGCATGATGCGTATGGGGTCAAATCAGAATCAGCTTAAAGTAAATGAAAAAACAGATTGTAAACTTGAAAAATAGACATTGCAAATTTGAAAAAAAAATTGTAAATTTGAAAACAGTTTTGAACTTGAAAGTACACATTGTAAATTTGAAAAACAAATTGTAAATTTGAAAAATAAATTGTAAACTTGAAAAAATAAATTGTAAACTTGAAAGAAAAACTGTAAATTTGAAAAAAATATATAAATTTGAATAAATATTGAAAACTTGAATAAAAAATCTATAAACCTAAAACTGTAACCCAAAAAAAAAGAAAAAGTTATTTGTAACAACTGCTGTTTTGTGTAATTTTACGTCGGGGCGGGTCTTCGAGCCCATTGGCTACTGGGGACTAGTGTCATAGAGAGAGAGTTCTGACCATTGAGTGGAATGCGGAAGTGACGTGGGTCATGAAGGTGCAGATCATTATCAGATAGTTCCAAACAACAGCAGCTGCATCATTGACCGCAGTTCATTCTCAGCGTTTTGGAACTATTTTCCAGTAAGTTAATGGAATCACAACATTTTTTGGCAATGAAAATCTTTAGCGGACTGCTCCGTACCAAAAACAAGTCAAGGATGATATTTAATGTAGCCAGTTTTGGTTAATTAACTGTGTTAATGAGCTAGTTGTAGTTTAACTGCAGCTAGCTAATTGTGAGCAGGAGGGGACTGGACAAGCTTGATGACCTATTGACGTTTATTTCAGTATGTCAAATTCAGCTTTTAAAAATATTCAGCACAGTTTGAAATAGCCTATACACTTTTATATCATTTATTTTTTGTTTGGCTTTTACTTCCAAGATACCCAGTATTGGACAGCACTTTCCTTCTCTTATGGAAGATCTGTTTTGCTGCAATTCGTAGTCTCAGCCTGATGAATCTGCTGGTTTTTTGCACATCATGACATGCAGGGAGCATGCTTTCTAACAGACTTGCTTCTCTCTCTAGAGTGTCCATGGCATTTGGGAGCCCCATTAGAGATGCACCAGACCTTGTTCGTCTCCACTTTCTGGACCAGACCGAAGGCTTCATGTGATGGTCGACACAGCTCTCCTGGTTTGAATTCCTTCAGGGTCAATAGGGTACGGTGCTCTCCTTCTGGACTGTCATAATTTTTGCTCTATTGAACTAGAGCATCCATCACATATGTTGGAATGTTTCATTTGTTTACAATATATCCTGTAAGATGGTACAGAATACAGGTTTCACTGTTGGGGAGATCATCAGTACCTGTGTTTCCAATCAGCTGGTCCACATGTCACAGTCCTGGTCCAGGACTGGGACATGTCTCCTAATGTCCAGGAACTCTGCCAGTAGACTGCCGTCATCCTCCTGATAACTTCATTTGAATGCCATAAGAAACTACCCAACAGAGACTGATGGCAGTGCCTGGTGAAACTCCACTGGTGTTGGAACAGGATTTATTTACCGTATGCAGCTGTACAAGTTTTCAAGACGGTCTTGAGTAAACCTGCTTGTCAACACAAACGGATGTCCATGGTCAAGCGTGACTTTTTGGATTGATAAAATTGTAGATGTTGCCCTCACAACTCCTGTTTGCACTGGTTTCCTGTTTGACCAATCTTAAGTCCACAGAAGAGTGTTATCATGTCTTGGAGGAATGTGATGGCTTTGTTGTACTCTTCCATCTTAAGCCTAAGTGCCATCACAGGGTGGCGTGTAAAGCCCTGATCGAAAATATTTGACAGTACAGATTAAACTTATTGCACACAGCTTTCTGTTATTATGACCTCTGGTGATGGTGAGGTTTGTTTTACATTTTGCATAATATTTTATGAGTTTGCTTATTGTTTTCCACAATTAACACACACTTATTTATTTTTTTTACATATACTGGTTTTAACATTATCAATGAATTACTATTTTACTGTAGTCAGGCTAAAAGCACAATCATCTGGGTTATAGATGCATGAGTTCATAAGAAAATAAATAATTATAGAATGTCTTCTACCGAAAAAAATTATCCCAGGTCATCAGTCAACGCATCATAGACAGCCGCATATTTTCCTCCAAGTTATTTAAAACTGGTTAAAAACATGTAACTTAGATCAGCCTGTCATTCAGCTAATTTTCCATCTGACAGCAGGCAGAGAGAACACAGACTGAATTTCATCTGCTAGACCTATAAGGTGTTTTAGAAGTAAATCCTGGGAACAGTAATATAACATGCTTTGTTGAAAGATTAAGATCTGAAGGTAAGCTGGAGCATAGGTCTTAACCACTGGTATGTTTTAAGTGTATAGGAGGTCAAGGTATGGCCTTACCATGCTAGCATTCAGAAAACAGGCTATAAATTGGGTATTATTACTCCAATTTAGGGTTTCTTGTGGCACATAAGGTTATTAGACATGCCTATATTGAGCAGTGTAGCGCATTAATTTATCAATAAATAAGATCGGAGATCTACATGCATTGTACAATGTGTTAGCACTCTGGTTTCCCTCTTAAAATGTAGAACAGTGACGAATGTCTGTTCCTCTAGAAATGTTTTGATAAAATAAAAATGCATAGCCTTTTCAGTAAAAAGTAATCGGTACACATTATTAGTCAATAATGATCAAAAATCGCCAGGAGAAATTAGAAAATATTCGATTTTGCATTCTGTCCTGCCAGAAGCTGCTCAGACTGACTGACAGCGCTGGGATGTCTGGAACTAATGAGGACTCCATGAACCACGTGACCGCATGTCGCCTAGTTCAAAGTCTGTCCTAACTCTCTCCCTCTATGGCAGGTTTAGTTTTGTGCTCTATGGAGTACTCCATATGTGTTCTATGAACACAAAACTAAACCTACCGCAGATGACCGTCCGACCGCCGCCATCCCAATGTCTGGTACAGGAGGGATGACAGGCGGCGCCAACAACATACGCTGTTCTGGGGCGGAAATTACGTAAACATAAACTCTGTCACCTGATGTCCCCAGTAGCCAATGGGCTCTAAGACCCGCCCCCATGTAAAATTAGGCTCAAGTCTGAAAACGAAAAGTCTGAATTGAAACTGTAAACTGAGGACTGAAAGCAAAGGGGAAGAGAAACGTAAAAACTGGCCAAAAAAAGATTGAAAATACATAACAGTAGTTGTTACAAAAAACTTTTTTTTTTCATTTGGTTACAGTTTTAGGTTTATAGATTCTTTTATTCAAGTTTTCAATATTTATTCAAATTTACAATATATATATATTTTTTCAAATTTACAGGTTTTTTTCAAGTTTATAATTTATTTTTCAAGTTTACAATTTATTTTTTCGAATTTACAATTTGTTTTTTCAAATTTACAATGTGTACTTTCAAGTTCAAAACTGTTTTCAAATGTACATTTTTTTTTTCAAATTTACAATGTCTATTTTTCAAGTTTACAATCTGTTTTTTCATTCACTTTAAGCTGATCCTGATTTGACCCCATAGATGCGTTTAATGATTTTAGAGGAAGCGTGCCTTTCTGGGTCGTTGATCTAAAAAAGTGTGCCATGTGGTGTGGGGAAGAAGAAGGGAAAAAAAAACATTGAGTCAACGCTCAACCTTGGACCTAGATCAGCTTTACAGCTCAGCCTTTGGGCCACAAACAGCTCCCAGTTCCCTCCAGTAAACACAACAACTCACAACACAAGGACACGACTTAGAGTGCTGTCACTGCTCATCGTGCTGACACAAAGAAGGACGACGCTCAGATGCTGTAATGAGCTGAGCGACATGATGGGATGTTTTCCGGGTCTCTGAGATGCACATTCAGGCCTGCCTGAAAAGGATCAGCGCTGGAATCAATAAATGGATACGGAGGCAGCACTAAAGCCACAAAGGAGACGGGCAGTTTATACGCCAAATGACCTGACAGGGATGGTCCTTGACCAGCTGATGTGACTAGCCTCTTAGTCTTTATAAGGAACAAGAACTGATTAAGCTCAAGCTGGGAGAATGACCTCAATCTATAAGAATCAAAGGGCTGCTCTCATCTAGAATGTTAGAGTGAGTATTTGCTTTCTTTCAGAACATTTCCAGGAGGAAAACAGAAATATAAGGATGTAAACAGCCCCACACACCCAGCATTGCAAAGCCAGATTCTCTCCTTAGTGCCAGTCAAGCTTACTAGAGCGTGATGCAGGCCAGAGTGATTGATGGGCCAAAAGGGAGAAGCTGGGCGGGGTAAGAGACGGGTGCAGTGGAGAGCCCGAGGTTAGACGCTGTCACAGATCTGACTGGTGTGTTCGAATGAAAAAAAAGGAGAAGTGCCCTGAAGGTGCAATTCAGCTCAATGAAAAAGCTCTTAAACCTCAAGCTCCAGCAGCGAACTCCAGCTCATTTCCAGTGAAAATCAGACAAAAACACAGTGAGGATAATGTGACTGACATCAAATTTTGTGTCCAATTACAGAGATGTTGTGAACACTGATCTCCGGTTGTTTTTCCTGTAATAATTTTTCCTCATCTCAAATCTTTACTGACTGTTTAAAAGACAAACATGGAATGTGATTAATTACATGTCATCTGTTTGGAAACACTTGCAGACATTTCTATCATGGGAACTGATTTGTATTCTGCATATCACACAAAACATATTTATGTTATAATCGATAACATACCAAAATAATCAAAAGACTACAATCATGAATTTTAACAGTGATTTCAAGTTATGATACTCAATCATTTTTAAGGAGGATGATAATATTCAACTTCTCAAGAAACAGACAAGGGGACCATAGTGGCTCCGGAGGAGCTGTAGAGATCTACAGCTCAGGTAGAAGAATATGGTGACAGGACCACTATTGGTCATGCATTCTACAAATTTGTCTTTTTTGATAATAATGCAAAACTTTACTTTTCGAAGCCAACTTTCCCAGCTGATCCTTCATCAGGGCCGTCTGGGTTCAAAAGCCAAAATACGTTGGTCTGGTTGGTTTCTCAGAACTACAGGCATTGTTGGAGTCTTGTATCACCAGCTTTATGTTCCTCTTTTTGTACCATGGAAGTAGCTGAAGTAGTGCCAGAAATGTCTGGAAAATTAACAGTGTATATCACCCTGAGCGCAGAATCCCCACCCTGAAACATGAAAATCTAGTGGGGGTGCTTGGATGCCTGGACAGAGTTGAGGGAAAGATAGATGGAGCCAATGTAACCCACTTCAGAGTATGTACACGTCTCGACCTAGGTTCGTAGGAGCCGTGAGTAAAGCAATAATCCAAGGACACAGGTTAAGGTTGTAAATGCAACTTTTTAGTGGTAAACTTTTAGACCACCAATGTACAATATATAACAATACCTATGGGCCCAATAACTATATATATCTAAAATAAAATAGAGTGTCCTTTCCAATGGTACGATCCAGGGATCGGTCCGTTTGGGTTCAATCAAGGTTCAAGTCAGGATCCAAAGTTGGCTCTGTGTGGGTGTCGATCAGTGAGACAGACACAATCCTACCACTGAATGGTGTGGTGGATTCTCAATGTTCACAGGAAGGCTCAATGTTCATTTGGAAGGCTCGCCATCAACTGGAATCACTGGTCAGCCTCGTAGATCACCAGGACTGGAGTTCCATTCATTTTTCTTTCCATAAACAAGGGGAAGAAAAAGACCTGACCAAGAAGAAGCTTTCTACAGGAGAAACCAGGACAGAAAAGTGCTTCCTTGACAGTTCTCCCAACTCTAAAACGGAATTTTAATCAGTCTACATCACAACTACATCATGTGTTAAGTATCAGTGCAAAACAACCATATTTGCATACCTTTTTCTCATGGAAGACACAGAAATTGTGCTCCACATGTGCTTTTTCCGATGTTAAGCTACCTCGCTAATTCAGCACACATACTTTCCGGTTTCTATCAAAATAAAGTTCCGTTCTTTTTTCAAAATAAAAGCAACATTACTTTTACGTGCAAAACATTAAGAAAATAGTGATCACACCAAACCAAATAAATATTAACCCCATTCTCAGGCAGGTTACACCAAATACAGGGATAACAAAGTGAGATTAGCTCTGTAGGTTCTTTAAGTTCAAAAGTCTGGTTATATTAGGTATTTATAACTTTTTTCTGTTGAGAAAATATTAAATACTGTGGAAATGCAGGTGTTTTTCTATATACCGTGTTCTTTTGACCATACTGTCCTAAACCTAGAAATTGGTTGAGCAAATTCCATTCTTTCCTACATTTTTATGACTGTATAGAAAGACTGATTTCTATCCTTTAGTTTTTGTTCATTTAGTCATTTAGATCACCACATTCTGTACATCCTCCAGTGTTTGAAACCATTTTCTCGATACACAGTTTTTTTTTCTGTTCTTGTTCTGAACTGACAGAATACATAAACAGGATTGCTGTGTTCACTTTTGGATCATTGTTGATTGGTCTCATCTTTAGATTCCCAACCATTGAAACATAGCTTGTTGCTTGTAAATGCTGTGACATGAAGCAACAAAATGAAACATTTCTCTAAAGTGTAAACTTCCAGTCTACAGCTGATAATGTAACAAACTTATTAATGTTTTCCCCTTTTGTAAAAAAGTGAAACAGGTCAGTTCTGCCTCTGAATACACACCCTGGAGACATTTAGTGCAGAAAACGAACTGTGACCAAGCAGCTCACTCTCCTCTTGAACTCTTCTCTCTGTCTGTGTGTGCATCCTGAGTAATTTGTTTCTCTCTGGGATTTATCATATCAGGACCCACAGAGGTTATTTATACTGACAGTTATGGCTCAGAGAAAGTGGGGAGGGTTTGAGTAGAGGGAGTAGCTCGATTTATTATTAATTTTAAAGATTATAGTCCTAATTACATAGTTTGTGTTGAAACTTGGCTGGATTAGTCTGCTAAAACTCTGTCAATTAGTTTCATGTGATGTTTACTTTGCACTGCAGATAAGCAGACTGGAAGTAAGAAGCTGTTTATCACAATGTGTCACCATTCTTCACACACAGGTGGTCTCAGGTAATTGATTTAAATGTAGAAGGGCAGATTTTGTTCACATGGTTTCAGAGTTTCTGGAGCGACTTGTCCTTTTTCGAAAGTCAGTCACGACTTTTGACAGCAGGTGAAGGTGCAGGGAATTAATAATGCATGAGCTCGATGTGTTGCAGTTAACGACAGTGGTTGGGAGAGTTTCTGTGAACGCAGACACTTCCACCTTCTTTAGCTGATCGGAGAGCAGGCGAGGATGTCGGATACAGCTAAATAAGTACATAAAGTGAGAATTATTTTGCACCAGTTACATATTTCACCTTTATCTTCTCACTCCATCTCAACACACAGGCATGTATTAAATCAGTGTGGTGGGGGGGATGCTTGTCAGGAGGAGAAACAAGAGCACTGATTGCATTTTACCTGACTAGTGTGCAGGTTTTAACCAAACAAATGCAACAAAACATTGATTTATCCTCCTTCATTGCCTTGTCTATGACCCACTTGTGTTTCTGTGGTAATAACCCAAAAGCTTGGAACGGCATCTGCGCAAAAATCCAAATATGCACACAAATAAAATGTTTACAAATGTAGTTCTGTAGTCGTGTGTGTGTAGATTTAAGCCACATCTGTAATGTGATCTGTTTCTCTCACAGCGAGCCTCCTCAAAGGGGCAGCTGGGGACAAAAAACATTTACTATCAGAGATCACCCTCCATTTACCACAGCCTGCTCGGCTTCGGGGCACGTCAGTGCATTAAAGGGCCGAGTTGGGAGAACATGTCTGATTTGTAGATAACCCCATGACTTTCTGTCGGTGATTTGGCCACCTAACAGAACACATCTTCTAAACGCTGTAAAGCAGACCCCACTGTAAGGTTACAGATAGACCTATAACCCCAGTGAGTGTAAAAAAAAAATAAAAAAATTCCACTAAAACAAAGACACCATCTGTCTGTTGCTTAAATGCAGAAAATCTTAGGATCAAAGCAAATGAGGTCTCTGCAGGATGAACATCACAAATGAGCCTTTTTAGGAGGCAAGTTCTACGTAGCTGCTAATCTTAGCCTTTCACGCCTTTAAAACAACTAAATGAATGTAAAAGCAACATGATGTAAGACATAAATAGCACAAACAACATGTAATGTATTCACGTGTTACATTTACCATGCACTTGGACTTTTTTATGTTTTACTACAGGTGCTCATGCTGGTCCCTTATTGTTTTAATATGTTGTGTTTTTTGATGGAGCAAAGAACACTAATATAAACTTAACCCACCATACCAACTATGATAAAACACAGACCCCTGTTGAACCATTATTATTATACTTCGAACTGAGTATTTTAATAATTCAAACACCAAATATACCTTAATATGCATTAATACGCATCAGTCATAGCACTACTGTAGACTCCAACATCTACTGCATGGGTGTCCAATTCCGGGCCTCAAGGGCCGGTCTCTAGCCAGTTTTAGATGTGTCTTTGCTCCAGCACAGCTGATTCAAATGGTCCAATTACCTCTTCAGCATCTCAAAGTTCTGCAGAGGCATAATGAGCCATCATCTGATTCAGGTGTGCTGAACCAGGGAAAGAACGAAAACATGCAGGAGACCGGCCTTTGAGGACCGGAATCGGGCACCCCTGATCTACGGCCTTCTTTATCCTCTCTTGGGCTTAAAGCCAATCAGGGCTGTACAACCAAGTTTAGAGACACAGTCCCCATTAGAGTTATCTGTAACAATAAAGCTTAACAACACACTCTTTCACCTCGTTGTCTCCCAAAAAAGTAAAACAGCTAATACCACTATTACCCAAACAGCAGTATCAGTTGCACAACAATGCAACATGTGCAATTGTGCAAGTTTCATGTGAGGCCACAATTGGGTGTCATACAACAGCGGAGACTCCATTAGATGCAACAGCAGAAATTCTGCATGAACTGTAACGGTATAAGTTACATGTGATGTGAGGCTGTGTGTTGTTTGTTACACTGAAATGTTTCATATCTTAAACTAAACACCAAATGATAAGTAAATGCAAAAAGCAGTTTTGAAATAAGGATTTCTTTTGTTAGGCGAATATACTGTAGCTATCCAAACTAATCTGACCCTGTGTAAAAAAGTAGTTGCACCCTAAACCTAAAAGCTGTCTGGTTGTGCCACCCTTTGTGGCACAAACAGGAACAACCTTCATGGAGCTTTGTGGAACAGATTCAGATTATTTTATTGTCATTGTAAAATAAAAATACAATGGAAATTCAATACACTGTAGAAGCAAGTTTCAAAAAGAAACATCAAAACATCATTTATAAAATAGCAATAACTACTAAGATACCAACTGCACAGTGAACATAAAAACACTTTATTAATACAGTCAGTCAGTGAACTTCATGAAACATTTCCAATAACTAAAAATGTGTTTTTTACCTTACTGTACAGCAATTTTGGCCCAGTCTTTTCTAAACCTTTTTTTTTTTTTTTACGTGTCCTGTTTGGCAGTGTGGAGCTCAGAATTGGTGTCTGAGTACCAAGTAGAAGCCCAACAGATTTACTTTCACAAGCGGAGCAGTACAGCTTTTGCTATAGTACTCCACTTGATTTATGTGTGAAAAATCTTTATTATGAATTGTTGGGGTTTTTATTTCCTGATGTTATGGACACGGAGACGGAAAATTAAGGAGAAGAAAGAAGGAGGATGAAGAAGAGAGGTAGGAAACAAAATGTCATGAGAGAGGGTGAGTTGAAAATACAAGAGAGGAAGGGGAACAAGAAAGAAAACACAGGAAAACATTGAAGTCTGCCTCCATACCCACAGGACGGCAGAGAGAGGGGGAAAAACAAAACACGAAAAAGGAACATCGACAAAACCAACCAAACATTGTGAACTAAGAATTACACAACCACATCACACAAAAATAGATATAAAAATACAACAACAATGTCACAGAAAAACTCATGGTACCGATTAATCAAGCTCTAGTAATGATAACCTCAGCCCAAGAATATATCCTTAAACACCAGAGACCCCACATCTATGTGTGTGTTAGCATGCTGGTGCAGATAAGGTTTCTCCATAAGAGTGTTCGATAGTTGGTGTGAGAAGACATCAATCCGTCTCCCAGGAATCGGTGCAAACATGAAGGAGATCGGAGCAAAGACGTCCAAAGGACCCCCAGAGCCCCAGGCGGACCCGGGCGGGGCCGACCGCATCCCCCAAGAGAGGAGAAAAGGAGAACCCCAGGGGAACATCCAGTGGCCACTATGCAGGGGCCTGGGGGGCAGCAGTGACGAGCCCATGGGCTCCGCCAGCAACCGGCCGCACCGGGGCGGGGCAGTCAACGGACCGGGGGAGCCGGGGCCCAGGGGCACCCCACCGCCCAGCAGGGACCCGACAAGGGACCGGCCGACGAGGGGCCCCCGCCACTGCAGGGGCCGCGGCCGGCCGCCGCGCGACGCCTCCACCCTAGGCCAATCCCCACCGCCAACATCCCAGCGCCCCACCAATAGCCGCAGGGGATGGACAGCATCCCCAGGCCGGGCTCAGTCAGCATCTGGACGCCAAGTTGTACCAGCTCCCGGGTCCTGATCCCGCGCAACGCAGGGCGCCGAGACCAGGCATCCAACGAGGGCCGGGGCCGGTCCAACCCGCCAATGAACCGGCCACGCACGGTGCGCACAGAACAGGTGATCAATCGAGCAGAGACGCCGGATCCGCATCCCGCCGAGCCACCGAGCAGGCACCACCCAACAATCCCAAACCTGGCACCTCTAAAAGAGGTGCCCCAACCAACCAAAAGAAGATATCGGCCCAGCGCATCGGCCGACCGACACACCGGCCCCCCCAGGCCCGGCCAGGCACGCACCAGGTCCGAACCGGATTGACCACCGGCGCACCGGCAGGCAGGAGCCCCCGTCACCGGCGGGGAGTGACGGAGGGGAAATAGGCCCCCCATTAAGTGTAAGGCCTGAGGTGCACCAGGCGAGGGGGCAGACCAAGATCCAACCTGACAGGTAGACAAAGACATACAGACACAGTCATACGTTCCCTCCCTCTTAAACACATACATTCTCACTGACTCACCAAGACACCCAAAAAAATGACGCTGTACCCTCACTCACACACCCCATGCACACTTTATGCTCCCAAGTCCAGGTACTGATGCCCCAGTAGAGCCACCAGCCCCCGGACCCGGGAGGTGGACCCCCTACCTTCTAGGATGGAGACAAGCAGACCGCCAAGGGCCCCACAGTGGCAAAGCAGCCTGACAGCCCAGGACCCCGACCAGACCGCCTGTCCTCCTCCGGACCCCAACCCCTGATGGCCCGTAGCGAACAGGGGTGGGAAAAGACCCCTAGCCTCCATCCTCCCGCTCGAGTATGGTGTTGATGCGTGTTGTTATAATGTGCATTTAAAACAGAGGGGTGGGATGTGGGGGAGGCAGCCACACATCCCCCAACCCCCACCCCGAGCCCTCAGTGTCTATATGTGGTTTAACAGTGGGCACCGGCACCAGAGGTGAAGCTGATTGTACCGCTCCCCCTCTGGATGCCGAAAAGTGTGCCCACCCCAAAGTCCCTACATATGTGTCGTGTGAAAATGTTATAAGTGGGAGTGTCTAAGTTGTATATTATAATTGGGACCCAGGACACCACGGGACAGCGAGGAGGGAAGCCCCTCCTCGCACCCCAGTGATGTGCCCATGCCCCAAGACCCTATATGAGTGTTAAAGTGATGGAGCGGGTGGACAGAGGTGTCCAGGGATGGGGAGGGAAGGACTGGGAGACAAAATATCTTCCCAGGGAGCCAGCTCCCCCACTGACCCCAATAGGCACCGCTGTTCACCGGGATCCACCAGGGAAGGGAGGCCATGGCACGTCCGACCTGGGGCCCACGGCCACAGCACCACAAAGCCCCCAGCGCCACCCGCACACCGGAGGCCCCCGTAGCCCGAACCACGTCGACGTACCTGCCCAGACCAGGAGCAAACCGATGAGCCGGGCGGCCGACCCACCAGGCCGACATCCACCAGCCTCACTCTTTGTGGAGCGACCACTGTTGCTCAACGGCCCGGCAGGAGACCAAACCCAGCGCCCCACCCACCTGCCCTGCACGCCCACCACCCGGCCAGTCCACCCGCAAGTCCGACCGATCCCGGCCAAATGCCCAACCCCAGCGCCCCACACAAAGACCAAGACCCAGGAGCCAAGTCCAGTGCAAAAAAGGACTGATCCGGCCCAGAAACGCCACCCAGCCGCTACGACCAGCAGCCAGGCACCCCAACCAGCAAACAAGGCGAGACGCCATACAGGGACTGGCGATGACAATCGGCCCAGAGAAAAAGAGAGAGGCGGCTGCACATGCCGGCCGCCGACCAGCCACGACCCCCACAGCCAACAGAGACCCCACGCCGGCCGACCCCCAGCCAGGACCACAGCTAGGGGGCGCGGCGCCCCCGAGTCCCGAATCCCCAGGCCCACCCCAGACCCCACCCAGGCGCAGCACGGCCACCAGGCCAGTAACCCATGTCCGCCAGTGCAACCCCCTAAACCTTTTTAATGTCAGCCAAATCATTAGGTTTACAAACATGAGCAGTCTGTCAACCTTCATTTATTTTTTGTTTGTTTCTTTGACATTCAGAGCCTCTACCATCAGGGGTTTGTTTTTGTGATCTGGATTCTTCTCCTTCTTCATAGCCCAAGGGCACTTGATCTTAGGATAAACTAATCAATAAACATACCCCTTTAGGATTTTCCTGCTAAAGAACAAAATTCCTGGTTCCATCAGTAACTGTAAGTCATCCAGGGGCCGAAGAAGCATAGGAACCCCAGACATCACACTACCACCACCATCGTTGGCCTATTGTTCTTTCCTTGAAACGTTAGTTTTATTCCAGATGGAACAGAATGCACAACTTGCAAACAGCTCAACTTTAGCCAAGCTGATTGTTTACCCCAAAGGTAGTTGGGGTCATTAAAATGTTTTTGGTAAAATTTAGACAGGCTCCAATGGATCCCATCTTTTTGACCAGAATCTTGATTATTTGTTAATCATGAACACTGACTTTAACGGATCCACGTAAGGCCTGAAGTTTAGATGATCTGGGGACCTCCTGGATGAACAGTAAAAGTTTTATTAGAATCATGTTGTTACGGCCATCTGTTTTAAGCCTTGACTGTTTACTTATGCTTGTGTTTTACTGCTTTCTTCCTTGTTCATGCAAAGCACAGCCCTCATCTCTGCTCTTTAGATCAAGCCTGGCTTCAACAGATTCATCACACCACTCAGTCCCAGCTGTACATCATCAGCCAATGAGACCTGCTGATTGGGTCCCTGGCCTTTAAAAGACTCGCTGCTTGGATTGCAGAGGGTGGTGTTTTCCCCCTTTGCTTGGCTTTTGCATGGATTTGGAACCACTTGACTGTTTGCTGGTTTATTCCAACAACTTTGTAGCAGTTTTTCAGCAGCTTTTGGTATTGCTTAACTTTGTGTAAACTTGGGGCTAAAAAGGATTTATTGGTCCAAGGAAATAGCTATATGCTTTGTTTGTTTTAACTTCTTTTATTAGAGAGACTGTTAAGTCATGTGCCAATCTTAGTTGTGGAAAATATGTTTTTAGTTTAAGTTTGGACTCTTTTAGTTTAATCCCTTTCGACAATCTCAACTCTGAGCACTTTAAGTTTGTTCTTTGTTTTGCCCCCTGTATTTTTATTTAAGGCTTCCCTTAGCCTGTGTTTTGGGCCTCTCTTAGTTTTTGTAACACTTGTCCTATTGATCAAAGCTCTGTAATTTTGTCTTGAAACTTTTTCTTATTAAATACATGTACATAATAATTTTATGTTACTTTCCCCTTCCCTAGCCGAGTTGGGTCGTAACACATGTTATGTCCATTTGTGAATAATAGATCTTCTAAAGCTTTGTAGTCCTTTCCCGACTGATATATCAAGGATTTGTTTCTAATCTGACCTTGAATTTCTTCAGAATAAATCATGATGTGTTGCTTTTAGGATATTCTAGCCTAATTCATGTTGTCAGTTTCTATTAAATAGTTTTTTTTTTATTTAGGTCACGCAGTAATTAAATCTTAAGCCTATATTTCATCACCAAGTTTCCACAGGAACGCACATGTAACAACATAGAGTCTTACAAAGTAATTCCTCACCAGGACAACAGGGGACGCCCACCTCCAAACCCACGTATCCCGCAACTTCCTTTCAACAAATTTAATAGTCTCCTGCGCATCTTTGTACTCCTTTAATGAAGGCTTGTATAAACGTTTCTTCAGACTTCCGCAAGACAATCTACAATCTGTTCAATGTATACTGCTTCTTTTTTTAAATGGCGGGGCTCTGGGGGTCCTTTGGACGTTTTGGCTCCGATCTCCTTCATGTCTGCATCGATTCCTGGGAGACGGATTGATGCCTGCTCACACCAGCTATCGAACATTCTTATGGAGAAACCTTATATGCACCAGCATGCTAACACACACACATAGGTGTGGGGTTTCTGGTGTTTAAGGATATATTCTTGGGCTGAGGTTATCATTACTAGAGCTTGATTAATCGGCACCATGAGTTTTCTGTGACATTGTTGTTGTATTTTTATATCCATTCTTGTGTGATGTGGTTGTGTAGTTCTTAGTTCACGATGTTAGGTTTGTTTTGTCAATGTTCCTTTTTTCTGTTTTGTTTTGTTTTTTCCCCTCTCTCTGCCGTCCTGTGGGTATGGAGGCAGACTTCAATGTTTTCCTGTGTTTTCTTTGTTCCCTTTCTTCTCTTGTATTTTCAACTCACCCTCTCTCATGACATTTTGTTTCCTACCTCTCTTCTTCATCTTCTTTCTTTCTTCCCCTTAATTTTCCGTCTCAGTGTCCATAACATCAGGAAATAAAACCCCCAGCAATTCATAATAAAGATTTTTCACACATATATCAAGTGGAGTACTATAGCAAAAGCTGTACTGCTCCGCTTGTGAAAGTAAATCTGTTGGGCTTCTACTTGGTACTCAGACACCAATTCTGAGCTCCACACTGCCAAACAGGACACGTAAAAAAATAAAAAAATGTTTAAAAAAATGGCGGTGCTGTTGACGAATTTAAAGGAAGTGGTGTGCTGACCAAACACAAACTGGTACTCTCCATAGCTTTGGAAGAACATTTAAAAAATTGGGCATGTCTCTGCCACCCTCTGCGGGCCTGCCACAGAGCACTTGCGTCGTTGGATGATGGCACTGCCTGTCTCCGCACCACTGTTGATGGAAAAGTATAAACTATGCTTTAGAGTGGAAGGTAAAATAGAAGCTTTATAGAAAAAAAATCTAAAAGAATTATTGGTCAATTACACAATTATTTCGTGATCTACCATAGGGGCAATTACTTTTTCTACATCACTTGAAAACCGCTTTAGGTTTTTATCTGCTTATTTTGGGTATTCACATTCACAAAAAACCCAAAGCAAAGGTAAACATTTCACACATCATTGCAGGTTGAATGCCATGCAACATTAGAAGATGGATGTGATAGGATAGGAGAAGTTGTATGTGTTCCAACTCTAGAAATTACATATAAAGCAAGAGTTTCAGTTGCAAATTCTGCAAAGGTTTGAGTTAAAATCTTTCTAATAGTATGTAATATGCAAGTTGAATCAAAACAATATTTACTACTTGCATACTGCAATCAAATGAAAACTGTCAGTTTGCAGCACACATTCCTGGACTTGAATCACTAGACTGTAGATATAGGATCTGTAGAGTCCGTGATTGTTTTTCCCTCCACGCGCACGACTAACATCCGTGATCAATTTACACTGTGTAGGGGAAAGGAGACCAAAGATCTATGGTCTAAGGTCTCAAATCCATTTTCTTTGCATTATTTCTATTTGATTGTGGCCAAATGAAAACCAATGTATGAATTATATATGTTAACAAGCTCTTTATCTCGTCAGAGAAAGGGTTCAGTAGTATCCACTATTAGACCCCATTGTACATAGGGCTGCAATCTGTTTTCAATTCTCTTTGAACAGCACACCAAATGGGAATGAAGATAATAAACCTAGTTAAAATAGATATATTCCTCCACTCCTTTTCCCCCCCTCTTTTCATTACCCATTATTCCACATTCTGTCAAACACAAAACAAGCCTTTGCTCAGTGCTATATCTGCTGAAAAGCTCAGAGTTGTTGCTATGCAACTATTAAATACATCTGAGGTGAGCTTCTCTCGAGTTTCCTTCTACCTTTCAGTAACCTGTGCACTGAGCGATGTAGGAACTGCACTTTTCCTGATGCTGTCAGCTTTACCCTCTTCCCACTCTGTAAACAGGGGTCTCTGGTGAATACTCTGCATACTGTGGAGTCAGATATGGTGATAAAAAGTACCTCTCAGATCACATTTGTAACGAAACAGGACATTTATTTAAGTAGCAAAGCAACAGACAGACAGCCACAGCAGACCGAGTTCAGAAAAATATCCAGTTTCTTCTTTAAAAACATAAGTCATTTAACTCAGCTTCTGCCATCACTACTCTAACCAAGCAGATTTCTCAAGATTTCTCTTGCTGTCTGAGATAGAGAAACATGTCCAGTCTGGTCTGTCTGAAATGTGAAAATTAACTGCAGCCCAGGTGCTGCCTAACCTGCCACATATTTGATCTCAACATTGGATCCATCAGATACACATTCTATAGAAACAAGGACTGAAAAAGACCTGGCATCATTTATGGCACAGATTTATGAGAAAGGCACAGGTAGAACCATGCAAACACATTGCACACGTTAGCAGACAGTGTTATTAACACGCCAGTGGAAAACACTTAACTTATGCCTATTCGATTATGCAAATGGTTACATATACAAATGGCCCTGGTTGGTTATTAGCTCTCTCAATTACAGGACACGTGTATGAGAAAATGGCTAGCTTGCCGTCCACTGCTGTAAACAAAAGCTCAAGGACCAGACTGTTCACTTTGCTGCTGTGTAAATATGTGCATATTCTTGCAGATGTGGGCAAATGTTCTACTTTTTTTACCCCTACATGTTTTAGTTTTTGAACTCAGTTGTAAGAAGTGTGATGATCAATGACAGTGAGCTTTAATCAAGTAGTTATTTTTATTTTAACCTGATTCTACACCAAATGTATTAATTCTTAGTAACTGACATCCATCTAATAAAGAGCATGCTGGAGGTAATGTTTTATCAATAAAGGTAAATTAACTAAGGCTAACGAAAGATTTTAAATATGATTTGTTTTTTAGAGCCAAGGGAGATGTTTTGTAGTAGGAAAAAAATAATTTGTTCTTAAATACCCCAAACTATGAGCTGTCAACAGCTGTGCTTTAACCAGTCATTTTAAGAATATAAAACATAAACAGGTGCAGGGACAACAAGCAGTTTTTTCCAGCAGTGTAAGTTTACTAAAATGTATTCATTTTGAAAAATGAAACTATTGTGATACCTCTTATAGTTTAGTTAGAGTCAGATTCTGCTGTCAGCTGCAAAATATATTACGCTACATTTTCTGACAGCAACTTTGGATTCTTTCTGTTGTGCGGGTTATGGTAATGTCCCAGTCTCCAAAATATGCTTTTGAAAACATCTAAAATGATTAAAGAGCTTTATTATTTTAGAGATGTTCTGATCAGGGATTCATAAGGCTGTCTCTTTGCAAACTGTAATTAACAGCTGGAGATTAATTTAAGTATAATGGTTTAATGTCAGAATGAAGATCAGCACCTCCAAATCCACGACCATGGTCATGAGCGTAGCCCTCTCCGGGTCAGGGAACTGTAACGGTATAAGCCATAAGTGGAGAAGTTTGGGGATCTTTGGGTCTTGATGGAGGAAAGGTGAAGTGGGGGGCGGATCGATAGGCGGATTGGTGTGGCATCTGAACTGATACGAGAGTTGTATCGGTCTGTCATAGTGCAGCTAGAGCTGAGCTGAATGGTAAAGCTCTAAATTGATCGGTCGATATACATTCCCACCCTCATCTATGGTCACAAGCTCTGGGCATTGGCAGAAAGAATCGAGACAACGGACACAAGCGGCCGAGTGAGTTTGATTCTCATGGTGTCTGGGCTCTCCCTTACAGATAGGGTGAGAGGTTTGATCATCCGGGAGGGGCTCAGAGTAAAGCTGCTGCAATTCCATATCGAGAGGAGCCAGTTGAGGTGGCACAGGCATCTTGATTAAGACGCAACCTGAACGTCTCCCTGGTGTTCCAGTCATGTCCCACCAGGAGGAGACCCAGAGGAAGATCCAGGACACGCAGGAGGGACTATGTTTCTTGGCTGGCCTGGGAATGCCTTGGGATTCCCTTGGAGGAGCTCGGCCAAGTGGCTGGGGAGAGGGAAGTCTGGGCTTCTCTGCTTAGGCTGATGCCTTGACCCCCGGAAGATAACGGATGAATGGAAGTTATTGCCAAGGGCAAAAACAGCCAAAAATCTTGCAGGAGTTAATTAGTTGATTTTGCTGCATAAAGAATTGTGACAATGTCCAAGACACATCTGAAAGCAACATAATTTTCAAAGTACTTGTATACAATGTTATTACCAAGTTTATGCCGTTTGTTTGAGATTCAGTCATTAAAAACACAATATAAAAATGATTCTGAATGACATGATCAAATTAATCATCATCATAACAACAACAACTCTAAAAGACAACAAGTGATAAAGCATTAAAAATGTAGCAAGTGTGTCAAATTTAAGCTGTTTTCATTGTTCTCCATTGATGAAGACAACAATATGTGTGAATAAGGAAAAAAAATGCATAAAGCAACTAAAATTTAATACCCCAGTAAATTACATGAAATGCTCAAAAGAAGTCAGTTGCACCACAGTGGTAAGCAAGCCTACCTTTTCAAGCACTGAGCACTTTTTCAGGATATAATCTGCAGCGCAACAAAAACTGCTTCCTGCCACTTCTGCACCTTATATAACCCAATCACCACATCACTGCTCTTTACAAAAATATATGTTTTGCAACTTATTTGTGTCATTTCATGTGGTGCCATCTGCAGAAGGATGCTAATTTTCAGCATCGTCTCCTCTGCTCTGCTGTACAGGAGCGCTGTCTGTGGTTCTGAATCAGCGCTCCAGAAGCTCTTTTCATTGATACGAGACCAGCATTTTGTCGGCTGGCTGACTGACTGGGCGAAGCGGCCCGGACCTCTGCTCAGCTGGGACCGTCTGAAAGCAGCAAACAAGCCAGAGTCTCAGCAGGCGGGAAGCTCCACGCCCAGTTTGCTCTCTGAGCCGTCACACTGTCACAGCGTCTTGCACGAATGGATAGGAGTACAGGAGGAGGGGGGTGCATGTTGTGCAAGGATGCAAAACCTCATTACCTTCTTATCCCTTACTTTGTTGCCATTCTCATGTTTTACCTAACTGCTTGTGAATGGAAAAGATGATCCCACCTCATTCCTTTCTTTTCCTGGAGTAGAAAGGACAGCCAATCATAGTGGATAAGGCAATGAGTCACGGAGAGAGTGGTCTGCATCCAGTGGACCGAGAGAAGCCGTCTGCCGCTCTGGGCAGGGATGCTTTAACCTCCAAGGATGCTTTAACGTCCTGAACTGATCAGGAGGTTCACACACAGGTGGATTTGATGAAAAAGCAGCATCTCAGCTTCTAATTGCTTGGCGTGTCTTACTTTTAAACTTCTAATATGAAAAAATGTAATTTGATAATGTTGCCAGCATTTATTTAGAGGCTAAACACCCACTGTTGTTTTGCAAGGTTAGGTGAAGGTCGACATGTTGCTGCACGCTGCTATAGTACAGTGTATCATTCATGGCTTAACAGCTGTTCAATAAAAAACACTCTTCTTTAACTATTGATGCAGCTGGATACACACCATACAGACAAAGGAGACATAGGGCAACACAAACATGTGCAACCGTATTTAAAGATGAAAGAAAAAAGAATGAATGATTTTGATAAGTTCAGTTTGTCAAGGGGAGCAGCTGAAAATGCAATCAGCTATTTTTAAAGTGCCACAAAGCACCGAAGAAGGGATTTGAAAGACATGAGGAAAAGTGGACCTGACACCAAACTAGTTTTAATTGAGAAAACCTAACAGTGGATTTTGCCTCGCTAATGCTTCCAAATGACAGAAAGTTCAAACAGTAACACAGACAGGGAAGCTTTGTTCTGCTTCAGACACTTTGATAAAACATCTACTGCACTTCAGCATGCATGGATGGAGGAAGGCAGAGAGACTGACTCGTTCATTTCAGGAGAATCAGAGATAATGAGGCCAAAGAGAGAGGGGGAAGCGATAAGGGATGACAGAGGGGGGAAATGACAAACAGCAGGGAAGGCAGTGCAGTCGATTCGATTACACTGTTAACTTCTCATTACATGACAAAGAAAGCAAACAGGCAAACGGGAAGCAGCAACACCAGATCCAAACTGGATACAAGTGGTAAATATGTCACCTCTCTCGTCTTCTCAGGAGCTCAGTTATTGTCTCCACTGAGTGTTCTGAGGAGGATCAGATCAGATGGAGAGCCAAATTCATCCAGATCCCTTATAACAGAAACCTAAAACTATGAGACTATTTTGAGACTAGTGATTATAAAGTAGCAACAAAATAAAAGGTAATGTGTGCAGAAATGAGCAAAAGTGAAAAAGAGGGGCAATAATTTTTTTTCCCTAAACTTACCTCATCTTTAAAATGTGGTCATTTTTATGACTTTTTAGGAATAAATGGGACATCCTTTGACATCTGTCACTTGTGATGAGAGCCTCCCTTTCCCTTACAAATCCAACCTGACTTCTCTAGTCTCACTTACAGTACAGTGTCCTGTGAGCCATGTTTATACACACGCTCACACATATAAAAAAATCTCCATTTCAAGCGGCCACCCATGGCATGCATTCATTTCAAAGCAACAACGCAAACAAAAGCTCTGCCTCAATGTAAATGTATAACTGAAGGATTTTTGGTTTAATCTCCTACCTGGCAGCTTGCTGTGTTTCTTTGGGTTCTTCTAAATCCCAGGAAGGGCTTCAGACAAGTTCTGCTTGATTTTGCACTTTGAGAAGAAGAAAAAAGGGGAAAAACAAACATCAGTGGCTTAAAAAGAAACGTCCTTTTATTCACACGACAGCTCAAGAAGCACTCACGATCACACACTTGAACACCCAGTCAGAAGCTCCAGCAAGCGAGCGAGCAGCTCGCTGTTCCTTCCTTCTCTTACTGTCCGTGACACTCGCCTCCTCTCTTCCCGCCCACCTACTCCAGCCCCCTCCCCCCATCCTCCGCTCCGACTCCTTTCTCTTCCCTACCGCTCCCTCTCTTGCTCCTCTGCTGTCAGACAAAATGCACACAGCCCCTCGATCTCTCAGCTCACTATTTTCTGACATTTTTCCCCCACCCACTCACACCTTCTGCTCCATGAAAACAAATATCAGTCGGTGGTACTATTAGATGTGCATTTCCACACATCATTTACAAACTTATTCTTGGTTTATGGACCATTTCTGTGGATATTATCTGATAGAAGGAAACAAAGCCCCTGTGCAAGCTCAATAACATTAGATGGTGGGATTAATGAATAATCTTAATGAGGCATTCCCAGTGTATACGATTACTGTTTGAAACTGCTCCTTGCTGGTTATTCTTCTTGATTTCTCCCTCTCTATGCCTCACTCCATTTATTTCTGTCTCTCCTTGGGAGTCACTGGTGTATCTGATGCTGCTCACATCCCATTCTACAGACAGCTAGTCAAGGGCATTCCCAGAGTAAGTGTATGCTAATGCTGTGCCTCGAGGAGCTGCCTAGCATCCTCCAGACACTCAGCCTGACCGGATGTGGCACTCAGATCAACCAAAGAGAAGACAGCAAATGACGAAGGAGGACCACCAGTGAAAACTTGCCAAACTGTCTTTCTTTCACTCCAGCTAACAAAGCTAGATCACATTTTATCCATATTAAAATTACATCCTTTTACAAATTAATATTTATTTTATTATGATTCTTAAAGACAGGTAAAGGAAATAAACACAAATATAAACTTAGGGATGACATAAAAATGTCAAAATGCAATAAGGTGATAATTTTTGACATTTATGATGATTCTAGATCTAAAACAGGACTTAAAAATGTGTCCGTTTATAAACTGGAAGCCAGTTTAGGGACTTGAGGACTAGTGTAATATGGTCTGTTTTCATGGTGTGGTTTGGACTCTGGCAGCAGCATTTTGCATGATCTGCAGCTTCCTAATTGATTTTAAAATGTAACCTATTTGGCCAGTTTCCACTATCAAAACTTCCAAGTAATTTTACTAGACCTTCACAGTATGTGCGTGTCTTCATTTCACCAGGTTTGTCCTGAGAGGACCACTTTCCAGGCCATTTCAGGAACCAAACAAATACCTGCCTTGTGCTATGCACTCTGAAATGGCCCAGTAGAGTTGCTGGGCGAGACTTGTGGTTAACTCATGCTAACTTAACTCAGTGGGAAATGATGTCAACAGGCGTCGCCAAATAACCGACATACGTAAAATTGGAAGAGTTGCTGGTGAAGCAGCTTTTAACAGCTTGCAAACAGAAATGTGGCAACCATCCCTACATCTTCCATTGTCTATCTCTTGTCAGAAATGACTTATTTTTTCTCTACATTAAGCTGTAGGAAGTTCTTACTTGTCCACTTATTTTGTGCACACCTACTCTTGGAATTTACTGGACTCTGGCCATGTGTTAAAGAAATACTATGTATTGTGTCATCAGCATATTAAGAGATGCTCAAGTGCTCTATAGCGGGAGCTTATAGATGTTGAGAACGGAGGCTTTGGGATGCTTCATGTGTGAATTTTGGTTACTCAAATATTTTACTGTTAGATTACATATTGTTACCCATTTTTTACAAAGAAACCTTTTTGTCCCATTCTAAGTGTAGAAGATTAACTCATTTTTATTGTTGCCTTTTTTCCTAAACCTCTATTTAGATTTAAATGATTTAGTTCTAGTTTTATAGTAGTAGGTTGTAACCTTTTAATGAGTTTTAATTCAAGTTATCTAGTATCTAGTTCTTTTTCTTTTGACATAATTCACTTCAGGATAAATAATTTATTTCTGTTGCATTGCTCAAGTTTAATTCAAGTTTTGATCAAAGTTAATTTTCCTTTTAACTTTCAACCATTTGTTCATTTACCATCACAGAACTAAATTGCATTGCAAAAGTAATCTCTTACAATCATTTCAGTTTCAGGCAATTAAATAAAACTGTAAAAATGTACAAACTCAAACAATCCAGCAAAAGGCTGAATCAATCACAGAATCCAAGTTCATTTTCCAATAGTTCTGAAATATCAGTTCAGAATTTACCCTGAGTCAATTGCAGTTCTGCAAGAAATACACAGCTCAAAAAAAGGGAACACTAAAATAACATATACTAGATATGAATGAATGAAATATTCTTATTAAAGAATTTGTTCTTTACATAGTTGAACGTGCTGACAACAAAGTCACACAAAAATGATCAAGGGTAATCAAATTTATCAATCCATGGAAGTCTGGATTTGGAGTCACGCTCAAAATTAAAGTGGAAGAACACACTACAGGCTGATCCAACTTCGATATAATGTCCTTAAAAGAAGTCAAAATGAGGCTCAGTAGTGTGTGTGGCCTCCACGTGCCTGTATGACCTCCCTACAACGCCTGGGCATGCTCCTGATGAGGGATCTCCTCCCAGACCTGGACTAATGCACGCATCAACTCGTGGACAGTCTTGGTGCAATGTGGCGTTGGTGGATGGAGCGAGACATGATGTCCCAGATGTGCTCAATTGAATTCAGGTCTAGGGAATGGGCGGGCCAGTCCATAGCATCAATGCCTTCCTCTTCCAGGAACTGCTGACACACTCCAGCCACATGAGGTCTAGCATTGTCTTGCATTAAGAGGGCCACCCCCACCAGCATATGGTCTAATGACCATATCTGAGGGGGAGAGATGGGAATGTAGTTTTATGTGGGGTCATTTTAATAATAATAATAATAATAATAATAATAATACATTTTATTTAAAAGCGCCTTTCAGGACACCCAAGGACACTGTACGGATCAGAAAACACATAAAAAATACAAAATACAGATAAAACATCAGAACAGGTAGCAGTTAAAACAAGATGCAACATGACCAGGAAAGTGCATGACTAATTGATGTAAGATAAACGGAACATATGAATTTTGAGTCTGGATTTGAACAGCGGGAGAGAGTCTATGGCACGGAGGTCAGGGGGGAGAGAATTCCAGAGCTGGGTGGCAGAGCGGCTGAATGCTCTGTGGCCCATGGTCACAAGTTTAAAGGGTGGAACAGAGAGCTGTAAAGTAGAGGAGGAGCGGAGAGTGCGTGCTGGAGTGGCAACATGAAGAAGGTCAGAAATGTAGGAAGGGGCCAGGCTATGAAGTGCTTTAAATGTAATGGAGTATTTTAAAGTTGATTCTTTGTATTATGGGAAGCCAGTGAAGTTGATGCAAAGTAGGGGTGATATAGTGAAAAGTCGGAGTCTGGGTTATGATCCGTGCTGCAGAGTTTTGGAGGAGCTGCAGTTTCTGGAGGGATTTATTGGGAAGGCCGAAGAGAAGTGAATTGCAGTAGTCAATCCGGGAGGTGACGAGGCTGTGCACGAGGATAGCAGTGGTGTGGGGGGTGAGTGAGGGACGGAGAAAAGCACTTTGTGATGCAATTTTGTATGAAAAGCGCTTTATAAATAAAGTTTGATGAGGAACTCCAAAGAAATGCCACCCCACACCATTATTGACCCACTACCAAACCGGTCATGTTGGAGGATGTTGCAGGCACCAGAACGTTCTCCACGGCGTCCCAAACTTTGTCACGTCTGTCACATGTGCTCAGAGTGAATCTGCTTTCATCTGTGAAGAGCACAGGATGCCAGTGGCAAATTTGCAAATCTTGGTGTTCCCTGGCAAATGCCAACCGTCCTGCACAGTGTTGGGCTGTAAGCACAGCCCCCACCTGTGGATGTTGGGCCCTCATATCACCGTCATGAAGTCTGTTTTTGACTGTTTGAACAGACACATGCACATTTTTTGTCTGCTGGAGGTCATTTTGCAGGGCTCTGGCAGTGCTCCTCCTGTTCCTCCTTGCACACAGGCGGAGGTAGCGGTCGTCTATTCCATTTGCACAACATCATGTGAAATTGATTGTCAATCAGTGTTGCTTCCTAAGTGGACAGTTTTTGGTTTCACAGAAGTGTGATTGACTTGGAGTTATATTGTGCTGTTTATGTGTTCCCTTTACTTTTTTGAGCAGGGTATGATCAAATCCAACTGGTTTAGATGAAAACCATGCAACAACCAGCAGAGGGCATTTCGCTCCTGACACACACACTGGTGTTTGCCCAGAGGGGCCGATGGCGCAATATGGCAGCCTCGCATCTGTCAGTCTGCCCCAGGGCAGCTGCGGCTATAATCATAGCTTGCTTACACCAGTGTATGAATGTGAGCGTGAATGAATAATGGAGTTGTTGTTGTTGCAAAGCGCTTTGAGGGTCTCAAAAATCGCTATATAAATGCAAGCCATTATTATTATTATTAAGGAAATTCATGGGTGGCTCGCCATCTTGTTCATCCACGTGTTCTCTCGAGTCTGTTTTAGCTGGATATTCTTCAACCCAAATTAAAAGGCTAATTAAAACAACACAATGTATGCATAAATAAGCTAAAAACACTAGGTAGCATTAAAATAAATGAAAAGTCAAATTTCTGTTCCAATCTGTGCCTGACAAAGTGCACAGTTACACAATAGCAGATGAAAACAGCAAGAGGAGGCCATTAAATTAACAGCCAGAGTCTTAATTTAGCCTTCAAATGCATCATATGCTTTACCATTTTACTATCAAAACAACATAACACCGCTTGTCGAAAAAAAAGGTCAAACTAGTATCTTGTTTGACCGCCTTTAGTTTTGATTACGGCACGCATTCTCTGTGGCATTGTTTCGATAAGCTTCTGCAATGTCACCAAATCTTTCTCCATCCATTGTTGCATTAATTTTCACCAAGATCTTTCATTGATGATGGTAGAGTGTGACCGCTGCGCAAAGTCTTCTCCAGCACATTACAAAGATTCTCAATGGGGTTAAGGTCTGGACTCTGTGGTGGCCAATCCATGTGTGAAAATGATGTCTCATGCTTATAAACTCAGCAAAAAAAGAAACGTCCCTTTTTCAGGACTGTGTATTTCAACAATAATGTTGTAAAAATCCAAATAACTTTACAGATCTCTATTGTAAAGGGTTTAAACAATATTTTCCATGCATGTTCAATTAACTATAATCAATAAATTAACAGTTCTAAAAACACAGGACACTAAAGAGACTTTTCTACCGACTGTGAAAAACACCCAAAAAAAGATGCCCAGGGTCCCTGCTCATCTGCGTGAACATGCATTAGGCCTGCTGCAGGGAGTCATGAGGACTGCTGATGTGGCTAGGGCAATAAATGGCCATGTCCGCACTGTGAGACGCCTAAGACAGCGCTACAGGGAGACAGGAAGGACAGCTGATCATCCTAGCAGTGGAAGACCACGTGTAACAACACCTGCACAGGATCGGTACATCCATATCACACCTGCGTGACAGGTAGAGGATGTCCACAACAACTCCCCGAGTCACACCAGAAACATCAGTGCTCAGACTGTCCGCAATAGGCTGAGAGAGGCTGGACTGAGGGCTTGTAGGCCTGTTGTAAGGCAGGTCCTTACCAGACATCACCAGAAACAACGCCGCCTATAGGCACAAACCCACCTTCGCTGGACCAGACAGGAGTGGCAAAAAGTGCTCTTCACTGATGAGTCACGGTTTTGTCTCACCAGGGGTGATGGACAGATTCGTGTTTATCGTCGAAGGAATGAGCGTTACACCGAGGCCTGTACCCTGGAGCGGGATCGATTTGGAGGTGGGGGGTCCGTCATGGTCTGGGGCGGTATATCACATCACCATCGGACTGAGCTTGTTGTCATTGCAGGCAATCTCAATGCCTTGCGGTACAGGGAAGACATCCTCCTCCCTCATGGGCTACCCTTTATGCATGCTCATCCGTACATGATCCTCCAACAGGACAATGCCACTAGCAATACTGCTTGTTCTGTGGGTGAGTTTCTGCATGACAGCAATGTCAGTGTTCTGCCATGGCCAGCGAAGAGCCCGGATCTCAATCCCATTGAGCTGGTCTGGCACCTGTTGGATCGCAGGGTGAGGGCTAGGGCCATTCCCCCCAGAAATGTCCAGGAACTTGCAAGTGCCTTGGTGGAAGAGTGGGGTAACATCTCACAGCAAGAACTGACAAATCTGGTCTAGTCCATGAGGAGGAGATGCACTGCAGTACTTCAAGCAGCTGGTGGCCACACCAGATACTGACTGGTACTTTTGATTTTCAGCCTCCCTTCATTCAAGGACACATTATTCTATTTCTGTTAGTCAAGTGTCTGTGAAACATTTTTAGTTTATGTCTTATGGTGTTGACTCTTTTAGTGTTCATACAAATATTTACACACATTAAGTTTACTGAAAGTAAAAACAGTTGAAAGTCAGAGGACTTTTTTTGCTGAGTTTAGAACCACTCGTTCACAATTTGAGCCCGATGAATCCTGGCATTGTCATCTTGGAATATGCCCTTGCCATCAGGGAAGAAAAACCCCACTGATGGAATAACCCGTTCATTCAGTATATTCAGGTAGTCAGCTGACCCCATTCTTGGAGCACATATTGCTGCTGAACCTAGACCTGATCAACTGCGGCAACCCCAGATCATGATACTACCCCCACAGGCTTGTACAGTAGGCACCAGGCATGACGGGTGCATCACTTCATCTGCCTCTCTTCTTACCCTGATGCACCCATCACTCTGGAACAGGGTAAATCTGGACTCATCAGACCACCTGACCTTCTTCTATTGCTCCAGAGTCCAATCTTTCTGCTCCCCAGCAAATTGAAGCCTTTATCTTACAGTTTGCCTCACTGATTAGTGGTTTTCTTATGGATACACAGGTGTTCAGTCCCAATCCCTTGAGTTCCCTTTGCTTGTGCGTGTGGAAATTCTTACTTTCACAATTAAACATACTATGAGTTCTACTGTTATTTTTCTTCGATTTGATTTGACCAAATGTTTAAGTGATCGCCGATCATCATCATTCATGATTATTTTCTGGCCACATTTCTTCCTCGAAGACGATGGGTCCCCACTATCCTTCCACTTTTTAATAATGTGTTGGAGAGTTCTTAACCCAATTGTAATAGTTTCTGCAATCTCCTTAGACGTTTTCTCTGCTTGATGAATGTCAATGATTTAACCCTTCTCAAACACACCAAAATCTTATCCATGACCATGAGATGTGTCTTTCGACAAATGATAAGCAACTCATTGCACCAGTTGGGGTTAAATAACTTGTTGCCAGCTGAAAGATAATCGCCCATGCAGTACTTATCCAATAGGAGGCTCGTATCTATTTGCTTAGTGAGATCCAGGTGCCAACTTTTTTTTAGCCAGGCAGTGTAAATCCACCACCTCAGCTTCACACTTTCATTAAATAATAGTTACAGTACATTGCCCAATAATTACTTAAATAAAATACATTTCTCTCACTCACCAAGACCTGTTCAACAATTCACAAAATGTCTCCACATGGAACAGGTTGAAAAAACAAAAAAGTAATTTTGTCAAATCTTCCTCAGCTAACAAAATTTTTTGCTTTTTAGACAACTTTTCTGCTCTTCTCTCCTTCTTTGCCTCCCTCACTTAGCCAAAAGTAAAAACTAAAGATCCATTGACTGTTGGCAGTCACATGGGTCACGCAGCGACATGCTTTTAACAAAATAAAAGATAATTTAAAAGGTAACTAACCCATACTTCCTTTTTATTTTATTTTACTTCAACCTATTAATAATTGAAATAAACTGCATCTTTTTTGTTAATACAATTTTTATTAAACAAATATGAACAACAGTGAGGAACATAGAAATTTGAACACCCTGCAATTTTGCAATTTCTCCCACCTAGAAATGATGGAGAGGTCTGAAATTCACATTGTAGGTGCATTTCCACTATAATAGACAGCATTTAAAAAAATAAAAATCAGGAAATCACATTGTCTGATTTTTAAAGAATGTATTTGTATTTTATTGCTGCACATTAGTATTTGAACACCCGGCAATCAGCAAGAATTCTGGCTCTTAAAGACCTGTTACTCTGCCTTTAGACAGTCCACCTCTACTACACTTAATCTAAATTAGTAGCACCTGTCTGAGCTTGTTAAAGACAACTGTCCACCCCACAGTCAGTCAGACTCCAACTGCTACCATGGGCAAGACCAAAGAGCTGTCAACAGACACCAGAGACAAAATTGTAGACCTCCACAAGGCTGGAAGAGGGCTACTGCCAATTGCCAAGCAGCTTGGTGAAAATAGATAAACTGTTGGAGCAATTGTTAGAAAATGGAAGAACATCATCCCTACTGTGAAGCATGGGGGTGGAAACATCATGCTTTGGGGGTGCTTTCCTTCGAAGTGGACAAGACGACTGCACTGTAGTAAGGATAGGATGAAAAGATTTTGAGCAACAACCTCCTTTCCTCAGTCAGAACATGATGGGTTGTGGCTGGGTCTTCAAACATAACAATGACCTGAAGCCGCAGCCAGGATGACCAAGGAGTGACTCTGTAAGAAGCACATCAAGGTTCTGGAGTGGCCTAGCCAGTCTCCAGACCTAAATCCAATAGAAAATCTTTGGAGGGAGCTAAAACGCCGTGTTCCTCAGCGACAGCCCTGAAACCTGACAGATCTAGAGAAGATCTGTGTGGAGGAGTGGGCCAAAATCCCTGTTGCAGTGTGGGCAAACCTGGTTAAGAACTACAGGAAACGTTTGACCTCTGTAACTGCAAACAAAGGCTTCTATACCAAAAATATCAACACTGATTTTCTCAGGTGTTCAAATACTTATGTGAGGCAATAAATTAGAAATAAATTCTTTAAAAATCAGACAATGTGATTTGAGAAAAAAAAAAAGAAGGTGTATCTCAGTGGAAATGCACCTACAATGCGAATTTCAGACCCCTCCATAATTTCTAAGTGGGAAAACTTGCAAAATCGCAGGATGTTCAAATTCTTATGTTCCTCACTGTATATTGACCTTTTTATTATTACTACCCTGGTAACCTGTGTTACACAAGCAACAAAATTATGCAACAACCTGTTGCATGACTCTAAATAAAATATCCAGGTTGTTAAAGAACACTGGGTCACATGCTCCTTTTGACTACAGATACACACTGAGACAAAAGCTTACAGACAGAGAGTCAGGACAGAGGCAAAGCAAATAGGGCGTCTCTGTTAATGATTGCCAACTAGCGCTCTGCCTGGACTCCACACAGCTTGCTCTTCTTTAAATAAGCTTTGCCTCACTGCTGCTGTGAATGGTATATGTGTTGTGCTTTGTAGATGTTTGGTGCAGGTTGATTACTCGGTGAAGTGATGTGACCAATGCAGATCTGTGCCAAAGTATTCTTCTAGCTAGACCCTAATGAGAGGAGGAAGGAGTGCATCCATGTAAAGAAAATATATGAGTTGGTTAAACACATATCCCAGGATTTATGGATTCTTTACTTTTGTAACTAGGGGTCAATGTAGTGAGTTGTAGACAGGTCTGGAGGAGCTAATCAGGAAGACAGGGACAATTCCTGGTGGGCCGGTCTGATGTTTGGGCCACAAGGGCGGGTGTTCTTACGTGCAAGCTGAGTCCTACTAGTGTGTCAAATGTGCATATAAGCAGAAACTAATTACTAATAAGAATATTTCTGAACTGGTTAGGCAAAAGTTCAAACTCGTAGGGGAAAATGTTCAACTAGTTCTATGTAGCCACATACCAGTTGGCAGACAGTTGATATCAAGGATATTGAGTTTTACCAAAACGGCTTGCCACACTGGACGTAACACATCAGATCACTCAGTCAGTGGTGTTTGAAAGTTTAAAGAGCAAGGGTGGTGCGGAGAGAAAAAGAGGAAAGCTCAAATAGACACTGCTAATTGTGCAAAAAATGTCAACTTTTTCACTAAAACAAAAAGCAGACCATTTGTGACAACAAGGGAGGACGATAAAACGGTTGAGACATGTTGAACTTTGCCTGGAAACCACCATTCAAGTTAATTATCAAGTCAATGAATTGTGCGATGTTGTGGTAACTAGCATAACATATTTTAATAATAATATAATGCGACGCCACATAACTAGGAAACTTAGTTTTTTAGCTCCTCATATTTAGAAGGAAAATACAGCACCGAGCAAAATAAGCCCACAAGTCCAGACTGTGCAGTGTTACTTATTGAGTGAATAGTTTTAGTATTAAAACAATGAAGAGCATAGTGTAGATCTGCTCTATATGAAAAGTGCCCTGCAATGCTAGCTGACAATAGCAGTGCTACAATAATAATATTGTATAATAATTGTAATAATAAAACTGACATGAATTAATCAGAGGCTTTGTAAAAGTGAGAGATTTGTGCTGAGAATTATGGCCATTTTTAAATGTGATTTAGTTTCAGAAGCTGAGTCAGGAGTCAGTAGTGATAAGGGGATTTCTCTTGTCAGTATGGAAGAAACAGGTGTGTGAACAAGCAGGCATTAGTTCCAATATAACCACTTTCTATGCCCAACCGACAGTGTGACCTTTTTTTCTTTAAAAGTAAGACAATAAATACACAAAGCCCATATTTGAAAGAGTATAGAATGAAAGTGATATAAAATAAGCCTACATGTTTTGCCATTGAAAATATCTTAATTGGTTAATTCAAATGTGTTTTTCATAACAAATGCACTAAAGATTTACAGAATATTATTCCTATTGTGACACAGGTGCAGCAGGTGAGTTTAAGGAAACTGGAGGAAGTGTGAACGGGAGAGCAGATCCAGGGACTGATTACAGAGACAGCAGCTAAAAATATAGTTTCTTATATTGGTAATGGATGTGTTATAAAGAATAATGTAGATGTGAATGGATGCTGAAATAAATCTATCTTTTGAAGTATATTAAAGTGCCCCTGGCATGAAATTTGCATTTTTTGAGTTTTTTGGTCATATTCTTTATTTTCCCCAGCCTGCCTATGTCCCCTAAGGGGTTAAATGACTGATTAATGTTTCCTTTGTCCCCGGGTATGTCTGCCTACATAGTGAAATTAGCACTCAGAAACGGGCTGTTTTGCAGTTTGGCATATTACCACACGTTTTGGCATATGTCGTCACTGAGTCGCAGCCAATTACCCCCTTCTCTGAACTACACTCTCCAATTCCCTCCCCCCACGGCGCGTATTACAACCTAAACAATGAGAGCTACGCTAAAAGGCAAACAACAAACCAACAACATGGAGTCCAGACCGCATCGACACTGTCCTCCCCACTGAAAAGCTTGTGGATGGACTTTATTTATGCAGGGAATGTACCCGACCGACTCCCGAAGCGCGTGGTCGTTTGTGGCAAACATTTCTCTGACAGCTGACAGCTGTTTTATTAATTTGGGACAATACAGCAGTGGATTCGAAGATCGTCTTAAACTTTTACCAGGATCAATACCAACCCTCCATGAACCAGCAAATATCCCTATACAAGTAAGTATATTTCCGCAATAATGTTCTTCAGCTGTTATATACCAGTGTTTCCCACACATACAGACGAATCTGTGGCGGTGTGCCACAGATTAAACTCAGACCGCCACAGATTCAACACCGACCCAAAAAAAAAAAAAAAAAATCAACACCGACTGTCAAATATTGCGTTTCGTTTTTCACGCTACATAAAACACACAGCGTATTCGTTCAGCCTTTCCCTGCTCTCTCTTCGTCTCTGTCACTCACGCCTCTCTCTCTCTCGCGCGCACACACACACACACACACACACACACACACACACACACACACACACACACACACACACACACACACACACACACACACACACACACACACACACACACACACACACACACACACAGCCCCTCCGTGCACAGCACATCTGTCTGGATCACCTCTGGAAGACGTCCTCTACCTTTCTGGTTCCTCCTCAGCTGCTTTGCCGTCCGGATCAGATTCCGGATCAAATTGAAATGCCATTACAGTAGCCGATAACTGAGCCATTACTGTCGTGGTGAAGCTAGAGACGTAATGAGGACGGATGGATGCGTGGATGGATGATCATATATTTTATTAGGCCTGTAATTTGTAAACAGATTATTGTTCAACACACAATATAATTAGGCCTAAACCTAATTAAATTTCATATATAATATTGGAATTTGGGCAATTTGTGGTGCGCAAATGCATGTCTGTCAATGTTTCATCAGATGCGGATGTTAGAGACTCAATTGACAATAGAGGTGCATGGCTTGGGCCCCGCCCACCAAAACTTGGTTGTTCTGTACTAATGCTAAAAGAAGGGCTACCTAGTGGGGGCTGCAATTCTACAACAAGGCTGAGTTACGGCAAATGATGATAATTACATGATTTTAATAATAATAGGTCGCAATATAACGTGGGCTGGTCTGAGGTATGAAACTCCAGGGCTGAAAATGAGTCACACTCCAGCCCTGGCCTCCTGACTACAAGTACATTTTGGTTTGAGAATAGAGGGCTCAAGTTCAAGTATGATCCTTTAACAATTCAGTAATATAAAAAGGAACATTAAAAGGAATTTTAAACAGGTAACTACGGATGTGTACCGAAACCCAGTATTAAATTCGCCCCGGGGCTGATTCTGACGGTCCACCCGGACCGATAAGCTTCAGCTTTATCGGTCCTCTTAACGGTAAAATTAAGGTCGTATTCATGTTTTGCGGGAGATATAAACACAAGCCAAACACTGTATTGCAGCCCACTCCTCCTTAACAAGCACAGACGCTGTGGGGACGGAGTGGCGACTGCTGCGCGCTCATGTGTGTGTTCGCCTTACAGATACGATGGCAGCGCGAAGGAAAAGATCCATAATTTGGCTTCATTTTACGAAAATAGATCCCGACAATGCACGCTGTCAAATATGTAATAAAAGCTTTGCTTGCAAAGGCGGGAACACAAGTAATTTGACCAAACACCTTGCCAAAATACACCAACTACTAACCGAAAGATGCATGGTGTTTGACCGCCTGAGTGCTGCAGCAACAACAACCCCTGAATCAGATACAACAGGTATGCATGTTTGTGAGCAAAACAAACATGTGAAGCATGGACATCAGTTTGCCATTTCATTCTTACAATTAATAAATACTGGATATTTTTGAACAACAGCTTCCTTCTTTAAAGTAAAAAAAAAAAAGTTCTTAAATTACAGTTCATTATTTGTGTTTTTCCCCTTTTGTTTTAGTCTTTCAAAAAAAAAGTACCAATAAGGATACCGATAAAGTACCGGATCGATAAGGAGTATCGTTAAGAGTAGTAGTATCGATAAATCCTTAACGATACCCATCCCTACAGGTAACCAGTACTAACACATTAAAATAGTAGGGATGCAAGTTCCTATGTTTCTTCCAGTAAGATTCTTGCTCCAATTCAAGGTGTGTATGGGCTTTCTTGTTTATGCATATACAAAGCATCGTACAACAGTCAAGATGAGAGGAAATAAAACCATGAATAACCATCACAAGTACCTGTTCTATCACTGGGCAACACCAGCGACAAGATGAAGTAAAAGCACAGGTATGCTCATCAGGTTTCGGCAATAGGGATTTTGCATATTCGTGCCCACAATCCACCCAACAAATGTCCACTCCCTCGCAAACTAAATGGTCAAACTGTTTAATTTTAACACTGAAAACGATTTTCACAGATCTGCTGCACTCTGTTTCACCAAAACTTGGCTCATACTTTGGACTGCACACTACCGGTCCCAGGCTTCCAGCTTCTTCAAGGGGACCCCACCGCAGAGCTCTTGGTTAAAAAGAGAGGAGGAATCGGATTTTATATTAACAAATGTTAGTGTACTATTGCAGCTGTGTTATACAAGTCATTTAGCTCTCACCTAAAATAATGCCATGTCAGTTAGGTCAAAGCAAGTCATTTCTAGAGACAAGAAAGGTTTTAATTAAAAGTTTAATTTAGTTCGCATTTATACTAGCTTTATATGTTTTATAGTTTCATAGTTACATTAAGACGTATCAAAAGAAATAGACAGGAAATGTGAACCCAACAAAGGCCGGAAACCCAATCAATGGTCCACTTCCTTTGAAGAAGAAAGGAAGATGAAAATGGGGATAGATTACCAGAGTAGAATGACACTGAACAGGGTGAAATGGCCTTTAGAAGCAAAAAAACCCTGGCAGAATAAAAGGAGATGGGTGAACAAAAGAACAATTTCCCAAATGTCAGGAGCATTGCGGAGGTCACCTTTGGACACAGCAAATTACTGGTCTTATTGAAGCTATAAGAGAGAACATTCAGAGTCAGCAGTTATCTTTTCAACCCAGTTGAACAAACTTTGAGTTATAGATGTGTTCGGAGTCTGGGATGTTGTGGGATGTGTTTTTGTGTCTAACTGCTTCCTGCACATTTCTCCAGTGCTGTGGGGATCTCCACCAGAGGTCTTGGCTGAGCTGAGTACCTGTCCATTAAGCCGGGGGGCGGAGCTACCTTGCTGCACCTGCACAGGTGCAACTCATCGAGCTAATCACAGGATGAGGATTTAAGAAGCTGGCTGTCAGAACTTCGGTGCCAGAGTGTTAAAAACTTTCTGGTAAATACCTCAACTCCTGCATGCAATCTCCAGAGTTCCTTGTGTGATTTTTATGACAACCCTGTTAACACCTCTCTGTGCTCGTTCAAGGTTTTTCCTCGAGCATCTCCTCGTGATCTGTTCTCCAGCTTCTCAGTAAGCCTTGGTAATTCCTCCACCTTTCATTGCATTCAAGCTCCAAGTTTCTCTGTAAAACCATGCTTCATCTCAGTGCTTTGGCTGACCATCCTCCATGCACAATCCACCCTTCCGGATTCCACCATCTCCACATCTCGAGCATCTCCTCGTGATCTGTTCTCCAGCTTCTCAGTAAGCCTGGCTAATTCCTCCACCTTTCATTGCATTCAAGCTCCAAGTTTCTCTGTAAAACCATGCTTCATCTCAGTGCTTTGGCTGACCATCCTCCATGCACAATCCACCCTTCCGGATTCCACCATCTCCACATCTCCAGAAATTTAGCAGGAAGCTCCCACCTTCTCCACATCTCCAAAAAACTCAGCAGGAAGCTCCAGCAGACATCCTGGACTCCTAACTTCCCCTCCCTGGCGATTCTTCCACTATCAATCAAGGAAGCCACACCTGAGTCCATTTCAAGATCTGGTCTTACCTCTGGACTTCACCTTCCACAGTTTCATCTCATCACCATTTCCCTGTGCAGTGTTTCCAGCTCCCATGACATTCATCAGCATCTTCACATTATCTTTGTTTCAATAAACTTTTTGACTTTTACAACTGCTCTCCCTAGTGGTGTTCTGCATGTGGGTCTTGAACCTTAATTCAGACATGAAAAAATTATTCCTTTTTACAAACTGTAAATCCTAATTGGCTAAAAAGGAAATGAATTGCATTATATGTTACATTTTGCTTAATATTTCAAAATAAGTCAAATGTACCTGATGATTTGGGTTTAGAAAGTTAGGTTAGATAGGTTTTCTCACTACGTTTATTGTATTTTGTAACCATCTTTTATACTTTCCACTTAATCCCATTTATATGCATAGAGTTAATGTTTCATCTCATTAAACCTTAGTGGAATTGGTAGTTGTCCATTTTGGCCCTTTTGCAGATGCATAGCTTCACCTAAACTCCCTTTTAAATCTTAACATGCAAAAAAATGTTAGCTTAAAGTTAAATGTACAAAAATTTTAATTGTAGACAAAACTCTTTTAGAAATTTTCCGGTATCATCGATGAGCAAAAGATCTAAATGAATCAGTATTATCGAAAGAGTAAAAGATCCGTTTATTTCAGATTTTCTTCAGGTTTAAAACACTATCTTGTTGCAAAAATTTTGCTTGAATATACTTCCATAAAACGAAGCCTGGGAGTGGAAAAGTGTTTTTTCCAATATTTGTTCTTTTGAATACATGGTACTGCATGGTTTAGATATGCCCTTGCCAAAATACACCTGATCTAAAGGAGGAAACCTTTAAAGCTTGACATTTTGCAGAAGCTGGTTAGTCAGCCACAAATTTCAATCAGATGTACTTAAGGAGGAAAAGGGCCAGAAGATACTGTGGACCTGGTGATCGGGCGGAAGGCCTGCTGGCCGTCCCCTGGCTGACTGACGATCAGGCGGACGCCCCGCTGGTCGTCCCCCAGCCGACTGGTGATCGGGCGGACGGCCCGCTGGTCGTCCCCTGGCCGACTGGCGATTGGGTGGATGGCCCACTGGTCCCCCTGACTAACTGGTGATAGAGAAGCCTGGCTGAGTGAGGCCAACGACGAGTAGACTTGGCTGAGTGAGGCTGGCAACAAAGCAATCTGGTGTCGGGTTCTGGAGACGGGTCGTCCTGGACCCTCTCCAGGAGCCCTGGCTACATGACCCAGGCTGCCATGATGGCGGCTGACCTGGTGGGCGGAGTTGTGATGGCGAGACTGGCAGGCTGACTGAAGCAGAGGCGGCTAGAGCGGATGACTGGCAGGCCGGAGTGGGAAGAGCCAGTAATGAGACAGCAGGTCGCTCTTCCACCACGGAAGGAGGCTTGTCTCGGCGGCACCACTGTCTACGGCGAGATGGTGGGGGACACTCATGCCTTCATAATCTGGTGCCCTGAGAGCAGTAGGCCAGCCTCGGGCCTATGAAGGGGGACTGCTGCTCCAGGTATTGACATTCGGATTGGATGTTTGTTTGACCGATGCAGCCAGACAGGAACAGATTGAACAGGCAGGAAGAGGTTCTGCGTCGGTCAGTGGAAGATCTTTTGCGGAAACAGCGGCCACGCTGGCACTTGGCGTGGGAACGGTGTTCTGTCCCGGCAAAGCAAGGCCTCCGCCGGTGGTTAAGTGGTGGGGGTGAGGAGGGTGGACCAATGAACATAGGTTTCCTGGCAAAACTTCTCCGCCTCTTTTCGCAGCTTGGCAAGATCCTGAGGGGAGAATACATTCTGTAACGGAGGAAGCACTCTGAAAATCTCCTCAACCCTAGAGATACGGAGAGGAGGGTGAGGAAAGATTGAGATCTTGTGGAGGTTGTCCCAGATGTCTTCGTGGAGGGCTGCAATCTCCTGTGCGACTCCTAGGTCCATCTGGGGTCAGTTCATTCTGTTAGGGGATCGTTTTGCAGCAGGACCCAAACACAGATGCAGGTAAGAGAGCTGGATGTTTATCAAGAGGATGATGATGATGATGATGATGATGATGATGATGACGACGGCACAGGACACCAGACTGACGGGAAGGAAGAAGGGACAGCATCTGGAGACATCAATGAACCAACAGGGAGTGAGAGGCATGAAGGGTATAATTACACAGAAGGGAATGAGGATCACGTGTGGCAGATTGGAGACAAGTGCAGACAATAATTAGAACAGAGAGTGAGCAGGGCAGAGTGCAGAGATTCTGACACACTGTGCAAGTTTAAAATTCTAAAATCTGGATAGTAACAGAAGGTGTTAACACAAGAGCAGGTGATAGATGATGCTGTTTAAGTGGAAAGCTTTAAGTCAGACACCTGCTGCTTAAAGGAACCAAATCTATCGACCAAACCAGCTTTTTCAATCAACAACTGGGATATAATTTGGACAAAGTCTGCTCAGATTCTCACATTCATAAAGGCAGTGTTTTGGTATGGCATTATTTTGGAACAATACTTAAGTCAGGTGCAACATGATGACCATCTGTCTGGTTCAACCAACAGAGGCATGATTGAATTGAGATCTGGACAATTTAAATGCCAAGCCAAGCTCATCAAACCATTTTTAAACGATTTTGTTTCATAGCTAGGTGCATTATCCTACTGAAAGAGGCCACATCCATCACTGAATACTGTTTCCAAGGAAATATGTACATAATGCTTAGATAGGTGATACATGTCAAAGTGACAACATACCAGAATAACTTAAGATTTCCCAGCAGCACATTGCCCACAGTTGAGTCTGACAGCTTGCCTTATTCCCATAGTGAATTAAATTCTTTGACAAAGTGAGCTACTCATTTCGTTGGCCTATATCAGATGACATGGGCCAACCTTTACTCCCAATGCACATCAATGGGCTTTTGCCTACCCTTGACCCTGTCGCCAGTCCATCTCTGTTCCTTTCTTGAATCACTTTCAATACATACAGAACATTGCAAATTTGGAGCAACCCAAAGAAGATGCAGTTGTGGAAATGTTCTCACCCAATCATCTGGCAATTACACTTTGGTCTTTGAGAAACTTACCACTATCCCAATTATTTGTCATTTGTCTTGGTTTTACCACAAAACTGACGACAAACTTTAATATATCCCAATCACCGAAAGGTTTAATGATTCAGGTAAAATTAGTGTTAGTGGCTTTCCACATCATTAGTAAGTGCTATGTCTGATTTGTGTACATGTCAGCATTTATTTGTATTGGGAACAAAGTCTCCTTAATAAGAAAGCTGTTCTCATTCCTTGTGAGACTGTTTTCTACTTTTCTATTTTTGATTGGATTGGTTTAGGCAAGAAAATCCACCTCAAATCTATCCACTGGTCTAATGAAACAAAGTGAAGGATGAATGAAATCTGCTCAATTTCTAGGACAGACTCTTTAAAACTTCCATTTAGAAGTTATTGAAACTGATTGCATAGCATTAGGGTTAGGGTAATCTATGCTAACTTATCTTGTAAGTGTAGTGTGATGTGCAATACCTATTAAGAAATGTTCTGTGTTTATTACTGTTTTTGTTTGTTCTGACACTTTTTTTCATAAAAATTTAGCACTACAGGTCATGAATAATATGCAAATGTTGTACTCATTTAAAAGCAACACTCCTCTCCCTTGATTCATTGCAGTAACAGTACTTTGACCCAGCCAGAGTATCCAGAACTAATTCTCTTGGAAACAGAGAAATGCACTTCCAAATGGAGAAAATAAACCGTAATTACAGCTAATGCTCTCATTTCATCTCTTTTCTCTCAGTCTTTCTCCGATACTGTTCTCCACATCCTCCCTCCCTCTCAACCACAGGCAGGAAGCTGCCACAAATCACTTACAGCTTTATCTGTAGACAAGTGGCTGTTCAAATATGGAGCTTTTCAGAGAACTCTTCTCAATGCATGCAGGTGCCGCTTTTCACCACCAGCCGGCTTCTCTCACTCACATGCATGTGGTCCGTACTGTTCACAAACTCCCACCCACACAAACAACCTGCAACGTTACACCCAGAACACCCGCTGGCGTCACTGGTACTTTCCAACGACACGGACGTCTCACAGATGTTTGGCTAAAATCCAAATTTCACCCCAGAGAGGAGAACAGGAGGCCCAGGAAAGGATTGTTTTCCACCCATTTTATCTTTTTAAACAGCTGATGAGTTCAGGCACCATGACTGTGAATCTTTTAGAGACCCATAATGTTTACTCTATTAACCTTTGTCAGAAAATTTCACCAGCACACGCTGTAAATGCTACCATTAGTTTTTTTCCTTAGAACCTCTAGTAACCACTGTTCTTTAGGCTCAGATTCTTTATAAAAGGGGTACCCAGTGTGGACTTCTCATGCTGCAGCACATCTGTTTCAAGGTTAAACATGTGTTCATATATGGTATTCTGCATACCACTGTTGAAACTAGTTCTAATGAGCTACTGTTGCCTGATCAACAGTTTCTAGAATACTCAGACCATCCCACCTGGCTCCAACAACCATAACACAATCACTTACATTTTTTGGTTTAAACTCCAGCAAATCATCTCCACCTCATACAAATGTATAAATGCATCAAATTTCCATCTGATTTGCTATTTGTGTTAACAAGCAATTGAACAGTTGTTCCAAATAAAGTGGCTAGTGAGTGTAAAAAGAGCTCTCTGTTAAGGTGAAGCTAACAGGGTTTCAAGGGCAGGTTTTTTGATATTTACACTTTTTTTTTTTAAACGCGTCTTAACAGTGACATTCCTTCTAATTCCTGAAATAGATAAGGACAAACAGGTAAAACAATAATATAACCTAGCATTAGATGCTAAATGTTGCCGAAGACAAAGAATGTTATCCTTTAAACATCAACCACTGGTACTGTGGCACTGGCATAACACGTGTACCGCTCAGATTTGATCTGAAACAGTTTGTTATTCAAACTTTCCTGTTGGGAGGACAAAGTCAGGAAGAAAAGCTGGAAGATCTCAAAGACCTGCACCCTACCAGTTCAAACCCACCTGAAAAGAAGGTTCTGCCATGATCAAGGAGGTGGAAGCTTTAAATAAATCCAGGAGGAGAGGGACCAAACTAACTACAAAACGTTGACCAATATTAGGTGATTTTCATCGGTCAGGAGGTTCAGATATCTTCATGAGTCCATTGCTTTGCTTAAGCTTAGTTACCCAAATTAGCTTTGACTACACATTTTTAAATCAAGTTTTTAAAAACCTCTAAGGATTTAAGAACATCAAATCAGAGCAAAAAAGAAGGATGTACTGCATGTTAGTCCGATATTTTTTGAGTATTCATATGAGGTATACCAACTCTGCTTCCATTAATTGGACACAAAAACAAATCAGTAACTTCAGCTTTAATCTAAATAAATTCTATGGATAGTTTTTTTAAACCATCATCATTTTTTAAATAGTTTGTCTCCATAGAGTTAGACTTTCTTGCAATCTTTCAAGGCCACCTTGGTGTCAGTAAATAAAGTCACCAAAGTCTGAAGACTACAACAGTGTTGAACTTAAAAAACAACATTTAAATGTTGCTCAATAGTTTTGCACAATATCATATATGTCCAGGTGTTTTTGGTGGAAGATCCTCCTCCTCCTTTCCCAACTCCAGTTACCAGGCACCACTGCTCACAGAGGTCACATCTGCTTCATGTCTTCAATGATAATTAGACCTAATGGAGAGAAGACCCTAACTGATGACTGCAGAGGTTTGGACCACAGACATATGAGACAGGACAGAAACAAAAGCAAACACACACACCTTGATTTGTGTATAGACAGACACGGTGTGTCTTCTGGAGGGCTCCTGCTTGGGACAGATTTGAGGAGTCAGCGTTGCATGTTAGAGTGCTGCAGGCTGAGTGTATGAAAGGGGACTCAGAGGGGAGATTAGTGTGGATTTAGTGAGTACTAATTACCATTGCCCATTGAGGGTTTGTTAATTGAATTACCTTAGTAACGCCGTTACTGTCCACCTGTAAAGAAGGCCCAAGGTCAGATAGATGGAAACGCCAAAATATGCTAAATTTGTTTTGCACCATCATCAAAAAACATGAAAGAGTTTGTCATTTTCTTGAAAGCAGAACTTCTAGAACTTTTTATGTTTTTGCATACCAACCACATCAGTTACATTATCTGTTTGGTGGGGTATCATTCTGTCTATTTCTAGTAGTGTTACAAATAAAACATTTTGAGTAAAACTTTGTAACAAACCTCTAGTTTTACATGTGGAATAAGTCACACTATTTCCCCTTTAACGTAGACTGTAGTTGTCTGCTGTGTGAGAACTGCATGGTCAGGCTGTGACTCACAAATCTGTACAGATTTGGCCATGTTTGTGATAAAATACCTCTATTGCTTCTATTCATAGCTAAAAAGCTAATAGTAAAACCTAATGTCTGATGCCTCAACCAAGAGTTATGTTTTTTGTATGGCTGATTGTGACGCTAATATTTAGAAATCAGGTCAGCAGAAAAATTTTTTTCCTTTACTTTTCTTTTTTTTTTTTTTTACTCAAATAACTAAACTTAAATAACTAAATGTTTTACCCTAAACCTTTTCTTTCATCCATTTGCCAAAAATTTGCAGATTACAAGACAGCTGTTCCCAAACCTTCCAGTTTCTGAATGAAAAAATAAAAATGTAAAAGGTCCATGATTCTCAATCTTGGTGGAGAATATAAGCATTTTTAAGGAGTCAGTTAAAGAGTTGTACAATAACAACACAATCAGCATCAACAGCAAATCTCTTGAACAATATGTTGCTCTTATTTAATTAAGTACTGCTTGTTTGTCCTTTACACTTTAAAAAAATGCATATATTTTTTCATTGCCATCTTTTAGTATTTAGGTTATTTAGGATCTCACACTTACATATTTGGGACCCCAAGTAGGGTCTTCACCCCAGCTTTAGGAACTACTGACCTAGAATAAGGACAACGGATAATGCCAGAAACACTTGCTCAAACACCTATCGGCTGGAATTCATTCATTAACCTATTGCAGTGAACAAATGCTGTCAATCAAGCATCACACACAGGCTGTGTATTTTGTTTAAATATCTGTGATGGCATTCTTCCAAGTTGTAAGTGAACTTCAAACACAGCTCTTCAAAGAGACTTTCAGAATTATGGCATTGCTTGGCAATCTCATACAAGATTTGGCATGGGTCAGGAACAATTATACATAGACTTAAGCAAAAATGTAGAATAACCCCTTGCTGTGTTTTTCAGACAGAAAATTCCAGTCAACTTTGACTTTCTTGGAAGCGAGGAAAAAGCGTAGCAGCCTTCTTTCAGCCAGCTGACCCGCAGTGAACAGTAACATATTTGAGAGGAGCAGCTTTGTTTGAAACCGTAACTTCTTAAAACCTTAATATACCTTGATATCGGTAACTGGGCCAAGCCTAAAAAACCTTATGTGTTCATGCAAGCATAGTACAGAAAAGTTGAAAGAGGAAAACATTAAGATGTTTGATTACAAACCTTCTATGAGCTTATAACCCAATAACCTCAATCTCATTCAGCATCCAATGGGTCAATAAAGACTGTTAAATGCTCTTTTAAGCTTTGTCAATACAAATCTACAATCCCTCCAAGACCCTTAATTTTATGTTTATGTCACAGTTGAGAGTGTCGGTTTAAAGAGAAATGATGTGAAGTTAAAGAGTGTGAATTTGGTGTGAGACAAAAGAGTGACAGGGAAGGGAGGGGGTTGCGTGGGAGTAGAAGCATCTCCCACACAGGATTGAAAGTCACAATCCACTGCTGAGCAGCTCTCGTGTTACTGCCTAAACGGACATATGTAAAACATAACCAATAACAAATCCCATGCAGAAATGTGATCAAGTTCTCACTTAACACAACGTGAACTCTATAATCACTATTTTAAGACCAGTCATTTATTTCTTTATGACTTTTGTAGATCCAAGCTGTAGCAGCAAGATAAAAATCCCAAACCCACTACCTTGTATAGGCTGCACAAGCATGTTTGTATTGAAATTTCAACATACAGACACTAAACAAAATCAAAACACACAGAAGACTACCTTTATTCCTCAAAGGAAATAGCAGAAAGTCTGAAAGGTAATATTCTGCTTTTCCCAAACACACTGAAAGATTTCCATTTTCATCAAAACCCATTCACACAATGTCACTGTTTGCAGTATGCAGCTTGAAGCTTAATGATAAATCTCTGCTTCTTCTCATCAAAGCACCTACCATTGTTTTAGTAAACCTTATGAGAGTTGACCATAACCAATTATCCAGTCACCGTGCCAAGAAAAGCCAATAAATCAAAGTGAATGAATTTACTGGCTCAGAAAAAGGCTTCTGGTAAAAAACAAAATATAATCCCTCTGTGGATCATGACTGTGCAGGTGCAATTCTTTTTTTTGCAACAAATGATTTTATAACACCAAGACTTTTTAAAAGTCTTACTTGCCTCACTTACAGTTATGAACAGTCTGTGTGTACATTCATATATAAATTGAGCTATGGCGATAATTGAGCTATACCTTAACCAGAATGGGAACCATTATCCGAGTATACATGTTCAGTGAGAAAACAAAATTATTGATTGAGATTGCAATATGCGGTCTTTCGTGTTGGCATTCTTCCAGTCGGCCTATGGCATCATACAAATGGTAAACCAATACTGGCGGCAGTGAAGCAGACGGAGTAGCAGGATATGCACTATGAGCGAAAAAATGTGTGACAACAACGCTGAAACACAGTATATTAAAAAGTACTGTCAAGTTTGATTGTGTTACACGTGTTATTGATGCTGTGTTGTTGTCATATTGGTGTTGTTATTCCCGTTTCCGCTGTCTCATGGAAGGGGGAATTCCCAGGCCAGTCATGGCTCGACTAACATGGGATGTCATTTACATGCAGGGGAATGCACATTTTAACCGCATCATCTGGGTGTCGTGGCTCGATTAGGAGTAGGCCAGTTCAATTCAACTGCAGCCAGACTAAGCTGTATACATGCAAAAGTCCGAATTTAGTCGGACTAAAGCAATAATTTGGTTTTTATCTTACTACATGCAAATTCACTGAGTGAAAGAATTAAGGCAAGTCAAGGTTAGGCAACTTTATTTGCATAGCACACTTTTGACAACAAGGCAAGTTGCGGTGCTTCAAATGATTAAAGGAGAACAGTAAAAGCATAAAATACAACATTAGAGACAAAAAACATATTACACATTTAAACATTCCAGTTTTTATTAATCCCTTACTCAAAGGCCACTCTAAAAAGAGGAGTTTTTAGATATGATTTAAATGAACTCAGTGTTTCAGCAGCTTTTCAATGGTCTGAAAGTTTGTTCCAGATAAGGGGAGCATAACTGCCAGTTGCTTCTCCATGTTTGGTTCTAATTCTAGGGATGAATAGTACAGTAGACTTGGAAAACCTGAGTTGTCTGGTATGGTGACAACAGATCTTCAATATTCTTTGGTGCTAAGCCATTCAGTGATTTATAAATTAGTAAAAGTATTTTGAAGCCTATTCTCTGAGTTACAGGGAGCCAATGTAAGGACTTTAGAACTGGGGTGATGTGCTCTACTTTCCTTGTTCTAGTGAGGACACGAGCAGCAGCATTCTGGATCAGCTGGAGCTGTCTGAGTTTTTAAGCAGACCTGCGAGAACGCTGTTGCAGTAATCAATCCAAATAAAGATAAACGCAAGGATGAGTTTTGTGAGGTTCCGTTGAGACATCAGTCCTTTAATCCTATATTCTTCAGGTGATAGAAGGCTGACCTTGTTATCGCTTTTATGTGACCCTGGAGGTTCAGGTCTGAGCCCATTACTAAACCAAGGTTTTGGGTCTGATCAGTAGTTTCTAGCTGTATTAATTGAAGCTGTGTACCGACACTTGATCATTCCTCTTGATAACCAAAGATAATTACTTCAGTTTTGTTTCTATTTAGCTGGAGAAAATTATGGCACATCCATCAGTTGATTTGCTCAATGCATTGACTTTGGGTTTGGATGGGTTCAAAGTCACCTTGAGACACTGTAATGTAAAGCTGAGTGTCATCTGTATAGTAATGGTAGTATATCATGATCAACAGTGTCAAATGCTGAACTGAGGTCCAAAAGTACCAGCACTGTGGTTCTACCACAGTCTGTCTTCATGCAGATGTCATTGAAAACTTTGATGAGGGCAGTCTCAGTGCTGTGGTCATTGAAACCAGACTGAAAAATATCAAAACGGTTGGTCATTGTAAGGATTTAACTGTTGAAACACAGCTTTTTCAATAATCTTGCTGATGAATGGAAGATTAGACAGTGGGCTGTAGTTCTGCATTAACGTGTTGTCCAGGTTGTTCTGCTGTAGTAATGGTTGGATAACTGCTGTTTTTAAAGCCTGGGGGAAGACACCTGACAGGAGGGATGAGTCAACTATTTGAACCAGATCAGTGAAGAGTGGTTTGATTGTCAAAAAGTGTGAATAGAAGCCAACAGTTCTGATCTATGAAATAATTGATAATTTCAGCAGAAATTGGTCTAAATTCATGAAGCACGTCTAAATTTCCTTACAGAACCCTCTGGTTTGCTAGAACAAAAACAACTATTATTTCCACTTCTATTTCTAGCCTTTGCCACCGATTCTAACAAAACCTCTTGACACCCTTCAGGCTACTATGATATTCAAAAAAGAGGCTCAAGTATTGAAAAATACAAACAGTTCTGTAATTTTAAAGTGTCCATCATGAGTGTCCAATCCAATCCACCTTTATTTATAAAGCACTTTAAAAACAACACAGTTGACCAAAGTACTGTACACAAACAGCCATGAATAACACAAGAATCAACAAAAAATTTAATTAAGAATACTGCTAAATGAATAAATAGATAAGTAAAACCCAACGATTCAGTCAGAGTTAAAAGCCTGAGAAAACAAATAAGTCTTAGGAGAAGATTTGAAAACAAGGAGCGAATCTGTCTGCAAGATCTTTACGGGTAAAGCTTTCCAGAGTTTTGGGGCAGCAACTTAAAAAGCACAGTCCCCTCTCAGCTTCCTGTTTGTCTTTGGAACAGTTAACACCAACTGATCCACTGATCTCAGAAAGTGAGGCAGAGTACGGTTTCAGTAGGTCGGACAGGTAAAGTGGGGCAAGACCATGAATACATTTTAAGCAGACAAAATTATTTTAAAATCTATTCTATAATGGACTGGAAGCCAGTGAAGAGATGCCAAAAGTAGATGATTTTGTGCCTAACTGAAATATCAGCATGTTTTGGTTTAAAACAGCTTTTGTCTTGTAATTATCATAATGATTGGACTCATTATAGCTCAACACTTTTACTTAAATTCTGGTATATTTTCTATTTACTCATAATAAATTAAGAAAAAAATGCTACCATTCGAGGCCACCCTTCTTATGGTGCCTTAAGAACATAGCCCCTGTTCCCAACAAAGTGATTTTGTTGCCGTATTTAATTAGACTCTCACAATTTCAAAGGACTGAACACTTTGTCTTCTCAACAACCAGCATGTGCTATTACAATTTAAATTAGTAATTTTTATCTGTAAAAAATATTAAAATGAAACATGTTTACCTGTGCATAGTAACTGTTTGAAAATGTGGAAATAATTAGTATGTATGAATTTGTAGATTTTAACACCCCTATTAATTGTTGAAAAAAATCATTAAATCACACCATGAGTGCATATCCCATCTAAACTAGTGAATGTCACAGCTAGGTACTACATAAACGGAAAAGAAAGAGATTTTGTTTCAGTCCTGGACCCATGTTAGATTTTAAACTACGGAGTTCTCCAAGGTTCAATTTGTAGGTCCTGCACTTTGTTATCCATATACTTAACATTGGTGGTATCATCATTAATTTTTCTTCATTAGTTGATGACACACAGCTCTATATAGCCATGTCTCCTGATGACCCAACACAAATTTTTTGAGTTTTAGATATTGAGTTATGTATGGAAAAGAGTGATTCTTCATTTCAATACTTACAAAACACAAGCTTAGACTGTTGGCACAAAGAGCACTGTAATGAACCCTTTAGTGTGGCTCCAGAAAGCCAAAACAATATCTCTCTGCACGAGAGACAAACAGAAGGAGCTATTCTATGCTAATGCCCATTGTGTAGAACATTAGTATGGAATTTTCATGTCACATAAAAATGTCTTGAGTGTAAACCCTACAGATTAACATCTCTCTCCTGACTTTTCTCAATACTGGATTATTTGGATACAACTATTTTAAAGTGAAGACTCTGTAGTCTAAGATGGAAAATGTTAGTGAACTTAACACGAATGATTAGATGTGAATACATGTTCTCAATTACCTTGAACACATTACTGATTGCAAGCTGAAGTATTGCAAATCCTCTTTTTTAGGCTAGGTTATACCTCCAGACCTTTCCTGGCAGCGCCCACTTGGCTAGAACCTGTTTGTGTGCTAATGGAAACAGTCTGCTTATTTCCCCACTTTGCTGTGTGGTACATAACAATTGCTCATTAGGCAGAATTGACTGTCTGTCAAACACCTGTGTTTGGGGAGGCTGCCAGCCATATGTTTCTTGGGACTGCAAAGGTTGAGTGATGCCCTTATTGTACAGCAGGAGCTAAAAATCCCTGGCACATGAGGGGATTCCTTTTATTTATTTTTTTTCTCAGTGTTGATTTTCTCTTTTCTTCTTTTTCACTTCTGGAGCTACAGGGAGGAGGGGATAGCGCAAAGGAATAGTGAAGGGACTGGCAGCTTTCCAGGAGCTATCATATATCACATATCACATAACCGTGCCTTTCTCTGCTGCCCACTAAAACATGCAAAGGACATGAACAGGTGGTGGTAAAAACCGTCGGCCGCACCTGATCGGTGCGATACCATCATGTTGGCAGAATTAGGCCGCTTCACAAAGCAATAATTACAACAGGAGATCTTAATCTCAGCCACGTGAATGAAAGTGAAAGAAAAGTGAGAGGGTATGGAAAGCCGTTTGAGCATTTATTAGATATCTTTGATATCCAACTTTAAATCCATGTACTAGTACACACTTCATCCTCACTAGTAAGACAATTTGGCAGACCAGTATAACGACTAGGGTGCACTAGTATAACGACTGTGTCTTACTTGTCACGTTTTTTCCACTACTAGTGCCACTTTTGGACTACTAGTATGCAATCAAACCTTACTAGTAAACTACTGTGCAGCACTAGTGACACTACTAGACCCAACTAGTAGGCATGTGTCACGCACTAGTAGCCTCCTGAACCCTACTAGTAGCGCAAAAATACCGACTAGTAGCACTAGTAAGGCATTTTGACCTCACTAAATGTACTGGTAAGAGACAAAATGACCACTAGTAGAACTAGTGGGGTGGGTTTTTTCTTACTAGTACTACTAGTAACAACGAAGATGCTCACTAGTAGTACTAGTGAAAGCTAAAATATCCACTAGTGGTACTAGTGAGGATGTGTTTTACCTTACTAGTAAAACTAGTAAAAGCCAGACAGTCTACTAGTAGCACTAGTGAGACTTTTATCGTATTAATAGTACTACAAGAAAAGGCCAACATGTCTACTAGTGCTACTAGTGAGGCATGTTTTACTCTACTAGTACTATTAGTAAGGGCCAAAATGTGTACTAGTAGCACTAGTAAGTGGCAAAATATCCACTAGTAGCACAAGTAGGGGACTTTTACACCTTACTAGTAGTACTAGTGAGATCAAAAATGCTCACTAGTGTTACTAGTGGCAAGGTTTTGATTTTTACTAGGGTAACTAGTAGAAGAAAGTTTGTCTCACTAGTGAGCTTCTAAACGTCACATGAAAAGGCTTTGGCTGTACTAGTGCGCATCTGCCCATCACTAGTTCTCAACTAGCTTACCACTAGTATGCAATTATACACTACTAGTGCGTGACTACACACTACTAGTGCAACATTTCTGTAACATGTGAGACATTTCTGCACACTAGTAGGACAAATTTGACATACTAGTAGGACAGCTACGTCTTACTAGTGAGGCAAAACTTTGCACTAGTTGACATCTGTATGCTACTGGTACTACTAATGCAGCACTAGATGTTAACTGGTAGAAATTTATGATGTCACTAGTAGCACTAGCGGTACAGAATTGTCAACTAGTGCACAGTTTTCCCTCACTAGTAAGATGTAGCTGTCCTACTAGTATGCCAAAGTTGTCCTACCAGTGTGCAATTCCCACTAGTGCTACTAGTGGCTTCTAAGCTTAGTGCTACTAGTGCTACTTGTGGCCGCTATGTGCCCACTAGTCCTACTAGTGGCCTCAAAATGCCCACTAGTGCTACTTGTGGGCACTATGTGGCTACTAGTGATACTAGTGGCCGTTAAGTGCCCACTAGTTCTACTAGTGGCCTCAAAATGCCCACTTGTAGCACTAGTGGCCTCAAAATGCCCACTTGTAGCACTAGTGGCCATTAAGTGCTACTAGTGGGCATTAACAGGCCACTAGTGGGCACCAAAATCAAATGACATCATGTTTCCAAAAGAGTATTTTAAGTGTTAAGGACAGTGAATAATTATGAAGCATAGGCATACACTTGAATCTGAATGTCAAATTCATTATATAATCAACAAACAACCATTATAGGTTATGTAAAAAGACTACCAGTTACAATTAAAATTTTCTCTTTCCCAATCAGCACTAGCTGTTATTTACTGTCGCAGCTTAAACTTCCTCATGATAAGAAAGAGATGCCTATAACATAATCATTAATCATTTTCCTCTCAGACATATATTAGTATGACTTAATTCATTATGTATATAGGACATATATAATAGTTATTTTTAATTATATTATTAATTTTCATTATTGTTATTGCCAAAAACAGTGAAAGTTCATCAGGCTTTATAGGGTTAAATTTTGGCTGAGTGCAATTCTTTCTGAAGAGCCAATAGCAAGAAGTTTCAGTGCATGCTGTCCACACCTCCTAATTAGCATTTTTATTGAATTAATTTGAGTAGTGCTACTAGTGGACAGTTGGACCCGTACTTGTACTACTAGTGGACGTTTTTGCCTTCACTAGTAGCACTCGTAAGATCCTAAATACCCCAACTAGTGCTTCTAGTGGTTGCTCTGGCCCTTACAAGTAGTACTAGTGATATCAAAAATGTCCACTTGTAGTACTAGTGGGATTCGTTTAAGCTTACTAGTACTACTAGTATCACCCAAAATGTCCACTAGAACTACTAGTGGAGATTTTGGCTTTCACTAGTACTACTAGTGTGCATCCTTGCTGTTACTAGTAGTACTAGTAAGGGAAAACACACCCCACTAGTACTACTAGTGTGCATTTTGTGTCTTACTAGTAGCACTAGTGAGGTCAAAAATGCCTTACTAGTGCTACTTGTGGGCATTTTTGCGCTACTAGTAGGATCCAGGAGGCTACTAGTGCGTGACACATCCCTACTAGTTGGGTCTAGTAGAGTCACTAGTGCTGCATAGTAGTTTACTAGTAAGGTTTGATTGCATACTAGTAGTCCAAAAGTGACACTAGTAGTGGAAAAAACGTGACAAGTAAGACACAGTCGTTATACTAGTGCACCCTAATCGTTATACTAGTGTGCCAAATTGTCTTACTAGTGAGGATGAAGTGTGTACTAGTACATGGATTTAAAGTTGGATATCAAAGATATCTAATAAATGCTCAAAAGGCTTTCCATAAGAGGGGAAATCTCTCTGCCAGGAAAATTTCCCAGCTGTTTGATGTCCCAGCTACTTAAGGGAAGCACGTCCCCCACAAGTAACCTTGATGGTGCCCTTGGCGACCATAACTGTTCTGCCTGCATGTGACAACACAGTCGTTTTTTTCAGACATGTAGACAACAAGCTTTAAAAATATGGCGATAAGTTGAGATTTTATAATTGCACGTGATTGCTGACACTTATAATAAATGTAAAACAAATTGACATACAACTAAATCATATAATTAAAATGACAAATAGTTTTGACATAAATGACAAATTAATGGAGTTCAACACTTTGTACACCTATACAACAAGCCCAGAGGCAGTGTAAGTTATAGAATAGCAGCACTAACTTCATCTCCCCTAATATACACAGGTGAGCTGCATTGTTCTTTGCCAAGGAAATTGGAGCCCCGCTCAGGAGTATAGAAAAGGAAATGGAAATCCACTCCCCTCAATACATCTGAGCTACACACTTCCAAGTTTTCCTCCCTTTCGCCCATCTTTCGTATCTCCGTGGACGGCACTCTGCCACTTTGGATATGTCACAGGCAATAAGGATGAAAAATTGGACCGGTCCTTGGCTCATGCAGTCGGTGTGCCGGCCTCAGCCTCCACCTTCACATGCCTGGAGGAGGCAGAGCTCCACGTCGCACAAAACAAAATGGGATTTAACAAGGCCAGAATCACTCACAAGGCCCCAGTAAATAGACACTGAACCCTTCCTGAACCAGCACTGGTGGTTGAATACAGATTTGACCACAGCAGGGTGGACTCAGTAGATTTAGTTTGACAGCACAATGTGTCATGCGTAGGTTGAAATCCACAATAAAATATAAATGGAGGAATTTAGGAATACATTCAAATCTTTACATTCTAATGTGTAATAAATTATAAATCAGTGCTACGGAGTAAAATTGTGTATTCTACAGATCCAGGGTGTTTTTCAGAGTAGGACATTTATATCTCTCTGCAGGTTGTATCATTTTAAATGAACCTATTTGTAAGCCTGATCAGAAGACAGATACTGGAGATTATTTAACATCTATCTAACACCATGGGTGAGTATTTGTCATTTTTATCATTTATCATGAAAAACCAGATAAGAACTTTGATTCATTGTTGTCACAATAAATTCCAATTGTTATTTAAAAAACAAAAATAAAACTGTGTATTGTCAGAATTATTTTAACTATTTTCTCCACTGTTGTTTCCATGAAAGTGACAATACATTTAAATACATTCGAAAATCTGATTAATTGCAGTTACTGTGTGCAGTTTAGTGATATAAATCACTTTTTTATGTGACTGGTGTCCTGAAGAAGCATATTTCAAATGAGTGTTTCTTAAGAGCAGTTTGTTTTTGTGAGAATTTGATTACTGTGACATGCAGTCACAGTCAAACAGTTACCTAAATAAAAGACAGCTAAGAAGTTATAATTTATCATCCCTTTTATTGTTATCACAATTGGACGACACTATATGTGATCAAAAGAGAATTAAAAATCGGCAAATACAATTTGAATTAAAAAAATGCGATTTCAATTTCCAATTTAAGGTTTACAAACAAACTTTTGAAAGTTATGAATTTTGGTCAGATTTTCTTTAATATCTGTTAGATAGTTAATCCTTATTTTATCTTTTTTGTGCAAAGTCAAAAGTTCAAGTGACTGTCTGAGACTTTTGTCAGGTATACAGGAATATGCATCAGTGGTCACTACCTACATTCCCAAATGCATTGATATTACTATTTCCACCAAGTAAAATATATGCAAAACCAGAAACTATAGATTAACTTTGAGCTGCAGTTCACGCTGAATGCACATGCCACTGTTTTTGCCTCTGCTAAACTAGGGCTACATAAAGGCCAGATATGACCTGCATAGATCCATCAGGAAAGCCAAGTCCAAGGCAGTGCAGAATTAAGCTAGAGGAATACCTCATCAACTCAGATTCCTGCACATGTGGCAGGGACTGCAACCCTTCACTGTAACAAAGTTTTTCACAGAGGATAATCATGTCTTATATAAAAGAGGATACACATAACACACTAGGCTCAGTGCAATTCAAACTTCATGAGAAAGTAGTGGCATTAATGCAGCCATTAATTTAATGGCACCATCATCATCATCAGGCTCGCTCGTGTAGGGCAGACAACCTAAAAGGAAGAGAAGTTTCAGCTGCCGTCTTGGTACCAGGAAACTGTCTTCTTGAGGTGCATTTACACCGGTCATGTTCGGTCTGCTTTGAACGAATTCATTTGCCCAGAAAGTCTGATTCATGTGGGGGGGGGGTGAAAGAGCAATGAAATAGCAAGGACTGACAGTGCGTTCACACCGAACGCGTTTGAAGCGTCAAGGGCGTCAGGTTTACATATAAAGTCAATGCAGAAGCACACTGACGCATCAGTGTTTCTGCATCGCAGAAACGCATTTCAGCCTCATTAGCACATCAAATTTGCGCGGATGAAGCTTTTGACGCACGTCAGAAAATACGTGGGTCATTTTATGTGGTGCATTTTGTGCATTTGCGTGTGACGTGCATTTTTGCGTCTGCCGCTGAAGTTGAAAAATCTGAACGGCGTCAATTCGCGCCGCATCGACCAAACAGGAACTTGGTGACGTGGTGTCACGTGATGCTGTGACCCAGTTCACGGCAAAATTTTTCATTCAACATGGAGAAAATACTGATAACGGCCGTTGGCTAATCACCCCAAGCTATACGACACCAGTTGCTTTCTCTACAGAGACAGGAATAAAAAGGACCTCGCTTGGAGTTACTGACCCTGCAAACCTGCGCAGGGTAGACAACTCTCCACAGTAAATCTTCCAACGCAAGATCGACAGCTGCCATCTTGCAAAAACACTGTCTGGCAGTAGCTCCTCCCACAGGTTGTATATTTCTGGGATGACGCTTGACGCGCACGTCAAATTCACTTTGGATGCGCGTCGAGCTGCGAATGTTCAAGCACCAAACTTTGGCGTGCGGCGTGTTTTTGATGCTTTGGTGTAAACGCACCATAAGGCCTCTGTACATGGGGTGCCCGCACTAACTACTATGCTACGCGACACCCAAGGTCTTGGCTATATTAAAGTAAACTCTGTTGCAGTTGCATATGTGAATGCAAAGCGGGCCGGGGGGCACTTCCAAAAGCAGGACACGGACTATAGCGCAGGGCATTCTGGGCAATCAAAACAACCAGGCAACAACAACTCTGCCTCGCTCTCTGCTCATGCTGAGCGCATTTCTGCAATCTCTGTCTGGCATATTTGCCAGAGACAACAGAGCAGTCTGAAAACTGCTAAAATATTATGCTCCTCTATGTTTGCTTACATTTCAAGGAACAGGAAACGCCCCTGTGTTCAGTGTGTCATCACAGATGAAAGGGCGTATAAGTTGCTCAAAATCAAATCAAACTTTATCTATAAAGCGCTTTTCATACAAGAAGTTGCATCACAAAGTGCTTTACAGATTAAAATGACCCCACATAAACTGCATTCCCTTCCCTCCCCCACAGATTTAAAAGCATGGTTACAGTTATGCTCCCCTCCCCCCAACCCAACTCCCATGCACACACACAGTGAAAAGCAACAGTAAAAAAGGACATTGGGCCGAGTGCAGATGAACCATGCAAGGAAACGCCGTCAGAAGAGCCATCTGCAGTGGTAGATTAACAGCAGCCGAGGCGCTGACACCGGGCGCCCAGTGGAGGCAAGGCCAAGACCCCCACCTCCACCCAAGCTCCACATGGAGAGCACCCAGGCAGCCGCAGCCGACCACCACTCCCAGGGCAGAGGGCTCCCACAGAGGAAACATTGGAACGGGGATTAAGATAAATTAAAGTATAAAAATAAACAGTAAATTAATGTTCTAAGATTAAATAGAAAAACACTGATAAAAAATATAATCATATAAAACATGCAGAGCAATTAAACAAACAGTAATAAATAATAATCAGTTAAAAGCTAGGCTAAAAAGGTGAGTCTTGAACCTGCTCTTAAAAACATGAACGTTCTCTGCAGCCCATAGGTCCTCTGGCAGCCTGTTCCAGAGGTGAGGGCCATAAAACTGGAAAGACGCCTCGCCATGCGAGTGTGTCCTGACTTTTGGGGTGACAAGGAGACGGCTGCCAGAGGAGCGCAGAGACCGTGAAGGCTCATATGGTAAAAGCAGTTCAGAGAGATAAGAAGGCCCAAGACCATTAAGACACTTAAAAAACATTAAAAGAACCTTAAAATCGATCCTAAAACATATGGGAAGCCAATGCAATGATTTTAAGACCGGTGTAATGTGCTCCCGCCTCCTGATCTTCGTCAGGACACGTGCTGCTGAATTTTGTTGTAGTTGTAAACTTGATATACTCTTTTTGGGAAGACCAGAAAGCAGAGCATTACAGTAATCAATTCTACTAGAGATAAAAGCATGCATCAGGGTATCCGTGTTGGCCCGAGAGAGAATGGGGCGGACTCTGGAAATGTTTTTTAGTTAATAAAAACCAATTTTAGTAATATTTTTAATGTGAGGGATAAAAGTCAGCTCAGAGTGAAAAATCACGCCCAGGTTCTTCACTTGTAAAGAAGGATTAAAAGACAGTCATTGTAGTTTTGGTAAAAGTTTCTCTCTCTGAGCCTCAGGACCGATTAATAAAACTTCAGTTTTGTCCTGGTTGAGCTGGAGAAACTTTTCTGCTATCCAGGATTTGATGTCTAAAATGTAATTAAAAAGTGCATCCATTGGCCATGTGTCATCAGGAGACATGGAGATGTATAACTGTGTATCATCAGCATAACTGTGCAAGTTAACTCTATGTCTTCTGATGACGCTGCCAAGAGGAATCATATAAAGGTTAAAAAGCACTGGGCCTAAAATCGAACCCTCGGGCACACCACATGTAATCTTATGGACCTTAGAGGAGCAGGTATCTAAACTTACCATAAAAGTCCTGTCTGTGAGATAGGCTGTGAACCATTTGTGAACAGCACCAACACTGTCACCTTCTGTGCATCATACTTTAATCTAAAATCATTTAAAATCTTTAAAAGGGCCGTCTCTTTGCTGTGGTTCACCCTAAAACCAGACTGAAATTTCTCCAGGACATTGTGCTCATTAATAAAATCATTAAGTTGAATTAAAACAATTTTTTCTAAAATTTTGTTAGATACCGGTCTAAAATTGTTAAAATCATTAAAATCTAAATTGCTCTTCTTCAACAGGGGCCTCACTACCGCCCCTTTAAAGGCGGCAGGAAAGACCCCCGTCTGAAGGGAGCAATTCATCATGGTTAAAATCTCATCTCTAAAAAATCAATAAAATTGCTTAAAAAAGGAAGTGGGAATACCCAGACAAAACTGTCCAGTGTTTCCTCTGATAAAGACACATGATCAGATTTGTCTAAAACCATGTTACTCTGAGAAGAGAAAATCTTACATCTGATGGTGTCTACCTTCCCTCTGAAGTGGTCTGCGAACTCCTCACAAAGAGTGTTTGAGGGGGTTTTAGGAAATGCATTAGTAGCTCTGTTAAAAAGTTTATCAATGGTGGAAAAAAGGATTTTGGAATTATTTTTATGATCCGAGATGATTTTGGAGAAGTATGAGATTCTCGAGTTTCTTGGGGTTTTGTTCGTTTGACAAAGTGCAGTGGGAAAGCGAACCTCCAGCTAAATGAAAGCAACAATATTGCAATTCTGGTCCTCAATCAAACTGAGTACTATTTGGTGTGAAAACGACCCTAAACACTAAGAAGACTGAAGGAAAATGCATATCAGCATAATCAGAGGCATGCCAAAAACTACGCCTCTAATGTTTTCTATCAAAGAACCCTCACTGGCTGCCTCAGGCCAGTGCATAATGCTGCAAGGTACATATTAATTCCTTTTAAATCTGTTGTGTAGACACCTTAAATAAAACTACCTAAGCCCGGAGTCCAGTATCATGTGCACTTTTCAGTATGCATGACAGCTACTTGGGTAAATTAATCATCGAGATGCACCACAGTGCTTCCGATGTGTGCGTCACTTAAGTAGATGATTATTGATCCGAGAAAGAGCGGAGACCTACATCCCACAATGGACATGAATAGATTCAGGTGGAGATAATGAAGATCTTCAAAATTTTGTGTTCCCACCAGGGGATCTCAGGTGGATTCCAAACACAGAGGCCGAAGATGGAAGCTTAACTTTGTCTCATCTTTTATCCATTTTTTTCTACAGTATTTTTGTTAATTTTGGTAGTGTGGAAAGAAAGTTAAAATGCTATTGTCCTGTGCATATTCCAAACTAAAAAATGTTATAAACTCAGTTATCATGAACATGTAGGTACAGACTTTGAAGCAAATTGTTCATATATTCTTCCTTGTTAGATAGAAAAGCTCAGACAATCACAGACGTATCTATTCTGCAGTCATAAGATGACCCCATTCCCCTTAGAAATAAGCTAGGATCACATATTGTATGAAAACAATCTGTCTGTAGATCTGCATACATTTTCCAAGCACTTTATTTAAAACGAGTGTTTCTCTAAGTTCAAGCAGATGAGCAACTTCAAAGTTCAAAACAGACTTGAACATTTATATCCATATATTCATGTTCATGCTAATTAGACTTAACTTTATTCATCCCCTTGGGATGACTCTCTCAGGGAAATTAACATTTCCAGCAGCAAACAAAAGGGTGGAGTAAGATAAATAAATAAACATATACATAACGTTTGATTAAATGAAATAATTATATATATATATATATATATATATATATATATATAATATTGCACTGTGGCTACTGCTCCTTCCCCTCTGTCCTCCCTTCCCCCCCCCCCCCCCCCCTCAAGAGAGGAGTGGAAGAGGGTGATTGCATGATGGACAACGGAGTTCTTGTGTTTACTGGTCCTGCATTTGGGAAGAAGCAGTCTCTCACTGAACCGGCTCCTCTGGTTGCTGATGACAGTGTGCAGAGGATGGCTTGGGATTACTTTTTGCGTTACCAAAGGCTTGTTATTAGGATAACAGCGGACTGTCTTGGCAGGGAAGACCACGTCTGTGCAAAAGTTCAGGTAATCCGTCAGACAGTGTGACATCCCCTCGATGTCCTCACCATGCGGGTCCATCAGCACATCCCAGACCGTGGTGTTAAAACAGTCTGAGGGCACTTTTCATCTCAGGGGACCACTTCCTTATGGATCGGGTTGTCACCATCTTCTTTTGGACCAGTGGGGTGTACAGCGGCCGTAGGTGCACCAGGTTGTGATCAGACTTCCCTAGTGGGGGAGGGGAGTCGCTCTGTATGCTTCCTGTACATTTACATTCAGTAGATCTATTGTCCTGTTGTTTCTGGTCGGACAGTCGACAACCTGGTTGAAAACAGCCAAAGTGGAGTCCAAAGTGACGTGGTCAAAGTCCCCAGAGATGATCATGAAGGCCAATATTTTAGCCTTTTAGATGTAAAAACCTTGCAGAGACCGAAGCCTACATGCCTCACTTTTTAGATTTTAATTAAACCATTTTTTCTACACCTTCACAATTATGTACACTTTTTAATTTCTCTACTACATAAAATCCAATAAAGCTACAATATACTAAAAGAAACTGGTGCAAATAAAGACTTCAATGGTTTTTGTTGAGCTGAGTGAAAGCAGCGTTTGAGGCCTGATAATCCCTCAATGAAAGCAGCAAAGTTTCCAGAAGTATGACACATTCAGAAAACTACCTCTGTTAAAAGTTGAAATCAGGCTCAGTGTGCTGTGTCTGCAGCCTTGCTGTGACAGAGTTGATTTTCTCAAGGCAGCGGCTCCGTCAGCTCTCGGAGGGATGTAAACACAGATGGTGATCATGTGACTGAACTCCCTCGGAAGATAATATGGCCGGAGACTAACGACTGTCAGTTCAAGGTCCTGACAACATAGAACTGTCTTTACAGAGATATGTCCTGGGTTACACCAACGGTTGTTCACATACATGATGAGTCCCCATTTGACATGCAATGAATATTTCTGTTCAACTAGGCTTTTCTATTGCTGAAATGATTTCAGCAGGAAATCCTGCCCACTATTAACATCTCAAAGGAAGGTGTCATTTATTTAGGGTGACCAACAGTCCTCTTCACCCGGAAATGTCAACTTTTCATCTGCTGTCTGGGGCATCCGGGACGATTAATAGACTGATTAAAATCTACGGGTTTTTATTGTTTATCATATGATCTGATTTTAGACCATAATCTTCATTGTTTATTTTTAACAGAAACTTGGCTGAGTGCAGATGCCCCTGCTGTTCTTACAGAGGCCTCCCCACCTAATTTTAACTTCACTTATTCTACGAGGAGTAGCAAAAGGGGAGGCGGAACTGCTTTTATAAGTTCTTTATAACACTTTCCGCCAAACCTGTTTTATTTGATAACTATTTTACTTTTGAATATAATGCAAATGTTTTTAGCACTCCTCAGATTTTATGTGTCACAATTTATAGGCCTCCTAAAAAGAGTGCACTTTTCATTCAAGAATTTTCAGAGTTTTTATCAATTTTGCACGACTCCTTTGAAAGGATAATTTTAGCTGGTGAGTTTAATCTACATATAGATAACCTTTTAGATCCTTTATAAACAGATTTATTAAACATGCTGACTTATATGGATTTTAGCCAACATGTCATGCAGCCGACTCACAACAAAGGACACACCCTGGACTTGGTCATCACACATGGCCTGTCCACCCGTGTGTCCTCTGTTGTTGACTTGGCTGTCTCTGACCACTACTGTGTGTTTTTAACATCACCAGTTTTATTCAGCAGGAGACCTCTGGGAGAACTGTCAGGAAGCGCCATCTAACCCCTGAAGTGGCTGCAGGTTTTCTGGAAATTTATAAAAAGAATCCTATTGTTTTACCTGCCCCCTGTGATTTTATTGTCAAGGATTTTAACAGAAGGCTTCAGTCCACTCTTGACCGGCTTGCTCCACTACAAGTTAAAAGTCTAAAATCTAAAGCTGCAACGCCGTGGAAAAATGAAAACCTTCGAAAAATGAAGAGAAATTGTAGGGCGGCAGAGAGAAAATGGAGGAAAAGTAAAACCACAATAAACCATCAAATATACACAGATCTTCTCAAATTATACAACAATGCAGTAAGAAATTCAAGAAATCCATACCTCTCCAAAATCATCTCGGAACATAAAAATAATTCCAAAATCCTTTTTTCCACCATTGATAAACTTTTTAACAGAGCTACTACTACATTTCCTAAAACCCCCTCAAACACTCTTCGTGAGGAGTTCGCAGACCACTTCAGAGGGAAGGTAGACACCATCAGATGTAAGATTTTATCTTCTCAGAGTAACATGGTTTTAGACAAATCTGAGTTTGTCTTTACCAGAGGAAACGCTGGACAGTTTTGTCCTGGTAGAAGCTGGGACTCTTGATAAAGTTTTCTCCTCAGTGAGGCCCACCACATGTGTTTTGGACCCGATTCCCACTTCCTTTTTTAAGCAATTTATTGGATCTTTTAGAGATGAGATTTTAACCATGATGAATTGCTCCCTTCAGACGGGGGTCTTTCCTGCCGCCTTTAAAGGGGCAGTAGTGAGGCCCCTGTTGAAAAAGAGCAATTTAGATTTTAATGATTTTAACAATTTTAGACCGGTATTTAACTTACCTTTTTTAAGCAAAATTTTAGAAAAATTGTTTTAATTCAACTTAATGATTTTATTAATGAGCACAATGTCCTGGAGAAATTTCAGTCTGGTTTTAGGGTGAACCACAGCACAGAGACGGCCCTTCTAAAAATTTTAAATGATTTTAGATTAAACTATGATGCACAGAGGGTGACAGTGTTGGTTCTACTGGATCTAAGCGCTGCCTTCGATACAGTAGACCACACTATTCTTTTAACTCGTATAAAACAGATTGGCCTCTCTGGTGCTGTTCACAAATGGTTCACATCCTATCTCACAGACAGGACTTTTATGGTAAGTTTAGATACCTGCTCCTTTAGGGTCCATAGGATTACATGTGGTGTGCCCCAGGGTTCGATTTTAGGCCCAGTGCTTTTTAACCTGTATATGCTCCCGCTTGGCATCAGAAGACATAGAGTTAACTTGCACAGTTATGCTGATGATACACAGTTATACATCTCCATGTCTCCCGATGACACACGGCCAATGGATGCACTTTTTAACTGCATTTTATACATCAAATCCTGGATGGCAGAAAACTTTCTCCAGCTCAACCAGGACAAAACTGAAGTTTTAGTCATTGGTCCTGAGGCTCAGAGAGAGAAACTTTTACAAAAACTACAATCACTGTCTTTTAATCCTTCTTTACAAGTGAAGAACCTGGGCGTGATTTTTGACTCTGAGCTGACTTTTATTCCTCACATAAAAAATATTACTAAAAAAGGTTTTTATCAACTAAAGAACATCGCCAGAGTCCGCTGCATTCTCTCTCTGGCCAACATGGAGACACTGATGCATGCTTTTATCTCCAGTAGAATTGATAACTGCAATGCCCTGCTTTCTGGTCTTCTCAAAAAGAATATCTCAGGTTTACAACTACTGCAAAATTCAGCAGCACGTGTCCTGACGAAGACCAGGAGGCGGGAGCACATTACACTGGTCTTAAAATCATTGCATTGGCTCCCCGTACATTTCAGGATCGACCTTAAGGTTCTTTTAATGGTTTTTAATTTAAAAAAAATTTTATTCAGTTTATTTATATAGCGCCAATTCACAACAGATTTCCTCTCAAGGCACTTAACAAGAAGTAATTTCAATACATTTATACAAACATTCCAATCAGTTAAAAAGTTTCCTATTTAAGGAATCCCAGCAGATTACGTCAGTCATTGGCGTGAGGTTGGGCCCCGTTGATGCAGACTTTCCAACCACAGCAATCCTTCAGCAATCCCTCATACTGAGCAAGCATGTAGCGACGGTGGAGAGGAAAAACTCCCCTTTAACAGGAAGAAACCTCCAACAGAACCAGGCTCAGTAGGAGCGGCCATCTGCCACAACCATCTGGGGGTTTGAGAAGACAGAGCAGAAACACAGAAGGAACAGAAGATCTGATATAAGAGAACTTTCTATGTTACAGAAAATAAAAAGTTAATAACAGGACACAGTGGATGTTCAGTTACTGGGAGGATCATCCCAGTCGATGCCCCCCGTCCAACAGGGCATTGCAGCCAAGCAGGATACCAGACCAGGTATATCTTCTATGGAGAGAAAAACACTGAGAGAAAACAAAGTTAACAGTCAAAATAACAGAATGTACTGTAATACAACTGGAGAGTCGTAGGAGAAAAGGAAGTAGCAGAGTGAAGAAAATTGGTAAGTCTGTCCTCCAGCAGTCTAACCCTATAGCAGCATAACTACAGAGATATCTCAGGATGACCTTAGCCCCTCTAACTATAAGCTTTATCAAAAAGGAAAGTTTTAAGCCTGGCCTTAAAAGTAAACAGAGTGTCTGCCTCATGGACTAAAGCTGGGAGCAAGTTCCACAGGAGAGGAGCCTGATAACTAAAAGATCTGCCTCCCATTCTACTTTTAGAAATCCTAGGAACTACAAGTAAACCTGCAGTCTGAGAGCGAAGGGCTCTGTTAGGAACATAAGGAACAATTAGATCTCTGATGTATGATGGAGCTTGATTATTAAGGACTTTGTATGTAAGAAGAAGGATCGTAAATTCTATTCTGGATTCAACCGGGAGCCAATGAAGGGAAGCTAAAACAGGAGAAATGTAATCTCTCTTTTTAATATTCATCAAAACTCTTGCTGCCGCATTTTGGATCAACTGAAGGCTTTTAATGGCATTTTGTGGACTACCTGATAGTAAAGAATTACAGTAGTCCAGCCTTGAGTTAACAAATGCATGGACTAGTTTCTCAGCATCACTCCTGGACAGGATGTTCCTAATTTTAGCAATATTGCGGAGGTGAAAGAAAGAAATCCTAGAAACCTGTTTAATATGGGATTTAAATGTCAAGTCTCGGTCAAAAATAACGCCGAGGTTCTTTACGTTATTACTGGGGGCCAATTTAATGCCATCCAGATGAAGTGATTGACTAATCAGTTTCTGTTTAAGAACTTCTGGTCCAAAGACAGCAACTTCTGTTTTGTCAGAATTTAAAAGCAAAAGGTTTAGGGTCATCCATGTTTTTATGTCTTCCAGACATGCCTGTAATCTACCTAACTGACGGGGTTCATCAGGATTTATGGATAAATATAGTTGTGTATCATCTGCATAGCTGTGGAAATTTATCCCATGCTGTCTAATGATTCTACCAATTGGGAGCATATATATGGTGAACAGAATTGGTCCAAGCACAGAACCCTGTGGACCTCCACAAGTAACCCTTGAGAGTTAAGAAGATTTATCATTTAGATGAACGAACTGGAATCTATCAGACAAATATGATTTAAACCAGCCTAGTGCTGTTCCTTTGATCCCTGCAACATGTTCAAGCCTTTCTAGGAGAATATTATGATCAACTGTGTCAAAAGCAGCACTGAGATCTAACAAAACCAGAACAGACACAAGTCCATTATCTGAGGCCATGAGAATATCATTAGTAACCTTCACCAGTGCTGTTTCAGTGCTATGATGAGCTCTAAAACCTGACTGAAACTCTTCAAACAGCTCGTTATTGTTTAAATGCTCACAGACTTGATTAGCAAAAATTTTCTCAAGGACTTTGGATAAGAAAGGAAGGTTAGATATAGGTCTGTAATTCACTAAGTCATCTTGATCAAGGGAAAGTTTCTTGAGTAAAGGTTTAATTACAGCTATTTTAAATTCCTGTGGTACCTATCCGTTTACTAAGGATAGATTCATCATATCCAAAATGGGGCCAGGAACCAAATGGAACACTTCTTTAAATAATTTGGTTGGAATTGGGTCCAACATACAAGTTGAAGGTTTAGATGAGGCTAATATTTTTGATAATTCCGAAAGCTCGACTGAATCAAAACAGCCTAAGCACAACTGAGGTTCTACAGTTCTTTCCGATAATGCCTCATTTACTGAGGAAGAAGTAATCATGTTTGGGAGGATGCCAATGATTTTATTTTGAATAGAATTAATTGTATTTATGAAGAATCCCATAAAATCATCACTGCTAAGAGCTGGGGGAATAGTTGGCTCAACAGAGCTATGACTCTGTGTAAGTTTGGCAACTGTACTAAAAAGAAACCTAGGATTGTTTTTATTCGCCTCTATTAATGATGAAAATATGCTGTTCTAGCTTGTCGAAGGGTCTTTTTATACAGCAATAGACTGTTATTCCAGGTTAAATAGGAATCCTCTAGGTGTGAAGAGCGCCATTTTCTCTCCAACTTCCTAGTATTCTGCTTTAAAGTACACAACTCTGCGTTGAACCAAGGAGTCAGCCTCCTATGGCTAGCAACTTTCTTTTTTAAAGGCGCTACACCATCTAATGTCAAACGCAATGAGGACGTAACGCTGTGAACCAGATCATCAATTTCTGAAGGGTTAGAGATAGAATTGCTGCCATCCACTGTGTTACCCTGAGACACTAAGGAAAGTAAGAATGGAACAGATTCTTTAAAAATTGTTACAGCATTGTCTGATAAAGCTCTACTACAATGAAATGTTCTTTCAGATTTAAGATGGTCAGTTAAAGTAAATTCAAAAGTTATTAAGAAGTGGTCGGACAGGACCGGGTTATGTGGGTGGACTGTTATTTCCTCACACTCAATACCGTATGTCAGTACAAGGTCCAAAGTGTGTTTGCCCGAGTGGGTCAATCCCTGTACTTTTTGAGTAAAGCCAATTGATTCTAAAATAGCATTAAAGGCTGCATTTAGGCTATCACTTTCAGTATCCACATGAATATTAAAGTCCCCCTGTTGGAGAGTATGTGATAAATGCAGTCTGTTCTTTTGTTTAACTTTGTGTGTCACGACTAAGGGAAGTAACTTTTAGTGTGGGGGTAAGAACTTTCTTAAGGAAATGTGCTTATAAGGAACTGACTTTGCAAAAATATGCTGTGCAAACAGGATGCACCTACAAACCGTTAGAAACAGTTCTGCTGTGTGTTGTATGGTGATAAGATAAGACTAGGTGGGTGTGGTGAAACGGTTCAAATGTGTGAATAAATAGAAGCTGGGATTCTCAACATCTTTGAGACTCTGCTGGAATGGAACTCAGACTGGTGTGTCATTTCTGTTACTGCACGGTCTCCCTCAATTGAGCAAACACATTTCACATCTCCTCTGTGCGTGCTTTCCTTTCTAGGTTACCTTTGAGTTAAAATAACATTTCTGGTGCCGTGACTCGACGCTTGGTCCTCGGGGGAAGGTCTTCGCCGGAGGGCTGAAAGGGATCCCGCCTTCACCAAAGTCCAGGCTGCGTTTTTGCTTCACTGGCCAGCTGTCTTAGCTCCGCCGGACACCTTCACCCCTGGTCCCTTGCGATTGACTCGGTTTGAATCGCTCGCACAGGGGGGAGATTGTGAGTACCAGTTTGGTTTATTGCACCCTTATTTAAAAAAAATTCTAACTAAGACAGAGAGGGTATAGTTCTGCTGTTCAGGTTTAAAAGACGTTTTAAACCTCTGACTAGGGAGTCAGGTATTGAGCCTTCCTGGGACAAAATAGGAATAAAATAGGTATAAAACAGTTGATTATATGGGAAGGTTGTAACGGATTAGATCGGTGAAATCTAAAACCACCTCAGAGGGATATAAAGAACGCCACTGAAGGCAGTAAAAATACGAAACAGCAGAACTCAAAAACAAAAGTACCGACCCTAGGTTGGTATAAGTTAAGCAGGCACACGACATAATCCTTATGCATGCCATTTCCTCCTGAAACCTGACGGTGTTAACGTAAGGAGAGAAAGGCATTCAAGGGATGTCCTGTGCGGATCTAAAAATTGTACTGTTCTTAGATTAGAAAAGTCTATTGACTCAAAGTAAGGGTACATGAAACCGGAACATAAAACTAAACGATCCTTAAAACAATTAAAACAAAAACAAAAAATAAATTGGAACTAATGCCTGATTTTATCCAGAAAAGAACAACGTTTTTTATTGCATGTTTTACTATCATTTTAATTGTAATAATCGTTGTAGTAATTTTAGAATTATTGGGATTTATTCCTGCAGATTTCACCGGACCAATTAACAAAACTAATTAAAATGGGTGCTGCAGAGTCTGCCCTCTTAAAGGGGGATCTCAGATATATGCACACAAAGCATCCAACGAGTTTAAAATACATAAAACGATGGCAACAAAAATACAAAGTTGATGGAAAATTAAAAGGGGACCAATGGGACATTTTAGTCACCCAATTGGAAGCAAAAGTTGCAACCTCCACTGGCAAAAAGAAAGAAGTGAAAGATGATCAATTGCAAATTGCAAAAATATGGGCTGCAGAAACTAGGACCCCTAAAGCTGCTATAAATAACAAAAAGAAAACTAAACAGGGTGGAGGCGACGGCAATGGCGCCTTTTTCCTAAAGAAATTGAGTGATGAGCTTTCAACTCTGCCACCACCCTATGCACCAGCACAACAGCAACAGCAGCTGCCCCACAGGCCCCCTTTCCACCAGACCCCACTGGGGGTCCTCCTCCAGACCAATCATCTGAATCTGAGTCAGAGGAGGATGGTGAGGAAGCCTCTGCCCCACCGCCTAAACCGTCTAGGAGCAGGAAACATAATAAAGGGAGAAAGAAAGGTGACAAAGGCAAAAAGGGAATTGAATCTGGCCCGTCAGGACTCTACCCCATGGTGGAAGTTCCCCATTCAGATCTAACCCAACCACGCCAATATGTTTTTAGGCCATGGACTTTAAAAGATATTAAAGAAGTGGTTGAGCAAATAACCCCTCACCGCGATGATTCAAACAAATGGGTTGAAGACGTGATTGATATTGTCAAATCAAGTTGTGGCAGCAGCTTAAGGAAAAGATTGGCATGTTGTAAGAAGCGACTATACTGGAACAGATCCACAAGGAGCAGTGCTCCAGTTCGAAAATGATTTTGGTGGCGATTTGAGAACACAGTTTGATGCACTGGCAACCAGAGTGAGGGACAGATTTAAAAAGAAACCTGATTATGGCCATATGGCATCAATCAAACAAAAACTAGGTGAATCAGTGGATGACTTTAGGTTCCGTTATCAGAAAGAACATGACATTCACAGTGGACTAGACCGCAATGATGCTGATAATAGCGCATATCAGCGACATTTGTGTAACGGAGTACTTAATAGTTTTTATCCTACGATTACTAATTGGATTAAAAATCATCTCCTCACCTGGGAAACATGTAACTTGATTGATCTGATGGCAAATGCTAGATTTGCTGAAGGAGTAATGGAAAGGAAAGGTAATAAGCCAAAGCCTCCCTCTGGCCCCTCCTCGCAAGTTTTTTATGGAGATGAAGTAGAACAGGAAGTGTACTATCAAGGACCTCATAGAGGAGGTCAGAGACACAGTGGTAGGGGAAGAGGTGGAGGATATCAGGGTAGATGGCAGGATAGAGGATCACAGTAAGTAGGCCCCACATGTTGGGTGTGTGGGGGCAAAGGACCCATTTCTCATGAATGTTTCGGTAAATCAAACAGGGGGAGAGGAGGTCACAGAGGAAGAGGAAGAGGAGGTTATGGTCCGTCCCCAAGAGGACCAACAGACCACTCTCAGTTTAGGGATAATTTTCGGGAATGACTAGCTTCATCACCCGTTGAGAAGACTGACAGTGACGTGATCGTAGATTGTTGCGGTGCTTGGGAATTGCTTAATGTGCTAAAAGAAAAACCTTACGTTACTCTTTACGTGGACGGCCAAAAGGTAGAGTTCCTATGTGATACAGGAGCATGTAGGACTGTAATTTCTTCAGGAGTAGAATTACCTAGGAGTAGAAATATCATTTTGGTAAAATCAGCAGATGGAGCTACTACTCGCTCCTACCTGTCCAAGCCCATTTTCATAACAGACACTCACTCAGGAAACAGAACTAGAACCGCAGTAGTTCTGTCTCCAGAATGTCCTTTGAACCTACTGGGAAGAGATCTGATGTCAGCATTAAAAATATCCATCATTCCTGTGGGAGATGGTATGAGAGCAGTGAGGCATGAATCTGACTCTGATTGTTATTACACTCAGGGAGTACCAGGAGGACAGGGAGTGTATAACTCTCTGCAGGTAAATTTTCGATATAATATTGAAGAGATTACCTACTTTGTTCAAACTGTCTTAAAAGCCACAACAGGTCCTGATAAAAATATAATGCCCTCCTCACAACTACATGTTACAATGACCCTAAGATCAGGGCCTGATCCATCCTATCAGGAGAAGTTTATGCCAAACACTCCAGTGTTTGTTCCCACAACTTCTCTTATCACAGATGGAAAATCATGCTCTGCTGCATCAGTAACATTGCCCACTAACCTGAAGCCATTATTTGATTTACCCACGGTGCCACACATTTCTTTGACAAAGAGTATAAATACCCGATGGAAAGATTTGGGTTACATGGTCAAACTAGCAGGTGAAGCCTCAGACTACAAACCAGTTCAGCTACAAAAGGAGGATAAATGGCAATACAGTGAATCAACAGGCCTATACAGACTGCCACTTATTCTTCCGCTGCAATCTAGCACCTCAATACAGTCATTAAAGTGATTAACAGAACAAATCCTCTTATCAGAAGAAGAGGAATTTGAACTTAAAGATTTACCTGAATCTCTTTGGTCAAGAGGACCTAAAGATGTTGGCTTACTGACAACTATTCCACCTGTAGAAATTAAGCCTAAATCAAATTACAGAGCTAGAGTTAAACAGTATTTATTGTCCCCTGAGGCTAAAACAGGAATGTTTCCTGTAGTGCAAGATTTGTTAGCAGCAGGAGTGACAAGAAAATGCTTTGACTCACCCTGCAATACACCCATTTGGCCAGTAAGGAAAGCTGATGGACAGAAGTGGCGAATGGTGCAGGACCTCAGAATGATCAATTCCGCGGTCCAGACCAGGGCCCCAAATGTTCCTGACCCACACACATTGCTTAATTCTCTGCAACCAACTAGGAGGTTCTTTTCAGTGATTGATTTAAGCAATGCGTTTTTCAGCATACCATTGCAGCCTGATTCACAGTTCTGGTTTGCTTTCACCTACAAAAACATGAAATATACTTTTACAAAGCTTCCACAGGGCTATGCTGACAGTCCTACCATTTTCACTGAGGCCATTGCTATTTCCTTAGCAGATTTCCAGTGTTCTGGAAAGTCCCAAATGTTGGTTTATGTTGATGACATTTTGATAGCCTCAGATGACGAACAATCCTGCAGAACAGACACATTGGCTCTGTTAAATCATCTCAGTAAAACAGGAAATAATAAAAGTAAACCAGCTCCCAGCTTTAGTCCGTGAGGCAGACACTCTGTTTACTTTTAAGGCCAGGCTTAAAACTTTCCTTTTTGATAAAGCTTATAGTTAGAGTGGCTTAGGTCATCCTGAGCTATCTGACGCAATCTGCTGGGATTCCTTAAATAGGAAACTTTTTAACTGATTGGAATGTTTGTATAATTGTATTGAAATGACTTCTTGTTAAGTGCCTTGAGATGACATCTGTTGTGAATTGGCGCTATATAAATAAACTGAAATTGAAAATTGAAATTAAAGACAAACTGCAATTTGTCAGACCCATGGTACAGTACCTAGGTCACACTCTATCAGGAGAAGGACGTCAAATACAAACAACTAGGAAAGATAGCATTTTAAATGCACCTAAACCTCTGACTAAAAAACAAATGATGCAATTTATTGGACTAACAAACTACTGCAGACAGTATGTTCCCCATTATGCAGAAAAAACTCAACCTCTTTCTGACTTAATTCATACTCAGCAAATAAATATGTCTGAAAAAATTCAATGGTCTCTGGAAGCAGAAGTAGTTTCTCAAAAAATAAAACAAGACATTCACTCTAGCACAACCCTAGCATTACCAGATTATGATAAAATCTTTACACAGACTGTTGACTGCAAAAATGGGTTTATGACCTCTGTTCTCCTACAAAATTATGGGGACAAACAGCGCCCAGTAGCTTTCTATTCTATGAGATTAGATCAGGTTGCTTTGGCTCTTCCTGTTTGTGTACAAGCGGTTGCAGCGGCTGCTTTAGCAGTTTCATGTTCCGCAGATGTGGTTTTATACCACTCACTTGAACTCTTAGTTCCTCATGCGGTTGATGTGTTGTTACTACAAGGGAAGTTGGGCCTGCTTTCACCAGCACGCTACCTCAACTACACAGCACTTTTAATATCCCAACCACACATTACTATTCAGCGCTGCAACACCATTAACCCTGCTACTTTACTACCTACATTAGATGATGGAGAGCCTCACAATTGTGTTGAAGCCACTGATGCCTTGCAGTTACCCAGACCTGACTTAAAAGACACACCACTTCCTAATGGGATACAGGGGTTTGTAGATGGTTCAAGTTTTAAAACGGACACTGGACAAACATGTACTGGGTATTCTGTCGTTCAACTCCCAGATGAGAATGTTGAAGCAAAATCACTTCCCCAACACTTCTCAGCACAAGCTGCAGAAATAGTTTCTCTTACCAGAGCTTGCCAGCTAGCTAAACAACAAGACTTAACTGTATACACAGACAGTCAGTATGCCTTTTCTACAGTGCACTGTTTTGCAAAACAATGGGAGCGCAGGGGAATGGTGACCTCAACAGGTAAACCTATCACACATGCAAAGCTGTTAATGCAACTCTTAGAAGCAGTGTTACTCCCGAGTAAACTAGCCATCTGTAAATGTACAGCACATACCTCAGGAAAAGATCAAGTTTCAAAGGGGAATAGACTGGCAGACATGTTGGCAAGAGAAGCTCCTGAGGGCCACCACGGAGTTTCAGACATTTTCAGTGTTGATTGTGATAACAACTTAATCAGCCACACAGTGTTAAAAGACATGCAAACTCATGCACCTAGTGCTGAAAGGCAACTTTGGAAAACAAAATGAGCCACCCTCAATGATGATGGATTGTATGTTGTACATAATAAACCTGTTTTACCTAAATCAATCTTTTGCGCCTCACTGGGAAAGACAATTTTTGTTTTTCTATAAACTGCACCACCGGGACAACTAAATCTCTCGGATCCTCTGACTGTGAAGATGTGTTCCCCTTATCCAATTTAAATGATACTTTCTGGAACACCACAACCTGGTTCACCCTCTATTTTCCTGGTGATACCACCGTTTCTATGCGATTTGCCACTCTCAATCTGACAGCTCTGAAGCAGAGGATTTCTGGTTTCCGTGACAACAATCCTGATGGCACATACCTACTGGAAGTACCTTCACAAAGGGGCCTAGGAACACCTGATGGCTACATTTGGAAGTGTGGACATACTTTCTACCTTTACCTGCCTAAAGACTGGTGTGGTACCAGCAGTTTGGCTCGACTGCAACCATCCTCATATATCATCTCAGAGAATGGTTTTGGCAGATTATCATCATCAGAGCTGAAGAAACGTGATTTCTCACCGGTCCGGAAGTTCGTTCCATTCACTGATAATGATGGACATAAACCACTCTACAACGATGGTAAAGGAATCTTCTATTCAATTTTTCCCATGATAGGAGTGTCAAGCCTCATGAAAGCCGTGACCGAAGTCTGGTGGTCCTTGGAAAACATCACTGACATCCTTACGGAAATGTCTGATCTGCTGACAAACGATCCTGAAAAGTCAGCCATGAGAACTATGCTAATGCAACACCAAATTGCCTTGGACACTCTATTCGCGTCAGAAGGGGGACTGTGTACAGTGATTGGAGAACATTGTTGTACTTACAACCCATCTACACATGATAATTGGACTCTCATCCATGACAAAGTGCGAGGACTTGCTGATTTCCTGAAGTCACAAGAATCACAAACTGTTCCCTGGGACTTTATGTCATGGCTGACCACTGGACGTTGGTATCGAGTTCTGTTGAAAGTTGCAATGCCTTTTATTGTCATTCTGATTCTATTTTGCTTATTTGTGTCCTGTATTTTACCATGTATTAAACACATGATGGCCAAAATGCTTACCAATACTATGGTCCAATATTCCCTATTGCAGCTACGTGAGGAAGAAACACCTGATGTGAAGTAGGAGTATGCTTGTTAAGTTAATTTTAATGAATTCTACAATGTAAACTACTTTCAAGGTAGCCGTTGTATGAAGGATGTTTAAGAGTTAATTTTACAAGTATCTAGTTTTAACAATTACTTTTTAAATTATCCTTTATTTGGGTTACTACTATTTTTGTGACTCTTTGTTGTTTGTCATTTTTATCTTATACATAGATCTGCTTCATATTTTTTACAGACGGATGTTTTTATTGTTTCTTTTACTAGAGTTGTTAAGACTGCATTTCAGGGGGGAAATGTTGGAGAGTATGTGATAAATGCAGTCTGTTCTTTTGTTTAACTTTGTGTGTCAAGACTAAGGGAAGTAACTTTTAGTGTGGGGGTAAGAACTTTCTTAAGGAAATTTGCTTATAAGGAACTGACTTTGCAAAAATATGCTGTGCAAACAGGATGCACCTACAAACCGTTAGAAACAGTTCTGCTGTGTGTTGTATGGTGATAAGATAAGACTAGGTGGGTGTGGTGAAACGGTTCAAATGTGTGAATAAACAGAAGCTGGGATTCTCAACATCTTTGAGACTCTGCTGGAATGGAACTCAGACTGGTGTGTCATTTCTGTTACTGCACGGTCTCCCTCAATTGAGCAAACACATTTCACATCTCCTTTGTGCGTGCTTTCCTTTCTAGGTTACCTATGAGTTAAAATAACCTAACACCCCCACTATAATAACCCTATCAGTATTTAATACTAAATCAGATAAAAAATGTGAGATCTGATCCAAGAATTGAGAGTAAGGGCCTGGTGGACGATACAAAACCACAAACAAAAATGGTCTTAATGTTTTGCAACTTGGATGAGAAAAATTAAGGGTTAGATGTTCAAAAGAACTGTAGCTATCAATTGGTCTGGGACTAATTAGTAAATCGGAACGAAAAATGGTTGCAACTCCTCCTCCTCGCCCAGTATTTCTAGGAATTTGAAAATTTAAACGACTGAAAAAAAATAATAATAATTTTAAATGACTGGAAGGAGTTGACTCATTTATACTGACATAATCCTCCTGCTGCAACCAGGTTTCTGTGAGACAAAGGAAATCAATGTGATTATCACAAATCAAGTCATTTACTAACAAAGTCTTTGAGGAGAGAGATCTTATGTTTAATAAACCACATTTAATAGATTTATTTTTCTGTTCAGTCAAAGTTGTATTTATTTTTATGAGATTTCCATAATTTGCTTTTGTTGGCTTAACTTTTAATCCATTTAATTTTGGCCGTGGGCAAGACACTGTTTCTATAGGGTAATTGGTGGGTAACAGTACAGAAGCAGCAGAGAGGTGGGTTAAACTACGACTCTGCTTCCTGGTCTGGACCCTGGGTTGTCAGTGTTTTGGAGGACTAATAAATTCGGCCATATTCCTAGAAAGAAGAGCTGCTCCATCCAAAGTGGGATGGATGCCGTCTCTCCGGATCAGACCAGGTTTTCCCCAAAATGTTCTCCAGTTTAAGTGTCTTAATGGTCTTGGGCCTTCTTATCTCTCTGAACTGCTTTTACCATATAAACCTTCGCGGTCTCTGCACTCCTCTGGCAGCCGTCTCCTTGTCACCCCAAAAGTCAGGACACACACGCATGGCGAGGCGTCTTTCCAGTTTTATGGCCCTCACCTCTGGAACAGGCTGCCAGAGGACCTCAGGGCTGCAGAGAACGTTCATGTTTTTAAGAGCAGGCTCAAGACTCACCTTTTTAGCCTAGCTATTAACTGATTATTATTTATTACTGTCTGTTTAATTGCTCTGCATGTTTTATATGATTGTATTTGTATCAGTTTTAAAATGTAATCTTAGCACAATAATTTACTGTTTAATTTATCTTAATCCCCGTTCCAGTGTTTCCTCTGTGGGAGCCCTCTGCCCCGGGAGCGGTGGTCGGGTGTGGCTCCCTGGGTGCTCTCCAGGTGGAGCTTGGGTGGAGGTGGGGGTCTTGGCCTTGCCTCCACTGGGTGCCCTGTGTCGGTGCCTTGGCTGCTGCTGTTGTTCTACTGCTGCCGGGGCAGATGGCTCCTCTGATGGCGTTTCCTTGCATGGTTCATCTACACTCGGCCCAATGTCCTTTTAACTTTTTCTTTTAACTGTGTGTGTGCATGGGAGATGGGTTGGGGGGAGGGGGGTATAACTGTGACCATGCTTTTAAATCTGTGGGGGAGGGAAGGGAAGGTGGTTTTATGTGGGGTCATTTTAATCTGAAAAGCACTTTGTGATGCAAGTTCTTGTATGAAAAGCGCTTTATAAATAAAGTTTGATTTGATTTGATTTGACATGACCACACTTAAACTGACTGGTGTGATGCTTGCAGTATGGCAGCCTTTCTCTCATGTGGCGCCCTTGCGAGCTGCTGTCTAAGTGCCTGGTTCTCCACCGTTTATTGATGGCACAGACAGCAGGCTTGTGCACTGAGTTGCGCCGCACCTCACCTTATGCTGCATTGTGGAGCGCTGCTCTGCGCCGAGTTACTGCTGTTTACAAGAAGTCAAAGCACAACCTTCATGCACGAACCACAAAAGATATACCGTCCAGTCGCAACAAATGGGTGGCGGAGCGCACCATTCACATAGCTGGCATATGTGTTTCTGTGTGTGACAAAAGTGGTAAACATCCCCTCAAAAACTATAAAAAGGCTGAGCAAAGTGAGAGTTCTTCTATGAATTGACTGTGGAGGATGAAGATGCTAACTAAACAGAGTAAGCACTTTTTTATTGTTTTTGAGTCTGCAGCTGTTTACTTTTATTACAGTGAAAAGAAAATAATAGGCTACATGTTTTCTCAGAAGATTATTTCAGATATTTCTTCAGTTTTTGTCCAGTGGAATTTAAAAACTAATATTGTTTCTGGTAACCTTTTTAATTCGGAAGAGTAATTTTTTCTATTATAATTTATTTCCAGAGATTTTAAAATCATTTTTCTATTTGTGAAAGCCTTTTTGAAGTTTGTTATTTAACTAATCTTTTCTAACCACAATGAGAATACACACTTTAAATATGTTAAAATCAAAAGTCTTGGCCAAGGCCTGAAAGTGTTTCAGTACTGTGCCAGGTGTCCTCTTTTTTGGAAATCAAAATATGGTCACCCTAATTTATTGCATTGAAAAATATAGTGATTTCACATAAAACAGCAATTATTTTTAAGTTTAAATTAAAACAAAATACCTCTCAGTCATGTTTCAAAGCATGAAATAGACATTAACTTTTGTGGAGATACCATCATTGTACATCCAGAAGATGAAGAAAATCTAATAGGGACACTCATTTTATTATCAGCTTTACAGCAGCTTTGCTTCAAAGTAAATTGAGGCTCTTTTTGTGTCAATGACAGGTATTTATTGTACGTACGGTGCGTTCGGGCTGCTAAATCTCCACAGACTTTCACAGCCTTTCCAGCTGTCCTCACTTGTAAATCACATCTCAAGTTTGCAGCTTGTGGTGACAGCGAATGCCATCACAATGATGTGCACAAATCAATGATGCATCATCATTTGAAAATGCGCTGCGAAATATGCATGTTTAAACAAATAGCATGATCCGAACTCAATGTGCAAGTCATCGTGATATTAGCTGCTTGAAGCTGAGCATTTGCCTTTGTGGGTCTTGGCAGCCATCTGCGCGAGTTCCTTTGTGAAGCTTCAAAGAACACGGCACTGGTTTCCTGCTGTGTTTTCACATTTTCTCCTCCAATACTTCTGCTCATCAGCTTTCCCCACAAAATGCTGTAATTCATAGTAACAATTTTCCTTCATCTTTTCTCTTTTTGTGTGGAGATTTTTCTCTTTCTCTTTGTCCAACAATCATTTTCCATGCGGGTGTCTGCACAGGATAATAGTTTTCATCTCCATCATCCACACTTAAAACAGACACATTTCTGGAGACATTTACAATTGTTTGGCACCGGAAGCATATTTCATTTTGTGCAGAAATGAATCCAGTCCAAAGCCCAAAATTATAATTGTCCACATGACGAAATCCTGCAGATATCAACAGGAGCCGTTTTTAAACTTACAGAGTAACAATCATGAGCAGCAGCTTATTTAACAAACAGATGAGAAGGCAAGGACAACATCTTTAGATCAGAGTGTAAACTGAAAATCAGTCAAGAGGGAGAAGGGGACACACAACAGGATATATTACCACAGTCATCTACAGTGAGAGACAGAGTTATAGAGCAAACTGACCTTGAAGAGTTTAACCTGCCAATCCAAAAAAAAGTGGTTTCTCTCATTTCTGTAGAAAGGTGAGGCCAAAAGCAGAGCCCTGGATATGCTCAGATGCATAAATGATGAGGTGTCACACAAGCATGCATGTAGCTCATTTCATATGCAACCTGGCATGACTGTGTTAAATTTGAACAGATATGCATTTTTTTATATACATCCTATATTGCCAGAAGTATTCAGCTAACCATTCAATGTCTACGATCTCTACATACAGACTGCTTCTAGAAACCAAACTTGTGAAAAAATGGGTTTCCCCTCTGAAGCTCTGTGGAATCCAGCAGGGTACTGTGATGGGATGTCACCTGTGCAGTCTTAAAATGTCCCCGCTACGAAATATTCCACAGTCAGCCAGCCGTTAGTGGTATTATACAAAAATGGAAACAACAACAAATCAGCCACAATGTGGTGGGCCGTGTAAGGTCACAGAGTTTAGTCAGTGGATGCTGAGGAGCATAAGTGCACAGAAGTCGTGACCTTTCTGCAAAGCCATTGGCCTCCAAACATCATGTGGCCTACAGATTAACTCAAGAACAGTTTGTAGAGAGCTTCACAAAATGAACAGAGACCGGCTGCATCCAAACCTGACATCACCACATCACTGCCACTAGACTTTGGAGCAGTGGAGATGGGTTTCCTAGAGAGACGAATCATGCTTGTCTTTCTGACAATCCAATGATAATTGGTACTTGCCTGACTGCACTCTGTAAAGTGTAAAGCTTGGAACAGAGGTAATATGGTGTGGGACTTTTTCATTAGGTGGTCTCATTCCCTTATTTCCAGTGAAAGGAACCCTAAATGCTTCAGCATACCAAGATATTTAGGTATGCTGAAGCAACCCTAATCTCTGTATCATGCTCTCAGTTTTGTTTGAACAGTTTGGGGATGGCCTCTTTGTGTTCTAAAATGACTGTGCACTAGCGAACAAAGCAAGCTCTTCAGATTAATCTGAGAGGAGAATTTATTTTCCAACCTCATTGTCTGACCTCAGAAATGTACTTCTGGAAGAATAGTAAAAAATTCAAATGAACACACTCCTAAACCTTGTGGAAAGACTTTCTTGAAAGGTTGCAGCTGTTGCAGATGAAAGGGTCTGCTGACACCATTTTTAAAGCTCATGATTTAAGAATGAGAAATCAAGTTCATACCCGTAAAGGCAGACAAGCAAATACGTCTGGCAATGTGGTGAAAATGAATGTGTGACTTAGTACAGGGTCCATACATGACTAAACTTCATAACACAAATATTGCAAATTGAAAGAATATCTCACCATCTATTGGAAATCAAAATATAAAACCAGCATTGGAGAGTAGGATTGAAATGTATAGTGCTATCAAAAGAACATTAAAGCAATTTTCCTGTATCCGCACTGAAAAGTACTACGTGTCATTTTTCTTGTTTGTTGAAGAGGACCCAAATGGCAACAGGACAAGGCAGATGCTTATAGAGCAACTCACCCCCAAATCAACTTTTTTTGCTGATAAATTATTTAAATGAGTGCTGTCTACATGTTTAGTCATTATTTTGACATTTTAGTGCATCTTATTTAAAATATAAATTTTCTGCATAAAACCATCAGTGTGGTGCCCTCTTCAGGATAAAAGTCTACACTACATTTGAGTATGAATCAGCCATCGTTATTTGCTGTGCTGTGATATGTGACTTTGGCTGGTACGTGTGATGTCTCGTCCACTCCTCCAAAAAACCTTCCCCCCTTTCTGTGTGGAGAGAAATCCTTCACCTCAAAACTGCTGAGGCAAAGGAGCTGGCATCGCTATCTCTCCCCAATTGTCTTGCAGAATGGGTCACTGCCGCAGCACTGCTGTCAAAAAGACAGTCACATCCCAGGCCTCTTGGTCCGCAAGGTAAACAGGAAATGTGGGTGGAGTAAAGCCTAGTTCATACCTCTCCACATCTGTGATTGGTCAGCTCAACATCAGCCCAAAATCATTTCACCAATACGGTCCTCTAAAGTCAATGTAATTAGTAGTTAATGCAGCTTTTGGGCACTAGATGCTGTATATTGCAAGGCCAGTTTATCTTATATAGTCTTTTGGCGATTTTGAACCCCAGGAGGTTTAGAGAACAACAAAACAGACTGCTGCTGTCTTTGTTTGTTTACATGCGTTTTTAGAGTATTCAATGAGCTGTGCTTCTAGTAAAAAGAAAAACAAAACTCGCTCTCTGTCGGTCATTGCCCCTTGAGTGGATGTCCATGTACAAGCTGAAGTAAATAAACTGTTGTCGTCCAAAAACATCACTGCAATGGTAGGCAGAGACGCCAGAAAAGGTCTGCACCCCCTGCTGTCTCAGTGTGGAATTTCTTTGCAACAATGCAGAAGTTTAAAAGGAAAATGTCTCCGTCAATATGAGTGCATGGGAGTGCAAAATTGCTGATGGAGAAAGGCTAGGCTTAAGACTCTGATAGGGGGTGAGTTGCTCTTTAATGAAGTGCAATTAGGGAAATATTTACAGAAAGAAAGGAGGAACATCAACACAGGAACCAGGGCAACTGAAACAGCACAATACAGTGGTGAGAAAAAGAAACCAACAAGCTTAAATACTGAGAAGAAGTGATGAGTAACATAGAAACCTGGTGAGCCCAATCAACCGAATGCAAAGCAGCTGAGTAAAGAATCTAAACAGGAGACTAAGGGAAGGATAAATAATCAGCAGAAAAGAAACAGGATGGAAACACAGATATCTAGCTAACCAAAATTAAGGACTAATACCAACATAAGAGATGAAACCAAAATGAACAGAAAAAGACAAGAAAGAAAAAGTCAACACAGACAAATTAACTAATATGCAGATACCCTAATGACACTAAAATGTTCTAAATCAAACAAGTGAATCAGCTGTGGATCATGACACTACGATGTTTAATGAAAGATTTAACAAAAACATTTATTAAATGTATTTTATCCATGTAAAAACAGATGATTTATATCACAAGCAGACATAACCAAAACAACCACCAACACAAAGACTGACAGCAGCCTTTAACTTAATTCGAAGAAATGGTCTTGTCAGTTTAAAATGACATCAAAAACCTTTAGAGAGTCGACCGGATGTTACCTTATCACTTACAAAATTGTGACAAACTCAACATTTTAAAAGCAGTCTCTCCTGTTACACCCTAAACTGTAACCAACTTTGCAAAGGAGAAAGAGTCCTAAACTTGCATCAGCCGGGTATTCAATTTCACAAAGCATCGAAGGAGTAGGCTGAGAAGGTGACATGTAGAATGAGCTGGTGGGAGGCAGCAGGTCAGGAATGACAGCAGTTTATGTCAGATGTAATAGGAAAAAATTAAAAATTATTTCTACCTATATTTTCAAGCACCATCCCCATTAAAATAGGACTAAGCTTTACCTTGTAACCAAAAATCAGCCAAAATGTGGATGACTGCAGGATCTTGGGGAGCTCTTGTGGGCTTGATGAAGAACGAATGGGCTAAAACCTCTTCATGTCGATACCAGGCTGGCAGTGTAGCCTGGTATGGGCATGACAAGTAGCCTATTTTATTGCAATTGTTTTAGCTGCAATAAGAAGCATCTCACTAAGCAGCTGAACCTTAAAATTTATTCAGTTTAAGAACGTTTCCAAACCCTACTCCTTCAAAGCACACTGCCCAGCATGTTTCCATGTATCAAGATGTTTCACTGCTTTAACACATCTAATTTAGATGATTGCAGTTCAGTAAAAGCCTGTTAATCAACCATCAGTTGAAATCTGATGTGCTGAAACTGGGGAACATCTAAAACATGCAGGGCAAAGTGCCTTGAGGAGCAGGTTTAAAAAACACTGCTTTAAGTAATGCGCCTTGCAGACAGAAATCAGTTCGCATTAGGATCCAGCTAGAAGAGAGCTCCTGTATGGGGAGGTGGACACCGCTCCAAAGTGGAGATGTAGATAGAAATGAGGAGAAAGAAAGGAGGATGATAAAAAAATCATGAGAACGCTGACAAAAGGGGAGATGTGCGCACACCTTCAAATTGTGTACAAGATTGTATGTTAGACAATTTCAAGTGGAAGCCCTGGTATCTTATTTAGCGTTATGGACTGAGAAGGACAAAACCAGAAGAACAACAATAGGGTAGAGGTTCTAAAACGTTTTAGACCCGAGTCCCATTATGGGGGAACAAAGTTTTCCAGGCCACCGATCTCAAGATAAAAAATATTGGCCATGTTAGTTAAAGGGGGGGTATTATCCTTCTTCCAGGCACATATTACCCTTCTATACCACACTCCTATACAATTGTCACCTTAAGTATTTTAAAAGTCCGTTATATATCTCTATATCTCTCTATATATAGCTCTGCAGGGGTGAGGCTCTCGGCAGAGTACGTAAGGTCGGAGGAGGAGATGGGTGGAAAAGGCGGGGATAGGTGGGAGCAGGCGTTTCAGCAATCCCGAGAACTACCAGCAGAGACTCAAAGATTACTCTAACATGAGTGAATGTGTCAGAGCAACACTTCAGGTATGTTTTTAATGAGGGAAAGACAGGTTCTCAGGATATTAAGCTTCCATTTTGCATAATACCCCCCCTTTAAAGAAAAATAAAGGAAAGCAAATGAATAATCAATAACGTATTTATCTAAATTTCTAGGTTTTCTTTCTTAATTTTGTTTGCATGAAGTTAACTATTTTTATAATTTTCTCTTTCTGATTGTGTCTTTTCTAAATAAAGATATAAAACTATTAACCGTTAATAATAAAAATAAAATACTAAATCTCTAAAACTTTAAGATCCACAAATTAATGCATTACTTTGAATTTCCTATTTCTTTGTCAAAAAAATTTCAAATCTCAGCTCACAATATACAAGTTCAGGTTATGTGCATGGAGCACTACCGCAAGGCTAAAATATGCCACTAATAAGGCTTCATTTGCATAGAAACTCCCCATACCTATAGAAGGCGCTTAAGAGTACTAACGGTAGGTTCACACTTGTCCTTAAAGTCACTCTTAATGTGAATTGGGCCTTAGGTTGCACTTCTTTGATTAAACACTGGTGGCTTGAATATTTATTTTCAGTTGATGCCTACTAAAAATCACTTGATAGTTGGCTATTATTTATTGGAGAGCTTTCATTGTCTTTAGTTTAACATGATGAGGTGTCAATGCTCTCTTGCATGTCTCTTTCATCATGCAAATCTTGATAGTAACATTCTTTAGTCACAGGTGAGCATAGTGACCTAGATATGAAGCGCCCAATTATGGTCATCTATAAATAGATAAGTCAGAGCTCTTTGCCCTCTTCTTCTCCTCACTGACTGACTATGATCAACACAGCAAAAATTTTGAATCATCAGTAGAGTAAAAACCGATACTCTGCATTCAAAGATTTCTACTGATGTGTATTTGTAATTTAAAAAAAGAAATTAATCCCTCAAAACAACCTTGGAAACCAGCTTGCTGCCTCTTTCTTACGTTATATCAGCCATAGCGCTACATAAGGCAGATCTGTATGTGCACAGGTCTTCACAACGGTTACCATCTGCCTCCCACTATTCCAGCAGTGAAGATATTTTAAGCTCCCACCTCACTGTCCATGTGCAATATGACTTTCGGCATCAGTACTTCAATTCCTCTGCTGTTTTACTCTACAGATAGTAAAAAGAAATGGTTGAAATCTAGCTGACTGGCCACTCAGCTTTCAAAAGACCTCACTGATTTTATACAGGATCGTGAAATAAGATGTCTGACACTTGTATGATCCTGAGACACTTCACGCTGCTCCATTTCTACCCAATACTGTCTAGTTGCCATATTCCGTCTTTCACCCTTTGCTGTCACCCTGAAGCATTGTTCTGTTGTATATAATAAGGTTTTACTCCTGACTGCACTCAGTTTGCTGAAAATATTGACTGACAGTGAACTTTAAATCCTACAAGGCACATAATTTGACATGCAAGACTGGAACAAATAAGAAAACTAAAAAAGTATGCAACACTTGGAAAAGCTGAAACTTGGGTCAAGGGATTGTTTCATATTTTTGTCAGTTCTACTTTTGCAACAACTTAATAATTCTCATATTCACTCCATTTATCCTCCACCACAATATCCTGTCTATTGTTCAACACAGTGAACAGTTTATATCAAGTTCTGAGGGGGTAAAACAGACTTCAGCAGCTGTGGTGCTGGTGGATATGGTACCGTGTTTTGATACAAATAAAAATCTGCACCCCCTGCATTTCATGGCTGCTCACTGTGAGAGTAATTATGTATCACAGAGATGACTGCGAATGGTAATCTCCCCTCATGAGGAGGCAGTAATTTACAAATTACAACAGTGAGGGGGTAGTTTCTACAGAATGCTAAAGTAATTAGTACACATATGCTTTTCTCTAAGTATCACCAAGCAAGAGGAATTTTTTAAAATCAAGTTCACCATAAAGGACTTTGCAGTGATGTAAGATCAAATGTTGACACCACTGTGTTGGACAGCAGGCAGATGTAGTTCGTAGTACCTCCAGTACACAGTTTCTCAATCAATATGTAGCCACCAGATGCTCCTGAAGAACTTCCTCCATAAATTTTACATTTAGAAGGCAATATCAGGCTATGATATATTGATAAATGTTTAAGCTGGAGAGCTGGGTCGGACTCTCTGGTAAAGTACTTGGCTGGTTAGAGTCTTACTTAAAGGGACAATAGGAAACTTTTCATCAGAACAAAAAGAAATCACATGTGGGGTGCTCCAGGGCTCCATCCTGGCACCCCTCTTATTTAATATCTAAATGCTCCCACTAGCCCAGATTATAACAACCAATAAGATTAGCTGCCATAACTATGCAGATGATACTCAGCTCTACATTACGATGTCACCAGTTGATTTTGAATCCATCCAAACCCTAAGTAAATGGATCGAGCAAATCAATGGATGGATGTGCCATAACTTTCTCCAGCTGAACAGAAACAAAACAGAAGTAATTACTTTTGGACCTAAAGAGGAACGATCAAGAGTCAGCACACAGCTTCAGTTAATACAACTAGAAAATACTGATCAGGCTTGAAATCTAGGTGTAGCAATGAACTCTAACCTGAACCTCCAGGGTCACATAAAAGCAATAACAAGGTCAGCCTTCTATCACCTTAAGAACATTTCTAGGATTAAAGGACTGATGTCGCAACAGGACCTAGAAAAACTCAATGCGTTTATCTTTAGTAGGACTGATTACTGTCACAGTGTTCTCACAGGTCTGCCTAAAAAGTCAATCAGACGGCTGCAGCTGATCCAGAACGCTGCTGCTCGTGTTCCTCACTAGAACCAGAAAAGTAGAGCACATCACCCCAGTTCAAAAGTCCTTACACTGGCTCCCTGTAGCTCAGAGAATAGACTTCAAAATAGTTTTACTAGTTTATAAATCACTGAATGGCCTAGCACCAAAGTATGTTTAAAGACTTGTTGTCGCTACCCCCCAGAACACTTAGGTCATCTAATTCCAGTCTACTCACCATCCCTAGAATTAGAACCAAACATGGAGAAGCAGCTTTAAATTTGTATGCTCCTCTAATCTGGAAAAAACTTCCAGACAACTGCAAAGCTGCTGAAACACTGAGTTCTTTTAAATCACAACTAAAAACTTATCTGTTTATAGCTGCCTTTGAGTAATGTTTTCATGTATCATTTTTTGTGTGTGCTTCTTGTTTTATTGCTGTTTTTACTTTATATGCTTTGTCTGTGTTTTACCCCTTAATCATGTAAAGCACCTTTAATTACCTTGTTGTTGAAAGTGTGATATACAAATAAAATTGCTTTGCCTTACCTAGGTTTCAGTCTGAGAGACACTTAAAATTAGTCATTAGAGTCCTTTAAAGAGACATGCCAGATGTCTTGGAGTCACTATGTTTGATGGTCAGTATATCGGTTTAAATGTTGTTCTTGGTTATTTTATCTTCTCCTGGATCAGTCATCTGGTTAGCTACTCCTGAGAAGGATCACTGTTCCGTGTAATTTCCATTAGAAAATAGAAGCTCACCTGAGGGTTTTCTAGAGTCCCAAAGCCTTCAAAATAGCTTTGTAATGCTTTCAATACAAATCAGTATCAAAGTTTCTCATCCTTTCATGAATTTCTTTAATGTATAGCATAATGTGTTGCTGTTTGAGATTTTTAAGCCCATTTCATTTTGTTAGACGTGTTAAATTTAAGTTCATTCTGGATTCTACAGGTTAAGCAGTAACCGGGCCTAAGTGAAGTTATGGGGAAAATCAGCTTAGTTTTCAAAATAAATTATGTAATCATAGTCCACTCATCGATTTGACCAGGCAAAAAAACAACTTTTTCACTTGCGGCCAGGTTGGTTTGGATAGCTTTTCTCCCTTAATAAAAGAAATCATAAATTAAAGATCACTTTTTGTATGTACTCAGGCTTTCTTTATTGCTTGAATATCTGCAACATTTTTATGCAACAAAAAAAGGGAGAAACTGACACTAACCTCTTGTGCAAAAGGGATGCATTCAAATGTTATCTAAAAGGAGCCACTAAAAGGAGCCAATAACAGGACATATCCAGAAGTAGTCCCAGTTTTGTGCAACAAGACATAATGGACATCAATAACTGATTTTGCAAACAAATTATTTGTTTAACACCCTGCCTGAAAAATCAGATTTTTAAATAACCTTTTAGCATAAGTTCATATTTTTGATTGAAAAATGCATATACTTGAATTTATCCAAACATGTTCAGTTCCATCTACAATGAGGTCTAATTACTTCTGTTTCAAAAATAAACAGGGCTACATCAACATCTGTGGCAACACAGTATTATAATATTGTATAACATTTACAAAGCAAATTTATTAACATGCCAAATATGAGCAATAAGTTAGGAGTCAGTATTTATGTCATTGATTATATTTTAGCTATTTATAGGTTTAATGGCGAGGAAACGTGTTAAAATGCAGACAATCAGTAAAGAAAATTATTAGGAACCATAAAAGGAGACCTTGTACATAATTCCAAAATGATACTTGATAAAAAAGGGAACCTTAGCATTTAATACGTGCAATGTTAGCCATGATCAATAAGCTCACAGCCAGCAACATTAGAAATGACAGAAAATAATATGCTTATTATGTTTACTTTAAAGAGATGAGAACAGGGATTACAATATCTGGAGCATGGGCCTTTATCCCTGTGGCAGTATGCTGTCCACCAAGTAAACAAGATTACCTTGATGAACAGAGGCAGGGTTGTTTACTCCCTGCGTCAAGGTACTGTAGGGGTGACTCAGCTGCAAGTCCAGAGAAACTCTGGAGATGTAGACATCACAGACTGTAACTAAAATAATAAATAAACTCTTTAGTCAAACAACTACAGTTTCTTGGAGTAATGTGTGGAAATCATGCAAAGATGTTAACACATACAGTATCCAGTTTTGTAAACTGTATCATAAAACAAAGTTATGACAGAAATGTACTTTCTGCTCTAAAATCAGAGTATGAATAAAGCTTCTTCTAAATGTTAATTGTTAGGTGGGTTAATTAATTGTCCAACAAATGCAACATTCAAAACAGGCCCAAAAAATGTAAAAGTACAACAGGATTTTTTCAGCTTCTGAGTTTGGTGTAATTTGACCTTAAAGGTTTAACAGCTTAAACAGTTTTTGAAATGCTTATTTTATGTGTGCACTAAATGCATAAAAAGTGTTTTTTTATGCATGTCTTCTGACTTCTCCATATACTCTTTATCCTACTGTTATTATAAAGTAATTTTACCTTTTACAATGATGTATGACTTTTGAAAAACCATTAAATTTCTTAGACTGTCAATATTTGGCAACATTCAGCATTGTATCAAGGTTTATAGGTGTGCCTAAACTAAAAAAAGTTGATAACACCAAGTCAGATTTGAGTCTTTATTTTAATTACGGACATCCACAGGAGGGTGGTAACTAGTTACATTTACTTGAGTAACTTTTTAGAAATTATTTTACTTTTGTGAGTACTTTTACCACACCGTACTTTTGAGTAATATTATTCGGAAGTATCAATACTCAAACAAAAATGCTTGAGACAGACACACACCTACAGTTTATGATAAAGTAAGATCTTGTTTGTAAACAAGCTTTGTAGTTCTTAAATTATCTTCTATCTACTGAGCCTGTTGTGCTATTTGGAAATAGTGAATATACACTACTCACAATAAGTTAGGGATATCACGAGGGACAAAGTATATATACATTACTACTGGAAGCATTAATTTCATAAAAGAAAAAAAATCAACACTTTTCATTGCATGTTTCTAGTGCTTGAATTTGTATTTTGTAAATATGCTATTTATTTGCACTAGTTTAGTATTTAAAATACCAGAATTTGCTCAACATTTTTGTCAAACTAATGACAGTTTTTTAAAATATTACATCAAATGTTATGATGAAATACACTCAGTGGCCACTTTATTACGTACACCTTGCTAGTACCGGGTTGGACACCCTTTTTCCTTCAGAATTGCCTTAATCCTTCCTGGCATAGATTCAACAAGGTACTGGAAACATTCCTCAGAGATTTTGGTCCATATTGACAAGATATCACACAGTTGCTGCAGATTTGCCGGCTGCTCATCAATGATGCAATTCTCCCGTTCCACCAATTCCCAAAAGTGCTCTATTGGATTGAGATCTGGTGACTGTGGAGGCCATTTGAGTACAGTGAACTCATTGTCATGTTCAAGAAACTAGTCTGAGATGATTCGAGCTTTATTACATGGCGCATTATCCTGCTGGAAGTAGCCATCAGAACATGGGTACACTGTGGTCATAAAGGGATGGACATGGTCAGCAACAATACTCAGGTAGGCTGTTGCATTGCAACGATGCTCAATTGGTACTAAGGGTCCCAAAGTGTGCCAAGAAAATGTTCCCCACACCATTACACCACCAACGACAGCCTGAACCGTTGATACAAGGCAGGATGGATCCATGCTTTAATGTTGTTGACGCCAAATTCTGATACTGTTTACTTTTACTTGAGTAAACATATGTTGACGTAGTTCTACTCTTACTTGACTGCAACCTTACAGCTGAACTGAGAAATAACTTCCTTCAAAACCCATCAGAATGATAGCTACTAGGGATTTAAGAAAATATTGACATGCTGATATATCGCAAAATTTTATGTCATGATACTGTCTCGATATTCAAAAGCAATGTATCGATTTTTTATTTATTTCATTTTTTAGAATTTGAATGGAACCATTAATGATGACAGTAATTATTGTAGTAAAATAACTGCTAGGTGTTGGCTGTTATCACCCCCTTCGTTTCCAGTGGATCAACTAGATCTAGTAATAAAACTGGATGTGTTATGTATTGAACAGGTTGGAGTGTTTAGAATGCTGTGACTGTTTTTCTACAGTTAAATTCAGTTTTAAAAATGATAATATACAGTCTTACTTATGGTATTGCAACATATATTGTCCCCCCTGTATTGTGATGCATATCGTGCCACCAGATTAATGCCAATACACATCTCTAATAGCTACGAAAATTCATACTGCATAATAAACTCAGATTTAAGGCTGATTGTGGGCTTCACGGTGTATTTGTGCAGCAGACTCCAAACAGCTTTGACTTGCAGTATGCGTCAGCTTCCCACATTTTTTTATTCCTACCTAAAGTTACTGATAGAACTGAAATTTGTATAGAAAAACAACTTCAGCATGTTTCATTTTGCTCTCAGAGCACATGTTGAGGTCTGTGTAAAAGCTTTTTAATGTTAAAAGCATTAAGCTCCTGTAAAAATCTCATTTGTGGTTTATACATTTTGAATTGTTCATGACAAAATAATGTATTTTGAAAATCCAGCAGTCATTCGATAATGATGTACATATTCTTTGTGCATTGGTAAACGAGTGAAGGTGCGACAGAGAAAAATTATGAAAGTATCAATCTAAGCAAGAAAAACTGTGAAAAGGAAAACAGACAACTGCATTAAAACTATTTGTCCTTTTGGTTAAATTATAATAAAACTGGACTACTAACACGGGTGTATTAGGGCTGCTCTCAAGCATATGGTGTACCTTTATCCATTAGTGGGTGCATATGTAACCCTGAGTGACACAGTGGATTATCAGCATCTGTTTAATGCTTTTAGGATATCAGTGGAGCTCACTAGCAAGGATAAAAACTGGATCATCAGGCTTCGACTCCTCAGTTCAGTCAGTTCGTGTTATTTTGTTCCTTTTTAACATCTCGATATGAGCACAGTTCACAGGACAGAACGGATTTTGTGATAAGAGATGATGTGTGTTTGGTCTTCTGTGTAATTTACAGAGAAAAAAAAAGGCGATGAAGCTGTGCGCTCGGCTGGCAGACTTCCATTTGAGAGTGGCCTCTATCTTGACTAAGGTTGACTGATTTCCAGCTCATTCTCCGCCACTGCCACAATAGTGTTTCCATCTACTGGAGGCAGTGCTCTTAGAGTCAGCTTAGCAGAGGTTATTGTTACTCATACACGTCTGAGGATCTTTTCACAGTGTGTCTGACCAGAAAAGGACTTAAATCACTAAACAGAGATCGAAGACCAAATTTATCAAAGTTTGAGTTGATTTTTAACCATCTTACTCAAAAAGCCTGCATGAAACATGACATATATTTCATGTTTATATACTAGGAAGGCCAAGCAAACTAAAATCAACCAAATGGGGGTTGGGTGTTCATCATTGTAGAAGCAGGAATCCCATGAAGTTTTCTTTTTTAAGAATTATGACAAAAACAGTTGCATCAAATATAACTCCTAAAACACAGTCATGTTCCTGCTTCTCTGATGTTTTCAAGGCAATTAAGTAGAACAGAGAACCCATGCAAGCGGCATTTTAAACAAACTTTCTAAACACAAACAAATCCAGTCTTTATAGTATATCTCCCATTTCCATGCCTCAGCAATCTAACAGTATTGTTATCACATTGCACAGGCTTGCAGTTCGTGTAATCAAAACCAGGAAGATTATATGACATGATACAAGCTATAATACAATGTCCTGCTTTGTAATAGAGAAAACTATCCCACAGAACAATTTCTGCCATAAGACTTTTTTTAAAAGGTCACAACTAAATAAACAGTCTTCATTCTTTGGAACCAACTGTAAAATTTAAAGGTTATTTTAAAAAACATGCAAGATAGTTGACATTCCATTTTAGCGTCCTCAACAGTTATTAATTCCCTTTGTAAAGATTTTGAAAAGGCCTTAAACAGAATTGTACCTTTTATTGCAGCAGTAAAATCTCTCTCTGAAAATTCTAGACAAATACCACCTTTAAGTTGAGTCATTCAGTAGGAAAAACAATCCCTTATATGAAATTTTGTTAAACTATTTTAACACTTTTTAAAATCAGAAAAACAAGAGAACATACTGCAGATTGGCGCTGATCTTTGTACATAAAGCATAGCTACAAGAAAATAGCTACTTCCCTAAAGTTGCAGTCAGAACACCATCTACACAGCAAAACAGCTGAAACTGTGGCATGCAAGGTTGGACTAAGCTAAAAAAATGTTTTATCTAAACTACACCAGCAGTTAGAAGGACAGAATGACAGTGTCTCTGCAATAACTCCTTAGACTCAATCCAAATGCAAAGTGGTTGTTTGGGATCCATGTAAAAAAAAGCTCTTTGGTATCAAAAGTAAAAGTTTGGTAAAATTTACTGACTTGGAGTCTCATTTATAAGGATTGCTTATACCCAAAACAGGGTCTTAAAACTGCGTAAGCCACTTTCTACGCATGAGAATTTAAATGAAAATCTGAATGAAATTATGTTGCATTTAAGAGTTACAGTGAGGAACAACAGTCTATTACTGTACAGTGGAAATGCACCTACAATGTGAGTTTCAGACACCTCCATAATTTCTAATATGGAGAACTTGAAAATTTGCAGGGTGTTCAAATACTTATGTTCCTTACTGTATATCACAGTATGTTCATATGCATGTCTTCAGATTTGCAATTGCACGTATACAGTAGGTGCCTTACTTGTGTAAAGTACAAATATAAATACTGCAGTGACACTCCTGCATAATGCTGGACAATGGATGCACTGGTGCTCATTGAAGATCACCCAACTGGCAGTATCTGGATGGGGGTGAGCCGATGTAGATTCCCTAAAGTAGTCCTATTAGATCCATGTGCTGAACGGTGCCCAGTGTTATATCTACCAACCCACTGGATCCGTGCATTCCCCCTGCAGCACATTCTGCATGCCATCTCCCTTTTTGCCTCTTTTTCATGTCAGGCACGCTCCTGCTTCAATGCTATGCCATTCGCAGCTCTTCCATTTATTTCTGACCCTCCAAATAATATGTTACACGGATGATACCTTTTAAAAGTAGACTTAAATCACACCTTTTTTCAGGCTTTAAATATCTAGAAGAGATTAAACTTGTCACATTCTGCTGTAATTTAGTTATTTGTGTTAATTTGCTTTTATTCTTATTGTTGCTACAGGAAACAATCGTATAATTCAAACTTTATATTTATTGTTTTTATTTGTTTTATCGCTTATGCTGCTGCTTTTGTTTTTATTTTCATCTTTTTACTCTTGTTTAGTTTCACATTTTCTTAGTACTAACTATATTTTTCTCTTTTAATGTGAAACACTTGTCGCCTTTGGCTGATTAAAGCTCTATATAGATAAACGTTGATTGATTGATTGATTGATTGATTGAAATAAAACGATTTTCTATGCCTCCACATTGCGCATTCTCCGGCTCTCGGTTGCCCTGGTTACCCATTAAACGGTCCATATCAGCCAGTTTAAGTCGATGCAGAATATTCACTAGGCACTTTGGATTCACCATTTATGGCAGAAAGTGGGTGTGTAGAAGGCGTGATATCATCCAAAATCACCTGAGCACATTTCTAGGGTGAGTATGATTTATAAAGCTGAAATTTTGTGCAGCTGTGCGTACCCAAAGTTTGATAAATCTGAAATGTACTTGGCGTAAGTAAAAATTTTTTGCCGAGCTTAAGTACAATTTTAGTAAGGATTCTACACAATGTTTTACAAATGAGACCCCTGAACTGGAACCATGTGGTTAGATAGGACCAAGATTGAGATTTCCATTAAACACTCCAGAAGAGTGTTTATTATGAAAAGTTCGGAATATTTGGCTTTCAGGTGAAATTTCATGATGAACCTAAAATGCACTATAACCTCTACTGGTGAACTTAAAGGGGCTACAGTGGCTTGCAAAAGTATTCGGCCCCCTTGAATTTTCCACATTTTGTCACATCACAGCCACAAACATGAATCAATTTTATTGGAATTCCACGTGAAAGACCAATACAAAGTGGTGTACACGTGAGAAGTGGAACGTAAATCATACATGATTCCAAACATTTTTTTTCAAATAAATAACTGAAAAGTGGGGTGTGCGTAATTATTCAGCCCCCTTTGGCCTGAGTGCAGTCAGTTGCCCATAGACATTGCCTGATGAGTGCTAATGACTAAATAGAGTGCACCTGTGTGTAATCTAATGTCAGTACAAATACAGCTGCCCTGTGACGGCCTCAGACGTTGTCTAAGAGAATGTTGGGAGAAACAACACCATGAAGTCCAAAGAACACACCAGACAGGTCAGGGATAAAGTTATTGAGAAATTTAAAGCAGGCTTAGGCTACAAAAAGATTTCCCAAGCCTTGAACATCCCACGGAGCACTGTTCAAGTGATCATTCAGAAATGGAAGGAGTATGGCACAACTGTAAACCTACCAAGACAAGGCCGTCCACCTATACTCACAGGCCGAACAAGGAGAGCGCTGATCAGAAATGCAGCCAAGAGGCCCATGGTGACTCTGGATGACCTGCAGAGATCTACAGCTCAGGTGGGGGAATCTGTCCATAGGACCACTATTAGTGGTGGACTGCACAAAGTTGGCCTTTATGGAAGAGTGGCAAGAAGAAAGCCATTGTTAAAGGAAAACCATAAGAAGTCCCGTTTGCAGTTTGCCACAAGCCATGTGGGGAACACAGCAAACATGTGGAAGAAGGTGCTCTGGTCAGATTAGACCAAAATGGAACTTTTTGGCCAAAATGCAAAACGCTATGTGTGGCGGAAAACTAACACTGCACATCACTCTGAACACACCATCCCCACTGTCAAATATGGTGGTGGCAGCATGCTCTGGGGGTGCTTCTCTTCAGCAGGGACAGGGAAGCTGGTCAGAGTTGATGGGAAGATGGATGGAGCCAAATACAGGGCAATCTTGGAAGAAAACCTCTTGGAGTCTGCAAAAGACTTGAGACTGGGGCAAAGGTTCACCTTCCAGCAGGACAACGACCATAAACATAAAGCCAGGGCAAAAATGGAATGGTTTAAAACAAAACATATCCATGTATTAGAATGGCCCAGTCAAAGTCCAGATCTAAATCCAATCGAGAATCTGTGGCAAGATCTGAAAACTGCTGTTCACAAATGCTGTCCATCTAATCTGACTGATCTGGAGCTGTTTTGCAAAGAAGAATGGGCAAGAATTTCAGTCTCTAGATGTGCAAAGCTGGTAGAGAAATTCCCGAAAAGACTGGCAGCTGTAATTGCAGCAAAAGGTGGTTCTACAAAGTATTGACTTAGGGGGCTGAATAATTACGCACACCCCACTTTTCACTTATTTGTAAAAAATGTTTGGAATCATGTATGATTTTCATGGAACTTCTCACGTGTACACCACTTTGTATTGGTCTTTCACGTGGAATTCCAATAAAATTGATTCATGTTTGTGGCTGTAATGTGACAAAATGTGGAAAAGTTCAAGGGGGCCGAATACTTTTGCAAGCCACTGTATATGCAATTTTCTGAAATTTAAACTCGCGACTGACCCCATGTGGACAAAAACGGAACTGCTCTTCCTTTCTGCTCGCTCTCGCAGTGCGCGCTCGTACGCCGGTCGCTCTCAATCTTCGATCTTTTCCGGGCACTTGTCAGGGGTTCAACTTTCTTAGTCTTATGTGGAGTTACTGTTAGTGTCAAAGTTGTCCTGGGTCTCTTCTGTGTATTCGCACAATCCATTTAACTGCTTGCGAGTGCTGACTACCGGTAGTGGCAGAGTGATCTGAAACATTTAACATGAACGCGCTTGACGTCACATCCGCAGACAGCGCGGGAAAATCGGACTCGACAGAAAATAGAAAAAAATGGAAACAGGGTTATAGGTGCACCCACTGTGAGCTGACAAGGTGTCAGTATGCTCATCAGGAGATGTTTGAGTCATAAAAGGTCAAATAAAAAGGGTATTGTTACATTTATTTTGGGTAAAAAGTTGCATATAGCCTCTTTAATATGTTTTCTCTAAATATTTGATTGTACATGTCCAACTGTTCAATGTTTCAGTACTTTTAGCATAACCTGCCGTTTCCTAAGGAGATGGTTAACGGCAACATTCACAACAGGTGTTTGATATATAAATCGACCAGTAAATTTGCTGGTTCCATCAGAATTAGTATTTAAACAGTTCTCATCATGCTCATCATGACGACCCTTTGGTGGTGGTGGTCCTCTATACTTTGTGAATGGTACAGTGACAAACCCATACTACCTGAATAAAATCAACAATCCAGCCATTATGCCCTTGCATTAACCACACATGCCTAAATTCATCTTCATGGACGAAAATGCTCCTGCTTATTGAGGTCACATTATTAGGGAACGGCTGCTGGAGACTGGGGTACCTCAGTTACATTAGCCAGCTCTTTCTCCAGACCTGAATACCATAGAAAACCTATGAGATCAGCTGAGTCGTCGTGTAAAGGCTCGTAACTCTGTATCCCAGAACCTCAATGACATGAGGGCTAATTGTTTTCTAAATGTTCCAGGAACTTTGTTAGCATGTACACCATCATGAACTCTTTGAAACACCAAAAAATTATAAATAAAACCCTGGAGGCCACTGCCAGAAAACAAAAATGGGTCATCCTTAGGTTCTTCAGAAGCATAATGATCCAAAATATGATCAACACAACACAGAAATGGAGGCGTACATCTCTCTTTCTGTTAGATGTGAGACTTGCAAATTTGTATTTGAGTAGAGCTTTTATCAAATTTAGTGTCAATAATTATCAATTGAATATTATCTATGCCTATTATTTGATGCTATCAACTTCAAAACGGGTTCATTTGTATATCTGAAGACATTCTCAGCTCTGCTCCTACAATGCACAAATGCAGATAAGTCAGACTTTACATCTTCAGCCTCAAAATGAAACCTAATCAATAAGCATCACAAAAGAGAGTGGTTCCCCAGCAGCTTCAATGCATCTATTTAGTTTGGACCTGATGATCAAAGCTACCTCAGGGCTGTGAAAAAGCTTGACTCCAAGAACAAAATCGTCCATTGACTCCAGCTCTTCTTACTTGCCTTTAAGAGGGGAAATGGTTCTTTTAATCACTCTACTTGTTCATAGCAGTAACTAAGAGCACAACAGTTGCTTTGGTAACAGATATGTGCAACTCAAGATACAAAAAAAATGCAAAAAGATTTAAAAACAATTGACATGATACCAGTTTCATACTTTCAGCTAAAAAGAACAGAAACATTCATTCTCATGCTGACCACTGTTGATGCAATTACTTAGTGGATCACATGCAGGCTGTGATGTTTTTATCCTTTCAAGGTAAAATTCCCTCAGATGTTCATAAGGTAAATAATTTGATCAATCTGAAACTTGTGTTTTACACTTTAGCATTTAAGGTTTTCTTCTGTTCTTAAAATGAGCCATATTAGCAAGTTTTCTTTAAAACATTTTATGGATCTCAACAGTTTATCTGTTTATGGTTGTTTTATTTATTGTATATGTGAATCTTTTATATGTGAAAACGTATACAAGATTCTTTTAAACAGAAAATAGGAATGAAAAACAAAAGGTTCGGATTTCTCTACAAAATTCATTGCAGTGATTATTTCCTTGCTTGTTGGTCTAATGAACCAGCATGAGAGAAAATAACTTATTCTTGGAAGTGTGAAAATCTTGACGTGATTTTCAGAAATAACAGCAGTCTTAGGAGGTGTTTTGTTGCTTAGAAACAAACCAAGTTTGACACAGTGCACATGACCAGTTTGCACACTAACTAAACAGAATTTATACATGTGCTGAGCTGTAGGGTGGAGCAAAACAGCACTTCACCTCAATTGATATCAAAAAAAGTGTCAAGACAACTTGAACTTGTCATTTTTTGAAACTGGAAGAGTGAATAAGTCAGAGGAGTAGAGATAATATTGATGAGAAATACAAACGGGTAATTGTGATAAACACACAAAACAGATTCAGAAAATAATATAAACTCAGCAAAAAAAGAAATGTCCTCTGACTTTCAACTTTTTACTTTCAGTAAACTTAATGTGGGTAGGGTCTGGGGTGGGCCTGGGGATTCAGGGCTCTGGGGCGCCGCACCCCCTAGCTGTGGTCCTGGCAGAAGGTCGGCCGGCGTGAGGTCTCTGTTGCATGTGGGGGTCGGGGCCGGCCGGCGGCCGGCATGTGCAGCCGCCTCTCTCTTTATCTCTGGGCCTATTGTCATTGTCGGTCCCTGTATGGTGTCTCGCCTTGTTTGCTGGTTGGGGTGCCTGGCTGCTGGTCGCGGCGGCTGGGTGGCATATCTGGGCCTGATCAGTCCTTTTTCGCACTCTTTCGCTCCTGGGTCTTAGTCTTTGTGCGCTACGGGGCGCTGGGGTCGGGTGTTTGCCCGGGTTCGGTCGGACCTGCGGGTGGGGACTGGCCGGGTAGTGGGCGTGCAGGGCAGGTGGGTGGGGCGCTGGGTTTGGTTGCCTGCCGGGCCATTGAGCAGCAGTGGTCGCTCCACAAGGGAATGGGGATGGTGGATGTCGGCTTAGTGGGTCGGCCGCCCGGTTCATTGGTTTGCTCCTGGTCTGGGCGGGTACGTCGCCGGGGTTTGGGCTGCGGGGGCCTCCGATGCGCAGGTGGCGCTGGGGGCCTCCTTTGCTGGCGGGGAGGCTATTGCTAACTAGCGACAGGTGCTCTCCCCCTACGAGGGCACTTGGACGGGGGGGAGAGGTGTGCGCTGGAGGGGGGGGGGGGTTTGGGGGCGAACTCAACCTGGGTGTCTAGTGTCTTTTGTGTTCTGATAGAAGAGCGAATGTCAGGGTAGGTTTAGTTCTCCTTCTGGGATGGGGCTGGGGGGACTGCCTTGGGGTCCGTGGGGCTTGGTGGTGCTGTGGCCGTGGGGCCCGGGTTGAAAAGCCATGGCCTCCCTCCCCTGGTGGATCCCGGTGAACAGCGGTGCCTATTGGGGTCAGTGGGGGAGCTGGCTCCCTGGGAAGACATTTTGTCTCCCAGTCCTTCCCTCCCCATCCCCTTACACCTCTGTCCACCCGCTCCATCACTTTACCACTCATACAGGGTCTTGGGGCATGGGCACATCACTGGGGTGCGAGGACGGGTTTCCATCTTCGCTTTCCCATGGCGGCCTGGGTCCCAATTTTAATATATATAATATTGGGGTGGGGGTTGGGGGATGTGTGGCTGCCTTCCCCACATCCCACCCCTCTGTTTTAAATGCACATTATTACAACACGCATCAACACCATACTCGAACGGGAGGATAGAGGCTAGGGGTCTTCTTACACCCCTGTTCGCTACCGGCCATGTGGGGTTGGGGTCCGGAGGAGGAACAGGTGGTCTGGTCGGGGTCCTGGGCTGTCGGGCTGCCTCGCCACTGTGGGGCCCTTGGCGGTCTGCTTGTCTCCGTCCTAGAAGGTAGGGGTCCATCTCCTGGGTCCGAGGGCTGGTGGCTCTACTAGGGCATCGGTACCTGGATCTGGGAGCATGAGGTGTGTATGGGGTGTGTGAGTGAGGGTACAGCGTCATTTCTTGGGTGTCTTGGTGAGTCACTCCCCGCCGGTGATGGATGCCCCTGCCTACTGGTGCGTCGGTGGTCAATCCAGTTCAGACCTGGTGCATGCCTGGCCGGGCCGGTGTGTTGGTCGGCCGATGCGCTGGGCCGATATCTTCCTTTGGTTGGTTGGGGCACCTCTTTTAGGGGTGCGAGGTTTGGGATTGTTGGGTGGTGCCTGCTCGGTGTCTCGGCGGGACACGGATCTAGCGTCTCTGCTCGTTCGATCACCCGTCCTGTGCGCACCGTGCGTGGTCGGTTCATTGGCGGGTTGGACCGGCCCTGGCCTTTGTTGGATGCCTGATCTCGGTGCTCTGCGTTGCGCGGGATCAGGACTCGGGAGCTGGTACAACTTGGTGTCCAGGTGCTGGCTGAACTTGGCCTGGGGATGCTATCCATCCGCTGCGGCTATCGGTGGGGCGCCCCGACGTGGGGCAGGGGTGGGGCGCTGGGATGTTGGCGTTGGGGATTGGCCCAGGGTGTGTAAATATTTGTATGAACACTAAAAGAGTCAACACCATAAGACATAAACTAAAAATGTTTCACAGACATGTGACTAACAGAAATTGAATAATGTGTTCTTGAATGAAGGGAGGCTCAAAATCAAAAGTACCAGTCAGTATCTGGTGTGGCCACCAGCTGCTTGAAGTACTGCAGTGCATCTCCTCTTCATGGACTGGACCAGATTTGTCAGTTCTTGCTGTGACATGTTACCCCACTCTTCCACCAAGGCACTTGCAAGTTCCTGGATATTTCTGGGGGGAATGGCCCTAGCCCTCACCCTGCGATCCAACAGGTCCCAGACGTGCTCAATGGGATTGAGATCTGGGCTCTTTGCTGGCCATGGCAGAACACTGACCTTGCTGTCATGCAGAAACTCACGCACAGAACGAGCAGTATGGCTGGTGGCATTGTCCGGCTGGAGGATCATGTCCGGATGAGCATGCATAAAGGGTACCACATGAGGGAGGAGGATGTCTTCCCTGTACCGCAAGGCATTGAGATTGCCTGCAATGACAACAAGCTCAGTCCGATGGTGATGTGATATACCGCCCCAGACCATGACGGACCCCCCACCTCCAAATCGATTCCGCTCCAGGGTACAGGCCTCAGTGTAATGCTCATTCCTTCGACGATAAACACGAATCCATCCTTCACCCCTGGTGAGACAAAACCGTGACTCATCAGTGAAGAGCACTTTTTGCCACTCCTGTCTGGTCCAGCGAAGGTGGGTTTGTGCCCATAGGCGTTGTTGCTGGTGATATCTGGTAAGGACCTGCCTTACAACAGGCCTACAAGCCCTCAGTCCAGCCTCTCTCAGCCTATTGAGGACAGTCTGAGCACTGATGGAGGGATTGTGTGTTCCTGGTGTGACTCGGGCAATTGTTGTGGCCATGCTGTACCTGTCATGCAGGTGTGATATTCGGCTGTACCGATCCTGGTCTTCCACTGCTAGGATGATCAGCTGTCCTTCCTGTCTCCCTGTAGCGCTGTCTTAGGCATCTCACAGTGCGGACATGGCAATTTATTGCCCTAGCCACATCAGCAGTCCTCATGCCTCCCTGCAGCATGCCTAATGCACGTTCACTTAGATGAGCAGGGACCCTGGGCATCTTTCTTTGGGTGTTTTTCACACTCGGTAGACAAGTCTCTTTAGTGTCCTGCGTTTTTAGAACTGTGACCATAAATGCCTACTTTCTGTAAGCTGTTAAGGTCTTAATGATCATTCCACAGGTGCATGTTAATTAATTGATTATGGTTAATTGAACATGCATGGAAAACATTGTTTAAACCCTTTACAATGAAGATCTGTAAAGTTATTTGGATTTTTACAACATTATTGTTGAAATACACAGTCCTGAAAAAAGGATGTTTCTTTTTTTGCTGAGTTTATATTAAATCGAGACAAAAGAAACCTCATCGTAAGCTACCTTATTTTAAAGAGAAATAAAAATGTATCTTTTTCTTTTGGTCCTGGGATTACATTTAGCTTTGTGTTACTATTGGCAATGGCCAGTTACCCATATCAAGGTACTCAAAGGTTCGAAAATTTCTGCTTTCAAATAGCTGTGAATAAGTAGCAGATGCTAAAAGGCAGTCTAAAACACACTGTGTTTGTGACGTGGCAAGCGCACTGGGCGGGCTACAAGCTCCTGCTCCACTCTGCCCTGGCCGCTCAGGTTCTGAGGAGTAGAGAAGACGATGGCAGTTCACCACCTGTGTCCTGTAGCGGGTTGCAATGCTAAGAAGAATTATATTACCATACAATAGCAAGTTTATTTATATAGCACATTTACACATGGTATGAGAGCCGACCAAAGTGCTGTACAGAAACACTCTAAAATAAAACAGTTTTATTAAGGTAGATATAAAATGAAATAAGGTAGGTAATAGTAAAGGAATAGAAATAGAAAGAGACAAGCAATAAAAAGAGAAATAAGTTAAGCTGAGCTAAAAGCCAAAGAGTAAAAGTGAGTTTTTAAACAAGACTTTAAAAGCCTGAGGGAGGGGGGTTGTCTTATCAAACGGGGCAAATGATTCCAAAGCTGCGGTGCACATACAGAAAAGGCACGCTCGCAGCAGGACTTACAGCGGGTGGTAGAGACAAATGAAAGATCTGCTGATCTGAGGGATTGTGTCGGAACGTAAGGGCGAATGAATTCAGATAAATAAGCAGGAGCTAGACCAACGAGGGATTTGAATACAAACAACAAAATCTTGAATTCTACTCGAAGATGAACGGGGAGCCAATGCATCTTCACTAAAGCAGGTGTGATGTGTAATATTACTAGCTTTCATACTTTACCAAAACCATCTGCAGTGAGAGAGAAATGGATTAAGTTTTTTGGTCACAGCAAGATTAAAAACCACACATCGGTTTGCAGTCAACATTTCTGAGAAGACCAATTGGCAGGGGAAAAGAAAAAGGGCTTGGCTTGTAAACTACTTTTGAAGCTGGGTACAGTGCCTTCCATCAAGACACCACCAACTAGACAGCATGTATCTTTACCGGTAAGTTTATTTTTTTATGTCGGGAGCTAATTCAACCATCTGCTTGTTTGCTAGCATTCTGTCAGCTATTTATAGGTCAACAGCCAGTGCTGCATGCTGCTGTGGTAAAGCCATGTAGATTATAATATAAACTAATGCGTTTTACAGGGACTTTTTAAAAATCTTTTTATTTTTGTTTAATTTTATACAAAAGCAGGGTCAGATGCACACACAGAAGCCATTGCTGGGGGGGTGGGGGGAACGGGTTCGCCCACAACACAGACGTGAATTGCTAATGAGCTACTGCCGCTCTTCAGAAGCTATGTCCTAGAAAAACGGCATAATCATAATTTAAAGACCACTGAGAAAACTTTAAAATAGCTCAAAAAAATGATTAGAGTGGGTCTTTAAGGGTTCAGAGGCAGTCGTGCAGATGGGGCTCCAACTTTATGGAGCTTTGTTCTATCAAAAGCACAACAGCAAGAAGGGGCACATGTCCTTTGGGGGAACTATGGCTCCGATCTACGTCGTGTCTGCATAAATTCCTGGAAGGCGGATCGCTGGCTCCTCACACCAGCTATTGAACAATCGTATGGGGAAATCTGATATGCACCAGCATGCTCATACAAACACACATGCAAACACCCACACACACGCATACACAAGCATGCACACAAACACACACACCTACACATGCACACACGTGCACGCACACACACAGGTGTGAGGATTAAGGTGTTTACAGATGCATTCTTGGGCTGAGGTTACCACAACTAGATTTTGTAATAATCAGTACCATGAGCATGTCAGTGATGCTGTTGTTGTATTTATATACCTATTTGTTGGTTGTGGTTGCGCAGTTCTCAGTTCACATTGTTTGGTTTGTTTTATCATTGTTTTTCCCCTCTCTGCAGTCCTGCTGGGGTAGAAGCAGATTAGGATGTTTTCTTGTATTTTCTTTGTTCCCCTTCCTCTTTTATATCTTCAACTCACGCTCTCCCTCTTAACATTTTTCCTAACTCTCTTCATCTTCTTTCTTTTTTCCCCTTTATCTTCCGTCTCCAAGTCCATAATATCAGAAAAAAAGGAAGGAAAAAAAAAACACAGCAATTTCTAATAAAGATTTCTTAAACATCAAGTGGAGTGCTATAGCAAAAGCCGTAGTGCTCTACTTGTGAAAATAAATCTGTTGGGCTTCTACTTGGTACTCAGACACCAATTCTGAGTGCCACACTGCCAGACGGGAAAAAAACTAAAAAAAGAGAAAAAAGAAGGAGCATATGTTAGGATTCAGTTGCTGTGTACTGGGTATGTGGGTGTGTCTGTGTATGTTTCTACCTCTGTTCAGGGCGTAACAGCCCACTTAGTGTTTCTCCTGAGCATTACGAAATTCTTTTGTGAAAAGACTTACTTTAAGTAAAGATTTAGCGCTGTCTCTGCCCCCACATCCTTACGATTGTGTTATCGACTTTCTTCCTGGAGCCCCCCTACTGTCCGGCCGATTATTCAACATATCCAGAAAAAGCAGCTATGGAGACCTGCATAAACAACTCTTTATACACCCTTCCTCCGTGCCTCTTGGGCAGGAATAGACAAAACCAAAACGGGCTGAGTACAGATGAGCCAGGAAACATCATCATGGGAGGCATCTACATTTGCAGCAGCAAATCAACAGCAGTAGCCAAGACACTGACCCAGGGAGCCCAGAGGAGGGAGGGCTGGTACCCCCACCTCTACCCAAGCACTACCTGGAGAGCACCAAGGCACCCACAGACGACCACCGCCCCCGAGGCAGAGGGCTCCCACAGAGGAAACACTGGAAGGAAGACTAAAATAAGTTAAAATATTAAAATTAAAACAATTATAAGATATGATCAAATAAAAATGCAAAGCAGATAAACAATATTTGATAAATAGCCAGCTAAATGCTAAAAAGAAATTCAATCAAATAAAACATGCAGAGCAATTACAGATTTTAATAAATAATAATCAGTTAAAAGCTACATTAAAAAGGTGAGTCTTGAGCCTGCTCTTAAAAACATGAACGTTCTCTGCGGCCTTGAGGTCCTCTGGCAGCCTGTTCCAGAGGTGAGGGCCATAATAACAGAAAGACGCCTCACCATGAGTGTGTGTCCTGACTTTGGGGGTGACAAGAAGACGGCTGCCAGAGGAGCGCAGAGACTGCGAAGGGTCATATGGTAAAAGCAATTCTGAAAGATAGGAAGGCCCAAGACCATTAAGACACTTAAAAATTATTAAAATAATCTTAAAATTGATCCTAAAACATACGGGGAGCCAATGCAGTGATTCTAAGACTGGTGTAATGTGCTCCCGCCTCCTGGTCTTAGTCAGGACACGTGCGGCTGAATTTTGTAAAAGCTGTAAACCTGAGATATACTTTTTGGGAAGACCAGAAAGCAGGGCATTACAGTAATCAATCCTACTGGTGATAAAAGCATGCATCAGCGTCTCTGTATTGGCCAGAGAGAGAATGGGGCGGACTCTGGCGATGTTATTTAAGTGATAGAAACCTATTTTAGAAATATTTTTTTATGTGAGGAATAAAAGTCAGCTCAGAGTCAAAAATCACACCCAAGTTCTTCACTTGTAGAGAAGGATTAAGACAGTGATTGTAGTTTTGGTAAAAGCTTCTCTCTCAGTTTTGTCCTGGTTGAGCTGAAGAAAGTTTTCTGCCATCCAGGATTTAATGTCTAAAATGCAGTTAAAAAGTGTGTCCATTGGCCATGTGTCATCAGGAGACATGGAGATGTATAACTGTGTATCATCAGCATAACTGTGGAAGTTAACTCCCATGTCTTCTGATGACACTGCCAAGAGGGAGCATATAAAGGTTAACAAGCACTGGGCCTAAAATCGAACCCTGGGGCACACCACTTGTGATCTTGTGGACCTTAGAGGAGCAGGTATCTAAACGTACCATAAAAGTCCTGTCTGTGAGATAGGATGTGAACCATTTATGAACAGCACCAGAGAGCCCAATCTGTTTTAAACGAGTTAAAAAAATAGTGTGGTCTACTTTATCAAAGGCAGCGGTTAGATCCAGTAGAACCAACACTGTCACCTTCTGAGCGTCATAATTTAATCTAAAATCAATTAAAATTTTTAAAAGAGCTGTCTCTGAGCTGTGGTTCACCCTATAACCAGACTGAAATTTCTCTAGGACATTATGAGCGTTAATAAAATCATTAAGTTGATTAAAAATGGTAAGTTAGATACCGGTCGGAAGTTGTTTAAATCATTAAAATCTAAATTGCTCTTCTTCAGCAGGGGCCTCACTACCGCCCCTTTAAAGGCGGCAGGAAAGACCCCCGTCTGAAGGGAGCAATTCATCATGGTTAAAATCTCGTCTTTAAAAGATTCATAAAATTGCTTAAAAAACCGGGTAGGAACTTTATCAAGGGTCCCAGTTTCCACCAGGACAAAACTGTCCAGTGTTTCCTCTGGTAAAGAGACACACTCAGATTTGTCTAAAACCATGTTACTCTGAGAAGATAAAATATTACATCTGATGGTGTCTACCTTTCCTCTGAAGTGGTTTGCAAACTCCTCACACAGAGTGTTTGAGGAGGTTTTCTGAAGTGCAGTAGAGGTATGATTGAGAATGTTGTCAATCGTGGAAAACAGAATTTTGGGATTATTTTTATGTTCTGAGATGATTCTGGAGAAGTATGCATTTCTGGAATTTCTTACAGCGTTATTGTATGATTTGAGATGTCCTATGTATATCTGATGATTTATTGTAATTTTGTTTTTCCTCCATTTCCTTTCTGCCACCCTGCAGCTCCTCTTTAATTTTTTAAGGTTTTCATTTCTCCATGGTGTAGTATGTTTTGAATGAGTTTCTACGATTTTTAGTGGAGCCAGCAGGTCGAGAGCGGATTGAAGCCTACTGTTAAAATCATTCACGATAAAATCACAGGGGGCAGATAAAGCTACAGGAGGAAACTTATTAAAAACTTCAAGAAAACTTGCAGCCACTTCAGGAATTAGATGACGTTTCCTGACAGTTCTCACAGAGGTTTCTATTTGGATAAAACAGGTGATTTTACAAAACACACAGTAGTGGTCAGAGACATGGATTTTAGTCAGCATGTCATGCAGCCAACTCACAACAGAGGACACACTAGTGGACAGGCCATACGTGATGAGCAAGTCCAGGGTGTGTCCTCTGTTGTGAGTTGGCTGCATGACATGCTGACTAAAATCCATATAATTCAAAATATTTAAAAATTCTGTTGATAAAGGATCAAAAGTTTATCTATATGTAGATTCAAATCACCAGCTAAAATTATTCGTTCATAAGAGTTGTGCAAAATTGATAAAAACTCTGAAAATTCTTGAATAAAAAGTTTGCTCTTTTTAGGAGACCTATAAACTATCACACATAAAATCTGAGGAGTGCTAAAAACAGAGACAGTATATTCAAAAGTGAAATTATCAAGTAAAACAGGTTTTGCGGAAAGGGTTAATGAACTTATAAAAGCAGTTCCACCTCCCCTGTGGCTACTCCTAGTTGAATAAGAAAAGTTAAAATTAGGTGGGGAGGCCTCTGTAAGAACAGCAGGAGCATCTGCACTCAGCCATGTTTCCGTTAAAAATAAACCTTGAAGTTTATGGTCTAAAATCAAATTATTTATTATTAAAGTTTTATTCAGCAGAGAGCGAACAATTTAAAGTGCCATAATAATAGTGGTTGGAGATGGAGTGACTGTATGATTTACTGGAGGTGGGATTTTTTTTTAAAGATTTGTTTAAGATTATTTGGGTTGCATTTGTTCACTGTATGATTATTTGTTCGCTCTCTGCTGATAATTACAGGAATGAAAGGAGTGGGGCAAGGTCCAAGTCCGATATGTGAGTTACTGTTAAAATCAGGACTGAGATCATAGGAGCAGGGACAAGCTGGACATCAGGATGTGGTTGAGAGGGCAGAGAGGGCAGGAGCAGCTGGAACCAGTGTGGTGGACAGGGGTGGACGAGGGTATGCCAGGCTTAATGCCAGCATACGTGAGCCTTGTCTGTTTAGATGTAGTCCGTCCGTCCGCCCCAAACAGTTGACTCCTGCCCCAGAAAATGTTAAAATTGTCTTTAAAACCAATGTTATGCATCACGGTGGCAGAGGAAAGCAGCCTGCTGAAACGGCATAGTCCTCTGCTGATGGTGGGAGTGGGGCCAGAGATAAAAACAGATAGGTGTTTGTCTTTTAAAAGATTAACCAAATGAATAAAATCCCACTTTAGGAGCTCAGACTTTTGTTTACAGATGTCGTTGGTGCCAGCATGAATTATACTCACAGTTGGGTGGCTTCAGATGGAGTTCAGGATCTGTTCAGAAATGTCATTTACGGTAGCCCCCGGAAAACAAAGAGTAACGGCTCCACTCATCCTAATGTGCCGGATTATTGAGTCTCCAATAATGAGCGTGGTGGGTGGCTGGTCTACAGGCTCATGGTGAGCAGAAGATCCCTCGCTGTCCAGGACCTGCTGGATGTTGGGCGGCTTGGCTTCCCCAGGACTGCAGCGATGTTTAGTGGGAGCCAAGGGCTCGTTCCGTAGATTCTGGGTGAAATGGAGCACTCCTCGGCGGATCCCGGCAGTTTGGCACGACATGGGTGGCTACTGGAATTCGACTGCTGCTCCGGCTACTGGGAGAGGATGGGCGGCGATCCTGCGGAACCGCTGGGCTTCGGTGCAGTTGGAGGGACGGTCAGAGGAGGAAAGTCGTGCCCAAGGCACCGAAAGCGGTTAGACAGCGGAAGGCCGGGAGGGGGGGAAAACGGTGGTGGCCGCTCCAGGTGCCCCCACCGCGGCCTGACCGTCGACCATGCTCCCTGGGGCACCAGAGTGGAGCTAATAGGGGCTTTTGGTTTAGCCCTCAGCTGGAACCAGCGCTCCTCCTCTGCCGTAGTTGTTATACCGCTGCCGGTGTTTGTCAGTCCGAGTTCGCCTGGAGACCCAGCGATGGATTCCCCCTCCACAGCTTCACCGGGCTGGCAGGGAATTGTGTCGGCCAGCTGGGCACTGGTGGCAGCGGCGAAAGTCCATCCGAACAGGATGTCCAGCTCGCGCTCATGGTCCTGGATTAGGTGGAGAGTAGAGATCCTCTGCTCCAATTCCATGATTTTCTTGGTGAGGTTGACGCAGCCTTCACACCCGGCGCTACAGGTGAGTGGAGCCATGATAAGAGTCCGTGCTCTGATTGAAAACGGCCCGATAAAAATAAATAGGTCGCTAAAACTTAGTGGTGATAAACACGGTTAAAACTAGTCATAAAAAATAAAATTTAAAAAAGGATTAAAACCAGTTAAAACCGTGTTAATTGGGAAGCCGGAGTTTGCAGGTTTCTCGTTTGAGATGGACGCCGACGCATGCGCACATGAATAGGAATGAATAGGCTTATTTGTTTTACACGTATCAGAACCAATGTTGCGACTGAGCGCACTGTTCCACTGAGCTAGACTAGACGAGATTATCTATTAACCAACCTATCGTAGGTCATAGACGCTGGGTAGCGCACTGTGAGTGCTTAATTGTGATCTGCACGGTTTTTCAGAGATTGGATGGCGAAATGAGTGACGGCGAGTGACCGTGTCAATTGGCTTATAATGACCCTGACTTTTATGACACACAACAACTTATCCGTACTGCGTAGAACATGGCTCAGTCATAGGTAGGGCTACTTCTATTTTTCCCTGATTTGATGTCTCACTAGGCAGCTGAGCTTCAAAGGCTTTAGATTTTCCTGCATAGGCTAGACCCAAGTTGTCAGCAATTGAGCCATTGTTGCACTTATTAAATTAGAAGGCAAGGCAATTTTATTTGTATAGCACACTTTAAACAACAAGGTGATTCAAGGTGCTTTACATGATTAAGAGGTAAAATCAAAATAGCAGTAAAACACTCACAAAGAATATAAAGTAAAAACAGCAATAAAGCAAGAAGCATACACAGATACATCAAGGCATTACAAAGCATAAAAACAGCAAGTAGCATACACAAAAAATAATACATCAAAACATTACTCAAAGGCAGCTCTAAAAATTTTTGTAGTTGTGATTTAAAATAACTCAGTGTTTCAGCAGCTTTGCAGCTTTCTGGAAGTTTGTTCCAGATTAGAGAAGCAAAGAAACTGGAAACTGCTTCTCTGTGTTTGGTTTTAATTCTAGGGATGTTGAGTAGACTGGAATTAGAGGACCTAAGTGTTCTGGTGGGTTGGTATAGTAACAGTAGATCTTCAATATATTTTGGTGCTAAGGCATTCAATGATTTATAAACTAATATAAGTATTTTTAAGTCTATTCTCTGAGCTACAGGGAGCCAGTGTAAGGACTTTAGAACTGGGGTGATGTGGTCTACTTTTCTGGTTCTAGTGAAGATACGAGCTGCAGCATTCTGGATCAGCTGCAGCTGTTTGATGGACTTTTTAGGCAGACCTGTAAGAACGCTGTTGCAGTAATCAATCCGACTAAAGATAAACACAAGGATGAGTTTTCTAGGTCCTGTTGCGACATCAGTCCTTTAATCCTAGAAAAGTTCTTCAGGTGATAGAAGGCTGACCTTGTTATTGCCTTTATGTGACCTTGGAGGTGCAGGTCTGAGTCCACTACTACACCAAAAATTCGGGCCTGATCAGTAGTTCTTAGCTGTATTAACTGAAGCTGTGTGCTGACTGTTGATCATTCCTCTTTAGGTCCAAACGTAATTACTTCTGTTTTGCTTCTGTTCAGCTGGAGAAAGTTATGGCACATCCATCCATTGATTTGCTCGATGCATTTACTTAGGGTTTGGATGGGTTCAGAGTCGCCTGGTGACATCGTAATGTAGAGCTGAGTATCATCTGCATAAATATGGTAGCTGATCTTATTGGTTGTTATAATCTGGGCTAGTGGGAGCATGTAGATATGAAATAAGAGGGGCACCAGGATGGAGCCCTGGGGCACCCCATATGTGATTTCTGTTCGTTCTGATGAAAAGTTTCCTATTGAAACAAAGAAGTCCCTGTTCTTTAGGTAAGACTCAAACCAGCCAAGTACTTTACCAGAGAGTCCGACCCAGCTCTCCAGTCGTTCCAATAGTTTATCATGATCAACAGTGTCAAATGCTGCACAACAGAACCAGCACTGTGGTTCTACCACAGTCTGTATTTATGCGAATGTCATTGAAAACGTTGAAAACATTGAAAACGACGAGGACAGTGGTGTGCACGGAAACCAGACTGAAAAACATCTAAGTGGTTGTTCATTGTTATGAAGCTATTTAACTGCTGAAACACAGCTTTTTCAATAATTTTACTGATGAATGGAAGATTAGAAATTGGCCTGTTGTTTTGCATTAATGTGTTGTCCAGATTATTCTTTTTTAGCAGTGGTTTAATAAAACTTTTAAAGCCAGGGGGAAGAGGCCTGACAGGAGGGATGAGTTCACTATTTATAGAAAGACTCGTGTATTCACATGTCGAACATGAGATGACTTGCAATTTGAGATTAGGATATTGAAATCGGAGTCTGCCTTTTACCAAAGCATCACAGGGCTTGAGCGGACAGGCGCTGGAGTCAGTGAATTGGTCAGTGAGCGCATCGGTGAAAAATCCCTAATCATTTCTCATTGAAGGAGGGGCATTTTTACTGTGCTTTTTGTTTTGTATATGACTGGTTATATTCCGAAGTCTCACTTCACATCACATGCCATGTGTAGCAGCCTACGAATCAGCCTTATTGTTTGAAATACTCTCGACTTTACTCAACCAGTTGGCCTACTTGGCTTGGACCCTTGTCACCTTCTTGATTTTCCCTCTCAGTTCTGACAAACAAAACATATAATTTCAGAGTGAAAGCATTGCAATTCAACTAGCATACACATTGCATTGCATGTCTAGCTTTCACCTGTCTGGGTTCACCTCCTCCTGCAGTCTCTTACAAAAAGTCTGTAATTTTCGCCATATCTACAAAATGTAGGCTATTAGTTCACACTGGTAGGCCCAACGTGTTTTGTCAGTGAATATTAGAATAGAGCCAATAGCTGTGCTTGGGTGTAGAGGAGACCTACCTCTTGTTTCATTGAAACCATTTCGTAAAATTGGCAAATTTCTGTTGGGTGACTTAATGCAGAGTCATGCGCTGATTTCAAAACAGCGCCACCACTGTTGCTGCATTTGTCTAAAGTAACTGCAGTTAAATCCGGACCATTGAGCGCATAGACCCGACAGACAGTGCTGAAAGTATTTATTTATTTATTTATATCCCCATCGTGAGCCGGTGGCTGCAATAAATTAGACAGTGACGGCCGCCACTAAGATCCCTATGTAGGAAAAACCCTGATATAGCAACAGCAGACAGTCGCTTGTGTCGTTGACTTCACAGCAATCCCTTATACTGATACTTATATTGAGAGTTTTTCAAAATATTAAAAGTCATTGATACCATTATCATCACAGTAAAAATAAAAGTGTTTTAGCAGGTATTTTTACTAAATGTCATGTAAATATACACGATCTGCCTCCATACTTATTACCTAGACAAAAGCAATCAATAAGCATTGTATAATTATATTTTAAATAATTAATGTCTTAGACTTCACGTGCCACAAAGATTTCAAGCCTACATAAGTCTTATTTTTCAAATTGTTTAGTTTTCCAATATAAATTTATCTTAAAGCCAGAAAATGTTTTTGCTTTGATTCATCCTTCCACTCAGTTTCTACACAGCAAAGATATTGTTTGGTGTTCTGCTAATCTTTATTTCTTGATTAGCAAATAATTGATTCCTTAGAAAATAAAAAGCACTAGCTGCAAATTACTGCCTCAGAATTCAGGGTCAAAACTGACAGCAGGACAATTAAGCAAAACACCACAATAATTAAGCAATTATCCATCTTTAACAAATCAATATACTATAAGAGAAGAAAAGGAGCATTAATTCAGCAAGTGTTGCCTAAAAAGAAAAAAAAAACTTGAAAGGACAGCATGACGAAATGACAGTAAAATTTCTAAATCCATGTCAGAGCATGACAGCTATAAAACAAGGACTTTACCTTAGTCTCACTAATCCATTTGAGAGTTTTCAACCACAACTTATACTAAGCCTTGTCATGAGCAGGGCAAGCATCAGCATGACTGAGTTCACCCCCATGATTTGTTTAAATATTACTCTGCCAGATTAAGTTTGTTAAATACACAATTTACCACAATTAGGTTAGCCTCTGTGCTCCTCATTACAGAGCTAAAGCACAAAACGGGCATGGGCCACGACGACAATGAACAGCAACTAAATTGGTGTCGAGCTGGCCTATCAATGTGTTAGAGGTTCAATTCAAAGCTCCTTGAAGGCTGAAAAGGAAGAAAGACATATCTGCTTCAGTTAAATGTTGGATCTTGTTTTTAATAAAACAGCATAGTACTAAGAATTCCTAAGCTTTAACTTATGCATTAAAATAAATCCACTTTTCTTTGGACACGCTACTGTGTTTCTTATATGCAAACCTGCACTCGATGTAAATCTCCATAGAGGTATCTGAAGCTCTGTTTGAAATTTTTATTCATTTACTCATACACTCAATTATTTAGTGTAGAGTACTCGTTATGTATCAAGTATTTCCAGTTACATGTCACATTAGCACCAGCAAAATATAACTGATTCCATGTCTAAATGTTTTACTGCATTTATATTCCAAAAATCCTAGTTTGAAAATCCTTATACCTTCTACCCATCTTTACAAGGATGTTAAAACTACAAACTCTTAATAGACCATTATAAGGCAGCTAGAAATGACTTACTTTGTGAAGTCGCAGGTCACTTTTAACTTCACTGTTGCCCTTTAAATCTTGTACCATGGCTCCTTTTGATGGCTTACACAGTTTTTGCAGAATGATTAATAAGTAGTTTCGGAAGTGCTTATTAGTCATTTATGAAGGCAGTTTTTTTAATACAGTGATACAAAAATCCTGTAAAATATCTCCTACCAAACAAATGTCTTTAGCTATTGCATTTTTGAAAATTATGAAAAAGCAAGCACCCTGTTAAATAGTCATGACTTTTTAAATAGCTTAAAACTTCAGATGGGTAATTATTGTACTTGCGCAATGTTTCTGTTGTGATTTGAAATTTGTTTCTAAAAAATATATATATATATATATATATATCTATATATATATAGATATATATATAGAGAGACCTCAGCATAAATGACTACACCCCCTTTAGAAAGTACAAATTAAATCAGTAGCTCAATGAACAAAAGAACAATTTCCAAACTTTTCACAAGGCTGAGTTTTATTGAACACTTATTTAACTCCATAACATGAAATTAAGGTTAATAATCTAACTTAGATCACAAAATATTCAGTTTTACTCAAATTGGTTGAAGGAAAAATGAATACACCCTGCAACAAAAACTACTAAATCTAGTATTTTGTATGAGCACCGTGATTTTTAAGAACAGCACCAAGTCTTCTAGGCATGGAATGAACAAGTTGGCAACATATTGCAACATCTATCTTTTTCCATTCTTCAAGAATAACCTCTTTTAGAACCTGGATGCCAGATGGAGAGTGATTCTCAACTTGTCTCTTTAGAATTCCCCACAGGTGTTCGATTGGGTTCAGATCAGGAGACATACTTGGCCATTCAATCACCTTCACCCTGTTCTTCTTCAGAAATGCAACAGTAGCTTTAGATGTGTGTTTTGGATCAATGTCGTGTTGGAAAAGTGCACAACGACCAAGTGCACCGAGTGATGGCAGCATCTTCTCCTTCAGTATAGAGCAGTACATTGTTCAGTTCATGATACCATCAATGAAATGCAGCTCCCCAACACCAGCAGCACTCATGCAGCCCCACATAAGGACACTGCCACCACGTTTCACTGTAGGCACCATGCATTTTTTTTAAATCCTCACCTTTACAACGCCAAACAGATTTTAAACCCTTAGTTCCAAAAACAGTGATCTTTGTCTCATCACTCCAGAGTATAGAGTCCCAGTAGTATTCATCTTTTTCAGCATGGGCCCTAGCAAATTCTAGGCGTGCTTTTTTGTGCATGGGCTTTAGGAGAGGCTTCCTTCGTGGACGATGCCATTCCTCTGTAGTGTGCGTCGTATGGTGTCACGTGAAACAGTCACTCCAATTTGGCTTTCTACTGCTATAGCTATCTGCAGTGAACTTGCATGGCGATTTTCTTCAACCCTTCTCATCAGAAGTCGCTCCTGTCGAGATGTTAACTTCCGTGGACGGCCTGGACGTCTCTGTAAGATGGTTGTACTTCCATCTTTCTTAAATTTTTTTATCACTTTTGCTACAGTATTTTGACTGATACGTAAAGTTTTGCTGATCTTCTTGTAGCCCTCACCTTTTTTGTGTAAAGAAATGATTTCCTTTTTCAGATTTTGTGACATTTCTCTTCCATGCGGAGCCATTGCTGACAGCATGAAATGGGAAGGGCTTTTCTTTGTTAAGTAATGCCCTTTTATAGTCACCTGTCTACTGGACACCTCTTAAATGAATAATTAGACTCACCTGTAGTTGAATGCCTGTTTATTAGAATTTTGTAGTCTTAAGTGTGGCTTTTCTCCTTAGACTATAATTGGGGTTTACTCATTTTTGCAACAAGGGCTTCAATGAATTTGTTAGGAAAATCACTTTTTTGTGTGTGCAAATTAACAAATCTTGTTTGCAATCAATGGCCCACATTTGTGGGACTATTTTGTAGTATAGTATCTCACAGAAAATGTTGATTTTGAAAGGAAGCTAAAGGTTTTCTGACAAATGTAGTTGGGTGTACTCATTTATGCTGAGCACTGTGTGTATGTATATATATATATATATATATATATATATATATACACAGAGAACTCTGGAAAAGTTTTAGTCAGGTGTGAAAAAGTGCTGTAAACAAAGAATACTTTCGGAAATATAAATAATGGTTGTTTATTTTTTTTATCAATTTAAAAATTGCAAAGTGAGCAAACAAAAGAACAATCTAAATCAGCTCAATATTCAGAATTACTACCTTTTGCCTTTAAATCAGCGTCAATTCTTAAAGGTACACTTGCACAAAGTCTGGGATAGCATATGATCAACCAATTATACCAAATAGGTGCTAATGATTATCAATGTCTCACATAGGTTAAAACAGTCATTAACTAAAACACAGAGAGCTCTGTAGATGGCTTAAAACTGGGGGAGGAACACCAAAACTCTGCTACCAAGGTAAGGTTGTAGAAGATGTTTTAATTTTATGGCAAGTTTGAGCACAGTAACAAGACACAAGGTAGTTATACTGCATCAGCAAGATCTCTCCCAGACAAAGATTTCAAAGCAGACTGGGGTTTCTAGATGTGCTGTTCAAGCTTATTTGAAGAAAAATAAAGAAACGGGCAACGTTGAGGATCGTCCACGCAGTGGTCGGCCAAAGAAACTCAGTGCAGCAGATAAAAGACACGTCAAGCTTATTACCCTTTGAATTTGGAAGATGTCCAGCAGTGCCATCCGCTCAGAACTGGCAGAAACCACTGGGAGCCAGGTACACGTCTCAACTGTCAGGAGAAGTCTGGTCAGAAGTGGTTTTCATGGAAGAGTTGCAGCCAAAAAGCCATACCTCCGATGTGGAAACAAGGCCAAGTGACTCAAGTGTGCATGAAAACATAGGAACTGGGGTGCAGAACAATGGCAGCAGGTGCTCTGGACCGATGAGTCAAAATGTGAAACATTTGGCTGTAGCAGAAAGCAGTTTGTTCGTTGAAGGGCTGGAGAGTGGTACAATAATGAGTGTCTGCATACAACAGTGAAGCATGGTGGATGTTCCTTGTACGTTTGGGGCTGCATTTCTGGGGTTGGAGATTTGGTTAGGATTTATGCTGTTCTCAATGCTGAGAAATACAGGCAGATACTTATCCATCATGCAATTCCATCAGGGAGGCATATAATTGGCCCCAAATTTAAATTACTAGATACTTGATAAAAGAAAAGCTTTAGCTCTGAAAGGCTGATGCTTTCCTCAGGTGTTTTGACATAATTTGTATTGGATTGACCAGCTAAATCATTTTATTCTTCTGTACGTCTAAGACTGGTGTGCTAATCATTGCCTTTGTGCATAGACCACTTTAAGTGGAGATTTAAAGACATTCTTTAAAGAAAACTGTTTTTATGCCTGTAAGAAAACTGATGTTTTAGGTCAATGCAATCCAAAAAATGGCACATTTTAATGGGTTCACTACCTCGTAAGTGTCACCTAATGTGTTTTCAGGAGCAAAAAACACCCGTATGTAAGACTCAGCGCGCTAGGTTTGGGTCTAGATTGGTCAGAATGACTTGTAATTCAGTCACAAAGAGACAAACTCGAGGTGTAACAAAACTGGCTTTCAATTTAATGCATACCAGGAGATTGTAGCACATAGCCATGCTGTCACTTTTCTGCTCCTGTCTACACTTGAAAAGAAAGTGAAGAAAAAAATCAAAAGGTGAATGTTGAGAAGTATGTGTTTCTGCACTCTGGGTGGTCTTACTAGAACATCATAAGACATCAACACAGATTCACTCCTGTAACATTGAAGCAGACATTTAGAGAATTGTGGTACATGATCCAAACAGAAATATGTGACTTCAAATTCAGAAAAATGTCTTCTGTATAAAACGCATGCCAGCGTTTGTTGTCGTTTTAATGCATAGTTTAGAGGTTAAACAGCTAATTAGTCTTAATAGTTCTTAGATTTCCAGCTCAAGTAAAAGTGAAATCCAGTTAAAACTGATGCAAAGGAGTTCCTCTAGGATATTTAATCTAACTTAAAAGGAATTTGTAGTCTGTCTTTACTGAAATGCTAGTTTTTGGAAAAGCTTAAAAATGTTCAGTTCAACTGAATTAACTGCAAATTTTGATCCTCATTATTTCCAGTGAGAATTGCTGCACCCCAAAGGCAGTAGATATTTAAAAAGTATTTCAATTATATAAACAAAGTCTTTTATAACTACAGATATAAAACTTAAGTGGCAAACTTGACAGCCCTTCATGGAGACCAGAAGAGTCTTCGACAGCTAAGCTTCTGCCGTATCAATGAGCTGCACGTTCTTCTCCCATGGGAAGAAGCAAACAGGGTCTGGCTTTTGTATTTGTCATATCTCCTCCAGCCCATGGTGACCGCAATGTGTCTCAGTCACTTTGGCTCATAAAGGACAGACTGGCACTGCAGAGCCCGGGGAATTGGAGCTCAGTGGGAAATGGTATCCCTGTGGCCATTTTAAACATAGAAGACCATCCTCCCTCATGTGTTGTCTTCTCTTAAGCTTATCCAGTGATAACTTTATGCTCTCACTATCTGAGGATCATAAAATTGCACCCACAGAGAAAAGAACTCCTATCTGATGACCACTGAACACAATGCGTTAGCTCTAAACACCCACCAAGGCATAAATGGAACATAAAGGGCAATCACTTGTAAATATATGTAGTTTCTTTATGTATATTTGAGTATCAACTTGTTTATATTAGGAAAAAATATTATAAAAACCATGCAGTTGTAATAGAATTAGTAAATACTGCAAATGTATTGCAGTATTTAATAACGCTTTTTAAAAATGCTCCCAGCATGTCTCTGCATGTATGTCATATTGACCAGTTAAAAGTGTTTTACACTATTAGTCACATTCACAGATTGACGCATAAAAACTATAAACCATTATACACATCAGTATGAGGTTCAGTTCCTTCCTAAATCTGGAATTGAACTCCCAACTTTCCCCATTAGACTTTACTACTTGGTCTCTAAAATTTATTTCCACCATGGGTATCCAGGAATTCCAAGTTCCTCCTAGTCCAAAAACATTACTTTTGAGTTAATAGGTCCCTCTACATTGACCATAGGTATAAGTGTGGGCGTTTGCATGGTTATATGTTCTGTGTCACCCTGTGATGAAGTGGTGTGTTCAGGGGGTACCCTGTCTCTCATCACATGACAGTAGGAGATAGACATCAGCTGCAAACATAAGGTGAAATAGAGAACGGATGGATGTTTCTGAGCAACTGTTTGGTCATTGTTTAGGATATTAATAAACACCAAGGTTAACTTTGTATTTAGGACCAGTCTACTACTTTTCCCAAGGAAAAAAAGGTTCCTGTACCGTTCATAAGTATTAAACAAACCTTTAAATTAATATTTTTTGTTCATTAGGTGGAGAGTGGATGAAGGGGCCTTCCTCACAACTAATTTGCTACTGTTAGTGTCTTAGGCTGTTGAATGCTGGTCTTCACATGACTGAGGTCCAAACATTAAGAGTACAGGCTGTCTGTGATCTACTCTGCCTATGTATTCTTCAGTGCATCCGGTTGGACTCTCCAGTACATACATTGCTGGCACCTCAAGAGATTGTCAGGCCATCGATTGTGATTCATGCTATAGACATATTTGAAATGTTGAAATGGTTGTGGACTTACAAGTTGGTTGCTAGTCTTTCAGAATCATCCAAATCTCTAATAAAGGATAGATGTCAGATTGTGATCTTGGTTATTTTCTTTTCAGATACAGAGGGATGCGAACAGCAAAGCCACAGACCCACAGTCACGTTATTTCAATTCCTGGACCTTTTCCATTAATTCTTGAAATAGACAGTTTCAGGCCAACCTTCCATTATGAGGACCTTTCTTCACACTTGCAATCAAAGAAGCCAAACATCCTGAATACCATGGATTTTGATCAACGGATTCTCAAGTTCCAAACAATTTTTCTTGTTTCTGACTATTTGTACATTCTATGGGTCCCCAAACTGCAGCCACGCAATCCAAGTGAAGAGCATGGGAGAGGTATGGTCTATATATTTCAGCAGACAGAGTCATGCTGACTGCTAAAACATTGATCTTGTTACATTCTGACTGATCCTTACATGCATATAAACTACTCATATTTCTTTTATAGAAGCCTGAAATGTTAGATGTAATTTTTTTAGTTTTCATGTAAAAACCTATAATTTTTTTTATTTTAAACATTTAAAAAAGCAAAAGTCAGAGAGAACATTGAAATATATCAATCAAGGAGCAGTGTATTTTTTATTACCACACGAAATTGTTAGAGTAACACAAAATTGTCTCTGCCTGATGTCACTACACTATTATCAAATGACAGACCCCGATTTCATTTAATGAACAAGGCAGAAAATGAAATAGCAGCTCAGTGAGAATGAAATGGGGAAAGAGTAATTCCGTCTGCTCCCCCTGAAATGGAAACATTGCTGAATACAAAGCTTAATTTTGCAGTGACAATGAGAAGGTAACCACTGAAAGAGAATGTGGCTGACAGAGGTCCACCCGGGCTGGAAAATATTAGAAAAGTAGAAAAGAATATGTACTGAAAATATTATTTTTGCATGGATGTCTGTCCTCTTTGGCTTGCATCTAATTTGACTCATTGGGTTAGGCTATAATTTGTCAGTACAAAGAACAAAATTAAGAAATTATTTATTGTGAAGCCATGGCAAATAATTAAGTTGGGCTTCTGTTTTAACAGATTTTTTAAAGACCTCATTTGATCAAATTTAACCAAAGCAATACTCCACTAGCAAAATACTTTCTTTATCTTAATCAGTATATTTTAAACAACTTACATGGTTAATTTTATATTGCAGAATTTAGCACGTGGAATAATTCATCAGATGAAACCAAATGGCACAAGACAGTTTTCCTTTTATAAAATGCTACATAAAACGTCGCGTTTTATACCTAGTTAAAGTTTGGGGGTAAACCATTACTGTGGTTCAAAGACAAAAGAAAAGGTTGGCTGTTTAATTTTTTTTTTTTTTTTTTAGAGTCATGACCACCTGAGGTGCATCATTCATTACCTTTAAGGTAGAACCTCTTTTGAAACCACAGCCAGCAGCTAGGTACAAGAGTTATTGTGCTTAGCAGTAAAACAAAACTGCACGACAGGTGTAGGTAACAGAGAAAAGCAATGTTTAGTTTACATTTTCTGTTTTTAAATGTACTCTGTACATTAGTTTTGTTGAATCCCTAACCCTTTCTAGTGTTATAGCTGTTTCTAACTTTTTACTCATTCATTTTAGATGTCAAGACCTGTATTATTATATTTAGCTGCTCTGTCCACTCCATTGCTACAGATAGGTTAGCTGTGAACAACCTAAGAAGCTCCAAGATGTATCAGTACTTGCAAAGTAATAAGGTTGGCAGCATTTTGTTGAAGAAGGTTCGACAATCTCATGCACCTCGAAGCAGAAGAAGCCCAGAGCGTAAACAACACACATGACTGGGCGTGGGTTCTGCCGTAATCAGGGGAAATAAAGACGCCTGACTACTTAGGTGTTAAAGGGGCCGGCAGAGATCTTGCAGCCACATAGCTATAACAATTTTAATTTATTAAAGGTCTAGCACGTTCTGTGCTTTTAAAGCTTCTGGTTGCACATTGTGTATTTAAGTATTCTGGGACAATTTTGATATTTCTTTAGAAAATGCAATGCACTGTTGATCATGAAAGGTCTTATGTCTTAAACCTAAAAACCATAACTGATCTGCTCTCATCAGAGCAATGGGTCTTTTTCAGAAGCTAATATTTTTGTTCTGGTGGTCGGTCGTAGCCCGACCACAATGTGAGGAAAGTATTTTCGACTCTGCTGATAAGGTCAAATTAGCAAACATATAATGGTTTTTAGAGATCACTTCAAATTTAAGTTCTTTAACGACATTCATCTTCATTCTTTATCTGTTCGTAATGGAAGGAAACTGATCCACAACTGCATGTTTAACACAGACCTGTGGAAACCACAATTTAAGATTTGACAGATAACAGGGGCAGCCGTGAACAGCAAAAGTACTGGAGGTTTGTACAGACATATCTGTAAGTGTGGAAATATACAAAAAGAAATTTAGTGTAGACCAGTTCAAACAGAGCTCATTAAATATAATGAGTAGGCCTGTCAAACTTAACGTAGGTCTATTAATTTGTAGAACAAGATATCTTTTCTAACGCATTGACACATGCATAGAATGACCCACCCCTTTTATTCTACAACTTAACCCGCTCTGCGTTCAGGTGCTTGTCTCGTAAACATTATGCAACTGCATTCACAGTTCCATGTGAATGTCCCTTCCTGTCACAGGCCATACCGCTCATGTCGTCTGCAGAAAGAGACGAGATCAGGTCTTGTGCTGTTGGCTGCACAAATCACTTTGATAAAAACATCAAAACATGTTACAACAAGTTCTATAGAATTCCAATGACTTGCACCCCTTTCAAGGCAAAGAAAAGAGGTCCTTGGTTGCAAGCTATCAGAATCAATCAATCAATCAAACTTGATTTAAAAATTGCTTTTAATACAAGAGTTGCAACTCAAAGCAGGGCATTACAGTAATCAATCCTACTGGTGATAAAAGCATGCATCAGCGTCTCTGTATTGGCCAGAGAGAGAATGGGGCGGACTCTGGCAATGTTCTTTAGATGATAAAAACCTATTTTAGTAACGTTTTTAATCCGAGGGATAAAAGTCACCTCAGAGTCAAAAATCATGCCCAGGTCCTTCACTTGTAAAGAAGGATTAAAAGACAGTGATTGTAGTTTTGGTAAACGTTTCTCTCTCTGAGCCTCAGCACCGATGACTCACCCCCAATTTCCACCGCATGCGCTCCGCTACACACTCTGCAGCAAAAACGCTTCCATTGTAGTCAATGAGAGCATTTCCACTGCCGCCGCTGAGTGGTGAGGTGCGCTGGCCGCCCTTTCGCCATCCGCGAAAAATAGGATTGACTATTTTTGCCGGATGCCGGAGCAAGTCCGCAACAATCTACACAAATCACCAAGCACCAATAGGATATAGAACAACTACATTTCCAGGTGTTTTTCAAAATAAATCAATAAAGACGGACTAGACATTTTCTGTATGCATAGCTATATTAATATAAACCGCATATATTTATACATATGTTGTCCAAAATATCTTGACACAGAATAACAGAGAATAACTGTTTTTTTCTGTTCGTCTTCCACGGAATAAATAGTCTTCTTCTGACTTCTGCATTTATTACTGGCTTGTATCGCGAGATCTTGCAATTCCCGCGCATGCTTCTTTGAGCACCTCTGGGCTGCGGACGGGAGCGGATCTAGTACACATGCAGTGGAAATTGCGAACGGCTGCAGAGTGCGTGGCGGACCGGAGCGGAGCAGTGGAAATTAGGGGTAAAACTTCAGTTTTGTCCTGGTTGAGCTGGACAAAGTTTTCTGCTATCCAGGATTTAATGTCTAAAATGCAGTTGAAAAGTGCATCCATTGGCCTCAGAAGCAATCGGAACGATGATCAAAAATGCAACGTTTGCAGCGATGACTTCATATCAAGTAAGCCCCCTTGGCTAATAAACAAGCTAACATCTCTAACCAACACTACAACTACAAGATAACCACAAATAATAACAATGTGGACCAGAGCAATGTAAAACTCTGGAGTCATACCATTTGCACACATATCCACTGTGTTGATAAACAAATAATCCCTCTTTTGTTCAGAAGAAACGGTCAACTTAACATCCAGAAAATGTTAATCAGTTACTTTCCCTTAGCAACTGGCTAAAAGATGAAAAGGTTAAAAGGGCCCCATGTAAATGTGATTTTGGAGTTCAAAACAGAAGTTCCATGGATCTCTCCTTTATTTCCTTAAAAAAAAGACCAACAGCATCCGGTTTTGTCCAATCCAATCCACCTTTATAAATAAAGCACTTTAAAAACAACTCAGTTGACCAAAGTGCTATACACAAAGAAAAAACACAAGAATCGACAAACCAATTAACAATACTGCTACATGAATAAATAGATAGGTAAAACGCAATGCTTCAGTCAGAGTTAAAAGCCTGAGAAAACAAATAAGTCTTAGGAGAAGATTTGAAAACAAGCAAATCTGTCTGCCTGATTTGTAGGGGTAAAGCATTCCAGAGTTTTGGGGCAGCAACTGAAAAAGCACGGTCCCCTCTCAGCTTCCTGTTTGTCTTTGGAACAGTTAACAGCAACTTGATCTGCTAATCTCAGAGAAAGTGAGGGAGGGTAAGGCTTCAGTAGGTCGGACAGGTAAAGTGGGCCAAGACTTTGAAGACATTTAAAAGCGAACAAAATACATTTTTAATATATTCTAAAACAGACTGGAAGCCAGTGAAGAGATGCCAAAATTAGGGTGATGTGCTCTCCCATATGAGCACCGGTTAAAAGTCGAGCTGCAGCATTATGGACTAACTGAAGACGAGAAAGCGACTTCTGACTGAGCCCGACATAAAATGCATTGCAATATACTAGAAGAGTTGTGACAAAAGTATGCACTAAAATTTCAAAGTCATGCAGAGAGAGAAAAAGGTTTAGCTTTTGCCAGTTGCCTTAGGTGAAATAAACTAGATTTGTCTGTTGAGCTAACCTGAGCATCAGGTTTAAGGCTAGAATCCAACCTGACCCCCAGATTTGTAGCTCGAGGTCTCACACTCTGGTTTAAGGTGCCTAGGTCGAGATGAAACTTAGAGTGTTCCCTAATCCCAAACAACACTTCAGTCTTTTTTTCATTGAAGTGTAGGAGGTTCAGAGCCAACCAGGCCTTGATTTCTTCGATGCCCTCGAGTAGGTGGTTGGCAGAATGAGCATTTTGCTGGTTCAGGGGAACACAGATTTGACTGTGGTCAGTATAAAAATGGAAGGCAATATTGTACTTCCTCAGAATGAAGCCAATGGGAAGTACGTACAGAGAGAAGAGGTCCAAGAATACAGCCTTGAGGAACTCCACACATGAGAGGTGCTGGAGAAGACTCAGCAGATCCAATCTGGACACAGAAACTTTTATTTATTAAATAGGACCTTAACCACTGTAAGGTTATACCCTTTATCCCAACCCAGCTCTCTGGGAGAGACAGGAGAATCTGGTGGTCCACTGTATCGAAGGTATCTGTCAGATCCAGCAGAACCAAAACAACACAGTGACCTTTGTCTGTGGCCAAGAATACATCATTTAAAACTCTCAACAGTGCTGACTCAGTGCTGTGATGGTTTTCAAAACCAGATTGAAAAATCTCAAATATGCTGTGTTTATCTAAAAACAATTTCAATTGAGAGTAGACTATTTTCTCAATGACTTTTAAAAGAAAGGGAAGTTTAGAGATCGGTCTGAAATTGTCAGGCCCTGGATGAATCCAAGCCTGTTTTTTGTTTTTTTATAAGTGTAGTCACAAAACCACTACAACCAATTATACAACTTCCCATGGAACATCTTAATGGCTTAGAAAAGCAATGTCCATTTGCAAAATGGGTCAGCTATTTGTCAGAGCCACCTTTTTAGTATTTTAATAGGGTTTGATGCAAACGGTATCAGCAGCTTTTAAGGTAATTTCCCAACAAATCCTGAAAATCTGCTACCATTATAATATTACTAAACAAGGAGTATTTGTACTGAAAAGCCAAGTCCATGAATACTTTCAAATCAGTAAAGAACAACAAAAGGTTTGGAACATTTATCTTTCAATAATTTAGTCTGGGCATCGGTGCAACCATGTAGAACATTTTCAAATGAATATTTCCTTTATTAAAAGGGTGAAACTATCTAAATCAATGTGGCCATATTAAAAAATACTGCCCCTGTAAATAATACCAACATTTTCTGTTCGATTTCACCAGCAAAATCTAGCCCTGATTACTGTTCAACATGTAGAAACAAGAAATCACCTACATAGGACTTGATTGACAACATAAGGTATGCTAAAGGAGCTTGAAAAGCAACAATTAATGCCCTGATCTAAAGAAATTCAAGAACGGATAAGAAAAAGTCAGTGAAATATATCCATCCAAAAAACCATTACAAACACAATTTTAAGACTTTAGGACTCCAGTGAACCACAGTGTCGACAGTGGAGAGAAGCTTCCCAGTAGTGGCCAGCCTTCTAAAATTACTCCAAGAGCACATAAAAGACTTATCCAGGAGGTCTAAAAAAAAGACCAAGAACAACATCCAAAGTACTGCGAACATCACTTGCCTCTGTTAATGTCAGAGTTCACGATTCAACAAAACGAAGGAAAAACTGGGCGAATATGGCATACAGGGGGAGAGTTTGAAGGCAAAAACAAAACAAAAAAACACTGCTGGCCAAAAAGAACAAAAACCCATTGACAATTTACCCAAAAAATTCCCAAGATTGCTGGGAAGACACTTTGTGGACTGTTAAGACAAAAGTGAACATTTTTGAAAGGTTGGTGTCCGGATTAACCGTAAAATGAACATTTCAGAAGAACATCATATAAACAGTTCAACATGGTGTTCTGGGGCTGCTTTGCTTTCTCAGGACAGGCGCTGTCTGGTTAGACAAAGTCTGGACTTACATACTTATAAAACCTTCAAATGTGAATAAAATAAAGCAACGCTTAAAAAAAGTGGGTCAACGACATTGACAGTTATTGGAGGTGCTCAATGACAGTAGTTGCAAAGAGTTTTACAATCAGCTAACAGGTTTAGGGGATGTGTGTTTTTCACACTGGGCCAGGTTGCATTTAATAGTTTTTTTTTTTTTTTTTGCTTAATAGATAATTCATCATTTGAACACAGATTTTGGTGTGTACACTAGTTATCTTTGATAAAATTTGCTTGATGATCTGAAACATTTAAGTGTGACAAAAAAGGAACAACAGAGGAAGTCTGTTAGGGGGCAAGCACTTTACCTTTGGATAGTTTTTTTCTCTCTGCTGAGCTTTAACTCAATCATATAGCATGAAGGATGATTAATAAGTCTGCTAATGGAAAGAGGCCGAGAGATCTCTGGAAGCAAGATAAGGTATGAGGTGTAAACAGTAGAAAACACTGCTGAGTGGAGGTGGGAAGTGCAAACTCCATCAATCCCTGCTGACAGCTGAGACAGGTTTAAGGATCATCAACAGCAAAAGAGAAATAAATATTTCACTATTGCATTTCGAAGAAGTGAGTAATTAGTAATATTGGCACATTTCAAAAGTGTTCCAAAAAGTCAGAAAATTTTGTTTTAATTAATTCATCCCTATAAGTGAATAGAAACTGAGACATTATAAGATTTATATTGCTTCTGTTTGCAGCTGTGTAATGCTTTTGAAGATATTTAAACTTAACACTGGAGAATAACTGAAGATTTTTTAACAACTTAGATCGAGGACTTTAAATTTAGATAACAACCTTATTAGCAAAGCGTTTTATCTCAGTAATGCCACAATGAGCTTAGTTTCACACATATGAGAGACTACAAAGCAGTAATGGAATGGAATGCAGAATAAAGTCCCCCACTGCTGTCAGTGGGGGACTTTATTCTGCATTCCAGCAAATTAAGAGTGGAGTGCTTTTCACCCTGGATATATATAAAATTTTCATAACTGATCAGATAACTGTATTTTGTATTAGTACCCAAGTCTTGATTGAATAAACTGTCTGACCTTCTTTTTGATTCCACATCACAAAGGACTATCAATACTGTTGGGGCAACACTGGTGAGAGAAGCAGCTTTATTAATGAGGAAACTTTTAACATGAGCTGAAGGATAATGCAGAATATGTAATAAAACATGTTTCAGTGAATAAAATCATTAATTTAGTTTCACAAGAATTACCTGAATATTCTACAGTATTAATCTATTTATTATTTGTCACCATTTGTTACAATCTCTACCAGTAACTTATTTGCAGCTGTTTTGGCTAGACCAATAATATTCATGAAAAGGAGTAGAGGGGTGCTCTGGTCAGATGAGATGGTGGTGGCACCATCATGCTGTGGGAATGCTTTTCTTCAGCTGATACAGGATAGCCAGTCATAGTTTAGTGGCATATGGATGGAGTTCAAAACCGATCAATCCTGACATTATTTCTGTTACAGGCAGCCAAAAACTTTAGACTGAGGCAGAATTCCACCTTCCAACAGGAAAACAACATAAAACCCAATAGGTTTTAGCTCCTTTGAAAAGAATAATGGGGAAAGCTTTCAGTCTCTAAGTGCAGAGCTGATAGAGATCAGTTTCCTTTCCCTTCACAATTGGGCACTAAGTTGTGTTTGTCTTTTACACACAATTCCAATAAAAACATTCAAATATTTGGATGTAACTTAAATTTTTTTAAAGGAAATCAAGTGGGATACACACTATTTTGCAATTAAAAAATGAAAACAAAAGCAACCGTATCACAATATTTCTCTCTTTGTGAAGTCCTAGTTAAGCAGCATATGGATGGAGTTCAAAACCAATCAATCCTGACAATAAGTCTGTTACAGGCTGCCAAAAACTTTATTTTTCACAATATTTCACTCTTTGTGAAATATTGACTGAGTCCGTTCAAGGGAAGCTCTCGCTCATGAAAATGTTTGTATTTGTTATTCATAGCCAGACTTGCAGTACCTTTGATCCCACACCTGCGCTTGTTCAGGCCCATAGCAGCTCTTTGTGAATAATATTTACTGAAATATTTATGCAAAAGTCCAACCTACTAAGCGAGGCATAAACAAAGCCGTGGAGTATTTGTGCATCGTGTTTCAAACAAAGTCAGTGCCTCTCACCCTCCGGAGTGAATGGCCACTTCAGTCGCTCTGATCACAGCTGACTTCACTCCATTGAATTAACACACAGTTTTCTTGGCTACAGGGTTCGGGGCCATGTTGGAGCCTCACTGGTGAATATTAGATTGCACGCCTCCAGATCTCATTAAAGGAAGCAACAGGACAATGTCTGCATCCCAAATGAGACCAGAGGCCATCAAGCATCCTGACTCCCTGTAGGATCTACCGATTTGATTGATTTTGTGTGCATGCGTCATGGGGAAACAGGGTAAGATGTTATATTGTGCAATTAATATAATTAGGCTTGTTCTTTCTTTTTTATATGTTACAAAATTTAGAGAAATGCCATTTGAAGATGTTTAATAAATAGAGTATAATGACAGATTTGATAAAGCGTTATTTGAGAGCACACTTACAGGTTGTTGAGTCTGAGCAGTTTCGTTCAGTCTTCCTTTTCCAGACGGGGGTCCACTGAAAAACAAACACAAGAGTCATTATCACCAATGCACTTAGTCTAACAGAAAAGACAACACACATGTGGCTCAAGAAATGTTTTAAGGCAATGTGTCAAATGAGTCCATGCAGACAAGCAGGCTTTAGTGAAAATCTAATTACTGGGTCACTGTGTGTTCCTAACTAAGATGTCCAGCATTAGCAACACGCAATTAGCTATAGTTTTAAATAAAATCACCTTGTGCCTGAGGCAAGGCTTCTTTTTTTTTTTTACAGTAGTTAACCAATAATAACCACTAATTAAACACTTCAGTGCCAGTAAAAATTTAGGAATGTCTACACTTAACAGAACATTAAGGGGTGAGAGATGTTTGTGTTTAAATCCTTCTCTTTTCATGAGTAAACACATGTTTTTGATGCTCATTCTGTTTCTAGTCTCTAACCGCAAAACACAGCAGCACTGAAATAACATGATCAAAAACTTTAATGGTTATGCCAGGTCAAGATGTATTGTCTATTGTATTGTCTTTCGGCAGAAAAACTTCTTTATGCCAAATATATGTTGTACAGTAATTTAACACAGATTAAAGAAAATTAAAAAAATTAAATGCATTAAACATACAATTAAGGTCAGAGTTGTTATTCCCCTTTATGAAATTTCACAAAACTCAAAACATTTCCATGGAAATGACCATAATAAAAAGAGTTTATACTTGTACTACTTCCAAAAGAACAAATCAAAATCTCCAGCGAACGCCTGAAGCGATACTTGCTGCAGATGTCTTTAAATTATTCTTCAAATTGCCAACATACTGCTATTTTTTCATGATAACATAAACAAGAACAATGTTCCCTCTTCGTGAAGCAGCAAAACAGCCCCACAACACGATACTCCCTCTACCATGTTTAACAGTGGGAACTGTGTTTTCAGGGTAGAAGGCCTCTTTCTTCCTTCTCCAAGAAAAAGCAACATCCCTGTGCCTCAAACAGCTCAAGTTTAGGCTCATCAGAACAGACTTTAAAAGCACATCACCATGTTTCAAATATTCATGGGGAAACTTTTGTCAGGCATCAATGTGCCATTGTTTCAGTAATAGTTTTTCTTGGACAGTGACCTCGGAAGTTGTCCATAATGAAGAGCTCTTACAAATGTCTTTCTTGACACATCAGGGCCAGCTGAGCAACAATCACCTTGGGAGAGACCCAGAGATCTGGATGTCTGACAGTTTTCTTCAATTAAATAAAGAAAAAAATAAATATAATTATCTTTGCACCAGAAAAAATTACTTTACAATAGATGAGATCCTTGGGCCTCTTGGTGTTTTACCAAAATCTGCTGTTAGAAACCCTGGAATAATCTTTGACTCAGGCTTTAAGCTAAAGATCATGTCAAATATCTGTTTCAAGCCCGTTTCTATCACTTGAGAAATATTCCCAAACTTTTTGCTTGTTCTGAAATGGAAATCTTAATTCATGTTTTTTTTTTATCTTGTCTGGATTATTTTTGATGCATTTTATTCATGGAAACCAAAATTTCCCAAGAGCGGTAACTTATTGTACAAAATGTTGCCATCAGGCTCTTGACAACATTTTCAACATTTCTCATTTGACTACAGTGCTAAGATAACTACACTGCTCAAGAAATAAAGGGAACACTTAAACAACACAATGTAACTCCAAGTCAATTACACTTCTGTGAAACCAAACTGTCCACTTAGGAAGCAACACTGATTGACAATCAATTTTGCATGCTGTTGTGCAAATGGAAAGGACAACAGGTGGAAATCAGAGGCAATTAGCAAGATCCCCCTGATAAAGGACTGGTTCTGCAGGTTGTGACCACAGACCCCTTCTCAGTTTCTATGCTTTCTGGCTGATGTTTTGGTCACTTTTGAATGCTGGTGGTGCTTTCATTTAGTGCTAGCAAGTGGCTCAGGTAGTGCAGCTCATCCAGGATGGTACATCAATGCGAGCTGTGGCAAGAAGGTTTGCTGTCTGTCAGCATAGTGTCCAGAGCATAGAGGCGCTACCAGGAGACAGGCCAGTACATCAGGAGACGTGGAGAAGGCTGTAGGTGGGCAAGAACTCAGCAGCAGGACCACTACATCCACCTTTGTGCAAGGAGGAACAGGAGGAGCACTGCCAGATTCCTGCAAAACCTCCAACAGGCCACAAATGTGCACGTGTCTGCTTAAACGGTCAGAAACAGCCTCCACGAGCGTGGTATGAGGGCCCAACTTCTACAGGTGGGGGCTGTGTTACAGCCCAACACCGTGCAGGATGTTTGGCATTTGCCAGTAAACACCAAGATTGGCAATTTCGCCACTGGCGCCCTTTGCTCTTCTCAGATGAAAGCAGGTTCACACTGAGCACACATGACAGACGTAGTCCGGAGACGTTGTGGAGAACCTTCTGGTGCCTGCAACATCCTCCAGCATGACCGGTTTGGCAGTGGGTCAGCAATGGTTTGGGGTGGCATTTCTTGGGGGGGGGGGGGGGGGCGCACTGCCCTCCATGTAGCCTGACTGCCATTAGGTACCGAGATGATATTCTCAGACCCCTTGTGAGACCATATGCTGGTGCGGTATGCCCTGGGTTCCTCCTAAACCAAGACAATGCTAGACCTCATGTGGCTGGAGTGTGTCAGTAGTTCCTGCAAGAGGAAGGCATTGATGCTATTGACTGGCCTGCCTGTTACCCAGACCTGAATCCAATTGAGCATGTAACCCTGGTTGAAAGGTTAAAAGGTAAACCAGGATTAAAATCTGCCCCATTCTAGACATTTATACAACCCGTGTATATGTTGGCCCCTGTCTCTTTAAACCACCGGTGTAGTGCGTGCCCTGCGACCTCTTGCCACCACCCAGTCATGTGATTGCGCTTAGCTAACCGCGTAACGGAGTACGGGTGCTTAAGCGTGCTGCGGTGACTTCCTCATTGAGTGATGTGGGGAAGCCGACCGACAGCTGTGGACAGTGCTTTCTACTGGGCTGCAGGGAGTTCGTGGCCGCCATCATAACTCGCTTTGATAAAGGAACTGGCCAGGTGTCTTAATTGGAGACAATTGATGGCGAGCTTGAGCCTACAGCTGGGAGATACTGTGCCCACCGAAAACCAACAACACCAACGGGTCTGGTAGGAAGGTTGGTCGCAGCCTGTCTCCCCCCCACACTCCATGAACTGGTGCATTATCCCACTCACTTCCCTTTCCTTAAAATAACTATTGGACATTCAATACAGACTCTCACCAACCTCCTTGTGGATTGAACCAGTTCTTTTGGACATTTTCTGTTCGGTGTGCGACATTTGTGTTTATGTTATACGGTCAATTAAAACTAGCAAATAGCTTGAAAGTGCACGCAATGTCAAATCTTTACTGCAGTCTGTAAATATTTTTTGGGGGTTTTCTTATTTTTTTCCTTTTGTGTTTTGTAAATATTTTTGTTCCTCCACCTACAATATACGGTACCTACACCAAACTTAATAAGCTGTTTCTGTGTCTTTAATTACTGTTCGCCAGCTCCTGTAGTCGGTCCTAGACTTCTGTTGCCCACTAGCCTATGGTTGTTCCCTTCTCAATAAATGGTTAATCGAATGTTAGTTTTCCTAGTACAAGTATTAATGCTTATTACTTTATACTAATACGCCCCAATTACCCGTTACAAGCACATCTGGGACATCATGTCTCGCTCCATCCACCAACACCACGTTGCACCACACACTGTCCAAGAGTTGGCGGATGCTTTAGTCCAGGTCTGGGAGGAGAACCCTCAGGAGACCATCCGCTACCTCATCAGGAGCATGCCCAGGCATTGTAGAGAGGCCATACAGGCACGTGGAGGCCACACACACTACTGAGCCTCATTTTGACTTGTTTTAAGGACATTAAATCAAAGTTGGATCAGCCTGTAGTTTGTTTTTCCACTTTAATATTGAGTGTGACTCCAAATCCAGACTTCTATGGGTTGATGAATTTGATTTCCATTGATAATTTTGGTGTGATTTTGTTGTCAGCACATTCAACTATGTAAAAAACAAAGTATTTAATAAGAATATTTCTTTCATTCAGATCTAGGATGTGTTATCTTAGTGTTCCCTTTATTTTTTTGAGCAGTGTATAATGGCTCCTGGTATATTTTTAGCACATTTCAAGATCCTGGTTTTGACTTTGTAAGCTCTGCATGGACAGTCACCAGTTAACATAATAATAATAATAATAATAATAATAATATTAATAATAATAATAATAATAATAATAATAATAATAATAATAATAATAATAATAATAATAAAATAAAAAAAGTCAGGTGGGGTAGAAATTGTGTCTTATGAAAACACTGGATGCACAAAAATAATTCTTGACTGCTGGAGACAAGCTCCAGCCCCCCCACAACCCTGCATAGGAATGATGGGTACAGAAAATGGATGGATGGAATAATATTACAATAGATTTTATTTGAGGACGCCTTTCTAAAACCCAAGGTCATCTTACAAAGAAGAAAAAAAAACAGAAAAATAAAATAGACAAACAATACTAAATAATAAATGTTTTTATTTTTTTCTTCCACAAATGTCTTTCTAAAATTCTTGCCAATAAATGACTATTTTACCCAATAAATTTCACCATCATCGTTTCTTTGATAGGAAACCCCAGATGGAGAAGTGAGAGAGACCGAAGACAGCAGTAGTGCTGTCCATCGATTGGAAAAAGGCAGAAAAATCAGTACCAGAATGGGCCGGCTATCTTCCAAAAGACGAAACCGTGAAAGATATAAACAGGCACTAATTAGCAGCTGATATTTACCAGCAGACAGCAGGAGGGCTTTCAAAGCCATCTCTGTGCTTTTACTAAAAAGGTGTTTCATGAATGTGTAACAGTCATGTGGGCCTGAAAAACAAACAACTCTCTGTCTACCTCCAGGGACACATGCTCTTAAAATAGACTTCAAATGCCTGGGGATACCAGTCAGGCTCACTAGCAGTCATCGACACCCAATAAGACGGGCGACGAAGGCCTTAAGACATGTTTGTTTTCCTGAAAACGGGTCAAGAACAAACTCCTAACGATGAGTGACAGTAACTAAGGGTCTTGCAGATAAATATATATTAAAAACAAGTTTCCTGAAACTCAAATAGGATTGACAAAGACAACCATTAAGCCAAAATATGTATCTAGCGTTTGTTTCATATATAATTTGATTTCTAGTGCTTCACATCAACACTGTAAGAACCGCTTTTTGAGACTCCAACCATCCAGCTCGATTTATAAGGACGGATTATTGCAAATACAATGATGAAATCTTCTTACCTTCTTTAGGCAACTTTTCATGACTTACAGTGTGATGACCAACTGATTTGGACTGTATTTTGTTACAAAAGCAATGTAATTAAATCTGAAGTTGTCTAACACTTGGGTTGTACTGGTAAAAACTGTTCACATTTAATTCTGCATTTCAATACAATTGGATATAAACTGCAAGCGGGTTCTTCTAAAGTGCCTTGAGATGAACATTGCAATGAATTGGTGAAAAAGATAATACTAAAGGAAAACAGAATTAAATTTACAAAACTCTATTTTGTCTTTTTGATTTCTAACATGTCATCATGCAGGGTTTGTTTGTAGATGTAATTACAGAAAAAAACTGTTTAGAGTTTTGTTAAAAACAACTAGAGTAACTCTGTAGTTTCAGTGTTATACGAGACAGTGTGAAGAGTGTGAATAACTGGTCAGAGTTTCAAAGTCAAGTTAATTTTATGAAAAAGGGCAAAAGTATTTCAAAGAAAGAAATGTAATGCTTTTATTTAGGGTTTTCTATTTGGGTCAACATTTGCATCTTAGCTGGACCTAAAATCAAAAAGACTTATGAGTGCAATGGCTCAAAGAAATAAAGTGTCCAAAATAGCTGGACTAAATAGCAAAGGCCGTGCTGGAAGCATCTCAAAAGGCAGAAATTTCATTAACCCTTGAACTGAGTTCAATGTTGCAACTTTTTCCACATGAATTAGGGCTGTATATTATCAGAAAAATATTAATTGCAACACTGTTGCTGATTTTTGCACTGGACATTTTTTTATGATAAGCCCACATTTTATTTTATTCATGATTACAATTTCTGTGAACTTTAGCATCTCAGCTACTAAAATATATTTGTTGAAATCATCAAGGGCAGGTTCCATCCAAGTGGACAAATATATCATTGTCGTGGCACTTGAATATGATATAAAAAATTGCATACAATTAATGGTTTGCGATAACAATTAGATTTTTTTGTGCAGCTCTGAAAGTAACTGTGCTAGACGGGGGCTTCCTCTTGTTGGCCCATCCGAACAACCGGCTAGCATGTAAATAGCATTCAATGGTGTTTGAGACTTTGTGAGTGACCTCTACCTGCCACTTTCTGTTGCATATCTCAGACAGTAAAATCTAACTTCTCATTCAGCAAAACGGTCAGAAGCCAGAGGAAATTGTCCTCCTTTTATGTTCATGCTCCAGTGACAAAGTTATTTAGAAGTACCTAAAAATCGGATCGATTCAAAATATGCAATTCCCTCCATTTTTTTTTTTAAGGACATCTCTGCAACAAGGCAATCCACAGTGCTCTACTACTCATTAAATAATGCTGTCAAGTTCAGTTGATTATTCAAACTTTTCTGTCTAAGGAAACCCAGTTGATTGCATTGAGTCATTGACTTGCAGCATTCAGTCCTCCTGGACGAACATTTACCGACAGTAGACAATAACTTGGCGTGCCGTTCAGTTCGCAGCAATCCTTCATATTGAGCAAGCACGATAAAGGTCTCCTTTTAGTTATTTTAAGTACACGCTGACCATCTTTAATGGTCATGGGGGAACTGTACACAACTACGACAGGCGGTAAACTCCTAAAGATGGTACCCAGCTTGGCTACACACTGCTGTGGGATGCCTTTTTCAACCAGGATTTGTTCCAAGTTAGCCAGTGTGGTTGTGTTCACCCTAGTTGATAACACAACTGTTGTATTGAGTTATGGTCATGACTGATTCCATCCTTTTCACTACCAAATAATGGAGTTAGTCTCTGATAAACCCTGTTCTGTTAGGACAATGCTTAAAACTTGGAGAATACATTTGGTGCCTGAAAGCGGATATATGGGATTGCCACTGGTTACAGAACCCAATCTTGACATTTCTTTTCATTGAGATTGCATCCAGCCTTCTTTTTCTAGTAATAGTCAGCCCGACATCCTCAGACTTCTTCCACTAAATATTGGCAGCCTATTGGCAGTCCCCCGTTTTGTCAAAAGATTAACTTGTTAATTTATTACTCTCAATATGGTTTTTTTAGTTTTTTTAAATGTGTTCTTTTTGGCAGCGTGGAGCTCAGAATTGGTGTATGAGTACCAAAAAGAAGCCAGCCTGATTTACTTTCACAAGCGGAGCACTACAGCTTTTGCTATAGTACTCGACTTGACATATATGTGTGAGAAATCTTTGTTATGAATTGCTGTGGGTTTCATTTTCGATGTTATGGACACGGAGACGGAAAATAAAGGGGAAGAAAAAAAGAAGATGAAAAAGAGAGGTAGGAAACAAAAAGTCAAGAGAGGGGGTGAGTTTAAAATACAAGAGAGGAAGGGGAACAAAGAAAACAAGAAAACATCGAATTCTGCCTCCATACCCACAGGACGACAGAGAGAGGGGAAAAACCAAAAAAACGAAAAAGGAACATCGACAAAACAAAACAAACATTGTGAACTAAGAACCACACAACCACATCACACAAAAATGGATATTAAAATACAACAACAATGTCACTGAAAAGCTCATGCTACCGATTAATCAAGATCTAGTAATAATAACCTCAGCCCAAGAATGTAAACACCGGAGACTCCACACCTATGTGTGTGTGTGAGCATGCTGGTGCATATAAGGTTTCTTCATACAAGTGTTAGTGATAGCTGATGTGAGCAGCCATCGATCCGTCTCCCAGGAATCGATGCAGACATGAAGGAGATCGGAGCCACAGATATCCAAAGGACCCCCAGAGCCAAGGAGCCCCAGGAGGACCAGCGCGGGGCCGACCGCATCCGCCAAAAGAGGAGCAGAAGAGAACCCCAGGGGAAGATCCAGGCCCGGGGGGCCGCAGTGACAAGCCCACGGGCCCCTCTGGCAACCGGCTATGCCAGGGCAGGCCAGGCCATGGATCCGGAGAGTCGGGGCCCAGGGGCGCCCCACGCCCCAGCAGGGACCCAACCAGGGATCGGCCGACGAGGTGTCCCCGCGGTGGCCAGCCAATACGCACCGCTGCCACCCCAGGCCAATTCCCACCGCTGACATCTCAGAGCCCCACGATAGCCGCAGCAGACGGACGTCATCCCCAGGCCAAGCCCAGCCAGCACCTAGACGCCGAACAGGCACCACCCAACAAACCCAAACCTGGCACCCCCAAAAGAGGTGTCCCAACCAACAAAAGGAAGACATCAGCCCAGCGCATTGGCAGACCGACACACCGGTCCACCCAGGTACCCACCAGGTCCAAACCGAATTGACCACCAACGCACCAGCGGGCAGGGGCATCAGTCACTGGCAGGGAGTGACGGAGGGGAAATAGGCCCCCCATTAGCTGTAAGGTCTGAGGTGCGCCAGGCGAGAGAGCAGCCCAAGACCCAACCGGACAGATAGACAGAGACATACAGACACAGTCATACATTCCCTCCCTCTTAAGCACATACACTCTCACGACACACCAAGACACCCAAGAAAGGACGCTGTACCCTCACTCATACACCCCATAAACACTCTATACTCCCAGGTCCAAGTACCAATGGCCCAGTAGAGCAACCAGCCCCCGGACCCAGGAGATGGAGCCCCTACCTTCTAGGATGGAGACAAGGAGACCGCCAAGGGCCCTACAGTGGCGAAGCACCCCACCAGCCCAGGTCCCTGACCAAACCACCTGTTCCTCCTCCGGACCCCAACCCCTGATGGCCAATAGCAAACAGGGGTATGAAAAGACCCCTAGCCTCCATCCTCCCACTCGAGTAGGGTGTTGATGCGTGTTGTTGTAATGTGCATTTAAAACAGTGGGGTGGGATGTGGGGAAGGCAGCCACACATCCCCCAACCCCCACCCAGAGCCCTCAGTGTCTATATGTGGTTAAACAGTGGGCACCGGCACCAGAGGTGAAGCTGATTGAACAACTCCCTCTCTGGATGCCAAAAAGCGTGCCCACCCCAAAGTCCCTACATGTGTGTCTCATGAAAATGTTATAAGTGTGAGTGTCTAATTTGTACAGTAGATTGAGATCCAGGCCGCCATGGGAAAGCGAAGATGGAAACCCCTCCTCGCACCCCAGTGACGTGCCCATGCCCCAAGACCCTGTATGAGTGGTAAAGTGATGGAGCGGGTGGACAGAGGTGTTCGAGGATGGGGAGGGAAGGACTGGAAGACAAAATGCCTTCCCAGGGAGCCAGCTCCCCACCGACCCCAATAGGAACCGCTGTTCACTAGGATCCTCAAGGGGAGGGATGCCTTGGCATGTCCAACCTGGGGCTTACAACCACAGCACCATCAAACCCCATAGACCCCAAGGCAGTCCCCCCAGACCCATCCCAGAAGGAGAGTTATACCCACCCCGACATTCGCTCTATCAGAACATAAAAGAGGTCCAATTCAATAGATGACACACAAAAAAGTCCATAGCACATCCAGAATCAACTTTATTCGGCAAGTTTGTGCACTCAAACAAGGAACTTGGCTTCGGTTCAGCCAAATCAATCATTGGCGGCCCTCTGCCCGCCCTGGGGCACATTTTTACATTCTGCGGGCTCAGGTAAACCAAGGCCATCACAGGAGACCCAAAACACCCTGCCCACCCTCTGTTTGAACTGTTACCCTCTGGGAGATGTTTCAGGTCATTCAGGTCACACACCACCGGACTGACCAACAACTACTTCCCGTAGGCCATCAGAACTGCTAACACTTAAAAACCAAACTACCACTGTAGACATGAGTGGTTGTAGACAAGGGACCATTGCCAGTGTAGAACTGGTTCTGGACCCTGTACTGATGATAACACTAAATTAATTTCTTATGATGATAGGTGTTGGCACACAAACTGTAACTAATTGGTCCCTTGGAACAATATTTTTTTTACCTTCCCAGTTTTATTTTAACTACGTATTAAAAAGGAAGGTGTTGCACTTTTAGCTTCAGTTGTATTGCGATATAATCAGTTTATCTGCTAGATCAGGGGTCTGCAACCTGCAGCTCAAGAGCTGCAAGTAGCTCTGTGGCTCACTTCCTTAAAAAAAGAAATATTGCCTCTATTTGTTTAATTCTTTTGTTCTTTGCCCACATGAAAAAACACTGGCCCCTACATGACCCCACTGGTAAAATTCAAATATAACCACTGACTGTAGGGGACTCAGCAAACATGATGAAGAAGGTGCTCTATTCAGATTATATCAACCCTGTGGCATCTCTCATTAGGGGCCGGACCCCACCAGATGTCGCTATGGAGCTCTATGAACGGCATGCTTAAATTGATCAGTTAAAGGGGGTCTTTCTTTACAGAGTAATAAAATATAAAGACTGATTCTTTTACCAAGAGGATTATGTTATAAACATTTGTGTATAACCAAGTCTTTGCCAGAAAACTGACAAGCTCATTAGGCTAAATCCTCTTGAAACAGCGATTGGGACCGGCCCCTTAACATTTGTTTAAAGGATGAACATCTAACATCACTGTGCGTATGCCCAATGTGAGCTCAGTAGACAGTCGATGAGCACAAATGCCACGGCCCCAAGCTGAGATCCCGCTATCTTCCTCGACAGAGAAAGCAGCAATGCGCCATCTGGCATGCAGTCTGCCAGAAATTTATTAGAAGAAGTATCAAACCACAGCAGGAAGTGATGTGCCCCCTTTTGCCAAATGCGAAAGTTGGTTGGGCAGCATAACACGTATTATATCAGAATAGCACACATCACGTTTACGTTCTGTTGGATAGAAGTGTGCAGCCATCTAAGACCCTCGCTAGCTACCAAGACAAAAAAAAAAAATGAAGTAGATTTTTTTGATGAAGTTTAAATTTAGCATGTTGCCTCTTGTACAAAAATTTGAGATGAAACAGTGGGACATCACCAGCCAGTGGATTTTATTGTTCAAGGAATTTAAGATATTATTTTAGATTTTGAGGGTATCATTTGAAAGATTATATAGTTATTGAAAAATTTGCCCAGATGAAAGACCTACATTTTTTTCAAGAAGAACAACACTGGTGAGTGACCCATTATTTTCTACTTCATGTAAGCTATAAAAATGTTTCATTCTTCAATTACATTTTCATAAAATGGCATTTGTAGTGTGTAGATTTGTGCTATTTTATGTTAATTTATTATTGAATTAATGTTAAATTAATCACATAAAATAGCAATCAGAATTATTGATCAAAGTCAGATTGTATGCATCAAAGAAGAATTAGTTACTGCTATTAAGTGTTGAGTTGCTGTGCCTAACCTAACTCATCATGCCAGAGACTGGACACTGGAACAACCTCATAAAACTTTTGGGTTACATGCAAAATGCTTTGTTTGAAGGAAACCTAACGCTGAACATCCCAAGAACACCAACCCAAAAATGAAACGCAGTGGAAGCAGCATCATCCTGCAGGTTGGTTTTCATCAGCATCAACTGACAAACTGGTCAGAGTGCATCTGAAGATGATGGAGCTAAATACAAGACAATCCTGCAAGAGAATTTGTGAAAGACTCTAAAAGGCTTGAAAATGGAGCAAAGCTAAACAATGACCCACTATTGCACAGCAAGAGCTACAATAGCTTTTAGCTTAGATCAAAGCCTATTCACATGTTACAATGGCTTAGGTAAAGACCAGACCTAAATCCAACTGACAATTTGTGAACAGACTCAATGTTCACAGAAGATCTTTATTCAACTTAAGCTGTTTTACAAAGAATGGACCAACATTTCAGGCTCAAATACAAATACACCCCACACCTTTCAGATGTTCATTTGTAAGAAATAAAACAAAAACCGTTTTATTTCTGTTCCATTTACAATTAAGTGACATTTTGTCGGTGTATCACATAAAACCAAATGAAACAGTTCAACACCAGGACACTTTAGGCCACAGCTCGAAGATCGACTTTGTTGTCGTTTCATCTGATCTGTGGCCGCATGTTTTAGACACTCGGGTGAAGAGAGGGGCTAAGCTGTCCACTGACCACTACCTAGTAATGAGTTGGCTCCGATGGTGGGGGAGGATGCCGCTCAGACCTGGCAGACCCAAACGTGTTGTGAGGGTCGGCTGGGAATGTCTGGCTGAGTCTGTCAGAAGGTGTCCTGGCGGTGGTGTGGCACATTGAACCTGAGTGGGTCATGTTCCATGCCTCCATTGTCGAGGTGGCTGACCAGAGCTGTGGTCGCAAGATGGTCAGTGCCCGTCGTGGTGGCAACCCTTGAACCTGCTGGTGGACAGAGACAGTGAGGGATGCTGTCAAGTGGAAGAAGGAGTTATATCAGGTAATTTTGGCCTGTGGGATCCAGGAACCAGGTGATAGGTATCGGCAGGCCAAGCGGAGTGCGACTCGGGGGGTGACTGAGGCAAAAACTCGGAGGTGGGAGGAGGCCATGGAGAATGACTTCCGTACGGCTTCGAGGGGATTCTGGTCCACCATACGGCATCTCAGGAGGGGGAAGCAGGGACTACCAACACTGTTTACAGTGGGGATGGTGTGCTGCTGACCTTGACTAGGGATGTCGTGGGTCAATGGGCAGAGTACTTTGAAGACCCCCTCAATCCCACCAGCAAGCCTTCCAATCTGGAAGCAGGGTCTGGGGACTTTGGGTCGGACTTTCCAATCTCTGGTGCTGAGGTTACCAAGGTGATTAAAAAGCTCCTCGGTGGCAAAGCACCGGGGGTGGATGAGATTCGCCCAGAGTACCTTAAGGCTGGATGTTGTGGGGCTGTGTTGCCTGCTAACGGTGGCAAGCAATATCGGGCATCGGGGGCAGTTCTCTTCGATTGGCAAACCGGGGTGGTGTTCCCACCTATTTAAAAAAGGGGGACAACAGAGTGTGTTCAAACTACATGGGGATCACACTTCTGAACCCCCCTGGTAAGGTCTATTCAGGGGTTCTGAAGAGGAGGGTCCAGTGTATATTCAAACCTTGGATCCAGGAGGAACAATGCGGTTTTCATCCTAGCAGTGGAACACTGAACCAGCTCTATTCTCTAAGCAAGGTACTGGAGGGTGCATGGGAGTTCGCCCAACCGGTCTACATGTGTTTTGTAGACTTGAAGAAGGCATTCAACCATGTCCCTCGGGGAGTCCTGTGGGAGGTACTTTGGAAGTACGGGGTAGCAGACCCCTTGATAGGGGCTGTTAGGTCCTTGTACAACCGTTGTCAGAGCTTTGTTTGCATTGCCGCCAGTAAGTCGGGCTTGTTTCCAGTGAGAGTTGGACTCTGCCAAGGTTGCCCTTTGTCACCAATCCTTTTCATAACTTTTATGGACAGAACTTTTAGGCGCAGCCAAGGTGTTGAGAGGATCTGTTTTGGTGGCCTCAGGAATGGGTCTCTTTTACAGATGATGTGATCCTGTAAGTTTCATCAGACCGTGGTCTACAGTTTTTGCTGGAGTGGTTCGCAACCAAGTGTGAAGCAGCTGGGATGAGAATCAGCACCTCCAAATTGGCTGGCCTGGAGACGCCTTGGGATTCCTCCTGAGGAGCTGGCCCAAGTGGCTGGGGAGAGGGAGGTCTGGGTCTCTCTGTATAAACTGCTGCCCCTGCGACCTGACCCCAGATGAGGGAGGGAGGGAGGGAGGGAGGGAGGGAGGTCTGTCTGTCTGTCTGTCTGTCTGTCTGTCTGTCTGTCTGTCTGTCTGTCTGTCTGTCTGTCTGTCTGTCTGTCTGTCTGTCTGTCTGTCTGTCTGTCTGTCTGTCTGGCAGGCAGGCAGGCAGGCAGGCAGGCAGGCAGGCAGGCAGGCAGGCAGGCAGGCAGGCAGGCAGGCAGGAAGGAAGGAAGGAAGGAAGGAAGGAAGGAAGGAAGGAAGGAAGGAAGGAAGGAAGGAAGGAAGGAAGGAAGGAAGGAAGGAAGGAAAGAAGGACAACCCTCCTTTGCATTTTATCCATTTCATATTTATGCAAAACGGATGATGTCAGAGAAAGTTTGTTTGGTTTAAAAAGAAGCCACGATAACATAATTTGCAGGTTTTTAATACTTCCGGTTCTTTTTAATGTTTGTTTTTCCACAATCATTCTCTGGAGATCTACTCAACTTCAGTGCTTCTAATGAATCTCAAAATATTCTCCTGTGCAACAGTGAGGAACATTGCAATACCCCTATAAAATCGGGATGGCAGTCTTATAAGAAACAAACACACATTATTAGTTTCAGGCTCATATTGACAATCAAATCGCCACATCTATTTAATAAGAAGCCTGGGAGGGCCAGTGTTTAGGGAACAATAGTGATTTTTTTGTTCAGCACCAGGGACACAAAGCCAATATCCTGCATGGAGATATTACTCCGGCAAAGCCTTGATCCCAGTCTTATATCTACCTTTATGCAGCATGGAGGCCGGATGGAGTCCCTTTCATTCTCTGCCTGCCTTCCAGACGGGCAGCCTTGACTACAGCCAGATTCGAGGCCCACTTGAATTCAGCTCAGAAGAATTTGGCAGAAGTACGGCAACAAGGCTGTTAGCAAACAGCAGAAAGATGAATAGTCCTTCTGCCTGCCAAACCTTTGCACAGGAGCACTTGTATTTTTGTGGGATGTAATGAGACTGTAGTGTGACACTGTCTTTTATACCTCTGTTTCTCAGCTGTTTACAGTATTTGATATTTAGGGCAGCATTGCAAGTTTGCACTTGTTAGTTTTTTGGAAAGATTAGCCACACAGACTAGAAAAAAGGGTTTCTTTGCAATTGGGAAAATGCAATGCAAATGTATTTTACTCCAAGTGCATCAAGTAGTTTCATCTGATAAACCAACACAAAATGTATAACTCTGAAGTGGAAGGATAATGATAGTGATTTTTATTTCCTTAAAAATCTAAGCCTTCATTTATGCTGATAAAATAAAATTGCCTTCAACTGTGGCAAATAAATTGGGGCAAAAAAGGATTTAGTCAACCACCAAAGGAGCAAGCTTTCCCACTTAAAAAGATGAGAGGGCTGTAATTTTCATCATAGGTAGGCAATACCTCAACTATGAAAGACAAAATGAGAAAAAAATCCAGAAATTCACATCTTCTGATTTTTTTGTTGTACTTTTTATGTTAGAGTTTTTTGACATTATACTTCATACATTAAAGGGGGGGTATTATGCAAAATGGACTTTCTGAAGTTTTCGCACTGTGAGCAGGTGCCAGGTCGTGCTGAAAAATGAAATCTTCATCTCCATAAAGCTTTTCACCAGATGGAAGCATGAAGTGCTCCAAAATCTCCTGATAGCTAGCTGCATTGACCCTGCCCTTGATAAAACAAAGTGGACCAACACCAGCAGCTGACATGGCCCCCCAGACCATCACTGACTGTGAGTAATTGACACTGGACTTCAGGCATTTTGGCATTTCCTTCTCCCCAGTCTTCCTCCAGACTCTGGCACCTTGATTTCCGAATGACATGCAAAATCTGCTTTCATCCGAAAAAAGTACTTTGGACCACTGAGCAACAGTCCAGTGCTGCCTCTCTGTAGCCCAGGTCAGGCGCTTCTGCCGCTGTTTCTGGTTCAAAAGTGGCTTTTAGCCCATTTCCTGCACACGCCTGTGCCCTATGGCTCTGGATGTTTCTATTCCAGTCTCAGTCCACTGCTTCCGCAGGTCCCCCAAGGTCTGGAATCGGTCCTTCTCCACAATCTTCCTCAGGGTCCGGTCACCTCTTCTCGTTGTGCAGCGTTTTCTGCCACACTTTTTCCTTCCCACAGACTTCCCACTGAGGTGCCTTGATACAGCACTCTGGGAACAGCCTATTCGTTCAGAGATTTCTTTCTGTGTCTTACCCTCTTGCTTGAGGGTGTCAATGATGGCCCTCTGGGCAGCAGTCAGGTCGGCAGTCTTACCCATGATTGCGGTTTTGAGTAATGAACCAGGCTGGGAGTTTTTAAAAGCCTCAGGAATCTTTTGCAGGTGTTTAGAGTTAATTAGTTGATTCAGATGATTAGGTTAATAGCTCATTTAGAGAACCTTTTCATGATATGCTAATTTTTTAAGATAGGAATTTTGGGTTTTCATGAGCTGTATGCCAAAATCATCAGTTTTAAAACAATAAAAGACCTGAAATATTTCAGTTGGTGTGCAATGAATCTAAAATATATGAAAGTTTAATTTTTATCTTTACATTATGGAAGAGAATGAACTTTATCACAATATGCTAATTTTTTTAGAAGGACCTGTATAGCAAATAACTGGGCAGTCCCAAAATATATGTGAATGGTCCCCCACCTTCCCGCAGTTCCTCCAACAGAGTGGGGATACAGCATCTTTTACAAACCCCGAGATAACAAGAGGAGAGTAGAAATTTCACATTTTCACCTACCAATCAAATTCCTTCCACATTTGGCTATTGATACCCCTGTGGCTTTCTCTACTACAGTCCTCCCACAGCCCGGCATCGATTAACATATTTAGCTCTAATTCCCATTTCTGTTTTATATACCATGTGTTGTGGGCACTATTAAAAAAAAACTCATATATATTAGAGACGTGTCCTTTAACTTGGGCTTTTATCCTTATATGGGTAATAAAATATTGTTCTGTTACATTTAGCTTTTTGGATCGTGTATGTACATCACCTTATTTTTAAAGAATTTATTTGCGAATTATGGTGGAAAATAAGTATTTGGTCAATAACAAAAGTTCACCTAAATACTTTATAATATACCCTTTGTTGGCAATGACCAGTAGTCGAGTTGTAAAAAAATTTCAGGGGGGATGGTCATTTTTTTCGCGTATTAAAAAAAATCTGGATTTTAATTTTAAAAAAGGTGCTATTTATAGAGTATTTTGTATCGTCGAATTGGCCGGAATGTAAGGGGACTACAACTGAAAAGCCTGTATTAGAATTAAACAAGATCGGGTGAAATGGAGGCTATATATATATATCTGCGAAGCAAAGCCGATACCAGCACCTTGCAAAGAAGCCTTAGAAAATAATTGCAGTGCAGAAGAAGTTTTTTCGTGCAAACTAGGCCTATACAAAACAAAGTATTGGATTAATTTAACATGAAAGACCAAACAAAATGAGTCATTTCTATTTTATTCATTACAACCCTCACTTAATCCACATGCTCATGGCAGTTTCTAAACACTTTCGGAATCATGTTTTTTTTCTACAGTTTTTCTTGCTCTTGTTCACATTCGTCCTGATTATGGCTAAATGTCGGCACTGTCAGATGAGCTCTGACAAGGTGATCATTTTTCCTAGGCCGATAATGGCTGGATGTGTAAAAAGAGTCGACATCTAGTGCAGATTCAGCAAGCCGCATCGTGTCTTCTTGACTGAATGACAAGTTATGTATTTTAGCAAGCTAATTAACAAGAGAGATGTGGGGGGTCGCCCGTTCATCTTAGCTAGTTTGTGGCGAGTCAGGTGGTCTTTAGATAACAAAAAGCAGGCTAGATTAATTATTGAGAGTAATAGCTCACCTGTAATTTTTTTCTTTTTTTAAAAATCCCGTTTTAGACCAATCCCATAATGCGGTGGCAGAGTTTAACCGACGTGATGACGTATGCAGATATAGAGAAAGCTAAGGTCATGATGAAAACTTCTTTAAAACTTTTACAAAACTGAGTAAAAGCATGTTGGCCTATGTAAAATGTGTTACATGCATTTAACTTCCATGAAACATGAACAAGACATGGATTTCATGTTAAATCCATCTCTTGGTCTAAAACGGGTACGTAGCAGCCGTTTCACTCTTTCCTCACTAAGGCGAAAACAAACTAGTCTCGAATTATAACCTCGTTAATAAAATAACTGTGCTATTACAGAAGGAGAACTTTTACTTTTGAACTCAGTGCAAACGTATAGATTTTATGAAGTAAACAGTTTTTGTAGATGCCAGAGGTCGGAACGAGATGAAACGAAAACTGGGTTCACCTTGCCTACTCTCAGGCAAAAACAATGTTGCATCATTGCGTTTCGTGCCCCTGTCCCCCGGATTTTATTAGACTGTTTATTTTTCGCTCAGCATACGGAGACCTAAAATTTTCTGATGATGAAATTATTTCATATAGGCTAAGCCTATTTATGATTTCCATTTCCATACAATATTTACTGTAAAATGGAAGGGATGGAGATGGAGGATGGGACCTTACTGGTGGGACGTTATATGTCGGATTTCTTTCTAAGGGGAGCGGCGTCCCCTTCGGCTCCCCCTCAACTCGACTACTGGCAATGACAGAGGTCAAACATTTTCTGTAATTCTTAAGGTTTTTACACACTGTTGCTGGTATTTTGGCCCATTCCTCCATTCAGATCTCCTCTAAAGCAGTGATGTTTTGGGGCGTTCGCAGGGCAACATGGATTTTCAACTCCCTCTAAAGATTTTCTATGAGGTTGAGATCTGGAGACTGGTTAGGCCAGGGGTCCCCAATCCCCAGGTCGCAGAACGGTACTGGGCCTTGGGTCATGTGGTACCAGGCCGCGGGCCACACAGAAAGAATAAATAACTTCCAGTATTTCCGTCTTATTTATTATCTGAGTGTGACCGATGTTTTATTTTGAAAAATGACCGGATATCCCCGTTACATAGCTCAGTCTTGACACGTCAAGAGGCTTGTATTGGTCAGTGACCTTTACAGCTAAAATTAATCCCACAAACTAGCAAGATGGATAGAAAACAAATGTCTCTCGGTCGTTTCTTTAGAAAGGGGAAAAGGCCCAAGGCTCTCATTGATTCAGCGTTGTGGTGAGTTGAGATTTTTCATGTACTTTGTATTTTTTTGTGTGGTAAATCTTCAATTATTAAAGGTATGTTTAAATGTTACCATGGCGACCAGAAAGCGTTAGGGGGCTGAGTGTGTTACTCGTGTTATGTTGTCTGCTTGATGTTATGACACTGTTAATAAAGCTACAAATTCATATTGGATTTACGTCTATTGTCATCATTTTAAAAATACCCCATTTTTATATTGTTCGTTATCATTTATCCACCACACCTTAAAGGCCAGTCCGTGAAAATATTGTCTGATATTAAACCGGTGTGTGGCGAAAAAAAGGTTGGGGACCACTGGAATAGGCCATTCCAGGACCTTGAAAGCTTTCTTACGAAGCCACTCTTTCGTTACCCGGGCATTGTGTTTGGATCATTGTCATGCTAAAAGACCCAGCCACGTTTCATCTTTAATGCCCTTGCTGATGGAAGAAGGTTTTCACTCAAAATCTCACAATACATGGCCCCAATTATTCTTTCCTTTACGTGAATCAGTCGTCCTGGTCCTTTTGCAGAAAAACAGCCCCAAAGCATGATGTTTCCACCCCCATGCTTCATGTAGGTATGGTGTTCTTTGGATGCAACTCTGCATTCTTTCTCCTCCAAACATGAGAGTTTTTACCAAAAAGTTAAATTTTAGTTTCCTCTTCTGGATCATCCAAATGCTGTCTAGCAAACTTCAGACGGGCCTGGACATGTGCTGGCTTAAGCAGGGGGACCCGTCTGGCACTGCAGGATTTGAGTCCCTGGCATCGTAGTGTGTTACTGATGGTAGCCTTTGTTACTTTGGTCCCAGCTATCTCCAGGTCATTCAGTAGGTCTCCCTTTTGGTTCTGGGAGTTTTGCTGACCGTTCTTGTAGTCATTTTGATCCCACAGGGTCTTGTGTGGAGCCCCAGATCGAGGGAGATTATCAGTGGTCTTGTATGCCTTCCATTTTCTAATAATTGCTCCCACAGTTGATTCCTTCAGACCAAGCTGCTTACCTATTGCAGATTTAGTCTTCCCAGCCTGGTGCAGGTTTACAATTTTGTTTCTGGTGTTCTTTGACAGCTCTTTGGTTTTGGCCATAGTAGAGTTTGGAGTGTGACTGTTTGTGGTTGCGGCCGGGTTTCTTTTAGACAGATAATGAGTTCAAACAGGTGCCATTAATACAGGTAACAAGTGGAGGACAGATGAGCCTCTAACAGACGTTACAGGTCTGTGAGATCCAGAAATCTTGCTAGTTTGTAGGTAAGCAAACACTTATTTCCACCCACCATAATTTGCACATACTTTCTTTTAAAAATCAGACCATGTGCTTTTCTGGACCCCCCCCCTCATTTTGGCTCTCGTAGTTGAGGTATACCTATGGTGAATATCACAGGCCTCTTATCTTTTTAATTGGGATAACTTGCACTAACTTGACTAAGTAATTTTTTTACCCCACTTTATAATAAACTGAGACCACCTCTGAACAAGTTAAATACTGTTGTTCTGTGAAGGCAGTATAAATATTTTAGAATTTTAGACAGAAAATGTTGAGAAGTCCGCCTGCTGGAGGCAATTGTGTACAACATTTCTCCAACTGAATGATTTGTCTTCATTATCTGATAATTAAATGTGAGTAATCTCTGCAACAGGTATCAGTATTCAAGCTCTATTTAAACATAACAATAGGATCATGAAGAAATAGTCTGGCAAAATCCTCTCCTGCAAGTCAGTTCTACTCTGTGGAGACTGAAAGAATAATTAAATTCTTTGTTTGCCTTGTTTACTCTATGCAAAGAATGAAGAATGGGTCTCTGCTGTCAGTTACCATATGATCTGGTGCTCCAGTCTGGCCAGGCCTGTCAGTCAAAGTTTCTCTGTTGACATCAAAACATTCGATAATCACGCTGCTGCAGATGCTGGAGTTGGATGGGAAAGAGAAATATAAAGAGAGAGAGATGGAGAGAGAGAGAAAGCCTGTAATGCTGTGCCTGCTAATTATGCTTCCCGAGATGTCTCTTTGTCATCAGATTAAACTGCACGACAGATAGAAATAAACTGCATTTTTGCCTGTTTACTTCACTAAAAATACTAAGGTCACGATCAAAACTGTAAGTGTGAAAATGATTATGTGACAAGAATGTTAGAAACAGGCGTAACTAGAGCGGAGCCTCTACAGATTTTGCCTAATTGTTTGTAAAGAGAACAAAAGCAGGTATAAAAAAGGAAAAACAGCTGTAGCATTGATTTCCGAACATGTCTTTACTCTTTAAACCCACAAAAGGCTTTTCCAGTTATCTACTCTGAGTAGGTGGAACCAAGTCGATAAACATAACTTTAAAACTACATGTAGGCAACCTCTGATTACATCTCTGACTATGTTTGATTGGTCAGAAGGGCCTAGATTTTTCTTGGCAGCTCTGAAGTGGCCCCGTTTAAAGATGTCTCCCTGCAAAGGGCCCAGCAAATAGTTAGTACCTTGGAGCCACAGCCTGCCTAATTGTGACCATAATACAACCTGGCTGAATGGAACAAATGTGGGCTCACAACATTGACTAAATTAAGTAAACCTATTAAGGTTTCGGTAAATAAATTTAAATGTATTTTTCTTACATAAATGAAATGTTTGGGTTGGGCTTGGAGCCTCAAAGAACCTCAACAATTGCCCAGGTAAAGCAGAACGCCCTTGAAACTGGCACTCAAATCAGACGACGAAATAACATTCAGATGGTCTCTCTGCATGATGATGATGCAGAGTTTGTCGAGCCTGCCCTCTCCTGTGCTTTACCCTTGAATTCTAATGAGTTTACAGAGTTTGCTCAACTTCGATCCCAGGCTTTGTTTAATCTACATCTAACAAAATAAAAGCTCTTTTGTATTTTGCTGAGGCATCTGACTCACTCCTTGAGTGGGAGTTGAAAGGTGGAAAAACTTTGTATCTCAGCATGAAACAAAATCACGTGTGGAATACTGCTAACCTTCCAAAATGTAACAGGCCAGACAAACCTGACACTTGATAAAAAATTTATATTTTATTGAAGCTGCATTTCACTTTGAAAACATTTATTCAGTAAGGAAAAATTCCCATTAAATAATTTGAACAAAAACACCAGTGGGAGAAGTATTGTTATCCCTGCTTTCAGTTTTTTGAAAACTCCCTTTTGCCAACAGCATAACACCTTTGTCATCTTCTTACACGAGTGCCCAACTCCAGTCCTTGAGTGCAACTGAACTGCAACTATTGGAAGCATTCATTCTCCAACACACAAATCAAAAGCCCAAATTCCATCATCAGCATGTCAATAAGCTCTGCAAAAGCCTGGTAACGAGTTATACATTTGATTCAGTTGTGCTAGAGAAGGGACGCATCTAAAAGTTGGCCACCCCTATAACATTTTATAAGGTTTGCGTATACAAAGACAGCGATTGTTGACCATTAATTTTTGCACAATCTCTCTACAATGTCCAGACTTCTTGGTCATCTATTGTATGGGGTGTTATTAGTAAAGTTATGCAGTCACAATTAACAGCAAAATTTAGATTGTTTAGTCTGTCATAAGAGATCAAATGGGGGTTCATTTGTCAAACTCATAATTTCACCATCTCATTCATATATTTTTAACTGTCACATTTCCTAACTAAATATTACATTTATTTAAATATTTCTTTTCACTAATTTAATTTAAATGGCTTATAATTCCGGACCGAGTCCTAATTTCATACCATCACATGTAACGTGAGATGGTATGACAATAAAAGTTCCTTGAATATTTATCAAGCTAGCTGTTTACTCGAGCTAAATATTTATTTTACAAAAAAAATTTTTTATCAATTAACTATTTCTTACTACTCTTAACTAAATATTTAGTTTAAAGCTAAATATTTTGATTAAAATTAAAATATTTAGCTTCAAACTAAATTAGTTAAGCAGGCTAAATATTTTTGTTCAAAGCTAAATATTTAGTTAGCAAGCTAAACTGGGTAGCTAATTGTTTACCTTCAAATAAAACATTTAGCTCAGAGCTAAATATTTAGCTAATATGCAAATACGTGGAAGTGGACTTTCAGAATAAAAGCTGGGTCTTGCTAACCTTTATATTGCTCACTAAATACTTAGATTGTAAATTAAATACTTAGCTTGCAAACTAAATATTCATTTTAAACTACTATTTTTAAATGGATAAATAACACAGACGCAAACATGAGTTTGAGAAATTAACCTCATTTTATCCCTTTTATAAAACAGGCTAAATAATCGAAATTATTGCTGTTAATTTTTGAAAGTGTAACTTTAAAAATGGCACCCCATACTACTGTGTTCTGTTCTCTTCAGCTCAGCCTACTGTTTTTTTATAGGTTTAAGGTGGATCTTTTCTTCTTCCCCTACCTCACAAGTAGTGGCAAGATAAATTTGGGTCCTTGTTCATTGAGGTTCCAAATACACTACTCACAATAAGTTAGGGATATTGTTATTTACATGAGTGCTATTCCCATTTGGTCTGAATTTTAATGAAATAGGTAAAAGTATCCTTTGATATAACTAATAATGAATGAGAAGAAACACAATTTTCATTAGTCTAATATTTATTACCCAAAAAATGTAGACAATAACAAGGGTAGCCCCAAACAACACAAACTGACAATGTCAGTAGTTGTGTTTCCACCATTTGCCGCAATGACAGCTTGACAGCGACGTCTCATGCTCCTCACTAGCCTCATGATGTTATCCTGAGGCAATGCGTTCCACTCTTCCACAAGTGCTACACGCAGTTTTTCCAGGTCACATGGGCGTGGGGTACGATCATCCAGTCTCTGCTTCAGTTGGTCCCAAACGTGCTCTATGGGGTTCAGGTCAGGGGACATTGTTGGCCGTACCATAATGAGGCACTCAGACTTCCTGAAGTCGAGCTGTGACAATTCTGGCACGATGTGGTGGAGCATAATCATCCATGAACAGAAAGCTGGGTGTGTGCTGGCAGAATTGGGGGATGATGATGGGTTCTATGATGTCTCTGAGGTAAGAACGTGCAGTGACTAAGCCATCTACAAAAACCAAATCAGTTTTGCGGTGACGGTGATGCCTGCCCAGACTGTTACACCTCCTCCACCAAAGCTAACCCTGGGGACCATGTTGACCTCGGCGTATCGCTCACCTCACCTTCTCCACCAACTCTGACGATCATAATTTCTGTGCAAGGTGACCCAACACTTGTCAGTGAACAGGATGGTAGACCAATGCTCCATTGTCCAGGTCACATGGTCTTGTGCCTACTGCAAACGTTCACAGCGATGTCTCTGTGTCAGCGGAGTCACCTGCAATGCTCATCTGGCATTCAAGCCAAAGCGGTTGAGTCAGTTGCGAGTGGTTTGTCTGGAAACCCTTGTACCCCTCACATCTCGTAAATGTGCCTGCAGCTGTGTGGCAGTTGCATGACAATGTCTGAGTGCATAGGTCCTTAGGTACTGGTCATCGTTGCGGTCTGTCACTCGTGGGGCTCCACTCCTGGGTCTGTCACGAACTCTGCCAGTAGTTCTGTGTCTTGATGCAAGTCTGCTGATGATACTTTGAGACACACCAAGTTCACGTGCAACATCTGACTGCCTGCCACCGACCCAAAGGCGTGCTATGGCCAGGTGGCGCTGCTCATCCATTAAGTGACGTTGTGTGTTCATGGCTGCTTTAAGGATGAAGTTGAAATGACTTACTGACAATACCACCTTTTTAAACCCACAAAATGTTGAAACTGATACCACATCAAAAGGGGTTGTCTTTAGTATTTTTTTAAGTTGGCCCCAATATGTAAGGCACACTGTACACAGGGAGACCATTACGTGGAATACACAAAATGAGGTGTGTCCATCACCCCAATACAATTGCCTCCCTATCCCAATGTCTCTGAAGTGAAACAAACATATGTATGAAATCCACTGAGTCTCTCACGATATCCCTAACTTATTGTGAGTAGTGCATTTTTAAACACCTTATGAGTGATCTGACTGCACGTGTGGATAAGTTTAGGAAACTAGCTATGTTGTTGTAGCCTCTCCTTGATTTGTGAAGATCAATCATCTATCTCACTTGAATCATTTGTTCTCTTCCACTTTGAAGAGTAGTTAAGAAAGATTGGGGCTCAAGACTTTTACACATATTTGCCAGAGGTGATATTACTGAAGCCTTCTGGATGCATATTTCCACATATCAAGCATAACAACCACTGAAAGTTTTTTATATGTTCACAAAATGATGAGCCAATCTAAAAAGTAAATCTAAATCTCTTACCGCTTCCTCTCCTCTCTGCTTTTGACTGATCAAGAATCAATTCTCTCACTGTAACACAATCAAACTGAATGATAGCACTCAGATGCTGCACTCTGGATAATGATGCAATCAAATTGCATTATTTGGCTTCAACAGGTGCAAAACGAATGTGGATTATTTGCTGCTGATGCTAATTTGAGTTGTATTTGGCTCATTTGCCACAACAGGTCTCTCTGGAAATCATTTAATCCATCATGGGATTGTTTTCAACAATTTCTAATGTTTAGTGATGGGACATTACTGGCAATAATTCCAGTGATAATCTTGTACTTGGCCAACATTTTCAAATATGTGCTTCAGTCTAGCTTTTAAATACCAAACAACCTGACAGGAGTGAAGATTTCATCACTGATTTACATATAGACCAATGTTTATTACTTTTTAGAATTATTATGACTGTCACAGCTAGTAAAAACTCAAAATGTTGTTGCTCAGAAAAGTGGAATATTACACAAAACTAATGAAAATGATTCTTAAAACAGAAATGTTAAGGCCATACTGGATTGCTGACTTGACAGTTGTCCAGCAGACAGTCACTGACACCCCTGCCCCCCTCCCCAACACCACTGCTACTAGAAGAGTAGCCACATGTGTAAAGTTTAGTGGAAGGAGAAACACTGGGAGAAAAAGGCCACAAACAACAGGGATAACTGCAGCTTTGAGTGGAATGTGAAACAAAGCCAAATCAAGTCTTTGGCAGAGACTCACAAACTAGGGTCTGCTGCTGGAATCAGAACATAAAGGGTCACCACATGTGGATACAATCCAGAACCCGAGGTGACCTGAGCAACAGAGAAAAAGAACTGGTGGTCTGTCCAAAATCTCCTTTATGAGTATGTGCGTATGGATGGATGGACAGACGGACAGATAGACAGACAGATCAAATTGTAACAAAATAGTGGAAGCATGTTCGAGTAGCTCTGCTATGTTAATTCTGATTTGTTCTTTTTGTAGAGTTTTCATAATTATTTTTCGTCAATGAGTGGCATGTTTGGACAATTATTCACTCCGATTTTCGATACTGTTAAGCTGTAACAGTATGCAATCAGAGTCCATCTTCACCTCCTCCATCGCCGTGTGGTATGCTCGCGCCACCATCAGGGACAAACAGAGACTGAAGTGTTCGATGCGCTCTGCTGAGAAGGTGATTGGCTGCAGACTCCTATCTCTGCAGGACCTGTACACCTCGAGGTCACTGGGGCGTGCAGGTCGGATAACAGCTGACCCTTCTCACCCTGGCCAAAGACTGTTTGACCTGCTCCCCTCAGGCAGGAGGCTTCGGTCCATTCGGACCAGAACCTCTCACCATGGGAACAGTTTCTTCCCCTCTGCTGTTTGACTCATAGGGTCCTCCTAGGAATGCCCTAACCTCCCAGCAACACCCCTAAATTTTGATTACCGCCCACGTCTCTCCACAGCCCTCCCTCCCCCGCTCCCAGAGTACTAAGCAGAGCGTCGTCAGCAGCAATCAGGTAGCACCTGTGGAAAGTAGTAGCTCTTGAACGAGCCGCTGAACGCGCTCCGTTCATCCAATATTTCACTTTCAGGGTCAGAGACGGGATCAAATGCATATGCTTGTACCATGTCCTGCGTGGCTATAGTAAACCGAAAGATATCCCTGTCTTCCAAAGGTCCGGCGCACAGATGCTACAGTACTGTAATGCTTCGTCCCCATGCGACTGGAGAATGTTGTGATTACGTTGACGGCAGCGTGTTGAAGGGGGCATGTCCGAGACTCTTATAGAGACATGCAGCTAATTTCAAGGCGTTCAGTGCGGACATGCTGTGAGTGCAAAATTTCAAATAGGTAGTATGAATCATTTATTGAACTTACAGATCTATTTCAGGTAAAATTATTGATGTACTGGAGCTCAGAATTGCTCTTTCTGCATAAGAACGTGCCACCCCTCCTTTAAGTGTTTGTCCTTTATTCGTACGTTTGCACAAAGTACCGCAGCAATTTACTAATGTTGTAAACCTGCCCAACATTTGGCAATAAACCCTTTCTGATTTCTGAAGGGTTTTTGTTCCTACTCGGTTATTTTTGGACAGTTGTTATGATGCATTAGTGTGGCAACAGGATATTGTTTTAATAACTAGAAGCACCTGACTAGCAACCCTAGCTCAAATAATACCTGAACTACAACTCCCCAGGGGGGTTAAAACAGAGGCCTCATGGATGCAGAGCAGTACCAAAGAGCAGGGAGGGAAGAAGGATGTTCAAACCATCTCGTCTATTGATCCTAATAGGCAATGATCATATTCCTGAATTCAACATCTTTCTGTATGGCTTTCCAACTATATGGCCAGACAAAGATTTAAAGAGGAGCAGCAAAAGCAAATTCGGTGGATTAGCAGTGTTTCCCAACAACTGATGGTGCCATCCAGGACATATTACTGTGGAATATTGTCTCTGCTGCCTGGAAATTCAACTGTTAGCATGTCATGACAGTCATGACACTGTCATACAGCAACAGTCTTCAGTTAGAAGCCTTCCGATTTCAGATTTGTTGCAAGACTGTGTTGGAAAAATTGTATATACGTTATCATTGATTTATGTAAAACTGCTGTTTCCTTTACTGAGTGACTAATGTATTGGAGTTACAGCTGAGTTCAAGAAGTGTTTAATTCTCTGTAAGCTTAGAATAGTGGGGTTGAACAGGAAAGAGGTTAAGACAGCAACTTAAACCTCCACCTGTTTTCGTTTTGTTAAACCTGATAGACTGTGTAATCTTGCAACAGTAGCTTGTAATCAAATCAAATCAAACTTTATTTATAAAGCGCTTTTCTCACACAAGAAGTTGCATCACAAAGTGCTTTACAGATTAAAATGACCCCACATAAAACCACCTTCCCTTCCCTCCCCCACAGATTTAAAAGCATGGTCACAGTTATACCCCCCTCCCCCTAACCAAACTCCCATGCACACACACAGTTAAAAGAAAAAGTTAAAAAGGACATTGGGCCGAGTGTAGATGAACCATGCAAGGAAACGCCGTCAGAGGAGCCATCTGCCCCAGCAGCGGTAGACTAACAGCAGCAGCCGAGGCACCGACACAGGGCACCCAGTGGAGGCAAGGCCAAGACCCCCACCTCCACCCAAGCTCCACCTGGAGAGCACCCAGGGAGCCACAGCCAACCACCGCTCCCGGGGCAGAGGGCTCCCACAGAGGAAACACTGGAACGGGGATTAAGATAAATTAAAGTATAAAAATAAACAGTAAATTAATTTGCTAAGACTAAATAGTAAAACTAATATTATCATATAAAATATTATCATATAAAACATGCAGAGCAATTAAACAAACAGTGATAAATAATAATCAGTTAAAAGCTAAGCTAAAAAGGTGAGTCTTGAGCCTGCTCTTAAAAACATGAACGTTCTCTGGAGCCCTGAGGTCCTCTGGCAGCCTGTTCCAGAGGTGAGGGCCAATAAACTGGAAAGACGCCTCGCCATGAGTGTGTCCTGACTTTTGGGGGGACAAGGAGACGGCTGCCAGAGGAGCGCAGAGACCGCGAAGGTTTATATGGTAAAAGCAGTTCAGAGAGAAAAGAAGGCCCAAGACCATTAAGACACTTAAAAAACATTAAAAGAACCTTAAAGTCGATCCTGAAATGTACGGGGAGCCAATGCAATGATTTTAAGTCCAGTGTAATGTGCTCCCGCCTTCTGGTCTTCCTCAGGACACGTGCTGCTGAATTTTGTAGTAGTTGTAAACCTGATATACTCTTTTTGGGAAGACCAGAAAGCAGGGCATTACAGTAATCAATTCTACTGGAGATAAAAGCATGCATCAGTGTCTCCGTATTGGCCCGAGAGAGAATGGGGCGGACTCTGCCGATGTTCTTTAGTTGATAAAAACCTATTTTAGTGATATTTTTTATTTGAGGAATAAAAGTCAGCTCAGAGTCAAAAATCACGCCCAGGTTCTTCACTTGTAAAGAAGGATTAAAAGACAGTGATTGTAGTTTTGGTAAAGGTTTCTCTCTCAGCCTCAGGACCGATGACTAAAACTTCAGTTTTGTCCTGGTTGAGCTGGAGAAAGTTTTCTGCCATCCAGGATTTAATGTTTAAAATGCAGTTAAAAAGTGCATCCATTGGCCGTGTGTCATCGGGAGACATGGAGATGTATAACTGTGTATCATCAGCATAACTGTGAAAGTTAACTCCATGTCTCCTGATGACGCTGCCAAGAGGGAGCATATAAAGGTTAAAAAGCACTGGGCCTAAAATTGAACCCTGGGGCACACCACATGTAATCATGTGGACCCTCCAAGAGCAGGTATCTAAACTTACCATAAAAGTCCTGTCTGTGAGGTAGGATGTGAACCATTTGTGAACATCACCAGAGAGGCCGATCTGTTTTAAACGGGTTAAAAGAATAGTGTGGTCTACTGTATCAAAGGCAGCGCTTAGATCCAGTAGAACCAACACTGTCACCTTCTGAGCATCATACTTTAATCTAAAATCATTTAAAATCTTTAGAAGGGCCGTCTCTGTGCTGTGGTTCACCCTAAAACCCTAATATACTTCTTTAGTTCTGAGTCTAGGGATGTTTAGTAGGCTAGAGTTGGAGGACCTGAGTGGTCTTGGTGGTTGGTACCATGACAACAGGTCTTCAACATATTTTGGTGCTAAGCCATGTAATGATTTATAAACTAGTAAAAGTATTTTAAAGTCTATTCTCTGAGCTACAGGGAGCCAGTGTAAGGACTTTAGAACTGGGGTGATGTGCTCTACTTTCCTGGTTCTAGTGAGTACGCGAGCGGCAGCGTTCTGGATCAGCTGCAGCTGTCTGATTGACTTTTTAGGCAGACCTGTGAAGATGCTGTTGCAGTAATCAATCAGACTAAAGATAAACGCATGGATGAGTTTTTCTAGGTCGTGTTGCAAAATCAGTCCTTTAATCCTAGAGATGTTCTTCAGGTGATAGAACGCTGACCTTGTTATTGCCTTTATGTGACCCTGGAGGTTCAGGTCTGAGTCCATTACTACACCTAGGTTACGAACCTGATCAGTAGTTTCTAGCTGTATTAATTGAAGCTGTGTGCTGACTCTTGATCGTTCCTCCTTGGGTCCAAAAATAATCACTTCAGTTTTGTTTCTATTCAGCTGGAGAAAGTTATGGCACATCCATCCATTTATTTGGTCAATGCATTGATTTAGGGTTTGGATGGGTTCAGAGTCACCTGGTGACATTGTAATGTAGAGCTGAGTGTCATCTGCGTAGTTATGGTAGCTAATGTTATTGGTTGCTATAATCTTGCCTAGTGGGAGCATGTAGATATTAAATAAGAGGGGCCCCAGGATGGAGCCCTGGGGCACCCCACATGTGATTTCTGTTCGTTCTGATGAAAAGTTTCCTATTGAAACATAGAAGTCCCTGTTCTTTAGGTAAGACTCGAACCAGCCAAGTACTGTACCAGAGAGTCCGACCCAGCTCTCCAGTCGTTCCAATAAAATATCATGATCAACAGTGTCAAATGCTGCACTGAGGTCCAACAGAACCAGCACTGTGGTTCTTCCACAGTCTGTATTTATGCGGATGTCATTAAATACTTTGACGAGGACAGTCTCGGTGCTGTGGTGAGCGCGGAAACCAGACTGAAAAGCATCAAAACGGTTTGTCATTGTTATGAAGGCATTTAACTGCTGAAACACAGCTTTTTCAATAATCTTACTGATGAATGGGAGATTAGAGATTGGCCTGTAGTTCTGCATTAACGTGTTGTCCAGATTTTTCTTCTTTAGCAGTGGTTTAATAACTGCTGTTTTTAAAGCCTGAGGGAAGACACCTGATAGCAGTGATGAGTTCACTATTTGAACAAGATCAGAACCAATAACAGGAAGAACCTTCTTTAGAAAAGCTGTGGGTAGGATATACAGATAGCAGGAGGAGGAGCTTAATTGGATAATGATTTTTTTCAAGGCTGTTCTGGTTTAATTCGTGGAATTCAGACATTTTCTCTACATTGTTGTTGATTGGGGATGGCACTGGTTGTGGGTTCGATATTGAGGTACAGATTGACTGTCTAATTGTTAGAATCTTTTCAGTGAAAAAGCTGGCAAATTCATTGCAGGCCCTGGTAGAGTTTAGTTCAGGGGCACTAAAGGATTAGTTAGTCTTTCCACTGTTGCAAATAGAGTCCGTGCGTTATTAATGTTTCTGTTGATGATTTCAGAAAAGAACGATTCCCTAGCATCTTTTATAGTTAGCTGATATCTATTCAGTCTCTCTTTGTAGATCTCACAGTGAACCTGGAGTCGAGTTTTCCGCCATTTTCTCTCGGCTCATCGACACTCATTACGTACGTTTTTTCATTACGTACCAGTGGATTACTTGTCCACGGAGACTTTTTTCTACCTGAGACTACTTTCACTTTAGTTGGGGCAATGGAATCCATGATGTCTGAGATTTTCGCAAGGAAATTATCTACCAACTTATTTACTGAGTTTGAGGGACCGAGCAGTTTCTTTGAAAGAAGTGAGAGCTTCTTTCCCTTGCATTTAAATTCACGTACTTGTCTGTGTGCTTTCTCTCATATATTGTTCTATGTTTTAGGAAGATTTGTCTAACAAACTGCCACTGGAGATCGTTCCTATGCACAGGATCACCATCCACAATGATTCTATAAAGATACTTGGAAGATATGAGTTACGACAACATTTAATTTAGCTTTGGGATAATTACAGTATTTTGATTTGAATTGAATAAATGTATAAGTAAATTCTACATTTATTTGTTAACCGAAGTAAACAAGTCTGGATAAGAGAGGTAGATTCCAAGCTGGTTAAGGTTCAGTGTGAGCTCCAGCTCCACTTTGGAGATGCTGACTTCAGTTTTCCATCAGTACAAATACTTGCTTTAGTCACTATCGTATCCCTGTGCCTGACTGGCCAAAAAATTTATCTGACCTAAACACAAAACAGAATCAATTGGCTACTGTCAAAACAGTTGAAAGTTGCTATTAAAGAAAATATAAGTTTCAGCAGACTGACATTTCTTTAATGAAAATCCTTTTTGCTTATTATCTCATCTAATATTGCACTTTTATTAGAATGTTTTTTGGGGGGGGATTTCATGAGCAAACATCAAAATTAACAAATTTCACACAATGCTGTGTGTATGTTGCATTGAATTACTCTAAAAAAGAAACTTTTCAAGGACATTTGAATTTATTAAGATCAACCAATACATCAGCACATAATATTAAAACAACTGGGCCTAGAGAAAATAATAAAAATTATCCTGCTTTATCACCATCAGCCATGTTATTGAAGCCATGGCTTCAAGATGGTGGGTAATTAAGAGCGCAACTTAATTAAATCTTGGCAGAAGAGAACCACCTCTATGATGTTAATGTGAAAACGGCAATGTTGACACACACAGATGGCACATGAATAGCAAGTTAGGGAAGAAAAGAAAAAGATCTCACTGAGCAGCAGTGGGTTTTTTTTTGCCAACACTGATTTTACCAGCTCTGTTTTAATGGTTGCCTGGTAACACTCGTTAGCGTGAACTGCTGAGTCAAAGAGAGTCAGGATGTGGGGACCCAAAGGTAGACTTCAGATCAGAGGCAATTACACCAATTGTAGGACATTTGAGGAATAAACATCTGCCAAGTTTCAAGAAAAGTGGACCCCGATTTTCAATCTGTTAAGGTACAGTATATTATCATTTTTTTGATAAAAATGTTTGATATTAAAGAATTTTAAAATAAAATATGATGTACACATGATACATTTTATGACAATAGTGGCAATTACTTCAGGTGGTTAGTTTTGCAATGATTCAAACATTTCTTTCAGCACAACTTGTGTTAAATTCTCCCATGTTACATTTTACAAAAGCTGTCGTAGACTATTTTTGCAAATATCACAATGCACTTCATATTTTTTTAGCCAGCAGTAAAAAACTTTAAAATCATGCCTTTAACTGTAGCTGTATTGTATTCTTCCTGGTATCAGAAAGCTGAAAGCCTCCCTGTGCCTTTTGATGAATTCCCTCCATTGTGTTGGTGAAAATCAGGGGGTTTATAAAAAGAACCGTCACTCACTTGACTCGAAATATGTCCTTTTACAGACCGTTTTTTATTTTATTTTTTTTTTGCCTTCAGACTCCATTAAAGCTGTTGGATGTGTCTAGATCCGATGTTACAAGAGCAATAGCTAAAACATGCAAGATATGTTAACAGACACAAAATGCCCACAGACAGTGGGAATGATACGAAAAAAGGACTAAAGACGGTATTACCTCAAGCAACAATTGCTTTATTGGTCATTTGAATTATTGCGACTGTCTCTCTCTCAGCCATTTCAACGTGGATAAACGAAAACAGACAATTGTGAGCTTATAATAAGCAAAAATTGCCCTCTGTCCCACTAAATCCATGCACACTATATCTTACTTAAATAAACTACTCTTTCAGTGGCGCTTTGTTATTGTAATTTTCAGGCAGAAGAGAAAAAACTACTCCTTTAAAAAGGTACCTTTGCCCTTTTCTACTACAGCGGGGTTGTATTTGATATCCGACACATGCACTAAATCACATCCAGAATCACTTCATTAGCTTCTGATTTAGTGGTGGGTAGTTTCAGCCGTGAACAGTGGGAATGAGGGGAAAAGAGCTAATTTTGTTTTCTTCCTACGCAGTTTCTGTTTTTGGGAATCTTTGAGGTGGCCCACATGAGCCCAAATTATATTTGGTTCCCATGTTATTTCTTGGCCAACAATGGTTTCCTATCTCCTGCTGATTTTTTGTACATGCAATTAGACCCAAAAGCTGTTTAAACATTTTTGGAAAATTGATACTTGCATTTCTGAAGAATAACTTATAGGTCTATGTACATAAAGGGATGTTGATCTGCTATGATTTAAAGTCCCTACAGTTCTGGATTTTTTAGGAGGTCAGACTGGTGATCCTAATTTATTTTCAGAATTGTAGATGAAAATAATCTGTATTTTCCACTTTTTTTAAGTAGGCATAGAATGGGATGCAACAATTATGAATAATTTTAATAAAATGGTAATTTCTTTAATAGCATGTTCTTTTAGGATATACAGATGCCTATTCTTAGGTCTTATCTTACACAGATGTCTGTTTTCTGCTCTCTATGATTTAGCTTAACTGCTGTCAAATGTGAAAGGTTAAATCAGATGACACAGAATCTGATGTTTTTTCTTCATGGCAATTTGGTATCAAAGGTGATATTTCTAGCAGAAAGCTTTCAGACACTGTTCTAAAACTGGTGACAGTTCTGGGGTCAAAAAGTGACAGCAAATTCAAACCAGATGGTTGCTTATAGTTTGAAAATGACTGCATTTCCTGTATCTTTGTATAGTCACCTCTCATGTCAATGTTCATATCTGCCATTGGAAGTCTTGCCTGCTTAAGGGCAACACCTTAGACATAAAATAAACTTCAGTAATACCAATCATCCATCCATTTTCTATACCCGTCCATCCTATGCAGGGTTGTGGGGGGGGGCTGGTGCCCATCTCCAGCAGTCATGGAGCGAGAGGCGGGGTACACTCTGGACAGATCGCCAGTCCATCACAGCTTCAGTAATACCATCCTTGGCAAAAGTTTTCCCAAAAGAAAAAAAAAAACTGTAGTTTTCTGACAATGAGTTACTCTGTATAGTCCAAAAACATAACTGTTAGGTTAAATGGTTTCTCTAAAATTACTCTTAGGTGTGAGTGCATGAGTGCATTGTTGTTTGTCTTGTGCATCCCCATGATGGACTGGCGGATGGATGGATGAATGGATGGATGGATGGATAGATGGATGGATGGTGGTAAAAACATACCACTAAAAGAAACAATAGGCTAAAATAGGCTTTTATTAAAGGAGTGCCAAAAACAGATTACAGATTAGTGCTTTGTTGCTTTATTTCAATTTTCACCAAAAAATGTTACCTAAATTATCCAAGAACTTGCATAACTTAAATTGTACTTTGTGAAAAAAAAGTAACCTTTTAATCACACTTTTTTTCCTTTTACAAATTGACTCAAGTATCAAGTAGCGTACAATCATAGCATTTGCTATTTTACATCTTTCAAAAACATACAAGCTGTACCAACATTCTAAAATCAGGTTAGCATAAACACCAAGTGAGGGATGTGCTTTTTTAAGCTCATTAAGAGCGGGTTCTGTCACTGAGGTCAAATCTGTGGCCCTGAGAGTCCTACAAGATTGTTTGTGGCCTGCTGTCAGTACACCTAACTGGATCAAGAAAGGTCCTCTTTTACATTAGGACACAGTAACGCACACATACACGCACACACACAAACTCCATCATCTTCTGGCCACATAAATTAGACTGTTTTAATCAAGTTTGTTTGATGAGAGCATGGTTTGACTGGAACATGCAGCTGGCTGCAAAGGACGGATGAATTGAATTGAATGAATTGAACTATAGACAAAACAGTAAACCTCGGAAGACATTTGTTCCCAACGCAAACAATTACCATTTTCCACATGCCACAAAGGTAAACAACATTTTCAGATGGGGATTGAAAACATAAATCACAATAGTTGGAAACATAAGGTATTCAGCCTTTGAGAAATATTGAGAAAAAACAGATCCAGCATCCTAAATATGAGATTAGATATATCTGTTAGATGTTGCTGCCATTATAGTTTGCAAACTCAACAGGATGCTCTGGCTTGTGGTGGCTTTTCTTCTTTCTTTTTATAAAGGCTGGCAAAAAGTTGCCAAAGACACACATGCATTAATTATTAGGAAGGTGTAACACTGTCAAAACTTTGAAAATAATTTACATGTAAATAAGCAACCCTTGGTATTAAACAAAACCCAAGAAAATAGAGGGTGCCTGGCTGCACTGCGAGAAAGATTATCTAGTTAAAAAAAACAGCTTTCCCTTTCAGTATGGGTATGCTTTGGGATAGGTCAGAACGAGCTAATGAGGAGAGGGATTCCTGGGTTTTGCTCCTGTTCTTGTTTCCTCAGTGACTCAATCTCAGACAATTGTAGGTAAAAGAATGGACAATTTAAAGCAATAAAAAATTAACTTCTAGAAACAACATACAGTGGATCCCCGTCAGTCACACTCCAAACTCCACTGGCCAAGAGCAAACAGCTGTCAAAAGACACCAGAAACAAAATTGTGGACCTGCACCAGGCTGGGAAGACTGAATCTGCAATAGGTAAGCAGCCTAATGTAAAGAAAACAACTCTGGGAGCAATTATTAGAAAATGGAAGGCAAACAAGACCACTGATAATCTCCTTTGATCTGGGGCTTCACGCAAGATCTCACCCCATGGGGTCAAAATGAACAGAAGAACGGTGAGCAAAAATCCCAGAACCACACGGAGAGCTGGGACCAAAGTAACAAGGCTACCAACAGTAACACACTATGCCGCCAAGGACTCAAGTTCTGCATTGCCAGACGTGTCCCCTTGCTTAAACTCTGTGGGAGCCCTCTGCCTCGGGGGCGGTGGTCGGCTGTGGCTGCCTTGGTGCTCTCCAGGTGGTGCTTGGGTGGAGGTGGGTGTACCAGCCCTCCCTCCTCTGGGCTCCCTGGGTCAGTGCCTTGGCTGCTGCTGTTGACCTGCTGCTGCCGACGTAGATGGCTCCCATGATGACGTTTCCTGGCTCATCTGTACTCAGCCCGTTTTGCTTTTGTGTATTGCTTTTATGGTGATGTTTTTTTTATTTTTGGGTTTTGGGAAAGGGGGGGATTGTGGGTCATTTTTAATCTGTAAAGCACGTTGAGAAGCTTTGTTGTGGTTTGAAAAGCTCTTTATAAATAAAGTTTGATTTGATGATTTGATTTGATTAAACCAGTACATGTCCAGGCATGTCTGAAGCATGCTAGAGAGCATTTGGATTATCCAGAATAGGATCGGGAGAATGTCATATGGTCAGATGAAACCAAAATAGAACTTTCTGGAAAAAATTTTTACTTGTTCTGTTTGGAGAAAGAATGCTGAGTTGCATCCAAAGAACACCATACCTACTGTGAAGCATTGGGGTGGAAACATCATGCTTTGGAGCTGTTTTTTTTTTCTGCAAAGGGACAAGAACGACTGATCAGAGTAAAGGAAAGAATGAATGGGGTAATGTACCGTGAGATTTTGAGTGAAAACCTCCTTCCATTAGCAAGGGCATTGAAGATGAAACGTGGCTTGGTCTTTCAGCACGACAATGATCCCAAACACACCGCCTGGGTAAAGAAGGAGTGGCTTCGTAAGAAGCATGTCAAGGTCCTGGAGTCTCCAGATCTCAACCCCATAGAAAATCTTTGGAGGGAGTTGAAACTCCGTGTTGCCCACCAACAGCCCCAAAACATCACTTCTCTAGAGGAAATCTGCATGGAGGAATAGGCCACAATACCAGCAACAATGTGTGAAAACCTTATGAAGACGTCCAGAAAATATCTGACTTCTGTCAAGGGTATATAACAAAGTATTGAGATTAACTTTTGTTACTGACCAAATTTTGACCACCATAAGTCGCAAATAAATTCTTTAAAAATCAGACCATGTGATTTTCTGGATTATTTTCCCTAATTTTGTCACTCATAGTTGAGGTATACCTATGATGAAAGTTACAGGCCTCTCTCATCTTTTTAAGTGGGAGAACTTGCACAATTGGTGGCTGACTAAATACTTTTTTGCCCCACTGTATATAAAATACTTAAGACCTTCACTAAAATTCCTTATAACTGCCTATTTTATTAGTTCAAACAATAAATGTACCTAATATGCATCATTACGCACAGTGGAAACCATCTCAGCAAAACCGCAGAGGCTAACATTCATGGTGTTCCTTATCTCTGCTCTTGGGTGTACAGCCAATCAGCGCAAAAGAAAATGAACACTTTGGAAGTTGCTGCTTTGCAATCACCAGCCAATACCGCATCAAGTAGCATTGTGCTTTGGTATTTCAACTGCCCGAGCTGCATATCATAATATTTTAGAGACGGTTTACAAAAAATATTATTAGACAAATTTTCTGTTAATAATTTGGAGTTACATTCCACAAAAACATCCACGAATACTGAACCACAAATAGGCAGGGGTCAACTGTAATTGGTTCTTGAGCAACTAATTTTTTTTTTTCCTAAATAAAACAACAGTCCTAAAAATACAGCCAATCTACATATCAAGGCGAAACACCACGGGAATTTTACAGACTAAACAGGTTGTTCTTTTGACTAGCAGTCTAGCACAAACATGTAGGGATGCTGATTGGCACAGCAGGAACACAGAAATGGTACTTACATGAGTGCGATTATAAGAAAAAGTCTGTAAGGTATTTAGTTTACTGCATTCATTGGAGCACAACAGCAGTTTAAAAGTGACAGACTATTTCCACTTCCAATTGAGGAGGCTGTGAAGCCAGCAGGGAGCATCCAAACTCTGCTGGTGGCCCATCACAATGAAAAACTCAGTATTCTAAGACTCAAGCTATTTTAGCCTTTTATAACCTTTCTTGTTTCATTAAGGAGTCAAAGCACAACGTCCGACAGTTCAAACTGAACAAAAAAGGCTTCAAGTGTCTGACAGTTTTAAACATATAATTCTTTTGTAAGTTCTCTTTGAAAAGAACCAAAATGAAGAAGTAAGGGAGCTGGATGCAGTTACAGGTTAATGGGATATAAAAAAAGCTAGGCCAGTCTCAGTGAATGCATAATGTATGAACAGAACAAGTCTTTAGGGAGCCATCAAATGATCAGGGTCACTCTGAATGAAATGGCTGATTTTTAACAATTGTCGTCAATAGGTTAGTTTTGTAGACTAATACAAGCTAGATAGTTGTTCCTGATTCACTTTAGTAATATTCTAAAGAAAAAAAAGAGTAGTCAGTCTGAAAACATCATTCTGTTTTCGTGACGTAGCCTGGCCTACCTAATCAGCTGTCTTTTTGTTCTGCCAGAAGGGACTCTTCCTCCCTTGTTCATGTCCATTATTCATAATTAATAGAGAGCAGAGGGTTGCATACGATGCAGTAAGACTCTGTTCAGTAATGTCGGTCATCATAGGGGAGGTCTTCCATCTTGATTTCAGCAGGATCAAATTCTGGTTGTTTTACAGGAAATATTTTATCACTAGAATTTAAATAATGAAAGCTGGTTTATGAATAATAACCCTCCTGAAAATAAAATGCTAATTTGTTCTATGGATTTGTTGAACAACTTTAAAAAGAAACAAACCTTGTAAAATGGTATGGCAGAGTGGTGCGCCTGTCATCATTGTAATCAGCTGCCTATTCAATTTGGAAAAGCGTTGTTAAACAGCTCTTATAGTCATTACTCAGAGCAGCTCAGAACATTAAATCAATACCATTCCCTCTTCACACCATGTATGAAAATGTGAAATGCTTTAATTTTGGACTCCTTTAAGGCATCAATATAAATTCAAAAGTAGCCAATTGTAGAAAACAATATAAGGGAATCTCTGTTCATTTAGTGCATACATTGTTCAAGACCTTACAAATTCACAGTAATTTTTTAATGGACATGCACTTACTATTATTTTGGACCTTTAAAGACACATTTTGAACTGCTCTTTTTTAAGTTAGAAAGATTATAGAAGATTAAACAAACAAAGAATATGTTCACAGTATAAAATACAATCATATACAATCAAATACAATCGTACCTCAAGTATTTGTTTTATGTTCCTTGGCAAATTGAACTTTGACAAGAAACCTTTTGTAGCCATCAATAAGCTTCTGGGCTAATTCTGGCTGGATATGTAACCCCTCCTGGTGGTGCAATTAGAGTTAATGTAAATTGGGTTTAGGAAGAAAAGTCAAGAAACTAAAAGCAAGTCTTCCAAAAAAAGATTAGAGCTGTGTTTGAAATCAGTCTCTTCAGTTCTCCGGCTAGAATTTCCCCTTAAATCAACAGTTAGAAGGCTGATACTTAACCTGGAGAATTACCTCAACACCTAGGATAACATAAAACTTTTGCAGTGGCGTTCCTGACAGTCTTAACTATTGAACATTTGGCCAAGCTTTTGCCAAGAAACCAACCAAAATAAAATTAGCTCCACCATTTGTTTTTTTTGTTTAATTTGTTTTGTTTTGTTACACTAGTGGCCTCAGAAAGGAAACAAGCCAAGAGAGAAGTAGGAAGACATGCAGCACAGGTCCCAAGGATGGGAATTGAATTCTGGATGGCTGTGCCAATGACTATAGCCTCCATGCACAGGGTGCTCCCTCTACTGCAAGAGCAAGAGCTGCCCCAGCTTTACCACTTTTGATAGGGAGAGGGGTCACATATCCAATGAAAATGAAGCTATTGATGTCAACAATAAGGGTGGTCAAGGTGAAACTTGCTAAGGGACACTTAACCAAATATAAGCTGGTGTGTATTTGGGTCTGTATGTATAATTGTGACCAGTGGGGATTTTTTTTAAATCCACAAAAAGATATTTCTGCTGACAGTTTTTGTTTTAAAGTCGTTTGATGTATAAATTATCCATCCCAGAAAATAAAAACTACTGTAAATCCTTAAAGCCTAAATTAATCACATTCAAGTCATTATGCATATGTAAGAGTCTGACCTGAACTATTTTATATAAATGGGACACAACCCAGCTGTCAATAGCCGCATTTGGACATACCAGTTCTAGGAACGCAGTTGTGAGAACTGGGGACTTCAAGTTTAGTTGTAGGAACCATCTTACCCCATGGGGACAATAAGCTAAACGTAAATAATCAGCAACCACTTTTATCCCTCTATTTTATGCAATAAACATTTATCTTCATTGACAAAGAATAAACATGTTTGAAAAACTGATCTGTTTTCTTAAGATCAACATCAGCCCCTAAATGTGTTGGAACTGAGTTGATTACTATCTGCTTACATCTTAATCTAATTGTTCGTAGGTTATTGTTCGTAGGTTATTATCCTTTTTAGTGTTTGTGTTGCATCAAACTGTTCTGTTTTACATAAAGTTTGGATGTTTCCAATAGGAATAAAGAGCTAAATTGGTTTGTTTCTGCCAGTAGTTTTTAATGTTCCAAAAAGGCATGTCTCTTTTTATCCATTAAAGCAAACTATTCGCTAAAAGACATCAAATTTATCAGCCAAAAGATTCTATATCACAAATATGCTTAAACACTGGGAAATCACAAACAATTATTTCATGGATTAGCATGCAAAATTGTTTAATTCTGATTGTTGCTCCCGCTTTTTATTTAGCAGGGAGATATTGAATTGGAGCAGCTTTTGCATTATATTGTGTATATAATCAAAATTACTCTATCGATTCATTTCTAGATGACCAATTTCCCCTTTTAATTGGAACTTGATGGAAAATGCCAAAATGAGGACTGTTATTTTCCAGTCCCACACAACATTCATTATCAACGCCTGGTAAACAAAGAGCTCTCATTGCTGCCGCCGTGCCCAGCCTCAGTCTACAACTTAAGAACGGATCCAGTTCCATTTGCATTTCAGCACATCAAAGGAAGCAATTACCTGTGCTATAAAAGAGCCCTCTCAGAAAATCACATATTGATTGCTAATTAGTGCCTAATGAAATTGCAACAAACCAACCTAAGGAAGTATAATTATTTTTGTGATTATGTTTTCTGCAGATGTACATGCTGAATTTCATTTCAAACCTTTAGGTGAGGAACTCTCACAGGAAGAATAAAGAGGGGATTCTGTTGGTTTTCTGCTCCAGTTCCACCAGAGATGTGTGTTACATAAGATGGCCCATTGCGTCACATCAGCTAGTCCTCGCTGGACAGAGCTGCTTTTCTTCCCTGGAGCATGGTTATGGATGTATGTGACAGAGGTGGTGTGAATCTCTAATGGAATACAATAAGGTGAAAAAGTGTTTGCACCGTTACAACTATTTTTTTCTTTGCTTTTTCACCACAATGTCTCCACTCCAGCAAATTGTATGATCATACAAAATAAGTTGAGTAATTACTTTTCAAATGATGATTTATTAGGAGTACATCCCATTACGCCTCGAATAAATTTGTCATTTTAAAAACATCATAGTTTGAGACTTACATACTAAAATGCTTTTGGATTATTTTCAACAGGCTTTTACCTTGAAAACCTTGTGATGTGGCTGACTCTAAAGAAAAGTGGGTAAAAACTCCACAGAAATAAAAGTTTCAATTGCAATTATTACAAATGCTTGATGGCAGTTATTAAGTATATGGTGCAAATCATTTTTCACATACGGCAGGATTGCTTTTATTCCTTTAATAAAACAAAATTTAGTATTTAGTGATGGAAATTAGCCACTTGGCTATAATCTAAAGCTTTTACATCCAATTTGTATTACTACAGCTAAGGTCAGAATTATTAACCTCCCAATGAAAAACACACAAAACTCTTAATATTTCCATACAAATCATCATAATGAAAACTGTACATACTTCTATTGCTTCCAAAAAAGCAAAGACAAAATCACTACAAAATGTTTGTGTATTTTATAGATGTACTTAATTGTGACAAGAAAACTGAAAAATGACGTGGCCCTAAACACAGGAATTACAAAAACGTTGTTAGAGTTAATGTATCGAGGAAAACAGTTTTAGGAGCTCTTCATCGGGGAGGATTTTCAAGGTCACTGTTCAAGAAAAACTCCAATGCTAAAACAACAGCACATCGATGCATGACTAAAGTTTGCCCATGCACATTTGAAACTTGGTGATATGTTTTGAAAGTCTGTTCTTTGGTCTGATGAAACAAAGCTTTATCTCTTTGGGCACATGAATGTTGCTTTTGTTTGGAGAATATAGGGATAGGCTTTTAATCCTAAAAAATACAGTTCCCACTGTTAAATATGGTGGTGGGAGCACCATGTCATTGGGGTGTTGTTTCAGGCACTGATAACCTCATTTGTGTTCATAGGATCGTGAAAATACAGGAGTATGTTGGCATTTGAAAGAACAATTTAAAGAAATGTACTTCCACAGCTTCCGCTGCCTATTTCAGCAAGACAATGACCCAAAGTATAATGGACTAAAATTATAACATCTTGTAAGAAAGAAGTCTCATACAACTGCGTTTCTGTATGATCATTTGTGCAAGGCAGACAACTGGATTGTAAGCTGGAGTCTTGTATTACACCAATTTGGTGCACTGCACTGCTATTTTTTGCATTTCAGGCACCAGATAGAGACTTGATTGACAAGAGATGTTTTATGATTGTCTGAGACGTTTGGAGGGCGTGTTCATTTCACTTTTGTTTTTAAAAAAGGCAGCTCAGGGTAATCAGACATGGGTAGGATAATTATGGAGATACGAATGGAGGATAATGAATATGTTTATGAGAAAAAGGAGGAGGTTCCGGGGTTGGAACCACTGTGGAAGCATAAGAGTATATAATATGAGGACTGAGCAATGAATTGTCACTATCTCTTGGTCAGTCTTGTATTGTATTGCATGTACCTGCTTTGTGCAAAATAAACATCGATTCCTGAAGACTTCACTTGCCTGAGAATACTTTTGTGATTCCATTGTAGATTACTAGACAGTTTTCAGTTTAGTCAGTCTTAGTTCAGTTGCAAACCCAGTAGAAAAGGTCGTCAGCAAACAACGACAAAAGCATACTTCCAAGTTGGTCAAAAATCTTTTGAGGAACATTGAAATCAGGGTCCTCGAGTTGCCCCACAGAGCCAATATCTCAAGCGCATTGAGAATCGGTGGTGAGTGCTTATGGTCAATTTTCATGCTCAAAGACCACACGATCTAGATGAGCTGGAAGGATTTACCATGGAAGATTGGGCTTGTATACCTCAAGAAACATGTGCCAAACTAGTAACAGAACTACAGCAAGAGACTGGCAAACTACTGACCATTAAATGTCAGGGAGATTTGGCCTAGTCATTTTTCATTTTGTAGTTTTGTTGTTGCAATTCTGTGCATCAATAAAATATACCGATAAAACATTGTAGAGATTGTGTCTTGGTTCTTTTATAAGAAACAGAAATATGAATATTTTTATTATGGTAATTTCCACTGAGTTTTAAGTGATTTCATCAGAAGGCTAATAATTCTGACCTTGTGTGTATATATTGTCTCATTTTTACCAATAAACTTAAATGAATTTATGTTTAATATTAAAATATGTACATGATCTAAATGTGGCAAAATACAACAACCGAACAAATATTTAAAGGCTAAAAATTATTTTTCTTTATAAATGTGTGAATTTTCTATCACTCTTTTCAGCAACAGACTATTTCAATCTCATCTTTTCTGACTGACCTAGATAGATTTAAATCAATGAGTATCGGTTTTTGTTTGAACATATTTGATCTCTTTTCTCAAGGAAGAGACGGAAAAGATAACATATTTTGGTCTATAAACAATATTTTATCAGCAGCATTAAAGAAGAAAGATTTTATAAAATTTTAAAAATGTTTTGCATTATCAGAATGATTTAATGTTGCAAAGAATCATTGCAATCAGTTGGGCTTTCTTATGCAGCTTCTCGCTAACTGAGTTTACGATAAACTAAAGCTTTCCATACCAAACTTTATGATTGAACTGAAATGGACCAAATAGCTCAACAAAATTGTACCCATGCGTTTTGTGAAATTCTTTGTGATGACTATCTATTGTAAATTGTGGCTTCAATAATAAATTGAAATTTAAAAAATGATCTCAGACTGAATTTGCAACAGATTTTATACCACGTAATTTGAAGTGCCCCTGAAGACCAAATGTTGCCACACCTACGCCCACTGCCTAAATTCTAAACACCAACAACAGGTTAGTACCTCTTTTACCCAGCATAGACCCCTGTTGGTACTTGTGCATCTCAATTTCATCCCTAATCTTCTTCCATTTATTACCCATGAGTTGAGTGGTAGCACAGTATTAAAAGAATAGCAGGGTATTCAAAAAAAGAGTGAAAATATTGCTTTGTTTCTGTCACTGTGAAACTTGCAACTTTGATATTGGCAGGGCATAGACAACTTATGTTGTGGTTTTTGTGTACTTCCTACAAACTCTTTCTGGTTCCTTTCTTGCTGTTTAACTGTTTTATTTTTGCCACAATGAAAGAGAGAGTTTAGTTAAACTCAAGCAGGCAAGACTTTCCGTCTTCTGGGACTTTTGCCAACGAAATCTTGTTAAAGTAAGTAAAAGCCCTGAATACATTTGAACAGATAAACAGCACAATAATGAGGGATAACAGCTGCTCACCAGCTCGCTAACAGGATTGCCACAGTCCTCCTCTGCTTTGGTCCAAGTGAGTTCTGGGCAGGTCTACAGAGTAGCTGTCAAAATGAGAAGTGCGAAGGTGAAAACAACAGAACTTACTACAGACATATCACATTTCCCCAAGAACATACAATGCGTTGTCTCATGAGATCTATAGCTCAATGTAGAGATATACATATTGTGATTACCTAAAAAAAATTAAAATGGTCAAAGCTTGACCAAACCCCACACCAATGTTTCCACTTTGCACAACTCTGCTTTTTTTATGATGGCTGTTCCTTGGATTGGAGAGAGAATTGACGTCAGCAGTTTGGCTCAAATTATAATGGATGGGAAGCAAAGAAATCAAAGGACAATCTTTCTTCAAGCACAAAATTGGCCTTAAAAAACAAGTCCTTTCAAGTAGCAACATGTCACAACTATGACAGGAGAAAATCAGTTACTTTTACAACTTATCAGCCATGGTTGGTCTATGTTTATCTGTCAGTACTTGTGAAAAGGAGAGATTTTTAGGGAGAGGAAAGACAAATCCAACACTTTTCTCCAAGCAGATGCTAAAACAAACTGCTGTGAAAATGTATTTGCCCCCTTACTGATTTCTTCTTTTTCACCTTTTCATTCACATTAAAATGTTTCAGATTGTCCAACTAATTTTAACACCTAAGAGAGATAATCTGAGTAAATACAAAAATCTTTTTAAATTATGATTTTGTTTAATCAGGGGGGAAAAAAGCCATCTGGTTCTAAATTAAATTTTTTTTGCCCCTATCAGTTAAATTTCACTAGCTCCACCCAGGTTTGATGATTCCTGTAAAACCCATACAATCAAGAAACCACTAAAATAGAACCTATATGGCAAATTAAAGATCGAAAAGATCTCAAAAAGTAAGATATATAATGATCTAAAGCAATTCAAAAACAGATTACATTGATGTCTATCTGGAAAGAGTAACAAAGCCACAAAGACTTTAGGATGAAAGAAAACCACAGCAAGGGCCCATTGTGAACAAATGGAGAAAACATCAAACAACTTATACAGGTGGTCACAAAAAAAAACATCAACATCCGAAACACTGTATTCAATATTCATCATTTAAGATTCATCATTTAAGAGTAAGAACAAGACTGGCCAAAATGGGAGAGTTTAAAGGTCAAAACCACTGCTGACCAAATAGAACACAAAGCCCCTTGTAACTTTTTCAGAAAAAACATCTTGATAATACCCAAGATATTCATTTGACTGTCAAGGCAAAAGTGGAACATTTTGCAAAGTCTATGTTGTGTTACATCCAGCATAAAACTAATGCACCATTTCAGAAAAATATCTATAGTCAAACATTGTGGTAGTAGTGTGATGTTTTGGGATTGCTTTACTGCTGCAGAACCCAGACAATTTTTACTTAATTGAGGAACCATGGATTCTGCTCTCTATCAAACAGTCTTGAAGGGAGGTATCCAGCTATTAGTTCATGATCTTATGCTGAACCACGTTAGGGTTATTTAGTAGGAAAGTACAGTTAGCTTCTCACATAGGGTCAGGTGGGTTTAGATAGCTTTTCTCCCTTAATAAAAGAACTAATCATTTTAAAACTAATAAAATAAACTGAACTTGGCCACAGTGTTTGATAATTAGGTTCAATTGGAATGCATGTATGATTGAATTGAAATGACTTTTTTTGTAAAGGGCCTTGAGATGATGTGTTGTAAATTAGCGTTATATGAATAAAATGAACTGAATTGAAAACTGTTTTTTGTATTAGTGTATTTACAAAAATTATCTTTGTCTGATTGTAAAATTTGTCTAATGACCTGAAACATGTTAAGTGCAACAAAAGAAACTCTGTAAGATTTTATATACTATTTTAAGGAAAATGTGTACAGTGACCAGGTACTAGATTTAAACATTATCAGGTTCAAATGTTGCTGGTCAACATCGGGAACACAGCTGTATCCTCTGGCCTCTCTGCTGTAAATAGCAGAAATTGTTCTATTTTGCTCCTTGTTCTACACCATACAATGGTAATAAAAGACTGAATATGTAAAGTGACAGGAAGCACTTTAAAAGCTTGGTTCATTCAGGCTGCTACATTTTAATGTCCAATAAGAAAGTGCAATGCAACCAGAATATTAGGAGGAATTGTGCCAATTGAATGGAAATTGATAAGAAATGTGCTTGAATAGATTCTCATAGACACAAAAAGATGAAATACATCCTTTGTTTCTTTTTCTACTTTTCAGGCTGAAGGAGAATAATATGTTACAGTAAAGAGTGACAGATGGTGTCAATAAAAGGCGCAAAAACTAAAAAGAATCTTCAACACTAAAATGATAACCAGTGTTACATTGTACAGGGCTGATATGATCAATACCGTGACAAAGGTGGGAGTCAGACCAACAGGCTTGAATGAAGTTCAAGGGGAGTTGGGATCAATATTTCAGACACATGACTGATCTCAGAAAATCAACATAGTTGGTAAGATGCTTAAACTCTTAAACATTTAGTGAATCACATCAGCTTAGTTTACTGAATGTCTGGTATTTGAAATCTCTTCAGCCAAGCTGGTGGTTTTGATGCCCAAAATTACTGGTAATGAAACTTATTGGCCATTACTTTTACTCAGTTAACAAGAAAACTGACTTTATGTTTGTTAAGTATTGCTTGAAAAAATACCAAAGGAACCAAATGATGATGAATAGGGAGGAAAAAAAACAAAGTTGGTCTCCTGGAAAGAAGGTGACACCTTACTCTGAAGGGTCTAGATAAATAGCTGGAAGAATGAAGTAGTTTGGAGGATGATGAAATACCTTAAAGATACAGTACATCTACAAATGTTTTATGGGAGGCTTGCCTTTAACCACATATTTAGACAAGTATGAAACATCAAATGTTTGAAAGCAGGGCAACAAATGTGATCCAGCATTGTGCACATTAACGGAAACCGAAGATTTAATGTCCTTCTAGAATGTTAAAGAAAAATTGTATCCTCAAAAATAATATCTAAAGATATGTCCAACTAAGAGGCAATCATATTTAATAAATGTTTAACACTAAAACCTTATATGGTGTACTTGATGTTGTAATTCAGACCCGCAGAACCTACAGACCAACAGAAAAAGTCATTCAACAAAATGGACGTTAAAAGAATATCTGTAACTTACAAATTTATAGACAGCAGTTACACAAGCAGCATTGGGTAGTTGGTTGCAAAAATGAAAAGTTTGAGAAGAAAATACTGAATGAGGAATAAACGTAGAGACGAGATGGGGAAAAACCAAGATTCGTCCTGGTTCTGCAGCCACCAGATGAGCACCAGCCTGATCACCACCCTGGGGTCGTTTAACAGCACATAACAGCTGGCAGTGCCAGTTTTATTACCTATAAATTATCCCCAAGCAATGTCAGCGATCATCAGTTCATTGACGAGCAGTAAAGTGCTGTTAGGCTTAGGATTGTCTCTCAGCTGTTAGATGAATAAGTAAATGAGAGAAAGGAAGTGAGAGAAGAAAAACCATCTAGCTGATGGGAGCAAGAGGACCTTTCAGACTTCATGAAGAACCACCGAAGGTATGTCGCCATCTTGAGTCCCTGTTAAGTGCCATTGCTTGCTATGAGTCATGTTTATATTTGGATTGGAAAGGAAGAGGAGCAACTAGGCGAATAACGCACATAACCTTCCCAGTGGAGGCATTTGGCTTCGTGTGGGAGAGAGAAAGAGAATATTTGTGTCTGAGCATGCCTGTGATTCACAGTCTGACCTAGAAAAGCTGCAGCACCAATCAGAAGATTCATGGCAGTTGGGCAACACACTCCACGGTATAAATAACTTCAAGTGTGCCAGTTGGAAGCGTAATAACAAAGCAGTGAAGCAGAAGCGTGGAACCTCCTTTTCTCCCCACTATGACTTAAACATAGCTTGGACATTGTAGGCTCCCGTACAGCAGGTGGGGCTACAGTATCTCAGAGATAATACACCACAAACTGAGCACAGAATGTATGCAGATTAAAGACACCATATAGAGTCTTCCTTGAATTTAGTACTCCAGATATATTTTTAAAGTGCTGCAAAAAGTTGGAAATGTAGGAAATTTAGATGCAGCTCAGCATGGTACGGTGTGTATCACATTAGAGAGGCATTTAATAGGGTTTATCAAACAGCATTTGAGCACTAATTTATAAAAATCTTGCACATAGGTATGCAGTTTATAAATGTATTTATGTAACAACAATACTTCAACTAACAATAACAATAACAAAAGGCTGAAAAGGAACAAACACCATTGCAAAGGGAGAAAATGTGTTGAAAACTCAAACTGTTGTGAAATAAACAAGTCATGAATAATTTGTCACAAAACTGAATTTAGGTTGAAGTATTTTTGCCCATTTAAAATCATAACCTTAAACAAAGTGAATAGGGTGATGAAACAGAGACCATGATGAAATAAAAACACATTAAAAAGATTACTTGAAGGAACTAAAAGGTTCAGCAACAAACTGAAAAATGATCTGACTACAGTTTCATTCAAAAATTGTATGACTTGCAGTAAGCAAAGGATGCTCTGATCTTTAGCTGCTTCTCTTTGGAGCCAAAATAACAGCAGGGACTCCAGGTCTGTAATTATTATGCTGCTTTTCCACAATTCCTACTTCTTTCAGAAATTAAGGATTTGGGTGAATGTTGTAGAAGAAAGTGAAATGATTCTGATGTGTGTTGACAATAAAACCAAACATTTACCAAACATTTATATGTGGACAAGTACAGAACAAGCAATGTACGATCCTAGCGTCAGCCACACCAGAGCAAAAGATTAGAAGTCAATTTAGGCCCCGTCTACACGGAGACGAAAACGGGTTTTGCAGCACAGATATTTCATTGAATACGTGTACCTTCCACATGAAGATGGCGTTTTAGGACACCGTAAATGATAATTTCTGAAACCGGGTCCCAAAGTGCAGAAATCTAAAAACGCCAGCTCAGTTGTCTCAGTCTTTACGAGCTCTCTGGCACACGTCTGAAATTGATTATGTCATCGCCCCTCTCCTATTGAGAGTGAGGAGTCACGTGCCGATTTGGGTTGATTTGGGCGGGGTCTGAGCCGGTCGACCATGATGGTAGGAGACGCTATCAGTTTCCAGGGGCAACGCCTTCAGAACTTCACAGAGGCGTAAATAAACATTCCAGAGCTCTTTAATTTTGCCACATTTATTATTTTGGTGGGACAGTGATGGCTCTACAATTACGAGAAAGAAAAGTTAGAAAGTAACGCAATGCAAAATGATAAAGCGAAAGCAAAAGGACCTTACTGGAACAAGCTCACACCAAGCACAAAACCCTAACCCCTAATCCTAGTCAGGTCAGATACTTGCTCTAACTGATGCCGTGTCCATTTTGGTAACCTAAAAACTGTATTCCATTATTCATACGTTTTCTATATTTGTCATGTGAGGTACTGGAGCAGTTTTTAACGCAGCAGTGACTTCCAGGCATGGTAAAACAGTGCGGAATTGTGAGAACCTCCTCTCCTCTACTACCGAGTTAACAACAGACGTAAAGAATCACGTTTTGCCGCCGGAATCCTGCCAACATGGCGGAGGTGGTGAGGATCTCGCAAGATCCCTTGATATCGAGGGGAGGGGCTCTGTACCATGATGACAAGTCCTCACTCTCAATACCCAGCACGCATGCGCCACACTCAGTAACTACACAAAGTAAACAAACATGGTGCCTTACAGTGCTGCGGACATATAGACATTACTGGGCTTATTATGGAAGTAATAATTAAACTTATCATCAGTCCAGACCAGATTCTCTGTCGAAGCTGGATTTTTCATAATAGCCGCCATGTTTCTATTTACCTCAAGCAGGTTTAATGCTCATGCTCAGCGTTCTTTTCGGGGCATCCGTATGGAGCGGATTTTCAAAATTGTGATGCCATTTTTACAGACTCCACTTTTTAAACAATCCCCGTTTCATCTTCCTTTAAACAGGGTGTTATTCTTGATTTTTTTTTATCCATTCGGTTTTAGGAAGAAACAGAGGACCTATAGACAGTTTAGGACCTAGTCAGCAGTAGAGGGCATTTTTCCAGTCTTGTCATGCTAAAGAAAGAGCTCATTTCAAATGCGAAGCTCCCAATTTACAGCCCATCTATGATCTGATTCATATCAATTAAAGAGATAAGGATTATGACCAATGAAAGAGATTTTGGACACATCTATCTAAAATCTTGTTTACTGGCTGCCTAGGCTCTACAGTATCTTGTAGATAAGGTGAGCAAGGTCTTATCAAAGGGCAGCTTGGAGTAGAGCCACTGCTCCACTGCATCAGAAGGAGCTGACTGTGGTGATTCAGACTTTTGCCCAGGATGCCTCAGAGTTCTGGAAACCTTGGATCAGATCCAGAGCTTATTGGAAGGACTATTACTCATTCTAGCTTCTCTAGTAACCTCTCTCCAGTGCATCCTGTTGATCCGTTCGTGAAAGTCATCCCCAGTCCCGAACAATCTACATATCCTTTCAATCTCCTTCTGGTTATAATCTGTGTTCTGCATGTGGGCCAGGAAAGCAACAGCAATCATGACAGTATTTTAAATTAATTTTCTTCTTTAAGGTATTCTTTTCTGGGGTTTTGCGTGGCGCAGTGGGTTAAGACAGGCGCCACATGTTCAGAGGCCCTAGCCCTCGATGCGGTTGTCCTGGGTTCGATTCCAGCCGGAGGACATTTGCCGAATGTCTCTCCCCTGCTTCTCTCCCCTTTCTATAAGCCTGTCCACTTTCAATAAAAGACCACTGTGGCCACAAAAAAAAAAAAAAAAACACGAGGTATTCTTTTCTAACAGATTTGTGCATAACTTTGGAAAAACAAGCAATTTTTAAGTTTCGGATATCTTGGGGTCTTCCACATGAAAAGGAACCCTTTTTACCTCTAAACTGACCAGATTTCACGTACAGGTGATGACACATAGCTCAGGGTATAACAAACCACATTTACAGGTGTAATCAAGAGGAGATTGGAAAGTGCAGGAATATTTAACACTACCTAAAGCCAGTCCAAGTTAATGCCTAATTTACATAGTTTGTTTGTTGTATTACCTTAGCCATTATGCACAGCTGTTGTCCAGAATAACAAGGTGCCCATAGTGAGCTGCAATAGTCAGTTTAGGATGAAAGCCATTTTTACTGTACAAATATGGGATCTAAAATCTAATGAGCAAAGTGCTCAGTCAAAAAATAAAAAACTATTTTCAACAGCTAATTTGCTGTTTTATAAAGACAAGCAACACAAAAAATATATAGACTCTGGGTTAGCGGTCTCCATTCATACATTAAAAAAAAAATTAGACTAAAGAGTAAACAGTGATGTTCGGTTAATTTACCAAAAGAGAGTACTTTAAAGTGTAACTGAACCCCCTGAAAATCATAACCCCGCCCCCAGAAAACATTAGAAAAATTCTACAAAGTGGGCAGTGCCCCTGAAGAACGGAGGAGTATGGCCACTGAAACATGGACAGTGACCAAAGCGAAGATGGCAGTTTTGCGACTGATCGATCTGATCAACATTCGTCTGTTTTGATCGTTAGCCTATGTTAGCATCACCACTCTGAGACTGGACTCCTCCTGTCTCCCTCTGCCTCAGCAGCACCGAGCTTGGGCGGCGCTGGCTCGGCGCCCTGAACAAGTGGATCTCCTCCGCCGTCACCAGAGTTAGAGGAGTAGAGGGAGGCTTTATCAAATCAAATCAAACTTTATTTATAAAGCGCTTTTCATACAAGAAGTTGCATCACAAAGTGCTTTACAGATTAAAATGACCCCACATAAAACCACCTTCCCTTCCCTCCCCCACAGATTTAAAAGCATGGTCACAGTTATACCCCCCTCCCCCCAACCCATCTCCCATGCACACACACAGTTAAAAGAAAAAGTTAAAAGGACATTGGGCCGAGTGTAGATGAACCATGCAAGGAAACGCCATCAGAGGAGCCATCTGCCCCGGCAGCAGTAGATTAACAGCAGCAGCCGAGGCTTATGGAGCGAGTTTATGGAGCCCAGCGGCAGCGAGCCATAGCAATTCGAGCCGCTGGCTCGGGGCCCTGAGTCAGCGCTGTCCCAGGCCGGCGCTGCTGAGGCAGAGGGAGAGAGAGACAGGATGGGTCCAGTCTCTGAATGGTAATGCTAACATAGGCTAACGTTACCCCAAACCCATAGGGTAACGTTCAAAACAGTATGTTAGCTATGCTAACTAAGTGCTAATGTGATAATAGTGGTAACCCGAAAAACGCAATCCAACCTCCAACTCCAAACTCGCCACGGGGCCGGTATTAGTGATGTGTCGGTGGCGAACGAACCGGCTCTAAGAGCCAACTCTTTGAAGTGAACGATGGGAGCCGGCTCGTCATTGCGAGCCGTTTTTTTAAATTTTTATTCCCCCCTGCTTGTTTTGGTACATTTGGTACACATCGTTTGGCATTCATTTTGGTGATACATACACTTTAAGCAACAGAAAATCTGAGGAGTCACTTGGGAGCCGAAAGAGCCGGCTCTTTATGGTGCGCCAAGCCAAAAGAAATGGCTCTCCAAAAAGAGCTGGAATTCCCATCACTAGCCGGTATGTCTGATAGTTTTATACCCAAACCGACGGGGCGTGTCTGTGAGACCACGACTGCTGTGACACAGTCAACATAGTGACGTAAAGATGTACCGCTCTCCACCAATCACAAAATTCGAATGCAGAAGCCACCGTTCAACTCTAAGAGGGCAGCACTAAGACGTTTTTAGACCAAAAAGTGTAGAATTAAACAAGTTTACACGAAAATGTAAAAAAATCCCCAGAAACTGAAAGATTGCATCGGTAAAGACCCATTTATACAGTTTAGAAGCAAAAAAAAAAAAGTTGTTTTGGGGTTTAGTTACTCTTTAAGAGAGCACAGTTTTCAAGTTGTGATGTGCAGTCTTTCTGCTTGAATATTGTTTTTCGGTCGGAAAAAGCCCTAAAACTGTTTTTAGAACTGAATAAAAATATTCTCCCCTCTCTTTTCAAAGTTTGTGTAAACTAGACCAGGTGCACAGACTAGCACAATTGGAAAGATGTGTTTAGAAAAAAAGTTTAAAGTCTTTCATTGAGGTTGCATAAAAATCTCAAGCTTGCATACATGTGTTCAATCACATTTTTTTTTAAAGAAAATACATGGGTTCCACATTTATAAGCATCCCTGATATTAATACTTTGAACAGCCCAAGTTTTCTCTATATGGCTGATGTTTATTGATTCATTTCTGTGTTGATCTGGCCATAAGCACCCTCTGATAAGCAATTTCAGTTTATTGGTGGGGGCCATGAAATGTACATTTAAAATGTTTTGGCACTTCAAAGAGTCCAAGAAGCCAAACACTCTAATAAGGGTTAAGAAGTCATCACCTAACCTCCAATGAACTTAACAGTGTGTATGAGGTGCTTTTTTAAATATTTCAGTTAAAGTCCAGGTAAACTTAAACAAATTCCTGATGTTTATGTTTGAGATAGTAGGAATCAAAAGGGTTGCTTGCTGGCATGCCTCCCAGAACAACCATTGATTGGTAGACAAAAATGTAATGGTTGTTCCTGAAACTTAGTGACCTGAAAGTGCTGCCTGCAGTTTTCCAATAGTGAACTTTGAAGACATTTTATCCCTTTAACATTCCTCAAATTCGTGTCAAGGCATGATAAACTTGGGTCCTCTGTCAGTTTTGTTTGTCACTGTTCCAGTTGTTTTAAAGTTCTAGAGTAATACTTTTAGGTGACTAGTTATTTTTTTGCAGTCATTCCCTGATTTATGACAATAGGCACACATCCCCTTAGACATAGTGTCTTGTCCTGTCTTTCCCATTTTGAAGATTATTTTATTTTGTTCAGCTTTATACATATTCATAAGCCATAGAAAAATCAGTTATAAGGGGGGTATATTGCTTCTTCCAGGCACATATTGCCCTGGGAATGACAGGTTCTCAGGATATTAAGCTTCAGAAAGTCCATTTTGCATAATACCTCCCCTTTAAACCTTTCTTAAAGCTAAATTGTGTATTTTTTTTTGTTAATTCTTAGCAAAAAACCCTTTGTTCTTTCAAAAATATGTGCTCATTCATGTGTAATTACTTCCACCTACTAATGAAATTATTCTCATAAGTATAGAATCTGCTGTTCAGAATACATACGTGCGAATCGCTCGAACGGCTGAATCCATGCTGAGCCTCCGTCTTTGAAATACATTCTCCAACGAGGGACATTCCTGGAACTTCTAGCTCCGCCTTTCGCGCTTTGGCTACACTCAGTTGCACCGTGACAAATAGCAGAGGGAGATTGTCTACTCGCGACGCGGCAGACATCTGACTATATAACTAAATGCAATGTAGTTTTCTAAAGTAACCTCATCACTTGAAGGAACACTGGACGAAGTCGTAGTACTGGAAGCCATGTTAAAACGCGCTCGGAATGGTGGGTTATGAGGTGGGGCTAGAACGTAATATTCAGTTGGTTGTTTCACTGCTAGATGGGAGAAGTTTTTACACAATGTAGCTTTAAAAATGCAATAGTTTACACTGTAAATTATAAAAACGTTTCAGTTACATTTATATTATATACATTTTTAGGGCTGAAAATATTAGTGCCTGATGTAAAAAAATGAAAAACAAATTGCACTTTTTTTCAACATTGATTATTAAGTCAGGGTAATTTTTTAAAATCAGTATAAAATCATGCTTCCGCCAAACAAAATTCTTTTATTTTAGGGTTTTTACACATCTTTACCAGGAGTGCAAATTAATATGGACAGCACTGCAGATTCAAAGGGTCTCCTCATAGTTTGACTAATCAGAGCTTAATTCTCTCTCCACGTGCGTCTGTGAGTCAGGCTTTGTAAATAGTATCAATCCATATCCACTTTAGTAGCATATGAGTCCTTTGGTTTCAATTCCCATAAATCTATGAGAGGATGAGCTATGCACTCTGACGTTCATCAAGGCTGATAAGCCCGACAGTTTCAGACATTCTGGAAGCACTGATTCCCATTTTAGAAATACTAGGCTATATTAGACATGCTTATTTGGCTCTGGTCTCTGTTTGGAGCACGCATGCTTGTTGTTCAATACAATGTATTAGCGCTAAGTGAAGGAAATGGATGTCGGCAGACTGCACTCACACACAAGCATACACACGGGGTGGAGTGTAGCTCTGCCATTACGCTGAATTTCCAAAACCACACAGTTACGTCTGTGCTTTGTGGTTTTAGCTTTTTGAACGTAAACAAAAGGAAAGCAATGGCACAAAAATTCTGGTCAACAACAGCAGCAGTAGCATCCCCCTCATCTCACCCACTCCCCCTTATGCTTCCACAGTCCACATGTGAATTTATACAAAATACACTGCACAGACAAATAAGCCAAATTTATTTTGCTCATCAAATATAGAAAAATGTGTGTCTGCTAGATGAATGACAGCTTTTGAAACCTGTTGCTATATTATCTCAGAGAGATTTGTCTGACAGAGTGAAGCTAATTACCATGTTCTTCTCTATAATCAGGATCTTTTTTCACATAAAAAACTATTCTTATGTACATTGTCATAGTTAACTCATTTGTGCAGTTTTTAGCTTGTGTAAAAAGAATCTGTAATGGCCTTCTTTAAATTATCAAAATAAAGATTACTTAATATAAAACAGAGAAGAACAAATGAAGAGATGTCAATCTGTCTCAATCATTCCTTCTCTAAGGCACACTAAACCCCATCTTCTCATAGGGTAAAGTGGTTTGTAGTGAGGCTCAGGCTGGCTAATCAGGTGAACAGAGAGATTCCTGGGGGAATAGCTGGGCTTTTTGGGCACAAGGGTCAAGTCAATTAATAAGAAGACACAGGCCAAGCCGTTTTCTTTTTGAGTCTTGTTCAGCCACTCTCCAGCCAGCTTTCATGTTTGCCATGCGATCACAACCAGCCTATCACATGGGGCAGGGTGCCAGTTATCTTACAAACACTTAAGTCTTAAGTCAGGGAGTAAATCTATGGCTCTGAGATGGCTGATGCGCAACTGTCAAAGCAGAAAAAAAAAGCTGAAAGTAGGAGATCTTTATGCCACCAGCTGTGCCAAACTACGATACTTGATATATCCACATGTGAAGATTTTTTTTCTCTAAAACTACATTATGTCCAAAGATGATGATTAGCTTGTATACTTGGGTCCAAATAGCCCCAAATAGCAAAGATAAACAAAACATGCATTTCAAAAAAGAGCTTGGGGCAGTGCGTGGTGTACCAGTAGAGCAGTCACCCCACATATAGAGGCTGCTAGTCCTCAATGCAGCCATCCGGGGTTCGATTCCCGTCCTTGTGACGTTTGCTGCATGTCTCCTCCCCTTCTCTCTCTGCCCATTTCCAGTCCTAAATACCGCAAATAAAGGACACTAGTGTCTCTAAAACTTTTGAAGAAAAGCTCAGGTCATAGGAGGTTAGGATGACCTGGTTATCAGTCTTTCCATGACTGAGTGTTTACCCATTTTGTACTTGTAACTCTCAGTGTCATTGTAGTTCTCTAAGTCTTTACCAAAATGTACCCCATTCTCTTTGCCTGTTCCCAAGGTTACCTCCTCAGTTATTTTCTGGATCTCTCTCTCTCTCTCTGTGATGCTTTCTGGATTCACTGTCCAAACCTCTTCGTGTCACTGGACAACTTCCTCCATGACAGACAACCTCAAGGCTCCTCTCTCCATCAAAATCTAACGCCAAACCTGTCCACCCTCCAACGCTCCACCATCAAGCCATAGAAGAACATCGCTTTCCACATGGACATGGACCAACACTCCTGAACTCTGCTCACACCCTGGCTCCAAACAATGTACTACAAATCAGTTAGATCAACTCTCTGAATTCCATCTTGCAATATTCACAAAGTTATTCACGCCACTCATCTATCGCATGTGGGTCAGAAGCTTCCCTCGAAACATGACATGTCCATGTTTTTAAGTAATGGAAAAACTTACTAAAGCAATGTTTTCCCATACTTTCATATAAGCATGGGAAAACTGCATTAGCCTTCTTTCAGCCAGCTAACTACCTGTGTGTAGAAACAAGTGGAGGAGGGACAGAACAGAACAGCACTACACCATAATCTAAACATCGGTGGAAAAGTTTAGCCAGCATTCTATTCTCTCTATAATCCTTAATAACCTAGTATTACCTTGGATACCCACGCACTATTATAGTCTTTCAGGCCCTTCTAAAAAAGAAAAGTTGAAAAAAGTGAAAAAATAAACACAAAGCTCCTCTGACCCTTATTTCTGAAGGTATTATTGTCTCGCGAGATCTGATGCGATATTTTGGCTGTCGTGGACAGTGTCATTGGGAGCCGTTTTTTTTTTTTTTTTCACCCCCCCCCCCCCCCTTAAAGTTTAAGCTTGACTTGAGATTCTGTACCTGAGACTAAGGGAAAAGAGAAAGCTGTTTTATGAATCATTTGGTTGACTGGGTTGCCTTGGCGGAGGTCTGCGGTATCCCAGTGCCTTCCTAGTTCTCATTTTGTTGTTTTTAGAGATGGTTGAGATGTAATCAGTGAATAGTTTCATTTGAAATTTATTGTTATGATGCACAGAATATCAGGTATGTTCATCAAGGACAATGAAAATCCATCTAGCTGGCCAAAGAAAATACTAGCACGCAGAATGCAACTTAAAATAGCCAATGAAACATTGCTTCCAAGCAGACCTTTGCTACTGCGGTACTAAACACATTTATGTTACAATTGAGATTTAAGATATTATGAAACTTATAGAAGAACATCTGATAATCTGATAGGTTTTCATTCATTTTTCCTCTGGAGATTTTTATACCTATAATGCAAGGAATGTAAACAGGAGGTTGGAGAGTAACAAAGAACATATCATGGCAATACATGATTTAGTTAATAAATAAAGTGTTTAATGAAATTACTGTTGACTTTTATAATTTCTCATTTACACCTACAATTTATCTTATTTGTTAAAAAGAAGGTATGTCCCAAAATATTGTTTTATTTATTTACATTTTTTGGACGTCTAGACCAGCGCTGACTGTATAAATATACAATTTCGAAGTGGAAGTGAATATATCACTGAAATTAGGGTCAGGGAAAAGGGAAAAACTGTCTACAAAAAATTATATATGGACTGCTCAAGAAATAAAGGGAACATTAAAATATCATCCTAGATGTGAATTAATGAAATACTCTTATTATATACTTTGTACTTTACATAGTTTAATGTGCTGACAACAAAATCACAAAAGTTATCAATGGAAATCAAATTTATCAACCCATGGAGGTCTGGATTTGGAAGTGGAAAAACAAGCTACAGGCTGATCCAACTTTGATGCAATGTCCTTAAAACAAGTCAAAATGAGGCTCAGTAGTGTGTTTGGCCTCCACGTGCTTGTATTTTCCCCCAACAATGCCTGGGCATGCTGCTGATGAGGTGGCGGATGGTCTCCTGAGGGATCTCCTCTGAGACCTGGACTAAAGCATCCGCCAACTCCTGGACAATCTGTGGTGCAACGTGGAGTTGGTGGATAGGAACACAGGACCAACCGCACCAGCATATGGTCTCACAAGGGGTCTGAGGATCTCATCTTGGTACCTAATGGCAGTCAGGCTACCTCTGGCGACCACATGGAGGGTTGTGCGGCCCCCCCAAACAAATGCCACCCCACACCATTACTGACCCACTGCCAAACCGGGCATGCTGGAGGATGTTGCAGGCAGCGGAACATTCTCCATGGCGTCTCCAGACAGTGCTCAGTGTGAACCTGCTTTCATCTGTGAAGAGCACAGGGCTCCAGTGGCAAAATTGCCAAACTTGGTGTTCACTGGCAAATGCCAGTGAACACCTCCTCCACGGAGTTGGGCTGTAAGCACAACCCCCTCCAGCGGTCCTGCTGCTGGGTTGTTGCTCTACTACGACTTGTTTCCTGGTAGCGCCTCCATGCTCTGGACACTATGCTGACAGACACACCAAACCTTCATGCCACAGCTGGCATTGATGTACCATTCTGGATGAGCTGAACTACCTGAACCACTTGTGTTTTTTTTCTTTGTCCTTTGGGAACTAGCATCATCTTATAGAACGACAGAACAGCATGAGAACGTTGCTGCTCATGAATATACCGCCTGGAACATTTTCTTAAAAATCCTTGTTTCTTTTAAGTGTATAAAATGATACTACTGTAAGAGCATAAAATGTTAGAAATGTAGCAGCATGTGGATGCATTTTCTGACAACATAAACCATAAAGCACAGTGTATTTTATTTTTCAAGAAAAGTATCCATTTTAATGCTGGGTCAAGGCTGCTTTGTGCGCCAGTTGTGAACACTGTTGCTTTGCAGCCAGAAGTTCCCTGGTTCAAACCTGGAGTTTGTCTACATGGAGTTTGCATGTTCTCTCTGTGCATGCATGGGTTCTGACACAGTGTCGAAAAAACATGTTGATTAGGTTAATTGTTCTCTAAATTGCTCATAGTAGTGATTGTGTGTGTGAATGGTCGTTTATGCTACCCCAGGCTGGCTACTTCAAAACACATAGATGTTAAATTGACCTATTTTAAACAGCTCTTTGGAAGGAACAGAAGCACAAGAACTGTCTCCCCTCAAAAAAAAGCATGCATCCCACCTATTTTACTCATGTAGCAGCTTGATCTTACAGCGCCATCCACCTATCACAGATTCAAATGAATAGTAAAAAAAAAAGTTACTAAATATTACTTTACTTTGAAGTAATTTAAATAATTACTCTACCATTAAATTTTTAATTAACTTACCTTGTCAACTGTAACCAGTGACATTTTTAAAGTAACCCTAGTAAACAGCAATCATAGTTTCAAATAGGGTGCTTATAAAAAATAATACATTAATCAAGACTGAAATTTATATTCCAAAGGGATCTCTTTGCCAAGGTTCCACCGTTAATCTTTTTATTCATGTGTGATTATCTTTGACTTACTTTGAACATGCTGTAAATAACACGGTGTTGCAAGACAATCCAGTCATGTACACTCCAACCTGCTTTTTTTGTGATCTCATTATATGCTATTTTTTCCTATGGAGAGTGTTTCCATGAAAGTAACCTGCAGCATTAAAGACAGTCTGTAGCATATCTTCAATAGTAGCAAAAACAACATTCAACATTGTAGGACTTCATTCAGCAAATGTCCTCATTAACAGATTTTGAGAAAACAATATGACTGTACACCAGGAGTATGGCCCTAAGACCTCTTCAAGTCAGGATGGGACACATCTGAAATCTCAAATAAATGATATAAAGACAGATTAAACTTCACATTTTGAGACCATGCCTGCAGAGGTCCATAAAATGCCTAATTAAAGGGAAAAAGGCGAGTCTACCAAAGAAAGCTGTAAAAAGTGTTTTTAGATGATTGCTTCTGGTGCTCATCTTCCTGCACCACTCGGCACTCCAGCCAAGTATTCTCCGTCCAAATAAACAACACCATGTCAGATTACTGCAGCCCATCAATCTCAGCTCACCCCCCAGAGTCCCGTAAGCAGATAAAAAGCTAATCAAACCCTTCACTGTGTAATTCATCATTGGCTCCTCCTGAACACTCCATCTTCTGCTCCTTCCCTTGGTCCCTGGCAACATGACTATTTCTTTGACAACTGATGCATTACACCACTGACAATCCTTCAAATCATATTTGTCTTTACATTTATCTCTAGCATTATCATTTATCATGTCATTTTTAAATTTCTGGTAGACTGGATTTGATTGTTTTATTTTAAGCTTTTAAAAATATCAGTCAACTTTGTAGTAACTACTGATTCCTCTCTAAAAAGAAAAACTTTATTCAATATTTCCATTTTAACGCTATGCTTAAGCTTTTATTACCCAGCACCAATGTTCCCTCTAATTTTTCATGTGTCTGAGCAAACACACAAACGCCCTGAGCGGTCCCTTTGACCACTGTGAGCAACATCAGATGTATGCACTGTGGTCATGCCAGCATCGCATCCATCCAGTTTACATAGTTTATTAAAATAATCAAATTACAGCATTTAAATTTCAGTGAGAATACTTTTTAATTAAGTACGTTATCCCACTTACAATGAAAACAACAAAGATCTTATTCATGACTTATGTAGTGTGTTAACACTGTTGTAAGTATAAATATCTCATTGTAGCTGTGGAGAAACATGAACTGCCAAGTAGCCAAGCTAACTATGAACACACAAAATTTTTATTATAAAGATCTGACTTGTATTATAAGCGTGAGCCATTGTGTGAAGCTCTTGCTGAGCACTGTATGGTCCTGTAACTGGGAGAAGGTCCTGTAACTCTTTGTCTGCAAAATACAGTAGGCTTTTGCCATGACGGATTTCTCCTGCTTGGATAGACCTGATCGGCAGCAGCCATGTTGCTTCAGTTGTGCCTGCGTCACCTGGGGGCGTGGTTTGTAGGGGCTGTGGTGGCTGCAGATAGAGTCTGAATGTAATCATGTTTGGTTGTGAGTAGTGCAGAGCCCTACCTTCCTCTCGCCATGACTGGATAGAAATTGCAGAAATGTGATTTGTTGGTCAAAATTAGCAAGCCACTGATTGGTTCTTCTAGGCAAGCCAAATATGGCAAAAAATGATCTGTAACTTGAAACTTGAAACCTGTAACTGGTAACTTGTAACTTGTTACTTGTAACTTGAAACTTGAAACCTGTAACTTCAAACTTGAAACCTGTATTTTTAAAATGTGTACAAGTTACAGGTACAAAACTAAAAGTTACAGGTACAAAACTAAAGTCCCAATTCAAGCTCCATAGTCCCTGCGCATTCCCGCACCAGCAGGCTCTGCATAGAGGCCACTGCAAGTCTCCCTGCGCGGAGGACGGCTCGTTTTGAGTAAAATACGACTGTAGCTCGCAGTCCACCTTGCTGTGATTGCACTGATGTGTCTGTTTTGTAAAAGCAATGCTTCGATAAGTTATTGATCCGCAAAAGCCGAATCTGTGAATTTTTTTTTTTTACTTTTCAGAGCTTCTTCTTCTTCGTTTTCTCCCAAAAGACGTCATCTGTCATTGGCTGTTTGGCTTGCCAGTATGCAGTCTCCTGGTTGGCCGTTAGTGGCACGAATTTGACTGGCATTCAATCCGTAGAAACGTTTTTGTGGTTGTAGGTTTTTGTTTTGCGAGCTCATAGGTGCAGTGTTGCACACGAGCCCGAGATGTCTCACTCGTACAGATATTTTGTATGGCAAAACTTTTACAGGTACAAATTTAATTTGCACACACACAGGAAAAAAACAACTACGAAACTGATCTACATGTTTGCAAATAATATTTCTGCAGACAAAGGTTTCTTGCACAGCCACAAAATGTTTGTGGGTTCAGATGTTTTTTACAAGCACGACATGTTTTATACAACTACAAAATATCATTACACATGCAAAATCTTTTTGCACGCGCAAATCGTCTGTGGGATGATATTGAACCCATATGTCTCTCTGATGAGCACAATGAACCCTTACCACAGAGGAGTCAGCTAATGTGTTGTGACATAAAACAAGCACGTCTGCACTATAAGAACAAGTCTTCTTTTTTTCAAGTCAATCAGACAGCTGCAGCTGAACCAGAACGCTGCTGCTCGTGTTCCTCACTAGAACCAGAAAAGTAGAGCACATCACCCCAGTTCTAAAGTCATTACATTGGCTCCCTGTAGCTCAGAGAATAGACTTCAAAATACTCCTACTAGTTTATAAATCATTACATGGCTTAGCACCAAAATATGTTGAAGACCTGTTGTCACGCTACCAACCACCAAGACCACTCAGGTCCTCCAACTCTAGCCTACTAAACATCCCCCTAGACTCAGAACTAAACATGGAGAAGCAGCTTTCAGTTTCTATGCTCCACTTATCTGGAACAGACTCCCTGACAAGTGCAGAGCTGCTGAAACTCTGAACTGCTTTAAATTGAGACTAAAAACTCATCTGTTTAGAATTGCCTTCGAGTAAATAATTGATGTCATATGTATGAAATGTGTTCATGCTCTCTTGCTTTATTGATCTTTCTCTTGCTTTATCATGTATCATGTGTGTTTCCGGCTAATTTGGTACTTTTACTTTTAATTTCCAATGTTATATTCATGTCTGTTTTGTTTTTTAAATTACCAAATCATGTAAAGCACCTTGAATTACCCTGCTGTTGATACTGTGCTATACAAATAAAATTACCTTGCCTTGCCTCTTTCTTAAATTCAATTCAGTTTATTTATATAGCGCCAATTCACAACAGACTTACTATATACTATCTATGTAATTTGCCTGCAAATACATGTATATACTGTTCCTTTCATCTTTTATTTTCTTTCCTATTTTCTTTCCTCTAATCTGTGTGTTTATATATATATATATATATATATATATATATATGCTTCATGTCTATAGGCTGCGAGCGCTTGACACTGAAGTTTAGTTATGTGCTGTGTGTACATGCAACTTTGAGCAATAAATTCTGATAAAGCCAGAAAGTGTTGCCAACTTAGCGACTTTGTCAATATATTTAGAGAGTTTTTAGATCCCTCTAGTGATTCTTTTCACACAAAAAAAGGGAATAGCAAAAAATCCAGCGACTTTTTCTGGGGTTATTGGAGACTTTAGGGTGAAGTACGTATCCTTGTTACTCTCACTGAGCACCGCTGCTCACAGAGAGCAAGGTCCAGCTGTATGGCAAGCCATCGGTATCAAAAATAAGGAGTATATTACATGTTGTTTTAACCTGTAATACAGCGGGACTCAGAGCAGATATTTACATACAGATATTGAGTCCAGAATGCTAATGAATTTTAAATTAAGCTAGGTGTGCATGCTCGAGACCTGTCCAGGGTGTACCCCGCCTCTCACCCCTTGATCGCTGGAGATAGGCACCAGCCCCCCCGCAACCCTGCATTAGGATGGACAGGTATAGAAAATGGATAGATGGATGGATGGATGGTGCATGCTCGAAGTTTGCAGGCAGCCCTTGGGACTAGTCACAAAAAAGCAGAATGTAAATTACTGGGACTGCATCTGTTCAAGTATGTTAAATACAATAAATGATTCCATAAATCCACTGTTTTGTAATATATATATATATATATATATATATATATATATATATATATATATATATATATATATATATATATATATATATATATATATATATATATATATATATATATCTCAATCTTCGACCTCCGCCAGGAGTTATATGTTTTGTCTGTCTGTCTGTTAGCAAGATAACTCAAAAAGTTATTAATGGATTTCGATGAAATATTCAGGACATGTCCGCAATGGGACCAGAAACAAATGATTACATTTTGGGGTTGATCCGACATGAAGCGTGTATCCACCCACTGACCAGTGGTGCCATCTACCTCACAGATGGCGGAGCTTGAGCAGCAGCCCTGCCACGGATGGACCATATGCACAGCAAATTAATACATGAATAACCATGTGCTCTCTGCTGGAGAGCACAGTGACAGCATGAACAGAGCCATGCATCCCATTAACAGACATTTTATTGGAAAAGTGCCAAAATTTAGAACTAGATAACAACATGGAGATGGGGGAGTGTCCGCGGCGAAAATCTGCACTCTGAGTGCTTTTCTAGATTGTTCAACCACAATAATGTAATGAATTTAAATGAAAATACAGAAAGATGAGGGCTTTTCTTAGTAATTATTACGTGAGATTAAAAGACTAATTAGATGATTTTTTTAATTATTTATAAAGCACTTTTCATACAAAATAGCATCTCAAAGAGGTTTACAGATTAAAATGACCCAACATAACCCCCCCCCCAGAACAAAAACATGATCACAGTTATAATACCCCCCTCCTCCCAACCCATCTCCCATGGAACACAGACCTTAAAAGCAACAGTAAACAAGGACATTGGGCCGAGTACAGATGGGGCAGGTAAGAAAACGCCATCAAGTGAGCCATGTGCATCGGCAGCAGCAGATCGACAGCAACAGCCAAGGCACCGACCCAGGGCGCCCAGTGGAGGGAAGGCTAAGACCCTATTAATTACAGATCATAATTAATCTCAAAGTTTTTTAATCTCTTGACAGCACTAATATTTTAGGCTCAAAGTGTCCCATTCTAATCAGCTAATTAATCCAAAACACCTACAAAGTGTTCCTGAGCCTTTAAAACAGTCTCTCAGTCTGGTTCAGTAGGAATCACAATCATGGGGAACACTGCTGACCTCACAAAAGTGCAGAAAACCATAATTGAAACCGTCCATAAGGAGGGAAAGCCTCAAAAGGTAATTGCAAAAGAGGTTGGATGTTCCCAAAGTGCGGTATCAAAGCACATTAATAGAAAGTTACTGGAGAGGATTGTCAGGAAAAGGCCATTCAAAAGTGTTGGGGACCTTCACAAGGAGTGAACTAAGGCTGGAGTTAGAGCATTAAGACGGATCCTGGACATGGGCTTCAAATGTCTTTTCAAGCTGCTCCTGAACAACAAACCTCAGAAGAGTCTTACCTGGGCTAAAGAAAAAAAAGAACAGCAAATTTGCATCTAATTTGAAAACCAAGGTTCCAGAGTCTGGAGGAAGAATGGAGGCACACAATCCAAGAGGCTTGAAGTCCAGTCTGAAGTTTCCAGTCTGTATTGATTTGGGGAGCCATGCCATCTACTGGTATTGGTCCACTGTGCTTTATTAAGTCCAGAATCAACGCAGCCATCTACCAGGACATTTTGGAGCCCTTCATACTTCTTTCCACAGACAAGCTTTATGGAGATAATGACTTCATTTTCCAGCAGGAGTTGGTACCTGCCCACACTGCTAAAAGTACCAGAATCTGGTTTAATGACCATGGGATAACTGTGCTTGATTGGCCAGCAAATTCACCTGACCCGAACCCTATAGAGAATCTATAGGGCAATGCCAAGAGAAAGAAGTGACAGAAGACCTGAAGGTCACTATTGAAGCATCCTGGTCTTCCATAACACCTCAGCAGTGCCACAGGCTGATAGCATCCATGCCACGCTGCATTGAGGCAGTAATTGATGCAAAATGGGCCCAAACTGAGTACTGAATACATATGCATGATTATACTTTTCATAGGTCCAACATTTCTCCATTTAAATTCTTGTTTTATTGATTTCATTTAATATTCCAATTTTCTCAGATTTTAAAATTGGGTTTTTCATCAGTTGCAAGACATAATCATCAAAATATAATAAGGCTTGAAATATCTCGCTTTGCATGTAATGAGTTTATATCATTAATTAGTTTCACCTTTTAAGTGGAATTACTGAAATAAATTTTGCACGATATTCTAATTTTTCAAGGTTCACTTGTAAAAGGTAAATTAGTTGATGCATAAAGCTTCATCTCCTTCAGGTAAATTTTTAGTAAATGCATGCTAAATGGCAAATGACCTGTACTTGTATAGCACTTTATTTAGTCCTTGAGGGCCCCAAAGGGCTTCACACTACATCTTGGGTTGCAACCACAGCATTGCATTTGGGTGTCTCAATCAAGCTGGTGCTTCTGAACACTGGAATTTTTCTCTGTTCCTCCTTACTAAACAGCTCAACCTCTGTAAGATTGCTCTGATAGTAAGCATCAACGGCTCAATTCAAATCCAACTAATAAATATAAATCCAGCGGAGAGCTAGGCTTTGATTTGGCCACACTATAACATTATTCTTGTTGTCTTTATACCATTTCTGTTTAGCTTTTGCTGTATGCTTAGTGTCGTGGACTTGCTGGGGAATAACAGTACTTTCACACAATGTAGGAGGAGAAATCATTACTATTGATGGAGGTGAAGGGCATGCTGAGGATAAAAAAGGCCCAGTTCATGATAGCAGTTGCCATTATTGAAGGTGTCCACTACAACAGTGGTGAAATCCCATTACCGTGACTGAATTAATTACAGATACGCCATGCATTCAAATTGACAGGGCAAAAGGTGGCTGATGCCAGTAAATCACTCTGATTTTGCATTTATGCTTAATGAATGCTTGCAGAAATGTTTGGCCGCTAACCTCAATGAAAACTCTGCAAAGTGGGAGGTGACGAAAAAAAAAACATTTTATGGTGAATTAAAAAGAAGACAGGGCATTTTGTGTTTTGGCCACTGCAGAGCGTTCGAGTGATTCAATGGCATTTCATGGTGTGTTGTCTTTGCTCAATTTTCAAATCCACTCCAAAGAGCTCATCACTGAAGCAGCAAAAGCTGTTGTTGCTATGTTAGAACCATCTCGTGGATTTTATGACTTATCTACTGGCCTGTTAGAGAAATGCAATTTATTAATGGAACAAGGAGCAGCCCTCTCTTGGGTTCATTAGCGGCTTTTCGTTTTTTAAATTAATTTTAGAACAGCAGGTCATCATTTTGTTGAATGTGTAATTCGTCCTATGTAGTAAGAGCAGGTCACCAAAATCTCCAGTAACGTTTTTTTTTCAAGTAAATATTATCCTAGTTTGGAGAAGGAAAGTTTAAAAAAATTAAAGTATGATTCATATACAAATCACAATATGGGTAATCCTTGTTGTGGAAAGCAGATGTAATTTTTTTATAACCAACACTTTTCTGACCATTTGTTTTTCACAAAAAAAAGACCTTTCCTAAAGGGAATGCATATCATTCATCATGTGTGACTCCTTATTGGCAAACAGGAAAAGGGTTGACTGAGTGGCCTTATTTTACATCAAGAGTCGCGTTAACTGACAGTTTTCTGGTCTTTGACCATTTTCTAAAACCGGTGATTGAAAAGTCTCAAGGCCATCGGCCATTTTAACAGACTGTATTTCACACCCCTGACCAGGTGATGCAGACGCGCAGACATTTTCAACTTTACACAAAGAGTAATCAATCAAAAATAGAATGTGAGCATCTGAGCATCATCTCAGACTTGGACACTTTACTCCATGCATCTCGCTATCTGGGAGCTGACAGCACATGGAAGGGTAATGAATGCTTGGAGTGTATCTGTGACCAGCGGCACCGGACATAGACTCGTGCAGCAGAACCACCAGTACAGAAGGAATGCAAGCTGCAGGATTTCCTCCCGCTGAAGCGAGGGCTTGCAGGATCAATAAAGCTCATTTTCAGAGAGTCTTGCTGACATGTGATCACTTCAATTTGAGAAAGGTTCCCTATTTTCAAAACTTTGGTTGAAGTGGTCCTTGTAACTCCAGTCTTCAGTATGACCAAAACCTCATGACTATAGTCTCTGCAGCAATCTCACTAGACACATTTGATCATGTAAAAGTGGATGCGCAATTTAGGTCTGTGTGGTCCAGGAAGAAGATGTGAGTGTGTTCAAACCACAGCAGGTCAACTGTTCATATTTAATACATCTGCTTGATGTGTGAGGTAACGACGTGGATTTACTGTTCAGCATGTTTGGATTAAATATTAAAATGAATGAAAATTAAATCCTATTAAATGTGTCATTATAATAATTTTAAAAATTAACAGTTAAAAAGAGATGATAGAATTTGTTGACCGTTAAGAAAAAATCATGGACAGTAAAAAAGTCTAGCACAACCTCTGGTTTACAGACATATCCTCTGCACAAAAAAGGAGAGGTTTTATAAAGTATACAGGTGATAAAGTTAAAACAATTTTTGACACAGTTTCTAAATTAGAAAAAAACTAATTTAATCGGAATATTAACGCGCAAAAAAGTGAGACTTTTGCCTGTTTCAGTTGACTACTGCTATTTTTAACAAAACGATTTCACACCTTGCTAATATAAGGGATTCTGGTGACTGAAGTCAACAGAATGTTTGGAGAAACCAGAGTACCAATTTTGGTCAGGATTGGAGCAGAAATTACTACATCTACCTGAAAGTTTATAAATTGTCACAAGAATTTAGTCAACACTGCGGTAATGTGCAGGTAGACTTGCAGGACTCAACACGAAGTAATTTTAAAAGCTTGGGACGGATCACATTTTCATGTTCATGTTTAAGCATTTGCGGATTCAAGTAGATACGAGTCACTCCATCAAAACACTTGGTAGGCTAACATCAGTGACTCAAATTTGATGTAGGCATTTAAGGGTAGCCAGTGGAGCTCAGTAGAGGGGTGATGTGTACTTTTTCAAGCTGATTGAAGATGAGACACCCCTCCAAGCTACTGCCAAGATACTGCCTGTCAGACATTTCTCTTGACTTCCTCCTATCTCATGGAGATATCACCTTATACATTTTTGCTTCATGAACTCAAGTTTGAATAATTTGCCATCTCTACTTTTTTAATTGATCTCAATTTTGGATGTGGAAATAGATATACATGAATCAGAGGCTGAGGTAGACTTCTTCGTTGTTGGTCATTTTGACTGACGGGGTTAAAAAAAAGAAGTTATAATCCAATTTTACCCATTAATTACCCAAGCACAATGACCTTTAAACAATAAAATTAAGTGACTTCACTTAAAGTATTGACAGTTCACCTGATGGGCCCTGAACGCACAGTCTCACAACTTCCTCCTGGTCTGCATGGACCTGAACTGAGCACCTGCTTGTAGGGTTGTGGCTGACAGACGATGGAGAGCCACCATCGTGATGCCACGCCCCCCACCCTTTCAGACACACACTAATCCTACAGTCTCTTCTATAGTTTAACTAAAAACTCTGTAAACATTGAGAATATAGGCTAACTAATGCGTATGTGTTGCACAGTGGGAAATATTGGTTTGTTTTTGTGGATTTAGTTTGTTTTGTTTGGATTTGTTTTCCCTCTGTGAAGCTCCAAGAGAAAAGCTGAACTTCTCTGGATGAGTCAGGAGGAGGAGCGCAGCAATCAGCGGCTTTGTTACAGGTGCGCAAAAAACTTGTTAGGCTGCACATAAAAGGAGCTGAGGCAGGACAGAAAGGACTGAACCCACTGGCCAGAACACCACGAGCGATCACTGGCCACACGTCTCCAGCAAAACTGCAAGCGGCAGACAGGCAGCGCGAGGCAGATGAGTACGTGCCTCGCCTATGAGTACCGTTTCACCTCTGTTTTGAGAAGCGAGCGAGGATCGCCGCACAACTTGCGATATGCGCAGTATGAGTCAAGGGTGCGCGGATATTGGTGCCTTCCTTTAGTTTGTCCAGCTGTTTTTGGCTGAAAGGGGGCGTGGCACACCGAGGGTGGAGGCGTGAGAGTGTCAAAGGAGATCAGCTGTTCGCCTGTCAGTCGACACAAGGGAGGGGCGCGTCGTGGAGCTGCTCGGTGGGAGGAACTTATTGTAAGGCTGTTACCTGGGAGGAGAAAGACCTGGAGTAGTAGGTGGATCCTGATACAAAGACCGCCTTCCTTATGGGTGACTGAGGACAAAATCGGGACGTTAAGTTTTATTTCTTTATTTAACTTTTTGGCATCAGCGACTAGTCCACCACGAAAATAAACTGTTGTGCTTTACTGCTCGGTTCATCAGTCTCTTTTTTTTCCCCCTTACGTGCAACCGAGTGCCACGTATTGAAAAGCCTGGGTGAGTACAGTGGGTCCCATTTAGAAGTGGCCACTTCATTCACGCTTTCAGTTATTCACGCAGCTGCGTGAAATGTATTACAACTTATAACTTACAACGTATTACAACTTAAAATGTATTAGTACAGTAAAATAACAAAAGTACAGTTTACGAAAGTATGTTCTTTTTCCTAATTTTTAGGTAGAAATTCTTTTAGGACTATGTAAAGAGATATTGGTAAAACAAAACAAAAAAAGAAAAAAGAAAAAAAAAGTGCACTCCCCCTGCCGGACGACAATATCGTCTATCATGATGTTTTACTGTTAACATCGACAACTGCCAATTTGGGGACATCGCCCAACCCTACTTGTGCATAATCAAATGTCTCAAGGGGGATTGCAGCAGAGGTTATTGTCATGAGTTTTTGGGTTTCTGCCTTGAATAGACGACTTCTCAAGTTGGTTTTGATGTTTTTCTGGAGGATGAATCCGCACTTTGCTTCCGCACTAGAGACTGGAATTACAAGCTCCACTTCAGTCAAAGTTTTGAAATCAAGGAACATTTCTCAAATTGAATTGATCACAAGACGGCAAGACTTTCTGAACAAGAAGTTTGCTTCTGCACCATGTGGTCAGGGGCGTGAAATGTAATCTGTCAAAATAACAGATGGCCTTTAGATTTGTTTCCATCACCGTTCCAAAAGACAGTGAACTAAAAGCCCAGACACAATTAAAAATTAAGTCGTACAAAAAAAAAATATTTTAAAACCTTTTAAAGTACCCCATATGCAGAGACTGTAAATAACTGGTATGTGATAATTTGGAATGTACACATTTTTGTTTTACTAACTTCTGCTCATTCCATTTATATTTGCACAAAGAGGGAAAAGCGGAGAAAAGATAGTGGGAGGGTGGTCTTTCTCTGGAGAGATATACCTCAAACACATGCCCCTGAAATTCAGCCAGTGTCTGCCTCTCTTTGTGAGAGAAATGGAAATTTTGACATTTCTGTGGCCTTAGAATTCAGCGCTGGGCAAAAGGACTTTAAAACTGGTTTGTGTGGTTTGATTTTTTTATCTGTTTATGAAAATAAAAGAAACCTCTGAGAACCTTTTTAACACAATCTATTATCTAAAAAATGGCATATGCATCGCCACAGCTAATGTGTTATTTCAACTGCTAAATTTAGATTTATGCTACAGAGATCATTGCAACTGGAGGCTTGTTTTATGTGAATGTCAGGAATTATTCCAAGATTGACTCATGCAAAGACAAACAACAAAAAACTGATACTGTTTACTACTATCTGTGCATAGGATGTCAACACACATTTATTTTCTTTCACCTGAGCATTTTAAACAATTCTAACTTAAAATAAAGAACTGCTTAATGTCTCTTTCCAGAGATTCAGCAGTTTTATCAGTCACCCCAGAACTGACAAGACAGAAACTGTCAAATTAGGTTTTTTTCTTTGTGGAATTTGACCTGTCAATTTAATTTTGTAGACACCCATTTGCATGTGAACCTCAGGTGAAATGAAAGAAAAGTACATTTTATATTTGGTTTGCTATTATTCTTTATCTGTAGTGTAGGATGTAGTACAAACAAAACATTAAAACACTAAAGATAATTACCTTTTTTGCCCCCTAAATGGTTATGATGAACCAGATTGACTTATTCGGAATATGTATTTAACATTATACTAACAATGATGTCATTTTCTGATCAGAGGCTTAACATGAGTAATTTATCTATTAGTTTCACAACCCAGACACACAAGTACAGAGCTGTATCCTTAAGTCAGAAGGTAAGTAACATAATTCATCCTTTTCATGTACTAAATAACACTACTGGGGAGTGTTATTCAGAATACCCATCTGCAGTTGTTGTAGCAATCACCTAACAATAAGCTTACAGTCTCCTGCTGACCTGTGCAGATGCTCCATCTTCTCTTATAGAGGTACTGCAGAGGGAGTTGACCTCGTCTTTGCTGCTTTTGGCAAACCTTTGACCACGAGTTGGCACAGAAAGACTATGCAGATCATTGAACTTTAAGTCCAAGGTGGTTAGGTGATTGGTATTTTAAACCCTTCATCCCAATACACTTGCACTCTACAAACCAATGGTGCATCTTTTGAACACATAACTACTTCACAAACATTACAAGATTTAATGTTTCACTAAATGTGCCAAATTTCTTTATATTTAGACTCAAGTGTTTTTAGAGACGTACAGTGGGGTAAATGGCATTTAGTCAGCCACCAATTGTGCAAGTTCTCCTACTTAAAAAGATGAGAGGCCTGTCATTTTCATAATAGGCATAACTCAGCTATGAGAGACAAAATGAGAAGAACAAAAACTCTAGATCACATGGTCTGATTTTTAAAGAATTGCAAATTATGGTGGGAAATAAGTATTTGGTTACCTACAAAACAGGAAGATTTCTGGCTCTCACAGACCTGTAACTTCTAATGTAAAAGGCTCTTCTGTCCTCCACTCGTTACCTGTATTAATGGCACCTGTTTGAACTCGTTATCAGTATAAAAGACACCTGTCCACAACCTCAAACAGTCACACTCTAAACTCCACCTTGGCCAAGACCAAAGAGCTGTCAAAGAACACCAGAGACAACACTGTAGAACTGCACCAGGCTGGGAAGACTGAATCTGCAATAGGTAAGCTGCTTGGTCTGAAGAAATCAACTGTGGGAGCAATTATCAGAAAATGGAAGGCATACAAGACCACTGATAATCTCCCTCGATCTGGGGCTCCATGCGGGATCTCACCCCGTGGGGTCAAAATGATCACAAGGACGGTGAACAACAATCCCAGAACCACACGGGGGGACCTAGTGAATGACCTGCAAAGAGCAGGGACCAAAGCAACAAAGGCTAACCATCAGTTATACACTACGCTGCCAGGGACTCAAATATCAAAACTTGCCGTAATTGTCGTTGGTTGTCCCGCTTCTCCAGTTGCACCGCTATACCGCTCCCGTTTTACTCTGCTAATCATCGTTACTCTTTGTGCAACCTACTTCTGTCCCTCAGCAATAAAATGCCCATTTTTGTGGACTGAATAAAAAAAGATCGTTGAATTATTTTAGCACAACTTTGGTTTCACTTGGCGTATCAACACAAATTAAAAACTGGTTTGTAGCTTATAATCTGCACTTTAAACATGTGTTGCAATTGAGACTAACAAAGGCAGAGTCTTGCTGCAACGTCAGCACAAATTAGACATGGTAACAAAATGCAGATCCGCATCAATCGACCCTTAAGAGTTAACTTTGTTAGCTGTGCTCTGGCCGAGATGTATTTCATTAAAAAAAAAATGTGATCCTAATAATTATGAATCACAAATAGAGAAGAAAAATATAAATATGAAGTCTTTTGATATAGGAAAGGCTGTGGAGCCAAGATGCTCCAGATAATACTCCACAATATCAAAACAAAGAAAAATATATACGGTTAAAGGCCAAATTAATATATGAGAAATATAAGAAACCTTTGTGCCAACCAAAGGATCAAAAAGATCCAAAACAAGCTCATTTGATTTGGATAATGTTGGGTCTCCAAATATTTAAGCAACATTTTTCTCACATTGTAGATGCAAATGGTTGTGATGCCTCAAGAGGAACACAGCTTTGAAACATCACAAACCAAACTGTGTGAATTTGGCTTAGCCTGAACATCACACAGAACATTCATCAGCTGAGAATCATTCTGTTCCGCCATTAAAAGAAAAAAAGTCACATCTTTGATCTTAGAGCAATTTCCCTCTGGTCTCAAACTATCGGGTCCTTTCATCTGAGCAGTGGCTGAACGAGGAACGCCGTCTGGAAACAGGTGTTCTGGTTCTTTGATGTTAGCCTATATTGGTCCAGTAGGTTTGGAAGCACAAAGCAATCGTGACCCCATTCTGGAAGACCCACGACACGCTCATCTCCCTCCCCTCCTTTCCTCCTTCCTCTAGGATGAAGCAGCCAGGTGCCAAAAATACTCACAGATGTGTTGAATAAAACATCTGACACACTGACTCCCTGACTGATGGTGGGATAGAAGGAGCTGCACATGAGGATACGTCTGGGAGTCCCTGTGCCCCCACACTCAGCTCATTACACAAGTTAATGACAAAGTTTAGGTGATTTTGGCTGCACCTGAACTGCTTCTGCAGCTCAGGGAGGGAGCTGTCCAGCTGGATGCAAAATCTAACTGGTTCTAAACATCGAGATGAGGGATGCATCTAGTGCTCAGCAGGTGACAGTCAACTTAAATGACACTCAAAAAGGAAATTTTTCCAAAGTACGTGAAAGCACCATAGACAACCAGTTGATCCAAGCCCATTACATAAAATCCTTTCGTTACTTTTGAAAGAAGGCTCTGTAAAGTGTAAAATTATATAAATACAGTCAGGGAAATTATTATGCATATAAAAAGTTGCAGAAAGGGAATTTTCAGCAAAGGTGAGTATGCTGTTCACTTTTTACTGCTCAGTAACATACAGGCTGAGGTTTTCCAGTCTTTATATGCAGAAATGTATTGTTCACATGGTTAATTCAATCCCATCATATGGATAGATTCCAAGTCTAATACATGCAATTCAATGCTATACATATATTAATTTTTGTATACATGCAAAACATTGTTAACAGTTAATCAGACCTTATATTGGGAATCACTAGCCTGAAGTATACAGATGGGGAAATGGCTGTGTTAGATTAATCTTTATTGTGATTAACAGAAAAGTCGTAACTCCTCTTTGTGGAAGTATTACTTCTTTTTAACAGATTTTGGCTTGTAAATTTAAAATAAACTGGCCTGAAGAACAATCTGGTTCTCTACAGTTATGGTGTATTCATTTATATAAATGATGATCACCCAGAAGGTAATTCTGATGAAACAGAGATGCTGTTTTCACTTTTGAAAATCTGTTGTGTTGCATCTCCTGATTCATCTCTTTATTCAATGATTTTCAAAGTGAGTGGTACATCCCCAGGAGAGGAGTTTCATGACCGGGTGTGATCCAAAAATGTTGTGAACACTCAGAGACAAGGAAACAAAAAGAAAGGGAAGCAGTTAAATTTTAGTTCAATTTGAGTTACAGTGAGAAGTTCTAACAGACGACTGAAGCTGAAAAAAAATTAATGACACCAGTTAAAACTCTATCCCCATGTAAGCAGCTTTAGGTTCTTTAGTAAAAAGGTGGTGACAACTGCAAGCAGGAAAGATGCGGTAAAAAAACAGCATTAGTGAACAGCAAAGACTGAGCCACGATACTTCAATAAAATGATGCCAGCACAAACAAGGATTATATCTCTATAGGCTATATATTTTGTAGCACGAAAATTGACTGCAGCCAGTAGTATTCTAAAAGCGTCATTATAAATAGGGCTACAGCTATCAAATATTTTTGTAATCTAGAATTGTATCGATTTTTTTTATCTATTAATCAAGCAATCTGATAAATTACACTTTTGTGTTTGGTCAACAACTATATCAGTGGTGTGTTTATGAAATATGAATGACCTCTTAAAATGACCAAGCAATTGTTGGTTATTCCTCAAAATTTTGTTTTACAAAACTTCAACTCGGTTGATTCAACTTCACACAGTCTGTGGCCACACTCGTCCAAATGTCTGTTGTTAGTACAACACTGTCTGTCTCCTTAACCCCACTCTTCAATTAAGCTGTTATTTCTGTATACCTTTGTACCCTGAAATGTCTTCTTGAGGGAAGGGAGTATGTGTGTCATAGCCTTAAATCCTGTGTTCTCCACAGTGGCTGCATGTCTGTGATGAGCATTGTTAAAATGCTGTTGGTAAAACCTGCAGCTTCCTCCACAGTGCAAGAGGGAGCTTTCCGGAAAAGCTGCTCATGCTCCAATGTGATGTACTGTGGGGGATAAAAAAAACAGCAACCTCACATACAAGTAAATCTATATGCTAATGAATGCAGTTTTTTCCATACATAGCATTTGTCATAAATACCTTATGTGTGGTGAGGGTGTGTTTTCGGTGACCATTTTGGAAAGAGACAAATATGGGACAATAATGTTATGGACATTTTCTAAAAGTTGTTTCTAAAAATGCTAAAATTGTATGATTATTTCTTTTGATTTACTATCCTTTTTTATTTTTAGACTCAGCCTTTAGTAGATCTAAAAAATAGCTTAGCAATTTTGTTTTACACAATAAAATAGTATTTTTATTTGTACATGTGCACAATATTAAAGTTAGGCTATCATTATTTTTAGAAAGTCAACATTACACCACGTAAGACATAAAAAAAGAATACAAATACAATTGTTTGTAACTCCCAATAATGCTCTTATTGTAAGAATGTCCACATGCAGGTAATGCAGATGGCGCTACTGCAGTTCACTTCCCACTACACCAAGTTTGGACCTTTTAAAGATGTGAATGTGAGATACGTTTCGCCCAACTGCCATCAAATGAGCAGTGAGGTGAATATGGTCTTAACGTGCCGCTATTTGCCGTCAGTCTGCTAAGAGGACGAGGCGAGAGGCGCACAGGCAGCTGTCGCCGAGCGGAGAATGATTTGATTGGAAAAATTGTGCTGCACAATCAAATGCTGGACCCAGCTCCAGTTTGCGTGATGTGGGATTTAATTTGAAAAAGCTGTGCAGTCCTGAACAATGCGGAATATCTTGTCATCCTGTGGCGTGTGTGTGTGTGTGCGTGTGTGTGTGTGTGTCTTTCTGTAGTGCCAGACACGCAGTAGAGGTGAAGAAGAAAGTTATAGGGGTGAGACTTTAGTAAAAATTCCCTCCTGTTGCCTATACCTCGTCACTATTAACTAGCAATACCGGCTAAATGCATTACCTTGCTCCCAGTCCGCTTGCAGAAGTCACATTCACGTGACGATCTTTTCTCTTCAGGTGCATTGTGGAAGTACTGTTATTGTACGCTGAGTCCATTTGACAGTATTTACAATGCACAACATCATCCGCCTTGCGTAGCGTAAAATGGTTCCACACCTTAGACATTTTCTAATTTTTTCACACTCTGTGTCCATGTTTTCCGCCATTGGAAAATTAATAAAAAATTGCTTCACTCGTGTCCCTAGTTTTTGCGTCGGATCAAATCTTTGTATCAATTATTTCAGTCCGGGTAAAACATGATGCAGGCGGAACTGTAACCGTCTACAAAGTAGCAGCGATACAACAGTAGAGCGTCACTTAAAGTAAATAGACTTTGGTGACAAGAATTAAACAAAGCCTCGAGGCAGAGAATTTGCCTCAAAGCTTTTTTGTAATCGAATTACTCTAGTTACTCGAGAAATCATTGCAGCCCTAATTACAAATATAGTTTAATGCAGTTTATGTTGGGTGTTTTTGCAGAAATCTGGTTAACAATATACACACCAATCAATGACTAGCTGTTCATTTCGATCATTTTATCTTTTTTTCCCCCCACAACAAAATGTACCTCACTGCAGCCAGTAATATTGTGAAATACTGAGTTTGAATAGAACAAATAAAAGCCCATCAAAAACATAACATATAAAATAAAAGAATATCTAAGTAGCAGCTATATTAGATGTTCACTTTCAGGTAATAAAAGCATGTTGGCTGGACCTAAATGTTATTTTGAAGCAGTGCTGTGTTGCATCATCCCAACATGTCATTTCCAAGAGGCAAAGCAATTATTAAAGGGTGACCAACTAAAAAGAGATTAATCTCTGAAAGTCTAAAACATAAGATGAACACAGCATCACGTTTTCCTAATTGAGAGTCAAGCATTACTTGGATCCAGTCACTGGCACAACACCAAAGCCCCAGCGTATTTAGCAACATATTGATTCAACATTTAAAAGACTGGTTCACTGGCTATATCAGATTACGCGAGCCGCTGCCCCTTTAAGCCTCTAAACAACACCAAATCCTCTTTTGAATAACATCACAGGAGAAATGTTAGAGTTAGAAACAAGAGTTAGAGAAAGCATTATCATGATTAACTTGATCTTCAGCAACAATTCAGAAGCCCACATTGATCCTAATTCTTCAGAAAAATCTGGGTCATATTCGATTACCATGCACAGCAGTCATGCTGCAGTTATGTTTGTCCTGCACATACAAGTCTAGGATCATAAGCCAATTGGTGAAGGGAGGTCGAACAAGAAAACCAGAAATTAGCCTCAGTTGAACAATTTTAAATGCACTGATTCTATGCTTTTTTATAGCTCTAAATATATTAATTTAAAGACCATTCAGCAAATTCAGTGAACCAGAACCTGTCGAGCAGTGTAATGTTTTTCAACCAAGTCTCTTCAGGTATGTCTAGTGAAAGCGAGAGAGACAGTCTGATGGACAGAGCAGCAGGGGAAGAGATGACAGAGAGAAGATGAGATGTAGACGGAGGGTAAACAGAGAGCCATCTAGTGTGTAGTGACCCCAAAAGCTGGATGATGGAGTCATGAGTCACCAACTGTTTACTATACGCAACACAGGAGGACATCATTTACAGGTGCACCACTGATGCAGGGTCAATCAGCAGCTGGTAATTTGCAGTAGGGAGAGTATGTTCTCCTGGGAGCACTGCAAAGAGCCTTCTATAATCAATGAGATACTGAGAAGACAAAAAGGTGTACAGGCTGGGATTAAGTCTTTCCAAAATAAGACTCCTAATGTTTTTAATTAATTTGTCTTCACTTGACTGGTCAGGAATGAACTCCTGATCCAACTACAGTATTATACTTTTTCTTTTTCAAATTAAATTGCAATTTCTGTTAGCAAAATTGAAAACCATGTGCACCAAAGAGGAACTAAAGCCAATTAAGAGATGTAAACAGGTCTTCAGAAGTGAAGTGTTTTAAGAGCTACATGGCTTATACCACTCCGTTTCTTATTCACAAAGCTATTCAAGAGTGAAAATGCGTGTGCATCCTCTTTTTCCACCTTAAAAATCTTAACATTTTGGAAGAGAGACAGATTTCAATGTTCTTACAGTGTTTTACAAAAATATGCATGCTTCTTGATTTTGATATTTTTCCAAATTTTGTCACATTTCGACCACAAACTACATTGTATTTTATTAGGGTTTTTAATGTGATAGACCTACACAAAGCGCTAAAAAATTCTTAAATGGAATAAAAAGATACATGGTTTTATTATGGTGTGCATTATGTGTGTTTATTATATATTCAAGCAATATTTTGTAGATCTATATTCTCTAGAACTTCAGATCCAAGTTTTGTGGGGCGTTTCTCCACCAGGCCTACAACATAGGGTCAATCAAACTGGATGGTTCAATCTGAATCATTGCACTGTAGCTTTTAGTGTATGTTTAGGGTTGTGGTGCTGAAAGCTGAACCTCCACCCCAGTCAAGCAAGTTTGCAGCCTCTTCTAGCAGGAAGGATCCCAAGAACACCTTGGATTTAGCTCCATCCATCTAACCCATGAACTCTGACCAGCTTTGTTGTTGCTCCCTAAGAAAAGAATTCTCACAGCAGAATGCTACCAACACCATGTATAAAAAATGTGGATGATGGGTTTAGGGTGATATGCACGTTTAACTTTCTTCACACAGTCCTTGCACATAGGCCATAAAATATGTCCAGAGAACCTTCCAAATGTTTGCAATATCCCCACATGGTTTGTGGCAAACTGCAAACAACAGTTTTAATGGATTCCTTTCCTGCCATGTGTTTGGGAAGTGCACGACAAATGGTTGTCACCAGATTTTCCAACCAGAGCTGTGGATCTCCATATCTCCTTCAGATTTACCAATGGTCTCTTGGCTTTTTCTCTGATTGAAGCTCTCCTTATATTTTCAGATTCAGTAATAGATTAAACAGTGCTCTATGCGATGTTTAAAGCTTGGGCGGTTTTTTCATAAGCCTAACCTTTCTTGAAACTTATACAACTTCATCCATGGCCTGTCTGTTGTGTTCCTTTTCATAATGCTGTTTGTTCACCAGCGTTCTTGAAAAAACCTCCAACGTCTTCACAGAACAGCTGAATTTATACTGTGATTAAACCACAGACAGATATACTTCTTCCTTGTATTATATAAAATCTTGCTAAAATACACTAAAGTTTATGGCTGCAACGTGACAAAATGTCAGCAGGTGCACAGAGTGCATATACCGTTGCAAAACACTATATGCTAGCTCTTTGGATATTAAAAGTTGTAACTATGATTTGTTAAAGTATAGTGCCTTAGCTCTCAGTGGTCTCCAAACATTATTTTAGGTGTCAGCTAGTGCCATTGCTTTTGACGCTTTGCTTTTGCTATTCCTAAATCTGCAGGCAAACAATCCTGGCTGACCAAAATGGCCATATCAGCTGTATGTATTTAGTTTATTTTTAAATGATTAGAAATCAAGGAAATGTGTATCCATCAGATCCACAGCTAGTGCAAGAAAATTGTTTGGTTGGGTTTGTATCTCGGAAAAATGAGATGGGCTCTGGAGTTATTGATTGATGTGCCTAATAACCTGTGAGCAGTTTCAGAGGTGCTGCAGGGCTGAAGTCAGTAAGGTTGTATTTGTGTGTGTGACAGTGGTCGTTTGACTTTGAGGACACCCTGCTTAGATTCAAATACTTTTCTGTGGGACTGCTGTGGGCTAAGGAAGAACACTTGTTGGGATAAAAAAAACATCACAGACAACACAGTTATCAAAAGCATCTATGTCCTCCATATTACCTCCAATTTTGAGGGACTCAGGCCCCGTTTACATGAAGGAAAAACGCAGATATTTCCCTGCGGTTTGGCCTCTCATTTACACGAAAACCCCGTTTTTATCACAGAAAACGATTATTTCTAAAAACGCCCGGCCAAAGTGGAGATGTCTGATAAAGCCGGTTATGTGTTGCCGTGTCAACTGGGAAAAACGGGGTTTTAGGTTCTCAACGTCACATTATGCGCCAGAAAATGCTTAACGTCATGTGAGCGCCCTATTTACAGTTTGTTTGGCTACGGATCAAAATCAGGATTATCATGGATGCTTTTAAGGTGCTACTAATTTGTACTTTTGTGCAAACACTTTTCGTCTGTTTGCATTTGGAACAACTGCTCTACTGTATGGAGGAGCAGAGACTGCACGGAGGTCAGCATTTTTACTGCAGCTTTCCCTACCAAGACGTGTTTGCTGTTTTGAAAGGAAAAGGAAGTCGCTCGTGTTATTCATTGGTGTCGAGGATTTTGATTGGCTTGCATGGCTTTATTATTTTCCCTATACTGCCGCCCATAGGTTTGGCATAGTTATTATGGCGCTCGACGGCGTATTTATGCGGGTTGAAATAAACGACAAGTTTTTTGAAAACGATGTGGTGTGCACAATGTTATTATTGAAAACGGAGGGGAGGAAATATTCATTTTCACAAAAAAAATGGCTACGTGTGCACATGGCCTCAGTAAAAGTAAACCAAAACATCAACTGTACCACACAAGGAGTTCATGATGACTAACCACCTAACTAGAAAAATTATCATTTATTAAAAAAATTATATCTGGGTAAAAATGGCTTTACTTCAACCATTTTTTTCATGTTGTTATATTTATCTTTTTTAGCCAAAGAGATATAACAAACTCTGACCAAGACAGAAATGTGAATCAAACAGGAAATTAAAGAATTACAAAATTATCCCTAGTTATGTATCATAGTATATGTCCCTAACCTTTAGTCAGTTTTATTTCTTTAAAAGCTACTAAAAATGCATTCTGTATATTTATTCACACTCTGCGGAGGAAACTCATTTTAGCCGCTTGTATCCGTGATCTCGTTCTTTCGGTCACCACCCAGAGTTTGTGACCATAGATGAGGGTAGGAACGTAGATCGACCGGTAAATCGAGAGCTTCGCCTTTTGGCTCAGCTCTCTCTTCACCACGACAGACCGGTAGAGCGCCCGCATAACTGCAGATGCCCCACCAATCCGTCCATCGATCTCCTGCTCCATTTTTCCCTCATTCGTGAACAAGACCCCCAGATACTTAAACTCCTCCACTTGGGGAAGGACCCCATCCCCGACCCGGAGAAGGCACCCCACCCTTTTCCGGCTCAAGACCATGGCCTCGGATTTGGAGGTGCTGATTCTCATCCCAGCCGCTTCACACTCGGCTGTGAACCGCTCCAGCGAAAGCTGTAGATCACGTTCCGATGAAGCCAACAGGACCACGTCATCTGCAAAAAGCAGAGACCCGATCCTGAGGCCACCAAAACGGATCCCCTCAACGCCTTGGCTGCGCCCAGAGATCCTGTCCATAAAAGTTAGGAACAGGATCGGTGACAAAGGGCAACCTTGGCGGAGTCCAACTCTCCCTGGAAACAAGCCCAACTTACTGCCGGCAATGCGAACCAAACTCTGGCACCGGTCGTACAGGGACCTAACAGCCCGCATCAAGGACCAGTTGGGCGAACTCCCACGCACCCTCCAGGACCCTGCTGAGGGTGTAGAGCTGGTCCAGTGTTCCACGGCCAGGACGAAAACCGCATTGTTCCTCCTGGATCCGAGGTTCGACTATCCGTCGGACCCTCCTCTCCAGAACCCCTGAATAGACCTTACCAGGGAGGCTCAGAAGTGTGATCCCCCTGTAGTTGGAACACACCCTGTGGTCCCCCTTTTTAAACAGGGGGACCACCACCCCGGTCTGCCAATCCAAGGGAACTGCCCCCGATGTCCACGCAATATTGCAGATCCGCGTTAACCAACACAGCCCCACGACATCCAGAGCCTTGAGGAACTCCGGTCGAATCTCATCCACCCCCGGAGCCCTGCCACCGAGGAGCTTTTTAACGACCTCGGTGACCTCAGCACCAGAGATTGGAGAGACCGACCCCAAGTCCCCAAACCCTGCTTCAGATTGGAGGGTGTGCTGGTGGGATTGAGGAGGTCTTTGAAGTATTCCATCCACCGACCCAAAACGTCCCGAGTCGAGGTCAGCAGCACACCATCCCCACTGTAAACAGTGATGGTCGCAGACCGCTTTCCCCCCCCCTCGAGACGCCGGATGGTGGACCAGAATCGCTTCGAAGCCGTACGGAAGTCGTTTTCCATGGCCTCTCCAAACTCCTCCCATGCCCGAGTTTTTGCCTCAGCAACCATCCGAGCCGCATCCCGCTTGGCCTGTCGGTACCTATCAGCTGCTTCAGGGGTCCCACAAGCCACAAAGACCCGGTAGGACTTCTTCTTCAGCCTGACAGCATCCCTTACCGCCGGTGTCCACCAGCGGCTTCGGGGGTTGCCGCCGCGACAGGCACCGGCCACAGCTTCGGTCAGCCGCCTCGGCAATGGAGGCGCGGAACATGGTCCACTCGGACTCAATGTCCCCCGCCTCGCCAGGGACGTGTTCAAAGTTCTGCCGGAGGTGTGAGTTAAAGCTCCTTCTGACAGGAGACTCTGCCAGACGTTCCCAGCAGACCCTCACAACACGTTTGGGCCTTCCAGGTCTGTCCGGCATCCTCCCCCACCATCGGAGCCGACTCACCACCAGGTAGTGGTCAGTGGACAGCTCAGCCCCTCTCTTCACCCGAGTGTCCAAAACATGCGGCCGCAGATCAGATGAGACGACAACCAAGTCGATCATTGAGCTGCGGCCTAAGGTGTCCTGGTGCCAAGTGCACATATGGACACCTTTATGCTTGAACATGGTGTTTGTTATGGACAATCCATGACGAGCACAGAAGTCCAATAACAAGACACCACTCAGGTTCAGATCGGGGGGGCCATTCCGCCCAACCACACCCCTCCAGGTCTCACTGTCATTGCCCACGTGAGCGTTGAAGTCCCCCAGCAGAACAAGGGAGTCCCCAGGAGGAGCACTCTCCAGCACCCCCTCCAAAGACTCCAAGTAGGGTGGGTAATCTAATCTGCTGTTTGGTGCGTAAACACAAACAGTCAGGACCCGTCCCCCCACCCGAAGGCAGAGGGAGGTTACCCTCTCATTCACCGGGGTAAACCCCAACGTACAGGCGCCGAGATGGGGGGCAACAAGTATGCCCACCCCACCTCGGCGCCTCTCAGCAGGGGCAACTCCAGAGTGGAAGAGAGTCCAACTCCTCTCGAGGAGACGGGTTCCAGAGCCAGAGCCGTGCGCCGAGGTGAGTCCGACGATGTCCAGTCGGAACCTCTCAACCTCGCACACCAGCTCCGGCTCCTTCCCCACCAGAGAGGTGACGTTCCACGTCCCGAGAGCCAGCTTCTCCGCAGAGTGTCTGGGCTCTCCCTTAGAGATAGGGTGAGAAGCTCAGTCATCTGGAGGGGGCTCAGAGTAGAGCCGCTGCTTCTCCACATCGAGAGGAGTCAGTTGAGGTGGCTCGGGCATCTGGTCAGGATGCCTCCTTGACGCCTCCCTGGTGAGGTGTTTCAGGCACGTCTCACCGGGAGGAGGCCCAGGGGAAGACCCAGGACACGCTGGAGGGACTATGTTTCTCGGCTGGCCTGGGAGCGCCTTGGGGTTCCTCCCGAGGAGCTGGAACAACTGGCTGGGGAGAGGGAAGTCTGGGTCTCTTTGCTTAGGCTGCTGCCCCCGCGACCCGACCCCGGAAAAGCGGAAGAAAATGGGTGGATGGATGGATGCATGGATGGATATTCATTCATTCATTTCTAGACTTTAAAGTGGAGGTTTTTACTTTTGATGGAGTTATTTAAGAGGGGGAAAAATCAGCTTTTTCTAATATTAAAAAAAGACAAAGTCATCCAAGGTAATATTGTCCTTCATGAAAAATTTTAAACATTTAATGTAAAAACACTTATTTTACTTTTAATTTCTTACAAGTATATCTGCTAATGGAAAGACATTGTCTTTTGTTTGCATAAATATTTTACTGGTTTTCATCAGATTTTGTCATTTTTTAATGTATTTTTAGCTTTTCCCTTACTTGATCCCTTTTTACTGATGTTAGTGTTAAGTGGTATTAAGGTATACAGCTATACGAGGATGTCCAAAAGAAGCAACGATGGTGATTAGCATAAGTTCATTAAAAGCTCTGCAAATTTGATGTTAGAGGAACGTGAATATATACTTTTTTTTTTGTTTTTACTTGTCCTGTCTGGCAGTGTGGCACTCAGAATTCATGTCTGAGTACCAAGTAGAAGCCCAACAGATTTACTTTTGCTATAGTACTCCACTTGATATACACTACTCACAATAAGTTTGTGATATTATTTACATGAGTGCTATTCCTATTTGGTCTGAATTTTAATGAAATAAGTAAAAGTATCCTTTGATATCACTCATAATGAATGAGACGAAACACCATTTTCATTAGTGTAATAGTTATTACCCCAAAAATGTAGATTGTAACAAGGGTAGCCCCAAATAACACAAATTGACTATGTCAGTAGCAGGCTTTTCCACCATTTGCCGCAATGACAGCGACGTCTCATGCTCCTCACTAGCCTCATGATGTTGACCTGAGGCAATGCGTTCCACTCTTCCACAAGTGCTATATGCAGTTCTGCCAGGTCATGTGGGGGTGGGGTACGATCATCCAGTCTGCCTCAGCTGGTCCCAAATGTGCTCTATGGGGTTCAGGTCAGGTGACATTGTTGGCCATACCATATGAGGCACTCTGACTTCCTGAAGTCGAGATGTGACAATTCTGGCACATTGTGGTGGAGCATTATCATCCATGAACAGAAAGTTTGCTGTGTGCTGGCAAAATTAGGGGATGATGATGGGTTCTATGATGTTTTTGAGGTAAGAACATGCAGTGACTGAGCCATCTACAATAACCAAATCAGTTTTGCGCTGACTGGTGATGCTTCCCCAGACTGTTACACCTCCTCCACCAAAGTTAACCCTGGGGACCACTCCTGGGTCTGTCATGAACTCTGCCAGTAGGTCTGTGTCTTGATTCAAGTCTGCTGATGACACTTTGAGACACACCAAGTTCACATGCAACATCCGACTGCCTGCCACCGACCCGATGGCGCACTATGGCCAGGTGGCGCTGCTCATCCGTTAAGGGACATTGTGTGTCCATGGCTGTTTGAAGGATGAAGTTGGAATGACTTACTGACAATACCAGCTTTTTAAACCCGCAGAATGTTGAAATTGATGCCACATTGAAAAGGGTTTTCTTTAGTATTTTCTGGTGTTGGCCCCAATATGTAAGGCACACTGTACACAGGGAGACCATTACGTGGAACACAAAATGAGGTGTGTCCATCACCCCAATACTGTACAATTGCCTCCCTATCCCAAAAGTCTCTGATGTGAAACAAACAGCACATGTATGACAGCCACTGAGTCTCTCAAGATATCCCTAACTTATTGTAAGTACTGTATATGTGTGAGAAATCTTTTATGAATTGCTGTGGGTTTTATACGCAAATCCTTTTCAGCACATTTATTTTGGATTGAAGTCTGCAACAGGAAAGTCTGCAGCTTGCTAAACGGTAAGCGGCCATTGCATGGAATAAAACCCCAACTGACAAACAAGTTGCAGTTTACCAGACTTCTATATTAGACAGAAATAGGCATTGCAGATGTGGTGAATAACGAAATGGAAGACAACAGAGATGATTTCATATTATGAAAATGGTGAGATTGTGAAAAATGCCTGATGCGTCAGATCAGATTTTCAGCTAGAAGATGTGTACTTTGGTCCATTTCCTGATAGACCTGTTGAGCCCAACATGTTCATATGCTCATTTCTAACGATAACCTTGATGCATTGGTTTGTACTGTTACTATGACTTTACAAACTTATTTTTAAACTGATTATCTAATTACCTATCGCTTATATTAATTCATACTACAGTATGAGATCAGTGAGAAAGGCTTAACAGTTTAAAAACAGGCTATTTCTCAACTGTAATTTATATTAATAATTTTATAATCACTACTGCCTTTATTTATTTAGAAGTGGGTGTGAGATATTCTGTTCCTTTCATGGTTTTCCCTTCCTGTAAACCACATAATGTTACTCTTTTTAAATGGCCAAGTTGGTTGATAAATAATGTGTGATATAAAGTGTGATAGCTTAGCTCATCAACTGATCAGATAGAACATTCAGAAATCACCAATCAAAATGACTGTTTGGTAATAAGATGAAAAATGAAAACACCCTTTATGGAAAAATAATATGGCTTTTTTATTTTCTGCTAAATACACACACAGACTTGCATGAACAGAAAATAGTGCAAAAAAAACAAAACACCAGGACTGCAGAGCAGAGGTTAGCATTGCACTCTTATTGAGAAAACAGCATATTGTGCACCACCTTGTGTTGGCCCTTTTCGTTTTTAAAAAGTACACAGTATTAAGATCTGCCATCATGCAAACATCTCTCCGATCGACTCGGGCCATTTACAAAGCTTAAACTGCCCAACCTATAGTAGCGACAAAGCTCTACTTGGTTTTCTAACTTTAGGTTCCTTTCACTTTCACAGAAGGAGAGAGGACCCAGAAGACGGTTTAACTCATCTGTACAACTATCCCATGGGTCATCTTAATAACCTCATGATTGCAGATCAAATGTAAAGTGAGCTGCACTGATAGTGACACAATGGAAACTTTGAAACTCATCTGAACAGTCCGAGCATATGAACAGATCCATTTCAGCTGCATTTACAACTACTTCCATATGCGACTTGAATCCAGTTTGCAAACAGCAAACACCTTATAAAAACTGTGAATAAACAACTGAATGCAAAAACTATAATTTCTTTTGGATTTTCTAAAAGGGTGTCAACTAATAAAGAAACCTGTGCACCAAAAATCAACATGTTCATGCACAACTGAAATTTGCAACTACCCACACTGTTAAGCCAAAAGCCTTCTGGAGAAAAGTTTTATGGTCTGATGAGACAAAGATTTAATAAAATGACAAGTTGTATCTTTAGAATAAAAGTGAAGCTTGCAACCCCAAGAACTCTGTATAACCTGCCAAGCATGGTGCTGGTAGGATTATTCTGCTTGACTGCCAATGGCACTGTTGTGCTGTACAAAGTGGATGAGAAAAAGAATGAGGACTAGCTCCGATTTCTTCATCTTCAGCTCAAGTGAACAATTTGGACATTCAAATTTGCTCACAACTGGGTGTTTCAACAGGACAGTGAACCCAAATATACAGCCAGAATTATACCAGAAGCATGTTGTGGGTCAAGGTGTAGATTGGCGATGGGCATAACAGTTCTAAGTAGGGGTGTGTGTGTGTATATATTTGAGCCTATATAGAAAATCTAAAATAACCTCACATTTGTGTACCCAAATAATGTTTTCAAAAGTCTTATTTGTGCTTTTTGTAATCCTCTTTTTTTCTTTCATACAAAAAGGAGGATTTGAATAGTTAAATGTGTATAGTTGGAGACAATAATGCAGGACTACATTTGCAATAAGAATGCACAAATAATATTAGCCATTATAAAGCTAGTAACAACTAGGGGTTATTTATTCATAGAATAATCATAGCATCTTTCACTAATTATTTGTTTTTCTGTTCAATTTCTATTATGACATTGGTTAATTTTTATTTCATCAGTCGTTTAGTTAAAAAAACATTTAATGCCATTTTTCAGTCCCAAGAGAAACTATGGTAGAAGACTTTCCACTTTCCACAATCTTCTAAGCTTCATTGACTTACAGTAATTTCATACTAGCTTCTGGTCTTTTACATTAAAAACATTATACACTGATAAAAAATTAAAAAAACACTAAAACATCCTAGATCTGATTTAATGAAATATTCGTATTAAATACTTTGTTCTTTACATAGTTGAATGTGCTGACAACAAAATCATACAAATAATTATCAATGGAAATGTATCAACCCATGGAGGTCTGGATTTGGAGTCACACTCAAAATTAACGTGGAAAATCACACTACAGGCTGATCCAACTTTGATGTAATGTCCTTAAAACAAGTCAAAATGAGGAACAGTAGTGTGTGTGGCCTACACGTGGCTGTATGACCTCCCTACAATGCCTGGACATGCTCCTGATAAGGTGGTGGATGGTCTCCTGAGGAATCTCCTCCCAGACCTAGACTAAAGCATCCACGAACTCCTTGACAGTGTGTGGTGCAACGTGGTGTTAGTGTATGGAGCGAGACATGATGTCCCAGATGTGCTCAATTGGATTCAGGTCTGGGGAACGGATGAGCCAGTACATAGCATCAATGCCTTCCTCTTGCAAAAACTGCTGACACACTCCAGCCACATGAGGTCTAGCATTTTGTTGCATTAGGAGGAACCTAGGGGCAACCGCACCAGCATATGGTCACACGAGGAGTCTGAGGATTTCATCTTGGTACCTAATGGCAGTCAGGTTACCGCTGACAAGCATTGTGGAGGGCTGCACAGCCACCCCAAGAAATGCAATCCCTCACCATTTGCTGACCCACTGCCAAACCGGTCATGTTGGAGGATGTTGCAGGCAGCAGAACGTTTTCCACGGCGTCTCCAGACTCTGTCACTTTTGTCACATGTGCTCAGTGTGAAGTTGCTTTCATCTGTGATGAGCACTGGGCGCCAGTGGTGAATTTGCCAATCTTGGTGTTCTCTGGCAAATGCCAAACATCCTGCACGGTGTTGGGCTGTAACCACAACCCCCACCAGTGGACGTCGGGCCCTCATGCCACCCTCATGGAGGCTGTTTCTGACTGTTTGAGCAGACACATGCACATTTGTGGCCTGCTGGAGGTCATTTTGCAGGGCTCTGGCAGTGCTCCTCCTGTTCCTTCTTGCACAAAGGCAGATTGCCCTGATATGGGCTCCTCCACGTCTCCTGATGCACTGGCCTGTGTTCTGGTAGCGCCTTCATGCTCTGGACTCTACACTGACAGACACAGCAGCAAACCTTCTTGAAACAGCTCACATTGATGTGCCATCCTGGATAAGCTGCAATACCTCAGCCACTTGTGTGGGTTGTAAACTCCGTCTCATGCTAGCACTAGAGTGAAAGCACCACCAGCATTTAAAAGTGACCAAAACATCAGCCAGAAAGCATAGGAACTGAGAAGTGGTCTGTGGTCACCACCTTTAGAACTACTCCTTTATTGGGGGTGTCTTGTTAATTGCCTATATTTTCCACCTGTTGTCTATTCCATTTGCACAACAGCTTGTGAAATTGATTGTCAATCAGTGTTGATTCCTAATCGGACAGTTTGATTTCACAGAAGTGAGATTGAATTGGAGTTGCATTGTTGCATTGTTTAAGTGTTCGCTCTATTCTTTGAGCAGTTTTTTTAGGTTAGCTGAAAGATTAACTCAATTGTTCTTTGTGTGTTACTTAAAGCTGTGGCTGTGCCTTGTGCTTCCCTCCATCTTGACCCAGAGATAAGTGCATGGCCCTTGTCCTACAGCCTGTCTCTTACTCGAGCCCCCCCTCTGATTTGTACTGGAAGTCTGAGGTGTACAGAGTGAAAAGGAATGGTGAGAGTACTGTCCCCTGTGGTGCTCCTGTGCTTCAGACCACCTGGTTTGACACACAATCCTTCCGTTTCACAAACTGTCTGTTTGTCAGGTAGTCATTGATCCAGGCGATTGTTGACGGCTCCGCCTGTGTCTTCAGGAGTTTCTGACAAAGCAAATCAGGTTGAATTGTGTTAAATGCACTGGAAAAAACAAAGAACATGATCCTCACAGGTCTGCCTGCTTTGTCCAGATGTCAGTGGTTTGGTTGAAGCAGGTGGATGATGGCATCTTCAACTGCAGCTCCACGGCAATAAGCAAACTGCAGTGGGTCCTGATATGTTCTTGTTTGCTTATTCAGGGGGGCCAACAGGAGTCTCTGGGACCTTCATGATGTGGGATGTCAGGGCAACAGGTCTATAGTCACTGATGACTGATGGGTGAGTTATCTTTGGTATTGGAGCAAGGCATGATGTCTTCCACAACACTGGAACCTTTTCCTGGCTCAGACTAAGGTTGAAGAGGTGTTGCAGAATCCCACTGAGCTGCTCTGCACAGGCCTTAAGGACTCTGAGGCTGACACCATCTGAACCTGCTGCCTTGTTCTGGTTCAGTCTCTCCACCTGTCGATTCACCTGACTTTTAGAGACAGACAAGTGGGAGGGGGAGGCAAAGGGGGTAGCAGCATATCCTGAATTGGTTGAAGACAAACTTGTGGAACCAGAAGAGTCCATGACTGGGGTGTAGGATAAGAAATCCGAGTTGTGACAGGAAAGCTGTGGGTAAGAGGAAGGTGAGATGTCCATTTGGCTGGGGACAGGAGAGGAGGATGCTGAGGTAGTTCCTGAACAGAACCTGTTGAAGAATGTGTTCAGTCATTGGCTCTGTCCAGACTTCTATCTATCCAATCCTTCCTGTTTGTAAAGCCTGGGATCTTCTTCATTCCTGACCAAACATCTCTAAAATTGTTCCTCTGTAGTTTGTTCTCCAACTTCTTCCTGTATGCCTCCTTTTTCAGTCTGGTTTCCATGCTCACCACAGCACTGAGACTGCCCTCATCAAAGTTTTAGGCAAGGCAATTTTATTTGTATATCACACTTTCAACAGCAAGGTGATTCAAGGTGCTTAACATGATTAAGAGGTAAAATTAAAACAACAGTAAAACACAAAGCTTATAAAGTAAAAACAGCAATAAAGCAAGAAGTTAACACAGATACATCAAGGCATTACAAAGCATATAATGTAAAAACAGCCAGAAGCATAAACAAAACATGATACATGAAAACATTACTCAAAAGGCAGCTCGAAACAGATACATTTTTAGTTGTGATTTAAAAGAACTCAGTGTTTCAGCAGTTTTGCAGTTTTCTGGAAGTTTGTTCCAGATTAGAGGAGCATAGAAGCTGAAAGCTGCTTCTCCGTGTTTAGTTTTAATTCTAGGGATGTTGAGTAGACTGGAATTAGGGGACCTGAGTGTTTTGTGTGGTAGAACCACAGTGCTGGTTCTGTTGGATCTCAGTGCAGCATTTGACACTGTTGATCATGATATAGTATTGGAACGACTAGAGAGTTGGGTCAGACTCTCTGGTACAGTATTTGGCTGGTTCGAGGCTTACCTAAAGAACAGGGACTTCTTTGTTTCAATAGGAAACTTTTCATCAGAACGAACAGAAATCACATGTGGGGTGCCCCAGGGCTCCATCCTGGAGCCCCTCTTATTTAATATCTAAATGCTCCTACTAGCCCAGATTATACCAACCAATAAGAATAGCTACCATAACTATGTGGATGATACTCAGCTCTACATTACGATGTCACCAAGTGACTTTGAACCCATCCAAACCCTAAGTAAATGCATAGAGCAAATCAATGAATGGATGTGCCATAACCTTCTCCAGCTGAACAGAAACAAAACAGAAGTAATTACTTTTGGACTTAATGAGGAACGATCAAGAGTCAGCACACAGCTTTAGTTAATAAAGCTAGAAACTACTGATCAGGCCCAAAATCTAGGTTTAGTTATAGACTCAGACTTGAACCTCCAGTGTCACAAAAAGGCAATAACAAGGTCAGCCTTCTATCACCTGAAGAACATTTCTAGGATTAAAGGACTGCCTAAAAAGTCAATTACACAGCTGCAGCTGATCCAGAACACTGCTGCTCTTGTCCTCATTAGAGCCAGGAAAGTAGAGCGCATCACGCCAGTTCTAAAGTCCTTAAACTGGCTCCCTGTAGCTCAGAGAATAGACTTAAAAAAGATTTTACTAGTTTATAAATAATTGAATGGCTTAGCACCAAAGTATATTGAAGAGCTAATGTTACGACACCAACCCATCAGAACACTCAGATCCTCTAATTCCAGTCTACTCAACATCCCTAGAATTAGAACCAAACACGGAGAAGCAGCTTTCAGTTTCTATGCTCCTCTAATGTGGAACAAACTTCTAGAAAACTGCAAAGCTGCTGAAACACTGAGTTCTTTTAAATCACAACTAAAAACACATCTGTTTCGAGCTGCCTTTGAGTAATCCTTTGAGGTATCAGGTTTTGTGTATGCTTCTTGCTTTATTGGAGTTTTTACATTATATGCTTTGTAATGCCTTGATGTATCTGTGTATGCTTCTTGCTTTGCTGATGTTTTTACTTTATATGCTTTGTCTGTGTTTTACTGCTATTTTTATTTTACCCCTTAATCATGTAAAGCAACTTGAATTACCTTGTTGTTGAAAGTGTGCTATACAAATAAAATTGCCTTGCCTTGCTGTTGCTGATCTTGACCTTAAGTTGCTTCTGTATACTCCTTAATAATTCCCTGCCTGAGTCCCTGAAGGCTATTTTATTCTTGTTTAGCAGTTCCTTCAGGTCACTGGTGATCCACAGTTTGTTATTAGGTTAGCATCTCACTGTTCTGGTGGGGATGATGTTGTCCACATAGAAGTTTATATAGGCAGTCACACACTCAGTCATGGCATTAATGTCCTATCCATGTGCTTGGCAAAGAGTCATCCAGTCTGTGGTCTCCAAAGAACCCTGGAGGGCTTATTCAGCTTCATGTGACCATTTTCTCACAGTTCTCCTTGTCACAGGTTGCCTGAACAAGTGGTTTATATTCTGAGCAGAAAAAAACAAGATTATGATCTGATTGTCCCAGAGGAGGACTTGGTTTGGACATGTATCCATCCTTTACATTTGCATAAAATAAATCCAAGTTTTCTCTTGTGGAGCAGCTAATAAACTGTTGAAACGTTCGAGTGTAGACGAGAGCGAAGCATGATTAAAATCACCAGATATTGCAACACATGAATTGGTGTGCTTATGCCCCTTATTGAGGGTTTACATCAAAAAGTGTTCATATCATTTATTTTAATTTAGCAACACATAATCTAACATGAAAATTAATCATGGTATCTGTACTTCTCCAATCCAATATCTTGCCTCAAATTAAAAAAAACTCAAAAATTCAGCCATTAATTGCAACCCTTGAAGTTAATGGCAGAAAGCTTGCACGATGCACTTTGCAATACACAATGCATGCCTGACTCATATTTGTAAGTGGCTGCCACTTCATTAACAATGTTTAGGAAATGAATGTGAGGAAATCCATCATAATCACGACTAACAATCAGCAAACTCTACAGTGGCTGCAAAGTCATAATCTCTGGAAAATTTGAATATGCAATTAGTGTGAGCTTCAAGCACAAAGATGTGATTGACAGAGCTTGAATGTTTCAGTCCAGATGGATGAATCTGGCACAAACCTTTGAGCAAGTTCTTTGGTTTTGCAACTCTGCAATCATACGCCACTCCTTCAGGAGTTGACCTTTCTCCAACAGAGGTGCCCAAAATGCAGAATAAGTTCAACCATTTTTTTTGTATCTGCCTTAAAACATCAATTCTTTGACAGTACAGCTGAGGTCTGGAGATCTTACAGTGATAAATGAAAAATGCAGCTTCCAGTCTGACAGAATCTAATCTCTGAGGATGCATTCCATTTTTGTCCTAGCTCCCATCATCCTTGTTTTGACATCCTGCTCAAGGTCATCCATCTGACTGCAGACTCAAAAATCAATAGCAGAACAGGGCTAGCAGTTAAAGGTCTTTAGTGAAATGTTGAACATGATGAGACTGCTAGGTTTCATAATAAATTCAAGTCCAAGCTATTTCCAGGGAAAGGAGCATGTCAAGGTAATGAGTTAATTTAAGAGATAAGGAACAGCAAAAGTAATCTCTAGGAATTTCACCAGCAGCTAAATGGCTCTTCGGGCCCCCAGCTGCAAAGTTGCAGCTTATCATGAAAGTTTTTGCTGAAGGTTCTTTACAGAACTGTAAACAAGGATCATCATCCTTTCAAAATATAGTAAAGTTTACCCAGGGGATCTACTGTAAAGACCCCTTTAAACCCTCTTGTGTGAATAATAAAGAGAGCCTGTTTCAACTGCCTCAGCTTAAGCAGCAAGGAGCATGAGTCAAACACTTTAAGAGAGTACAACCATTTCTGCCTCTATCACAGAGGCCAGACTAACCATTAAAACAGCATTATATCAGATTTAAGCAGATGCCTAGTTATTATCCTCTAGAGGGCCGGACTGGCCCCATGGTGCTGTGGTAATGAGTGTTTTTTCCTCTGACTGGGTGGACATGTTTGTGACGAGGGGGGGTGGGGCGGGGGGGACGTGCTCACAATGAACAAAATTAACTTCTAAGCTTCCAAATTAGCATTTTTCTTCACAAGATATCTTAGAAAGCAGAAGAGGTTAATGCACAAAAGAGTAAATACAAAGAAAACAACAAAACAAACTGATAGTTGTAAATCCAGACCACTTGCTGTTATCTCTTTCAAGCCTTTTAGTTTTATATTTTGATGGTTTAATTTTTCCTTAGCTGAAAACACTTCTGTAGATGAGCGCTAAATTAGTTCTGTTGTCTGTGGCACCGGTACAACAAACAAAACAAATACTAGCACCAGTGATGTGCGGTCAGGGGAGGCAGGTGAGGAACTGTCATAATGACAAGCAAAATTGGCACTAAAATTCATCAAAGAAAATCTATGTTTCAACTTAACTGTTCTATAAATTTGTTTTCTGTAAAAATTTAACATAGTCTTATGGTCAAAATAACTGAATTTATATAATAATTGAATTTACACATTGCCCGTTCAAATACATGGAAGAAGTGTGGGTTGAGGCAGTTATGTGCTGTCCCTCACCTATGGTGAATAAAGCAGGTAGTTGGCGCATGCTCATTGCTGTCTCTCCTTATATCGCCAATATAAAGGTTTTTTTACACATGTGTTACACATACTGACCTTCCACAAAATTTTAATTAAATGTGTGACATATTTAGTCTTTCTGGTCGGCCATATATGCGCAATGAAAATATTCAGGGTGAGGCAGAAAATGCTGTGCATCACTGAAAGGAGGAAGCACTGAGCCCAATAAACACAACAGGCAAGAGATGCTTTTCATCTATGAATCAAAAAGACTGAAAACAGTCGGGAAAATAGTAAAAACTCAATTTAAATACAACCAATCCATGACAACTCTCCTCCTTATGGATCATCTCCAGTGAAGCAGCCAGTTTAAAAATAAATAAAAAAAGAGGGCAAACAAAGAGGATTTCTAGATGAGAGTGAGGAAAGATTTTTGGAGCAGGATAGGGGCATCCACTTAAAATACAAAAAAAGGTAAGATCATACATGAGTTTCAATTATAATATAAAAAAGATAAGCAAAGATAAGCACAGGTGAGACGTCCTCTCTATAGCAGAAGTTTCAGCTGAGAACAATTTGAAATGGCTAGCACAACAATTCTTATAGCCCTTTGGCCGTGATGTCACCGTTGATGTCCACCGTTGGTGGCCACAGACCAATAGGAGTATGTTGCGGTCACCTCTAGGAATGCTGGGAAATGCGGTCTGCGAAGTCCAACTGGGGAAAACGGCTTCCCGCCGTCCAACACTCTGTTCAGTTCATTTGTGGAAAATGGATCCCCAACATCCCCCCTTTAATTCTGAAGCACAGAATTTAATGTTCAGTCTTTGGAACTAGAAAGTGATTAATTTTCCATGTGAGCCAAGAAACATTGCTGTCCCTCTGCGGCAGAAAAGGTTCAAAAGTTCAGACCATTTGAAGAACAACGAAAAAAATATATGGATCCCAGCAAAAGCATAATAAAAAGCTGTTAAAACAACAAAACATTCCAATTAAGGTAAAAACTGAAATAGAAACTTCTAATTTGGAGTCAATATCTCCAATTCCAGAAGAGTCAGTCAGTGCCTCACTAGGCATGAACCTCACGTCACTGACTAGCACAGACCAAACCTCTGTTTTGAAAAAACGTCTTTGTCAGGGACTGAATGGGGTGCCTAACTAAGATCACAGTGCCTTTAACTAATCAAAAAAAACTCCAGATTATGCTATTGCTTTGTAACTTATGATACGTTAATTCATATCTTTTGAGTTAAATGGATAAAAACCTCAAGAGACTTGTAAGAGAGTCAATATTCACAGTGAAACAAGTCCTGTACTGACTTGAGCCTAAGAGCCACTCAGAAAAGAAGAATCCATTACTCCAAATGAGGCATTAAAAACCAGATTACAATTTGCAAATACCTATTTCCATTAATTAGCTCAAATGAATGCCTATCTGCCTGCCCTTCTATACATGGCAAGTTTAGTTTTGGTGTCCCACTCCAAGATTGTCACTTCCCATCTGGACATCCTTTTCAAAACCTAGCCTTGGGAATGTTTACGATTGATGCTTGGGGGAGTCAAGGTAACGCTTTCAAACTTTAGAACACAGTACCGAGTATAGTATGATGGTGGTAGCATTATAACATTATTTTAATGCTAGTGGTCCATAGTAAACAGTAAATGAAGTAAAGGAAGACTATATCAACTTTCCATCTTGGCAATAATTGGGAATAAACAAAATTGGTTGTTATCAAGGTTCTAAAAAGTTTTCTGAAATCCCTGACCTCAACCCTATCAACTGGAAGAGAGGCCAAACATCCACCCAGAATAAGAGAAGCTTGCCGGTGGCTAAAAAAAGCTTGTGGTCAAGATGTAACATCGTAAGGAACATTTATTCAAATGATAGTTGTTTATGTAAAGATGTGGACCAATATGTATAAATTTGGCCGAATCTGAATTAGGGAAAATCCCCCCAAAAAGTAATTCCACCCTGGGAAAAGAACAGTTCAAAAGCCAAGTATTACTACAACATGAGCGCATATAAGCCACAACTGGAACTGTACATACAGAGTGAGAAATATTAGTTGGTCTTTTATATAGAAGTTGTTTTAATAAACTAATCCGGAGATAAGAGTCAATATTCTGCAACGTGTGTATTTTAAGGTATAAACTAATCTCTCTGCACTGTAATCCTCTGTAGGAACAAAAAATAAATAAAATTAAATAAAACAAAACAATCACTGAAATTAAGACAGAGTCAAACATTTACTGCAGTAGACTTTGAAAGGAGATTTTTTTTTAAGTTCTTTCCTGGTTTATATATAGCCAATCAAGAAGTGGCTCATGCACAAACCCTAGTTTAGCTCTCGAGTGCCTTGCATAAAAGAACATTCTTGTTTTTTAATTTTCTGGGCGCTCAAGGAGAATCTTACATGGACAACGTGGCAAAGAACGATGTTCAACACTTGCATATGTCAGCTACAGTAGAGCCCTAATGGGTGAGGAAGTGCATGGTGGTGAGGGGGTGGGGGGTGTTGGCTGGCATGACAACGTACAGCAGGCAGAGGACGTCGTTGCCATGGTGACAAACAAGGATGTTTGCATCAGAGGAAAATCTTATCAGTCCGTAGCGGAGGGCACGCATTCCATTCCACTGAACAGTCTGTGCTAAAGATGGTCAAAAATAAGGTGTGTTGATCAAGTTGCATCAACCCTCACTCATTTATTACATCCACCAAAAGGTTTTGAGCCACACTTTAGAGCTCCTGGGGGACTCCTGTCTAGTAGGAAACTAGGGATAGCAACATTATTGACAACTCCTACCTCACTGTGTTGGATGGAAAAATTAAATCATCTTCACTTAGCGATATTAAGTCAGCAACCCTGATTATGTGCATTTTCATTTTTTGTGTTTAATCCTTCTGCAATAAATTTAATGAGCATGCATGACCTTGATTGGTTGCAAAACATTACAGAAATAAGATTTAATCAAACATGCTGCTCTGTTTTGTCAAACATCCACTCAACGGACAGGAGAAAGAAAATCAAAATGCTCTGTATATCTCTGACAACTACACTTCATGCTTCCTAACTCCTGCTGAAATTATTCTGACACGTTTTCTAATCCATCAAGGTCATTTATATCTTGGACTGGGTGGTGCCAGGGCAACACTGATTTTAATTGCTTTCTTGCTCTATCCCATCACACATTTATTTTGCACACACACTGCATGTTGTTTCATGGCCAACACATTCTCCAAGGGCACCCAAAAGCTGCAAGTTAAGTGAAGTGGAGCCAAGAGGAAACTTACTAGGTCATCATTGAATTGGAGTCTCCTTGCGAAGCCAAGATATTCTGGAGACACTGAATACTGGCAGAAAAATAGAAATTACCCTTTCCTGCCTTGGGTGACATTCAGTTTCTGGTGATGACTGACTGGTAAACGTGTAATTTTCCCCAAGGTGTGTATTTGCTCACCTTTGTGATATTCAACACAGATTACCTAATTCCCCCCAAATTTGAGCTGTTATTACTCTTATAAACTCATGAATGAAAGCCTGAACATTGCACAGTAGTTCTTTACAAACCAGGCTCATCTCTTGGTGGACAGGTGCACTACTGAAAAAAAATGAATAAATTAAACAGGGAAAAATAATAAACAGGACCTTTTTCAGTCCACAAAAGGAAGTTTAGTGGTATAATTTCAAAGAAACATAGCACATCTTGATCTGATTGCACAGGAAAGAGAAAAATAACAGAGGAGAAAAAACAGAAAGAAAGAAAATATGAAATAAACAAAATATAGCACTTAAAATAAAAGATCCTATAAAACCAGGGAAATAACAAATGTAGTATTTTGCTTCAATGTTTTCAATGTAAACCTGGGTGACTATGATTGTAGCTGGAAATTAGTACATAAAATGCATAATAATTGCACCAAGGCTTGGAACTTATCGCACACTCAAGTGAGAGACTTAACTTAACCTGAAGTTACATCAATAAACCTATTTTGTAGCAAACAGAGAAAAAGGAGGGATTTGTATATTTATAATATATATATAATTAAGTTGTTGAAACAGAAGCTGTTACCATTTTCAGATGAGCCATATTACCGCTCAATCCTAATGATTGATAAGTCTAAAGCAGGGGTCCCCAAAGTCCGTCGTCAAGGGCTGGTATCCTGCATGTTTTAGGTCTTTCCCTGGTTCAACACAGCTGATTCAAATCGTCCAACTACCTCCTCAGCATGTCAAAGTTCTGCAGAGGTCTGCTAATGAGCCATCATTTGATTCAGCTGTGTTGAACCAGGGAAAGAACTAAAACATGCAGGATACCGGCCCTTGAGGACCGACTTTGGGGACCCCTGGTCTAAAGGCTAGTGTTTGTGTCAATTAATAGCTTAAATTTGTGTTTACAATGTAGCACATAGCTATATGCGATTACCTGGTAATTAGTAAACCCATCTCTAAAATGCTGGCTGGCTGGCCCAATATTTGATAACTGTAGCAGTTGGTTGGGTTGTTATTGAAATTACACTCCAAAGACAAGGTGCCACAACCTGATTCATTTTTAAATTCACTGAGTAGTTTCTGAGTATAAGTATGTTAAAACAGGTGAATTATGCGATGCCCCTTCATATCGCCATAGATGAGTGTGGATGAGAAAGAAAAGGAGAGCATTTTTAAGCGGCCTTTTTACATTCATGAGACACTCAAACGTGCTCCAGGGCTGATTTTTTTTATTCTGCATGCCCTTCAGCAATAATTAATCCACTCTTTCACGGGGAAAGGGGATGGTTCACCCACTATAGACAGGCAAGACTGGAGGCTCTGTGGGACCAACATGGAGAACAGAGGCCAAGGTATTGTCCCTTAGCAGCCCCGATACCCCCAGATGGTATTTATCTCCAATAACTTCCTCAGGGAGCACCTTCGGGCAGCAGTGGGAGAAATGCTATGGCTGGGTAATGCATTTTACCAGAACTGAGTAGGAATCAGGATATTAAAAAGTTGTAAGAGGGCAAAACCAATTTCCTGCTAAAGGAGATTTTAAAATTACAGCTCTCACGTTGGCAGTCTTAAAATAAAAATTATTTTCTCATTCGAACCCATCACAAAACACCTACCTCCCTGGCACCACAATTACCGTACATATGCATCCAAGATAACATCTGTCAAGCAAAGTCTTTGAAAGAGTCACAAGTAAACACGGACTACCTTGACAGAAGTCTATTTAATAAAGTATTATCTTCGCATGACAAACCTGAGTCATATCATTGTAAAATTAATGCGGTTAAACTCAAGGCCCACTTACTTAGAGAAACTAATTAAGCATGTAATTAGTCAATTTTGTAAACTAAAGCTGAATCTCCAATGAAGACATAAAACTGTTTTTAAGAGGCCTTATCAGACACATTTAGTGGATCTTTTCTGATACCCTGTCATATAGAACAGCCTGTGTTCCTCCAGGTGGTGAATAAATTAAAATGCAGTCGCTTGCAACTGGAAGATTCAGCTTTTGTTGCTGATGAAACAATGCTTTTGTGGGTTCTTTGCAAATGAGAAAACCACAACCTTTGTTCTTTTGTGAGGAGAGGCCCATTCATGGACGGCTAATTCAAGAGGCTTTACACCATGAGACAGCACACTGTCACATAAGCAGTATGATGAAGTTAGGCGAAAACCAAAGCTGTCCTCATTGCTAATGACCAAACAATGTGAGTGTTTGGTTCTTTAGCAATTGTTGCAGTCAGTGGCATTAGTAATAATCCCATTTGTAGGAAAAACATTCCTCTTCACTTAAGAAATTCTAGTTTCTGGGGTGTTTTGTTTGTTTTTTAACAAGGGTAAAGATTAGTCAATACAAAATGAAAGAAGCATGTAAGTGTCAGACCTTTGAAATTACCCAGACATCAGTTAGCCAAGGAACATAAACTTAATGTATAAATATGCCTGGTGCTTCACGCAGTGCACAGAGGTTTGAGATTACCTTTGCTTTAAAAGAAATTTAGATTGCTATTGATTTTATCAATACATTTGTGAATAGAACCTGTTCTCGATTTTTTCCCCACCAGCATGATCCTCAAGAAGCTAAAATAACTATAAATATCATTTGTTTAGGATTCAATTGTTTCAAATTTAGTTTTTTTTGTTAGTTTGATTGAATTGTATGAGTTGCAACCTTTAGCTATTGTTTCTCTTTGTAGACCTGAGTTCAGGTTTTATTTTGGCAAACTTGTTCTATTAATTCCCGTTTTCCTTTTACTTTTGTTTAAATTTGTTGCTTATAGGTTTTGTATTTTGTTGGGGTTTGTTGTAGCCTCCTGGCTGTCTGTTTGTGTCTATTTAGTTATTCTGTCCCATCAGATTCCCAGTATCTCAGTCTTCTTGTTCTAACTCAGGTGTTTTTCCCATTGGGTAATTCGTTTTACATGGTATTCATGTAAAATATTCATTTACATGGGTTTCTGCTTTCCACATGGCTGTTTTAATTTTGTTTCTGCAATGCACTCTAAGTTGGACTTTGTCTTCTATGAAACTACTGCATCTGCTCTGTTTATATGGCCCCTGCTTGCCTATATGTGGTCCAGTCCTGCATTCAATACACTTTGACATAAAACTGTAAAGGAAGTCTGCCATGACCTGCATCAGGGTTAAACATGGTGTTTCCAGAAGAGGAATGTGTAATATATGTTTCGATATGTGTTTTGAGATCACTGCCCAATTGAAACTCTATATTGCTTCCAAGTTTAAACGAAATTTAACCCTCAGGCAAAAGTAAAGCAGGGAAAAATAAGATGTTTAGGAACAACTTAGAAGTCACCAAAGTTTGAGTCTATCTTGAACTTGAACCTACTGGAACAGAGGTTTAGACCAAGAAATGAGCTTCTGTTGAGCCCAAAATTGACACCTTGCAGGCTATATTGAAATGTGCAGCTTCCCTCATGGTTATGCCAAATGCCTTCTGGAAAAAATATTTTTTGGTTTGAAAGGTAAAAGATCAAGGCGCTTGGCCACAATGACAAGAGGAGCAGTCAAGGTAAGGTATTAAAACCAAAAAACAGTGTCAAGCAAGGTGGTAGCACTATCATGCTCAGAGGTTGTCTCACTAAAAGTTGTACTGGTTGATGGAATAAATAAGAACTTCCTCCAGATTCATCAACTTTACCTTAAATTAACAGCAACATGAGTGAAATGTTGATAAAAACAAAACCATTGTTCCAAACAAACAAAAAGCCAGCTCATATCTAGCTTCTGAAATGTCCTTTTCCAAAGTGCAAACTTGATCACCACTTGAAAGTAGAAGCTACATTAAAGTAAGCCATTCCATTCCATTAGAGTAGTAAAATATCCAACAGGAACTTTGGCAGTACTTTAACTGCTGCAAAAAGTGTGTTGTTGTGTTGCCACTTGCTTAACATCATAAAATCAAATATTAGTGGAGTTGTATGCATGAACTTGAATCTGTGTGTATAATAATATTTACCCTATGGGGATTTGTGAAAATCCAAAAATATAATCAAACTTGCGGATCCAATTTATGTTGTTATTTTCGTCATCTTGTTTAAAATTGTGGAGCAGCTAAAAATATTTAAAACTAGAAAAGATCTTCGTGAGCGCAGATCCCTTTCAAGGCAGCTCAGTCCCTCCCCACCCACCTCCAGGTTTTTGGATCAACCCCAAATTCTAATCACTCGTTCCTGGTCCCATGTCAGACATTTCCTGAAGATTTTATTAGAATCCACTCATAACTTTTTTAGTTATGTTGCTAGTTAGCAAGAAAACACAAACCTTGGTGAAAACATAACCTTCTTGGCGTAGGTAATGAACCTAAATGTATTATTTTTTTTATTTTGCAAGCTAAATTAAACTTATTGAACCAGTTCAAGAGTTGTAGAAAAAGACACCAACAGTGGCACAGTAATGGGTCTGAACATCGTAGTTAATAATAAATATTTGGTACAATACAATAAGAAAAAGACACTAGTGTAATCCATTAATGCTCCATTATTCATTGATTTTTCTAACAGAGCATTAGTGATGATGCTGATAAAAGTAAGAAAATGAATCTGATACTACATGGATGTACATCTTTATGGAGGACAATCTTAGAGATGGAGTACAAATTATGATTAATGAATCAGCCTGACTCTCTCTCAGTGATGGCAGCATTGCTGTCCGAGCTCACAGACACCCACCACCAAATGGCCACACAAGGTCACACCATAACACAGCTTCTTTTTATATCCTAATTTTATATTGCTTTCCAGTAGAGAGAAACACCCCACTCTGTATAACAATACTGACACTTTTTCACTCTATCATTTGATAAGAGTCCTCAAAATTGAGAGTCTCCAGATAAATGCAAAGCAAATCTGGCAGATGCCCTTTTAGCCTGACGGCCTTTGGCACTTTGTAAAAGTTCACTCTAGATAGCTGGTCCAAGACAAAAGGTTAGCGCTGTTTAAATATCAGGCTTGAGACTTTGGGTTCTGAAATCATCATTAATAGCTCACTAACAAGCCTGATAAAACATCACAGCACCCAGGCAACAGGTGAGTGGCAACGTGATTTGACTGGAAGTCAACCACTGCTTCTATGAATGATCTACAGCACCTTGCTAAAGAAAGTACAACTTTTTCAAGTTTTGTCACATTGCATCTACAAAGCTGTTTTACAAACCTGTATTCTATTTAGATGCTATATGTTAGACCAACACAAATAGTACAAAATCAGGAAAAGGATGCCTGGTTTTCAATTGTTTCGCAATGTTCAGCTCCCCTTAGTCAAGCCTTTGTCGAACCACCAAAGAACTATGTTAGGTTATGCCTCCATCAGGTTGCCCATCATAAGTATTAAGTTTTCCATTCATTCTATTCCATTCATTCCATTCTTTGCAAAATAGCTCAAGCTCAAACAGGTTGGATAAGGAGCGCCAGTGAAAAACTTTATGCCTTCCCGCCGGTTCTCATAGTATTGGCCACATGAGCCACATGTTGTGACATCAACAAGAACTCATGTCTAAGCCATCCACTAAGCCACAACAAGTAAAACTTAAGTAAACTCTACAACTACCAGCCAATTCTGCACGCTCTCTCAAAATAACTGAGGCAATTGCAAGCTTCATTTGGAAGGCTATGTACCCAAATTATGTTGTTTTCAACAACCGGACTATGTTCTGAGGTCTTGCAAATGTCTTTCTGAAGAAGTCATCCCAAAGATGTACCAGTCATACTCGATTCTCAATCTTAAAAATTGGAATTAAATTGCTTCTTGAAATTTAAATCGGTACCCAGCTCTACTGCCACCGCAATGTTTAAATACATTCTTATGGCTTTCTTTCAGCTGTATCATTCCTCCTGTTAAGGCCAGATTTGTAAAGTGCAAGGCTAATAGTTTTCCTGTCTACAGATACAACTAGTGATGGGAGGTCGCAATAATTTCAAATAATCAGTTCTTCTGACTTTATGGTCTTAGAAGAGCTTGCTAATAGGGTTCCCACGTGACTATGCTGGTGGTACTCAAAGCTTTCTATTGTAGCCTTCTGTTTAGTCTAAGCAACTAGCAATTATAAATGGTCTGTGTCTTGATATGCAATTTTCCATAACTTTATTCCCTCATCTTCGGTATGCTGTTTGTTCACTAATGATCTCTACAAACCTCTGAGGCCTTCACAGAACAGCTGAACAGACTAAAAAACACACAAGTAGACTATTAATAATTTAGCTGACACTTGAAAGCAACTGATTGCACTTGATTTTGGGATATCAGTGTAAAGGGGACTGAATACAAATGCATGCCATGGTTTTATATTTCAGTTTAAATGTAGTTTCCGTCTCCGTGTCCATAACATCAGGAAATAAAAACCCCAACAATTCATAATAAAGATTTTTCACACATATATTAAGTGGAGGACTATAGCAAAAGCTGTACTGCTCCGCTTGTGAAAGTAAATCTGTTGGGCTTCTACTTGGTACTCAGACACCAATTCTGAGCTCCACACTGCCAAACAGGACACGTAAAAAAAAAAAAAAATAATAATAATAATAAAAAATGTAGTTTTGGAGATTGTGCATCTTTTTCTCTCATTTAACACAATGTGCCACTTTGTGTTGGTCTATCAGTTAAATTCCCTTGAAGTTTGCGGTTGTAACAAAATGTGGTGAGGTTCAAAGGGTATATATACTTTTGAAAGGCACTGTAAATGTGATAAAATGGTACGCTCAGCTTCAACAGTTGATGATTCTAGGATATAAGCTTGTTAACTATGTGAAAAACACCCAAGTGTGTTAATACTCAATACAGTTTCCATCAATTAGATTATGAAATAGAGCATCCACAGAAGCTTCAGTGAGAATGCAAACCTGAGTTCTACCTGGGGAAACAAGCCAAGCGGTCATTTAGATTTAGGTGATGGAAGCACAAAGTGTTGCCTTGCTCACACTCTCGTCGTCACCTGGTAACAGTCTGACTCATGGGAGCCTCCTGCCTAACGTAGTCAAAGCTGCAGGTTATACTACAAGACTCAAGCAATCCAACCCCCACTCCCCCAACACCGTCTGATCATGTTTTCAGAGTTATTAGGTAATCTGGCAGAATAGGGGGATAGGCCATCTGCTTGTAACGACACCTAGTCGAACATGCTCGGCAGTCACCATGGATTTGCTTGACGTTGTTTGCACAGACTCTGGAGAGACTAGTTCCATGTGCACTGTGCAGTAGGCAATCGGCACTCCATCAGTAAAACCTGTGGGAGGTGATAAGCCTCCTTTGCAGCAAGGGGGGGTTCCCACCAATCACAACAATAGCAGAGATCCTGGGTAACCAGTTGAACCAAAGTGGAATTTCCATGTTATCGTCTCAATGAATAAACGGAAGCAAAATAAAGTGACATATATAATTGGACACAAATTGTTTCAGGAGAAAACTCTTGCTCCTTTTCATGAGTTGTAATGAGATTACAACTCATTTCTCAAAAAACAAAATACCACTTATTTCCCTGCTCAAGATAAACCCATCACAACAAAAGGATGGAGGAAAGTAAAGAAAAATAAGAATGCCAGAGCTTTCATCTCAAATGTTATCTGATGGAGTGAAAACAAACGGAGGAATTTGCTTCTATAGGATTAAAGCAGCTGCTCATCTTCCTTCTGACTCCCCCCCTTCTCCTCGTCTTTCCATCTGCCCACACATCCTCAACGTTGACTCTCTTCACAACTAGAGACACATTCTATATGAAGCCGCGCTGCGATCAGCTGTTGCGCTCCATCCTGTAGCCAAAGCAGATTCTGAGAACACACAGGAACAAAAAGCAAACTGCACATGACGACAAAAGGCGCGGCAAAAACAGGCGCCAAATATGGAGTCAAGAGGAATGGTGCTGAGTTGGAGTAAAGAGTAGCACTAGTGTTACATTAAGACTGACACCCATCAGATAAATCCTGTAATTTTTACAAAAAGAGACACTTTCCTTTTTAACTTCCAGGGTAAGCTGTGAATAAAATGTACCTTCCTACCTGGCAATAGCTGCACACCTTCAGCTCCAAAGATGCTGGCCCTGACGAGAAGGCTCGCTTGTATGGAGTGGGGAATCTGGGAAAGAGGATGTGTGTATATGAGTGTGTGTGTGTTATGTGTGTGATGCTGAGAGAAAGATGGAGAGAGAGCTGGGAGGGAAAGTGAGAGGTGGAGCCTAGCTCAGAGACGAGAAGGAGGGCTGGTTGATGACTGTCTGCTGCCTGTACACCCAGTCTGGAGGAAGCGGTGTGGACAACACTACATTTTCATCTGTTCAAACACACACTCAGCTGATGCACCTCATGTATAGCTTGGAGAATAAAATCCTTAAGGCAGGGGAAAGAGAAGGGGGAGCACAAGGTTTGAGAGTCAGGAGAGGCTGAGCTGTTTAAGCCCAAGCATCGTCACACAGCAGTTCCTCGGAATCCCTCCAGTAAGAGGTGAACTGCATCACCGAGTCCTTGTCTGTGATTGGCTCGGTAGCAGGGAGACGCCAAACTGTGGTGGGCATTGCTTTGTAACCTAAAATGACCCTTCAACATATCAACATGCCTGGTCCATCTTTGTCTTGTGGGTACAAATCACTGTCAAGGACAATTTAATAAAAAAGCCATCCTTGTTGGGATCCTTGGGTATGATGGTGTATGTAATTGTGTGTATATGTCAGTGCACAGTAAGTCATGACCTGCCCTTGCACATGAAGGATTACAAAACACACATTCATGTGCATACCCTCTTGAAGGATCTTCTCCATGAATGGAAGTGACTGATCCAGGGAAAGCTCAGTCTAGTTTTATAAACACAACACCTGACACTTTTTTCTCTAACTCTGCAGCAAGTCATGCTGAAACCCAATATTAAGAAAGACAAACAACAGATTATCTCCAATTTTGAGCTCACAAACAATTAGTGAGCTCGATATTGAAGGTAATTTTGTTTTATGTTAGTGACTAAAGTAAAACAAAATTATTTAACATTTGCGTTTAGTCTTGAACAAGTGCAGCTCTTTGTTTATGGGTAAAACGTACCTATCTATTCATTTCCAAGTATAACCTTACTTGGACTACTTGAATTTGATACTCTAAGGTACAAATTCGACCACAGTTGCCCACTTGTAATTAGTTCAGAAAGCTGTCGCACGTTTCTTGACTGGCACTGGGGGGAGTCAACATATTACACCAGTCTTGGCACAACTGCACTGGCTTCCCATCCGATTTGGTATTGAATATAAGATCCTGCTATTTGTCTTTAAGTCACTTTGTGGTTTGGTGCCTCCCTATCTGTCCAATCTAATCCATCCCTATATTGTAACTAGGTCTCTCATCATTTGGTTTGTGTCCCTACTATTCAGTATAAAGGTCGCGGCTACTGTCCCTTTTCGTCCTGTGGCCCGGTGGTCTGGAATCACATTCCTCTTTCTATTAGAACATCTCCCTCCCTTGCCATTTTTAAGTCTCATTTAAAAACTAATTTTTACTCATTAGCATTTTCTTCTCTTTGATTTCTATGCTTAATTGTTATTTTTAGCTTATTTTAATGTTAATTAATCCTGTTTGCTCTGTGCTTTGTACAGCACCTTGGTAGGCTCTCATGCTGTTTCATAAGTGTGCTTAACAAATACAATGATGATGATGATGATGATTTCCACAGCTAGTCCAAAATGCAGCCAGTCTTTTAAAAGCAAGACAAAAACCTATTTAAAAAGAATTAACACTTTATAAAAATGACAATACTCAATTACAATATCTATTTACATTTTGTTATATTAATTAGGGGTGTCAAATGATAGCGTTAATTGCTATTAATTAATTGCCACCATATGTGACGCGCTATGTTTTTTAATCAAGTTAATCTAATTTTTAAATCTTTATTTTACTGTTTCTGAATGTGAGTTGCCTTTAAATAAAATCCATTTTTTATCCTTTGGGCTTCTTGTGCTTGAGTTGGGGGTTAACCACACCCTGAAATGGACATCGATCGCCAGTCAATTAGGCCTGGTAATGGCAAGGGGAGTGAGAAGGAGGAGCAGTGACTTGCAGACAGTGTTCTCAACTTAGCAACTTTGTCACTATATGTTGGGAGTTTGTAGACCCCTCTAGCAATTTTTCTTCAGAAAAGCGACTAGCGACAAATGTAGGAACTCTTTCTGAGGTTATTGGAGACTTTTGAGTGAAGCACGTATCCCTCTTATTCACTGAGCAGCGGGGGTGCCGTGGACTGTTGTCCGTCTCAGAGCGCTCACAGCAGGCAGCAAGTCCGTGCGTAGCAGCTCCACACACCAGTCCAGGTCCAGCTGGACTCACTCAGAGCAGATATTTACCCCACTGTGTCCAGAATGCTAATTAATCTCTCATGCTCGAAGCCGAGGTTACAGTCAGCACTGGAACTAGTCTCAAAAACAGACGAATGTAAAAGCCTGGGACTGCATCTGTTCTAGTCTGTTAAAAACAGTCAAGGACTTCATAAAGCCACTTTTTTATATATTTGTTCTGCCAGAATCATGTTACTTAAATCAAAATACTTCAAGATACGGGCTTTTCTCAGCAATTATTAGGTGCAATTAAAAAAGAGATTAATTAGATTAATTAATTACAGGTCAATTAATTAATCTCAACGTTTTTTAATCTCTTGACAGCACTAATAATAATACCACAGATTTAATAAAATTTTCGTGTAATTTTATGTAACAAACCAACAAGGACAACCACAATGTATAATTGTGAAGTGGAAAGAAAAAACGTTCTTTTTGCAAATAAAAAACTAATGTGTAGCATGCATCTGTATTATCTTTATCATGAAAAAATACAGTGGCGGCTGGCCAATAGAGGGTAATAGGGGCGCCGCCCCCCCAGTGTTTCCCCAAGTGTTTTGATTTTTATCTTAAAAAATAAAAAAAATAAAAAAAATAATAAAGTTAATTGTGTGTTTAAATTCGTAACAAAGTATCATATGTAAAAATATATCTAATTTTTGGAGAAAAAGCTCCTGCTGCTGAGCGGCTGGGGGGACAGAAAGATCGCCCCAAGCAGTGCAGCAGTTAGCCAATTGCTGACAAGAAATTCACACATAGCAACAGGAATTTATCCAATCAGCGTCGCTGATTCGGACGCATGAAGGGCAATAGAGAAATCGCCCCAAGGCTGGTGTGAGGGCGGGCAAGATATCTGGTGGTGACATTGGCAGTGTTATTTCTCTGCCACAAGGGGGCGCTGCTGTTAAGAGTTAACAGCTTTGTATGCAAATTATTTGTGTAAACCTAATAAGTTATTTGTTTCCAGTTTAGTTCTAAACTTGTTTGTGCATTATTGTATTTATGTTTAGAATAAGAATGCCTCAAGTTGTTAATATTGGCATTAAAATTATCAGTATTTCTCATAGTACTGGTAACCAGTCATTTATGTTCAATTGTTTTGGGATGATAATTGAAAATGACTTGATAAGCTATATGCACAGCTCCACTACTTCCTGAACTAAGTACAACCCTTTGACCTCAGTTGTCACAACAACAAATGGTCAGACACACCTGGAATAATCAGTTTGTCCAATGATGTAAGGCAGGAAATAAAAGAGCTGTACTTAGTTCAGGAAATAGAGGAGTTGTTTGATTTTAAAAAAAGCAACAACAAAAAAGTACAGCCCCACCAAAAATATTTTTCACCAGCCGCCACTGAATAAATAAGTAAATGTATAATTTTTTTATTTAGATTGCTAATAATTAATTACAAATCAGAATCCCTCAGCAAGGCTAACACTACTATTTTAATCTACATGCTCCCACTAGCTCAGATTATAACTATAAATACTAACTAATCAGGCAGATGATACAAAGCTCTACATTACAATGTCATCTGGTGACTATGGACCCATTCAAGTGTTGAGTGGACCAATAGAACAAATCAATGCTGAAGTTAATATTTTTGGACCTATAGAGGAACAAACTATAGTTAGAACACAACAGACCAGAACCTTCAGAGACACAAAGAATTACAAAGTCTGCCTTCCATCCCCTGAAGAATGTTTCCAGGTTTGAAGGACTGATGTCCCAACAAGATCTGGACAAACTCATCCATGCGTTTATCTTTAGTCAAATTGATTACTGCATTAGTGCCTTCACAGGTCTAACTAAAAGGTCAGACAGCTGGAGCTGATCCAGAAGTAGAGCACATCTACTTAGTTCTAAAGTCCCAACACCGACTCCCTGTAGTTAAAGGGGGGGTATTATGCAAAATGGACTTTCTGAAGCTTAATATCCTGAGAATCTGTCTTTCCCTCATTAAAAAACATGCCTGAAGTGTTGCTCTGACCCATTCACTCATGTTAGAGTAATCTTTGAGTCTCTGCATGTAGTTCTCAGGGTTGCTAAAAAGCCTGTTCCCACTTATCCCCGCCTTTTCCACCCATCTCCTCCTCCGACCTTACGTACTTAGCTGAGAGCCTCGCCCCCGCAGACCTCCCCTGAATCCCCAGAATCAGAACCATTCATAGATAAGCAGCATTCAGTTTTTATACTCCTCTTATCTGGAACAAACTTACAGAAAACTACAAAGCTGCTTAAACACTGGGTTTCTTTTCATGAAGGCTAAACCCCATCTATTCAGAGCTATCTTTGCCTAATACTCAATGGAACATTTTTAATTTTAGTTTAGATTCTAACATTTCAATGCTTTTTTTTTATTCCACTGCAATATAATGTTTGCCGCTTGTTTGTTGTTTTATGTCATGTAAAGCACTTTATATTGCCTTGTTGCTGAAATAATGTCACATTTAATGTCATTGAATTGTGGTCAGTTTGACAATGTACAAAGTAAAACACCCTAGAAAAAGGTCAGATTTCATCCAGTGTACACATGAGATTAAGGGGTATTTTAAATTTGAGTCCCACGCTCCTTCACCTCTGAGGTGATTCAGTCCAACTCACCCTGTGTGGCACAGTCTTATTTGGAAACAACAGATGCTTCATCTCGGTGTGATCTATCCAGCCAGCCATGGGAAGGAAAACTGGGAGGATATTTTTCTCCTGGAAGAACTTCCTTCATAGCAGCATGGTGCAGAATTGTACTTTTGAGAACCAACTCATCACCACACAGATTAAGCTCTCCAGTCAAGAGGGATGCTGGCTACACCATCTTCACATAGACAACCAGGATCATTAAGATTGCATTTCTTTCCTTAGAAATGAACATTTTCTTCATCATCCAATTTTCTTTGCTTCTTTGCAAAGTCCAACACGGCAGATGCCATCTTATGATTTTATGACTGTAGTCAGCATCCGGAATGGCCTTAAAACCAGTGCAAAATTACCATAATTATTGGAATGTAAGCCGCTACTTTTTTCCACACACTTTGGACCCTGCGGTCTATACAACCAAGCAGCTAATTTATAGATTTTTACTGGGTTATGGGTCCCAGGGGGCACTATGGCAGGAAGCGCAAAAGTGAGTGACGTAAGGAAAGATTATGTAGAGAAGAAGACACTAGTTTTGATTTTAAACTGTTATTTTGCGCATCATGCACACATCACACATCATAAAAAGTACACAAAAAAAGGCATATGATGCAGCTTTAAAGTTAAAAGCAATCAAGTTGGTGGTCAAAGAAGGAAATAAAGCTACTGCACGTAAGCTTGACAACAATGAATCGATGGTGAGACGTTGGCTTTAGTGCACAAGAGGAAGATAAAGATAGGGACCAATGACTGTTCTGGTAGGGTTGCTTCAATAAAAATTATGGTTTTGCCCAGAATCAACTACTTATTCTCAATGATCCCAAGTAAACCATCACTAGACTGGTTTAGATCTCTGGACTCCTCTGTCTCTAAATTTCTTTGGAAAGATAAACCCCCACGTATCAGCTTAAAAACACTGCAGAAGACCAAAGAAAAAGGAGGTCTAGATCTACCAAACTTCCATCATTATTTCTTAGCCAACAGGCTCCAATACTTCTCAAGATGGTTAAAACATAGCTACCTAGACGAGTTCTGGATAGACGTGGAACAGACACTATGTAATAAGATAAAACTTTCAGACCTACCATTTATTAGCACAAATATAAAACAATATGAATGCTTTTTAAAGCATAAATATCAGCTCCTCTCTGACAGCATGGTGGGAGTTTCTAAAAATGACAGAGTCCACAATAATCCCATGCAGACGTACACCCATCTGGAATAACCCCGACATCTTGCAAAAAACATTTATGATAAGTTTTCCAGTCTGGAGGTGCAATGGAATTGAATACCTGGAACATATATTTGAAGGAACAGACTTTATCCCATTTAATACATTAATTACACAATATGGAATTGATAAAAACAAATTCTTAGAATATCAACAAATTAAATCTATTATTAAAAGGTAAATTTAGGCTCAATACAGCTGAATTACAAATTCCAGCAATAGTTTTAGATTTTCTTAATCTCAACCCCCCCAAATTGCTGTCTAAAATATACAAAACTTTATCTACATTAGATGAATCAATAGCCATCCCCATTTCAAAATGGGAGGTGGATTTATCAGCCAGCTTTGACCAAAACGTCTGGTCTCAGATATGTTTAAGAACCTTTAAAATAACAAAAAGTCCTCATTTGTAATTAATACAATACAAAATCCTTCATAGAGTACACTATACAGGTCAACGAATGTTTACGATGGGTTTTACATCGTCTAATACCTGCTTACAATGCACAAGCAATATACAAGATACTTATGTTCATGCGCTTTGGTTCTGTCCACCTGTTAAGAAATTTTGGTGCCAGATATGTGAGGACTTATCAAAGTGTCTGAAATGTAACATCCCACCATCTCCCTCAGTTTGCCTGTTAGGAAATTTAAATGATGTCACCATGGACACAAAGTCAGTTCTAATGGTTCATATTGCCTTATGCATCGCTAAGAAAACTATCCTCCTGAACTGGAAAAATAAAAAAGCTCTTAATATTAATCAGTATAGAAATCTCTTGTTGGACCATATTGGTCTTGAGACGGTCTCTGGCTCCATATCTGATCAATCTCTCTGGGCTCCTATGATCGGCTCCATCACCTAGTGGGGGTGGGGGGCACTTGGTTTTGTCGTTTGGGATACTGTTGCTGATGCGGGGGTTTTGGGGTTGGAGGCATCTGGGGGGGACCGCTGGGGGTGGGATCACTGGGCGGATGGGGCGCTGGACGTCGTGGCCGGCCTGGGGTTGGGCTTTGGGTGGTAACTCCTGATGGCTGCATGCGGTGCCTTAGGGGGGTTGCACTGGGTTACTGGCCTGGTGGCCGTGCTGCGCCTGGGTAGGGTCTGGGGTGGGCCTGGGGATTCGGGGCTCTGGGGCGCCGCGCCCCCTAGCTGTGGTCCTGGCTGGGGGGGTCGGCCGGCGTGGGGTCTCTGTTGCCTGTAGGGGTCGGGGCCGGCCGGCGGCCGGCATGTGCAGCCGCATCTCTCTTTTTCCTCTGGGCCGATTGTCATCGCCGGTCCCTGTATGGCGTCTCGCCTGGTTTGCTGGTTGGGGTGCCTGGCTGCTGGTCGCGCATTTCTGGGCCGGATCAGTCCTTTTTCGCACTGGACTTGGCTCCTGGGTCTTGGTCTTTGTGCGGGGCGCTGGGGTCGGGCATTTGGCCGTGTTCCGTCGGACTGGCCGGGTGGTGGGCATGCAGGGCATGGGTGGGTGGGGCGCTGGGTTTGGTCTCCTGCCGGGCCGTTCCACAAGGAATGGGGCAGGCGGTTGTCAGCCGCCCGGCTCATCGGTTTGCTCCTGGTCTGGGCAGGTACGTCGCCGTGGTTCAGGCTATGGGGGCCTCTGGTGTGCGGGTGGTGCTGGGGGCCTCCTTTGCTGGCGGGGAGGTTGTTGCTGTGTAGCGACAGGTGCTCTCCCCCTACGAGGGCACTTGGATGGGGGGAGGGGTGTGTGGGAGGGGGTGGGGGGGTGTTGCGAACTCAACCTGGGTGTCTAGTGTCTTTTGTGTTTTGAGAGTAGAGCGAATGTCAGGGTGGGTTTAGTTCCACTTCTGGGATGGGGCTGGGGGACTGCCTTGGGGTCCGTGGGGCTTTGTGGTGCTGTGGTCGTGGGCCCCGGGTCGAACGTGCCATGGCCTCCCTCCCCTGGTGGATCCCGGTGAACAGCGGAGCCTATTGGGGTCAGTGGGAGAGCTGGCTCCCTGGGAAGACATTGTGTCTCCCAGTCCTTCCCTCCCCATCCCTCCCCATCCCTGGACACCTCTGTCCACCCGCTCCATCACTTTACCACTCATATAGGGTCTTGGGGCATGGACACATCACTGGGGTGATCCCGTGGTGTCCTGGGTCCCAATTTTAATATACAGCTTAGACACTCCCACTTATAACATTCTCACGCGACACATATGTAGGGACTTTGGGGTGGGCACACTTTTCGGCATCCAGAGGGGAAGCGGTTCAATCAGCTTCACCTCTGGTGCCGGTGCCCACTGTTAAACCACATATAGACACTGAGGGCTCGGGGTGGGGGTTGGGGGTTGTGTGGCTGCCTTCCCCACATCCCACCCCTCTGTTTTAAATGCACATTACAACACGCATCAACACCATACTCGAGCGGGAGGATGGAGGCTAGGGGTCTTTTCACACCCCTGTTCGCTACGGGCCATCAGGGGTTGGGGTCCGGAGGAGGAACAGGCGGTCTGGTCGGGGTCCTGGGCTGTCGGGCTGCTTTGCAACTGTGGGGCCCTTGGCGGTCTGCTTGTCTCCGTCCTAGAAGATAGGGGTTCCATCTCCCGGATCCGGGGGCTGGTGGCTCTATTGGGGCATCGGTACCTGGACCTGAGGGGGAATAAAGTGTGTATAGGGTGTGTGAGTGAGGATACAGCGTCATTTTTTTGGGTGTCTTGGTGAGTCAGTGAGAATGTATGTGTTTAAGAGGGAGGGAACGTATGACTGTGTCTGTATGTCTTTGTCTACCTGTCAGGTTGGGTCTCGGGCTGCCCCCTTGCCTGGCGCACCTCAGGCCTTACACTTAATGGGGTGTGTCGATCGGCTGATGCGCTGGGCCGATATCTTCCTTTGGTTGGTTGGGGCACCACTTTTAGGGGTGCCAGGTTTGGGATTGTTGGGTGGTGCCTGCTCGGTGGCTCGGCGGGATGTGGATCCGGCGTCTCTGCTCGTTCGATCACCTGTTCTGTGTGCACCGTGCATGGTTGGTTCAATGGCGGGTTGGACTGGCCCTGGCCCTCGTTGGATACCTGGTCTTGGCGCTCTGCGTCGCGCGGGATCAAGACCCGGGAGCTGGTACAACTTGGTGTCGGGATGCTGTCCGTCCCCTGCGGCTATCGGTGGGGCGCTGGGATGTTGGCAGTGGGGATTGGCCTAGGGTGGAGGCAGCGCCTGGCGGTGCTGGGGGCCCCTCGTCGGCCGGTCCCTTGTCGGGTCTCTGCTGGGGGGTGGGGCGCCCCTGGGTCCCGGCTCTCCCGGTCCATTGACCGGCCCGCCCTGGCGCGGCCGGTTGCCGGCAGGGCCCGTGGGCTCGTCACTGCTGCCCCCCGGGCCCCTGCATAGTAGCCGCTGGACGTTCCCCTGGGGTTCTCCTTTGCTCCACTCTTGGGGGATGCGGTCGGCCCCACCCGGGTCCGCCTGGGGCTCTGGTGGTCCTTTGGACGTCTTTGCTCCGATCTCCTTCATGTCTGCATCGATTCCTGGGAGACGCATTGATGCCTGCTCACACCAACTATCGAACACTCTTATTGAGAAACCTTATATGCACCAGCATGCTAACACACGCACATAGATGCGGGGTCTCTGGTGTTTAAGGATATATTCTTGGGCTGAGGTTATCATTACTAGAGCTTGATTAATCGGTACCATGAGTTTTTCTGTGACATTGTTGTTGTATTTTTATATCTATTTTTGTGTGATGTGGTTGTGTAATTCTTAGTTCACAATGTTTGGTTTGTTTTGTCGATGTTCCTTTTTCGTTTTTTGTTTTGTTTTTCCCCCTCTCTCTGCCATCATGTGGGTATGGAGGCAGACTTCAATGTCTTCCTGTGTTTTCTTTGTTCCCCTTCCTCTCTTGTATTTTCAACTCACCCTCTCTCTCGACTTTTTGTTTCCTACCTCTCCTCTTCATCTTCCTTCTGTCTTCTCCTTAATTTTCCGTCTCCGTGTCCATAACATCAGGAAATAAAAACGCCAACAATTCATAATAAAGATTTTTCACACATATATCAAGTGGAGGACTATAGCAAAAGCTGTACTGCTCCGCTTGTGAAAGTAAATCTGTTGGGCTTCTACTTGGTACTCAGACACCAATTCTGAGCTCCACACTGCCAAACAGCACATGTGAAAAAAAAAAAGACGAAGCTCTCGATTTACTCGTCGATTTACGTTCCTACCCTCATCTATGGTCACGAGCTCTGGGTAGTGACAGAAAGAACAAGGTCATGGATACAAGCGGCTGAAATTAGTTTCCTCCACAGGGTGTCTGGGCTCTCCCTTAGAGATAGGGTGAGAAGCTCTGTCATCTAGGAGGGGCTCAGAGTAGGACTGCTACTCCTCCACATCGAGAGGAGCCAGTTAAGGTGGCTCGGACATCTGTTTAGGATGGCTCCTGGACCCCTCCCTGGTGAGGTGTTTTAGGCACGTCCCACTGGAAGGAGACCCAGAGGAAGACCCAGGACACGCTGGAGGGACTATGTTTTTGCTCGGCTCGCTGGGAACACCTTGCGATTCCCCCTGATAAACAGATAAGCGGTAGCCAATGGATGGATGGATGGATGGATGGATTAAAAATTGGTCAAACTGTAAACAACTTTCGCATATAAATCCAGGCTGATTGGGCTTTAAAGCAGCATAGAGTATTTGAGGGGGAGAGATTTTTTGAATTCCAAGGCCCCTCCCAACACACCCTCCCCCCCTCGCTCACTCTAGCCCCACCTCAACCATTGCGCATGCGCATCACCTGTGGTGTCACAGCAGGTCAAGAGGAAAGCAGCAAGCGCCATCAATCATGACCCGATTGTATTTTGTTATGGATATTTCAGAGGTGAGCGAGTTCTCCATGGCTGACGCTCTCTTCCAATATGGCGACTGTAAACAGGAGCGGCCTGTGTGAACGGCCTCATCCTCACAGGTGCGCATGATGTCCATGTAAGTTGATTGACAGCCGATGAGGCGGAAACTTTATTTCTACTGGCTAAAATTTTTTTGCCGGTCAGTGTGAAATTAATAGCGGTCTGTGGGAGGAAGGGGAAACTTAGGAAAAACTAAGCCTTTTATCATAGTATTGAACCCCACTATAATTTTAAAGAGTAACTAAACCCCCAAACAACTTATTTTTGCTTCTAAACTGTATAAATGGGTATTTACAAATGCAATCTTCTAGTTTCTATGGATTTTTTTAAATTTTTGTGTAAACTTGTTTAATTCTACACTTTTTGGTCTAAAAACTTCTTAGTGCTGCACTCTTAGGGCTGAACTGTGGCTACTGCATTTGAATTTTGTGATTGGTGGATAGCAGTACATCTTTACGTCACAGGCATTGACTGTGTCACAGCAGTCATGGTCTCACAGACACGCCCCGTGGGTATAAAACTATCAGACATATCGGCCTTGTGGCGAGTTTGGAGTTGGATTGCGTTTTTCAGGTTACCATTATTATCACATTAGCACTTAGTTAGCATAGCTAACATACTGTTTTGAACATTAGCCTATGTTAGCATTACCACTCAGAGACCGGACCCATCCTGTCTCTCTCTCCCTCAGCAGCAGCGCCAGCCTCAGGCAGCACTGACTCAGCACCCCAAGCCAGCGGCTTGAATTGATACGGCTCGGGGCCGCTGGGCTCCATAAATCCTCCCTCTACTCCTCTATCTCTGGTGACGACGGAGGAGATCCGCTGGCTCAGGGGGCCGAGCCAGCGCCGCCGAAGCAGAGGGAGACATGAGGAGTCCAGTCTCTGAGTGGAAATTGCTAACAGGCTAACGTACAAAACAGATGAATGTTGATCAGATCAAACATTCGCAAAACTGCCAACGTCGCTTTGGTCACTGTCCATCTTTCAGTGTCAGATTAAGCGAACTGTCACTGTCCTACTGACCACACCTCCAGGTTCCCCCTTCCGCTCACCCTCCACACTTGGCCATACCCCTCCGTTCTACCTGGCACTGCCCACTTTGTAAATTTTTTTAAAATGTTGTCTGGGGGAGGGGTTTTGATTTTTCATGGGGTTCAGTTACACTTTTTTAAAATGTGATACATAAATATAGTCTCCGGACTGCAGCTTTAAATGAAATGATTAAAAACAAATTAAAACAGAGTTATTCACCCAAATAAAGTCGGCCCTCAGGACCACATCAACATCCTACTGCAAAGCAGCAAGATAAGCCTGTGCAGCCCAGTATTCTCCTTCTAGGCAGAACTATCTCCCCTGAATTAGTGCTCCACGACGGTCCTTGTTCGAATGAGCACATCCCCAAATCACTATAAAACCATTCCTCATTCAAATACCCCAGAGGGCAGATGACATTCAATTCAATTCAATTCAATTCAGTTTATTTATATAGCGCCAATTCACAACAGATGTCATCTCAAGGCACTTAACAAGAAGTCATTTCAATACAATTATACAAACATTCCAATCAGTTAAAAAGTTTCCTATTTAAGGAATCCCAGCAGATTGCGTCAGTCATTGGCGTGAGGTTGGGCAGATTTCCAACCACAGCAATCCTTCAGCAATCCCTCATACTGAGCAAGCATGTAGCGACAGTGGAGAGGAAAAACTCCCCTTTAACAGGAAGAAACCTCCAACAGAACCAGGCTCAGTAGGAGCGGCCATCTGCCACGACCGTCTGGGGGTTTGAGAAGACAGAGCAGAACACAGAAGGAACAGAAGATCCGATATAAGAGAACTTTCTATGTTACAGAAAGTAAAAAGTTGATAACAGGACACAGTGGATGACATCCACTGTTAACTCTGCTCTCCTTACATTCTGGTAATGATCTTACACTATTTAGTGTTCAGTAAAAGTGAATTAATGAATCACAGAATCAGGTCTGATTCATACAATGATATGGTTTTAAGCATAACATCTGTCCTTCTGAAGATATAATATTTTTCTATTCTGGCAGGTGTACAGTTTAATTAGGCCAGAGCAGCTAAGCACTGCAAATGCCTGTAACTGTACTGTTTATATTTTTTCTCTTCTGCAATCAAATGGCTTTTTGGAGGCCTAAACATATATGAAAACTAAAACTTGGCACACATGTCAAGTGTGTGTAAAGACTTACTATTTTAATGGAATTTAAAAGGAGCATTGCCAAATAGCTCAACAGTGCCCCCTAAAGTTAAACTGCCCCAAATGGTTTAACATGCACATTTGAAACTTGATACACAGAACTCTCCAAGCCAAAAAACCCTCATAATGGCATAGTCAAAAACGAACAGGAAGTCTGCCATTTTGGGTCAAAGGGTAATCTTTTACCATTTCACACATGCCGAGCTTTGATAAACTCCTACAGATTCTGGCCCGGCTTGAAATTGACTTTTAGTAGATGCTGACGGTGCGGGACCAGCTTTCAAAGATTGACTCAACGCCAAAAGTATAAAAGCCGTTATCTCTCTTATTCAGAAAGTCAGAGACATGAAAAGTGCTGTGGTGGATCGTCATCAGGTCCCTGATAAAGTCCAATAGTCAATTGCTGACATCACTTAAGCCCCGCCCCCTCAGAAAAGCAAGTGTAATGTTTTGCTTTAAAAGGTCAAAATCTTACACCCTTGACCTAATGAACATGAAACTGTGTACAGCTACTTTAAACAAGTTGGTTTAACCTTGTGTCTAGCACTTAGAAGCTACGCAAGAGGGTGGCTCTGTGGGCGCGTGGTGAAGTCCGACGTCATGCTGTGACCATACATTTGGCTCCAACTTCCACAAAACTTATTTGAGCTGCACCAGGTTACATAGGATGTTTTAGTCCAATCCCTAAAAGATATTTATGCAAATGTTTTGTGGGCGTGGCCTGATTCCACCTCAGCGCCCCCCAGAAATGTTAAAAAAACCAGTCCCAAGCCATGTTTTATCCAAGAATTATGAAACTCTGCATACATTTGTAGTGTACATTCAGTCTCTCTAATTTCAAAAGTAAAACGAACAACATTCATCACAAGATTCTGCTGTTATGATGATGCATAAGTATGATGTTTTCTTTATACTTTAATAAATAGCCTGCTGTATTTTATTTATCAAAGAACAAAAAAAATATGATCACTTGAAAGAGGGTAGATTTAATCCCTAGCCTCTCTTGGTCTCTCTCTCGATCCCTTCGCTTTATTTTATTTTCTGTTTGCTTTTCTTGTTTTCTTTTCTTAGCCTTTTCTTACTTAGTTACTTTATCTACACAGCCCCTGGAGTTACTGTATTGGACCAGATCTCTTCTTGGATTACCTTTTTATGGACTTATCAACATGGCTTTTTGCTCAGATGAGGATTTTGAGAAACTGCTCCACGGAATTGAAGACATTGAAACAAACCTACGCAGTCTGGAAATTAATTTTGACCTTCACACTGATTATGGAATCGACACAACTTCACCGATGACTACACGCAAGGAGGAACAACCTGGCAGCCCAGTGTTACATCGGTGTAACCATGTCGCAGAGAAAACACAGGACAATGCTACTCCCTCAGCCAACAGGCGCTTAACGGGTAGAACACCACACTCTGGTGAAGACTGGCCAGCTTTGAAGCGCACAGAATCATCCCCAGCCTGTTCTCCGAGGAAGAAAAAACAAAAGAAACTCCAGCACAGGGAAAGCTCTGAACCCAGGCCTCCCGCCTATCCTAAAAGGAAACAAAAAAGAGGTTTCAGCCAAAAACAGGAGATATTACTCCACCTGGATTCCCACTGAAAAACAGATTTGCAGCCCTGAGTTCCCCGAAAGATGACACAGCCCCAGGGACCAGTCAAAGCCACAAGGAGAAACCCAGCCGCATTAAGCGGACACATAAAGTAAGAGCCCCCTCAGCAAAGATTGTTATCATACAAGATGGATCAATTAATGGAATTGAGGCTATTTGTAGCGAGAACACCAGAGTTCATAGCTGCTACACAAATACAGTGACAAAAAAAAAAAAATCCAGAAAATCTTGGACCAACACCCTACATTGGAAAAGCTCGTTATTCACGCGGGTGCAGCAGATATCGCGATGAGACAATCAGAGATTCTGAATACAGACTTTTCTGGTCTCCTACAGAGACTTGACAGACTTAACGTAAACATCTTCATCAGCGGACCAGTCCCTGAAGGGAATGATGAAAGATTTAGCAGGCTCCGAATTCTCCATAAATGGTTGAAGAAACAATCAGCTGAGAAGTTGTTCACATTTATTAATAATTTCAAAGTATTTGGAAGTACAAACCATCTGTTCAAAGCAAGCCAACGTTATCTGAACAAGGCTGGAGTAAGGATACTGGGAGCAAACATTTTCTCTTATCAAAATCAGAAAGCAAAACACTTGCTCCCAAAAGCTGACCTTGAGGCACCCATGGATATCAGAGAACAAAAACAGCAAGTCATGATGACACCACAGGACCGAACAGATAAACTACCATCAGAGATTAAGTCTTATATATATATATATAACCTTTATTTAACCAGATAAAAAACCCATTGAGATCAAAACCTCTTTCACAAGGGTGACCTGGCCAAGAAAGGCAGCAGCACACGCCATGACAATCAATACTAACAGACAACAACAAACAAGCAGCAAAAAACATAAAACATTAAAATATTAAAATACTAAAAAGCGAGTGAATAAGAAAATACTAAGGTGCAAGTAAATGTGCAAATAAAAGTCCAGAGGATATAGATACAGTAACAAGTTAAAAACATAGGCACTGTTCAAAAGTTTTCCTTTGACGTTTTCTTAAAATAAAGCGGAATGCTTCCAATGAAACAAGTTCTGATAATCTCAGTTCAGATTGGAGAGCATTCCAAGCAGAAGGGGCAGCAAAACTGAATGCTTTTTTTCTTGATTCAGTCCGAGCTCGAGGAACAGAAAAGTGCAAGATGTCATTTGACCTTAAGGCATAACGGCTTCCAGTTCTCTGAAGGAACATGCATAAATATATGGGAGCCAGGCCAAGAAGAGCCTTAAAAACTAGGGTCATCCAATGTGTATGGCGTCTTACATTGAGAGAAGGCATGCCAGCTTTTGCATATAATTCACAGTGGTGGGTGAGGTAACTGCAACCAGTAATAAACCTCAGCGCACAGTGATAGACCGGAGTTAAAGATTTGAGGCAGCTAGATGAAGCTGCCATATACACCACATCACCATAATCAAGGACAGACATGAAAGATGCTGACATCAGAAACGTTCGAGCTCTGAGTGAAAAACATGATTTGTTTCTATAGAAGAAACCAAGCTTTACCCTTAATTTAAAGATCAAATTTTTGATGTGGAATTTAAATGAAAGTGCATCATCAATAATGAATCCCAGATATTTATAACTGGTGACCAAATCTATAGTCTCACCCCGGACAGTTCTGATGGAAGGGAGATTTTCTTGAGGAACAGCTGAATTTGAAAAAATCATCATTTTGGATTTATCAGCATTTAAAACCAATTTCAATTTCTCCAATCGAACCTGTATAGCATCAAAAGCGGACTGCAAAAATTCAAACGCCTGAGCAATCGAACGAGAGCAGCAATAAATTACAGTATCATCTGCATAAAGATGGTATGAGGCATTTAATATGTTTGCACACAGATCATTTATGTAGATTGTAAAAAGGATGGGTCCTAAGACTGATCCTTGAGGTACACCTTTTGTGACCTCAAGAAAGGTGGAGCTCACTCCAGCCATCTGAACACATTGTGTCCTATTTGTCAGATAATCAGCAAACCAAGAGGCAGCCTGTTTGGAAATACCATTTTTGAGGAGAATTTGTAGCAAGAGATTGTGGTCCACAGTATCAAATGCCTTGGATAGATCTATAAACAGAGCCACACAAAACTTGTTCGAATCCAGCGCCTCAAACACATCATTTAGAACTTTCAGGGCAGCGGTAACAGTGCTGTGCTGCTTCCTAAAGCCTGACTGAAGGGGGTCAAGAATATTCTCCAATTCCAAAAAATCCTTCAACTGATCACAGACTAACTTTTCAAATAATTTGGCTAAAATACACAATTTGGAGATAGGCCTGTAGTTATTAATAATTGAGGGTTCGCCCTCCTTTTAACCATGGGAGGACAAAAGCGGATTTCCAAACTTTAGGGAGTTTATTTGTGCTGAAGCTTAGATTAAAAATACAAGCTAAAGGCTCAGCAATGAAGTCAGCAGCCAGCTTTAGGAAAAATGGATCCAAGCTATCTGGACCAGCTGATTTTTTGGAATCCAGATTATTTAGCGCACTACAGACCTCAGAAGTAGACACAAACTTGAAATGAAAAGAACAATCAACAGGGAGACGACTTACAACAGAGGGTTCATCAGATAAAACGGTGCTTTTAGAAGTACTGTTTGAAAAATCAAATAAATGCCCAGCTATAATAAAATGTTCATTAAAATAATTTAACATGTCACATTTGTCAGTCAGGTTAACTGAATCTTTGACCAAGAAATTTGGCAATTCAGTAACAGGTATAGCACCATAGGCAGATCTCACAACTCTCCAAAATTTTTTGGGATCATTTAAATGTTTTGTGGTTTCAGCTAAATAAAATTCAGATTTAGCCTTCTTGATAAGGGAGGTACATTTATTGCGGAGCTGACGAAAAATGATCCAATCAGCCTCAATTTTTGTTTTCCGTGCTTTGACCCAGGCAAGATCTCTTTCCTTAAGAAGGATTCCAATTTCAGTAGAGAACCATCTATTGTTTCGCCCCTTTATCCTGAATTTGCGTAAGGGAGCATGCTTGTTGATTAGCTTCAGGAACTCTGAGTGGAAGAAATTCCAGGCCAACTCAACATCATCAAGGAGGGAGATTCTTTCCCACTTAAATTTGGACAAGTCATGTAAAAAAGCCTGCTCATGAAAAAGTTTAAAATCTCTTTTGATTAAAATTCGCGATTTGGTTTTGGGGAGTTTAGCATTTCTGACCACTGCAATGGCACAGTGGTCACTCAGATCATTCCCAAAAACACCAGCATCTGTATACTTGTGGGGGGTATTTGTCATTATAAGATCAAGGAGCGATGATCTCGAGGGGAATTTAATGTTTGGCTGTGTAGGGCTATCTATTAGTTGGCTTAGGTTTAAAGAGTCACAGACAGATTTCAAGCCATCTGAGGCTGATGATAGCCAGTCAAGGTTTAGATCCCCCACTAAAACAAACTCACCAGGATTTAACCCTGAGACACAATTATTTAAAGAACTTAGAGCCTCACTGCAGGCTGAGGGAGGCCTATAGCAGCCCATGACTATAAGGGACTGTCCTAGTTGAAATTCAAGTCTCAATGCCAAAAATTCAAACTGTTTGCTGATGGAAACAGAGGAGAGGAGAATAGCATGAAACTTGTTTTTTATATAAATGGCTACACCTCCACCTTTCCTTGGACGATCACAGCGGAAAACATTATATCCACTAATAGAGATGTCCTGATCTGAGACTGATTTACTCAACCAAGTTTCGGATAACACAAGAATATCGGTCTCAGTTTTCTGTACCCAAATCTTAACAGTATCAATTTTAGGGAGCAAACTCCGGACATTGAGATGTAAAATGCCCAGGCCTGATCTAGCTCTGAAATTATCAGGGGTACTAATATTATTCAGAAAGGGGCCTGGGTTAGGCTGAACATTGCCTGATAATAAAAGGAGAAGGAGGATAAAACATTTTCGTTTTATATTAGAAGTTGACTCGTCATTAGTATTGGAAATTACCAAGACAATGAGGGAAGATTCAGTGTGTATAAAACTGTTTTGCAAGACAGATATACACATCAAAGGAAGAAGAGATACGTGAGTTTCTCCGTGCAAATAGCAGGACAGCATTTGAGGATGGGTCAGTCTATCAACAGCCAAAGACAGTGCAGGTGACTGACCTGGATGGACCCAAGAGTGTAGGGGGTCATGTCCGGGAACCCCACCACCACGGCGCGGGAAAACCGTCCCACGAGAAGCAAACGAAAGTACAAGAAATAATGCAAAGATGAGCTTCATCGTCAATATCCATCCACCGACAAACAACAAGAGTGGAACAGATGGACCAGTTTCGGCCCACTTCCTGGCAACCCGCGGCTGACAGGATATCGCGGCTGGCGGCTAACGTACTTAGAGGGCCAACGGCCAGCCTCGCCAGCGGGCTCCCGCTAACGATGGCTAGCGGGAGCCACATCAAATGATTCTCCATTTAGAAACTTTACAGACAGACTGAACGAGCAAATCAAATTTGGGACACAATTAACACCTAAACTTAGACTACACCAAACCCCTGAGACTAGTGTCAATAAGCCTGGGAGCTCCCCCCCCCCCCCCCCCCCCCCCCACTGATTATTACAGACATTTGATATTTGAGGGAACCGGGCAATAAATCTACCCCTACCGTCTCCCAGAACCCGCTCCCGATCATCACAATACTTAAGTTAGCTTTATTAAATATTAGATCTCTATGCGGGAAATCTTTTCTTATCAATTACTTCATCACTGAGCATAATTTACATGTCCACCTGGCTAGATGTAAATAATGAAACAACTGCATTGATAGAATCTACTCCTCCAAATTACAATTTCTTAAGTGAGAGCAGAAAACACAGACAAGGTGGAGGTGGAGCCACCATTTTTCACAACTCAATGAACTTTAAAAAGCTATTCCTGGGCACATTTGATTGTTTTGAATATCTAGCCACTCAGATACACGAGCCTAACAAAGGTTTATTTCTAAGTTTATATAAACCCCCAAAACTTAACTCTAACTTCTTTAATGATTTCAGTGACCTTCTTACTGTAATATGTATCGACTACGACTAATTTATCATTGTGGGGGATTTTAAAATCCACACCGACAACCCCCAAGATGGACTAGCAAAAACAATAGATGATACTCTCCACAACTTCGACCTGACCCAGCATGTCAAACAACCAACATACAACCAAAGACACACTGAACTTAATTATAAGCAAAAGTTTTAATGTATCAAAAATCTTGGTAATTAATATTGGATGATCTGACCATTTCTGTATTTTCTTTGAAAGTACCGTCTCTGCTAAATTATCCAGCCACACTAAGACCACTATAAAAAAGCGTTTTCTGGGGGACAGCTCAGTTTAAACTTTTAAACGTGTTTACCCTTCCACCGCATCCCCCTCATCTCTCAATTCAAACTCAGTAAACAAGCTGGTAGATAATTTCCATTTGTAAATCTCAGACATCACTGATGCCATTGCTCCAACTAAAGTGAAAGTAGTCTCAGGTAGAAAGAAGTTTCCGTGGGCAATTAATCCACTGGTAAGTAGTGAAAAAAGGGAGTGTCGACGAGCCGAGAGAGAAAACTCAACTCCAGGTTCACTGTGAGATCTACAAAGAGAGTCTGAATAGATATCAGCTAACTATAAAAGATGCTAGGGAATCGTTCTTTTCTGAAATCATCATCAGAAACATTAATAATGCACAAACAGTGGAAAAACTAACTAATCCTCCAGTGACAGTAGCCACTTAACTAGAACTCTACCAGGACCTGCAATGAATTTGCCAGTTTTTTCACTGAAAAGGTTATAACAATTAGACGTTCAATCTGGACCTCAATACCGAACCAATAACCAGTGCCATCCCCAAACAACAACAATGTGGAGAAAATGTCTGAATTCCACGAATTAAACCAAAAAAACTTTGAAAAAATCATTATCCAATTAAGCTCCTCCTCCTGCTGTCTTGATATCGTACCCACAGCTTTTCTTAAGAAAGTTCTTCCTATCATTGGGTCTGATCTTGTTAAAATAGAACTCTTCCCTGCTATCAGGTGTCTTCCCCAGGCTTTAAAAACAGCAGTTATTAAACCACTACTAAAGAAGAAGACTCTAGACAACACGTTAATGCAAAACTACAGGCCAATCTCTAATCTTCCATTCATCAGTAAGATTATTGAAAAAGCTATGTTTCACCAATTAAATAGCTTCCTAACAATGACAAACCGTTATGTTTTTCAGTCTGGTTTCCGTGCTCACCACAGCACTGAGACTGCCCTCGTCAAAGTTTTCAGTGACATCCGCATAAATACAGACTGTAGTAGAACCACAGTGCTGGTTCTGTTGGACCTCAGTGCAGCTTTTGACACTGTTGATAATGATATATTATTGGAACAACTGGAGAGCTGGGTCGGACTCTCTGGTACACTACTTGGCTGGTTAAAGTCTTATCTAAAGAACAGGGACTTCTTTGTTTCAAGAAGAAACTTTTCATCAGAACAAACAGAAATCACATGTGGGGTGCCTCAGGGCTCCATCTTAGGGCCCCTCCTATTTAATATCTACATGCTCCCACTAGGCAAGATTATAGCAACCAATAAGATTAGCTACCATTACTACGCGGAAGACACTCAGCTCTACATTACAATGTCACCAGGTGACTCCATTCAAACCCTAAATCAATGCGTCGACCAAATAAATGGATGGATGTTCCATAACTTTCTCCAGCTGAATAGAAACAAAACTGAAGTAATTATTTTTGGACCCAAAGATGAACGATCAAGAGTCAGCACACAGCTTCAATTAATATAGCAAGGAACTACTCATAAGGCCCGAAATTTACGTGTAGTAATGGACTCAGACCTAAACCTCCAGGGTCATATAAAGACAATAACAAGGTCAGCCTTCTATCACCTGAAGAACATTTCTAGGATTAAAGGTAGACCTGTCTTATGTGTCCCTTAGCACTTGTACCAGCTTTTTTATTTTTATTCTGATTTTCTGCTATTTATCTGTTTTTACTGTATTTTATACTCTGCTTTATTTTCTTATGTTTCTAGCCTGTGTTCTGCGCTTTGGCTGACTTCTGTCATTTGTAAAGCGCATTATAAATACACTCAATTGTATGGTATGGGTAAAGGACTAATGTTGCAACATGATCTAGAGAAACTCATCCATGTGTTTATCTTTAGTCGGATTGATTACTTCAACAGCGTCCTCACGGGTCTGCCTAAAAAGTCAATCAGACAGCTGCAGCTGATCCAGAATGCTGCTGCTCGCATCCTCACTAGAACCAGGAAAGTAGAGCACATTGCCCCAGTTCTAAAGTCATTACACTGGCTCCCTGTAGCTCAGAGAATAGACTCAAAATCATTACATGGCTTAGCACCAAAATATGTTGCAGACCTGTTGTCACCGTACCAACCACCAAGACCACTATAGTCCTCCAACTTTAGCCTACTAAACATCCCTAGACTCAGAACTAAACATGGAGAAGCAGCTTTCAGTTTCTATGCTCCCCTTATCTGGAACAGACTTCCTGATGAGTGCAGAGCTGCTGAAACTCTGAACTTCTTTAAATCAAGACTAAAAACCCAGCTGTTTAGAATTGCCTTCGAGTAAATGATTGATGTCATATGTATGAAATGTGTTCATGCTCTCTTGCTATATTGATCTTTCTCTTGCTTTATTGTGTATCATGTGTTATTGTGCACCATGTGTAATGTGTTTCATGCTAATTTGCTACTTTTACTTTTAATTTCCAATGTTATATTCCATGTTTGTTTGTTTTGTTTTAAATCACCAAATCATGTAAAGCACATTGAATTACCTTGTTGTTGAAAGTGTGCTATACAAATAAAATTGCCAGGCTTTGCCTATTTGAAATTACTGAAAATTTTTTTCCTTTTTAAATGGATGGATAGATTCCTACTAGTAATAATTAAAAATGTAATTTGTCAAACCAACAGAAATAAATAAGTGCTTAAAGAACCTAAAATTTCAATATTACACAAATGATAAAGAGGCTTTTAGTTTTTTTTTAAACTAAGACAATTTACACATTACCTGGTAATGAAAATAATCATTTCATTGAAGTTAAGCTTTCAGCCAAATTACCTGAGCTTCATCAGAAGGTAATAACTGTGGGGTTTATAATGTTAGTGTATGCAAATTAAATGGCACGAACAATTTACTAATGAATATCACATTCAATGAACTGCTTTAAAGCCATTTAACACACTCAACATGGAGCTAGAGTTTGTTCATAATGTTTTAAAGAGTAAAGTCAACGTCAAATAATTTGTGCTGTAAAATATTTTTTAAATATTTCAGATAAACATTCACATGATGCTTGTGTTGTGTGACAGTAGGTTTGTTTTGGGTATGAATTACTGTGAATAATTGCTTCAGGCAAATATAATTAAAATTAGTAGGTAAAAATGACCAAGTTGGGACACCATTCTGGAATTCAAGAAATAGTAATAGCCAAACAGTTCAGTCTCAGTTAATGTTTATATATGCTTGCTTGGTAAGGCATTAAAATAAATCGATTGAGGTTCAATCAAGTTCAACACTGGCTTTTTTCAAACAGTAAGTTACTACACATGTATATGGAACAACAACAAACAATGAATTTCCAAAATATAAGAGTTTATTAACAAAAAGAATTCAACAGAAGGATCTTCTCCATGAAGGAAAGTTTATTTAAATATACCTGCCAATAAAAAGAGGTCACTCAATCACCCCCTTTCTGTCATGTTTGCATGACATTTAGGACTAGATGCCATTGAGCTTCCTGAGTTTTAATGATGGTAAGACTGAGGTGATGGTGTTTCAAACTTAGGTTTTAAAATGGATAGTGATTTTAAACTTGGTAAATAAATCACATAAACAGGGAGAAGCAGCAGTAGTTACCTGATCAGCTCAGCTCAGCTGTGTGGGGTGCAGCTAGCTGGGTCTTGCGGATGTGTCATGCCTCCCCATTCTCTAGAGCCCTATGAAATCCCTTTAACTATTTTATAAATTCCTTTTTATTTTTTCCAAAAATTCACTTTTTCCATTTTTACTCTTATGAATTCCACTTTTTTTCCCATTCCGACCATATTCGTTAACCCAAAAAGTGTGAAATTATAGTGTGTTTTAAAACAATTTACTAAATCAATAACCAAAGAGATCCACATTTACTGTTATTCACAACTATTTTCACAAATTAAATTCAAATTCAAAAATACTTTATTGATCCCAGAGGGAAATTAAGTGTTGGTATAGCTCATATAATTAATTCTTTAAGGAGTTTATGTAGATGATGATGGGTGTGGGCAGGAAGGATTTCCTGTAGCGGTCTGTATTGCAGCGAAACTGAAGAAGCCTCCGACTGAAGACGCTCTGTTGTTGTAGGACAGTCTCATGAAGAGGAAGCTCAGGGTTGTCCATAATTTCGTTGATTTTATGAAGAATCCTTCTTTGCATTATCATCTCCAGATTTTCCACAGTCGTCCCCAGAACAGAACCAGTCTTCTTTATCAGGTAGTTTAGCCTTTTTAAATCCCTGGCTCTGATGCTGCTACCCCAACAGATGACGGCTGAAAAGATTACACTCTCCACAACAGACTTGTTGAAGATCATCTTGCTGCAAACCTTGAAGGACCTAAGCTTCCTCAAGAAGTACAGTCTACTCTGTCCCTTCTTGTAGACGGCTTCACTGTTCAGTCTCCAGTCCAGTCTGTTGTCAAGGTGAACTCCAAGGTATTTATACCCCTCAACCACCTCCACTTCTTCTCCCATGATGGAAACAGTGTTTGACTTATCCCCGCAACAAGTCATTAAACAACTGTTAAAGAATAATCTGGACAACTCATTAATGCAGAACTACAGGCCAATTTCTAATCTTCCATTCATCAGTAAAATTATTGAAAAAGCTGTATCAGCAGTTAAATAGCTTCATAACAATGACCGACCGCTTTGATGTTTTTCAGTCTGATTTCCGTGCTCCCCACAGCACTGAGACTGCCCTCGTCAAAGTTTTCAATGACATCCTCATAAATAGACTGTGGTAGAACCACAGTGCTGGTTCTCTTGTGTAGCATTTGACAATGTTGATCATAATATACTCAATATACTGTTTTAATAAAGTTAAAAGTAAAATTAGATACTGATGTTTTAGTTTTTTCTTTTTTGTTTAATCACTTTTTGAGGCTTGATCACAGATTCTTAACTCACATTAGCATCAAGACCTTGAGTGATTTCTGGTCATAGACACACATCTTGGCTCGTTTGATGCCTTAGTCCTAGACTATCTCTTTTGTCTAATTATGTGGTCCTTCATATTGCTGGGAAAAAAGCATCATTCATCACTAAACTGCTTCTGGAGTATTATGAAAAACTCCTCTTAGAGCATGTTTGGTACCATTATTACTCATAGCATCTTATTCATGGACCCGATTCTTCTCTTTTGACAATCGTAAAGATGCTTTGATCATCTGGATGAGTCTTCAGATAATCCTAACAGATATGCTGTTAGGATTCGGATAAATTCATTGCCCTCTGTTCTACTTTGAAGGATGTTGGGACTGCTCTGATCTGAGGTTATTCAACATGTTGGATTGTCTTGGCCCCATATCGCAGCATGTGTGGTGTGTCTCGAGGACAAACGAGCACACAGCCAGATGAATGTGATGTGTAGCCAATCAGAAAGTGGGGTGACAGGAAGTGTCTAGCCTGTTTTTCTCCTCGTCCACCATGTTTATTTACTCCGAGGTCAAGTTTGAGCTCGCGAAGTTTTACAAGATTTCCTGTTTGACCTGGGTATGTTCTTTAGTGAAATTTGTTCATGTCTGGTGTATTGTCATTGCCGTGCGGCCGCACACCACACACTGTGGGACCAAAACTTCTATATCCGTAATTTTTTATCCCCATGTGTGTAGTCTCTCAAGGTTTGGAAATCGTACGACCATTTTAAGATCTTGCCGCGTTCGCCAGGCCTTAAAGATGTCACTATCTTCTGGCCTAGCAGAAAGATCTAGTAGGATTTCTTGTTTTTTTGGTCTCATCTTAAAATGGAGGAAAAATGTGTGTTGAAGACCATTCAAAGCAGTTGACTCAAGCCCTAACTGTTCAAGAGGGTGTAAAATTAAAATATTTATGAGAGCCTGGTGCTCTCGTCATCAGAGCTTGGAAAGGAATGTTGGAGGGAGTTTTAGGCTCATAATTTAGATTTATTTGGTCAGCCTATTTGTATGCCAGTCTTATCAAAAAATTGTATTAAGTCCATTTTAAGCCATGTTGCTCAGAAGCAAAAGCCAAGTTCTAATTATGCACCATTTTCTGCCAAAAAATTACTCTTAGAAACTTTTTGTTTACCCAAATCTTCTCACTCTATTGATTACATTTTGAAGTAGCATCTAATTTGTACCATTGTGTTGATTTTAACAGTGAAGCAACAACAAGGGGCATTTTTCTCAATATTTCCCATAGAAGCAGTGTCAAGCTTGTGTTTTTTCCCATCTCTTAAAATGACATTGATGTATAATTTCTTGGGGAATCTTGCTAATTTCTATGCAGATTCAGTTGCTGCCCTTCTGTCCTGTCACCTCTTCCTGTCACCCAATTATGTCCTTCTCTGCTCCTGAGCATCGTCATCTGCAGTGGATTTTGCCTTCTCATCCAACTGTTAACAGTCAAGCGAGCTGACAGCCGCCCACTGTTTACCCATCAGGCTTTTCTCCATGAGAGGATGCATGCTTTGAACAAGAGGTGTAAGTCTGAGCTTCATACACATACATAAGCATTAGCAATATTCCCCTTATGCTTAGTGTGAGTAGGTGAGGGGAGAATGAGGGAGGTGGATGCAGGGATGACACAGAGCCACACGAGTGTCACATCATCCATCAGTCTGTCACATGCTGTCACCCAGCTTCTCCCAGAGATGCTGTCGATCTGTAAACAAGAGAGAAACTCCAGGCTTCCTGGGGCAGAGTATGGCCGGATAAACCGCTCCTCTGTGAATCACACCGTGGAGGATGACAGATTTTACTAAAGAGGGGCTTGATCCACTAGGAAAAAAGTTGATGACTAAGGCCGAGTCTACAGAAATAAACTTTGTTCTCTGTGCTGTGCTTGCACCTGTCATTCCTCTGACTTTCAACTGTTTTTACTTTCAGTAAACTTAATGTGTGCAAATATTTGTATGAACACTAAAAGAGTCAACACCATAAGACATCAACTAAAAATGTTTCACAGACATGTGACTAACAGAAATAGAATAATGTGTCCTTGAATGAAGGAAGGCTCAAAATCAAAAGTACCAGTCAGTATCTGGTGTGGCCACCAGCTGCTTGAAGTACTGCAGTGCATCTCCTCCTCATGGACTGGACCAGATTTGTCAGTTCTTGCTGTGAGATGTTACCCCACTCTTCCACCAAGGCACTTGCAGGTTCCTGGACATTTCTGGGGGGAATGGCCCTAGCCCTCACCCTGTGATCCAACAGGTCCCAGACGTGCTCAATGGGATTGAGATCCGGGCTCTTCGCTGGCCATGACAGAACACTGACATTGCTGTCATACAGAAACTCACGCACAGAACGAGCAGTATGGCTGGTGGCATTGTCCTGCTGGAGGATCATGTCCGGATGAGCATGCATAAAGGGTACCACATGAGGGAGGACGATGTCTTCCCTGTACCGCAAGGGACTGAAATTGCCTGCAATGACAACAAGCTCAGTCCGATGGTGATGTGATATACCGCCCCAGACCATGACGGAACCCCCACCTCCAAATCGATCCCGCTCCAGTGTACAGGCTTCGGTGTAACGCTCATTCCTTCGACAATAAACACGAATCCGTCCATCACCCCTGGTGAGACAAAACCGTGACTCATCAGTGAAGAGCACTTTTTGCCACTCCTGTTTGGTCCAGCAAAGTTGGGTTTGTGCCCATAGGCGGCATTGTTGCTGGTGATGTCTGGTGAGGACCTGCCTTACAACAGACCAACAAGCCCTCAGTCCAGCCTCTCTCAGCCTATTGCGGACAGTCTGAGCACTGATGGAGGGATTGTGTGTTCCTGGTGTGACCATCCTGTATCTGTCACGCAGGTGTGATATTCGGATGTACCGATCCTGTGCAGGTGTTATTACATGTGGTCTTCCACTGCGAGGATGATCAGCTGTCCTTCCCGTCTCCCTGTAGCGCTGTCTTAAGGGTCTCACAGTGCTAACATTGCAATTTATTGCCCTAGCTGCATCAGCAGTCCTCATGCCTCCCTGCAGCATGCCTAATGCACGTTCACGCAGATGAGCAGGGACCCTGGGCCTCTTTCTTTGGGTGTTTTTCACAGTCGGTAGACAACTCTCTTTAGTGTCCTGCGTTTTTAGAACTGTGACCTTAAATGCCTACTTTCTGTAAGCTGTTAAGGTCTTAACGACCATTCCACAGGTGCATGTTAATTAATTGATTATGGTTAATTGAACATGCATGGAAAACATTGTTTAAACCCTTTACAATGAAGATCTGTAAAGTTATTTGGATTTTTACAACATTATTGTTGAAATACACAATCCTGAAAAAGGGACGTTTCTTTTTTTGCTGAGTTTATAACAAAACACTTTCAAAAGGCCTGACTAACATAATGAATAAATAAGGTGTGGGCCTAAATTTTAGAACAGTTATCTAGAAAAAATATTGAGGTGATGTTCAACACCAAAAATAAAAATCCAATCACATCCTCTTATGCATTATCAACATATAAACATGTCCAAAATGCTCCTGGGGCAATTTCTTATCAGTGCATCCAATGGTCAAACCAACCTTATTGCCTGACTTGTCCTGAAGCTCTTTAAGCAGCCAAGCAATAATATCCCTACACAACATATGATATCTGTGATCGCATGATCAAACGATGCCTATTTTGGTCAAGGTTTGATCATGTGATCAGATTATATATGATCTGGTGTGGCTCAGTGATTTTAATGGGCTTGATAAAAGGAATAACATGTTTGCCCGAAAGGACTTTTTGAGCCAAAACTGACGCCTCTTTTTGCTCCAAGTCAGAGTCACAACAGCACCTGTATATGGGTTATCATTTATTTGTAGAAAGATTAGAAAAATGACAAGTTAGCACATTTATATTAATGCAAATACTTTTAAGTGATCTCTTAATTTATGGCTCCAATAAACTCCTTCCCTTCCTGATATACAAACCAGAAGAATGTAGAAGGTTAAAATTTTGAAACACCCAAGGGTTTAGAAACGGAAGAAGTGAAAGGTCTGTATGTAGATAGGACACAAAGGATGGGGGTGGGGAAATCTGTATTATGTCACCAATCGATTTATAATAGTATCTTTAGGACAATGATACCAATTACAGCAGCAGAAACTACAACTTGATTGCGTAAAACAAAAGGAATTATTGTATTAGACCAATTCTAAAGGAGACATTTGATCAAGTTCTAGTGTTTCTAATATTCTACTCAACAACTAAGAAATAAAATGGTATCCCTGTTAATACTGTACATTACCTACCAGTTTAAGTCAAAGTATAGACCTGAATCTGTTCGCAGTGCTCAGGTTTGTTGAACCAAAGGTCTCCATACATCACTGAACTGAAGCAATGTTGTAATGAGGAGTGGTCCTAAATTCTTCCATACCTATGTGATAGACTGAAAAAAGTCACAAAACAATTACTGAGACTTACTATTGCTTAAAATGGTTTAACAAGTTGCTGTATAATTAGGCCGCTGTCCCCGTGACCCAATCCTGAAGTAAGGAAGGAAGGAAGGAAGGAAGGAAGGAAGGAAGGAAGGAAGGCAGGCAGGCAGGCAGGCAGGCAGGCAGGCAGGAAGGCAGGAAGGAAGGAAGGAAGGAAGGAAGGAAGGCATGAAGGAAGGAAAGAAGGAAGGAAGGCATGAAGGAAGGAAGGAAGGAAGGAAGGAAGGTTTATCTTAAATTTCTGGCAGCCTTTTTTTCCCCTCAAAGTGTTTTTTGTTGACTATCTGCAATACAACATTTGATCATTTTTCTGATCACACCATCACATCCTAGGGGAGGTTAATTTTGTAACTCTAAAACAGAATGATTGGCTTGTGAATGTCCATAGTTTAGTGTGTGCATAGTGATTTTCCTTTAGGACCTCACCATTGTCAAGTCTAGTTACCCTGTTAAAAGGGGGTAAATCTTTAAAACCTCTAAATGACACCACAGTGAATATAAAATGATTTGATCTAAGCAACAAGATTAAAAGAAAATTTAAGCGTGTATTAATCATTTATTTCTCACTCTGATCCAACATCCAGCAAACCTATTTTTAATAACCTCCCCGTCATTTTTCCAAGTGACTGCACTCCCACACTTTAGAGATGAATTCACAGCATGGGAGCAGGCATTGAAGTGGAAATGCAATGCAACAAATGGCTTCCTCCCTGCCGGTCAAGGTCCTGACCTGCACATCCCAGCATCTGCCCTCTGTCATTATAAAAATATTATAAATGCACCATCGTATTTTTTATGTTGTTCCAACGCTTTAGATACATGAAGCCAAGCAAAGCTGAAATCACGACAGCAGTTTGCTCACAAGCATTACTGAAATTTTATCATTTCAATGCTGATTTTTCACCTCTTCCTTTTTATTTTAGTGCAGCCTTTGTTTCACTAATGATTTACTATCATGTCGCTTCCCTCCAGTGAGCCTATTCTTAGTCTGGGTATCATTTTGGAGAAAAGGGTTATTTTTAGTCAGCCAGTCATGTGACTGTAGTGCAAATGGAGTCGTGCAGCTGTAGGTTACTGGTATGACATCTAACAGATCAACAGCTCCCAAACCGTAAAGAGAAGAAAATCCTCCACATCTTGGAAAATATGAACAATGTCATCTCAGAACTGCTCTGGTTAAGGATCACTTTTCTTCAGTAACATTATTATTCCAGCCTAAAATCACTACAATCACCAGACTTAAATCTACCCAGTACTTTTAAACATGGGAACAACCCACAAGCTTGATTGAGAATAACTTGGAAACATTTCAACATGAAAATGTTAATGTAATTATCAACTCTTCAAAGATACGTAACTATTAGTTCTTCTTTAAATTACATAGTTGTAGCTTGACTTTAAATCACTTGAAGCTGTTTGAATAATTCATGTACGTATATTAAAATACCCCACAAAAAAGGAAAGTGTTTATTTCTTAGCTAATGTCCTGAAAATACAAATGTTTATATACAACACAATACAAATACAAATTTTAGATGTATCCCAGCTCCAACACATCTGAATCAAATTGTTCAATTCCCTCAGCAGTCTGTCAGCTCTGCAGAGGCCTGGTAAGGAGGCCTTCATTTGATTCAGCTGTGATGAGAAGGGATGTACCTAAAAGTTGCTGGATGGTAGAACTTAGGGACCAGGATTGGGCACCCCTGATTTAAAGTAAGGGTGATTTTTTAGTATTCATATACATTTAATAACTATAGAATACCTGAGAGACATCTTGATGGAGCATTAATCACACACATTTAGCAGCAGCTCCTTGTTTCTTAAAGTTTAGCTCACCCCCAAAGCAACATTGTATGCTGATAAACTGTATAAATGAGTGTCTAGTAGTGCCATCTACATGTCTGGTCATTATTTCTGGTATTTTAGTACATTTTAGAAAAAATATTACTTTTTACCAAAAACCGTTGTGGAGTGCCCTCTTCAGGTTAAAACTTTACACTGCACTTCAATTTGAATCGGGCATCGCTACTGGTTCAGCTTGGTTTATTGACATCAGCGGATGTAACTGATGTCAGCCATCCTACCACTGTGGAGTATAAAACAAGTCCAGTCTCTGCCATGCCTCCATAGCGAGTTGGAATAGCAAGCAAGTGTTGATGCCACCCAGCCCTCCCCCACGCATTCCTCAGCCCGCCAGGCAAAGCCTCATTTGTCACATTTTTTAAACCAGAAATGTAGGTGGAGTAAGACTCTGGAAGGGGGGTGAGTTGCTCTTTAAGGATCTTTCAAATAAGCCAAGGGTTTGTGTTTCATTTCTAAATCAGAACACAAAAGACTTTAAACTCTAAAACATTACTTTGAATGGAATATTTACCCTCTCTTGTGCCACAGATGGCTGTAAATTGACATTTAGGATTTTAAACTCAGTCACAGTTAATGTTAACAGAAAATATAAGCACTTTACAGTAAAATCACTAAATTACAATGTTGAAAATATTCAAACAATTTGAAATGCTATTTCTTCTGCCCACAAAACTCCATCCAAAATTCCTGGTTAATGAAAAAAGTACCATTTCCCTACCAGGGCCTTTTTATGGGGTAAGTTTTAACTAGGGTGACCATATTTTGATTTCCAAAAAAAGAGGACACTGGGCTCAGTCGCGAAAGTGTTTCAGGACTGAGCCAAGACTCTTGATTTTAACATCTTTAAAGTGTGCATTCTCCATGTGGTTAGAATGAACAGTTAAATGAACTTCAGACAGGCTTTCACAAGTACAAAAAAATACTTTAAAATATCTGGAAATTAATTAATATAAATAATTACTATTCCAAATTAGAAAATTTACCAGTAACAATAATAGTTCACTTTGTAAGTCATGCTGGACAAAAACGGAACCAAAATCTGAAATATTCTGAGAAAAAAAGTATTTTCTTTTCATTGTAATAATAAAAGTAAAAAGCAGCAGTCTCAAAAAGACAATACAAAAGTGCATACTACAATCTTTATTTTTCATCTTTATCCTCCTAGGTCAATATATAGATGAACTCTCACTTTGCACCGTATTATTATAGATTGTGTATCCATGTGGACATACTGGATCTTTGCCACTTTCATCACACACAGAAACACATTTTCATCAATCTATGAAATCCACCTCATCAATCTATGAAATCCACCTGGACCCCCCGGACAGCACATGACAAGTGGACATGTCCGGGGAAAAGAGGATGGTTGGTCACCCTTACTTTAACATGATGTTTTTGTTTATCTTAATAAAAGCAATGGAAATGCAGGACAATAATAAAGGCGATCGGGAAACTACCCTTGTTCTTAGATAAGGTTCATTTAGTTAGAAAAGCACCACTTTTTTTTCCCCCACTGGCTGCAAAAACAGCAGCATGATGCAGTTTGCTCTGAGATTTCTGTCATATTTTACGTTCCTCTGTGTGTATCTTATTTATTATTCAGGGATTTAAAAAGGCTCAACAACCTGATAAAGAAGGCTGGTTCTGTTCTTGGGACAACTGTGGAAAATCTGGAGATGATAATGCAAAGAAGGATTCTTCATAAAATCAAAAAAATTATGGACAACCCTGAGCATCCTCTTCATGAGACAGTCACACAACAACAGAGCATCTTCAGTCGGAGGCTTCTTCAGTTTCGCTGCAATACAGACCGCTACAGGAAATCCTTCCTGCCCACAGCCATCATTATCTACAACAACTCCTTAAAGAATTGATTATATGAGCTATACCAACACTTAATTTCCCTCTGGGATCAATAAAGTATTTTTGAATTGAATTGAATTGAATTTTTTATTGTGAAGCACTCTGGTTTTTAATCCTATAATAGGTGCTATGTAAATAAAATTGTCTTGCTAAAATGATGCATAGTATGCCTCAACATAAGTTGTTTTATCAATTTGTCTTTAAAAAGTTTGTTTCTAATTACAGTTCAGAGCACCTTCTCTTCTATAGGTTTCTACACCACCCAGCTCTACACCCATTAATATTCCACTGAAATACTTCGTCACAGTTTATAAATGTAAAACAAATAGTGTTGGCTTCAGTAAATCTTGACAAAATGTTCGATAATTTGGTAAAGATGAAGACTGTGTCCTCCCACACAAAGAGACACCTAGGTAGCTTACGTTGACATCACAAAGTAATGTTTTTGTCACATTTCGATGTGATACAAATGAGAAGGCTAACTATGAAATGAGGCATGCAATTTAAAGTACTGTACTAAAATAAACTTAACCAAAAACTGTCAAGGCTGTGATGATAAAGACTTTTTGCAGAGCAGATTTATCCACACCTGTAGGGGTCAAAGCTGATCTCAGAGCCAGAACAATTATACACAGTAGTTAAGGAGAACTGATGGGTGCTTCCGACACCCTGCGATTTTCCTGCACTGTTATCTATAATTTAGCTCTTTAGAAAGCACAAAAAGACTTCGATTACCGCTGAAGAATTCTCATTTAGGCATCTTGCTGCCACCTTTAGAAGGAGCAAAGGTTCATCATGCTGTTGCAGCTGCTGAATATGCACTGTAATTTTCATCTGTGATCATCCACGGTTATCAGTCACATTCAACAGACTGGCACCGCCCACACTGTGGAGGAAATATGTTGGTGCAACTATTTCAAGAGTGAGACGGAATAAAAGAAGGCTGGTCTGTCAGGAGTAACTTTGCTTAGAGTCTGTGATGAACCTTTTTTTGCTGCAAAAAGTTGAAGGTCGAAAACAGATCTAAAAAGGTATTTACACATTTTGTCACATTTTACATGGATTTTATATGATAGACTTAAACAAAGCAAGCTAAATTTGTAAATTGGATGAAAATAAGTCATGGTTTTCTTTTGTTTTTACAAGTAAATATCAGAAAAGTATGGCGTGCATTTGCGTTTTGGCCAATACAGCACCGTTGGCGGCGGCAGCGAAAGTCCAGCCGAAGATGATATCCACGTCGTGCTCATGCCCCTGGATTTGGTTAAGCGTGGAAATCCACCCCTCCAGCTCCAGAACTTTCTGGCTGAGTTTGAATCAGCCATCACAGCCAGGGCTACAGGTGAGTAGAGGCATGGTGAGAGAAGGTAATACTTGCACTTCTCACCGATTAAAATACGGCAAGTTAAAATTGTCCGTAAATTGAAAAGACAGCGATGCAAAAATTGGTTTAAAAACAGTCTAAAAACCTGCAAAAACAGTTAAAACCAGTCTAAAGAAATGTTTTTTAAACCAGTTAAAACCGTGTTTGTTTGGAGCTAGTCTTGTATGGAAGCATATTTGTAACATGAATCAAATTAAAATGGAATACCAGAAATGCTTTTTCATTTTCAAAATCTAGCTGCTATTTTTGACTCTTAAATAAAATTAAAAAGAAATAATCCAAACTGCTTTTTCATCATTGTTCATTCTGTAACCTAATTAAAATGAAATAGAAAAGGACATTTAAGATTTAATGTTCAAATTGCATCCCAGCAAAACAGTAACAAATATCAATTTGAAATGTCAAAGTTGAAAATCAAAGTACATTTGCAGAAATGCTTTTTCATTTTCTTAATACAAATGCCATTTTTGACTCATAAATGAAATTTAAAAAGAAATCATCCAAACTGCTTTTTCATTTTCCAATTAAATGTTGCTCATTCTGTGACTTAAATAAAACGACAAAGAAAATTATTTTTCGTTTTCATCCCCGCCCCGCAAAAGGTGTAACGTAATTCAAATGGATTTGCAATCACACATGGGACAGGAGAATGACGTCAGAGCTCGTTCTTCTTCTGCTGCTAAACAACACAGCGCTCCCAGATGCCATGCCTCAATTCTTGTTGGAATTAGCTTCCCAGCTTGGATTAAGAACAATTTCAGAGTTTGATGCCCGTGATAGAGTTGAGCAATTTATTGAGATCTTGGCTGAATACGCTGCAGTTGTTGTGCTAAGCTAGTTAACCCCGTCAGACGCGGGAGCGCGCACTCACTCACTAACTAGAGCGGTGTCTGCTTTCCTCCGCTGTATTTCACCAACAACAAGAGAACAACTTACTGCTTTAGCGTTTAGCTGAGTGTGACATGATTTCTATCACAATGCATGCTTCGATTTGTGACTAAAATCAGGTTGACGTTGTTTGAACAATGTTTTAATGCGTTTGTGTCTTGACGTTTACATCTGCACACTGCGCAGATAATCTGGACTGATTTTCACATTCTCTTCGACTCCGTTTATTTCTAAAGAATTTGTAGCGTGTTTCACAGTCGCTATCGAGGCATGGTATGCGTTAAGTCTACTTGTTTGACACGCTGTCAGCTTCTAGCGGTCAATAAAAGCTAGGGCTACCCAGCCTTCGTCTCCGTCAGACCCAGCTTGTGACTGACTGACAGCCTCTTTTCATTGTTGCCACTTACACCTAAGTGACCTCTGTTACACATCACCATGACAACCAGATAACATGTAGATAAAATGAACAATACGCCCCAAAATATTTTACTTATGGCTCCTCCAGTATTAAATACAAGCAAATGCATTACACAATTTGTACTTTCAGACTGTGGAACCCTTAAAAATACAACATGAAATAATTTCCTTCGTAGTAGCTACATACCATAATACTGTAGGCTACTATATATGTCATATATGATCACCTTGAAGCTCACTGTATTCTTAAATATCATATTTTTCACAAAGGCTGGAAAATATTTTATTTTTCTATGAAATTTAATTTTTATCATTATTTTTCATATCATCTGCTTATATCAGACATAATAATTAGGACCGCCAGAATCTGTATCCCTAAGGTAACTTTAACTAACTAAATCATTGAATGGCTTAGCACCAAAGTATGTTGAAGATCTACTGTTACTATAGCAACCCCACCAGACCAATCAGGTCCTCTAATTCCAGTCTACTCAACATCCCTAGAATCAAAACCAAACATGTAGAAGCAGCTTTTAGGTTCTATGCTTCTCTAATCTGGAACAAACTTCCAGAAAACTGCAAAGTTGCTGAAACACTGAGTTCTTTTAAAACACAACTAAAAACGTTTAGAGCTGCCTTTGAGTAATGCTTTCATGTATCATGTTTTCTGTGTGTGCTTCTTGTTTTATTGCTGTTTTTACTTTATATGCTTTGTCTGTGTTTCACTGCTATTTTATTTTACTTCTTAATCGTGTAAAGCACCTTGAATCAACTTGTTGTTGAAAGTGTTGCTATACCAGTAAAGTTGCCTTGCCTTACCTTGCCATATATGTAGTCATCATTAATTATAATCCAAGCAAAATATTTTGTCCACAAGATGAAATGGGATTAAATATTCCATCATTTCATACTTTAAACAAACTGACTATAAAAACATATTTTGGCTGAAGCGAGGCTGCTGAACACAGGCTCCACCGTATGGGGCGTCTGACCTCCACCAGAAGGCCAGGAGGGAAAGAGGCTTTCTTTTATGTATCGATAATACAATTCTACAGTCTTAATGGAGCAGCACTAGACTACTCACCTCTGCTGAAGCTTCTGCAGACTGGCAGTAATGGCTGCTATCAGGCTAACATAAATCTTCACTTCTTTTTTTGAAGTGACATCCCCAGGGAGGAAACAGACATCATTAGTCGTGTGGTTTTCTGACTCAATTTTAAACTTCTGCCATCTGACCCATGTGACCTTCTTGGTATCTCCCATTTACACACATAGCTGTTCACTCCACCATCCATCAAAGCAACTACAGGTTCTAGGCCACATTATGAGCCTCCCAGAGACAATATTTCCACTTGTCTAAAGGATGAGTTGCATGAGAAAAAGGAAAGGCTTTCATATTTCATGCATGGATCATCATAGTCAAGCACTAATTCTGACAAACTCCAAGAAGTGATTATAAAAGAATGGGTTGCTATCAGTCAGGATTTGGCCCAGAAGTTGATTGAGAGCATGCCCAGTCGAATTGCAGAGGTCCTGAAAAAGAAGGGCCAACACTGCAAATACTGACTCTTTGCATAAATGTCATGTAATTGTCAATAAAACCCTTTGAAACGTATAAAGTGCTGGTAATTATATTTCAGTACATCACAGAAACTACTGAAACAAAGATCTAAAAGTAGTTTTGCAGCAACCTTTGTGAAAACTAATATTTGTGTCATTCTCAAAACTTTTGGCCACGACTGTAGAATTGTATTATTGATACATAAAAGTTGTTTAATCAACAGACAGTGTATTAAATGATGCACTGAAGTTTTCAGGATTTAGTCTTGTATCCAGACGGTTTGAACCTTGAACCCCCCCACTCCATCCGTCCGTCCGTCTCGTTGCGTCTTTGGCGTATTGTTCATTTTATCTACATGTTATCTGGTTGTCATGGTGATGTGTAACAGAGGTCACTTAGGTGTAAGTGGCAACAATGAAAAGAGGCTGTCAGTCAGTCACAAGCTGGGTCTGACGGAGACGAAGGCTGGGTAGCCCTAGCTTTTATTGACCGCTAGAAGCTGACAGCGCGTCAAACAAGTAGACTTAACGCATACCATGCCTCGATAGTGACTGTGAAACACGCTACAAATTCTTTAGAAATAAACGGAGCCGAAGAGAATGTGAAAATCAGTCCAGATTACCTGCGCATTGTGCGGATGTAAACGTCAAGACACGAACGCATTAAAACATTGTTCAAACAATAACTAGCTTAGCACAACAACTGCAGCGTATTCAGCCAAGATCTCAATAAATTGCTCAACTCTATCACGGGCATCAAACTCTGAAATTGTTCTTAATTCAAGCTGGGAAGCTAATTCCAACAAGAATTGAGGCATGGCATCTGGGAGCGCTGTGTTGTTTAGCAGCAGAAGAAGAACGAGCTCTGACGTCATTCTCCTGCGCCTTGTGTGATTGCAAATCCATTTGAATTACGTTACACCTTTTGCGGGGCGGGGATGAAAACGAAAAAGCAATATCATTTTCTTTGTCGTTTTAATTTAGTCACAGAACGAGCAACGTTGAATTGGAAAATGAAAAAGCAGTTTGGATGATTTCTTTTTAAATTTCATTTATGAGTCAAAAATGGCATTTGTATTCAGAAAATGAAAAAGCATTTTTGCAAATGCACTTTGATTTTCAACTTTGACATTTCAAATTGATATTTGTTACTGTTTTGCTGGGATGCAATTTGAACATTAAATCTTAAATGTCCTTTTCTATTTCATTTTAATTAGGTTACAGAATGAACAATGATGAAAAAGCAGTTTGGATTATTTCTTTTTAATTTTATTTATGAGTCAAAAATAGCAGCTAGATTTTGAAAATGAAAAAGCATTTCTGGTATTCCATTTTTATTTGATTTATGTTACACATATCCTTCCATAGTCTTGGCGGGTCTCACTGATGCTGACGCATGTGCATCATTAAGTTAACAAGCATCATCAGGACGAAAAAACCCAGACCATATACTCGCCCAAGAAGAAGAATGAGCAACAAAAACGAACCCGTTTCCTTAGCAACCCTTATCGTTCTGTGTGCAGAAATTTTAACTTTCACTTCATTACAGTTAATGGGATATTTTTACAGCGGGTTTGTATTTACAACATATGTGAAAGAGATTAATGAACCCTACATTAAATATACAAGGAGAAATTATTTTGGGAGTCGTGCATCTGAAGTTCATATACTCAAATATACAAACAAATGTCTGTCTTTTTTAAATACACGTCTACATTTTACATATAGGCTACATACTTTTTTTTGTTTAAGATTTCCAGAGAGGATCTTCGTGATATATTGTGTTTGTGGAAAGAGTATGCGAATGTTTTTGTTTTTACTTAATTTCTCTTTTACTTCGTTATTCATCTGCATCGATACATCAGAGCAAATTCCTAGTCTGTAAATTCATCATGGGCAGGTGCCTGAGGCACTCTGCTCTGCACATCTATACGAGCAGTATCTGCAATCTGTTTACTTTCACTTGCAGATTTCTTTAAAAACTGTAATATGGAGTTGTTAATACATGAAAAAATAGGACTTAATGGTTATTTGCTGAAAGGCTGCTTTGGGGTACTAAATTTGAGTTTTTACACCTAAAAACTTTCCCCATGTCATCCATACATGGCTACTCCACATCCCTTTTGAAAGACTTACATGTGTAAAGCTTTTAGGATAAAAGCAGCTAGAGCTCTGGAAGTCATTTTACAATTTCAGCCTACTTTCAAAAGATACAGGCCCAACTATTATAAAAAAATGGACAGAATAATACAAGGAAATGGCAATTCAATAAAAGCTACAAGGTGAAGAGAAATCCTATTGAAAATGAACTCTGAAATACTCAGATTATAAACTGTTAATGGAACAAGGAAACCAGGATCTGCTATTCAGACAGTTGTTAGGTAAGTGTAAATGACAGCCTTTCAGAGTAACCATGCTAGCATTACATCTATAAGATGTCTTTATTTGACAAAAGAGATTAGGTTTCAGAGTCTAATGCTGTTCCTTTTTATCACCGCAACACAAGGTAAGTTTTGACCTTTTCTATCGGCAAGAGTACCTGTATGCTGTGACCGGATTATTGTTTTAAGCCACAACCTTCATCAGATCCAGTAAGAAGTTTACATCCATTCATCATTGACATTAAGTCATTGATTTATTTTCATGGTTGACAAATAACTGACATGATTTTAAAATAAGAATTGGGCCTCAATTGAGACCTTAATTTAAATTGTATAGCTGTTCTACTTTGTGCACCGGTATCATTGGCAGCAACACAGCCCCACAGTGTAATGCCACCACCATCATGCCTGACATTTTCTACATTGCCATTTGGTTTAACAGCCTCCCATTGACTCCTTCAAATGCACTTGTACTTGCATGATTTTGCAGAATAGATTTGGCTTTTTTGTGTGGGCAGCTGCTAATTTCCAATAAAACGAATATTAGATACATGATTCTGTCTTAGTTGGAATCATCTGCTGATATAATATCCTATTCATTTCATCTGGGAATGACAGATGACTGAAGCTTTGGACAAAATGATACAAAGATTGAGTTTCCTCTCTTCTGACCTATCACTGGCCACAATGACATGAAAAATGTTTGAAGGAGTCATGATGAGGCTTTTGAACCAGAGAACATGGTACCAACTGCCAGGCATGGTTGTGGTAGCATCATGTCGTGTATTCTAACAGCACACTGATCCCAAACTGACATCAACCTGGTTTTTGAATGGATCAAGCAAACTAAGCTTTTGTAATGACCTTAACTTTATTAAGAATCTATAGACTGTGCCAAAAAGCCATTTTAGTGGCAGGAAACCAGATAATTTCAAGATCAACTCAACCCCGAATCAATGTTTTTTTGCTGATATACTGCATAAATGAGTGTCTAATAGTGCTGTTTACATGTGTGGTCATTATTTTTGGTATGTTAGTAGGCTACAGTTTGGTAAAAATATTAATTTTCTACCAAAAACTGTCAGTGTGGCACCCTCTTCAGGTTAAAACTCTACACTGCACTTGAATTGGCCATCGGTATTCACTTTGCGGTGATGGTTGACGTCAGCCATCCTGCCACTTTATGTTATAAAACAAGGAGAGCCTCAGCCACGCTTCCGTAGCGAATTGGATTTGGAATACCAAGGAAGTGTTGACCCTGCCCACCCCTTTCCCCCCGCCTCCTTTTGGTGCATTTTTCAAACAGGAAATGTGGGAGGAGTTACACTCTGGTAGGAGGGTGAGTTGCTCTTTAAATATTGATCTCTCATATTTCTGATAAGTAGTTTAAATATCCAGACGAAATAAGCTTGTTGATGGATACGACACTTGTTTAAGTTACAATGTTTGATAAACAATCTTTCCACTAAGGATAAAGATTGCCACAAACATTAAAAACCCCAGAATGCCCATGATCAGTATTTAGACCTCTTACTGCAACTGTATTTTCAACATTTCTAAATACCTGTCTTTAATATTTTAACATTCCAACAAACCAAACGTTGTTGTTTTAAATTTAGCTGCGATCAGCCCAGTCTGAGGATTCCTCCAAATCCAGTCGCCAGTCATTACCACAGCATGCCCCAGCCAGAGTAGGAGGGCTGATTGCAGCTCATCAGCCTGTCAGCTGGAAGTGCATACTGAATAAAGCCCAGGGTCGAGTGGCTTTCCCGGCTGCCACATTTTCTTCACTTCACTGCAAATCAAACGGCTGTTGTTTCTAGGCCTGAGATCAGTTAATTTGTGGAAAAGATGAGAGAAGGTGGATTACTCAGCATGGCTCGGCCTGTTTATATCCTTCAATTCAGATGCAGGGAGAGGGGCTTATCATTTAAAAGGCAGATGAAGCCTCGCTGTCGCGCATCACGTGACGAGCTGCTCGCCGCCTGCAGCTCGGTGCTATTGTACGACGCAATACAAGCCAATTCATCAACTCAAAGGAGAGCTTATCCTACATATTTAACCTATTACTATAGGCACAATGCTTAGCATTTATTGGGGTCTTCTGGCTGTTAAAAGGAGTAAGAGTAAAGTTTCCAAATGAGTATGAAATATATACTCATCAGTGTTTGTCACTGGTGCAGGGTGTACAAACTGTCAAAGCTAAAAAAAACATTTTCAACTCAGAACAAGGCCTGCTCAGTCAATCACGGCATTATAGCTGTAATAAGAGGCCTTTTATTCATAGCTCAGGGTTGGTTTTCTAATTTCAGCAATATGCCTACTAGCTGTTCTACATTCGAAACAGCAAACACAATCTCTTATATTTTTGGAGACCCCAAGGCAGTTCACAGAGAGCCAGAAGATCAGTCTCTCACATTAATTACTCCAGTTGCAAATAAAGAAACAAGTTAACAGCAAATATCAAATCAAGTCTCTAAATAACATTTTAATTAAGGAACAGTAATGTGTTTTGAGAAGACACAGATGCAGCTAATTTCCAAGTCTTACTGGCAACAGAAACTGTATTTCTTGATCATTATAAATGCACTAGTAAAGCAGTCATTTCAGGAGTCTGGTGAGAAGCAGCTGGTGAGATTTACTTGAGGGAGAATAATACCTATATCTGGTTTGAGACAGAAAATTGAAGATGGGAAAGTGAAGGCACACAGACAAGATAAGGTAATCTGTGTTTGTGTGCACTATTTGAAAGCAGCTATTGCACTATAGAGAAAAAGAAAAACTACAGCTTCAAATCAACAGATCAGTGCTGCTATTTAATGCATATAATCAGTGAGGCAATTCTTCTTGAATGCATGTAATCAGCACAGCATTTTGCATCCAGCAAAGTTCAGATTTAAAAAAGCATCAAACTTATGAGAGGTGCTACTTGTTTACAACTATGACTTTGATTTTATCAGGACCAATTGGCAAACACCTTCTAAGATCAATCTATATCTGAAACAACAGATGTGGATTTCCATTTCAAAACAATTTGATCCTTTAGTGACAAACCTCCCCAATCAAACAAGTCTGGCTTATCTATCAGATAGTAGCTCCAGCCTTGAGAAATAAATGCCATGTCCTTCTGTTGTTGCCTGAAGAATTTAAAACTGGCTTTTAAAATGTTTGAAAAGACCAAACCACCCTGCTCACATGAAATAATGCAGCTATTAAACAGCTACATGTCACATCAAAGCCTTAGTTCAACATAACTCGATCCAACATCATTCCGTCCTCTCATTTGTTACAAAGTAAGAGGAAAAGGTCATGTATTGACATAAATGCATTTAAAAACAAAGATATCTTTAACTTTAGGCAGGACAAAACTCAGCATCATATATAGAGAGAAAGTAGAAATGCAGTATTTCATCAATACAAATATTCAGTGTTCAGTATTCACTTAACATCTGATAGAAACACAGCATCATTGCAACATTAGAAAAGTAAGGCCTGGTTTACATGGCAGGATTTAAAAATTGTCACAAGAGTTTCAAACGCACACACGGCAATAAAAAAAAAAAAATCACAGATATTCCTGTTTTGGTCCTACAGAGTGTGGCGAGCGGCCACACGGCAATGACGAGACACCACACACAAAGCGATTTTACTCACAAACATTCCAAGCTTAGATAGGAAGAAACAAGACTAAAGTCAAAGGAGTAAAAAAAATATGGATGCCGAGGATGAGGCTTTGGCAATAGCTTTAGGACTAGTTAACAGAGAAAAGAATGTGAAATTCTGGCATTGGATGAAGGAGTGGACACAGCAGGATCAGGGGCTCTACTTTCTATACAAAGATATGAAGGTGAATTATGTGGGGGGTGTTCACTGGTGAACCTCTTTACACACTTTGATCTGACTGATCTCTGTTTCTATGCATTTGTGGACTGTGGTCAAGTGAGCAGACACTTGGAAATAGTAAGAAATGCTTCCAAGGTGTATAGCTGCTACCTTTTTTAGTATTAACAACAGTCATACCATTTTGGCCATTGCTCCAAATATTTGTTGTGGTCTATAGGTTGTTGAGTTATGGATTTGTTTTAAAAGATGCTATATAAACAATACCGAAAGACAGCTGCAGCAATGTATTCACAAGATCATCAGATGGGTAGTTAAAATGGGTCCATATTCTCTAAAACTGAGTCCATTTCTGCAGTATCTTCACCATGTCCCTCTTATTGTTCATATTGTTTTTATTTAGGGTTAAAGAAACAACAACCTTATAATCGTTTGATATGATCAAAGTATTTTCAAAAACAAAATGGGTGTATTATCCTGTCACATTTATATAGAGTAATTTTGCGATTGAGACCCAATTACACTGTCCACCATCAATAACTCAGACTTACCTTGTGAGTATTTAGGATCTCCAGAACAAAGCCAAGAAGCAGGCGAACCTTTGCTCCAGAACAGGTGTCAGACTTGCCTTTCAGTATGCTACAAAATGAGTAGAGAGATAATGCAGTAAACTCAGATGTCTTCACTGTTGCTAAACAGACAGTCATTTGACACAGTGGGGACTGAGAAGAGTTTCTTACTGTAAACTTCTAAATTCATGTTAAATCATCATCCTTGTTGGGCAGGGATAGATAATCTGGAGTCTGTTGTGAATTATTAAAACCAGGATATAACACATGACAGAAAAAAGCTAACAGTTAAATGTGTAAGAACAGGATTTGAGTAATGATGTAATAATATTTATATTTAATATTTATATATTAATAAGAACAGATTCAAAATGTAAAGTCACAAATAATACAATATTTCCTTTTACATTTGTATTTTGTTACCAGTTGTAAGGTACTTTAAGGCTATTTTAACACATTTAAACAGGACAGCCTGTTGATTTTATGGATCCATTTTGTAATTATTAATAATGCTTGATGTCAGGAGCAACATGGGTGGAACAAAGAGTTTTTGGCAACAAGTAAAGATTACATACAGTACTATTCTTCAAAATGGTAAAAAAGAAATCTAATTAGAACTACATTTTAAAAGATAAAACCCCACATTTCATTGCATAATTTAGCCACCAAACAGGAAACTGCAGCTGCTGCAACCCGTGTAATAATTTTATATTGAAGGGTGGGTGTGTGCAGCCGATTTTGCTGGAGCTTCAGCCCCAGATGTTTGAAGTCTGTTGTTTCACTCACTGGCCACAGGTTCACCGCTCCCTCAATCACACACAACAGGCCACATGTGCTCTACTCTGATCAGTGCTGCCGCTGACTTGACTCGGTGTCAGGTTACAGTCAGTAATGGCAAGCCATCAGTATCAAAAGTAAGGCGCGTATTAATGCCTTATTAAGATATTAACATCCAAGGCATATGTTAACCCCTTTCCATACCATTGCTTGCCATAGTATGTCGCTACCGTGGGCACACGGCCCCTCCCCTCTCCTAACGAGGCCACTCAAATGAATGCACAGAAAACTGCATAGCGCTAAACCAGAAAAGGTATTATTGCAATTAACAACATTTCTAAGACTAAAAGAAATCAATGGATCATGAAAAAATTCTGAAAAAAACTGTTGCAACTCCAAAGCATTTTCTAGAGAGGGTAAGGGTGAAAAATTATTGTAAAAGGAAGTGATTCACAAAGGCAAACGCTGGCTTCTGCAGAATTTTCTTTAGCTGTCCTGTTGGTAACAAACTAGTTATCCTTGGTAAGCACATTGACTAAGGACATTCATGAAAAATTACTAATACTAAATCAACAAAACAACTTTAATTACGGAGCACAGTCCAAAAAAGAAAAAGTATTATTGAAAACTTGATGTGGGAAACATATGGCAATGCTGACTATAAGATTTGATTTAGTTAGTTATTTTCTGTTGATTTAAAAAAAGAATATGCATATATATATTTATATATATAGAGCTCTAATCATTTATTTAACTCGCGCTCCTCCTGCAGACAGTATTCCCCATTTGAGAACTGCTGACAGGACAGGAAGGCTGAATGCTTACATTGTTTTTTCAACTTGTTGATTTGGTTTTATTGTCCACTTTTTTGTATTACATTATTGTATAACTATGGGCTCAATATAAGGTCATAAAGTTTGCTCATAATTTCACAGTTCAACTTCATAAATCAAGTTTTGCAATCTCGTAGAAAATATCTGCCCAAAAATTTCAAGTTTGTAAATGTGCAGAAAGAGGGTTTCATGGTTGTAAATAAAGTTTTGCATTTGAAAGAATAATAGAAGTTTTTTTGCAAACATCCTGTTTTGAGATGCGCAGCATTAAACTGCGTGAGACTCTGAAATTGTGGTTGCAAATTTTGGCACGGTCTTTACACACGTCTCTGATTGGATGGTGACAGATCACACTGTCTAATCAGAGAGCAATCTACTAGATTGCAAAACTTGATTTATGAAGTTGAACTGTGAAAATATGTGCAAACTTTATGACCTTATATTGAGCCCATATAGAACTATATGTGCGACTAGTTTTCTGTTGGTTTGTTGCACACTTTGATTTGATTTAATCATTTTGTAGAAGGAAGCAAGAAGGAGCCAGCAGCAAGAGACTTGTTCCAACCAAACATGGAAATTGGTCACAGTTATTTAAGTAGAATTTTTTTGTGCTACAGAATGTTAACCAAGTAAACACTTTTGTAACACTTGTGATGCATCATGACTTGATGTTGCCCAGTAGTTTGCATAATTAAATTTTGTTTGTGTTCTTTATTATTAGTTTACAATAATTATACATTGCACACTTAATTCTGATGTCATGATTTTGTAGAAGGTAGGAGAGATGACCTAAATAGAGGAGCTGTAGCTGCAGCACCATCATTAGGCATGTGAACTGGTAACAAATATTCTAACATTGTGTTATAGATAATAGATTATAGACAGCAATATGTCTCTCTCAGAAGCAAGTGAGGAATTATTGATCAAACTAAATTGTTGCTTGGTTTTGTTGTTTTCAGATGCAATTTTCCAAAACACAAAACATTGAACACTAGATATAAAATTATAAGCCATTGTATATTAGACGACACATTACAATGTTTCGACATGCATGCATTGAAAATCAATTATAATTTAGGCACCTTACTATGTATGCTATAGTCTATAATCTATTGTAACACTTTTTTCATATTTTATCTTTTACAAATCTATCACATCTTGTCTGGGCTAAGCCCAAGTACTCCTTAAAGGCTGGATAAGCCCCTGGGTGTGTGTAAGGGAGCGAACATGGGCAGAATAATCCCAGCCCTGTAGAATTAAGTGCTGTGTGCACCACATCATTGTTTCCCACATGCCAAAACACACACACAACGTCCTGTTAGACATCACATGGCTTGTCCAATCATAACTATCAAGCTAAAATATGCGTCACACATACACCTTAAAAAGGTACAGCTAGCCTGCCACGGAGCAGACTTGTCCAAGAGAGCATACAGAAATTAGCATACAAAAATTAGCATATTGTGATGAAGTTCATTCTTTTCCATAATGTAATGATAAAAATTAAACTTTCATATATTTTAGATTCATTGCACACCAACTGAAATATTTCAGGTCTTTTATTGTTTTAAAACTGATGATTTTGGCATACAGCTCATGAAAACCCAAAATTCCTATCTCAAAAAATTAGCATATCATGAAAAGATTCTCTAAACGAGCTATTAACCTAATCATCTGAATCCACTAATTAACTCTAAACACTTGCAAAAGATTCCTGAGGCTTTTAAAAACTCCCAGCCTGGTTCATTACTCAAAACCGCAATCATGGGTAAGACTGCCGACCTGACTGCTGCCCAGAAGGCCATCATTGACACCCTCAAGCAAGAGGGTAAGACACAGAAAGAAATTTCTGAACGAACAGGCTGTTCCCAGAGTGCTGTATCAAGGCACCTCAGTGGGAAGTCTGTGGGAAGGAAAAAGTGTGGCAGAAAAGGCTGCACAACGAGAAGAGGTGACCGGACCCTGAGGAAGATTGTGGAGAAGGACCGATTCCAGACCTTGGGGGACCTGCGGAAGCAGTGGACTGAGTCTGGTGTAGAAACATCCAGAGCCACCGTCCACAGGCGTGTGCAGGAAATGGGCTACAGGTGCCGCATTCCCCAGGTCAAGCCACTTTAGATTCGGAAATCAAGGTGCCAGAGTCTGGAGGAAGACTGGGGAGAAGGAAATGTCAAAATGCCTGAAGTCCAGTGTCAAGTACCCACAGTCAGTGATGGTCTGGGGTGCCATGTCAGCTGCTGGTGTTGGTCCACTGTGTTTTATCAAGGGCAGGGTCAATGCAGCTAGCTATCAGGAGATTTTGGAGCACTTCATGCTTCCATCTGCTGAAAAGCTTTATGGAGATGAAGATTTCATTTTTCAGCACGACCTGGCACCTGCTCACAGTGCCAAAACCAATGGTAAATGGTTTACTGACCATGGTATTACTGTGCTCAATTGGCCTGCCAACTCTCCTGACCTGAACCCCATAGAGAATCTGTGGGATATTGTGAAGAGGAAGTTGAGAGACGCAAGACCCAACACTTTGGATGAGCTTAAGGCCGCTATCGAAGCATCCTGGGCCTCCATAACACCTCAGCAGTGCCACAGGCTGATTGCCTCCATGCCATGCTGCATTGAAGCAGTCATTTCTGCAAAAGGATTCCCGACCAAGTATTGAGTGCATAACTGAACATAATTATTTGAAGGTTGACTTTTTTTATATTAAAAACACTTTTCTTTTATTGGTCGGATGAAATATGCTAATTTTTTTAGATAGGAATTTGGGGTTTTCATGAGCTGTATGCCAAAATCATCAGTTTTAAAACAATAAAAGACCTGAAATATTTCAGTTGGTGTGCAATGAATCTAAAATATATGAAAGTTTAATTTTTATCATTACATTCTGGAAAAGAATGAACTTCATCACAATATGCTAATTTTTTGAGAAGGACCTGTATGTCACACCATAGTGACTAAACGGGGCTTCAGGTTAGCCTCGTTTGTTGAACTGAATTTAAGGAAATTAAACCGGGATTGTTAAAGCAAGCCTGGCTTTTGAGATTAGTTTACTTCGTAGAACAGCCCTCTGGTCTGGAGCATTTTTAGTGAAAACATGTTTTAGTAGCGATACTTCATAATAACGATACTCAAGTTGAAGTAAAATGTTCGCAGCAGTAAAACTACTCCTAAAAGTACTTTTTTACCCTAATAAAATACTCGTAAAATGTAATTATCTACCTTTGCACATGACTAAATATTAGCACTAATGACTTGTATAAAGTTGACATATCTGCTGTACCTAAAGAGGAAGAGAAAAAAGTAGATAAACATTATCATCTATAGAGCTATCATCATGTTTATTCTTTGTCTTTTTATATATATAATTTACTTTATTTTGATATTTTATAGCTAGCAGTGTGTGGTTTTGGTTCAGGTGCCCACACACATTTCTAAATTAACATTACCTACATCTTAATATGGACACAATTGTGCAGAGACTTCCGCTTGTAGTTTCCGGAAACATTTTAGAAATATATTTTTAAAAATTTGTCTCCTCCTGTTAAGTCAGCATCTTTATTTCTTATAGCTGGTATTGTCCTGCTTTTTCCAATCTAAGGTAATGTTAGTAATGATTTGTGTGCGTGGTTGTTTGGTCTTGCAATTTTGTTAAAAAAATAAATCATTGCCATCTACCCTCTTAAATCACTGCAACTGTTCAGAAATAATGGCTTCCATCATTAGCCTATAGGAGCACCGAAAAAAATCGATGTGTAGCCTATTTGACAACATCAGATGCCATTGTACTGTCATGTTGCAAAACATAGATTTTATGCACATTAATTTATTGACAATAAGATGACATGCATTTGTTTAAAATGAAGGATTTTATTTACCAGGTACTCATTTTCATAACTGCACTATTGTAAGACAGTCTTCTCATACTTATTAACTGCTAGAATTACCTGTAAAATGTGGCTGTTAAACTGTCACTAGAAATAACTTCCATAGTTTTATAGCAATTACAGGAAGCCATGAGAAAACTATTCAATTTATGATTCCAGATAGGTCGCAGCATTAACACAGCTGATTCAAATGGTTTAATCACCACCTGAAAGGCTAGAAATGTTCAGCAGAATCCATAACGTGTTAAAAAGCGAAGAAACCTCCAGGAAATTAATAATTAAACACGTATATACTTATAGTAAAAAAAAAAAAATCCGGCAACAAGTATTCAACACTTGGTGCGGGAAGAAGAAGCGTCACGTTTTACTAAATCTCAGACAGTAAACAATAGCAGCAGACCCAAAGAAACGTTTATATAAATTGTTATCTAAAGAAAAGTTTAGAGACACTGTAAAAGTTTTACCTGGGTCCTGGAGACATCCTGTTCAAACGAAGGACAGGCCACGAACGCACCTGTGCAATTAGCTAATCACCAGGTGCAGCTAATCAACCTATTGAGGTCCCTGGCAGAGGCAACAATTAAAACGGCAAAATCAATGCTGTTTCTGTACAAATAGGCTTTATTGAAAGGTTTTATATACACTAGGCAATAATGTTAAAAGAGCAACAAAAACTGGTAATTAGCAAGAGGTTTGCAGTTAAATTTTAAGAATGGGTGACTTATTTAGATCAGTCGAAACAGGTATTCACCCTGAATTTATATTTTGAATCACTGATTAAGAAAAAAAATTAAAAATTCAGACAAATGGAGGAAGAACTACCACAATAACTCCTTCATAGTATCTCAAAACCCTCCACTTTGCCTCCAAATAATTGAAATATGTGAAATCCCTGCAAATTCACACTTTAAAATGTTTCATAACTACATCAGTTAGTCATTTTAAACATTTATTTTGCTAGTCTTTACAAAATAAGATGCTCAGTTTGATCCGGTCATGCAGTTCAATTACACACACTGACACAAACCTAGTTATTAAACAATACAGTCAAGTCCAGTTTATTATTTAAATTGGTTTAAAAACTACATTTATACATAAAAAAAGATTATACATGCAGAAAAAGTGCATATGAACAAATAAACAAACCCAAAAAGCTCATATGAATCTTATGTTATGAACTGTAAATTACCCAGGCCCTGTGACAGCAAAACTTACCCAAATAATCATACCTCCCTCGCTATGTCGGATAGCTGGTATGAGGCATTTGTGCTGACATGGTATGGTGCTGTGCATTGAGACCAAATATCTCTGCATTGGTCATATCTTGAGGTTCATTTAAAAGGAATCTTGCAAACCTGCTTGGCGCCAATAGAACGAAAAGAAGAAATTCCTCAAAATAAAATCCACTCACCTCAGTCAAAAGGTCTATCCAGGCTGGTTGGGTGAGTTTGAGCCTCTGAATAACCTTTTTCATGTCTGTTAACAATATGTCGCTGATGGTGGTGTCTGAAATGCGTTAATGCATCATCGTATTGTAACCCGTGTTACTCAGCTTCATATTTCTTACCAATAATCAGTGTTCAAAGCAGACAGGTGGTTCAGCAGGTGGTTTAGCAGGCATACAGAGTCCATAGCAGTGAAATAACATTCACAACAAAGGCTGTGTGGGCCTCCTGCTGCCTTTTATCTACTGTAGCCGAGGCAAGAGATAAAACCAGAGAACATGGGAGAGAGCATCATTACAAATCCATCTACACTCTTTATCTAATCACTAATGGCTTTGGAGAGGAGTTTCAAAACCATCAACACCGCTGTTTTTTCACATTTCCCGCAATATCCCCTCTCGCAACCAGCCATTATGTAAATTAAAATACAAAATATTCTGCTCCTGTTTTCTTCCTCCTTCTGAGTATCCTTCCTTCCTTCCAGCCAGGATGACCTTTCTTTCGTGAAGCAGGGCAGTGATCTCTTGTAAAAACCTCTTATTTTAACATCGGATTTCCAATGTTGTTCAGGACAACTAAAGGTTAAAACAATCTTCATGCCCAAACTGTCATTAGAAATAATGATGTTGGTCCAAGCACTGAGCTTGCAAATTAAAGTTCAAAATCACACAAATTCCAGAGGGCCACTTCCCACCAGCTGGTTACAGCTTTTCCCTGTATCCACACCTCTATACAAGCGTCCAGTGGATGATTCCTGCTAGTGTATTGACACGGGTAGCGCCACGTGACGAGTTACCTTTTCAAACATGTGTCAGCGACCCGAGGCCCTCTCAGAGTCGTGTGTCTGAATGTCAGCATCTGACGGTCCAGTGAAGCAGCAAGAGCTCAGAAAACCGGAAAAAGCAAAGAGGATGACAGAGAAATATTTTATTTTATTTTATTGATGAGTTTGAATTGGTGTTGAAGAAAAACATCAGTAACTATCAACAAGCTTCAGTTTTCTTTCAAGCATTTTGGAGTTCATTGAAAGGTGAATAGAAGAGTCTAAGAGTTTCATTTTGCAGAAATAAGTTCTCGATTATTTCTCCACTTTTCTTGCAGGTACAGATTTAAATAAGGAAACCCACGCATCTATTTCTACTTTGAAAATACTCCTGTCATTGCAGTTTTTCTGCAAGTTTCCTCAGGCCATGAAACAGCTGACACATCCCAGAGACTGAGCTCCCCGGTTGCACCCGGGGCTGCGAACGACACCTTGTTGTGATTTGGAAGGTGTGCAGGTGTCATTTTCCAACGGAGAGGTTGGAGACATCTGTCAGACTGACGCTTCCTCTACGTGCAAAGAGCTCAGATACTTCTCTTTCAAGACGAATGGAATGCTTCACAATCTTTGCAAAATCCCTCTGACGCTCAAATCTGAACTTTTGACAAAGGAGGAGAAATGTTGCAAATTATCAAGCTGAAAATTAACAGAAATATTTAATTTTTCTATATAGGGTCCTTCAGTGTCTTGATCTGGTCATAATAAAACACTCAGCTCTGCAGCCTTGGCTGTCAGAATACTCGGACAGCTATTATGAAGCATCATCCTGCATAAACATCTCAACCTATATGTCATGGAGATATTTAGCTAAACTCACAGCCGGTTTGGAAATAAGTTTCACTTTAGGTCCAACATTGATTCCAGAGTTTTTCCTCAATCCTTGTGTCCACCCATGATTCATTCTGCTTAATGAATCATTTGTCAGTACATCCGGAAAAACAAGCATACTGTCCTATTTAATACATTGAAATATTATTGAAAAGCTTTTTCAGTAACTCAAGTATTCAAGCCTTTATTTCTGATTAACCATGATGATTTGATGATTCAGTGTCCCTGGTAGTTCACATTTAATTTTTCCTAATCTGTAATACTGCAGCTATTTCCGGAGGGTTACTTACTTTTTAATACTTATCATCACCCTCTATTGTCCAAATGTATATCACCTGCAGGTATTTAATTAAAATTCCATTTAACCACCCTTCTCTCTCGATCACTTCCTACTTTCCACCACCTCTTTGCCAGCTGCTTCACTTTATCAGGAAAATTAAAACGTCGGATATATTTTATTTCTAACTAGAAGCACAGAAGAAGCAGAATATCAAACAGATCTCTGCGGTGTTTGATTTAGCTGTAGGTTATTCATAGACTTATGAAAAACCAAGCTGCAAAAATCCTCTACATATAAATTGAAATCTAAACCACAAACTACAACAGTTCACCGAGTTGTTGAGCAGCTTCGGTTTACTGGTCCATTGCTGGGAGCTTGTACTAAAGACTTTGAGTTGAAGTCACAGCAGTGTCTCTGTAATCCTCTTTTAGGATTTTCAAGACATACTTCCAGCTCTTGTGCAAATTCTTGGATCTCAGATGAGACCGGTAAAAATGTGAGTTACCGCTCAATGCAAACTTTGCTTGTAGTTTTTGGTAACTCCAGCCGTCATGGAAATGCTGTTATATGACCTTTAGAGAGCTGTGCATTAAGGAAAGTCTGCTAGCGTCATTGAACTAAACTAATTTTATGAAAGAGACAAGGGTTCCTCTGCATAGACGTGAGAGACTGATAAGACAGCTTTTCCATTTTGACTTCATTTTTGTTCAATTTATAACAGTGTGGAATCTTGTCTTTTTTCAAGATTCCATTAATTATTTAATGAATAATCTTTTTGTGAGTTTAAGATGTCCCCTCTACCAGTTGGTTGTTTCCAGGTATTGATAGCCTAGCTCCTCAAGAACATTTCCTAAACTTATCAGGGATAATTGCTTTGTTAGGCCTTCGTGTGAAGTCAGCTCCCAGGATGGACTGGTCCTGCATTTATGGATGAAGCCCGCCTGCACTCTTCCCACTCTGTGTGTGAGTGACCACCTCCAAGCGGCCTGCTGAGGCATGTAGTCCATAGATCGTTCTGTGGGTGGCGTATGGCTCACGGATGAATGGAGTGACAAAGAGTGGGGCTGCATTTTTAAAGTCTAGAGTAAAGTGTGGATGACAGATGGGTAATTAGTACAAGTGTCTGTCTAATCCATCTGCACTGAGTCGATTCACACACAGGAAGCCACAGAGGTGAAACTCCGGCCACTGCTGCCACTAAACACTCTGGATTAGCAGGGAGGATTCCCTTTCAGAGTGAGATGCGGCTCAGGGCCTAAACGTGCACTACTGCCTCCCTCCTGCTGGTTTTGTATTGCCGTCTTGCCGATGAGGAATAGGAAGAGGAGGGAGGCGTTGGCGTGTGCATATGTGTTGCTTCTGCACGCAACCCTATGCGAGCCCTCTATGAAATCACGGCACAAAACAACACAAACACCAACAACTTCTCAGAGGGAGGCCTGCGCTGTCATGGTAACAGCGTAGAGTGACCTTCAGAGGCTGTTGATGCTCCCCAGAGCCGCCTCCTATTCTGCCTGGCTTGGACTTTGTGAATCATCAGCAGCATTGAAATTCACATGCTCCCTCTCTGGGGGTTTGGGCTTATTAAAATGGATGAGCAAATGTGAGAAAAATGATGGACACAACAACTTAATTTCTTGTCTTATGATTTAAATTCATCACAGACAAAATAAAGATTATGCTTAGAAAAAATTCAGGAGGAAAATAAATGTGCTTCTGTACAGCATCATGGGGTCGCTGGCTGATGTAACATGTCCTTTTCATCAAAAGCTGCAAGAGTAAGGGGCTCCACAACTAACCGCAGGTGGGATATGAAATTACATCTTTCATGACGAGGATTCGGTTCCAGATTCCCAGACTGGATAATATTTTATGAGAGTGTTCAACCAGGGGAGATTGTCTCCAAGGATCACTGAACACATAAGCCTTCCATGATGGGCTGAGTGTTCACTAAGACACTGAAAAGACTGGAGTCTGGCGACGCTGCCTCCCGCTGGTGAAGAGCAGGAATCGAGACGCAGATTCAACTCATGGAGCTGGATTCAGAGAGTTATGGTCCTGTTGGGTTTAAGTCTTAGAAATATTGCAAAGCTCTGTGAAAGTCAAAACTGTTTTTATTTATTTTTTATTTATATATAGTTTTGTTGGGATGTTTCTGGTAAGGGGAGCAACAATGATTGTGACTAAACAAGACATACTTTGGTTGGGGTATGCACTTCCAGTTGCCTTGGAAACTATTTTTTGGTCTGGAAGGCATCTCTGGATCAAGGCAAGGCAATTTTATTTGTATAGCACACTTTCAACAGCAGGGCAATTCAAGGTGCTTTACATGATTTTGTAATTTAAAAAAAACAAAAAACAATGGAAATTAAAAGTAAAAGAAACACACATTACACATGATACACAATAAAGCAAGAGAAAGATCCCAAAAAAAAGCAAGAGAGCATGAACACATTTCATACATATGACATCAAGCATTTACTCAAAGGCAATTCTAAACAGATGGGTTTTTAGTCTCGATTTAAAGCAGTTCAGAGTTTCAGCAGCTCTACAGGTCAGATCACCTCAGATGGCCCTATGGCCTGAGGTTGATTTGGCTGGTTGGTGGAAACATTTGTGTTGATTTGGCAACATGTTTTGGATCATAATCCTGGTAAAAAAAAAAAAAAAAGGGACAGGATCACAGTCCATTTTGAGTTTTCCTGGCAGGCTGCAAAAGGTAGGACAAAAAGTCAATTTTCCCCCCATGTCTTCTACACAACCAGTTTAATGGTTGTTAAGGGTGCTTGACAACCCTAAGTCCGAGTCTGTGTTACAGTGTTTCAACAGTGGGCTGCATAGATTTTGTTTTTGTTTTTTTTAACGTTCCCATCTTCACTTTGTGTGGCAGGAAGATAAACCTGGATGCTCATCCAGCTGTTTATCACAGTTCAAGATATTCAGAATGTTTTAGTTATTGCTCTAAAAGAAAATTTAGATAAGTAGCTATGTTCTCATAGCCATTTGCTGACTTTTAAAGATCAACACATATCTGAGGTACTCAGAAGGTGTGTTTTCTTTGATTTTTTCTTTAGATCTTGAAGTTTAGCAAGTGGAAAAAGAAGTGAACAAAAAAACCCAGTTCTGGATGGATTAAAGCATGACTTTGGTTAATACTAAGATGCAAAGCCATTTTTGGGCCATTTAAAAAAGAAGCATTTTTGTGCAATGTATTGTTGCTGGAAAATTCAATGCAAGCCAACAACATAGTTCTTTATCTACATTCTTTGCTAAAAATAAACACCATTAACATCATTATTTTGACGGTAAATATTTTCACATCCCGGTCGTCGAACATTTGTAGACTAAAATAAACCATCAAAAGCAACATTCTGCATTCTAGCCTGATTAGCCAAATTATGCCAATGCGTAAATGTCAGGCAATATGACTGCCAATTGATTTCTTCTGTTTGTGAACTTTTAGTACCCTGTTCAATTTTACAGAGCTTTTCAACTAAGGGCAGCTCTGCATGTGGCTCCAGATATTTTGGGGAAAAAAAGTGCTTGAAGTCTCATTATTGCAGTTTTCCACCTCCAGTAAGATGCTAGTTCTAACTGAACAAATGGTCGTAGAGGACGACCTAAAAAACCCACCACTTTCATGGTGAAATACTGAAAGTACTTCAAACGTTCAATGAGAGATTGCTGCTTATGCTGGAAGCAGTGTGAGACTTTCAATATATACTTTCACAAAGGAATGCCTAGTTTCATCACCAGTTTTAAGCCAGCCTTCTGGTTTATATGTTTAAAAGCTGAATGGGTGGCCATTGTCAGGCTGATATTTATCTGCTGTGATAAAGCAGGGCAGAAGAAACAGTCAGAGGAAATTGCACAAACCCCCCCCCCAACAAAATTACATCAAGTATCGTTCCACCCATCTTTTTTTCTCTCTTTCAGGCATCCTGACCCCTGCCGTGTCCTGTGCGGATGAGCGCCTTCCTGCATTGAGGGACCCTGGAGATGGAGAAGATTGGCCGGAGACCGAAGAACATGAAACTAACCAATAATAAAATGTTTCCAGGTATCTTCAAGAACAAGATAAGGCCCACTGCTCATCTCAGTCCTGACCATCAGCCTCTCAAGCATCAATGTGGTTTATGGAAGAGAGACAGACAGACAGAGATTTATATATATATATATATATATATATATATATATATATATATATATATATATATATATATATATATATATATATATATATATATATATATATATATATATATATATATATATATATATATATATATATATATATATATATACACACACCGCCAGCATTCAAAAGTGACCAAAACATCAGCATAGGAACTGAGAAGTGGTCTGTGGTCACCACCTGCAGAACCACTCCTTTATTGGGGGTGTCTTGCTGATTGCCCATAATTTCCACCTGTTGTCTTTTCCATCTTTACAACAGCATGTGAAACTGATTATCAATCAGTGTTGCTTCCTAAGTGGGCAGTTTGATTTCACAGAAGTGTGATTTACTTGGAGTTATTTTGTGTTGTTTAGGTGTTCCCTTATTCCCTATTTATAAATAAAACTTCAATTTTTGGCAGTTAGATGTTTTATTGGATGAAAATACCAAAAAAGGGGAAGGAATTCATTTACAAAAGTATTCATGCACCTTGAACATTTCCACATTGTCAAACATAGCAATTATAAAGCTACAAAAAATATCTGTATGTATAACAAATCTTATCTATATAAAATCTATTAATTTAATTCTTATTTACAAAGCCAACTTCCTGTATAATTTAAAGGCAAGGAATTAGATTTATTATATTATTATTATAAGTTGTGTTTCGTCGACCTTTTGTCTTCCCAGACTCCTCTTTGCTGCAATTACAGCTGCAGGTCTTGTGGAGTACATCTAGAGACTGAAGTTTTTCCACATAATATACTTTAATCTTTGATCTAAAGTGAGCGTTCATCTATAAAGTGACTGAGGAGGATCATGAAAAATAAAGAATGGAGTATACACTGTTTGAGACTTCTGCTTTTTACTTTTAAATATTACATTGAAAAAAAAAAAAGATTTCTGGTAGGTTTTGTCCAGTATGACTTAAAAAGTGAACTACTATTGTGACAGGTAAATTCTTGATTTTGGATGAGTAAATATTTATTTCCACATATTTTTAAGTAATTTTTGTACATGTTGACTGTTAAAAGCCTATCTGAAGTTTGTTATTTAACTATACTTTCCAACTACATAGAGAAAGCACACATTAAATATGTTAAAATTAATAGACTTGGCCTAATCCTGAAAGTGCTTCAGAATTGGGCCAAGTCTCATCTTTTTTCGAAATCAAAATAGGGTCACCCTAGTATAGCTCGCACACTGAATAGTTGTCCAACCAACAGATCGCCTCACCTGAGCAGTGGATCTAGCTTCTTCTGATTAATTTAATCTCGAGTTTGACAGGACTGAAAAAATACTAAAAGACAAGTCAAGCTCATTCAAGACAAAGGAACACTGGTCTGGTGCAACAGCATCAAAACAAAACATTTAGGTATTTATTATTTTATTTAAATTGGGAGTAATGGTCTACATGAACCAGCGTTTCTCCTCCATTATGAATAAGTTGGTTCAGTAAGACAAAATACTCACCTGAGATTCATCAGGTCAGGGGTTAGATCCCCAATGTCACAATCAGTCCACAAATATGATTGTATATTAGGCAGGAAAAAGTGGGAGCCACATAATTACACAGACTAAGTGAACATCACAGCACCGTGCTTTGAAAGGTCAAAGAGATTAGAAAAGTGCTTCATTATCACAGCACACTCACCATTTGTCATCTTAAAATGCATCAAGTCTGAAGGTCAGGAGCCATTAATTTCCAGAGTTATATTCAGGGTCAGGTAGAGGTATCTTCTTTAGTAGGACCTACATCTTCAATAGGAAGGAGGAGCAACAAGGAATTAAAAAGACCTGCAGAATTCAGATTTATACATTTTCTGATAAAATGTTGCATCAATTTTCTTCATGTTTTTCCAATATTGCTTGTTTCAACTCTGGACAAAACTTCTTATAAGCCTAAATGTATGAAGTATTGGCTGACAACACTGATTACTGCAGTTTCCCTATAAAAGCCAAAGATTTACATTTTAAAATAAATAAAATGTAATCTACTAGTTTATATTTATGTCATGCTTCAATTTGACAATGTATTGGACACTATTGATCACCAGTATTAGAAAGCCCTGATTTTTCCAGGTTTTCTTTTAATCCAAACTCTAGCGGTTAAAGTCGAATGAATGGTTTTAAAAGGCCCAAGAGTGGTGAATTCATCAAGAATTAAAAAATCAATTTGAGGTTGATTCAGCCTTTAAATTGGTGGTGCTACAATTCCTACTTTGGTCACACCTTGATTACTTGTGAGTACAATTTGAACATGTTCTTATTCAGAAAGTGGTGTGTTGCTTTTAATGAACGTTGAGAAAAAATGGCAATTAAAATTAGAACAGTATCAAAACTCAAATGTAGGTCTTTCCATCAGAAATGGCAAAGAAAGTCAAGGTAAAGGTGTCAGAGAAGTGTTGCCTTCACCATCAAAGGCACTCAGAAACTGGGGGAAACCCTCATAGGAAGGTGTGTGATAGACCCAAAGGCACAACAGAGGCAGAAGAGTTTGAGTCAACAGCTGTAGCATTAGGTGGCCCACAAGACAACAGCTTCAAGCACGCCTTAATAATTGTAGTACGCAAGTCTCCATTTCAACTCTGAAAATAAGACTTCGAGCTTCAGGTTTGACCACTAGGAAAAAGAATGGTTCCTTAATGTGTGATGTCAACTGTCACACATGGCCGTTTTACTGGTTCCACGTTTGGTGACTGTTACAGAATAAGAGTCCCCTTGAATCAAAATGGCTACTCCAACATGCCCCTCTCTAGCATAGGCCTAGTTAGTTGGGGGTTCATCCTATGGCAAGATGAAGAACCCAAATCTAAGTCCAAGCTATGCCAAAACTATTTTAGGAAATTGTGGGCAGCACAGTCACAGAACATCAACTGTATTGAGCTGAACAAGAGAGTAGAAGTAAGGCCAGCGAATGCCAGTCATGGGAACCTTCAGAAGAGTATATGATTTCCATTAAAGAAAGCCACAAGTGTGTTCAGTTATGTCTGCCAAAGGTGTCTATTTGTTAAGTCAAATGTTTAAATTATATAAATTTGGGTTTATAAATAGATTCCATGATTTTTGTACCTTCAGTTATTTCTTCTGTGCTTTTCACTTAAGACAAACTGCATGAATTTAAAAAAAAAACCTGGAAACCTTTGGTGTATTTAATGCAACTGTAAAACAATAAAAATTGCATTTTTAGCAAAACTTTAAAAAGAAATCTCTTCAGTGAAGTGCTGACAAACTATTTCATCACACGCAGAGAAACCTGTAATTTACTGAGCTATGATGAGACTGAAAGCATTGTGACAGTGTCTGAACTTCAGCGGAGGGCTGATGGAGCTGCTGAGAGCTGAACGGCAGCTTATCGTGACAAACCAATGGCATATATGGATTGTCTGTGCCCTCTGTGCCTATTCAAAATGACAAACCTCGTAACTTTCCATAAAAATGCTAATAGGGATTACGCAGAGAGCCTCCAGCACTTTCCAGCCACCGAAAGAGGCCATTATCTGGAAATTTAGTGAACATTAGTCCGATAAAGATTCTTCCCTCCTCGCTCTGTCACTAGGTGGGGGAATTAATGTGCTTTAGTTGCATAATAAGTGAGATAGGGCTTTTTAATGGCTCAGATGCAGTCAGGTTAGTGATTGACATGTTGAATCATAATCAGCAGAGAACCAAGAGGAGGAACCAACCCCCACCACATACACCACCAGTACAGTCACATTGCATTACCGACTCAGCAGCACAGTATCATCACATCGAATTAGCGTTAATGAACACAAGCGAGTCGACTGAGGAGGAAGATAATCAAACTTTTATTAAATGACTTAATCTTCTGTACATGCGTTAAGTAATGGAAAAAGAAATAGATCGGTGATGTTTTATCTGTGAGGGGCTGATCTTTCACCCCAAAATATTACTGATTTAAGATTACTTGTTGCAGGAAGGAGCTCCCTGGAGTAAACAAAGTGCCTTGCAAAAGTATTCATACCGCATTTAATTTTTTTGTGTTACAACCACAAACCAGCACTTAATTTTCCAGTAGAGAGAAAATGATATGGATTTCTAACATTTTTACATGTCAAAAGCTGAAAAATATAGCAAGCATTTGCATTCAGTACCTTTCACCGTGATACCACTAACTATGATCTAGAGCAACCAACCAACCATCTTCAGAAGTAAAAAGCAAATAACGTGGTGTGTGATTAACCTACTAGTATATACAGTTGTTTTTCAAGATCTCACACACACACACACACACTCCAACTATGTTCAGTGGTAGCAGAATCAGACTAGGCTGGAAGTTCACCTTCTAGAGGGACAACAACCCTAAACATACAACCAGAACAAGACATGAATGGCCTAGATTAAAGCAATGTTGACTAATAAAAAATGGTCTGGCCAAAGTCCAGAACAATTCAGAATTTGTGGCAAAGCTATCAAAATTAGTGTTCATGAAAGCTCTTCTTCAATCTGACTGAACATCAATTATTTTGGAGAGAAGATTGATAAAATATTTCAGCCTATAGATGTGCAAAGCTGGGAGAAAACTTGAAGACTTTTACTCAGGGGTGGGGGTGAATACAAACACGCTTGAAATATGAGATTTTCCATGTTAAGAAAATATGCAAAAACTTTGTGGTTGTGATGTAACGTGGGAAAATTCACAGGTTATGAATATTTTTGCAAGAAAAACCTTGACCCCTTAACTAAAAGATTCATTTTGTTCCATCAATTCATCACAGGAAGAGGTTCGCCTCATAGTTTAAATGCACCAGAAAACCTATTACAATCTTTAGTAACATGTAAATATCCCTAAATCCTTTTGACACTGACAAGAGTAAAAGTCATGATGCTAATAAAAATGCATAAAGCTCAGCGTCTTCATTTCAATTGGACATATTTACAACTTTAAAGATTTAAAGAAGCTCCTGCTGGATTAAAATGTATCAAGAAGTTATTAGAAATTGGAGTAACTGGAATGTGATTTATTTAATAAAGCACCAGGCTTTAAGAAGTTCCCCCCCAAAAAAAGTCTTATGCACTTCAAGGCACTAAGGCCACTTTGGCTGCTGATACTGTCGCAGTGAATGTTTAATTTGGTCCCAATGCTTGAGATCCTTTTTTTCTTCTTTTTCTTTGTTTTTTACTTTCACGACTCAAGGTTGTGTGAAAGATTTTTCGTCACTAAACAGGTTTTCTTGTGCTTAACGTACATTCAAGGTTTTTTATTAGTTTGCTTTTGTAGATCTTGACAGAAATCTAGAAAAGGAACAATCTAAACCGGCTATATACAACACATTTACATTAAATATGTTTAAGATGACAACCCCCACCACTCAGCTTCGATTTCATAACAATTGGGAATACACATTTTTTGTTTTGCTTTTAAGTCTCTAAAGATTTTAGGTCAATTTGCCATTTTTTGTCATTTCATATCCATCTATGACTTTTCCATTTCAAACCTATGCCCTAAAACCATTGTGCATCAGTTAATATTTCTTTGCAATTCTTTTCAGGAATTGAAGTGAAATGATCATTGAACTACCAAGAGCTCATCCATTATTCAATTTAAGACAATTATTATGAAAAGCCTTATATTACATCCCAAATCCTTTCATTTTGGTTCTGATCCCTGTTTAAGCCACAAATGAAGATCTTTTATAGAATATGAGATTATTATCTCCTAAACAGCCTGCTGGTACATATAATATGTACCAGAGGGATACAATGCAAAAAGGGGCAAATGACCAGCATCCAACAAGCAGGACAACAAGCTAAAGTAATCTACACCAAATGAAACATCTGTTTCATTTGCATCTGCAAGCCACGCCACAGGATTTGACCTCCAGCAGGGCGTCAGGGAGATGGGTCGAGTCACACCTCTACCTCGTCAGCTGTCCCACCACTTTCAGCAGAGTCTTGTTCTCCTGCTTGAGCTGCTCATTTTCATCTTCAATCTCATCCATGTCCTGTGGAGAAAGCAAAGCACAGCATTGCTTGCACTTTCTGCAACATGAATATTCAACACCTAGAATCTTTGTGCCTGGGCTTGTTTAGGTTGTGTGCCAGAAATCTGAAAGTTGAAACAAGTTTTACTCTGTGAAAACTGAGGCTGCATTTATAGCAGCAAATTAGCCATTGACAGCATCAATTAGTCGTAAATGACGGCGGATCCAAGTTGCCACAGTTCTCGCTCATCAAGCTGACACTTCTCATTTAGTCTCGCCTCCATCACTGCTTATGATTGTGTTGTTGTTGAAAAGGAGCTGAACAACATTCAGATGAAATGAAAGAGTTAACCTTATGAGGAGCAAGTGGGAGTCTGACGAAAATTGCATTCAAAGGAAGGAAGGAAGGAAGGAAGGAAGGAAGGAAGGAAGGAAGGAAACTTATGCAAATAAATCAAGATTTTTTTTAAGGTAAAAGTTTAATGTACAGCATTCTGTTAATTCAGTGCAAATAAGGGTTATTTGCTTCACAAGGTAGATTTATTTCAGCATGCTTTACATCTACATTATTCTTTACAACACATCTATTAACAATATTAGAATCTATATTTTAGCTGCTTCCTCTGTAATCAGTCTTGAAGTGGACTCTGCTCTCCTCCAGTTTCTCTAAACTCACCTGCTGCCCCTTTGTCACACTAAAAATATAATATTGTGTAAAGCTTTAGTGCATTTGATATGGAAAACACATCTGACTCAATTAGGACATTTTCAATGGCAAAACATTCTGGCTTATTTTATATTACTTTCGTTCAATTCTCTTTGAAATGTGGGCTGTGTGTATTTGTCTTACTTTTAAAGAAAAAAATATATAACAGGTCACACTGTCATTTGAGTATAGAAAGTGGTTATATTGGAACTAACTCCTGATTGTTCACACACCTGTTCCTTCCATACCGACAAGAGAAATCCCCCTTACTGACTCCTGACTCTACTTCAAACACTAAATCACTTTTTAAAATAGTAATCATCAGCTATCAGGGCACTTTTCATATGGAGCAGGGCTCAACCATATTCTTCATTATATTAATACTAATAATATTCACTCAATAAGTAATCCTGCCCACTCTGGGCTTGTGGGCTCATATTGCTTGGGGCTGGATTTTCCTTCTTACTCTGAGGAGGTACAAGACAAAGTTTCACAGTTATGTGGCATCAGATCATATTATCAAAATAAGTTATTTTAGCTGCCACAACGCTGCACAATTAATTGACTTGATAAATAATGAAATTGAATTGTGGTTTGGAGGCAAAGTTCAATATGTCTTGTTTCATCGTCCTCGTTTGTTGTCACAAACCGTGAGCTTGCTGGTGAAAAAGTTGCACATTTAGCAGCCTTCCTCTTTTTAATTCTAGCCTTCTCCGCACCCCCCTTGCTCTTTCTACTTTCCAACACCACTGAGTGAGTGCTCTGACGTGTAATATCAAGGTGCGCTCAGACGTGAAAAGAGGTCATGGGTGAAAAAGGTGAGAAGGACACAGTGAGCTAGGGGGGTCCGGGGGCATGCTCCCCCGCAAAGAAATTTTTGAATATTTCTTATTTAAAGCATTAATCTGATGCATTTTGAGAGAAAAAAAATGTCCACATTTAAGTAATTATATTTCAGTCAAAAATCCCGAGCGATATTTTCAACCCTCACCTACGTGTATTCAACAAGGCACGGACGTAATTGCTCATGCACGTATATTCAACAATACGCGCGTGTAGAATTAATCTCATGAGTATCCAACAACCCGCGCATGTGGGTTTCACCTCACACGCGCTCTACACGAAGCTTTCATACACGCGTGAGGGTAAATCTTAGGAGAGGCTGCGCCCTCGAAAGGAAATTCTGCGAGCGAGTTAAAGACTTGACTGTTTGGAGGAGGGGCCTAAGGTCAGCACTGACCCCGTGTAATTGGTCTTTTTAAAATCGATAATGCCCACAGGATCAGTAGTTTTATATTTATATATATATATATATATATATATATATATAAATAAATAAATAAAATATATATATTTTTTCACAGTTTAACAATACAAGAAAATGGCATTTGTCAAACAAAGCAAACATGACTTTGGTGATGCCAGATAGCCAGGAAAACAGCAAAAGTACATTGGTGTAGCATTCAAGCAGAGAAAAAAAGAAAAACTAAAAACGTAAAAGGTGAAATCCACATGCGCGGGTTGTTGGATACTCATGAGATGAATTCTACACACGCGTGTTGTTGAATATGCGCGCATGCGCATGAGCAATTACGTGCGTGCCTTGTTGAAGACGCGCAGGTGAGGATTGAAAATCTTGCTCGGGATTTTTGACTGAAATATAATTCCATACTACCATACCAAATGATGCCGGGTTCACAACAGACGCGGAAGGGTCGCGAAGCGGCGCACTAGCAAAAATCATGCGCGGTCCACCGCCCTCCTGTTCACACCAGACTCTATATACAGCCAATGCACCAGACACGTATTTCTCCGCGGCGGTCGACAAGCGCTTCTGCTCAGATGTTTATTCAGAGCTATTTTTTTCCATCACAACATGTGCTGGGGATCATACTGTACTTCTCCACTTCTAAGATTCATTTTACATCGTCCATCTTAACTTGTCACCAACTCATCTCTGCCTCTCTCTCGCTCTTTTCTTGTATGTTTATGTTTAGACCCCCCCCCCCCAAAAAAATTATTTTTCTCATCGGATCTACACGATTCACGTGGGTCACCTATTTTGACTTCAAAACGGCGAATTTCGCCAAAAGGTGAAGGATTTTCATGTCTGGCGCTATACCCCCCCCCCCCCCCCCCCCACAAAAACAACAAGCCCCCAATGGAAGCAGAGGCGGCCCAGTATGGCAAGCCATTTCTGTAAAACCCTTAAAATCAACTTCTGTGTATGCTAACTAGTCTGCGACTACACTGAACTAGTTAACATTTTCCCCTACTAGTTCTAACTTTTGCAAAACTAGTTCAGAACTACTCTTACTAGCAACTAATTTTTGCTTACTAATTGCACTTTTGGCACACTAGTAAGACTCAGCTTGCAATAGGACACCGGCCTTTGCGGCCCACACATCAAACCGGCTTACCAGAATTTGTCCAGATTCTCCCAATCACCCACTTTGGGCCTGATTAGATCAATATAACGTTGATTCCGTCATTCTGGGCGCTGCAGTTAATCAAAATGCTGCTGCCAGAGTCCTGATCAACTCCACAAAAACCCAAGATGGGCAAAAACTGTTGGATTCTTTAAATCAGGACTGAAAATATTAATCTATTACTGAAACCCATCACAAAAGTTGAGTTTATTGCTCAATCTATCAAGTCGTAGCATTTATTTTTTTAAACGTGCATTTTACTGGTTACTTTTTATTTAATGCTTAAATTTCACTGCTATTCTTCATAGTTTCACAGTTTCATATTCTACAAGAAAAATTAAATAAGTTAAAGTAGCAGAAATGCATCATAATTTATTTAAATTCTAACTTTAGTCTCATCCAATTTTTTTTTAGGTGTTTTGAAATAAAGTTCTTGCAGGTTTTCCTTTGAGGCTAAAAATGTTCCTCATTAAAGATCGGATCTAATCAGGATCAATAACATACCTCTTTGAACTTATGTGGACTAAAGCTCTCTCGAAAGCTTATCAGGGAGGAGATATAAATCCACAACCTGAGCGTTATCAGTTTTTATTTTTTTCACTCAAACTTCCACGGTGTCTCAGGGTTCACTTTTCCTCTGCAGAGATGCTGACTGGATCAGCTGCTATCTCCTGTCTCACATACGGCCCCTGCAGCAGCCTCGCTCAGTGATATTTCTCATGCTTCTTCCTGCATCCTTATATAAAGCCCTACTGTTATAACAGGATGTGTGTCCCTGTGATGCTATCAGAATGATGCCTCCTGCAATATTGCACCCTTTGTGTTTGCAGATGGGTCCCGTGACGTCTGTCACAACAACAAAAGTGGACAGATAATAACCAGAAGACATTCATTCAACTTGCTGCCAAAAATGTGCATACATGACAGCCATGTTTGATCCGTTTAGATTTTCATTGGCTCTACAGAAAGAAAAATCAAAATTTTCTCCGCATAGTTTAGATATGACAGTCTGATGTCTGCCGTATTTGCTCCTAGAGAAGCCAAAAGACAGATGTTCTGTCAAAAAGTTATTTAGATCAATTGATCAAGCAAAAGCAGGCAATGGTTGACAGTTGAGCCGGGATCGATTTGTATTTGGGTGAAAAGGTTTAGCAGGTTCAGAAATTTTTGATCATCTAAGTCTAAAAAAAACTTTAATGTGAGTGTCCGTGTTGCACAATGTTTATAATCTGTATAAAAATGTCATATTTGACTGGTATCAAAATGTCAAATACGATTAGCCTATCACTTTTAACTAAAATAAAACATGAAGTATTATAAATTGGTCAGATTAATTCTCCATCCATGGGTCAGGCAAGGATGCCCTTTATTAATAGTATTAGTCACAAAAATCAACATTTTAGGAGCACAACCAATTTTAAAAGACACTACTAAAACCCTGATCATAATAGCAAATTATTTAATGTGACACTTGAGTGTGACCTATCAGAGCGCCTGTGAGAAGCGTACCTACTGAAAATATCTGGCTGATTGGGAATTCATTTAATTATGCAGATGACACTGTATCCTGCAGGGTACGGTGAACTTCAAAAACTCTTTTTTAAGAGGAGGAATCCAGCTGTGAAATAGCATCTTTCCTCTAAAATGTGGCTGATTGTAATGTTTGCCATCCCACCAGAGGAAGTCTGACAATGCAACACTGATTGGAAAAGAAGGTATGGTTGCAATTTCATGATCTTTTTGTTTGACTTTTATTGAATGTGAAATAGCACAGTAGGGGTGGGTGAGAACTTCATTTGGAAAGTTCTTAATCTGAGAATTTTAAGCAGACAGGTCATCTGTTTAAACTTGCAAGTCAAGTCAAAAACATGAACTCTAAGCTATTTTAAACCTTTGCATCATTTAAAACACAGACCAATGACTTGTGACCCAATTCCAATGACGCAATTCTTAGAAATCAACTAAATTTGTTTGAACAGCCTTTAAATACGAGGCATGTAAATAAAAGGCAGACATTTTTGTTCTGCCCACGAAACCCTCAAAATAATTATACACAACAGCAGTTAAATGCCAAATGATTTTAAAGCCTACGCAGGCTGCCCACACCTTGCAAGCACAAAGAAAAACTGAAAATATCAGTTGACGGAGCATATAATAATTATAATAATAAGCATGATGATGATGGAGTCTGCACTTACCAGGTTCAGCAATTCTATTTCCTCCTTCTGCTTTTCAATGAGTTCATCTTTATCCTGCAGGGTCTTCAGCAACCTAGATTGCTCCTGGAGCACAATGGCCAGCTCCTAAAGAACAGTAGGATTGTATTTAGGTACAGAAAGAATCCCTAAACCTTGAAAGCTTTGCAATTAGCAGACCTAATTACACATGAAAGATGCCATGGATTCCAAAACAGCATAAATGTTATGCTGACAATCAGTTAAATTTGGGGTCTAGCAAATGTTATTTTGCAATTGACCTATCTGAGCCATTCAGGGTTTCCAAAGTTTAAAAATTCAAATTTTTCCAGGCATACATTTCCAGGATTCTCTGTCCTTTTCAGTCAGTTTCTAAAACAAATCAAAGAAGTTCACTGTGAATTTATGGCACCCGTTTCTAGAGTAGCAAGGCTTTTAATTTGAAACCTGCAAAGACCAGAGACTAGTAGATAAATGGATTGATTGACAGATAACGGACAGGGACACAAGGATAGATGGAAAAAAGATAAATGAAGAATGGATGAATACAAACTTTAAAGAATGGGATGGAATGTAGTCTGGAAATATTAATATTTTGTGTTTCGTTATAACAGAAACAAAGAGCAAAAAATCCCAATGCCCATTTTAGACCCGAAACTTATTAGAAAGTCGATATTTTTTTATTTAATTGATTTGTGTTGGAACCTTGAATTATTGGTATTAAAAAAACTTTAAAAGATCACTTAACAATAATATTGTATTCATTTCTATTTTCTAATTTTACAGTTTCCTTCAGTTCCCCAGAATATCTGAAGACAATTTATTTCTCCTTTAAAGCAAATTGTACCTTAGAGTCAGTCTTCTGTGCTCGCCTTCATTCACAGCTTGAAAAACAATTTTTCTTTATACAATAAGACTGTGGGATAGAGGCTCTGAATATATTAGATTAACATTTTCATAAACTGTTCTTTTATTATGCTAATCCAGCTCAAACCATTATTTCAACACTCGACTTTTTCCTTTGCGGTTGCAGACAGATATGACATTGTCTCCATAGTGACCAATTGTGGAGGTGCAGAAAACTGTAAAATATAATGAATAGGACATAAATGTTTTCCAGAAGACAATCTTTTAAAGTATTCTTTTAAAAGAACATAACTATGTCTTTGAGCTTCCACATAGACACCTGAACAAATTATTTTTCTATTCTTCTTAAACCAATCCACATAAAAGGAGCCACATTCTCTGTTTTTCAAGGTTTAACTTGTTTGATGTGATCTTCCTCAAGACACAGTCTGCATCTAAAATAGAGTGTAAAACACTGTTTCCAAAGCACTTTCAGTGATTTTACCCAGAGAAACATCTCACGCTGAAGTCAGGGAGGTCAGCGCAGGACATACTTTAAAAACGTTTTTTCCAAAGCCACTCGTGTGACATTTGATTCCGAGTGGAGTTTTTCCACTCGGAAAGCAGTGAGAGGTTGAGTGTCTGATAGTGGCGGCGTAGAAAGATAAGACATATCTGAACTGGTAAAGGTCATCTCTTCCAACAACATGGAGGATTTCTGCCACAGTTTTCAGGCAGAAAGTCAAAAATTCAACAGCTACACAAAGAACTCAAATTGGATCATATCATCTGAACAGAGCTCTTTTTATTGAGGCATTACGTTTATCCAATCCAGTGCTACTTACAGAGCAGGGAAACACTGAGGGGATCTGATTTTGATTTGAAATATCAACCAAAGGGTACGGCGAGATTAGGGGGAAGACAAGGGGTCTTTGTTAAAGCTTTTATCGAGATTTGTGCTCCACTGTTATTTTTGTGTAACCTAGAAAGTACAGGTACTGTATGCAGAAAAGGGCTGCAACTACAACTGAGATACGGTGCTGTATACTAAGACTGAATATTGTTAGACTTTCCACTGTGGAGTTTTTTTTAGTCCAGGTTCTACAGTCCTTGATGAACAGCCCAGAGCTGGGGCAAAGTTGAACGAGGCCAGCCAGCCATTCAGCCATCCATCCATCCATCCATCCATCCATCCATCCATCCATCCATCCACCCACCCACTTATCCGAAATTGGGTCGCAGATGTAGCAGCCTTAGCAGAGAGGCTCAGACTTTCCTTTCTCCAGCCACTTGGGCCAGCTCTTCTGAGAGAATACCAAAATGTTCCCAGGCCAGCCGAGAAACAGTTCCTCTAGAGTGTCCTGGAACTGCTCACCGGAATATAATTTGGGAAGCACTTAGTTAAGTCCATAAACCACCATAGTGCTGTTGATGTTGCTTTTATGTTTCTTTGCATTCTGAATCTACTCAACTTATTTTACAGTTAAGAAATTGAATTAGTTGTACTTTATAATTCCAATACACTTAAAAAAAATATTCAGTACATAACACTTCAGATCAAGTGCTTATTTAATTTTATTTTTCCTATATTTAATAGAACAGGGGTCCGCAACTCAAATCCTCAAGTGCCCCTGTCCTGCAAATTTTGGATGCATCCCTGGTCAAACACATCTGAATCCAATGAATGCTTAGTAACCAAGGGTCTGATTTATAAAACTTTGCACAGAATTCTTACTAAAACCATATTTAAGGTCTGCAAAAAAAAGTTTAAATAGACATTTTCCTATTTATACAGGGTTGCCGCAGGGTAGTAAATTAAATGACTTCAAATTAAGGCCCTTCAAAGGTAGGAAAAGGTAATGAGCACAACCTGACATGGTAGTAAATTTGTTCTTATTCTTTGGTTATTCCTTGAATATATTGTAACTTTTCAGTTGATGCATATTTTTTGTTCAGGTATTTATTACTAAAGTGCGGACAGGACCTGGCTCGGTGTCCAGTCCTCTGATCTCGATTGGTTCGTGTGATCTATTTTGTTGTGTGCATGCGTAGTGTCGGGATAGCTTGGACCGCTGTTCTGATGATCTGTGCTACCTCCTCAGAATGTCCTACTGTAAGCGCGCATGGATGGCTGTTGCCGCTACCCCTCGAAAAGTGCTACCGGTATGTTTACATGCCGAAAACAACAACAGTTAGCTTTTTATGTTAAATATAATCATCGGAAAATATTTTTCAAGTGACCGGGACAACCGCATCGAGGACTAAGGCCTCTGAACATGGGCCGCCCGTCTTAACCCACTGCGCCACCCGACGCCCCATGTTCAGAGGCCTCAGTCCTCGATGCGGTTGTCCCGGGTTCGATTCCAGCCTGAGGACATTTGCCGAATGTCTCTCCCCTGCTTCTCTCCCCTTTCTATAAGCCTGTCCACTTTCAATAAAGGCCAATGTGGCCACAAAAAACCTAAAAAAAAAAAAAAAAAAAGTGACCGGATTGAAGTGGCAGTTTAGCAGTAATGTCTGACATAGCAACAATTTATATGAATACGAAAACTTTTCTTTCAATCCACAGAACATGCTACCCGTTTAATATAAAGCTAAAACTAGCACATAAAACACATGTTATTTTTCCATTACCTTGTCGGAGTGGGAGTTATTTCCATTCAGTGTCCTAAAAGCAGCGTTGAACAGCGTGCATAACATCTCAACTGCTTCCACCCACCAATCATCAATTAAAACCCAGCGCTTATGACTGTGGGCCAACAGAGTGTACGGAATATTATATTTCAGTCAAAAATCCCGAGATTTTCAACCCTCACCTGCGCGTATTCAACAAGGCACGCATGTAATCGCTCATGCGCGCATATTCAACAACACGCGCGTGTATAATTCATCTCATGAGTATCCAACAACCCGCGCATGTGGGTTTCACCTCACACGCGCTCTACACGAAGCTTTCATACACGCGTGAGGGTAAATCTTAGGAGAGGCTGCGCCCTCGAAAGGAAATTCTGCGCGAGCGAGTAAGAAACGAGCAAACCTCTGTTTTATACCTTCCTGAAAGAACTGAAACTCTTCTTCTGGTTCACTTTCTTTAATGGAGAAAAGCACTGCAATTGCTTGAAAGGATATAATGAACTGATTGTGAACTTTTTACCCCAAACCTTTTTAAAATGTATTTTTCATTTATTTATGTTTTTAGTTTTTCTTTTTTTTTCTCTGCTTGAATGCTACACCAATGTAATTTTGCTATTTTCCAGGCTGTCTTGCATCACCAAAGTCATGTTTTCTTTGACAAATGCCGTTTTCTTGTATTGTTAAACTGAAAAATATAACTACTGATACTGAGGGCATTACCGATTTAAAAAGGCCAATTACACAGGGTCAGTGCTGACCTTAGGCTCCTCATCCAAACAGTCAACGGTCTTTTACTCGCTCCCGTAGAATTTCATTTCGAGGGCGCATCCATCCTTAGATTTACCTTCACGCGTGTATGAAAGCTTCGTGTAGAGCGCGTTTGAGGTGAAATCCACATGAGCGGGTTGTTGGATACTCATGAGATGAATTCTACACGGCGTATTGTTGAATATGAGCGCCTGAGCAATTACGTGCGTGCCTTGTTGAATACGCGCAGGTGAGGTTGAAAGTCTCGCTCGGGATTTTTGACTGAAATATAATTCCATACATCCACCATTCATCAGCAGCAATTTGCACGCAGGGGGAGCAGTTACCCATTTTGTTTAAGACATTTTCTTGTGAGGGTCATTGCATTTTGTTTTCTATTTATTCTAGTCTTCTGGAAATTATTATATATTAGTCAAGAAATCATCACATTTATGCTTTGAAGTGAGTGGAATAACATTTAGTTTTGGGTCAGGGATGGACCATCATCACACATGGGTCAGTATCACTCCCACAAAAGAGTCTGCTGCTCAATGTTGTGATGGTAGTAAAAATTATGGAGAGGTAGTAAATTAAACTCTAGGATTCCTGTATAAACCCTGTTATAAAACCCTGAATACGCACAGCTACACGCAATTTCCACTCTAGAAATCACACTCTCCCTAGAAATGTGTTCATGTGATTTTGGATCCCTCCTCTTACACACCTGCTTTCTGACATATCCAAATGTCAATACAAAGGGCCTTGTGAATATTCCATATAGACTAAGCTGGCTGATTTGTAGCATTTCATCGATAACTAACTGAGAGGTGGAAGACACACTTCCACTGAGACCGAAATGGATGTGCTTGTGGGGGACGTAGAAGCACGAAAAAAACGCTTTATTGCAATCAATTAATGTTTATCTACAGTACATAGAGCTTTACTCAGCCAAAAGGCGACCAAACTGCTTCACAATCAAAGCAAAAATACAGTTAGCTATAAGAAAATGTGTAACAAGAGTAAAGATATTCAAAAAAATAAAATAAAAGCAAGTGATACAAAAAATAATAAATTAAGAAAAAGAAGCTTGAATTACACCATTACTTCTTGGAGCAACAATACGATGGGAATAAAAGCAAATTAACACAAATGAAAACTAAATTACAACAGAAAGTCATAACTTTCAGCACCCCCGGGTATTAAAAGCCAGACAGAAAAGGTGCGTTTTAAGTTTCTTTTTAAAAAGCATTATCTGCGCAAAATATTATTTGGGGCTCACAAATAAACTGAACCAGTTTTTAAACAGAGCCAGTGGCTCAGCATTGTTGCAGCAGCATGTCTGACATAAAAAAGATGGTGGAGGCAAAAAGCAAGATGGCATCCTGCCGACAGAGTGCATCACAGGTGGGGAAACAAGAGTGGTCCACACCATTGCTGAACATCAGTTTTGTTTACAATCAACACCCATTATTGAGACTCTTCCTTTTTCACCAACAAAAAATGCCCCGACCACTCTTCATGAGCTTTAGGATCTCAGCAGCGATGGGTTTAAATCAGATGGGGACATTAAGAGCAGTTGGAGTCAATCCAACTCCCCCATTGTGGTATTGATATGCAGTAGCCACCTTTCACCAGCAGTCATTGGGTTAATGATCTCAATGATTCCAATGGAGGCAACAGTGTGAAATCACTTTCAATCTACTTAGCAGACTGTCAGCTATGTATAGAGGGGTAGGTGTGCTCGAGGTAATTTTTTATTACATTACTTACCTTAAAAGGTGCAGTGTGTAATTTAGTTTTGACTCTTTTGCTTCAGAGTAGGTATTGCAGCTACAGTAGCCTACAAACATTCAAAGAGCAATATGTCAACAACTTCCAGCTTTCAATCCAGCAATCAGGTCCATTCTTTTAAGCTGTATTCTTTTCTAAATTTGATCTAAATGTGTGTTGAGTAAAAAAAATAAGTTTGTTATGTTAGCTATGTTGATGTTAATTATGTTTGCTGTATTTTATGGCCAACAGCAACTAGCAAATTTGTCTCGACTCCAAGCTAATGTAACAAGCAAACTGGATTTTGTTTATTTTATATATTTAAGGCTATTTGTTTGATTATTTGCCATTTTGGATATATACAAGGTAGTGGAGTCTGTAATATTTCCCCCCTCTTTAAACGGACCGATATTATCCGACGATTCAGCATCAGCTAAGACCGGCAGAGGACACAGACACAGCGATGTAGAGCACAGAGAGGCAGACGTGTGTCACATGCAGTTGAAGCAGGGCAAGCTACCCAAGAGGAAGGAGCAGAATTTCCCCAAACCAGTCAGGCGTGCACAGGGAGAACCGTCGCCATCCCCCACACAATGTTTAGAGGGAGATCGAGAACCACTACAACTTCTCGAAGATCTGTGTTTTCAAGAGAGGACACGAAACACGAAGCATTATATCTTGTCTGTCCCTAAACAGCTACCATATTTCAAGATGGCGCATGACTATGGCAGGTCGACCACAGTTAATGTATATAAAAAAATTTAATTTCAAGTTAATAGGAATACTTAGAATAGACTTTGCTGAGAAATATTACTGAAAAAGGACACAGTACCTTTAAAAGAAAAGTGTGTGGCTAGCAAAATCATCTCTTACCCTTTGAGGCCTTCACTGAACATATGTATTTATACAATTATCAAATTACGCACATGTTCACTTTGTACTAATTAGATCACTTCACAGTGAAAGGGGCTGAATACAAATGCTTATCTTGTTAGATTTTATCAAACATAAATGTATAGAATATTTTTTCTTTCATTTCAGCTACGCAACCGTTTGTGTTTGTCTACCATACGATGTGCCATCAAAATACAGTTGATAAAAATATAGAAATACAATGATCCACCACCTGAAATTAATTTAACACCTGTTTAGCAGGAAAAGAAGATCTCTCAAGAACAACACACTCTGACCTTACAGTAGGGAGGGATTAAAACCTGCCAACACTTTGGTTCACCTAGAGCATCAACTAAGAGCAGAAGCTCCATCTACTCACCTTTTTTTCTACTTCGAATATACAAACTTTTGGATGTTTTCAGGCTGATATTTCCCTATATGAGGTTAGTGGTGTGATGACATTGCTCGTGTTTCTGTGGAGGAAAGAACAAAGAACAACAGCTCAGCGTTCGTACCCTCTCCAGCTCCTCCACCCTCCTCTCCAGACTTCCACCTCCACCCTCTCTGCTGTGACGGCTTTCTCGCTGTCTGACGTTTCCACCGGCCTCCTCTTCCATCGCCTGTCGTGCAGAGCTGTAACAAAACCAAGCAAACCATATTTAAACCTTGCTTAACTTTAATGCCTGGTCCTTTTACTTCATGTCCTTCATGGAGTTGTAAAAGAAGTGTGACATTCAGGTCTTATTGTCGCCATTCACTGAGGCTGTTTGATGGTATGAATCAGAGGCACATTATTAAACTTCAATAGGACGACACATCAGTCATCAATAGAACAGGTGGGAATATCTTCTGTGTATTTGCCCTTTCAATTAGGCCTGAATTATTAACACCCCCTCTGCTTTTTATTTTTTTAATGGTGAAGAGGAAGATGAGGATTTGTAACTTTGGTACAGAAAGGCTTCTGATTAATTAACATTTTATATATTCCAGCTTCAAATAGCCTCTAGGCATGGCAAATGGAAGTGTGTGTCACTGTTCTTAAGTTGCAAAGAAAAGAAAAAGAATGGAAAGGTTTTTAAATGCACTTGGAGTAGAATACAAACCTTATCCTAATCTTCACCTGCAGCTCAGAGCAAAAAACTAGCTTGAAAATAATTTTCATGTCCAGTTTTTCTTATTGACCTTTTTCAAATGGTTATTGACAGGGGAAAACTATTGAATTGCTTTCTCTGCAACAAAGACCACAAAAAGTAAATAGTTGATAGAATCAGAATGTGACGGGTTTATAAAATGTCCTTGCCAGAGAATCAAATTACTGTGGAGACTGCAGGTTTCACTGAAACGAGGGAGCTGTTTGAATAATGTCACTGCTGAAATGGACACAAATGCTAATGGAAATGCAAAAAAACAAAGGTAACTTTTTTGTACCATCTGCACTTTTACAGAAACTGACAGATGGTTGCACAACATAAAATCTTGCGATCAGCTGTGACATATGCCCATTTTCTTCTGTCCTTTCTTTCTTATCTGTGCTTCTACCACTGTGACCTTTAGCATTTTGGACAATGTCATTTATGTCGAGTAAGAGTCTGTCCAACTGGCTAAATATTACATTATTATGTGACATGCAAGTTCATAAAACTTTATACAATCATTTAAACATTAATCTTAATTTTTAAGGTCTTTAAGTTATTATATCTTTAAAAAATCCATTGATAAATATGTAGGATCTAGTTTTACAAATCGTAAATCAGTAACATCGACCATTTTAAGAATCGAATAGAGAGGCCACAAAGGTATTGTTCACCTTGTGAACAAATACATGCACTACTATTCCAACAGGAGGACCTAAAAAATGTTTTAAATACAAAAGAATCTCAAGAATTTAAGAAAATGTTAAAGATCAACATTTTATTGACCTTAAAGCAGCTTGATATCATCTGTGTGAAGCCTTTCACCATCATCATCATTACTCTGTACAAAATTCAAAACTGAGAATCAAAATGTAATTAGTTCAAAACAGTGTTTTGGCTTTAAAGCCTGAAGTGCCATTTATCATGCACAGCAGGTGTATTTCTGTACTGTGAGATTTACACAACCAGCAGCTCATTTTTGTTCCTTCCTACAAAGTGTCGAAGATTGGAGAGGCCATTGCTGTTGATACAAACTGAGTCCTTGAAGCTCGCTCCTTGGCGCTTCTCTGCACCCAGACACTGTACATTTCCTGTCTCTTGATGCTTTTCGAGGTAACATTCTTTTTAATCAGCATAAGCAAGTCCAAGAGCAAACTTAATGAACATGCTGAAAAATTATGCACCTCTTCCTGGCGTCTCTGGTGGCGCCCAGAAACACTCAACAAACTCAACAAGGGTTCTCCAGGATGCACAGCAGGGGCTGAAGCTGAGCCTAAACATCAACGGCCTCAAGACTAAATATCACACTGTGGCCCATTAGCACCCCGCAGAGTTAGGTCTGAGGGAGTGAGAGGCTGAGCCAATCACACACTCCTCGGAGCCTCAGCAGGAGAGAGGGTTGGAAGCACAAACAGGAGGGGAAGCATCAGCAGCCACAGGTATACCAGCATTTTTAAATACTACAGCATTTCTCTAGTTTGACATTAAAAAAAATCCTATTCGCAAAGCAGGATGGTTATCAGTTTATAAAAACAGTCCCAAAGCCAAATGTAGTCACTTTAGTATGGGTAACTTGGGTCATGAATTTAACTGGAGTAGATCCTAAAGGTCAATCCACATATGGAGCCATTAAAAGCTCAGTGGCACTGGAAATAATGACCAACTTACGTGTTGATGCTAAATAATTAAGCTGATTTGAAGAAAAAAAGTAATGATTTCAGCTAGTGCAGTCATGAGATAAAAAAACTTTGAGATTAATAAATTAATTATGATCTGTAATTAATTAATCTAATTAATCCCTTTTATTCTCACCTAATTGCTGAGAAAAGCCCTCATCTTGAGGTATTTTCTTTTAAATCCATTACATTATTGTGGTATAACAAAAGTTTGATACATTTAATTACAAAAAACTGGCTTTATGAAGTCATTTACTGTATTTAACAGACTTGAACAGACGCAGTCTATATAGTCCCAAATGGCGCCTGCAACCTTCTGCTTTGGGCATGCGCGATTCATCAGCGTTATGGACGCAGTGGGGTAAATATCTTCTCTTAGTCCAACTGTATTAGGGGTTAAAACAACATGTAATATGCACATTATTTTTGATACCGATGGCTTGCCATACCGGTGGACCTGGGCGGCCGGGTGTAGTTGCAGTGTGCGGTGCAGACTGGTTGCCTGCTGTGAGCTCTGAGACAGGAGAGCGTCCGGCTGCTCAGTGAGAAGAGTAACAACGTTACATGCTTCACCCAAAAGTTTCCATTAACCCCAATAAAAAGTTGCTAGATTTGCCGTTAGTTGTTTTTTCTGTTTTTTTGTTGACAAACAATCGCTAGAGGGTCTAAAAACTCACCAAATATAGCAAAGTTGCCAACACCGTCGGCAACTCACCGTTCCTCCTCACCTCACCTTCTCCACTACGATAGAAGCCAGTCACCTTCTGATGAGTTTACAGCCAACCAATGCCCACTTTAGGGTGTGGTTAACCGAACAACTCAAGCACAAGAAGCCCAGTGCATAAAACGGGTTTTATTTAAAAAGGGAACTCGCATGCAGAAACTGTAGAATTAAAGATAAAAAATTTGATTAATGCAATTAAAAAACATAGCGCTAAATATGGCTGCAATTAATTGATCGCAATTAAAACGATAATTTGACAGCTCTAATTTCAGCACAATATAACTTTCATAAATCCAAAAGAAAATTATTATACATATTTCATACATTCTTAATTCTTTATTACAGAGCTAATTTAATTTAGAAATGTGGGCCTGCTTTAAGTAAACATTAGAGCCATATTATATAAGTATTTACATTATTATTATTTATGTAATTGGCTCTTGGTAAGACTAAAGCAATAAACTGCTAGAATTAAAAAGGCATAGATTTCTCTCTTTAAAGACTCCCAGCGCTGTGAAAACCCATTAGCTCCTTTACAGATTCTTTGACATGCTTAAGACTTCAGATCAAACAATTTGTTTCAATTCAAACAAAATCTAGCCAGGTCAACCTGAACAACCTTAAGGCCAGCATCATCTCTCCTTGGCTTTCAAACCATACAGCCAGACCGATTAAAAGAGGAGCTGCAAAAGCAAATGAGGGGGATAAGCAGTGATTGCCAACAACTAACTGTCATCCAGGAAATGCTACAGTGGAATATTGTCTCTGCTGCGTGGGAACTGAGCTGTTAGCATCTCATGAGACTGTAATACAATAGTCTTCAATCAGAGGCCTTTTGAGATTTGCTGCAAGACTGAGTGCTACCAGAGATTCTTCCTGCCTACAGCATCACCATCTACGACGACTCTTTGAAGATACCTGAATGCTATGAGTTACAACAACATTTAACTTCCTTTTGGGATAAATCAAGTATTTTTAAATTAAAATGATCTTTAATTAAACAACTTTTTTGGTTCAATTTATCACCCAAACCAATACCTGAATAATGCATGCCAAGTAGAATTAAGAAAATGCTTGAATATAATCTGGCTGATAAGAATAATGTTCAACATCTCACATAGCAACACCTCATGTCCAAATCTAAAGAAATGCACAGACAGACAGGACATCTATCAGTCTGAAAAGGGTTAAGCAGCCCTTTTAAATTATTTGGGACTCCATTAAACCACAGTAGAAGCCATTATTCCCAAATAGGGAACTTAAGGAACATCAGTAAACCTTTCTAAGAGTGGTCAGGCAACCAAAATTACTCCAGTGCACTGCTGACTAGTCTAAGAGGTCATAGAGGACACACGTACAACATTAAAGCCCTGCAGACCCATGCTCCAAGACTCCCAAACGTTGAACTTTTTTTGGGAAAGTATACGTCTAAATCAGGTGTAAAACAAGAAATTTTCAAAAAATGCCATACAGGTAAAACTTAAAAATGAATAGAATATTGTTCAAAAGTTAATTTTTTTCAGCAATTCAACAGGTTAAACCAATATATGATATAGACTCATTAAATGCAAGGTAAAATATTTCAAGCTTGTATTGGTTTTAATTTTGATGATTATGGCTTACAGCTTATGAATACCCCAAATTAAAAATCTCAGAAAATTAGGATATTACATTAAATCAATAAAACAAGGATTTTAAATAAAGAAATGTCAGTCCTCTGAAAAGTATAATCATGCATATGTAAACAGTACTTGGTTTTTGATCCCTTCTGCATCAATTACTGCCTAAATGCAGCGTGGCATGGATGCTATCAGCCTGTGGCACTGCTGAGGTGTTATGGAAGACCAGGATGCTTCAATAGCGGCCTTCAGCTCCTTCTGCATTGTTCGGTCTCATCTTTCTCTTGGCAATGCCCCATAGATTCTCCATGGGGTTCAGGTCTAGTGAGTTTGCTGGCCAATCAAGCACAGTAATCCCACGGTTATCGAACCAGGTTTTGGTACTTTTGGCAGGCAGACCGGTGCCAAGTCATGCTGGAAAATGAAGTCAGCATCTCCATAAAGCTCATCTGTGGAAGGAAGCATGAAGGGCTCCAAAATGTCCTGGTAGATGGCTGGATTGACTCTGGACTTAATAAAGCACAGTGAACCAACACCAGCAGATGGCATGGCTCCCCAAATCAACACAGACAGTGGAAACTTCACTCTGGACTTCAAGCATCTTGGATTGTGTGCCTCTCCATTCTTCCCCCAGACTCTGGGATCTTGGATTCAAAAGGAGATGCAAAATTTGCAGTTCTTTTTTTCCTATAGCCCAGGTAAGACACTTCTGACGTTGTTTGTTGTTCAGGAGCGGCTTGACAAGAGGAATACGACATTTGAAGCCCATGTCCAGGATCAGTCTGTGTGTGGTGGCTCTTGATGCACTAACTCCAGCCTCAGTCCACTCCTTGTGAAGGTCCCCAACACTTTTAAATGGCCTTTTCGTCGTCCTCTCACCAGGCTACGGCCATCCCTGCTGCTTGTGCACCTTTTTCTTCCACACCCTTCCATCCCACATAACTTTAATGTGGTTTGCTACAGCACTTTGGGAACTTCCATCTTCTTTTGCAATTACCTTTTGAGGGTTTTCCTCCTTATGGAGGGTTTCAGTGATGGTTTTCTGCACAACTGTCAGGTCAGCAGTGTTCGCGATGACTGTGATTCCTACTGAACAAGACTGAAAGACAATTTAAAGGCTCAGGAATCCTTTTGTAGGTGTTTTGGATGAATTAGCCTGTTAGAGTAGGATACTTTAAGCCTAAAATTTCATAAGCCGTAAACCATAATTATCAAAATTATAAATAAAAAAAACGTTGAAATATCTCTGTAACGGAGGGGCCGTTACGAGCTCAGCCCGCTTTATAACTATTCAAATCTAAATGGGCATACAGTCAGGATGTCTACTAGACCACACCCTTTTTAATAGAAAGCCTTATCAGCATGATCTGAAGTGATTCATTGTGGGTGCACATACAATGTTTCTACTTTGTTTATTGAAATGATATTTCACCAGGTTATTTTCTGTGTTATTGAGTTGTTAACTGATTAAAGGGAAGTGTGGAAAATATTTAGATCTAAAGTAGTTTCTGGATTGAAGTGTGCTGCCAGTCATGTGATGATGTAGTGAAGACATCATCAGGATGTAATGGTAGTAATTGTGATTTGTGGGCTCTAATTGTTTGTTTTGTTTATTGAGATATATAATTTATTTGGGTAATTTGTGATTTGAAAGGTTTGTCAGGGAAGGGGGATGTTATGTTGTTGTTAGGGGCGGAGCCAGGGTCTTTAAAAAAAAGCTCTGCTCTGTTGGGGGTGTGGTTGTTTTTTGTTGTCAGAGCCTAAGTCTAGCAAGTTCCAAACGAGAAGGGAGTGTGGTCCCTGAGCTGCTCTAAAGATTCACCTGGAGATGAACACAATAAAAGATCACCTAAAGCTGAATTTCGGCATTGGCGTTCCTCTTTTTTTTGCCAAGTCATTAAGGATCCCGTCACAATCTTGCTTTGCATGTAAAGAGTATATCTCATATTAGTTTCACCTTTTAAGTTGAATTACTGAAATAAATAAACTTTTGCACAATATTCTAATTTTTTGAATTCCAACCATCCAACAATCAAAGCGTGACCTTAGACTCAAGAGTACTTTGGTTAAGCAGCAGAACAATCAAAGTTATCAAAATAACAAAAAATATATACATACCTTAAGAATTTAGAGTGGTATAGTCAAAGTTCAGAAATAAATTAGATTGAGATGCATTGGCATGGCATTTAACAAGCCAGTTATGCTTAAAAACCCGTTCCGTTTGGCTGAAGTAAAACAATTCAGCAAATAAAATTGAGTCAAACTTCCTATTTAGAAATACAAAATATGAATGGAGTTGTTTTTAACAGGAAGGTTTGAATAACTTTTTCTATCTAAATAAACTCAGCTTAGAAATGATTTTTAAAATTCACTCAGGCTTTCTTGGCTCGATTCTAAATTTAGGGAGTTTATCTGAAATATTTAAGTGGGATAAATAAAGTGAAGTTGTTAATACCTTTTCACAACATTGTAAATCTAATTTCCTATGCTTGGTGACAAATGATTTTCATATTCAAAATAAGGGCAGTACTTTGATGTTTGGGTGGTCCTTAGAAGACTGATCATCACAACTGATCAAGATTTAAAGCTTTCTGTCTAACAAAGGTGCCTCGAAATGAGAGACCTTTGCACGGGGATGTTTTCAAGACAGTAAATTAGACAGTGCTTTGTATTGATGCTCTTTTAGCCATCTTGTGCCCAGCCCACCTGGCAGGTTATCTGTAGCAGAATTGCAGAGCGTCCAAGTGTAGCCAGGCCAGCTGATGGGGCAGAAGCCATAATTACACAGACAGATTGAATGTCAGCTTGAGAAACAGCCTTAGAGTTGGACCACAACTGCTCACTTTGATTGCACAGACAGCAAAACAAATACTGAATACGATATAATCAAATAAAAATAAATGAATTAAATAATTGTTTTAACATTGATATAGCTAAAAAAAATTTATACAGAAAAAGAAAATATGCCAGCTAGGAAAAGAGCCAAAGAGGATGTTTGTCACGACTTCGAGAGGAAAAAGTACGAAAGCCTTTCATCAAAATGCCAGAGGAAAGCTAAACCGAACTGACCCAGTGATTTTCCACAAAACCTTTCAAAGCAACCCATTTACTTTCAGCACTCTATGCCTGCCACAGCAGGGAAGTGATGGCCTGAACAAAGTGTCATAGGTCCAGATGGTGTCCTGTCAGCTACTGTTCAAAAAACGGCCATCAGCCATCATCCTTCTTGAACCATAACAGCAAGAAACAAGCTGCATCGAGAGAGGAAAACACTGAGAAATCAAAACATGCCAGCAGTTTCAGAGGAACCCTTGCAATCATCTCCAGGCTTCTTTTCATTCTCTAGACAGACTTGTCAAAAATAAGACTTTATATCTAAATCAAAATATGAATCTTACCTCTTATAACGTCCAGAAGACGCTTTTGGGGTTTCCTGCAAAACAAATGGGAAAGATTATGTTCAATTTGCATACACAATGCGTAAAGAGAAAAATTTCACCGTTTGTTTCATCTGCCTTAGGTTGTGTTGGCTCACCACGAGAACAAAGGGAAAAAAAACATCCACAGAAATGAGAGAAATTCATCAGGAGGAGCATTTATAGAGAGCCTTAAGGTTGTGTATGAAAGTTCAAAAGCAGCAGCTGCTCAGCTGATATAGATGGGCTTTGTTTCATTTCATAGTTCACCAGAAACACTGTAGCCTCAAGTTGGAAAAGGCAATCTTGTTTTGAAACATGGAAGAGGATGTTTTTCTTCCTATTTTCTCATTATTGTATAATCTAAAAAAGATCTAAAGATTGTTTGGATCTATCCAGCAGTGAGTGGCACTGCCTTCAGGAAAACCGCGCTTTGGAGAAAAATGAAGTGTGTGTCGCACGTTCTGGGAGATTAATGCGGATCTCCTTTTTCCCGAGGTTCTGTGTAGTGAAGGGTCCTAAGGTTGATTGAAGAGCCTTGGCTGTGCTAGACTCCATTCGTCAGAGCTTGTTTTTTTTTTTTTTTTTCTTCACCCTTCCGCATATGGCCATCTTTGTGACTGACATGCCTAGTGTTACCTGCAGATGAATTGTGACCTTCATCTCAGATATGAAAGGATGAAGGTCGGTACAATCCAACCTCAGAACAGGACTGCTTCAGAGAAACAAAAAAAAATTTTAGCAACACTTTTTGGTACATTTTCTACCAGAAACATGAATTTAGCCTCAAGGAGGTAGATGTTAAAAGGGTACCATCATATATGTACATAAATGGGTCTCAGCACAAGGCATCAAACAGTCCCTCCAGGATTTCGCGATGTTGCATATGCAACTATTAACGCAAATTCAGCTAATCCTCACAACTTCTGCACATCTTGCAATTGTATCCAATCATCAACTTTAATGCATGTTTGACAAATTGCGATGGTCCTTCTAATTACCTTATATCTGACGCCGTCACCTATCACATACACTTCCTATTTCTTTTGTTAGAGGGAGCGAGAGGGAAATATGTCACATTTGCCAACAAAAATTACTGCCAAGGACTACATACAGTTTTCTCGTTCTCTACATAAAAGTGGCGATAAATTATTTTGTGCCCCATGCAATATTGGTCAAACACAAACAAAAGTTATTGATTGACAAAACAATTTTAAACATATTACAATTCATATTAGTGACCACTTAGTGCAGACAGTTTCAACTTTACACACAGAAATATAGTTGACTAAAACATTAAATAAAAAAAAAGCTCACAAAAAGATCTCTCAGTGCGTTGAGAGTTATACAGGCTTCGGGGCGCGTCTGTGACCAGTGTGACCGTTGTCGTGCCAACTGTGGGTTTCTGCAGTAATTCCTTCCACTGAAGCAATAGCTTGCAGGTCAAGAAACGTCTTGTATAAAGAGTCTTTCCGACTTCTGATCTCTTCAATATAAAAAAAAAAAAAAACTTTGGCTGAAAAAGGCACTTGTCAGTCTCCAGTTGGGCAGCAGAGCATGGACTCAGGCTCCATAAAAACATCAAGTTGTGAGACTGTGCATCCAGGCTACAGCAGGTCAAATGTTCGTATTTTAAGTGCGATCATTTAATTTAATTGTTTATATGTAGTTTCTGGAGCCACAGTCACTTTGGAGAAAAAGTTACATGTATTTATCTGGTGTGTAATGGCATTATATGGATTCTCTGTTCAGTTTGTTCGGATTGAATAGTAATGAATAAAAATAGATACTATTGAATATGTCCATCATTTTAGGAATAGATGGGTAAAAATATAATGGATTTTTTTTTTTACCCCGTTGGTCAAAATCACTAATAAGAAAGATGCAGAGCCTTAATCAGCTTACAGTATTATTGCTTGTTTTCTACTTTCATTTATTCCTGCATCATTTTATTTTGTATATGGATGCTTGGAATGCAGAATTTAACAAGGGAAAAATCACAAAGAAAAACACTGCAACTTTTGTTGCAACCTTTTACAAAAAGATTTGCAAAATCCTAGGGGGGCCGATTACAAATTATTTCTAGTGTTAAAATATTGATAGATACGAGAGTAGTGATTCAGAACTACAGTCACAACTACAACGTTTTTAATTCTGTCAAGTTTTACTGTGTGCCTCATTTTGTTATTAATGCTTTGGACATTTCTCCAATGAGGGACTAAAGATTATTTTATTCTACTCTAATAAAGTGACTGAGCTTTATTCAAACTCCTGAGCAGATCCACATTCTTTATATTACAGGTTCATTAATTTTTTCCTCATATCTAAAGTCAAAACAATTTTGTGTAAACCTACAAAACACATCCGCCGACTTGTTTACCTCAATCAAAAAGACGGATTTCAATAAATATGCTGTCTAAATGTAAATGTGTGTTTACTACCATGCCTCCACACAATGGCATATGTTGAATAAAGTATGGGAAATCTGTAAAAAGGAAATAAATTCCTCATGAACTAAACTTGAATATGCCAAAGCTTCCATTAGCAATCAAAACTGCTGCTGCCGTTGTTTTTCAGCTCATTTGAAACAGATGAACTGAGAATGTGCAACAGAAATGTATCTGTTGCTAATGCAATGAAAGGAATGCTCCATCCCCAAATACGTAACCAAAGTAAAACACAAAACCATCTGTTCATTTGATTAAGTCCTCATAAACATACTTAATCATTCATGATTCACACTGGACAAAGCCTATAAGCCACTCTTTTAATGTGTTTTTCTATGACCTACTTGAAATCGGGCAACATGATGAAGGAGATCAAACTTAACGGCAGTTAAAAGTCTTTTTCTTTCAACAAGGATTGGTTAGTTTGACCTATGCAGTTCTTTAAACTTTCAAAAGGACAATGACAGAGCACATCCTGCCATCCAGGGGCTCAATAAAACAGACAGAAGACCCCTACATTTCAAACTTTTAGATTAGATTAAAAATTCCAGAGTTCTCAGTAATTTTTTGGTATTAACACAGAATTTCACTCTGATATTATAGGACATCTTTTTATTTATAGTTGTCAAGTTTTGAATATAGAATCTGAAAAACTGATGCAACGAAGAGGGAAAGAACTAGAGGGTGGGCAGATTGATGGATAAGTAGATGGATTGATTGATTTATTAACCAATTGATAGAACCTTTTGAAAAAAGGTGAGGGGAAAAAACCCCAAAACATGTTCCATGCTCAGCTAGACCTGTAAAAACATATAAAATATTAAGGAAAATCAAAAGTAAAGTTGTCAATATACCTTAAGATCCAAACAGTGCTACAATCCATATAGCATAATTTGACTTTACAAAAGTTTAGTTGGAGTACTACACTACTTTTGGGACAACCCTCTGGGAACTCAAAAGTTTCTCTTTTTAACAATTTCTCTTTAAAACGTGACTTTAGTGTCTAAAAAGATGCTAGGAGTTCATTAAATGTGGTGCTTCCAATTTGGATGGAGAGCAATTATTCACTGCATTCAGTAAGACAATTACAACTGCATTTTGTCAAGTTTGTGTTAATATGAAACACATTTTATAATTTAAATGCAACAACAGGGTATTTACAACTAAGTTTTGTCACTTCATGCATCGTTTCACATTTTAAGAACTGCCTTAGTTAGGGGTAACCCAACATATTATATTAATAGCAAATAAGACAAAATGTTCACCCCAATGCAGATCAATACAACTAAATAAGTTTCATTTGTAAAAAAAAGAAAAAAAAAGAAAAAAAGGTTTCTACCCACATTTTTTAAAGATAAATATACTTCTGTGACTAATAAACAGTAGTACAACCTAAATGCAAAACATTTGTTTATTAAAAAAGCCTCTTAAACTTCATTTGCTACATCTTTAAACAACCTTTTTAAACAACTCTCAAAACGCATCGGAAAAGGTGTATGAATATGAGAGATGAGGTTGGCCCAATTTTTGTATTATGTCTTTATTTACAATGCCTGGGCTCAGCTGACATCCTCACATATGCCTCAGCACAGAGCTCAGACACAAACATATGTACGAAATACCTTATTATTAGCCAAAGTAGAGGAAAACTACTTATCAATGTTTATCTCTGTTCTGTGGCTTTTCTGCAGAACCCTGAGCTGGTTAGGCTGTGCAAATTTGTGTAAATGTCTTGCTTGGACATTTAAGGTCCATCATTTATGTTTCGATGGCATTTGCAGTCTCTACTTATAAAAAGGGCTGCACTCAGACTACTAATAAGGACCAGCATTTTTTCTTGAGGTATTCAATAAATTTACTAGAAAAACCTTAAACTAAATGCACATGTGGTCTTTTTAATTAGAACATAGGCTCTGATGCTAGAAGATTATTCCTAGATCCTAAAACAAGAAAATGTGTTATTAAATGAAAATATTTGGAGTTTTTTTTTCACTGACATTTACTAAACATTTAACTGAAACCATTAAGGTTAAACCGGATTCTTCTGTGCCTTACAGGTCTATTGTTATAATTATTATAATATATTTTTGCACTACTCTCACATTTTATTAGGAAGCTGTCAAGAGTTTGATGCAAGCTGAAGATAAAGACCTTAAAATGCCAATCTTTGAGAGAGTGAAGGTGGAAACATGACAAGTGTTCACTCTAAAAACCTGCAGTCACGTTCAACCTTTGCCATCATTTTTGCCCACTACATTTAATGCTTAAAGAAATAAAAGGTATTGTATCTGTAAGTGCATTCTTCTTATTTTAATTTAAAAGGGGAAATGTATTTTTTACCAAGAAAACCTACATTTCCTTAAAGTATGAAACATGCTATCAATCTCCATTAACATTTGCAAACATTTTAAAAGCAAATAGGCATTCATGTAGCAGCAGTAGCAGGTAGTTAGCTGGGTCAGCAGCCAGACCACTGAGCCAACAGTAGGTGTTTGTGAGCAAAAAGGTTTGCAAGTATGAAAATACATTTAACCCTGCTTATATGCATCTTCTCAGTAGGGCTGGGCGGTATACCGTTCGTACCAAAAACTGGTGTTTATTTAGGTTATATGAATTTTTCACATACCGCTATACCGGTGACTAGCCGAGACAAAGTCCGTAATGTTGGCAGTGGGAACGCATTTCTGTGGGGACCGATTTCAATGCTACACGCCAAGACCAGAGATGTGAAAAATAAAATTTTGAATGAAGAATGGCTGGCGGGGGCTGTAACAGCGACGCACAGATTACTGACCCAGAACAACTTATTCCAAAAAGAGGAGCCACGTCTGTAGTATGAAATTTCTTCGGCTTCAAAAGGTCAGATGTGGACCAAACAACTATCATTTGCAAATGCTGTCGGACAAAAGTGGTAGCAGGCGGCGGTAATACTAGCAACTTGCTTCACCACCTTTGCTGAAAACACGTATTGGAGTATCAAGAATGTCTTAAGCTTAGATCTGCACCCTCCACCTCCACAGCTAAATCTGGAAGTAGCAGTCAGACGTCTATTAAAGACGCGTATGTTAAAGGGACTGCTAATGAGAAAAAGAGCAAGCGGTGGGTTGAGATAACTAACGCAATCACAAACTGGCTACTGCCCCCTAGTGGCAGCCCTACTTCTCACTTAAAACACACAAAAAAAAAAACACTTCATTGCAGATTGCTTTAAAAAACAAAAAAATACCTCTCTAAATATTCCTCCTGTATGTTTAACCACGATAATTAGCTGCAGCTGCAACTTGTTTTCCTCTGTGTCTAAGCCAAATAAAAAGATTGTATATCTGTATACCCATGTCTTGTGACAGATTGTATCCTTGTGTTAACATTTTAAAAGCTACATTACTTTAAAGCAGTTAAACTATGGTTAGCACAGCACAAACCTTTCAAATATTGAGAAGTTAGACTTTTACCTGGTTCCTTTTACTGCCTCTGTGCAACACAACCAAATCATAGCTGGCTCATACAAGTATGCTGGTGAATTGGGAGTGTTGACAAAATAACTGGTCAGAAAAATATATCTAATTACTTCTGCGTAAATGCAGAAAACATATTTTAATACATTTTGAAGGCTCCTCACACCAGCCATTGAACACTCTTATGGAGAAACCTTAGATGCACCAGCATGCTCATACACACACACACAAAGATGTGGGGATTCCGGTGTTTACAGATGCATTCTTGGGCTGAGGTTACCAAAACTAGATATTGTAATAATCAGGACCATGAGTGTTTCAGTGACGTTGTTGTTGTATTTATATATCTATTTGTGGGCTGTGGTTGTGTAGTTCACAGTTCGCATTGTTTGTTTTATCATTGTTTTTTCCCCTCTCTCTGCCGTCATGCGGTTGTAGAGGTGGACTGGAATGTTTTTTGTTTTTGTTGTTCCCCTTCTTCTCTTGTATCTTCAACTCTCAACTTTTTTTCCTTACCTCTCTTCACCTTTTTCCCTTTTTTATTTTCCATCTCCCTGTCCATAATATCAGGGGGAAAAACCCACATTTCTAATAAAGAATTCTTACACATATATATCAAGTGGAGCACTATAGCGAAAGCCATAATGATCCACTTGGTGTGTGTGTATATATATATATATATATATATATATATATATATATATATATATATATATATAAAAATTGTTTTGCTGATCACCAGGAATCCTTGCTTTATGAACCTTAATAGGAGCTGGTAAGTTTGCCATCACTACATTGTTTCTTATATAACGTCACTATCAGTCATGGAAATAAATATAGCACGTATCTTGAGCTATGAGCCTGAACCCAAAAGAAAAGTAGTACAGCTTTTAAAGTATACCCGTTAGGAGCCCACATTTCAAGCATTGTAGATGTCTCATTGTTTCTTTGTTAAAGATCAATACTTAAGTGTGGTCTAGGATTCAGAGGTGTAAATATGTTTACGTATCTTTTCAGACAGGAAAAGAAACTGTGAGAAGCACCAGCTGCTGTCACATGATTGGTGCTGAATAATTCTTTGTTGTTCTGCATCAGAACTGTGTTAGAACCAAGGGGCGATAATAAATAATGAGGATGAGGCTTGTTTAAAAAAAGAAAAAAGAATAGATGAATTTAGATAGCCTTCACTATCTTCTCCAGGTTAAGAGCGAGACAGACAGACCTGGCGCCACTTTAAAAGCAGGTAAAAGCAGGAGTTATGTTCCATATGTTTGATCATTTAATTATTTTTTTCCTCCTGTAGGACGTACATAGCATAGCAGAGGTAAGGCTGTCTAACCAGGACCACATGCCAGCAGACAGACATCACAACATATGAAAAAATGCAGATAAGAATCATTTTGCCATGCTCGTAAACATGAGTCAGGCCTTCTGTCACAGGAAAAGTTACGGCTTGTCTTGTTAGGAAAAAATGCTCTGAAACCTGGAGAGACATTCAACAGTCAGATGTAGGTATGAAAAGAGTCTGAACTGAGCTGCTTTTGAAGAATTTATATCTCCAGATATCTTCATACCAGCAAGCAGGTGAAGACTATACATCATAATGCTGCTGCCATAGAAATCAGTTGTCTCTTCATGATACAAGGAGTTCGGCAGGCATCCGAACAGTGTTTTCTTAAGCTACTCTTACTTCATATGTCAGTCTGATAGCTGCGTAGGAAATCACAGTAAAAATGTATCCCTGCTGCTTATGGAGCAGGCTGTCAGAATGGGAACATCTGTTTTAAATCACTGACAGCTAGATGTGAGTGTCAATTCCATGCACATCCACATCTGGTTTCTGTAGGAGTGTATATAGAGAGGTATAAAAACAGATTTAGCAGGAATATTCTGCTTAAGGGGACAATATTACAATTTCGTTCCGCTTTTCTTTTAAAATTGTGAGTAATGATGTTACGTGTTGGGCACCAACACATAACACAATGGACAACCAAAACAAAAGGAGCAACATTAAAGTTGGCAGTTAAAAATTTAGCAGTGACACCTAGCAAACCGGCACCAGCCCCAGAGATTTTAAAGTGCTCTAATCAGCCCCATCTGGCTAAAATTCATTATTTTGGAAAAAAAATTAGAACACCAAAAATGCAGTCAAAAAAAAGAAAATTCAGATAGCTACACTTTCTGCTGAGTTTGAACCAGCATTTTTACTCTGTATTCCCACTTCGCTAAACACCCAAATACTTACAACTGAGTTGTTTTGTAAACAAAGCAGTAGTGAATGGAAGTAGCTGAAAATGTATTTTCTTGACAGAATCAGTTTATATTGATTTATTTATTTATTTTTTTTCTCTCCTAGCACATTATTGACTCTGATTGTTTGTCAAAAGTTCTTGCAGTATACAGTCATAGATTTTTTTCCCCTCCACATCAACCAACTAAAATGTTTCTTTAAACAACGTTCACATAGCTGTTTTGTATCATATCTTTCTCCTCTCACATTAGTGGGTTCTCTAACCTACTGCCCATTTCTTTTTCTTTTCATTTTTTTTACGTGTCCTGTTTGGCAGTGTGGAGCTCAGAATTGGTGTCTGAGTACCAAGTAGAAGCCCAACAGATTTACTTTCACAAGCGGAGCAGTGCAGCTTTTGCTATAGTACTCCACTTGATATATGTGTGAAAAATCTTTATTATGAATTGCTGGGGGTTTTATTTCCTGATGTTATGGACCCGGAGACGGAAAATTAAGGGGAAGAAAGAAAGAAGATGAAGAAGAGAGGTAGGAAACAAAATGTCATGAGAGAGGGTGAGTTGAAAATACAAGAGCGGAAAGGGAACAAAGAAAACACAGGAAAACATTGAAGTCTGCCTCCATACCCACAGGACGGCAGAGAGGGAAAAAACAAAACACGAAAAAGGAACATTGACAAAACAAACCTAACATCGTGAACTAAGAACTACACAACCACATCGCACAAGAATGGATAAAAAAATACAACAACGTCACAGAAAAACTCATGATAGCGATTAATCAAGCTCTAGTAATGATAACCTCAGCCCAAGAATATATCTGTAAACACCAGAGACCCCACATCTATGTGTGTGTGTGAGCATGCTGGTGCATATAAGGTTTCTCTATAAGAGAGTGTTCGATAGCTGGTGTGAGCAGGCATCAATCCGTCTCCCAGGAATCGATGCAGACATGAAGGAGATCGGAGCCAAGACGTCCAAAGGACCCCCAGAGCCCCACGCGGACCCGGGCGGGGCCGACCGCATCCCCCAGGAGAGGAGCAAAGGAGAACCCCAGGGGAACGTCCAGCAGCTACTATGCAGGGGCCAGGGGGGCAGCAGTGACGAGCCCACGGGCCCCGCCGGCAACCAGCCGCGCCAGGGCGGGCCGGTCCATGGAGAGAGAGAGAGATGGAGAGAGAGAGAGATGGAGAGAGACGCCCCTGGGCCCCGGGAGAGCCGGGGCCCAGGGGCGCCCCACCCCCCAGCAGAGACCCGACAAGGGACCGCCCGACGAGGGGCCCCGCAGGCACCACCCAAAAATCCCAAACCTGGCACCCCTAAAAGAGGTGCCCCAACCAACCAAAGGAAGATATCGGCCCAGCGCATCAGCCGACCGACACACCGGCCCCCCCAGGCCCGCACCAGGTCCGAACCGGATTGACCACCGACGCACCAGTAGGCAGGGGCATCCGCCACCGGCAGGGAGTGACAGAGGGGAAATAGGCCCCCCATTAAATGTAAGGCCTGAGGTGCGCCAGGCGAGAGGGCAGCCCAAGACCCAACCTGACAGGCAGACAAAGACATACAGTCATACGTTCCCTCCCTCTTAAACACATACATTCTCACTAACTCACCAAGACACCCAAGAAATGACGCTGTACCCTCACTCATACACCCCATACACACTTCATGCTCCCAGGTCCAGGTACCGATGCCCCATTAGAGCCACCAGCCCCCGGACCCAGGAGATGGACCCCCTACCTTCTAGGACGGAGACAAGCAGACCGCCAAGGGCCACACAGTGGCGAGGCAGCCCGACAGCCCAGGACCCCGACCAGACCACCTGTTCCTCCTCCGGACCCCAACCCCTGATGGCCGGTAGCGAACAGGGGTGTAAGAAGACCCCTAGCCTCTATCCTCCCGCTCGAGTATGGTGTTGATGCGTATTGTAATAATGTGCATTTAAAACAGAGGGGTGGGATGTGGGGAAGGCAGCCACACATCCCCCAACCCCCACCCCGAGCCCTCAGTGTCTATATGTGGTTTAACAGTGGGCGCCGGCACCAGAGGTGAAGCTGATTGAACCGCTCCCCCTCTGGATGCCGAAAAGTGTGCCCACCCCAAAGTCCCTACATGTGTGTTGCATGAAAATGTTATAAGTGGGAGTGTCTAAGTTGTATATTAAAATTGGGACGCAGGACGCCACGGGATAGCAAGGAGGGAAACTCCTCCACGCACCCCAGTGATGTGCCCATGCCCCAAGACCCTATATGAGTAGTAAAGTGATGGAGCGGGTGGACAGAGGTGTATGGGGATTGGGAGAGAAGGACTGGGAGACAAAATGTCTTCCAGGGAGCCAGCTCCCCCACTGACCCCAATAGGCACCGCTGTTCACCGGGATCCACCAGGGGAGGGAGGCCATGGCACGTTCAACCCGGGGCCCACGGCCACAGCACCACCAAGCCCCACGGACCCCAAGGCAGTCCCCCCAGCCCCATTCGCTCTACTATCAGAACACAAAAGACACTAGACACCCAGGTTGAGTTTGCAACCCCTCCAACCCCCCCCCCCCCCCCCCGTCCAAGTGCCCTCGTACGGGGGAGAGCTAGTTAGCAATAGCCTCCCCGCCAGCAAAGGAGGCCCCCCAGCGCCACCTGCACATCGGAGGCCCCCGCAGCCCAAACCCCGGCGATGTACCCGCCAAGACCAGGAGCAAACCGATGAACCGGGTGGCCGACCCACCAGGCCGACATCCACCATCCCCATTCCCTTGTGGAGCGACCCCTGCTGCTCAATGGCCCGGCAGGCAACCAAACCCAGCGCCCCACCCATCTGCCCTGCACGCCCACTACCCGGCCAGTCCACCCGCAGGTCCGACCGAACCTGGGCAAACGCCCGACCCCAGCGCCCCGCATCGCACAAAGACCAAGACCCAGGAGCTAAGTCCAGTGCAAAAAAGGACTGATCAGGCCCAGAAATGCCACCCAGCCGCTGCGACCAGCAGCCAGGCACCCCAACCAGCAAACAAGGCGAGACGCCATAGAGGGACCGGCGATGACAATCGGCCCAGAGAAAAAGTTATAGGCGGCGGCACATGCCGGCCGGCCCCGACCCCCAAATGCAACAGAGACCCCACGCCGGCCGACCCCCGGTCAGGAACACAGCTAGGGGGCACGGCGCCCCAGACCCCCAAATCCCCAGGCCCACCCCAGACCCTACCCAGGCGCAGCACGGCCACCAGGCCAGTAACCCATGTCCGTCAGTGCAACCTCCCTAAGGCACCGCATGCAGCAATCAGGACTTACCACCCAAAGCCACCAAAGCCCAACCCCAGCTTGGGGCCACGACGTCCAGCGCCCTGTCCGCCCAGTGATCCCACCCCCAGGGATCCCCCCCAGACGCCTCCAACCCCCAAAACCCCCACATCAGCAACAATATCCTAAACGACAAAACCAAGTGCCCCCCACCCTTACTAGGTGATGGAGCCGATCAAAGGAGCCCAGAGAGATTGATCAGATATGGAGCCAGAGGCCGTCTCAAGTCCAATATGGTCAAACAAGAGATTTCTATACTGATTAATATTAAAAGCATTTTTACTTTTCCAGTTCAGGAGGATAGTTTTCTTAGCAATGCATAATGCAATGTGAACCATTAGAACTGACTTTGTGTCCATGGTCACATCATTAAAATCTCCTAATAGGCAAATTGAGGGAGATGGTGGGATGTTACATTTCAGACACTTTGATAAGTCCTCACATATCTGGCACCAGAATTTCTTAACGGGTAGACAGAACCAAAGTGCATGAATATAAGTATCTGGTATATTGCTTGTGCATTGTAAGCAGGTATTAGATGACGTAAAACCCATCCTAAACATTCGTTGACCTGTATAGTGTACTCTATGAAGGATTTTGTATTGCATTAATTGCAAATTAGGATTTTTTGTTATTTTAAAGGTTCTTAAACATATCTGAGACCAGACGTTTTGGTCAAAGCTGGCTGATAAATCCACCTCCCATTTTGAAATAGGGATGGCTATTGATTCATCTAATGTAGATAAAGTTTTGTATATTTTAGACAGCAATTTGGGGGGGTTGAGATTAAGAAAATCTAAAACTCTTGCTGGAATTTGTAATTCAACTGTATTGAGCCTAAATTTACCTTTAATAATAGATTTAATTTGTTGATATTCTAAGAATTTGTTTTTATCAATTCCATATTGTGTAATTAATGTATTAAATGGGATAAAATCTGTTCCTTCAAATATGTGTTCAGGTATTCAATTCCATTACACCTCCAGTCTGGAAAACTTATCGGGGTTATTCCAGATGGGTGTACGTCTGCATGGGATTATTGTGGACTGTCATTTTTATAAACTCCCACCATGCTGTCAGAGAGGAGCTGATATTTATGCTTTTAAAGCATTCAAGTCGTTTTATATTTGAGCTAATAAATGGTAGGTCTGAAAGTTTTATTTTATTGCATAGTGTCTGTTCTACGTCTATCCAGGACTCGTCTAGGTAGCTATGTTTTAACCATCTTGAGATGTATTGGAGCCTGTTGGCTAAGAAATAATGATGGAAGTTTGGTAGATCTAGACCTCCTTTTTCTTTGGTCTTCTGCAGTGTTTTTAAGCTGATACGTTGGGGTTTATCTTTCCAAAGAAATTTAGAGACAGAGGAGTCCAGAGATCTAAACCAGTCTAGTGATGGTTTACTTGGGATCATTGAGAATAAGTAGTTGATTCTGGGCAAAACCATTTTTATTGAAGCAACCCTTCCCATAAATGATATAGTTTATATTGATTTAATTAGATAAAGTGATGTCCACGGATTTTATTTTTGCTGATGGTACAGAAAACCTTATGCTCATTAACAATAACAGTCAAGGTTGCTTCAATGGTGTGACTGCAGACCACACAAAGATAATCTACCATAGCTGTGGCATGAAGTGTGTTGTGTTTGTGTCCTTTAACTTTTGGAAGCTAAAATTAAAATTTATTTTTAGTAATGCTTCCAACGAGACTGCTTTTGGTGGGTAAGGAAAAAATTCAAAAAAAAATTCTGTTTATTTTCACAAACATTCACTTTTCCCTGTGAGGAGTCGTTGTGGGGAGTAGGAGTGCTCACACCATTTTTTTCCCCTCTTGCTAATGAGCAGTCATACATCAATTTGACAATTGCATTGATCGGCAGTTGTATTCTTAGTTCCAGACAATACGTCATCATTCATGTTTTGGGTAGTGCCTTGGGCAAGACTCCTAAGGCTCTTTTTTGGGTCAGAAAATTGTTTTTTTATTATTTGTTTTAAAACAACAGAATTGACAGTTCTGATTTAAGGTTTCATATTTTTAGGTTTTTTGTTCTAAATATATTTGTTTAAACTAGTGTACAGATTACTTTCTTTAAATTGGATGTGTGGCAAACCTCCTCGCCGTTCGTTTACAATTCAGTAAATAGCCAAATTCCTTACTTTTGAGTATTTCTATTTTAATCAAGGCCATATCTCAGCAGGTGCTGTCACAATCTTCCTGTTAGCGTGGTATTTGTGTACATACACGAGCCTCCGCTGGATGTAAACAGCCTCAGACAGATTCAGCCCAAACAAAATAAGCCCACTGATGCACAACAGCTAATCCATCTGGAACGTGACTACCACCTTCATCCATGCAGAGCTGTCGCACAGCAGAAGATTCTTTTTTGGTTAAGAAATTTGAAAAAAAAGGGCAATTTTTATGTCAGTCAGGAATAACAAAAATGTTTTAGTCAATGTGACAGCTTGATGCATTTCAACCCCCTTCTGTGCTCAGTCTCTTATTTGATGTCACTATGTGTTCAATTGAAGCTGGAGTGAAATTAGATTGTGTTTTTCAGAACATAAACTGCTCTAAAACAAGACTTAAATTACAAGTATTTCAGCTTAACTAATTCACTTATGTTTTCATTTTGAAGAATGCCTATCAAAGTTAATATAAGGAAGCGTATTTTGTCTCTGCAAGGGTTCCTTTTCAATTAAATAATCACACTGCTGCTTGGCAAGCTTAAAAAAAATACTCTCCCAAAAAAACATCTTGTAGAAGAAGCAAAGCAAAAAAAAAAAAAAACAGGTTCTCAAATACAGTAGTGAGTGTTAGTCAGGTTTCATGTTTTGTTTTCTCCAAATGCCTCATTTTAAGGAGATGCTACCACCAAAGGTTAAAGGTTTAAACCGTTTTAAATGCATTTTACGGGTTTTTATTTCTCTTTCAACTGGAGTTCCCAGGGATGATGAAATACTTAGACACCTTTGTGCTTTGCATCACTGCTTTCTTTTCACACAAACTCAGCTCCTGAGCCCTGCTGGTGTCTTGCTGTGCAACAGTGCCTCTGCTTGGCAGCACTGAAGTAACAATCTGTGCAGTGTTCTGATAGGCAGAGACTGGGAAAAGACAATCCTCTGCATTTGAAGCTTTTACCAGTAGGTAGCCCGTTGCCGGGTCAGCTGTCAGAGACTCATTCTGGAAAGTGTTGGTCTGAACCAGCTCCTCTTCCTCCCTTCTGTCTTTCTCTCCTGCATCGTCGTCATCCAGCTCATCCAGGCTCTGATAGAGAAAAAGAATATAAAAAGGAAAAGGTTCAGGCAGAAGTTAAGAAAAGAGACAAAAAACCCAAATCACATTAAAGAAAAAATATCTCATCAACAACATGCCAACAATGGCATTTGTTAAAATATTGTCTTGCAACCATTTATGATCATTTTTATAGCCCAAGTATTTTTATACAGATAAACTCCCCACAAACCCATACTGTTGTAAGTCCAGAAGAATATTGCTTGCCATCTTCTTACTAATAGAAAGCACTTTCCTGCATCAAGACCGAAGTTTATATTTCTTTAAATCTGTATATATAAATTAGTATTCATGTTTTATGCATTACTGTTTCCCCATTTCATCAGTGCAACTGATTTTTTTTCTTTGTGATAAACAAGCTGTGGCCATGATTTCCAAATAAGATTTCAATATTTGTTTTGATATAAGCAGAATGGCTGCCTCAATTCATGTCAGTCCTTCAGACGTTACACCAGAAAAGGCAGCAGTAGTTCTCGGTATGCATAAGATGTCTTGTTGTACTGAGGTTTTATCTTAGTTTTGGAAGTTGTCTTAAGCCTGTACTCTTGTACTCTCCTGGCTTTATTTCTCCTGCTTAGCCTGGGGCTAACATTCTATTTGATAATTAAACATAGATATGTTTAATTGATTAAACAAATATGTTTAATCGTCTTTTCTGAAATATGATCGGTATAGCTATTATTGCTATCGACTCTTTAAAGGGGAAAGTACTTTAGGGTGAGTGCAGTTGTTTAACTGTCATTTATATGACTAGAGCCACTGATTGAGGTACTGCTACCTTTAACTTTACCATTTTTGCTTTTCTTTCATAGAGAAAGTACTCCTTGATCAGTCCAACTTTGTTTAGCTGTGGTTCTTACCTGGATGGAGTCAATGACCTAACTGTTGCTGCTATTATTGCTTGTGTTCTACTATTTTCAGCAAAAAGTGGTGCTCACCCAGTATTTCATTGTTCAACAGTGTGTTTTTGGATACATTGAGTGCTTCTGTGTTTAGCGGTGTCACTTTTCTGGATCAAGCCATTAGAAGAAAAAAGCTGTTGCCATTAACTTTCTGTACTCCTCTTTTTCCCGCAACAGAAAGCCCTCCTAGCCCAGCATTTCTGTATTTACTCAAGCCTTTTTTTTTTATACCAACTGTTTGACGATTTTTGATTTTAGCATCTTGTGATATTGTTAAATCAACATTATGATCAGATGAGGATACTGAAAGCAGCTATGTACTTTCTCAATATTATAAAGATGATGAAAAGAAGACCAAATTTACTTACTTAATCATTAACGTTACAAATCTGTGGAAATGTTAATAGAAAGCTTGTGCCTAAATAAAATCAAACCTAACCTTTAGCTTCTTATAGTCAAGGTCTTCCTCTAAATACCCACAAAACATGCTGACACTCGCTTGCAGGATTCAACAGTTAACGATAGACCAACACTAGACAAACTATGGTAAAGCATTGGGAAAATAACCAGCCTGCTTGGGGGCCTTTCACCTCCTAGGGACAGTTGGAGGGGATTTTCTAAAGAGGAATCCGTCTTGAAAACAGAACAAACAGCATGTATAAACACGCAAAGAACAAACATCCTTTTGAAAGAAAAGAAGGGGTTTTAGCTGGAAATATTTAGGCAAAGATCTCAGATACTGCCTGGGAAACTCTCCAAATTCACTCCTGGTAACATGGATTATTTTCTTCATCTAGAAATCTGTGCAAGAGCCCTGTTTCTAATTCCATCCCTTCGGAGTCAACACGGCCACAAAGTTGGCGTGTGTCTAGAGAGAATCCGTAGTGATGGGTATAGAAAGACAGTCCACAAACAGATATTTACATAAGGATGGATGTCTGGATTGTGATAAGAGGCTCAGATTGCGGCCAAATTCTTTGAGGGACATGATTTAAACCAGCCTTTCCTGTTTCACGGTGCATAGTGAACAAAAGATACCCGCTCGACAGGCCCTTCAGCAGTAAAAATAGCCTTACAAGGTTAACAAGGAATGCAGTCGTTTGCAGGGCCTTTCCTGTCAAAGAGTTTATCAGTCTCCTTGGGGAAAATGCCAGCTCTTTCTCTCTTGAGCTGGTTTTATGCATGCACTGTAGCCTTATAATGTTCTTCAGAGGATCTGAAGAGATGGCATGCTGGAAACAAATGGTTTGGAGTTTTGACAGAAAATTTCCATCAAGGCACATGGTAAAGTCTCTGAAAAATCAGGGTGAGAAAAATGTACAAACAGGGCAACAAATCTTTGCTTCCCTTTGTTTCTTATATGGTGTTTTCCACTCTCTCATTACCTTGGATACCATCAGATACATGTGGCAATGATATAATCCTGAAAGAACAGCCATCAAGCAGTCTCATCGATCATTCTTGGCATGTTAAGAAAACCTGAAGGCTTCCAAACCATAATCCCTGAATCCTGTCTTGCCAGCAGTGTCCTGTGAACAACGATGGAAAAAATCTCAGTTTCACTTATTAAATGGTTTTGGACACCAGTTATTATTAGCGCCCCTCTCTATCGCTAAATCTAAGTTTTCTTTACTGAGATGTACTGCTGTGATCAGACTTTGCAATAAATATTTGTTTATGTTAGAATTTTGAGCAATCATCTAGTACTGTACGTTTCCTCCTCTAAACATTTCCTCAAAAGGAAAGAGTTTTGGGTTCCTCAAAAGGAAATGTAAAGAGTGCATTACACAGATATCCAGATCAGTTAAACTTATTCCAAACGTTGATGTCAACCGTGCATCTCCAACCAAATGTGTGCTTATAACTAGGGGTGTCAAATTATCGCGTTAATTGCGATTTATTACAGCCATATTTAGCACGCTGTGTTTTTTTTATCGCGTTAATCAAATTTTTAATCTTTAATTTGCAAGTTACCTTTAAATAAAATCAGTTTTTATGCTTCGTATGCTCGAGTTGTTAGAGGTTAACCACAGCCTGAATTGGACATCGATTGGCTGTCTGTAGGCCTGCTTATCATAAGCTGACGCTTCCATTGTAGTGGCAAGGGCAAGATGAGTGAGGATGCAGACAGTGTTGCCAATATGGTGTCTTAGTCGCTATATTTAGCGAGTTTTTAGACCCCTCCAGTGATTCTTTTTCAAAAAAGCGACTAGCGAAAAATCTAGCGACTTTTTCTGGGGTTATTGGTCACTACTGTCACTGAACCGCGGTGCTGCCGTGGGCTCGTCTCCCGTCTCAGAACGTTCAAAGCAGGTAGGCAATCCGCGCACTGCAGCTCCACCCGCCCTTAGGTCAATCTGGACACAGAGCAGATATTAACCCCCACTGAGTCCAGAATGCTAACAAATCACGCATGCTCGAAGCCGAAGTTGCAGGCAGACAGCACTGAGACTAGTCTCAAACTTCATCTGTTCAAGTCTGTCAAAAACAAATAATACTTTTGTTCCTCCACAATAATGTAATTAATTTAAATGAAAGTACCTCAAGACAAGGCAATTTCTCAGCAATTATTAGGTGCGATAAAAAAAAGAGATTCATTAGATTCATTAATTACAGATCATAATTAATCTCAAGACAGCAATACTTATAACATGACAAAGTGTGTTCAAAGTTTATAAAAAACTTGCAGGACACTATCTGTATTATATTGTGTTTTTTTTGTCTGTTTCTTTTAGTATGGGTGCCTTTTAATGGTTCTGAAATAAAACGCCACTAATATGTGGGAAACAGGAACTTTTGGGAAGTCTGCTTGTGTCAACACAAAGTGAACCTTGCAGTGACCAACCACTCTGCTATGCACAAACTTCCCTGAAATGTTGAACTGGGGAACACGTTTGTTTTGGATAGAAATGCAGCTCTTTTTTTCTTGCCCTGTAGTATTCCAAATTGCTTTGAATTTTCATGTAATCTAAATAAAGGGAACAGAAATCTGTGTGTGGATCCATATAAGGGAATCTTCTACTCCTGAGCTCATCATAATGTGTGTGTTTTTCAGGTCACTTTTTCATCCTGGGCAGCTGAAATAAGCAGTCTGGGTGCTGAGGGATAATCGTGCAATGCTTCAACTCTGAAAAATGTAATGTTTCAAAACCAAGAGTCAGGCTAATATTAGATTTTACACACAATGATCTGTGACAGGTTTTGTCTTCGTATTATTTCTGAACAAACTTCACTAAGTTTTACTGAAACAAACTGACATCTGGTTTATATTTAATATTCTGCACAATTCATTTTTTAACGGGCTGAATGTTTGCATGCTCAGTGAAAGAGTGCAGATGCAGCTTCTTCCCCAAAAATGGTCAATTTAACTTAATCTTGTTAAGTTGGGTTCATAAAAATCCAGCTGTGACGAATTGCATAAAATGAACGCACTTTCTATGAAAACACTGCCGGTTATAGATCAAATCCTGCACTGATGAACTGTGTAACAAACAACTATGAGAAGATATGCAACACTATGCTGAATTTATGCCTCTAATTATGGCTGGGCAACATATCGATTAATCAAATTTTTCTACCTATCAAAATTTAGAGAGAAACAAAATGTCACCAATGCACCACTTGGGTTTTCATAGTACAAAGTGATGTCAGCAGGCACCGACCGTTACACCCAGGCCAGGCAGGCACCAGGGATAAACCGGCATGCCCCCCGAGCACCCAGCCCTGGACACCGAGAGCCACCAATGCACCAGTGATGTGGAAGTTTAGAAAAATATTTCCTGTCCTTTATATTTTTTTTAAGAATAGAGAAGGAGAAAATATTAAAATAGACTCATGAATAAAAAATGTAAAAAATATTTTTCTTAAATAAATATCACCCAGCCCAAACCTCATTTAATTTTTCTACAACGGTTGTATAATGTCCAATGGCTTGTTCAACTTTTGAAAAATTAATCTTAAAATCAAAAATAACCTTCTGATATCTTCAAATAGTACCAGGGAATGTTAAATATTGACAAAAATAATCACTTGTTTTATACCATGATATATCAATATCGACTGATATGAAAAATATGTTTTTTTCCACATCGCCCAGCCCTACCTCTATTCATATCACTGATAATTCCAGAGATGTCACATATTAAAATCTTATTTCCTTTTTACAAAAGCAGAGTGTTTAGGGCGTTTACTTTAGCAGAACTAGGAAAACTGTTACCTCAATTTGCTAGGATCTCCATAAACCAAGTCTGTCGCTCTGCACATAAAAAATTAAAGAAGTTACATCTGGAGCAGAACGTCACGGTCTACTGGAATGTCTGTTTTTGTTGGAAACTATTTGGGAAGGAAAATGATCAGTCCCCCCCACCCAATGCTTCATCTCTGGCTGGCTGCAAGAATGTATCAGAGATTCTTTATGCAGGACAGCAGGCTTTACCTTCATGCTCTGGCATTTAAATTAAAACGACTGTATGATGCCAAAGGATTCAACAGGTGATTGGCTACCAAGAACGGAGCATATTCGTTTAAATCAAACAAGAAATCCAAATATTTCATTTTGTTTTCATGTTTGATTCAGATCAATTGAAAAAAAAAAAAAAAATATATATATATATATATATATATATATACTAAAGTACATGTGCCACATGCTTCTGGGCAGAGCTTAATTCTTCACAAAAAGATTTTGCCTTGTCGTAATTACAAAGGCATTCATGGAAAATGCTGTTGCATCCACACAAACGTATTTAACAACAATTTGCAGGGTGAATAAAGGGAAAACTCATCGAATGTTTCTTCAATAAAGTGTTAACATGGTTTTTTAGTCTTCTGTCACAAGATTACTTTGAGAGCAGCGGTCATTTAAGATGCACTTTTGCTTTGGAAAAGTGAAATACTTGTAGATTGAAATTAATATGGGAAGATAACAGCTGAATAAATTAAATAAATACTTCCTCATCCATTTCAATTATCAGGGAAATTAGTATTTCATCTCTTGCTGAGTTTGCTTACTTTGATTTGCGAATCATTGAGTGAAATACGTAGTAATTTTACATCCACCTTAAGTGAAAGTTAGGGCAAGGACAGCATTAATCAAAAAACCTCGAGGAGCTGGTGAGATGCACAGCTCAGGTGTGAGTATATGTTCCAAGAACTATTAGTTGTGCAGTATATAAATCTGACTTTTATGGAATATTGGCAAACAAAGCTTTTGCTGAAAGAAATCTATAAGATGTCCTGTTCTGCACAAGCCATGTAGAGGACAATGCAGACATATGGAAGAAGGTACTCTGGTCAGAGAAGACCAACATTTCTTTAGCCTACATGTAAAATACTATGTGGGTTGGAAAGTGAACACCATCAATAGAGCCTCATGGTGAACCAGAAAGATTGATTTAGATGCATTGACTAAAATAAGTTATGCAAACAATGACTTGGAACTCTGGAGAAATCTTTATTGGCAGTGCAGGGCTCACATGTTTTCATCTAAGATGATTTGCATGTATATCAGGGGGGCTTTTTGATCTTCTTAACATTATCTCAAAGTGATTTTGTTGTAAAAGTGACCCATTTCAATAGTTAGCCAGGATTACATGCAGTTTTGTCATCGGGCCAGTGTCTAGTCCACTTTATCCCAAAATTCATCTCTAAACAAGCAGTGGGCACCTTCAGTGAAAGTATGCTCAATTTAATGACCGGTGTGCATTAATCACCTGTCACTCACTACAGCACAGAGACTTCATTAGGAGGATCTACTAGGAGAGAGATAAACTCACAAGCTGATTAATCATGACTGCCAGTTAGCTCAGGTGACACAGATCAAAGGGAGGGTCATACCCCTGAGAGTTGTTAGATGAATTATAAGACACTGGTAGAACCAAGGTCAGTGGCAAGGTATGTCAAATCTTAGCCAGATTAAGCCGATTTCTGTAAAGACAACATAAACAATTCAAGTCAGAACTTTTCAACACCTACAAGAATTTAAAGAATTTTTAATCAAGCCATTTTTAAAGAGCAATATTCTGCCATCAGTGACTTCTTTAGGAGTTGAGTTACATATTTAATTAGGGCTGCAGAATATCAAGAAAACATGTGGTATGCAATATTTTTATGAATGTTGCAAATCCAATTTGACCTCTGCTTGACGGTTATTGCAAATACGTGCCTCAGACACGGAGCAGTATAACCAGATCTAGGATTCCTCCCCCCCACCACTCAGACATGGTCTTAATGAAAATACTGCATCTGACTACAGCTGCTATTTGGGCTACGTTTTTTTTACTGCATTATACAACAAGCATCATCAACAGAGGTGACAGAGAATGAATGCATAGTAGGGATGGGCATGATTAATCGACGATCGATTAATTGATCATTAAGAACTTCATCGATGAAATTTTTTTTACCAATCAATTAACGCATGTTCTGTTGCGTAGTGTGAGTTTTGGAGGAATGCAATTAATTTTGCTATGTGGCAGTAATTAAACACTTTACCACATGAGGGCGATGACTGAAAATAAAACCCACAGGCCGACTCAGTTTCTTGCCAGTTTCTGTGTATTTCAAAAGTAGCATTGTCATGAAGAGGTCGCAGCAAAGTGTGCCGTGGGGCCACTTTGACTAAAAAAACAAACAAAAAAGTCTCGGTTCACTGCCAACACTGCGAAGCTGTGTATAAGTACTTGAACGCACTTCCAACCCTGGTTAGAAGCGGAGCATCCTGCTCTTGGTCTCATCCTAGCATCAAGTCGGTGTTAGCACGGAGGAGCCGAGATGCACAACGAGCAGAGAAACTTACTCACCGATTACTTCCTGAGGGAGGCTCCGCCACCCCTGGATTACACCCCTACAGACTGCTGGAAAATGAATTAAACAAGATTCCAGAGGCTTGCCAAGTTAGCACGGAGGTATGTGTATCACAGCAACGTCTGTCCCCTTACAGCAGGTGATCTCGGCGCTGCAGGTCAGACGCGAAATCAGCCTGGTGATTGTCAGTCTGCTCACCAGGCTGCATTCGCTTCTGACCCCAGCGCATGTTAACATGCTCATCTTTTTCAACAAAAATCAGTAGACTGATGGTAAAGTTGTATATAAGTTACGGTTTATTTTGTTTTTGTCTTTTTTACTCTGTTAATGAGCCTAATTTATTGTTATACGCTGATCTCTCATCCTCTTTCTCGACTCTTTTTGCCAAATGTAACAAAACTATCAGACCTATAAGTATATATTTCTTTTTATTAAGTTATTGTTTAACATGACTTTTTTTTTTTTTACTATTTTGGATAAGAAAAAAAATATGAGCGTCAGTTGTGTTAATGAGTAGCGTCTTTTAGCTGTCGGCTCCGCTGCTTATAGTGCATATTTTCTTTGTGCAACTACCGTGAATTAATTCCGTTTAACTTCCACAAGAGGTGTCCCACTTGTAATGAAGACCTCAATGAGGAAACACGCTATTTTTCTATTCTCACTGCATTTTAATATAGCCTATTAACACTGAATTTTAATATAAAACTATCAATGATTAATCGAAAATCGATCGTTAATTCTCCCGATGATCGATGAAGACCGTTTAATCGAATGCCCATCCCTAATGCATAGTACTTTATAGCTAGCCATAATTTGGTGCCCACTAAATAGTTCTTCGTGATACTTTTGCTTACAGTGATATTGAGATGGAAATACATTTGCAATCTACTGCAGATCTAGTTTGTTGTTTTTGAAGCTTTCTGACTAAATAGTGGGGTGAAAGCATAATGGAGCCTTTAGGAATTCTGCAATGATCCTTAATTTGCTTCAGTTGCAATTTATTGGAAGAAGCCTCTAACTGAAGACTGGTACTGTATGACAGTATCATGACTACAATACATGACTAACAGCTCAATATCCAATGATAGAAATGTTATTTTACAGTGGCATGTCCTGGAGGACTTTTTCATCAGTTGTTGGGAAGCACTGCTAATCCACCTCATTTGTGTTTGCCACTCAAAGTAAGTAAACTGCAAAAGTTTCGGAAGCGACAAGAACTCATCTGCTCTCATTTTATTTCAGATCCCAAAAAGCGTCTTTAAATTTAGTTTTCAGAGCAACTCAACATCTCTGCATGACCCCTGTTTAACCAGAAACGTATTCAGAGATCAAAATCTCTTTCAAGTTCATACTGAAAAGATTACATAATTCCCCTAAACAGAAAACCCTCCAAACATTCAGAAAAATTAAAAAAGGTGAAAGGAAAGTAAAAGCGGAAGCAGCTTCCTTTATAGATTTACAGCTACATCATTCATAAACATAAAACAGCTGGTTAATTTAGTTTTAGAATAGCCTTATGTCAGATTCACATATATGGATATTCTTTGATGGTGCATTTTGGGGAATGAGTCAAATCAAACATGGTGCAAAACATTCAAAGGATAAAAGTCTGTATTGGTTTCAAAGGCTGAACAGTTTTCTTCAAAAATGACTAACAAGTGAAATTCTTACACCATTTGGCTTTGAACTTGAAGACCGTCTGACCCTCATTTTGACCCCAAGTTAGACTGCAGCACTTTAATCAACACTGAACCAGGCCATGAAAAAATTGCTTACACAAGGGGGAGGGGTATACAGAAAACCATGAATCTCTGGTTGTGGTTGTTGACCCAGTGAGCAGCAGCATCAGCATTCCTACGGATGTGTCAGAGCGAACCAAAGGCCTGAAGGCAGACCAGTCGGACAGAGCAGAGCTGGGCAGAGATCTGCGACTGTCTGCAGGAGCTTTAATGCATCTGTGGGAAATGGTTTACTGTGTGCTTACATGTTAGCCAAACTTTCTCTATGGTCTAATAACCTCAGATATGGGTTGGAGCATGAGCAGCACAGTCAACCGGGGGCTGAGTGGATTTTTATATAGAAACAAAGTGATTCTTATTTTTGTGTAATTACATTTAAAGAGCAGGTCGCAGGTTAGAGTCCCCCTTAAACCACTGTTCAGAGAAATATATTATGATGTTTCTAAATAAAAATGTACTCGTACATAAATTATTTTGGCTTTTGCGTTCTTTTGTGAGAACGTTTGACCTCTCTCAGACCGGATGTGACGACCTGTCAAGCTGAATCAACAGAAAACTATGAATCTTAATGCCGACTGACAGAAGAAACTTTAAATGTGTACAACTACACATATGAAATACAACCACACAGCTGAGCCTGTTGTGCGCCGCATTCAGCAGGAAAAGACCAGGGGGAGAATGATTGGCCAAAACATTGCTAAACAAAGCTAACACAGCCTGGGTGCTGCAAGCTAGCTTTACCGTTTCTTTTAACAATCCACATACTACAGTGCTTCTAATCTTTGATATTCTTTCAACAAAGCTGTAATTAGCAGATGTTAGCCAACAAGACTTACAATGCAGAGGTCCGTCTGCATAGAGCTGAGTTTCTGATGGAGCTGTGATTGCATCTCTTGCCTTCTGCAGTCCAGTCTGAAGTGAGTGCCACCAACGACCGCGCTCTTCGTAGCCGAGGCAGCAGTGAAGTCCAGTCTATTGTTAGCTGCACAAAACGCAACCAGGCACGGCTAGTTTATTTTAAACCTGTGGACTTGATGTCCTGACAGGCCGGTGATTGTACAGCCTCCAAAAACAATTGACAAGTTTTAAGAAAATTGAATGTAATCCAAAAGTAGTCAACACGCCAACTCTCGATACTACGCTACCGGAAGTGGATAACCAGTTACCATGACAAGGTGTTGTTCTGCAACACCGGAAAGCCGACATGTTCCCAATCGGGGGGCTTTCACGATGGAAGCAAGTATTCCAGCTCCTGATGTCAGTTAAAAGAGTTGCTGGCCATAACATCTCAAAGCAGAAGACTTTTACAGAGGTGCATCTGTTGCTGGCTAAAGTGCAACGCAGTTATGCTTCTGAGTGGAAACTTGGTACGGGATGGAGGGGCGTGTACCAAACAATTTGAATACAAACCGGCATACCGACAAACTCCTCAAAAAAGAAGAAAAAAATAATTTTTTTTTTATTTTTTGCCTCTCTTCATACTCGGCGTAAATGGGAATTAACAATCCCAAACCACAGCTTTCCAAACAACCACATGACCCCCCACCAACCCCTCTGCTTTGTCATGTGAAAGTTGACAAGAACTCTTAAAGCTGAGAGGATCAAATGCACAAGCTGCCTGCAGAGTTGTCACTTTCTACATGCATGTTTTCCAATTAGGAATCTTCAGATTTATATATCCTCAACTGTGGTGGCTAAGGACTTGAAAACATCTAGGCTATTCCTCATGGTTTACAACAAAGAGATGTGTATAAAACCAGCGAAAAACCTCAAATAACCCTCGTCTCTGCTTTCAGCAAGCTCACTGCAGTGCATACTTCCCTCGTCCATCAGAACAGAAATCTAGACGTTTCTGCAAATGTGGAGTAATATAAAACGATTCAACAATTTTTAGCTTAAAAGTTCACAAATCAACACAATGAGCACTGTATGAGTGAAACAAAAGAGTAGGGTTTATCATTAAATCAAACTTTTGAGAAAAACTATAAATACAATTATGTAACATTTAAACATTCTTATGACCACTTATTTACCTAATTTAGTGAAAAATAAACTGAAATGAGGTAGGCCTACTTAAAATGGTTTTTTTTGCTTGTTTTCTTTTTTACAATTTTTACATCAAGTAGGTTGGTCCAAAATGGTAACTCATAGCTACGAAATAGGAGTAAGAAAGGACTTGTTTATGAATCAAAAATGAAAGTTGGTTGGTATTAGGGTCTGTATGAATTGGTGAAGAGGTAGTCCATTTCATAACCAAAAAAGTCTGGTATGAAGCGACTAAAATGACAAAACTACAAAATGTCCAAGGGAAGAAATTACCAGACTCTGATTTGTCCTACAGTGTTCAATGTTATCAATAATAATGTTTATCTAAACTCCGCTAGGTTAATCGGCCAATTAATCGACACCACCAGCAGGTAAATTGGGTGAAGTGTCTTGCCCAAGGACACAACAGCAGAGACGGAGCAGAGGTTAGAACCAGACACCCACCAGTTACAGGATGCATAGTCACCTTAGAGAATCTGTTGACTTCAGATGAAGGTACAATTGAGTGCCAACAGAGTAAAATAAAACCAAATATTGTCATTTCTGATGTTTAGGTGCGGGTTAATACTTAAAAAAAAATAAAAAAAACGATTGGCCCCAAAATGGATCCTGTGGTACCCCGTAAGAGAGATGAGCAGACAATGAAAGTGCTTTATAGATACCAAAAACATCTCGTTTAGGAGATGTGAAGTAAACCACTGAAGAGCAGAGCCACTAACACCCAAGCCTCTGTTCTAGGCAGTTGGCATGTTTTGGTCAAATAAAAACCTGTGCTGCATTATCCTTAGAGCCTCAAGACAACAAAATACCGTATTCTGATTCACTGATGTGAAAAGGCTTTTAAACATGAAATGCGTCAGATAGTAATTGGTTGTTTTACCAACAGTCTCTAACTATAGTCAGCAGAAACACTAAAATTCCAGCAAGGCTGAACAAACCCCATTTACTCAATTGTAGAACTGCACGCATACCAAATGTCTTGTGTTATGAACTGTTTACTCCAGGTATAAACAGCTTTATCTCAGGAAATGGAAAGCAAGTGTGGCCTGCTGTGTAGCTGTCCGAAACATCTTGTGTATTTGCACACAATCTGACACAAAAACAATCCTGGCCTGCATTGAAATTGAAGGAATACATCATAATCTCAAGACCATCACATGAAATATCAGATGTTTGCCGTTTAAAACTGCAAAACAATTTTCCTTAACTTTGAATCTGTGTAAAGTTGTTTTTAAAGGGATTCTACATAATTTTTTTATCATCAAAGCCCCAGAGTTCTCTAACTTTTTAGCCTAACTTATAAGCTATTAATACAAAAACACTACTATAAATTACAAAAAACAATGACTGACTGTCAAACGTACAGATAGCCAGATGGATATATAGACTGATGGCTAAAAGACTGTTAAATACCCATTTTATATAAGGTAGCCTTAAAGTAAACACTAACTCCATATTCCCCTTTTTTATTTTCCATTCACATTCAGATTTGGAAAACACCGTAAATTCCCGACTGAGTAGGAACCCTGTTTTTTAATATTTCTTCAACTTAATTATGAAAAATGTTGTAAGACACATTGAGGTATAGGATCCTTCACAACAATTTAAAAAATTTTTCACTTTTCTAGAGTACTAGAGCTGCATTGGTTGTTGACCAGAATTCACCTAATTTTCATTTTGAATGGCCCTGACCAGTGACCAGCAAGGCATTAATATTCAAAAACACTTAAAACAACTGGATTAATGAAAGAAGTTGACTTACAACTTAGAGCTTACAACTATGTCTGCCCTTTGGTAATCAGTTAATGTAAGAATCTTTACTCTACACTAGAAGTTAATATATAGATTGTGGTTCTAACTTTATTTTGTCTTCATTTTAAAAGCTTGCAAAATCCTTCATCTCTAGAATTTGACCCTTTGTCTTGTTAACTTAATTGGAGTTATATAAATAAATTTAAATAATTTCCCGTAAACAAGAAACATTGTAAATAAATACAATGTCTGCTTGATAAATTCTACTTTACCCTGATAAGATAGATAAGATAGATAGATAAGATAGATAGATATAAATTATAAACATATATATAAATTATATACACACACACAAATTATCTTTCTCATGTGAGCCAAGAGTTATTCTATCCACAGACAAATCAACTGTAACTCAAACCCAAGAGAGACTGGTTTTGTAGGCTGCTAGAGAGTTTACACCACTAATCCAGTTCCTGCAAACCAGCAGTAATAACAGCCTGCCTTCCGTGTGCTGGACTAAGAACGCAGCAGAGAAATAGTCCTGCTTTTTGTTCCATTCCAAATCTCATTTTTTGCCCATGTGTTGGCATCTGTACCTTTTCCTTCCTGGACTGATAGTCTCAAAACACTGTGCACTCAGTATAAATGCATTTTTTCTTCCAAACCCACAGGATGATTAATATGGTGGTAGCATTATTTATTTAATAATTTTACCGTGCAAGCAATTTTGGTTGAGTTGGTAATAAAACTTTCCAGACCCATCCTGTTTTTACATTTCACATCTCCATAAGAGTTCCTAGAATCCATTCAAAGACTAAACAAGACAGTAACAATCAGAATCCTGCAGCTGTGCAACTTCAAAGTTTTTGTTCTTCCATTTGACATTTACAGTGTGCTCCTTTCAAATTATGACTATCTTGGAAAATATAGTTGAAGGAATGAATCAACAGTCAAAAGCTGGACCGATTTTTTGACAGTCAAGATAAGCATGTGAAGATTTTTTGCTTAATGGGACAACTGAATCCTAACATTTGATGTTCAGAAGAATATTTTCAATCCAAGGTTCTGTGCAGTAATGTTCCCCAAATCAGAAGAGACAGTGCACCTGGCATCTAGCGCATTCACCTTGACAGAGATGAGTAGAGCCACATGTACCTCTCATCCCTAATGACTGCTTTTTAGTTGGGTACTTGATCAGAACTCCACACCCTGACCCCAGACCGAAAACTGTGCCCGACAGACTCAAATTTTCCACAAACTTCCTCCTTGGAATGTTTGCAATCTCCTCACATGTACAGAACCCACACCTGCAACTCAACACAAAACATCTGGTTCTTGGACTTTAACATCAGAGTTCCGTAAGAGGTCCGCTTTACAAGACTGCACAAAGGAGCCACATGGAAACACGAAGAATACCACAGAGATTAGAGAGATACATATGTACACCTGCTGGGAATTTCGTCCACCTCCGAAGTGCCTTGCAAAAATAATACTACTAGAACCTTTTCACATTTAAGCACGTTGCAACCACAAACAATGTATTTGATTGGGATATTATGCGATAGATCAACACAAAGTGAAAAGAAAACGTTAATGCTGCAACAAAATTCAGTTGTCTTCCCGTGGGTAAACCTCTCAAGTCTCAACTTTTTCAAGCCCTCAACAGGTTTCCCTTGAATTTAGCTAAATCTATCAGCTTTCTTGTCACTGCTAAAGAAAAGTTTCCCACAGTATGATACTTCTACCACCCTGTTTAATCGCTTGGATGAAGTGTTTACAATAGGGAGCACGGTTAGTTTCCCTCAAAACAGTGTTTTGCATGTAGATCAACTTTGTTCAAATTCAACTTTGGTTTCTTTTGACCAGAGCACATTCTTCCACATGTTGGCTACTTGACAAATGGACTATTAGGGCTTTCTTTGAACAGCCGGCAATGTTTCATTAAGGGTAGCTTTGTTGAATGCTTGGCTAAAAAAGGATCCTGTCTAGAGAATTCTAAACTAGGCAGTGGATCTCTGCATATCTCTCCTTGCCTGGTCTGTCAGTTTAGGAGGACAGCCATATCTTGATCTGCTGTATATTCGGTTTACAACTTCAATAAAATTCAGCAGCCCGTGTACTAACGACGCGGGCGGGAACACATAGCACCGGTCTTAAACTCATTGCACTGGCTCCCAGTATGTTTTAGGATCGATTTAAAAGTTATTTTAATGGTTTTTGAATGTCTTATTGGTCTTAGGCCTTCTCATCTTTCAGAACTACTTTTACCATATGAACCTTCGCGGTCTCTGCACCGCTTGTCATCCCTAAAGTCAGGAAGTACACTCACGGTGAGACGTCTTTCAATTATGGTGCTCACCTCTGGAACAGGCTGCTGGAGGACCTCAGGGTCACAGAAAACATTCATGTTTTTAAGAGCAGGCTCAACACTCACCTTTTTAGCCCTGCATTTAACTAGGGGTGCACCGATCCAACTTTTTCAGTCCCGATACCGATGCCTGGGCTTTGTGTATCTGTCGATACCTGATACCAATCCGATACCATTCTTGAATTAATAAACTGTACATTATACCCTCCACCTTATACCTTACTTGAAGAGACTAAAGGTAACAGACTTTACTAACTAAACATAACTAAGACTTCTTTTTTCCTGTTTGGCCCCACTCCTTTTGTTTTGCTGAGGTGCAGGAATTCAGCGTGCTCCTTAGCATAGTGTTTCTGGATGACTTTGATTAAAGTGGTAGTTTTGTACTTTGCAGTAATACCACCTCCCCTCAAAACATTTACTTTGCAAACAGCCAACGAACTAGTTGGCATGACAAGCGTGAAATATCTCCACACAGCCGACCCTCTGGCTCGCTTCATGTTGCCTCTATCATGCGACACACGTGAAGCTGATGCATGAAATACGTTCTGCTGTGACGAAAAAAAAAAAAAAAAAAACCTGGATCGGCCAGTGGATCTGTTCATCTTTCCGATCCCGGATCCAGCAATTTTGTCAGTATCGCAGCCGATATCCGATCCTAATATCGGATCGGTGCACCCCCTACTTTAAACTGATTATTATTTATTGTAGTACGTGTAATAGCTCTGCATGTTTTACACTTCATACATTTTATCAGTATTTTTACCATACTTATTCTGATTATTTTATACTTTGATTTGTTATTTTAATCTTCCTTCCAGTGTTTCCTCTATAGGAGCCCTCTGCCTGTGGTTGGCTGTGGCTGCCCACCAAGTAGCGATTGGTGGAGGTCGGGGTCTCTGCCTCGCTTCCTCTGGGTGCCCTGCGTCAGTGCCTTGGCAGCTGCTGTTGATCTGTTGCTGCCGGTGCAGATGGCTCCCTTAATGGCGCTTCCTTACCTGGCTTATCTGTACTTACTCCATTGTCCTTTTTACGGTTACTTTTAAGTGTGTGCTTGGGTTGGGGGAAAGGGGGTATAACTATGATCATTCTTTTAAATCTTTGGGGGAGTGATGGGAATGTGGTTTATGTGGGTTTATTTTAATTCTGTAAAGCACATTGCACTGCAATTTGTGTATGAAAAGCGCCTTATAAATAAAGCTTGATTTGATCAAATCCTAATAAAAGATGTTTACAATTTGTTGTTGTAATGTGATAAGATGTGAAAAAACATCTGAGGGATTGTCCATATCTATTGGGAACAACACTTGGACAGCCAAACAGAACCCAACACTTGTGTTTCTGCAAGGCCATCACGTCTCTTGGCTGCTGAAGGGTGGTTATTTTGGCTCTGGTGGTCATTTTCAATCAGAGCTCCAAAAGGTCAGGGACTAATCGGGTGTCAGAGACCCCTCAAAAGAACTGCAGACATTAAAGATCTGGATTAAAGGAAGGTCTGCTCAATCCAGGAAGTTATGCATGCATGGCAGCGGGACCTACAGTGCTAATGGTTTTCACACATTGTCAAACTGTAGGTTGAAACAAATTAAAGAAATGTTCCAAGAGGTGCAACGTAGCCAAAGAAAGTAATCAAAAAGAACAGAACAAGATACAACACAACCCATAAGTAATTTAACCAAGAATTACTCTTTATAAGTTGCCTAAAAACTCCTAATAACATGCAATTTGTATTAAATGAGTTGTATAACTTTTGAAAGTTGTCCAGCACCACACTGCTGCAGGTGTACAGGAAATTTGCAACCACTCCCAGAAAAGTTTCCATGAAAGTTTCCTATTAGAACCTAATTCAATTCAATTTCAATTCAAAATTACTTTATTAATCCCAAAGGGACATTAAATGTTGTTGTAACTCATTATGCAAATTCTTTCAAAGATTTGTTGTAGATGCTGATGGCTGTGGGTAGGGATGATCTCTTGTAGCGCTCTGCAGATCTGAAGAAGCCTCTGACTGAAGACGCTCTGTAGTTGTATGACTGATATGTCTGATGTAGAGGATGCTCTGGATCTATGGCGTCTTCTTTTCAACTCATCAGGGTTTTGTGGCTGTAGTTGAGGTATTATTTGAGCTTTTGTGATGTTAATCAGCTGCTGCCAGTTGTAAATCACCTTGTTTCCATGGTTATGCATCATAACAAATGTCCAAAAATAAAAAGTATCAGCAAAAATCCTTCCAGCTGCACAGCATTCAAAACCAGAGAGAACAGTTATCCACAAAAACAATGTTTCTACCAGAAATGGAAGAATTAAAGTTTTAAAAAAGAAAAAAATATGAACCAAAGTAACAGAGCTACTCCAACATGCTGCCACCTTGAGCGGCGCAATTCCGGAATATGTAATGTAACATGTTTCAAAAGACAATGCCATCATCAGTGCCGGCAGTAGTGAGCCTTTTGGTCATTCATAAGTGGTCAGCCTGTGGTGGCAATGTGGCGCGATCAAGTGTTTTTCACAAAAGATTACACAATGGCGGGATAAAGGTGGGGGTGGTGTCCAGGCTGTCGACATGCAAGTTTGCGTGACGGAAGAGTCCGTGGTAAACAGACAAAATAGCTAAGGCAGGTTCAGTGCACATTCCACACATCATGACATTACCCTCTGTTGCGCCAAGCCATGATCTTCATTCATAAGTCCAGTGTTGCAGCAAAATTGCGGGTAATATTACTATCAAACTTCAACGGCACATTAGAAAGACAAACAGTGCTGGTGTTCCGACTATCTGTGCTACCCCTCAATCCGTGCTACTCTGTCGATGATGCGTCAAAATTCACTTACTCAGCAAATCTGTCATCGAGAATTCTTACCTGGAAGATCCATTTCGTCTGTTTTATTTCTTAAAAGTTTACAGTGAGTTTTATTCAAATTATTTGATTACTGGCTAATTTTTATTCAAAAATATTTTAAGGCTTTCCTTAAGCTACTCGTTTCAAGTTTACGTGACAGCCCATATCGTAATACTGCATGTGAACAAGTCCCATTAATTAGAGTACCTAGAGTAAATGCGGTGTATTATGTGGGCTATTTGTGCTTATAATCATACTACATTTTAATATTAGAGTCGTAGAATAAATGCGGTGTATTTTGCGGGCTATTTTTGCTGATAATCATACTACATTTTAATATTTTGAAGTATTAATACTGCTATCTGCTCTACGTCTTACTGGCTTAGTATTTATTAGCTGCTTTGCAAACTAATAAACAGATTTCCAGAGTTAGTCATCTACAGTACTCTGTTTTTGTAGTAATTAACAGTCTCTCTGTTGGCCCACAGTCACAAAGCACTGGGTTTTAATTGATGATCTGAAGCAGTTGTGATGTTATGCATGCTGTTCAACGCTGCTTTTAGGACACTGAATGGAAATAACTGCCACTCCGACGAGGTAATGGTAAAATAATATATGTGCTTTATGTGCTAGTTTTAGCTTTATATTAAACTGGTAGCATGTTCTGTGGATTGAAAGAAAATACAAATATTTTCCGATGATTATATTTAACATCAAAGCTAACAGTTGTTGTTTTTGGCATGTAAACATACCGGTATCACTTTTTGAGGGGTAGCACTGACAGATGGACAGCTATCTATGTGCACTACAGTTGGACCTTCTGAGGAGGTAGCACAGATCGTCAGAACACTGGCAATATTACCCTAAAATACTGCTACGGTGTCCCTTTTGAAAACGCCTTATAACAAAATTAAGCTGCATTGCCTCTTCTTTTGTAAAAATGCTTTAGCTCTTTAACACCTGATGGAAATCAAGAGGTACAGTTTTTATTTAACCGGTGAGGCAAAAGTGGAATTGAAATCCTTACACATCCAGAAGGCATCACTAGCTTACACTTGTTAGGAACAAGACAACAGAAGGCTGCCACTAAAAAAAGACCTGCTTCTGCTGAGTAAGTGCTCATTAAGATAAAAGCAGGACAAGAACCAACGAGTCAACCTCGCCCTCGGTTTGAGTCTGTAATTTCAGTGAGTGACTCTAGAGCAGCCGGAGGGCAGTAACAGCCCGAGGGCACCTGGTGGCAGTACTCAACTATCCTGTTTTCCAACCTACACCTGAGAGAAACACCTGGTAATAAAAGGTGCTTTTATTGTTTTTACAAATCTCCTGGAGTCTCCTGAAAAACACTGCTCTGAACGGTTGGATGTTGTGGGTTTTACCTGAAATAAAGTTCTCTCCGTTACTGATTTTGATTTATTTTGTTCAAGTTCCTGTTTCTAATTGCAGTCAAAGGGCACACAGTGACTTTTTCGCTAACGAGATTAAAACTACTTTGAGGGGAATCATTTTGAAGATGTTAGCTCAAAAAGAGCCAGCTCCAATTGTACCAAATGTGATCAAACAAGACTGGTCAATCAAAATGAACCAGCAGTAGGAAAATTATTTTTATGCCGTTTCACTCTCCAAATGAGTAAAACAGCTTAACAGATTAACTCTGGTTTATTCTTTTCATACCAAGCAATTGCCTTTAAACCAACTGAATTTGTTACTCATTTAAGACACATTTTCTTTGTAAAAACAAAATATACCTAAGAAATATATTTGGTTGATGAAAATTGTGTTAATATTAAAACAGAGGCTGAATAAATTTAGCAACTAATCAAATCTATATCTAAAAAACACCAACACACTGGCACACCTCGAGATGCCAGAGCATTTGGGTATTGTCGTTTGCTCGCAGCCTTGATAGTCATTAGATTAGAATGGCCTAGAAAGCAGAGATTTCCTCCTGAGATTGCTTGTTTTTGTCCTTGTACAGGGTTTGGCCGATTATCAAGGCATTTTGGAGCCTAAATCTCAGTATAATTAACGAGATAATGTCTTGGAAAAACAAAACAACCAACTCTGGCAGCAGTAATACCCTGTTGCTTCAGCTCAGGTCACAATTCAATTATTTTAGACACCACAGCTTGTAAGGCAGAGGCCGTATTTTATAAACTCCACCATGGGACTGAACAGCCTCATAAGAAATAAATTGCCTTCTTTGTCTTGTTAGTTCCTGATGATACCTTAGGTCCTACCAATTCATGTGTTTACTTCAAAAGAAAAGAGAATAGATACCAGTTTCTCTCATGGTCAATAGCTGAATGTATCGTCCCCTAACGTGGAGTTCTTTTCATTTATTTCTTCAGATGTTACCAGTCATTACAAGAGGCTAAAACCCAAGAATAATCTATAAACCAACAAACTGGGAAAAACACAGATACCCATAATGAGTACCATCTTCAAACTGTAACATATATTACATACTTATATTCCATTGAAATAAACCTCTTATTACAGTACAAAAGCATTGCACTGTAAAGATATTTACAGAAGCAAAATACATACAGTGGACCCATTCGTGGTTCACCTTTTTTGGATTTTTCTGTGGAACAAAACTCCTAATTATTTGCGGGAAAATCACCTACTCACATAATTTTCTGTTGAGCATATTAGATAAAGAAAATGCAGCTTAGAAAGCTGAAATAACAAGAGAAAATGTTTCTCGGCACATTATTGGCTGTAAGACCGTATATATTAGCTTCTGGGGTAGTGCCAGGATGTTAACACTGTGCCTGTTCATGCATATTTAGGTATATTTGCTATTTGAACTATTAAAATAGTTATTAGCACTTTGAGGAATTACGCATTCTTTGATTTTAGCTGTTCGTGGGTGGCTGTGGTTCCTAACCCTCGCCATGATAGGGGGTCCACTGTATACATATTTTAAGTTCGTTGTGTGCTTGCTGACATCAAGTGTTTCCAATTTTTTAATTTCACTGAAATACATGATTTATGCTGTAGAGAATCCTTTGTGATTAAGTTCACCCAGTTGTGCACTCTTTTTCTCTGCAGCATTGAAACTGCATTTCATGTAGTTTCAATGCAATGTTCACCTATTTACCAGTAGTTATGATGTCAATACCTGTTTTATTGTGAACAGGCACATGATTGTCATGACAAAAAACATAAAATAAAAAAATAGCACAACATCAAAGTATTAAAAAGTTCATAAAATTGCAAAGTTGATCCAATTGCTTGTAATCAAAAACAAACATCTTACTAACTGTACATAAACATATGATCACCTTTGAGTTCCTTTAGTTGTGCACTTTTTCTTTTAATGACTAGAAATATTTCCAGACAGCCAAACCATCTGACTGGTAGCACACAGCAACAGGTGGGGGAGGAACAGCATTACGCAACTCTCTGCTTTACATATAAACTCAGCAAAAAAAGAAACGTCCTCTGACTTTCAACTGTTTTTACTTTCAGTAAACTTAATGTGTGTATATATTTGTATGAACACTAAAAGAGTCAACACCATAAGACAAACTAAAAATGTTTCACAGACATGTGACTAACAGAAATAGAATAATGTGTCCTTGAATGAAGGGAGGCTCAAAATCAAAAGTACCAGTCAGTATCTGGTGTGGCCACCAGCTGCTTGAAGTACTGCAGTGCATCTCCTCCTCATGGACTGGACCAGATTTGTCAGTTCTTGCTGTGAGATGTTACCCCACTCTTCCACCAAGGCACTTGCAAGTACCTGGACATTTCTGGGGGGAATGGCCCTAGCCCTCACCCTGCGAATCCAACAGGTCCCAGACGTGCTCAATGGGATGGAGATGGGCTCTTCGCTGGCCATGGCAGAACACTAACATTGCTGTCATGCAGAAACTCACACACAGAACGAGCAGTATGGCTGGTGGCATTGTGCTGCTGGAGGATCATGTCCGGATGAGCATGAATAAAGGGTACCACATGAGGGAGGAGGATGTCTTCCCTGTACCACAAGGCATTGAGATTGCCTGCAATGACAACAAGCTCAGTCCGATGGTGATGTGATATACCGCCCCAGACCATGACGGACCCCCCACCTCCAAATCGATCCCGCTCCAGGGTACCGGCCTCGGTGTAACGCTCATTCCTTGGACGATAAACACGAATCCATCAATCACCCCTGGTGAGACAAAACCGTGACTCATCAGTTTAGAGCACTTTTTGCCTCTCCTGTCTTGTCCAGCGAAGGTGGGTTTGTGCCCATGGGCGGCGTTGTTCCTGGTGATGTCTAGTAAGGATCTGCCTTACAACAGGCCTACAAGCCCTCAGTCCAGCCTCTCTCAGCCTATTGCGGACAGTCTGAGCACTGATGGAGGGATTGTGTGATACTGCAATTACAAGATGACTAGAATATTATGTGGGATGGAAGTGAATTTGTACTTCTAAAGGAAAATTGCAGCAATTCTATATGAATCATAAAATAAAATAACAGCATTTATGGCCTTATACTGTATTTGCACCATGTTATCTGTGACAGTGGATAGCTCAGAAAGTGGAGGACTTGAGTTATTTAGTCCTAGACCCTGCACAATATTATGTAAACATGACACAGCAATATTGCTGAATACTGAGATAATGATAACAGTTTTTATTAAATTCTATCCAATTTTTTTCCCCTTAATTAACTTGTTTACACCACTTTCCCTGAACCTTATCATCTCAGGTAATAAGGTCTAGCTCTAGCGGCAATAAATGAGTGTAACTGACAACTCAACCCCCCAGATATATTATTGGCTAGCAGAGTTGGAATGCACAACCTTTAAAATGTCATAGCCTATCTAATATTGCATTTCAGCTGTCCAGCGCACACACCAATACTCATATTGCAATGACCACCGTGATGCGACATAATGACTACCTCTAACTTGAACAGAGAATTACAACTTGGAAACTTCTAGTCCATGGAGGGCTATAGTTTATTTAAAGTGAAGGTTTAGCAAACCAGAGATTGGCAGGAATGACTAAATGTTGCCAAACTCTTCTCAATTACAAGTGGTTTTTGATCTTATCTGGAAAACTGAGATTAAAGGCAAAACCATAATACATTTTAAGACCATGGCCAATTTTTCAGTTGTGGTTGGAAACCATGATTTCCGATAACTCAATCCAAATCAACCCCATCCTTCATGATATACTGAAGGGATCATGCCAGAGCACAGCCTGTGCAGCGCAATGTTTCCATGACAAATAAAACTAACTTCTGCCAGTATCATATAAATATCTATTTATCTTAATATTAAATCACTATTCTCCCCCTTTTAAGCCTCTCAAACAGTCTTTCTCCACACAATAAAATTTCATTATTCAAATTGGTGAAATTTTTTGTTTAGTTTTCACTTTCTGGTATTTGTGTGTGTTCTTTTGGAGACTTCAGTTGATCTTCTTACAAATATTTAGTCGTTTCCTTGTGCTAATTGTGCTGTAAACCTAAATATTCAAGTTTACATAGCAGTTATGCATAGACCTAAGTTGGAGTTACCCCTTAATGATGCCCTACAAGTAAAATCAACCTTGAAATTGCATTGCTCAGGTAAGTACTACTTTTGACTCCAATTATTGCATCCTTCAACTTAAGAGCTTCCGAAAAATTTATTTTATTAAATGGGACCAAAACAGTGATGAAAACTGGAATATGTTGCCCTTTAAAAAAAAATAAAAGGTCACAAATACTTTTAAAAATACTTAATATCTCAATATCTCATGAGTTAGATGATTTCATATCTAGGCTGTGTATTACTAAACTGATAAAGCCGAAGATGAAAAGATTATTGGCCTTTCATAAAAAAAGCTTAAAAGGTACTCCTTAAAATAAAAGCCTCGGTTTTGCAATAATATTTATTACAAAAGTTTCACGTTACTAATAGACCTAAACAAGCATGAACGAGAGATTTGTTTAGTTAAAAGTCTTGTCATTTTATGGTTTAATTATTACAAAAGATAAGTTCTAGAATCATATTGACCTTTAAAAACTGAAAACTTTTTTTAGGGTATTTGGCCAAAATCCACCATGTGGCAGGCATCATCATATTTTATAAATTAAAGCCATTTTCTCTCTTTTTAAATGGTATTTGACTTGTACTTATACAGTGCTTTATCTAGTCATGAGGACCCCAAAGTGCTTCACATGACATCAAGTAATCCAGCCATTCACATACACATTCACACACTTTTTGGTTTGATGGTTTATGATTAATTTGATACAAACACATTCTTTCATTCAAAGTGCACAAAAGAAATCATGTTTTGTATGCAACTCTGAATATAATTGATGCAGCTCAGGATGCCACTGCTCTGATCCAAACGTAACATTTTGCTAGCTGTAATTGATCACCAGCAGTTGAATCCCTGCAAGCATATGATGGAATATCCTAAAATGCATCAAATGAAAGCTAAAACTAAAACCTGCTTGATTTTAAATACAATGAAAAATTGCCACTGAAACATGCCAAGCTTAAAGTGCACCACCAAAGTATTTGGCTCCCATTTTGTATGACAACCTGTGTGGCTGAGCCCATATGTGGAATTCACAGTTGAGCCTATCAAGGCAGCCTCTCCAAACAAACAGAGCGTGTACCATCCACCTACCGCACAGCACAGCTGGAGAGAGCGCCTCGGACGACTACAGCTACGACTGACACGGCTTAGAAAGGGAAAACAATAAGCACGACACTCAGGCAACACTTCTATTTAAAGCCAGCATCTGCCAACCTATTCTCTGTGCAATTCCATTCCTCTGATACCATTTCCATTCATGATGCACTACTTCTGCAGAGAAAAGGACCATTCCAGATGGAATAGAGGACTGGCAGGAGGCAGATGCACAAGAGGATGAGACATCGGAGTGAAAAGACATTGTGGCTTCTGACAGTATCCTCTGTAAATGGCTCTATAAACCCTGTTATGACAGCCAAAGCATTTGGTACAATTTAAGACCAAAGGCATGTATTGTTTACACTCGTCAGGTCCCTTCTTTGCTGTGATAATTACAGAGAGATCACAGATTTGACACCACAAAAGTGGGATGTCAACAAGAGCCAGAGGCAGATGCTCCATCAGAGCCTGACTTAAACCAAGTGGGGACATGGGACAGTAACCAGATGTGATTCAACAGATGGGATGTTGATCTCTGAATGGAAACCTTTGTAACAAAAAAAGACAGCTAATGAGTGTTACACATCTTAGACTGTAGTGAGATTAATGATGGTACTAGTGTAGCACTGGAATAAAATGGTACACTTTAGAAAAAGGATGTGATGTGCTGGTGCGCCAACCAACTAATCTGAGATTGCAAATGCTACAAAGTAGAACAATTTAGATACAAAGACCTAAAATAAATTCAGCAGAGGGGATGTCGACTGATGTTACAAAAACAACTTAGATTCGCTCTTAGATTATCCAATTTTCATAAAATTTAAAATAAAGGAAAAATGTTTCATATTGCTTTGTCTTACAAGTACAATGTACTGACTAGTTGACTAAAAAATTTACTATTTCAATAACATTTTAGGATGTCTCACAAGAAAATAAATATACAGGTCCCACTCTCCAAGAAATCTATCATGAAAAGGACCTGCTCCGTTATGATCATAGAAGAAAAGGTTTCTACCTTAACATCTGATTCCAGATTAAGGTATGACTCCCTAAGGACATGCCTTGGGAAGCAACAGGGACTCAACAGCAACTGATCACTTTTCATAAACACTCCCGTGTGCAAAACACTGTATTCTGAACCACAAATGGGTTGCTAAGCATCATTTTGCAGCATAAATTAACAACTTTCAGATGCAATTTGAATTAATCTCATGCACTACAATTTCACACAGGCAAAACTACATACATAATCTGAGGCACACTGTTGGATTCTAGCATATCCTACACTTGCATCCAAACTGGCGAATCAGTTTTTCTGTTGTATTTATGTTTCACAAATGAGGGATATTATAAGCATTCTTTTCTTCCTTTGTATGTGTAGTAATCTGAGCTGCCTTTGTTCTGGGTTGTGGTAGCCAGCCTGCATGCATGTTGGTGCATGTAAACTCATTTGTGAGTTAATTTTTCCAAGTCGGCCCACCTCCATTGTAGCACCTAATGGTATATGGAATTTAATCTAAACTTTGATTTCTCTTTACCTTTTTTATCCATACATATGAGCTTCAACTACAACCGCCTTGTAAAAGGTATTTATGCACCTTGAACTTCACATTTTGTGAGTTGCAATTTCAAAACTCCTTTTATTGGGATTTTAGTTGATAGACCAACACAAAGTAGTCCAAAATTGTGAAGGGAAATCAAAATTATAGCTGGTGTAAGGGAGGGGGCTTTTGGTGGAGGGTTGGAGCAAATTAAATTTCCATTATTTTTAATGGGAGGAATTTCCAAATATAAAGTTCGTTCCATCTATCCATTTTCTATACCCACTTTTCCTTGCGGCTTCACACAACCATGCAAATGTGCACACACACACAAACACCATTTTAGAAAGACCAATGTTTTGGACTATAAGAAGAGGTCTGGGTACCTGGAAAACAAAGAGACACGTATGCAGCGGAAGAACATACAAAACTCCATGCAGAAATACCCCAGGCTTGGAATCGAACCCCGGACCTTCTTGCTACCAAGAGAACCACTGTGCAGCCCCAGATAAAGCTATAAGAACTGCCTGTTCAAATAAAATTAATTTGTGTTCATAGGTCCTACTTTTTACAGCAATATGCAGTCAAATATCCATCCATAAAAGGTGAATCTTGAAAAATTAGAATATCGTGCAAAAGTTCATTTATTATAGTAATTCAATTGAAAAAGTAAAACTAATGAAATACTCATTACATGCAAAGCTTGATATTTCAACAATTATTTTGTTATACGTTTGATGATTATGGGTTACAGCTTATGAGAACTACCAATTCAAAATCTCTGAGCCAAAATATTGAACTTTTTTATAATATTACAATTTTCAAAGTGTCAAACTCTAATCAGCTAATTAATACAAAACACCTACAAAGGGTTCCTTCCTTTGAATTGTCTCTCAGTCTGGTTTAGTAGGATTCACAATCATTTGGACAGTTGTGCAGAAAACCATCACTATCAAATCACATTAATCGAAAGTTATGTGGAAGGGAAAAGTGTGGGAAAAAGGTGCACATGCAGCAGGGATGACTGCAGCCTCGAGAGGATTGTCAGGAAAAGGCCATTCAGAAGTGTTGGGGACCTTCACAAGGAGTGGACTGAGGCTGGAGTTAGTGCATCAAGAGCCACCACACAGATGGATCCTGGACATGGGCTTAAAATGTCGTATTCCTGTTGTCAAGTTGCTACCGAATAACAAGCAACATCGGAAAGTGTCTTACCTGGGCTAAAGAAAAAAAGAACTGCAAATTTTGCATCTAATTTTGAAGCCAAGATCCCAGAGTCTGGAGGAAGAATGGAGCGAAATAGAATCCAAGAGGCTTGAAATCCAGTTTGAAGTTTCCACAGTCTGTGTTGATTTGGGGAGCCATGCCATCTCCTGGTGTTGGTCCACAGTGGTTTATTAAGTCCAGAATCAACGCAGCCATCTACCAGGACATTTTGGAGCCCTTCATGCTTCCTTCCGCAAACGAGCTTTATGGAGATGCTGACTTCTTTTTCCAGCATGAATTGGCACCGGTCTGCCTGCCAAAAGTACCAAAATCTGGTTTAATAACCATGGGATTACTGTGCTTGATTGGCCAGCAAACTCACCTGACCTGAACCCAATAGAGAATCTATGGGATACTGCCAAGAGAAAGATGAAAGACATGAGACCGAACAATGCAGAAGGAGCTGAAGGCCGCTATTGAAGCACTCTGGTCTTCCATAACACCTCAGCAGTGCCACAGTCTGATAGCATCCATGCCACGCTGCAATCGAGGTAGTAATTAATGCAAAAGGGACCCAAACCGAGTACATAATGTATGATTATACTTTTCATGGGTCCAACATTTCTCTATTTAAAATTCTTGTTTTATTGATTTAATGTAATATTCAAAATTTTCTGAAATTTTTAATTTGGGGTTTTCATTAGCTGTAAGCCATAATCATTAAAATTATAACAAATAAAGGCTGAAAATATCTCGATTTGCATGTATAGAGTCTACATAATATATTATTTTCACCTTTTAAGTTTAAATGCGGAAATAAATAAACTTTTGCACGATATTCAAATTTTCTTAAGTTTCATCTGTATGGACATATTCTCATTCAACTCCAAAGATTCCAATTTGATAGTGGTTAATACATAATGCAGTCAAATTGAATTTATAATGCCGATAGATTAAAAGTTCTTCCAAGTATCAAGGCACTGACTTTGCAGCAATCCATACTATGGATACATCATTGTGAAAGAAGATGGATGCAGAATTATGCTTTGGGAAATGTTTTAGGGAAAAGGAAGCTGGTTGAAATTTATCAAAAGATGACTGGAAATAATTATTGGATATCAGATATCGATAGCGGCCCAGATTTCCATATCTGTGCATCCCTAACAGCAACTTTCAGATTTTCATTTGTAAAAAAGAGAAATGGAAAATAATTTCTTTCCACTTTTTAAATGATCTACTACTTGTGTTAATCCATCACATAAAATCCCAATAAAATATAGTAAGATTTGTGATTGTATGGAGAAAAAAAATTGGTCTTTCCATAATTTCCTGACTAATGTAGCTATGCCTTTGAAAGGCAAATAAATCTGCATTCTTTTAGTAGCAATCCCATAACGCAAACATTTATATTTCTAACCAAATAAAGAAAGGCATTTCTCTCCTTTATAGAATACTTTAGTCCAAAAACTTGTCTAAGCTACTTAATGTTTTTTGTCTTCTTAGTGCAGCTGAATAATCTTTGACAATCTAGGTATACAAATTCAAAAAAGCCTCTGTTAGAACTGCTGGTAGTTTGGAATAATTGAAGTTGAGAATTTAAAAAAGAATGTTCAGAATTAAGAAATGTAATTCAAGCACCTCAGTCACAAAAGTAACACTCAACTTTAGAGGAAAGGGTAATTGGTGTGAAAAAGTCCCAACAGTGAGCAGCCTGGATCCAGTATCAGAGGAATTTCAATGAAGTGCAAGTTGATCCCCAGAGCCTTGGCAGAGGGACATTCATCAAGTTTCTGGGAGTTTGCTTTGGCAGGTTACACCACATTTTCTCTGGAGTCGGCTCCTCTCGCCAGCACAGAGGACTAAGCAGACGCTTGGGAAAATAATTCCTTCTCTTTTTGTGTAGCTGCTGAACACGAAAAATTTCATCTGGTAGGATTATTAAACCTATGTGGCCACTGACTGCTCTGACCAAACCAGACCTGCAATCCAATTCCACATGTCTGTAAAAGTGACGTGAAATAAACCTCAAGCAAAAACAAAAAAACACTATAGAGAGACAGTGTCGACTTTGCAATAAAAGGATCACAGAGATCATCATGACATGACTGGTTCCTGTAGAGAGCCGGTTTTCAAATAGGGGGAATATCATCCATTCACAGCAAACAGATTTAGAGCTTATTTAACTGGTAGGTAGAGTCTTATCTGACTTCAACAGGCATATTTCAAAACAAGACAAAAAAGCTGCAGAGAAGATGAAAGAATTACTCGTCTAGTGTGCTGGTGGGTTTCCTCTTCATGCCTCCCATCAGACGAAGGACAAACAGGATGTTTTTCTAACACTGGAAAAAACGTTTTGGCTGGATTTTGATTACTTTTTCAGGAAGTGTCTGCAATGGTACCAGAAACAAAAGATTAGAATTTGGGAGTGATCTGAAAACTGGCATTACCGAAAAAGTGATTTTTCGTGAATAACCAGTGAACTAAAAATGATATCAGGAGGGGGGGGGGCTGCCTTGGCAGAGGTCTGCGCTCTCCGGGTGCTTTCCTAGTTTAAAGTTAAAATAATTGTGATATTTAAAAATCCACCCAAGTAATTTATGGTAATTTTGCCAAAAGTATTTTTAGATTTGAAATTCAAATAGTTCGCTTTCAGAAGTACCTAATTCCTTCTGTCTGGAGTCAGTTGCTTCTTCCTCTTATCCAAAGTCTCCTCTTTCTCTGTGGATTTTCTTACGCTTATTAGCAGCAATATTTGCATAAGTTTTAACTCAGGAGATTAAACACCACGAGAGCTCCTGCAGAAACTCGGGGGGGGGGGGGGCTACAGGTTTTTAGCCAATCAGGATGGTGACTCTTGCACAAAGGTAGTTAATGATGCAAGGCATCATGACAATGGTACTCGAAAATACTTGGATACTATATAAATAATTTCCTAATCTGATCACACCTCAGTCCTCGCATTTTGTTGGACATCCAACATTGGTTGGTACACACAATTTTAAGACCGATATCCTGCAAGAAGCAGGGGATGAAGAGTCCCATTAGTCACGGGTTTGTTCAATTTCCACAGAACTAATATTCTACTTAGCTTTCACCAACATTTGCTGTAGGTTTAGATAATATGGTTTGGATTTTACAAAGGCACATTTAAGAACAAAGGAATTTAACAAATTACTCCACAGTACATTTATACCACAGCGGACCCTCGTTGATTTGCAGTTCAGTATTTGCCAATTCAAATTTTCGTGGATTTTACTGTGCTATGTAACTCCAAACTAGAAAAAGTTGCATTTCCTGCGAAAATGCAGTGTGAATGCTGTAAGCTGAATTTATTTGCAGAAAATGGCTGAAGTATTTGAAGTCAACTTTAGAAGACTTGCTGAAGTGTAATAAACAGAATCAGCAGAAAAAAGAAAAATAGTGTGCCAACCCTACCACAAAGAAAAACTGTCACAAAAAGCTAAAATGCCAGTGTTACCTAAAATCAGCTAAAATCCAAATATTATCCAAAACGCTAGTAGTAGCAGTTTGAGAAACGTTGGTTTAAAAAAAACAATCTTTTCAGTAAAATAAAAACAAGCTATAACAGCAAAAGTACTGAAAATGATCTAAAATGCTAATGTTAGCTAAAATACTAGTGGTAGCATGTTGCCAAACACAAACATGTTGGTTAACAATAATTCAATCCATTCAGTATAATTAAAATAAGCTTAAAGGGAAGTGTTAGCTAAAATTAGCTGAAATGCAAATGTTAGCTAAAATGCTAGTGGTAGTATGTTGGCAAACACCAACATGGCTCTAAACATTAACAAAATCTATTCAGCAAGGTAACCTTAGCTTTTAAGCCAAAATTACCTTAAATGTTGATACTAACTGAAATACTAGTGTTAGCTTAAATGCTAGAGGTAGTATGTTGGCAAACAGCATCATGTTCGTTACCTAACTTATTCCTTTTAAGTATGTTAACATCTTCCTAAAATGCAAATATTAGCGAATATTTGCTAAAATACTAATGTTAGCTTAATTGATGATTTAAGCTTAAATGCTAAAGATAGCATGTTGGTAAACACTAACATGTTGGTTAACAGTAACTCAATCCATTCATTATGTCAATTCTTGCTTTTAAGTAGAAATGAGCTAAAATTCCATTGTTAGCTTGAATAAGATTAATTGCTATGGTTAGTAAAAAGACTATTGGAAGCATGCTAGCAAACATGAACATATAGGTTAACAATAACTCAACCCATTCCGTATGTTAAAATCAACACAAAAACCTAATAATAGCTCAAATTAGCTAAAATGCTAATGTTAACTGAAATACCACAGATAGCATGTTGGCTAACACCAACATGTTGGTTAACAATAACTCAATCCATTAATTATATTGATTTTAGCTGTTAAGTCAACATGATCTAAAATCCCATTGTTAGCTTGAATTAGATACATTGCAATGGTTAGTAAAAAAGCTATTGTTAGCATGTTGGCAAACATGGACATATTGGTTAACAATAATTCAAACCATTCAGTATGTTACAATCAACCCAAAAACCAAATGATAGCTAAAATTAGCTAAAAGGCAAATGTTAGCTTAAATGCCACAGATAGCATGTTGGCAAACACTAACATGTTGGTTAACTGTATCTCAATCCATTCTGTATGTTAACTTTAGCTATTAAGTCAAAATTAACTAAAATGCTAATGTTAGCTTAAATGCTAGTGTTAGTATAATGGATAACAATAGCAATTTAGCTAACAACATCTTACTCCATTTATAATGCCTACAATCACCTAAACATACAAGTCTGTGTAATTGCCCTTAAAAAGTAATCACTGCTTTCCAGGTGTTGGAACCGTAAAATGGCCGCTGTTGCCTGCCTAGTACCTATGAGACTGTATTGATCATCATATTTTACAGAGTAATCAAAAGTCCTGTTGAACGGATTTGTTTTAAATGTACAAGCTGTTTGAGATGTCTTACAATAACCCTGAAACGTCAGTTTTACAGTGGAGGCCATAATTTATAGTAAAGTAAGCCAAAGTGCAGGACCTCACTTATGTCTCCTAATTTCTCAGCCGTTTTAACAGGTAACGCAGTTTCCAAACTACAGCATTCACACTAATTATGGGACTAAAATTCACTTAACCACAGATTTTGTTCTAAAATATTACAAAAGAAATGCCTCTTGAGAAGCTGAAATACCTAATGGCAATGCTTCTTCACAAGCTATTGGCTGGGGTTTGTAAAGCAGCTAATTCAGGAGCACTATTCATTTTCCTTGGCACCGACTGGCTGTACCCCAAGAAGCGGAAATATGACTGTAGATGTTGGCTTCTGTGGTAGTGCCAAGATTGTTTCCAGTGTGCATATTATTACATATTAACGTACATTTATTTGGTGTTTAAAAACACTTATAACTGCCTATGTTATTTTTTTAGACTGGGTTTCAAGAATGTACATATACACACACACACACATATACACACACACACACGCACATATACACATACATACACACATACATACACACACACACATACACACATTTACATATATACACACATTTACATATATACACACATACACATACATATATACACACATACATATATACACACACATATATACACACATACACATATACACACATACACATATACATATATACACACATATACACACACATATACATATACACACACATATACACACACATATACATATACACACACACACACATAGTCAGGAGGTGAAGAACAAAACATTTCCAAAATAGAAAAAATATATATATCAATCAATTAAATCTTTAGTGAGTAGTACAATATGATTAAGCCAGAAGAGTGTAGAAATGTGTATAACTGCAGTCTCTTACTTCAATTCCAGTAGCTCTCTCACTTCACAGTGATTACATCCATCCTGACATTAATGAGGTCAAAAAAGCCGCCATCTTTGAGGGCAGAGGCCTGTTTTTTTTTTCATGCAGTGCAACTTTGCATTTTTTGCATTTAAGAAAAAAGAAAAATAGCCGTTCTCTACCCTCCACGTAAACATATCTGGAGAAATCAACATTTTCAACCATAAAACCGCTTTTAAAAGGGATTTCCGAGCTGGAACTCTGTAATATAGACAAAAAGCAAGCGATAATACCAAAAAGTCGAGTAATAGAAATTTTTACAGTCAGGTTTTTCAAGAGGAGCCATGCTGACAATTTACTGCACTGTAAATTTAAAAATGGTATTTGAAGAATTTTTTTTTTACCACAGGTTAGATTGTGGGCTTCATTAAGTGTATTTTGCTGGCTTGGTTCCATTCTGTGTTACATAACTACAATTTGACTGCCTTTATGATTTTATACAGGGTGTAAACTATAATAAAATCCTCCCTGAAAAGGGAAGGGATACTGTGCTCCGCATGGAAGGGAAAGGGCAAATAGATCTTTAAGTAAACGGACATACAAGTGGCATAGACGTCAACTCCACTGCCAGTTTCTATGACAGAATATGAAACTATTTAAAGATCTTAAATTTTTTTTACAATGCTGCAGCACATTATGTTTTTTATACCTGGTCACTGAGTGACATCAAACTGTAAATGTGTAAGAGTAAATTAGCTCAAGAATCTATAAAGAAAAAAAGGCTGGTAAGTCATTTGTTGCAAGAATTAACAATAAAGAAACTCTAGTTTTCCCTATTTTTAAGAGGTAGTACCCCCTAGATCAGTGTTTTCTAAACCTGGTCTTAACCCACTGTCCTTCAGATTTTAGATGCATCTCCACTCTAGTACACCTGTTGATGATGTACAAGTGGACTTTTATATATAGAAAGCGACAGATAAAGGGATGATCAGTCAGGAAGACAAATGAACTAAGTTGAGTCAATGGAAAGCCAGACTGAGAACATTGAACAGGAAGAAAGTCAGACAGCCAAAGTAAAGGACAGATGGACAATAGTGAGGATAGAGAGATGGACAGACTGACAAAGGGAAAAACATTGATAGAGGGACTGATGGTCAAACAGGGAAAGGGAAAAGGAGAAACCAACGATGGATGGACAAATGAACACAGAGGCGTAGACAGAGGGGCAGACTGATTGACGAATGAATGGATTGACAGATTATATTTGAGTCTACGGCCTTAACCCAGTCTAAAGATTGTTCTTTTCTCTAACAAACCCCTATTTTAACTAAACGTCGATTTGACTTGACACCGGTGATTATTAATCGAGTTGTTTCAACATCTAGAATGATTTTTATGCAGTAGTATTTTTTCCATGCAGTTGCCCTTTTTGAATAATGCACTATTGTTTAAATGCGGTACTGCATGCTAGTGAAGTTTCAATCACCTCAGTATAGTGAGGTCCAAGTAGAAGTGAATACTTAGTTACTCGACACCATCTGAGCTGCAACCTGATACATTTGGACATGTCCTGGTAATCTGCTGAAGGCAAAACAGCAGAAGGGACCTTGTGCAACTTACCGACAAAGCTTCGTCAGTATAAACTGCTCAGAGGCCGACAGTTTGTTTTATTGTGACACAGAAGCCTACGATGAACTGAAAGCCTGGAAACCCAGAGGTTTGAGTCGATGACAGGAGGGAAATCAGGAGAGAGATATAGGGGAGTCTCACACAGAACGGATGCATGTTAAACGACTGAAGCAGCTGTTTAAGCACTCAACCTTGCCTTGATAATGAGTTTCAGCTCTCACTGCTGGGACTGCATGTTTTCCCTCTAATGCACAGCATGTCACAGCATCAGGAAGAGACAAAGGCTTCGGAGTTTGTCTCTCATTTTTCCCCATCTTGTCAAACAGCCCAATCAGTCATAATCAGCTCGAGATGATTGGAATAACTTAGTTTCCACATAAAAAAATATTCAAGTTCTCTGAATGTTAAAAAGTTTGAATTAATGTGCAGTTTGGTTGACATGTTAATCAGCAAAATTAAACAAGCTACAATAATAGCCAATCCCAAACTTTCTAATTTTACCCAAGATGGTGAAAAAGAGAAATTGCTAATCTGCTGTAAAACAAGACTGAAGCAAAAATCAAATACAAGTAGTAAGAGTGAAAATCTAGAATTTGGGGGTTAAAAAGCTTCCAAATGAAAGCAATTATACTAAACTACTCAACCAGTAGCCAAAAAAATAGCCTAATAAATTAATTTGATAAATTGGTTTCGAGCAAAAGATTTCTGATCACCTCGAAATTTTGGTTTCTGCTGTTGGTCTTTCATTTCTAAATAATCTACTAACCCCACAGGAAGAAAATAAGGTAAGACAAATGAAAAATGCACTCTGCCGCAGGCAAAGCCATCAAACCATGCTGAGTCTGGTATTTATTTTTTTTATAAAAACAGGACTGGACCAGATGAGCAGTAAAGGTTTACTGCAGGAAAACAGCGTGTTGCTGGAAAGAGTAGGTTTCAGCTAAGAATAAATCTCTTTCCTTTAGGAATCATGCAGCTATCATGCAGATTGTTTTTGAGATTTACAGGAGTTGAGTTTATTTTCTTATAAATAAATCTAATTAAAAGAAAAACACTAAAGTATATTGTGCTACTGTGTTCATGCTTCAAAAGCATTTTTTTATATATATCATGGGATTTATAGACCATTAATAGTGATAGCAGCATCATGGTATAAGGATGCATTCCCTTAGCAGAAACAGAAAAGCTGTGTGTGGTGAAGCTTAAAGCAGAGTAAGCCAAAGAGAAAACCAGTTCGAGGCTGGAAAAGATTCAACACTGGGGTGGTGGTTCACATTCTAGCATGTTTAAAACCCTATGGATCAGAGTGGTCCAATCACAATCCAAATATATATAAAATACAGAATTTATAGCATAACTTTAAAACCGATGTTCAAAGATCCTCCTCCTCCTGTCTAACAGAGCCTGAGCTAATTCCAAAGAAATATCACCAACAAAGTACAGCAAAATTGGTGGTGGCACCATCACTCTGTGGAGATGTGTGCTTTTTCTTTTTCTTTTGTAGCAGAGACAGGAACGGCACACTGCAAATGTACACTACATTTGCCATACTTTTTTAGCTTTTAATAACTATTAATCCTTATTCTTGCGTTTTAAAACTATGCAAAAAATATTTTTGGTCTCATAAAATCCCAGTAAAAAAAAAAAAAAAAAAACAGAAATAAGTACTTTATATAAATGTGTTGTACTATTAAAGTTTAAATGTTGCTAATGGTGTTGATACCAGAGGATGTTTTCCAAAATTTCAGACTCATTGTTCTCAGTTGTACAGCTTGTCCTGGATTACAGACTGTGTCACAACATTCCCATCATAGCAAGGGCAGCGGACAAAATGAGGAGGTTGCGGGGAGTTTCAGCTTTTCCTGGAAGAACATAAATATTCCCACTTCCACCATCAATGTCAGCTGATTTGGGGGGGTGAGTAAAGTGTCAAATCATTAATGTTCTGTTTTAGTTTGATAAGCAAAACAAAAAAAGCATGGTGCCTAATGAGGGCAGGGTGAATACAGCTGCATAGGTGCATTCCTCTCCGCTCCACCCCACCCGGTGCCAGAGTGCAGGCACAGTGAAACCAACAATGAAATTTCCCTTCTCCGTTTCCTATGAGTTCTCTATACAGATCCACTGCATCTCTGTATTTACATATAAATAAGAGAAAAATGTGGATAGTTCGCACTGCCAATCCCCACTCTTTAAATCTTTATTTTCTTTTTCTAAAAAAAGAAAAAAAAGAGCAAACTAATTGTTGTGGTCTAGTAAAGCTCTGGAACATCCGTCAATGACGAGAAGGACAGAGGAGAAAAAACAGACTTTTGGCAATCTGTCAACAGCACTGCTTTGAAACAAACATTTAAGGCCAATAATAATAAGTCAAATGTTATTACATAAGCCTCTCATATTCCTCTGGTGTGAAAGAAATTATTACCTCAATGGCGAAAAAGCCTCAGCTATAGTGCGTTACTAAAGAATTTACACCCCTTGAAGTTATGTGTTGTCTAAACTGCACACTTTTCTCTGTTAAAGTAGCTCCTAATTGTGAAAAGGAAAACTTGCAGTGCATATTAAAAATACATTATCTGAATTAAGAAAAAAATAATGTGTTAAATAATACTGTCTCAGTATTTCAGCTTCCCAAGCAGCATTTTCCTTCAGATATATTAGATATGCGATATGGAAAAAATATATAACCACGAATAAAATAAATGTCCCTTGAATAATTTGGAGTCACATTCGACAGAAAAAATTGTGAATACTTAGTGGTAGGGGGCCACTGTGACATTGATCTAAACCCAATAGTTTAACACTTGAAGCTTTCTTTAGCAGTACTCAGAGCAAATTTAAACTTACTGCACAAAATTGCATTAGCTATAATGTCTGTGTTGCTTTGTGCCCATGTACCTCTGAAACTGTCTGTGGGAATAAAATCACACCCAACTTAACTATGTCGTTGTAACAAGATGGAAAACCAGTAGGTAAATGTTTTCACCCCATCACCAGGCTCATTACGGTTAGCAATAATAGCATTGTCTCAGCATTCCATGCATAGAAATATTAAACATTTACAAAATCTACATTTATTTATTACTTAAAGAAATGCAAACTGGCCGAAGTGCAAAAAATTGACTGCACTCCTCACATTTTAAATGTACAGCAGCTATATTGAATTTTGATAGGGTTGTTGAGAAACATCGATTTTCTTCCCGTATGAAACTGACTTCAGGAGACCATCTTGAAATTGTTACTTCAAACATGGAGTGCAAATGGATTCTTGTTTTGTGATGAAACAACTGAAAAAAGTCTGACCTCTGTGGTGGTAGTTTTAAAGCATCTCAACAATAAAGTGTGAATCATACTCTATATATTCTACAAATAAATGAGCAAACTACCCTTGATCTTAGATGATGGCGCTGAAAAATTATATTTAGGATGAAACACACAATGCACTCAGCATCTGAACTGTTCTGTTTTTCAAGCAAAGATCATATTTTAATTTGATTGAACACATGCTTAGAGTGCTATACATTTATGCTCAAGGCTTAACACAAAGGTTTGCCTCACTTCGCCAACTCTAGAAATTCACTGAACTGCTTCAGGCAAAAAAAAGAAAAGAAAAGAAAGAAAACCCTTAAATCATTTTGGCTGTCCTGCAGACCCTTAGCTACAGTGCTGGAAGTGCAAAAGAATCGGAGAATTCAGAATCAAGTTAAAAAGGGGACAAGACAGGGCACTATGACGATGACACGAGGTAACATAGCATTAGCTGACCAGCAACCACAGTTTGATGGTAAATGGCGCCTTTTATACTGTGAAATTAATCATCACTCTGGATTCAACCATGTGAGAGTGCATCTTAAACAATTACACTCCCTACAAAATAATCATACCCCAAACTCCATTACTTCCACATCTAACAAACAAATTCTAAAACATGTACAAACCCTTACACAAAGTATAAATCTCTATAATTATCAGTTTAACACAATAAAGCTTCTAACAGCAAGAGCCAACACCCCTTCCCATTGTGACTCTTGGCTCCTCCCAGAACCTTTTAAATGGTGCCCATATTGCAGGGGAACTCTTTAGCAGGACACTCTGGAGAAGACAAGACAGGTAAGTTGGGTTTTATTTACAAACATTTAAAATACAATTCCTACTAACAACATATTACTATGTGTCAATGTATTTTACTTAGTTTCCAATGGTAAAACTGGATGATTCTAATCAAACACTTGACAAACATAATCCAGCAGAAATGCAATGTGCAGAAGAAAATAAAGTGTACATGTCTAAAAGGTTGTGTCATTCCTTGCGATTAGAATTACCCCCAATTTCCACTGCATGCACTCCACAGCTGTTTGCAATTTCCACTGCATGCGTACTAGATCCGGTCCAGTCCGCAGCCCAGAGGTGCTCAAAGAAGCATGCGCGGGAATTGCAAGATCATGCGATAAAAGCCAGTAATAAATGCGGAAGTCAGAACAAAATTATTAATTCCATGGAAGACGAACAGAAAAGAAGAGTTATTCTCCGTTATTCTGTCTCAAGATATTTTGGAAAACATATGTATAAATATACGTGGGTTTATATTAATATAGCTATGCATACAAAACATTTCTAGTCCGTCTTTATTGATTCATTTTGAAAAACACCAGGAATGTGGTTGTTCTATATCCTGTTGGTGCTTAGTGATTTGTGTAGATTGACTGCGGACTTGCTCCAGCATACGGCAAAAATAGAATTGGTCATATTTTTGCCGGATGGCGAAAGGCCAGCCGGCGCCGCTCGGCGGCGGCAGTGGAAATGCTCTCATTGACTACAAAGGGAGCGTTTTTGCTGCGGAGTGCGTGGCAGAGCGCATGCAGTGGAAATTAGGGGTTAGGCTATCCCATGTCGTGAGAATGTTAGAATAGTCACTGGTAACAGAGTCTCCTCTGTTACAGGTACATTTGGTGTTTCAACACTTAAGGCAGTTTATTTTTAGAGGTCTCAAGTATTTGTGGATTTTAAATATTTACGGGCAGCTGTGGTCCCTTAACCCCGTGAATATCCGAGGGTCCACTATGCTCATTGAGCTGCATGATATCAGATAAACATTTCTTTTGCAATACTATGGCTGAAAATCGTGATAACGATGTTTGGCAATTAACCAACTGGTTTCAGACAGTTTTTGATGTCCCTACAACCCACACCATAAACTTGAGCATCACAGTCACTAAAGACAGAGGTAGGTATGCGGATTAAGGGAATTAGAGTCTATATAATTAGGTAAATTAGTTATTCAAGTGTGGGTTGTGAATGCCCGACTCTGGGAAAATAATATCCTATCATATTTCATCCAAGCAGTTGTTCGCCATTGCAATATTGCTGCTGTGAAGATGATTCGATTGCAGTAGGAATAACAAAACTATGAAGGTTTTTCCTTCCTGGTGCCTTGTGGAAAACCTAATATTTTGGGAGGTGGTACAGGTTCCACAAAGATTGAGAATCACTCATCTAAACAATTCCGATCTAGTTCTTTAAGTAGGTTTGTGTTTTACATTGAAAGTGGCTTAAATAAAAATGTATGCCACATTTCTGATTTTCATTAGTAAATAGTGAAACCACGTACATTTTATCTTCCACTTCACAATTCTGCACTACTTCATGTTGGTCTTTCAACATAAAATCCTAATAAAATACATTACAGTTTGCAATTATGTGACAAAATTTTAAATAGTTCAATGGCTGAACACTTAGGCATGTTAGGTTTATTGGCTTGTGTTTTTAATCTGGCCCTCAAAGAGAATCACCATAGAAATTTGCTTTTAACTCTGGGGTTTTCAGAAGAATTCTGAAGGTCCAAGGTTAGAAAGTAGTCCCTCTAGTGTTTGTTATTCATGAGACTACAGATTCTTTCTCATGAGTCTCTGGGAAAATTATGGGCAAGGCGAATAAACTGCTTCTTTTCTCACCTCAGCTCTGAACAGAAACGGCTCCCTCAGTCCACCGTTCCTCCGTGACCCAGTGGGCCGCATTGGCTTATCTTGCACAGCAGAGTTAAGACACACAACAAGAGGAGAGGATTTGCAGGAGGGGGGAGAGAGAGACTGAGTGGAAGGAATTAGTTCAGGATTTCAATAATGGACATCCTTGGAATGAGCCCAAATGCCCATCACTGAATGTGGAAGGGCGGTATGCTGGGAGGAATAGAAAGGAATGAAAACAAAGAGTCCAAAGCAATTGAATGTTCATTCAGGCATGACCTGAAGCCAAATCAAAGAGGACTAAGAACAATTATACTTGTGTAAAACAAGTACAAACAAATTGACATACAACACATTTATATCATACAACTTAAACATGATGCACACAAAATTTTACAACCTGGGTTAAAAATTGAATTAATATGGCCTAACCAAGATTGTCGTTACATGAATGATAATATAAAATAATTCAGAGCAAATTAGACCCTTCCATTTCCAAAACTGCAGCTCTGCTCTCTGAAGTGTCACTAAAGATTTCCTTTAGTGTCGGAACAGGGCAGTTCAGACACTTAACAAAAAGTGATTGGCAGACCTTTGTATACAAATGAAGAAACTGGTTGAAGAACTTCCCCCAGATTAAAAGGAGAGCTTGACAGTACAAACTGCACAGCAGCTTGGGGCTTTACCACATGTCAATGTTCGTCTTCCCTGGTGGAAATAATCCAGAATCAAAATGGACAGATTCACATAGTCACTCCCTTCCATTAGGTAGTTGATTGTCTTTCTTTTAAAAAGGCATCAGAAAATACACAAAATCAGTCCCTCTGCAAGGTTTTCTTGATAAACAATGATTGCATTCAAAGTTGTTTTGCACCAATAAACATTTAAACAAACACCAAAATTACATTTTAGCATTGTTTCTTGCTCAGTGGCACAAATAAGTTTCTAGAATTCAATGGTAAGACAGTTATTCAAATGGGGCTGCATGTTTGTTGAGAATGTACTGCCTGAATAATCTTACCAGATGTTTACGACTGTTCCACAGTTCCCAGAGGAGCTCAGCCTCCATCCACTGACATCAGAAGCCCTGTTCTCTCATCTTAACACTTCCTGTTTGAAGAAAGTTTCCTGTGCTCTTCAAAGCAATATAAAACTAGTGCACTACAGCCTCAGTTTTTTTCAAGAACTGGAACTTGGACACATAAACTGCCCGTGAAAGCTATTTAAAAAACAAAACCCTAATATACCTCGTTACTGTGGATCAATGGGTATAATTGATATAATTCTCACTAAGTCTGAGAGTCTGATCCCATTAAAATGAGAGAAAGTGGACTCCAACATGTGGTTTGGAGGTCAGTCTTTGCATTGAACTAAGGAGTACAAGTATCTCGGTGTCTTGTTCAGGAACGGTTCAGAACGGGGCAGGAGATGGATAGAGTGATTCGGATATCATTTGCCGTAACACTGAGATCATTCTGGTCTTTCATGGTGAGGAAAGATCTGAGCTGAAAAGTTAAGCTCTCCGGTTACCAGTCCAGTGAGTCAGAAGTTCCTTCCTTTGTGGATTTGCTGGACTGGTCCTCCGAATCAAAAAGAGACCGATGAGGTGGTTCCACATCTGAGGATGGCTCCTGTTTGGCTTTGGAGAGTTTGCTAACAAGGAGGGAAATCCTCTAGTTCTACACCAGTTAGACATACTTATGTATTACTGTGTAACTAATCAAATGTATTGTACATTTTTTATTTTAGCTCCAAATGATCAAAAGCATAACAATTACACAAATGGATTGAGAACTTGACGGCTTAATTGACTAATTGAAGGGTGGAGGGATGCATGATTGGATAGAAAAGCAAAAAGAAACTTTCAAATAAAATTTGGACCGCAAATCAGAATAAAGAAAGGTTAAAACAACTAAAGATTCCTCTGCAGATTAAGTTTCACTTACAAAGTTTTGGTTAAAATAAAAGAGTATTATTGGAGAAGAAGGAAGACAAATAACCTTCCTTTTTAGGTTTACTTGTCAGCAGGGAGATCTTGTGAACTGCACCTTGCTTTTCTTGCCACGAAACACAATCCTCAGATACACAGTATCGGAAACCGTTAAAGCATGTTTTGCATTCCAGCAGAGCAGGGGCAGGCCTATTGTGTACAGAGGCCATTGTGTTTGTCCACTGGCAGACACCAAGCCAGACCGTGAGTCATGCTAAGCACAGCCGGGACTCCCCACCAGCAGCTAATAGCTTGGGCTGGGAAAGGTTATTGCCTGTTCAACACACCGCTTTTGAATCAGCTCAACATTCACCCCTAGTTTTCTTTCTACAATTGATGAGCATGACTGAAGCAGCAAATGGTCTTGGAGAGGAAAACCTGGCTTGCAGAACAAGCAACTTCATAGAACAAACAGCGTTTCTGGCAAGATACTGCTACTGTGAAACAAAAAGGACCACAGCACAGAAGAAATGCAATTTCACACAAACTACATCTGAGGATGACTGAATCAAGAGCTGGTTTATTTCTGGCCTGTTGCCTTCTGTTGTTCTGGACTAACAAATAAGGATTTTTAACTTCATTCAACACTAGCTACAGTTGTGAAGCAGACAAGAGCTTCACATACACTCATAAGGACCATGAACGGGATTTATTTAGGAATTCTGTTGTGTATATGAATAGCCTGTTTTGGGGAAGGGAACAATTGTACAACTTAAATGCTTTTTTTTTTTACCAATTGTGTGCACCGATTTGTTGTAATCCAAACATAGTAAAAATGAGAAACAAATATTTGTATACATAGTTGTTAATATTTGGATAAATGCACCCCAGGAAATTGCAGATATTTAAAATGTTTTTTGTTGCAGTCATCAACAGGGTTCTGGCTGAATATTTTGACCCAAACATGGACTCTTCTAGGTCTTCATAAATTTATCGTACCAGTCTAGGTTCATGAATTCTTAATGTGGTTGTGGCTGGCTCCCTCCAGACGTTATCTACTGTAAATGCAGTTTGTATTAGAGATTGTTGTCCTGTTTGAGCACAGTGTGTTCAACTTTAAGCCATCTAGTTGTTGATATGAGGTGAAGCTAAGGAATTTGGAGGTAGCCTACCGTCTTGCTGCTACCACTACCATGCTTGACAGTTGTTACTGTTTTTTTAGGTTTTCAAAGCCAGGCCTCATAGTTCTCGTCATTCTAACTTTTAAGGTCAATGTTTACTTTGTCTAAGCAAAGATCTTCTAGAAGGAATTTGGTTTAACAGAGAGAAGGAGGAAGTTCAAACGAACCCTCCCATCATTCATAAAAGGCAAGGATCATATACCAGACACTGTCTTTCTGCCTGGCTTTCTAATCATATAGCCAGACATAGATTTAAAGAGTTATGGCAAATTAGATGGTTTTGCAGTGCTTGCCGAAAACTGGTTTTGTCATTCACGACATGCTACCGTGGAATATTGTTTATGCTCTCTGGAAATTGAGCTGTTAGCATGCTATTAGCATGACCGTCATACAGCAGCAGTCTTCAGTCAGAGGTTTCATGAAATTTGTTGCAAGACTGACGGCTACCAGAGGTCCTACCTCCCCACAGTAAGCTTAAGCAGATGTGGCAGAACACACTAGTACTGCCACACACAAAATACAAACCAGCATGTTTCAGAGCTTTCTAAGTTCTGGTTTTGCTAAGGGCAAAGCAAAGTGCCAGGCCGGGAGTGAGGTTCCAATGAGCATGCACATTTTTTGACTCAGGGATGATGAGCTGGTTTATTGAGAGAACAGATCACCAGGGAGATGCAGACTGATGCAATTTTTTAATGGCAAAATATTTGCAAGGTTAGAGGAGAAGCACGTCGGTCATCGTGTCTGACATGTTTAGTTCTTCGCTGGTAATGTCCGACTTGTTTTCGCAAACACTGCTCTTCATAACAATGTGGGACAGTGGCTCAATTTGCGGGACGTGTGAACAGGGATGAAAATGCTGGACTGTACCGCTTTGTGTGGCCAAACTGACGGCAACCCTAAAGTTATAAATGACCAAAAGAATTAGCCTAAAATCTTTATCTTTAAAATACAGGATCAGCTCATTCTTGTTCAACAGGTTGATATTTTTTTTAGCAACAGCAGTTCAAATATTCCAAAAACAAACAATAATGGCATAATGTCCAATGCAGAAAGTTATTGTAGCTCTATTTTGAGACACCCGGTGAATTTAGATGCATGTTATTTCTAGTAGTACCTGAAAGTCAAATGCATTTTTTGCAGGACAAACATCCTGACATGGCTGCACCCTTTACATCCAGGGAGGTGTCAAAAGTAATTCCAGGGGAATCTTTCTCCGTCCTCCAGATAAAAGTGACACAATGTAAGTTTTTACTTGATTGTGTGACCTTTCAGGGCTGACACAAGAAAGATAAACCCAACCCTGTTCCCAGAGAAAGCAGGTGACATTGACCCATTTTTTCCCCTAAGACAGCTTTACACCGAGCTGCAGAGTTTGCCGTGAAAAAGGACAGAAGTGGAAAAGAAAAGCCCCCACACACTGCTGTAACTCATGTTTACTCATGAGCTTGAAGCCTGGAGTCTGAAGATGCAAACAAATGGCTGGGCATGCATGCAGACTCATGAGCAGATTCACTGATGAGCTCTTTGAGGAGATAGTTAAGGACAGCAGGGTTTTATTTGAACTGGAGGAGGGCTCAGATGGAAAAGGAAAAAAATAATCCATTTGCGAGTGAATGCCAAATACCAGAAGAGAGATGAAATACAGGAGAGGGCACAGACAAAAACACAAACAATGTTCCGGTGGAAAAATGGAGCTCAAAACATATCTAGCAGTCAAAATAGAGCAGGTAGTGATGAAAAGCCAATCAGTCATGCTGAGGGGATATAAGTTTCATTGGCTATAAAACTTTCAGAATGCTTTTAGTTCCATAGACAAAAGGTTAATACCCACACAGGAGAGACACCTTCAAAACACCTATGGACAAAATTACAGCTGTACTTTGCTTTCTCAGCACATCAAAGAATGGCAAACATTTGTGTGTTCATCTGGTCGAAAGCACTTTGCTCTTTCTCTCTTCTCCCATTTTTTTTGTTGTTGTTTGAAATGATTCTGTAGCAAACAAAACAAATAAAGACAAGCATAAAACTTCAAAACATCACCCTGGGGTCTGGAATATGACATTGCTTTAAACAATTCAGTGGACATCTTGCAATGTAGGGCATACTTGATGGAAAATTCAAGGCATAAATGAATCAAGCCAGAGGAAGAAAGGATGGAGGAAATTACACACTGTCTGCACATTATAAAGATATACTGTAGGGAGTTATGAATGAACCAAAAAATAATCCTATTTCTTGTGCCCAAAACAATTTAAAGCTTTATTAAACCTTTAAATGTAGACAAAAGAATGGTAATCTGTTTACCATCTGTCTGTTTGCATAAAAACAGGTTTCCACAGGCAAAGTTGACACATCAGATCCAAACAACTTAGATAATGTGAAGCAACAACACAGCATGTGTCAGAGAGTCAGACAAAGGTTGTCTGTAAAGACACAGAAGCTTTAAAGATTAAACTTGTCAGGAAATTGTCAAATTACTAAAATTGGTTATTTCTGGTTGGAACAGTCAAATATGTATGAGATTTAATTAAATTCTTAGTTGTAGGCCATAACATGTTTCTGGAACGTTTATCAATTAAAACTAAAAGGCAGACAGTTCCCAAGTCAGCTGAGCTCTGGAGCCAACAGGCTACGGTGAAGTTTAACTCCACTATGGTTCAGTATCAGGCGGGCATTTTACATTATGTGAGCACTAAATCTTAACTTTAGAATGCACATGCAACGCATGCACACAGCTTACACGGCAGCTTACACAGAGAGGACACAATAACACAACACAAACTTCAGCTGAGAGAGCATCAGGCTAAAGTCACACTACATGCCACAAGAATTAAAATTATCTGATAGGTCTTTCTTTGTAGCCCATTCCAGTCAGATCCACCTCACATCCAGTCAATTACAGTGTACCTCAGGGTTCTGTGTTGGGACTGCTTTTGTTCTCCCTGTACTGAATCTTGGATACATTGTATCAACTTTCAAGGAAATTTCTTATCAACTTTATGCGGATGATATTCATTTAAGTCTCATTTGAGCCAGATGTCTAAAATAAGTATCTTACTAAAATGCTTGGAATCCATAAAACAGTGGATAGCTGAGATCGCTGAGATCGCACTTTAGCTAAATAGTTTGTTAGAAACCTTGGTGTAAATATTGACTCTGATTTTACATTAGATGCACACGTGAGCTCCCTGAGTCGATCTTGCTTTTATCATTTGCATATCGTCGCTAAACTAAGATAAACTGTTTTGCATGCAGAGCTTGAATTGATCATACATGCTTTTATTTCAACAAGGCTGGATTACTGCAACGGTCTTTTCGCAGTCCTTAATAAGGGCTCTCTAAAACGACTGCAGGTGACTCAAAATGCCGCGGCCAGAGTTTGGTCTAAGTAACCCAGGTTCTCACCTGCAACTCCTATCTTGAAGAGACTGCACTGGCTTCCGGTCAAATTTAGAGTGCAATTTAAAATAATTTTAATCTCTTGGAAGGCTTATCATGGTCAAGCACCAAACTTATATCAGAGGGCTTTTACATTTGTATGTTCCGAACAGATCACTAGGATCCGGTGGCCAAAGTCTACTGATAATTCCCCCAATAAGACTAAAAACAAAAGGGAGAAAGAGCCTTTTGCTCTGTTGCTCCAAGGCTATGGAATTCACTACCGTTGGATCTGAGATTGGTAGACTCTTTGGCCTTGTTTAAAGCGCAGTCAGAGACCTATCTTTTTAAAATTGCTTTTCTTAATTGTTGAAATTGCTTCCTGTAATACATTTTCTTTGTTTACTTCGGCAACTGTATTTGTAAAATCCGTGTGCTGTAAAGAACCTTGTGATCTTATTATATCTTTAAAGGTGCTCTATAAATAAAATTTAACTTATTTATTAACGATGCATTATGGAAGATATCGCACAGCAGGAGTTGTGTCGGAAAGGTTCAACACAAATACAAGTTCAACAAGTAGACAAACTCTGAATGGCTACAGGAGAGTTTATTAAACTTTTTGTCATTCGCTGGACAGACATACAAGCTCAAGGTGCTAGTCTGGGTGTCGATAATAAACAATTTCCAGGATTTTTAGTGAGGATTTTTTTCAAGTGCTGATCTCAAGAATTTTCTAAACATTTAAAAAGATCATAAATCAAGTATGAAACCATCAATACACCAACAAAGTGAGTGCATGATCATAAAGAAAAATGCTAATAAGTTCATTTGCATATTCTAATTGAAGCTTAGTCATTGCCACATCAGTTCTGGTGACCTAGTTTCTATATTGAGAATTCCTCAGCTGCAAGACCCAAAAAGAAAAAACCTACTGGCTGGTATCTTCTTGTAAGTTGCACCACAGTATTTCCCTGCAGAGATTTTTCTCCGTAAAAAAGCGAAAACCAGTCTTTTCCCACATTAGAAACAGAAGGAAAAAAGTTCCCGCTTTGTGGGCAGTAGAGTGTAAAATCCCAACCTTAAAGCAGGAACTACCCTGATAAACAACTCTATACACATTCATGGGCACATCGACAAACCGAGAAACTTGAGCTTCAGGGTATGACAGTAGGCAGGCCCTTCACTCAGCTGAAGCAGGTTTCAGCCTCCTTTGTTGTGGGGAAAGTGCTTAAAGATCAAGGCTTTGTGCATTTGCCAGTTTAGAGCCACATATTTATTTAGTTTCAAAGGTTCAACTGCATTCCTGAGCTGTTTGACTGAGCCCAGTTTTTAATGCAGAGTGTGTTTGAAGTGAAACTTTCAATTAGGCCATGCGAACATTTTAAGGGAGCCACAGGAAAATCTTCTCTCTCTCTCAGTATTAAGCTGGGAGGAAATGTAATTATTCCACTAATTAAAAAAATATTTTCACTTTATCCCGAAATACCAAAAAAACATAAATGTTTTATTTAATAAATGCTATTTATTTTTACTGAGTAAGGGAATCAGAGTTTTAAAACTAAAATGTCATTTTTTAGGAGTACTGTTAAGGGGGGGATGGGGGGACTTTATTTGCCAAGGAAAGCAAATGATGCAGCCGACACTCCTACATCTGAAACTTTCCCTCATAACTGTTAGCACATCAGCTGTTGATTGCAGGTAAGGCAGCATGTAGGACCGGTTTGCCTATTAACAGCATTGTTAATAACAGGGGAGAATTTGAGCAAGTTGCACGTTGACATAACCCAGGGGCAGAGCGTGAAACCTGTTAGACTGCAGACAGAATTGGTCTGTTGATGTGCAGTCACTCAGACTAACAACTGAAGCTTAATGTTCCTCTTGCAACAAAATGGCATGCATGAACAGTACAGTGACTGAGGCAAACAGAAGAATCACTGCTTCAGTTTCAAACAAAACTGGTTAATGCTTGATCAAATCTTAGGTGAAGTTACATTAATAATGTTTGAGACATTGACATCTTATATGTGACAGCTCCCTTAAAGACACCAACAACAACAACACTGGTGAATCAGAAGAAGGCACCAAAAAGGATGTAGTTAAGAGTGTAGTTTGGCCCCAAAGGTGATTTTCTTGTTCTTGCACAATAAAAATCAGCTCTGCTTCTAAGAATACAAACGTCATAAAGAAGACCAATAACTTCACTAACCACTGGCTGTTTATTTGGAAAGATATTTATCAACTAGTTGGATACCTTGGCCTAGGACATTGGTTTTACCAGCTTGTCATTAAACTTTTTAAAGTGACAGTTTCAAGTGCAGAGTTAATCTGTCTTAACTAAACAAAAGCTGACAAAACACCATGATGTAAAAACATGTTTTAGAACCTAATAAATCATATTCAACTACATAGTATGAAACACATGTAAACCTACAAAACTGACACAATAGCAAACACTAGTTCTGTGAGGAGGAATGGGACAAAATTCTATCAAACTATCACGAGAGGCTTGCGGAAGGACATCCACAATGTTTGAGTCATACCGTTCAAATGGCAACTGTACTAAATACCAAAAATTTAAATGCCTGAAAATACAGCTTGGGGAGCTGAAATATCTAGTTTCAGTGCTACTTGACTCACTATTGGTTGGAGTGTGCAAGCCAGCCAATCCAGGAGCCACAGTAATTGTCCTTCGTGCAGACTAGCTGAAACACCAAAAGCAGAGATAAGGAAGATCGTGAATGTTAGCTTTGCGGTACTGCTAGGAGCTTCCACTGTAAGTATTAATCCATATTAAGGTATAATCGGTGTTTGAAATATTAAAATAGGCATTAATAAGCACCTTTAGAAGGGTTATCAAGTATTCACAAATTTTGGCTATTCGCAGGTGGCTGTGCTGTCCACTGTATTGCATTACTTAAGGTAATTAATATTTTGAAGGCTGTAAATTACCAAGTTTTGATAAGGTTCAATACTTGCAGGGTTGAATTTATAGGCACTTGTAAATAATTTAACTTCTGTTATGCAATAATTAAAATAAAATTATTCATTGACCTAAAGGGACATGGGGAAAGAAACAGCCAAACCAAATGTGATCCAAACGCTAAAAAAGTGGGAAGAGGGAGACCAGGTTCTCCAAGTAAATCTACTTGAATGAATACAAAAACAGACAAGCCTCCCAAAAGCCTAATCATGCAAAGTGGCCTGATTAAGGCTGACTCACAAATTCCCCAGTCACTGGCAAAAAACGGTCAACAAATAGGTTACATGTTACAAATGCAAAGAAATCACTCCTAATCCTTGACTTGGTTACTTAATACCCCCCACAATGCATGTCTACATAGCCAACGGCAGAAAAACCGAGAAAAAATAAATAAACGCCCACGATTGGATGACAGGAGCAGAAGTGGAAGCATGAAATCAATTAGTTTTCATCTCTGCATGCCTCCACAAACTATCCGGATTAAAATCCCACATGGTGTATTTCTGTAAACTGCTTCCAGAAGAAAAGGCCAAGTCATGTTTCTGTTCAACCTAAAACCTGGTAATGAAGTATAAAACAATAAAAAAAAAAAAAGACTGGGCAAAAATGGTACAACAATGAGTGAAGAACTCAGTTGAACTTTGAATGGCCTGACCGGAGGTTTAGGTGAGGACAAAACTGTGCTCTCTTGCTAACAAAATGAATAGACAGGATTTGGTTAAATATTTGCAAGAATTTTGTAAAAGAATTGTTTTACTAAAGTAAATACCAAAGAATCAGTTACTTTGTGCTCCATTTTGAGACATTAGAAATGTTAAAATCAGGACTAATACAAAAACAGATCACTGAATGCACACGTCTGTGTCCGTGTTATGAGCACAATTGAGTTAAAGATTATCTACAAAGACAGCAATAGTGTCACTTGAGCACTAACATTGACGTGCCCAATGCCTCAAACATTGGCCAGATGCTTCCCTGTCAGGAAACCGCCTTTACAAACAGTCGAGGGTCAGCACCAGTCCATGCAGAGGCTGACGAAACCTTCAGCCGATGGGACTTTCTGATAATGTTGGTTAAAGCTACATCAAGGGGAGGGGGAGGGGGCACTGCAAGCAGGCCAAGTCTCAGTTAATCACAAAATGTGCACATTCCTGTGCAAGCCTTTGCAGGGGGGCATTTTATCCTCAATTAATAATCTGCACTCTGCCCCAGGAAGTTTCGGGACAGATAACTACAAAGCAGCATCCTAAATAAGAGATACCTTGGACCTTGTACGCAAACAGCAGCAACGCTTCAACGGCAAACAGAACGAGGGGTCTAGATGAGGGGTCTAAATGATTCATACCTCTTCAGCAAATGTTAGTGGTTTGTAGGCCCAAGAACATTCAGTGCTTTATTGACCAATAACATTTATACGTTGATCCTTTTACACAGCGAGAGCCAGAATTTACTAACAATGTTTTGAATACCAGTTGGCTGATCAATACCAAGTGGCTCTTTAGGTATGGGTCCATGACGACACAGGGATCCCTACGTGCTCTGTAACTTTAAGCTGTATTGAGCTTTGAGTGCTGATTTCTAACCCTAAATTCTTTAAGGATTTAGCGTTTCATGGTCTCCCTCTCATGGTCTTTACTGACCTTGGCTAGCAACCACCTACGGGAAGGCTGTTTTGATTTTGTGGTCAGGAGAGAGTAGAGCACATCTCTACTAGTAGAAGCTAACCATTAGCAACTCGGCTAGTGGAAGCTAGTAGCAACTCCACAACATGGTGGGACACATTCAGGCTTGTGTTATTTGTGGACATAGCACATCAGTGTTACATTTTTTTTTTTACCCAAAGAAGAGGAGCTGAGGAAGAAACGGTTGGAATTTGTCTTGAAACATAAACAATGAAGTAGATTATGTCAGTTATTTGATTGAAAGCAATACTATTAGAGGTGAGACATTTGCATATCATGGATAATAATGAGTTAGACTCACCATCCTGACGTTTACCCCCCACCCACACCTCAAACAAACTTTAGCCTCCTGAAACAGGAGCAAGAGTGCATTTTTTTCTAAATTAAATGACTCACAAATAATTTATTCAAAGGAGAGACCACAGCAAATTTTTTGAAAAAGCAACTGAATGATTCCTTTGAGATCAAAAACAAGTTCTGTCTTTTTTGCATAAGGCTGGAGGGAATTCTTGGCTCATAGCTTTACTAACATTATTGACGAATGAGATTGGAGATTGCAAGTGACTGTGGTCATGTAGTGACAAATATAAATTTACATGTTATCAGTATATGAGAGATGATGTACTATTTTACACCCTGAGTATGTGGGTCATGCACATTTCCAGTAAAAGTGGCCCTAGAATGGAGCCTTGATGAACACAAAATATTACCTTTGTTCATTCTGATTTCTAACCACCAAATAAAACTAAGTAGTCTCGGTCTGCTAAATAAAATTTGAACTAATTTGGTACCATAACTAGGGATGGGCATAATTAATCAATGATCGATTAATTGATCATTAAGAATTTCAACTATGACATTTTTTTACCGATCAATTCATGCACGTTCTGTTGCATAGTGTGAGTGTTGAAGGAATGCAATTCATTTTGCTATGTGGCAGCAATTAAACACTTTACCACACGAGGGCGATGACTGAAAATAAAACCCACAGGCCGACTCAGTTTCTTGCCAGTTTCTGTGTATTTCAAAAGTAGCATTGTCAAGAAGAGGTCGCAGCAAAGTGTGCCGTGGGGCCACTTTGACAAAAAAAAACAAACAAAAGTCTCAGGTTCACTGCCATCCCTGCGAAGCTGTGTATAAGTACTTGAACGCACTTCCCACCCTGGTTAGAAGCGGGGGCATTCTGCTCTTGGTCTCATCCTAGCATCAAGTCGGTATTGGCACGGAGGAGCCGAGATGCACAACGAGCAGAGAAACGTACTCACCGATTATTTTCTGAGGGAGGCTCCGCCACCCCTGGATTGCACCCTTACGGACTGGTGGAAAATGAATTAAACAAGATTCCAGAGGTTTGCCAAGTTAGCACGGAGGTATGTGTATCACATCGACGTCTGTCCCCTCACAGCAGGTGATCTCAGCGCTGCAGGTCAGACGCGACAGCAGCCTGATGACAGTCAGTCTGCTCACCAGGCTGCTTTCGCGTTTGACCCCAGCGCATGTTAACATGCTCATCTTTCTCAACAAAAATCAGTAGACTGGAGCTAAAGTTGTATATAAGTTACTGTTTCTTCTGTTTGTACATCAAAATTAACTCTTTTAATGAGCCTAATTTATTGTTAGGTACGCTACGCTGATCTCTCTCATCCTCTTTCTCGACTCTTTTTGCATAATGTAACACAAAACCAACAGACCTATAAGTATTATATTTTTTATATTAAGTTATTGTTTAACACTACTTTCTTTTTTTTATTACTTTTTTGGAATAGAAAAAAAATATGAGCGTCAGTTGTGTTAATGAGTACCGTCTTTTAGCTGTCGGCTCCGCTGCTTATTGCGCATATTTTCTCTGTGCAACTACCGTGAATTAATTCCGTTTAACTGCCACAAGAGGTGTCCCACTTGTAATGAAGATCTCAATGAGGAAACAAGCTATTTTTCTACTCTCGCTGCATTTTAATATAGCCTATTAACACTGAATTTTAATATAAAACTATCAATGATTAATCGAAAATCGATCGTTAATTCTCCCGATGATCGATGAAGACAGTTTAATCGAATGCCCATCCCTAACCATAACAGAAAGTCTGACCCACGTAGAATATTTTTCATGTGGGAAAAGAAAAAAAGAATTCTATGATACAAGAGCCTGTCTTTGTTTATTATTTCTTAGTAGAAACAAAGTTGCCATAATTTCATCAATAAAATTTTTATTTATGCAAACTAAGTTTGGCCAACATATTTTGACATCCAAAAAAAACTTATGACACTAGCCCAGTCCTGAAACACTTCAATCACACTCGGTTTACTTAAAAAAGTTTTGATTTTAACATAATTTAAGTGTTCCTTCTCTATGAGGTTAGAAATAAATGCTACCTAGATGGATAAAAAGAATGTGAAAAGTGGACATGTGCTTGGAAAATAGGAACTTTAGTCCCCCTAAATTGGGTTTTAAATAAAATATTCGGTGATTAAAGAAAACCAGGTTGTTTTAAATAACTTTTTTTTTTTTAAATCACCAAGCAATGCAACCAAGCTGTCCATAATTACCAACTCTCCTGGTACTTGTGTACAACAGCCTTAAAGCTAATTAAAGAGAATTAGCAATGCCAAGATGTCACCATTTGCTCCAGTTCGCCAACACAGCACTTTGGTTTAGTTCCCTAAGCATCCTGCTCACGGCAAAATAAATTTCTCATCGTCCAGCCCCCAAACTCAGATCAATTTTTTTAAGTACTTACAACAAAAAGCATTAAATTTTATAGGGTGTGACATCTGCAGATTTCAAAATGTTCTTTTATGCATGTTAGCACTCTACACTGACTAAACTTTGTCAAATTCAAGCTTGGACTTTTCCAGTTTGTGCTACGAAGATAAAAATGCATCAACAACTGTGGAGGGAACTGGAAAAGTAAAGTGCAGACATGCTCTTCAGCTTAGGACTGGCTGATTTGGTCACATCTGACAGCACAAGGGATACTAACCTGGTGAGGGGTCAAGTTAATAGGAACAGGCATTTATACAACAGTCTCACATGATGAACAAAACCACGTGCCATGGCTCATTACAGCGCTACAGCGTGTTTTATGAAGTGCTGAAAGACCCCCAGGTGCCTTTGTGGAAAACAAGGCCAGACATGGTTTTGACTATTTCATCTATAGATGAGCAGCACTTTCTCTTTTTTCTACTTTCAAAACTTCTTCAAACTTCTGCACAGCAGCTTAACAGGGAATTTTTGTCAATCATGAAATATTTTTAGTGACTGTAAACGGAAAGAACTTTCGAGTAAGTCAACCAAACAGTTCCTGTAAACAGAGAAAACAAGTACCCAGTATAAATACCTTGTTGCTTACCTAGACTACTGATAAAAAGCCATCTGCTGTTTACCATCACGATGTGCCCGTCTTTGGAGAAGATTTAAACAGATAATAAAACAAGTTCCACCACCTGTTGATTTACCCTCTTGCATTCCTTCACAGATCTGCAATCACTGAAGACAGAATTTTAACACCTTCAGTCCACTCAAACACAAAGCAACCAATTCAATATGGCTGCCACATGTATATACATTTTTGATAAAGTTGGAGAAAGTCACTTTTGCTGTTATGATAAAACCAATATGACACCAGACTTTACAAACTCAATTTGCTGGCACTTTTTCTGTGACTGAATGAATCAGTTACAGTATCAGCTTGAACAGTATTAGAACCTGTTTAGCTCATCTGTGGAGATGCAGAGAAGAGTGGAGAGCTGATGGTTGAGTTGATGCTCCCCTTCAGAATCTTCCAGGGGCTGAAGCATCTAACCACAACCTCATAAACCTCAGAGCTCGTAAAAGTCAACACAATGAGAGACGAGATACGCCACACGACCGACGGGAAACACGCTTCCATCACAGGCCAAAACCTCTTCAGATAAGAGCACTCAACATTCCACAAATATTCTCTCGTTTGAGTGTTTCTCCATTGCATAAGCTCTTCTTACAAAGGTCAGGGGTCAGCCTCAGTGACAGTGCCCTCCAGGCTGAGGTTATAAGTGGGCAACACCATCCGGAAGAGTCTTTCTCCAACTGAGTACCGAGCTTTTATCATGCAATTACGACCTCAACAGTCAGAAGATTGGGTTCCCTGGATGCTCTGAAATCCTTCTCTGCAGCTTTTATTCTGCATAAAATGAGCAGGGAAGATAATCCCAGGCAACTCCATTCACACCTGTCCACTCATATTTACCTCACAAAGGGGGGCTTGTGTGAGGAAAGTCCTCATTTGCATAGTTTGCTTCTTGTTTTGGGAAAAAAGGAGAAAAGGAAGCGTTTCACACAAAGGATATGGATCAAAGCACCAAATGAAAACGTTTCATTGTTCTGCCTTATTGATAAACATGTTAAATGAAGGCCAGGTAGGTATTTTCACATTGTTGTTACAGATTAATTCTGCCAACAACAGAAAGAAAAATTAAACACTTCAAAAGCATCAGAGTAGGGAAGAAATGATCATTTGTGACTTTGAATGTAGCATGGTTGTAGGTGCCAAACGGGCTGGACTAATCACTGTTTGACCACAGTGTACCCATCCTCTGATGGCTATTTCCAGCAGAACAACACACCATCTCACCGCTCAAATCACCACAAACTCATTTTTTGAAATTGACAAAGAGTTCACTGTACTCCGAAGGCCTCCACAGTCACCAGATCTCTATCTAATTGAGCACTTCTGCGATGTGGTGGAACAGGAGATTCACACCATGGATTTGGAGCTGACAAGCAACAACAACAAGGAAGAAAGACCATGCTGCATCACCCTTGGTCCAGAAATGATGCATTTTTAAATTTTAGGGAAAAAAAATAAACATCAATGCATATTTTTCTTTCCCGTTGCCTTTTAAAAAGAACAATTCAAGATCCACACCACAAAGTTTTGTTCGCAGGGCAGGGATATTGACACACCTCATTTTAAACAGAATGAATGTCACAGGGCTTCACAATATATCGTAAATACATCACCATCGCAATATCACTTTGTGCAATATTCATAAGTACTTGAGGTTTGGAGTGCAATAATTGTCCAATATATTCCAAGATTTATGCATATTTCATGCTAATGTAATATTCAACCAAGTGGACAGTCTCATGCCAGCAGATGCTAAAATAGATAATAATGGATACTAATTATGTCCCCTACAATGCTAAAGGTCACAGAATGACGGATGAACAGATGAAAAAGACAGGAAAACAGGCACACAACTGACATCACAATATTTACTGATGTTATCCCAAGATTTTCTAATACCTCGCAGCCCTAACAACAAGAAACAAGAAAAAACTCAAATGTAGACAAAAACATACTTGTTACATTCACAAAACGAGGTAAGATCAGTTTAGGCTTTTTGTAAACAAGATGGCAGGAATTTTCTCTTTTTTTTTATATCGTAATAAATATCAATGGGTTAGAAAAAAAAATAAATAAATTGTAATGTCAGTTTTTTTCCAATATCATGCAGCCCTAATTGTAAGTCTCTTGCTGATCATCAAAATAAGAAGCAACAAGAAATAGGGGTACCACTATGCATCAGTAAGAACTTCCAACAGTTAATGTAAAGCAAAACAGTTTGCCATGCATTGTAAACCATAAATATGTCCAATCATTAGAATCTTACAGTTTAAAGTCCTCATACAGAGAGATCCCAACGAAAGTGCTGGAGTGGCAGGAGGTTATTTCAGGATAAAATTATCTTGTTGCAATATTGCCATCGCAAAAGACTGCTTAGATGCTTATATTTGGCCCGTTTATTGGACTCTTTACTTCCCCAGATGCTCACAACTGATGTTGAGTGGACCCTTTTTGTGGCTCAGCATTGGTGGATTCATGCATTTGTAGATTTTTCTGTGGAATACAACTCCAAATTACTCGCCTATTTCAAGATATTTCCCTATAGCATGTCTAAAATATTTGAAACAAAATGCAGCTTGGCAAGCTGAACTATCTGGAAACAAAGCTAGTCGACCGCCTATTGGCTGGCGCTTGGAAAGCAGCCAATTAAGGAACACCATTTATTTTCACTGATTGGCTTTACCCTAAAGAGCGGAGCTAAGGAACACTGTCGATGTTAGCTTCTGCTGTAGAGCAAAGATGGTTTCCACTGTGAGCATTAATGCATAGTAAGGTATATTTGGTTTTTGAATTGTTAATATAGACAGTTATAAGTGTTTTTACGGTATTTTATAATCAGGTGCTGCAGTTTTGCTTCACCTAAATGGTGGTTCTCAAACGTTTGCGTCTCATGCAAAAATATAACCATGGCAGACAAATTTGGCCTGGCTGCAAACATAAGTTGCCAATAAGCCAACTAAACAATGATAACATTCAATCAGTCATCAAACTGTTTTGCTCGACACTACAGAGCACCTAAATAACCGCATTTAGAGCGCCAGCTGACAAACTGGTTAATCTCCAAGGTTCAGTACCCAGAAAGCAGATTGCTGGGTGGGTTGCAAACGTGAGAACAAATGGAAAATGGGAAGGTTGTGAACCACTTTTAACCCTAATGACAAAAAGGCACATACTTCCAGCATTTCTGTATAATTGGAGTGCTTTCAGAGTACATAATCACAGCGGTGGCCCTCCCTGGGTTGACTGGTACTGTTCCATATCTGAGTTCATGCATGTGTCTGAACCACAGGAATTAGGCAAGGAGTGTGACATGATTTGAATTCAAAAAACAATGAATGTGAACCACCGCCTTCAAACACACACAGACAGTCCACCCTCCTTCCCTCTCAGAGCTGCACCCCCTTCCTCGCTACAGAGGCTGGATTAAACCAGACACATGTATGAGAGGAATTCAGAGACTTTCTGGGGGGAAAACAATTGGTGGTCTTCGCTTCAAATCATTTATGGAAGTGTTACACACACACTGACCCCTTAGGAATCACATTTTTGAGTAACATTGCTCCAAAACGGTCCCACATTGCTGTACAACATGAGGAATGTCAGACATTTAAAAGTTACAAAAGAAGGATAAAGAAGAAAATGCAGTTTTAGAAACGTCCATTTGAGGACCAAACGTCTGCTCACAATGAACCTCTCCTTAAGGATATTAATCAGTGAATCGCTATTCGCATGTCCATGTAGTACACAAATAAGAAGGCTGAAATAATAATTAGACTTTTATAGTATATTGATTATGATTTTTTTACCATTTTAGACAACACGCGGCACAAATTTAGCAACTTAAATATGGTACAATGAGTTGTCCAAAAGCTTTCAAAATTTTGTCACAATCACAAATTTAAGTCTATTTATTTATGAGACAAACACAAAGTAGTGAATAATTATGTTGTAAATATAAAATGAGAAAGATGACGCATGTATTTGACGCCAATCGCAGGTTTTCTTTCAGGGTTGGAATCCATTTAGCTTCGCTAATTGTCCACTCCACTCTAAAAAGGATCCCACAGCATGATGATGCCGTCACCAGGCTTCCCTTTTTCTTTGCACTTCACAATAAGCAACAAACCTAGCTGCAGTTTATTTCATGCCAACATTGACACTGATCAAATATCCTTTTCCAAAAGTAGAGCAAACAAAACCCCAAACCACCTCGTTGCTTGGGAACCTAAATGGAAATTTAGCTCCGTGTGTACACTCACCTCATTGGAAGGTATGCTGACAACACCTGTTGATCTCCTCTTTTCCCTCAACTTCCTCTTCTCAATCTGTCCTTTCCCCTTCCTTGCGCTGGGACCTGAGTTTTTCTTCTCCTTCCCCTTGCTGGGTGATGGAGATGGTGACGGACTGTCCTTGTCACTGTCGTTGTTGCACGCCATCATCGAGCTGGAGTCTGGTGAAGCACACAGAGCCTTCTCCATCTGAGGCGGGGCCTTCTTCAGGTTGCTCCCCTGGGCGGTGGCGGCGGGTGCGGCCGGGTGGTGTGCCTCTTCCTCGGCTACGTTCAGCGCGCCGCCGGAGGGGGACCGAGCCACCGAGGATGAGGAGGAGGAGGCGCGGCAGTTCCCAGTGGAGGCGCTTCGGTCCGGGTTGGTGCAGAGCTCGGTGCCCGGCGGAGCGCCGAGGCGGCTGTTGCTGGTGCTGCTGCTGGTGGTGGGGTTCAGGGGGGCACCAGTGACTGCTGCAATGTCCCCCAGCATTTTAGCCCTCATTTTCTCCCGTTTTGCCTTCCACTCCTCCAAAAAGTCAGTGGTTGCGTTTGACTTAAAGCCGCCTGTAGCCATGGATCCCTTTTTCGGCTTCGAAAGTTAGTGAAAGTTAACTTGAAGTTGAACTTAATGTAAACTTCCAGGTCCGGACAACCTTCCTAATGAAACCACATTCCTCAAGTGATTAACTCTGGAGCTGTTGACAGGTTGAAGGAAAATAAAGTCAGTCTCGCTGAAAACAAAAGTAAAATGTTTTTGTTTTTTTACATTGAACAAACCAAAATGTTTTCGTCTTGCGCAGACGCTTTTGAAGAACGTGCCTACTTTCTACAAAAAGTTGAAGTTTGCCACCTTTTTAAACCATCCAGTTTCAACTAGACTCTATTAAAAACCATGTGGTTATGTGTTAAACTCTGAAACTGAAAGAAATACGTGTAAAAAAAATGGAAGGAAACTCACCTGTCGGAGCTACTTCAGTCGCCAAACTGTTCGCCTCGTTCCCACCAGGTGTGACGGCGCTCGGCTCAGATCCGTGACGCTGCACTGAAGCGCTGGGAGACGCCACAGGCGCAAACAGTAGCAGCGCCACTTCCCGTGTTGTGGCGTAAAACGTCACCCTGTTATCAGAAGCAGGAGGGCGGGAACGCGCACTTGAAGGGATTCGACTATTATGCTAAAACCGTACGAAAGTTTCAAACACACTTTTCACCATTTAATCCGCTGTAAATAAATAAATAAATACTCAAGAATAAAGTATGGAAACCTGTTCTCGGCTCGCTAACAAAATAAGTGTTTCTATGGCTGGGAAGGGGTTTCACATTTGACCATATTCAATATAAAACTAGGCAACTTTATTATTCCCAGAGGGAAATTAAACGTAACTCATATATAATTTCCTTCAAAGAGTTGTAGATACTGATGGGTGTGGGCAAAAAGGATCTCCTGAAGTGGTCTGTATTACAGCAAGTCTGTTGAAGGCTCTGACTGAAGACACTGCAGAGAATAGTCAGGTTTGTATGTCATTTTCTTGATTTTCATGAAGAATCATTCTTTGCACAATAATTTCCAGATGTAGATATATGTAAATATTACAAACTCATTTTTTAAATATTGTTATTTTCTTTCTAACCTCAACACAAATAAGGCATCTTTGTAAAGTAAAAAAATATAGTCATACATAAATGTAGGCAAATATTTTTAACTATAGTTTTTAAAATATTAAAGTATATTCACCCCCTTTACTTTGATACCCATTAATAGAATCCAGTGCACCCGAATGCCTTCAGAAGGCACCTAATTAGTAAGTAGAGCTAACACACGTGTAATTTAATCTCAGCATGAATAAAGCTGTTAGGTGAAGACATAGGAGGTTTAGCAGTAGCTGTAGCAGCAGCAGTTCAGACTTGGTTTATCCAGTGTGGGATGCAACGTTGTGGGCTTGACCCCCTGTGTCCTAGGAGGACCGATTCAAAAGTAGGGATGCACCGATCTAAAAATCTGCTTAAGTACCGATATTTCACATTAATATTGCTGTTTTGGCCGAGGACTGATATTTATAATATTATTGATATTACATAAGTATCTTACAAAGATGTAAATAAACAAAAATTATTTTTGTTGGCACATCTATACTTATTGGACCAATATAAATATGTTAAAAAATGACTAACATCGGCCAAAACCAATGTTATTGTCAATGTATTGTGCATTTCTTGTCAAAAATCATGTTCACATGGTTTTAGACATGAGAAACAGGAGCTCTGAGACACAGATACAGGTCTGTTAAACATATTATAATTATTATTATTATATCATCATTATTTTTATGTAAAAGGAAAAGTATTTTATAAGTTTGTATTTATTTTCCATTTATGATCAAATGCTTTAAAGTATGTGTCAAGTTTACTTGATTGTATCATTAACAACCAAAGAGAGGAAAATAGGGGATAGACAGAAGAACAGCATTGGAGAGCTGAGAACCAAAAGAATGGAAAGAGCACTGTGAGACAGACAGATGAGGAGTGAGACAGCAGAGGACAGACGGGAGTTATGGGGGGGGGGGGGGGCTGTTGGGGACAAATTAGAGTTGAGAAAGACTGTGATCCTCTCATCCAACATCAGTGTCTGACCTCACCAATGGACTTCTGAAAGTCCTAAACCATGGGAAAAGCCTTTCTAGAAGAGTTGTTTCGGTTATAGCAGCCAAGGAGGGGGGCATTATTAAACTCTATGCATTACTAATGTGATGTCACTAAAGTTAATTTGGGCATGTGTTCATACATCATTTGTTGTATTAGTAACCTGTGAGTCTCTAGAATGTTGATCACATATTTGTGGATTTTTAATCATGATAACCATCAACTATTGGGAGCAGAAAACTCGGTTTTAGTAATGGTGCATGGCACTCCCGAGACATTCAATCATTTTACATTCTGCCATTTTCACCCCAAGCAGTGATTTAAACCTGCTATAAGGGGTTTAGTACCAGAAATCTAATTTCATGCTGCAAAAACAGACCTATAACGTCGCTCTGCTCAAGAGTGTAATGTTAGTGGATTGTGGGTGTGCATAACTGGCTCCCAAGGGTGCACTGACTTTCGTGGGTGTTTGTCACCCTCACCATAACCTGAATTCATCCTGAAGGATGCATTCATATCTTGATAGAGTTAGGCTTCGTTATAATTTCCCTTTTTGGTCATGAAGCTCCAAAAACACGACACACATCCACACCGGACTGGTGAGTGCAAACCAGATGTTCAGCCATTATCTTTGCACATGCCAGCCCTGATATAGATAATGAGAAAAGCAGGGTGGAGCAAGTGAGGGAGGCACCTTTCCTAAAAATAAACCCTGATCTATGGACATAAGGTCACATTGCTGCATATTTAACATACTTCTGCTTTCTCTTGGAAGAAAAACGGAGGAGAGGGCATGAAGGTTGTAGCTGAGCACTTCCTTTCCATGCCAACACAAGCACCTCTGTCCTGCCTCTAAATAAATCCCCAAAGCATTCCAAGCAGAAAACATTCGCACTGTGTTAAGAATTTTATTTAATATTTCTTTATTGCTCTAAACCCAATCTAATGGGATTGAATTGATTTTATTTCAATAAAAAGGAGCCATTGTGTGTTTTGCAACCATAACGCATTTAGGGTAAACAAATGAAGCGCTTGCCGAGCTGTAAAATGAGCTCAGCAAGCAGCCACAGATTTATATTCGACATAACGCAGCACGATGGCCGCTCATGCGCTCACACATTCCCCTTTTATTTAGCAGTAATGTCTCACTCAGAGGCTATTAGGTGCAGTGAGGAGCCCACATCAAGCTCACTTTTCCATGAAATTGTGTATCCAGCAAGAAAGCACTCAATAAAATGAAAAACGACCCAGATGTTGGGTTTGCATGCAGATGTTTAGTGGGCCAGGAGATGTGTTGACACCAACTACTGGAGAGGTTTTTCCCTACAAGAGACAAACAGTTTATGTGTTGCTTATCTTGAAGGGAATAATTGTCAAATAAACTGCTTCATTTATTGCCAAACATTAATGAAGAAGGTTAATAAAACACTGGTCAACTGCCTTGGTCAAGAGGATTGGTTTTTTATTCACCTTTCACACTCTGGTTCCCTTCAGATCATCCTGGATTTGAACTGTTGAGCTGCCCGTTACAGCTGCTGCTGAGCTTTAATCCTCCTCCGTGTTCAGGAGAGCTCGGTGGCGAGCGACGAGGTTAGCAGCAGGAAGGACGCCAAACAGTGACACAACAGAGGTTTTTAGGTGACACACTTTCCATGAATTTCCTGCAAAACACTTCACTGAATCACTGACATATTCTGGTTATCTAGTATAAAAGTATGACAAGTATTCACAGAAAAAAAAACTTACATTTTCTGTGACCTTGTAGCAATCCCTCATCCTGACCAAGTCTGTGGTAAGACTGGAGAAGAACCACTCCTTTCTAACAGCTAGAATCATCCAGTTGAAACAGGTGAGCCCTGGAAGGAGTTGGGAGGAAAAAGACGGCAGCACTGAGCCTAAAGTACACATTACTAAACAAAACATTTATAGACAAGGAGTGTTTTGAAAGAAAAATGTCCTTATGGTTAATGCCAGCAATAGCTCCATCCGAGGAAAAAGACACAGCTAAGCACAGAATCGCCTGCCCTGTAGTACTTTCTATAAGACAGAACAATCCAAAGTGGTACATATATTTAAAAGCAGCAATAACACAGTCAATAGCATCTTCCAGGAAGGAGATGCAGCTAAACAAGAACATTGCTGAACCAGTAGTACTTTCTATGAGAAAATGAAGAGAGCATATAAAGTTAGGGCAGTGCAACGACAGGAAAGAGACACAAAGATACTCGGCTAGAAGTATTTTATATTGGAAAGGAAAATAATGAGAGTAGGCTACACACAGCTCATGGAAGCAGTAGCTAGTTTAATGATTCAGTTCAGAAAAGACATACAGCTAATTATTCTCTGTAAATGTATATATTTTCAGATGGATTCGCAGCGCCTTGGTGATAATATATATTTTCACTATAAGACGGTTGTTCATTTCAGAGCCTTGGAGCTTAAAAATAAAACATGCATTTTACCCATCATCCTAAAAGCTTGTTAATAGACTGAAATCTTTTGTTGTGGCCAATATTTTGCCTGATCCAACCTAAAATTTGACAGTTGCTTGAGTAGTTCCAAACTTTTGCAAGACATAACATAAGACATAAGATGACTTGTGTAATCCTGACCTCAATTTGCGTAAATTTGTTTGGGAAAGATAAAATTCTGCGAAGTGTATACTTTGGTATAGCACTTCAATAAATATGCTTAGCTGCATTCTGCAGTTATCTCAACTGATTCATGCCTTGTGATGTAGCGGTTGCAAAATCAGCTCATTTTTCAGTCGTCTTTACCTCACAGAATTCCTCTCCATCGGTGTCTGTTGTCTCCAGAATTTCCAGCCAAGCTCTGAGTGCAGGTTAGCATCCGTTTATCATGATGATGTTAGTTGAGATGGGAGGGTCAGGATGCCATCTTTATCTTCTGGAAAGGACATGACCGTCCTTGAGTTTGCTAAATGCTTAATCAACATTTACATCAGGTCTTTCCTGGTTATCTGGGTGTTTCTAAATTAATTGAAATACAATCAGAGGAGTCTGATTCTCTAAATTAAAAAACCTAGACGAAGCCAATTTGTCCACCAAGTTTCTTACGTAGATCTTTTGGAAAAAGGGTTTTTTTCCCAAATAGTTTTTTAGTTTTTAATTCAATGACATCTCAGTTTTTGATGTTTGCTTCTTGGCTCTTCCTACATTTCTTTTTGTTTACAAAAATATGTATTCGGTATATATGAAATCAGAAGTACTCTGCTACCTCAGAGCTGATACAGACTCTAGTATTCCTCTGACAGTGCAGGATATTTAGTTTCCTCCCAATGCAACCGGTTACAATTCAGCCTGAGTGTGAGAGACATCTTTATATCCCGTTTTCGACATGCATCCACAATAATCTGCCGTTGCCTTGAATAGCATTTATCTAACAGAGCATGTTTATCTTTGTTTCGGCAACAGACTCGAGCTGTCACATCATCCGGATGCCTCGATTTGTCATTGTTTGTCGCTGGAGAGAGAAACCCTGCTGCTGTTTGTCTTCCAAACAGAGTGGTTTTGCGCATCTAGTGTGTCTAAGTCTAGCGTTTAAGATTGCAGCTGGGGAGGAGGTTTGTTTGGGTTGCTGTGCTTTCCGCTAGAGAGGAGACGGGGGGAGATCGGGCCAAATAAACTGAGAAGAGGATGAATGTGAGTGTCTCTGCATGTGACTGTAGTTGCAGAGCTCCAATTTCATATTCAAGAATAATTTCCAACCTGAAAAAGTATGGAGGTTCTTCTCATGATGCTGACAATAGTGAAAATATGGTATTTTTGAGGGGGAAAATTGGTCTGAGGTTGTGCAGAGTAGCTAAAGGTAGTGAACATATTCCAGAGGGATTTTGCCTTCTACCAAAAACGGAATGTACTTCAAACAGGTTACAATGGACCCCGGCCTACTCAATGATTGTTCTGTGGAACATAACTCCAAATTATTTGTGGAAAACCTACCTATTAGCAGATTTTTTCCGAGTGCATATGTAAAATATTCTTAATATTATTAATAATATTAATATTCTTTAATATCATACAGTCACTCCATATCCAGTCGCTATTAATATGGTACTTTTAAATGTTCGCTCTCTGCTGAATCAAACCTTTAATATCAACGATCTGATTTTAGACCATAATCTTGATTGTTTATTTAGAGGAAACCTGGATGAGTGAAGATGCCCCTGATGTTCTTACAGAGGCCTCCACACCAAATTTTACCTTCACTTATTCCACAAAGAGTAGCAAAAGGGGAGGCAGTACTGCTTTTATAAGTTCGCCAACACTTTTAGCAAAATCTGCTTAATTGATAATTATAGCACTTTTGAATATACAGCAACTCTTTTTAGCACTCCTCAGATTTTATGTGTCACAGTTTATAGGCCTCCTAAAAAGAGCACGCTTTTTATTGAAGAATTTTCAGAGTTTTTATCAATCCTGCACAAGTCCTTTGAAAATATAATTTTAGCTGTTGATTTTAATCTACATGTGGATAACCTTTTAGATCCTTTATTAACAGATTTCTTAAATGTCCCGAATTATATGGATTTTAGTCAACATGTCACGCAGCAGACTCACAACAGAAGACACACCCTGGACTTGGTCATCACGTATGGCCTGTTCACCAGTGTGCCCTCTGTTGTTGACTCGGCTGTCTCTGACCACTACTGTGTGTTTTTTAACATCACCAGTTTTATGCAGCAGGAGACCTCTGTGAGAACTGCCAGGAAACATCATCTAACCCCTGAAGTGGCTGCAGGTTTTCTTGAAGTTTTAGGAAAGATACCCCCTATTGCTTTACCTGCCCACTGTGATTTTATCGTCAATCATTTTAAACAGTAGGCTTCAGTACGCTCTCGACCTGCTTGCTCCACTAAAAGTTAAAGGTGCACACTCAAAACTTGCATCGCCGTGGAGAAATGAAGACCTCAAAAAACAAAGGAGAAATTGCAGAGTGGCAGGGAGAAAATGGAGGAAAAATAAAATCACAATAAACCATCAAATATACACAGAACTTATCAAAGCAAAGAAATTCAAGAAATGCATACTTTTCTTAAATAATTTCAGATCATAAAAATAATCCCCAAATTATTTTTTCCACAATTGACAACATTTTTTAACCGTGCTTCTAATGCATTTCAGAAAACCCCCTCAAACGCTCTTTGTAAGGAGTTTGCAGACCACTTCAGAGGGAAGATAGACACCATCAGATTCAATATTTTATCTTCTCAAAGTAACATGGTTTTAGTCAAATCTGAGAGTATGTCTTCAAAGTAACATGGTTTTAGTCAAATCTGAGAGTATGTATTTATCAGAGGAAACCCTGGACAGTTTTGTCCTGGTAGAAGCTGAGATTCTTGATAAGGTTTTCTCCTCAGTGAGGCCCACCACATGTGTTTTGGACCCAATTCCCACTTGATTTTTTTAAGGCATTTTATGAATCTTTTAGAGATGAGATATTAACCGTGATAAATTGCTCTCTTCAGATGGGGGTCTTTCCTGCCACCTTTAAAGGGGCAGTGGTGAGACCCCTGTTAAAGAAGAGCAAGTTAGATTTTAATGATTTTTTTAAATTGACCGGTATCTAACTTACTGTTTTTAAGCAAAATTTTAGAAAAGCTTGTTTTACTTCAACGGAATCATTTCATTAACGTTCATAATGTCCTAGAGAAATTTCAGTATGGTTTTACGGTGAACCACAGCACAGAGACGGCCCTTTTGGAGATTTTAATAGATTTTATATTAAACTATGATGCTCAGAAGGTGACATGGTTCTACTGGATCTAAGTGCTGCCTTTGATACAGTGGACCACACTATTCTTTTAACCCGTTTAAAACAGATTGGCCTCTCTGGTGCTGTTCACAAATGGTTCACATTATATCTCACAGACATGACTTTTATGGTAAGTTTAGATACCTGCTCTTCTAAGGTCCACAAGACTAAATGTGGTGTGCCCCAGGGTTCGATTTTAGGCCCAGTGCTTTTTAACCTTTATATGTTCCCTCTTGGCAGTGTCATCAGAAGACACAGAGTTAACTTACACAGTTATGCTGATGATACACAGTTATACATCTGTGTCTCCCGATGACATGCGGCCAATGGATGCACTTTTTAATTGCATTTTAGACATCAAATCTTGGATGACAGAAAACCTTCTCAACTTTCTCAACCAGGACAAAATTGAAGTTTTAGTCATCAGTCCAGAGGTTCAGAGAATAACTTTAACCAAAACTACAACCACTGTCATTTAATCCTTCTTTATAAGTGAAGAACCTGGGCATGATTTTTGATTCTGAGCTGACTTTTATCCCTCACATTCAAAACTTTACCAAAATAGGTTTTTATCACCTAAAGAACATTGCCAGAGGTTTACCCATTCTCTCTCGGGCCAACACGGAGTTGATTACTGCAATGCCCTGCTTTCTGGTCTTCTCAAAAGGAGTATCTCAGGTTTACAACTTCTATAAAATTTAGCAGGATATGTCCTGACGAAAACCAGGAGGCAAGAGTACATTACACCGGTCTTAAATTCATTGCATTGGCTCCCCCTATGTTTTAGGATTGATTTTAAGGTTCTTTTAATGGCTTAATGGTCTTGGGCCTTCTTATCCTTCAGAACTGCTTTTACCACATGAACCTTTGCGGTCTCCGCGCTCCTCTGGCAGCCGTCTCCTTGTCATCCCTAAAGTCAGGGCACACTCACGGCGAGGCATCTTTCTATTATTATGGCTCTCACCTCTGGAACAGGCTGCCGGAGGACCTCAGGGCCGCAGAGAACGTTCATGTTTTAAGAGCAGGCTCAAGACTCACCTTTTTAGCCTAGCTTTTAACTGATTTTTAATTATTATAGTCTGTTTAATAGCTCCGCATGTTTAACTTGCTTTTAGTTTTAAAATGTTTTACTACTTAGTCTTATATTTATTCACTGTTTATTTTTATTTTTAACTTATTTTAATCTTCCTTCCAGTGTTTCCTCTGTGGGAGCTCTCTGCCTCCGAGCAGTGATTGGCTGTGGCTGCCTGGTTGCTCTTCAGGTAGCACTTGGTCGGAGGTGGGGGTCTCGGCCTTGCCTTCTTTGGGTGCCCTGGGTCAATGCCTTGGCTGCTGCTGTTGATGGGCTGCTGCCGGTGCAGATGGCTCCTTTGATGGAGTTTCCTTACCTGGCTCCTCTGTACTCGGCCCAATGTCCTTTTTATTGTTGCTCTTGAGTGTGTGCGCATGGGGGTTGGGTTGGGGGGAGGGGGGTATAATTGTGATCATGCTTTTAAATCTATGGGGAAGGGATGGAAATGTGGTTTATGTGGGGTCATTTTAATCTGTAAAGCACTTTGAGTTGCAATGTTTGTATGAAAAGTGCTTTATAAAGTTTGATTTGAAAAATGAATGACAATAAAAAACTACTTAATGTCATTTTCATTTTCAAATTGACTGGTAAATTGATTGTGATCCGATTCTTTTGATAACGTCAGTCCACCTAAGCATTTAAACAAACAGATTATGCTTTCATTTCTGCTTTAACATAAACTGCACAGACTGTTTTCTGGAAACCTCGTGCCTCCAATCCCAAGGTCATATTTGTTTCCTGATGATTTTCTGCTCCAACGGAAGTGTTTAGTAATAATTGTAAATGCATTTTCAGATAAGGTCAAACATAAATTTGGCAACTTTTACTGTACCAGAGCTGTTTTTAGGTACCATCCCAATGTTAGAGCTGCCCTATAGGCAAGCTCCACATCTATTAAAGGCTGTTAAACACGCACATTCATGAAGCTGGAGTATTTTCATTCATTGAATTTATTTTCCTGAATAACTTGTCATGAATCCAAATCATGACCAATCAGAAATTTTAGTTCCCAAAAAGGCAGATTTCTCAAATACAATATTTAGTGCTTTTAACTTTTAGCATATTGTCATGTTATACCCACAAAATACGATGTACTTTATTAGTATTTGATGCTATAGATCAACAAAAAGTAGCAAAACATTGTGAATTGCAAGATAAATTATAAATGGCTTTCCATTTATTTGTATTTGCAAATAAAAATGGCACATCTAAAGACTATTATTCTCTTTTGGGTTTTTGATCTGCACTTTTGACTAAGCCATTCTGACGTTAACACAATTTCATCTCTACCACTTCCTATCAGATGATGGATTGAAAGATGCTCCATGAAAAACACTTCCACGTGATAGCTTCCCACGCTGTTATGAAATCATACTAAAAATCTTTTTTTAAACTTTGTGATAAAAGGTGACATATGAAAAAGTTCAAGGTGTCTAAATACTTTTGGATTGCCCTGTATTTCTGGGCCAGTAATCTGTCTTCTTTTCCACAGATAAATGTTCGCATGAGGATATTTTATTTTAGCTTGAGACAGATAAAGAAATGTTCACATCACAGACAAGACACAAAACAGGCTTTTTCAGGGAGAGCAATGGAAAATCCAGAGGCAGGACACTTAACTGTAGCATGACTGTAATTACAGCTGATAGCACTGCATATGCTCTGAGCTTTATCTGAACTTTGGAGCTCTGCATTGCAGATCCAAGCAGGCCTCAGCAGTGACACAACATGCAACAAGGACCTACAGCAGAGGTGGTTCCTCTGTAACAAGAGGACATAAATCACACTCTAGCTCAGCAATGAGAACTGGCAGCAAATGTTCACCACAGCTTAATTCACGTCATGGTTGTGTGTACATGTTGTCGGATTCTGGGCTGCACTTTATTTGCTTTAGACACGCCGACATTTGGTGTCAAACAGTGAGGCAGTGCAGAATGATGAAAGACAGCAGAGTCTGAGCATTGGATTTTAGTCTCGAGACAGGATGTCAGCTGTGTTTTTCAGTAGTCAGATCATATTTACATGTTGCAAAGCGTACATAGGAGTAGTTATAACCACATCTACTCAAGTGCATATAAAGTGCACCGCCTACTGGTGTAACAGAGCATAGCAACAGCAAATCATGCCACCCAAACCAGCAATACTGCTTCTCTTGGAGGACTCTCAGTACTAAGTCATGTTAATTTTGTAATATTAAATAACTGATTAACCCAAAACATTTTATTAACAGCTGGATATATATCACAGTAAAAAAAAAAAATCTAGACTGGCGTTAAAAGTTTTAAAAACTCAAGTAGAGGAAAAAGCATTGAAGCACTTTATCCTGGGAGGGAGATGGATTTCAAACCATCTCCTCCATCTATTATAAAGAGCAAGGATCATATCGCCGACGCCAGTGTCTCTCGGTCTGACCAGCTTTCTAACCATACGACCAGGCAGATTTAAAGAGGCCTGGCAAAAGCAAAGGAGGTGGATTAGTAGTGCTTAGCAACAACAAATCGTGTCATCAAGGAACTTACTGTGAAATATCTTCTGTTATTTGGAAACAGAACTCTTAGACTGAGGCTGTCGCAAAGTCTCTTCTAGCCTCCAACTGGTCTTGTTCCTGGATTGCCTTGAATTAAGCTCCCTGGCTCTGCTGAAGAAAAGCATCCTCGCAGAATGATGCTGCCGCCTCCATGTCTCATAATGGGGACAGTGGATCCAAGATTAAATGGTTTGTTTTTGGTCACATTTATCCCTTTTCCATGTTTGGGTCATGTGACTAGAGCACAGAGTTGTACAGCGGTGAAGTTAGCAGTTCTGTCTGGCAGAGGAAGATTCTAGATTTCATTTCTGGCTAGGGTCTTTTGACATGCAAGACAGATGCACAGCTTCTACTTGGGTTGGTTTTCTGGCTTCCTCCACTCCAACAGTTAGATATTTGTTAGATCAATTGGTCTGTCACTACTCGCTGCAAACTGCAAATAGGACTTATGTTTTGTTTTTGTTAGATCACTTGAATACAAAAGTCCAGATTTGTGGAATGTTTGATTTCCTTAAAGGTCCCCCAGAGTGACCAATATCCTCTGTGCCGCTTCCCTCATTACCTGTTTGTTTCTCCAGCCTGTCAGTGAACCATGTTTTGGTAGATTTGTAGTTGTGAAACACTTTACATTTTCATAAGATGGACTGAACACTGCTTCTTTCTCCCCACATGTAGTTTATTTAGTGGGGCTGAATAAAAATGCATTCCAACCCTCTATCATTTTTGCATTATACCTATAAACCACTATCATATAAATTCCACTAAAATAAAGTTTTTTGTGTTGACATTAAATGTATAAACCCTTAAGATTGTATAGTTATTGCTTTTGTTCCCTGCCAAACCGGGACTGACTTAAAAACAATTGTTGATTTAAAATGTTTGCATCAACTTTCTACAATAAAATAAAAGCTTATTAGATTCCAAAGAAATCCCTTTAAGCTAGAAAATTTTTCCATATTTCAGTTTGTCCATATTTAAACGATCCATCAAATCACTAAATGGCTCCGTTCTAGTTAGAACAGAAAAAAGGATCAGTAAGAAATTGTTTCTTGGCCTCAATTAGAAGTATACTTTAAGATTAATGGACAGAAATGCAAGAAATAAAGAGGCAGAGGGACTTTACAATGTACAAGTTTATTTTTAATGAACTCTTCAGTGGTTGGTAGTCACAGCACAGCTTGCATGTATTAAGCCACACACCTATTTTACAAGATGACAAAAAAGAAGAAGCCTAAACTAGAGCAGACAGCCATCTGCAGTGATATTTCTTTCAACTTATTGGACTAAGAAATTCCTTAAAAAGGCCACTGAAATGCATAAAATGTTGAATGGAACAGCTGATGGTGGCATTTCGCTTCAACCCCACAGGACTCCTCACATGGCATCGACAGTGCATGTAGACATTGTAGAAAGAACTGGGTTAGCAATACCCAAGATATCCTTTTATTTATTTATTTTTAAACATTTTATCTTTGTGACAATATCTTGCCTATAATACTACAGCTTTTTAAAAACAAAGGGAAACAAAATGAACAGCACTCATCCAAGATACTGAATACAATGAAAGTGAAATGTAGTGAAGCGATACCTCTTTAGATTTCACTATTATGTGTGGGGAAAAAAACGGGGAAAAAAAGAAGCCGTCCCGTGTAAGAGAGACGCTCTACTTTGTCCAATGTCCTTAAGCTATAAAAAGGAAAATAATTAAAAACACACCTCTTTGTCCTCTGGAATTTGTATACTTTTAATAGTAACAGACGGGATCCATAAACGCATGCCATGTGCTGCTCTCAAAATACGTACAGGTATATACAGAATCACTCAGTACCTGCTAAAACAAAGTGAGAAATACAGAGTATAAACCGACTACAAACTTAAAATAAAAAGAAAAACAAAATGGACTAGAAGAAAGTGAGCGACTGAAGCGTCAGGAGTGAAAATCCTACTCTTGATGGACTCATTAAAGCATTTTTAAAAAAAGAAAGAAGAAATGCATATTGCACATACAGTGAAAGCTTAAATTCCACCAGATCCGCGAGAATTCATAATTTTTCCCTCTTGGAGGAAGACGCACAGAGGTATGGGGATGAAGGGGGGGATGATGTGTGCTTAAGAGTGGGGAGGAAAACAATCAGGATAACTTAGGCGAACCTGTAACCACAGGCAGCAGATACCAGGCAGAAGTAGCACTTTAAAAAGGGATGGAGGGAGGGAGTGAGTGAGGGTGGGAATCGCAGAGCACAACACGTTTAGAGGAAAAGACAAGCAACAAAAGAGTCAAATAGGAGAATGTGGCACAAATAAAAATCAGGTGACGGATAAATATCTGTTCTTCAGTGAGAGCTGAGAGAGGAGATCAATGCAAGTGTTTTTCTTTTCTTTTTATGTACAACTAAGGCTTATTGGTTAAATAGTTTTCAGGCTTCCCCACCCACATCGCTCACACAGCCCTCTCTCCTTTTTGCTCTGTAAACTCAGAGCTTCTATCAGAACAGCAGCCGCACCAATCGAGAGGACCAAAGCCGGAGGATGGATGAATGGATGGATGGATGCTCCAGCAGCGGCAGTGATGAAAGAACAGAAAGCAAAAGGAGTCTCATCTCTGATGTCTGTTGCAATAATATCTAAATGTGCAATTCCATTAGTCGCTGCCATGGGGGACTAGCGGGTGCAGGAGACAGGGCCGGGGGGTCTGGTTCTACTTGGAAAGCTTGCTAATGACTCGAATTAGCGCTCCGTTCTCGTCCTTTAGTCTCTGGTTGTCTGCTTTCAAGTCTGGGAGCATCTGAAAGGGAATAACAGGGAACAAGGGGAAGGAAGGAGGAGAGAAAGAGAGAGAGAGAGAGAGAAAGAGAGAGAGACAGCTTAGACGAGTCTCGACACGTCGTTCAACCAGTCAGGCTGTTTGTGCACTACATTAACAGCAGCCTTAAGAAAAGCAATCCCAGGAGTCACGCAGCATCTCATGTTTTGGTCATAAAATAAAAAAAACATCTCTGATCCAAGTCAAAAGGAGAGAAAAATAAAGGGCGGACACACCACAGGCCAGAGATCCTGAAAAAGCCATGCAGAATCTGAGCGGCTGCTCCTCAGCAGCCAGGAAATCACACAGCGGGGAGGAAAAGTTCTCCTTTCTCAGATCAACCTCAAGTCAGGAACACAGAACCTTGCTGCGGCGGTCAGGAGTTACTAGTTACTCTTGCTTTCCTGGCCTCAAACTGGTGACGGTCTCCGTACTGGATTCAACATTAAATGGAACATGTCTAGGCTTATAAGCACAGATTTGGATATGTGTGGTAAAAGAAAAGAACAATGCAACCCATCATGTAATTCTGGCCTCAACTTCTTTAGACAATCTCCAATTTGGATCACAAATAAAGCAAAAATAGGCCGAGGTAAAAAAAAAAAAAAACCTACTTTTTAAATTTTTTCTCATTTTAAAAGCCAAACTTTATTCAAATTTGTCCTTCAGACAGTTACAGTTTCCCGTTATTTTCCTAATCTAAGAGGAGACGACAACAAAACTTCAGGTACTTATAAAAGTTCATCTTCAATAGTTTGTAACATTAGAATCCAAAAGCTTAGCACTGACAAAGAAAGAAAGAAATGGGTTAAAATGAAGCCAATAAATAACAGAGACAGGTGTAATAACCTTGACATCTGTTAGAAAATATATAAACCATTCAGACCATGTCCTGAGTTTTACTCTGTGTTCAGTTTGTTGTGTGCTTCTGACAATGACCGGCTCTTTCCAAGAGTTAGATCGACGTATGTGTATAAAATTATGTTGTATAAAGAGGTCTCAGGTTTCCTCTCGGTGCAAAAGTGCATATAAAAAAAAAAAAAACATTTGCATTTGGTCGATATTTTATGAAAAAATGCACATCAAAACTGAAAGAGCTGCAAAAGTATTAACACCCCTTTAACGTTTCCACGTTGTGTCACGTTCCAGCCACAGAATTCAAAGTGCTTTGTTGGGATTTTAGGTGTTCAGGGTGATTTGTAGCAAGTCTTCTGCTACACATAAACCATCTCCACATTTGCCTTGTCCCTCTACATAACTAAACAGGACTTCTTACGGCTTATTAGATCTCTGCAACTCTGTCTCACTAGGTCTGCAGTTGTGCAGAACTGTATCCTAGCTTGACCCATTTTTCTTCCACTATACAGCTAAGCACAACTTTACGTAAGTAAATTCACTTAGGTTTCTGTTTGGAATGTTGCAAAATGTGGAAAAAATTCAAGCGGTGTGAATACTTAACAAGGTCCTGTACAGTGCATTGGCTGGTAGGAGGAGGAGGGGTTCAGTTTCTGACACTTTGGGCCAAATCAAATTGATGCCCCAGGTAGCTACTTCATGCAATAAAACCAGAACAAGTCAAACTGGTCGACTGAGCTACCTCTGAGGAAAGCATCAAACTAGAAACCACAAAAAGGACACTTTCCTTTACAGCGCTTTCAAATGCATCGGGTTTGACATTTATTTAGATGCACTATCTCCTTTCAACACTCACCTCAGCTTTCTCCAAGCAGCTTTTTTAGCAAGTTTATTAGTATAGCTTATTAAACACCAACAATAGCGGACTGTAAATGGAGAGTGTCCTGCTGTAAAAGGCAAACAGCCTCCCCAATCTGAAAACCAAAAGCTCTGGGGAGGCAGAAAAAGGAGAAAACAGTCAGAGTAGGGCGGCTGGACACCTGCCTGTCTACGGGTGCGGGGCAGAGCACAAATGGCGCATGAGAAGAAAGAGAAGGCAAAGAGGAGGAGGAAGAAGAAGAGGGAGAAGATGGTGGTGGACAGACAGACGTGGCCTAGAGGTCGCCGATGGGCAGCTGGCTGCAGGCCGACTGTGAGAGCTTGGCCACCACGCGGGCCAGGGCCCGGTTCTCAGCCTGCAGCCGCTCCTTAACTTGCCGCAGGGCCTGAACCTGCTTTACCTGGGGGAGGTTCTGCATGGAGGGTGGGGTGGAGAAGAAAGACAAAAGGGGAGGAGGAAGAGGGTAAGAGTGGCAAAGAAGAAGAGAAATACGTTTTAAGACAACAACGTCACAGATTTTATCAGAGAAAGGATTAATAAATCAATCAAGTAGTAAGGGGGAACAAGAGGAGGAGAAAGGGGGAACAGAAAAAGGCAGATTATTAGAAAATGGGGAAAAATGGGAAAATGGGAATGATTAAGAGCTTTCCTGTTCAGCATGATGCTTGCAGATAGAATGGTTAAGTGACACTGATAAGAACAACATCCTTGTATTACACCGATAGAACAACAGGCTTATCGGGAGTTTAATACATTTTTTTTAAATCCCCTCCCTTTTCCTTCAATAAATTTTCCAGAAAAGGAAAATTAATTCCGCTTGTCAATAACGGAATCTCACATTATAAAGTGGCTAAAATTTGTTCAGATGAGCAAAAGCAAGGAGGAATGAACACCAGCTACACATCATAGGTCAGCAAACTTTAAACTTCATACTAAACTTTCTACACAACTAATTTTAATACCTTGCTTGCTCTGTTTCTGTTGCAGTAACTGCCCACATAGGTGCATCTTACATTATTTGAAATATTTAAAAAAATCTATTACAATCATTGAATTCAAAGGGTAAAATTCATGATATTTAAGTGCTTATTTCAATGATTTCGGTGAAATTCTAAAGTTGTTGCTTGAGCATAATCTTTTTTCTTCCACTCAACTTTTTAATATGCATTGTTAATATGCACTCTGGACAGCCAGCTTCTTTAGCAATGACCTTATGTGGCTTAACCTCTAAGAATTTTACCAGAAAGTTTAGTGAAAAAAAAAAAACATTGGTAGGAAAACATTCATTATGGGTTTTCAACTTACACCTCAAAAATGAATCTCAGCAAAAATTCTGCAAATGAAAACCAAAAACTGATAATTATAGCTTGATTATGTCACCATAATGTTAAAAAAAGAACAGAAATAAAATTTTAAAATATCAATATATGGAATAACTACATCAAGTTTTTTTTTTAATTTAATTACTTTTATATTTATTGCACATTCCAATCTGGGTATGCCACTATGCCACTTTATTTAACTGCACAGTACTTTGTTTTTTTTTGTCCTTAGTGTACATATTCTTAAGTCCTAAATTCTGTTTTTATATTTTCCTACTCGTGTGAATATAAGTGTTTGCATCACGTTGTACCACGCATTTCCCCTTTGTGGGACAATTAAAGGACTATTCTATTGAGTTTTTAGTGATGCAAAAATCAGTCGGTCTGTGAAGGAGATGTCTATGGCTTTGACCCGTAAATAGGCAGGTCAAAAGTGTGAAGAACCCCCCCCCCTCACTTTATGAAAACTGTATAAAAAAAACTTTAAAAAAACTTTGAAAAAACTCAATTTATGAAAACTGTAAACTCCCACCTTTTGTGGTCAGTGAACACAACAAATTGACTTTTTCTTTGAAGCGTTTTGTTTTGAGCCAAGTATAAACTACAAACTATCATTTTGTTTTTTGTGTGTCAAAAATCAAATTTGAATCAAGTCAAAATCGGCCAGCCAAGCCTAAAAGAAAACTGGGTTTCAATACTAGGCAGTAAAACCCTAAACAATGTGATTAGTGTTCGAAATCGGTCGATCTTACTTTGACTGGCAGGTCAAAAAATAAGAAATCCGATCATAAATTCCCCGAACGGTGAATAGAGCTTACCTAAGCACCAACTGGTGGTCATAACAGCAACTCTTTGGTGCTGAAGCTGTTATTGACAGAGGACAACCTAAAACTGGCTATTCTAGTGTCAGTGTGGTGTTTCAAAATGCCGAAAGAAGCATAGATCTAGAAAGTTATTTAGACCTAAAGTATTTTTGAACATTTAGGTCAGGAGACTCATGTAGATAAAAGATGAATTATTACACAAAAGTTGTTCTGTTGATACTTCTGAGCAGAAATCTGCCACAAACCTCCCCATATCTCTACCAAATGCAAACTTCAGAGCACAGAATCTTACTGTAATAAATAATGCAATAATCCATTTATGCATGTAACGTTTGGTACCTTAAGTTCCTCCTCCATCTCAGAAATCTTCCTTTCTAGAGCTCTTCTTTCCTGTTGGAACATGAAAAGAGGGTAAATAACGAACCAGGTAAGAAGAAAAATACCAACAACAGATTTAATGAGTTCTTATTGATTTAATGGTATTGGGTGATCACACACACACACTTCACTCGCATTTCCTGTGAGGGGTGTGCAAGCAACAGCCAGATCAGGCCTAAACAATCAGTGACCTAAACTGTAGTCAGTTTTCTAAAGGCAGGAATCAGTCTGAAAATAGGTAGGTACATCTTAAATAAATGGAGAACTCAACTTTTAAACCAGAAAAGGCTGTGATTGGTTAAGGGTAATGTTCAAAATATGGCTTTTATCAAACAGGATTAAGATCACAAATCAGCTGGAAATGAAGTCATCAAAACTAACTGATATACTTGAAATAGTAAAAAGCATGAAAACATGCACAGGATTTCTTCTATGGTATTTTCAGCGCAAAACTGGAACACGCAGTCCACAGAGACGGTGACCACACACTGCCACTAATGTTCAAAAACAAGTGGAAGGAATGGGAAAGAGGTGGCAGTGCTTTTGGTAGAGAGCCTGATTGATGCCAGCTACCAGAGCACAAGTGACCCTACAGGCAGCAGCAGAGAGGAGGCTGTTACAAGAACTCAGGGTAAGATCATACCACCACCCAGTTGGTAAGGGGGCCTGCTTGTTACCTTCAGACATAAACCCATTAGCAGCGTTACTGGGATGTTTGAAACACGTTCAACAAAACAAAACAAAAAAAAATCACACTTTTTATTTGACAAAAATTAGTCTGAGACACACAGGAAACTGAAATGATCTCATTTTAGTTTACGGTTACGTAACAGAGTAGTGATTATAGAGATTGGGTGAAGAAGTTCTGCCATTACCCTTTTCTCCATCTCCAGCTGGGATCGGTCAGCGTAGCGCTCCTGCCTCTGCATTTACAAAAAAACAAACATTATCAAACTTCAAGTACATCCAAAAGCAATTTTGAATGATAAACAGGGAAGTTGTGCATACCTGTGTGGCTTTCTCCAACTGTAACTTCAAGTCTGCCAGCTCCAGGTCAGTGTCGCGTAACTGGGCCTTCAGTTTCTCGTTCTCAGCTAAGATCTGCTCATAGAGCTGAGAAAAGATGTCGAAACATATTTATGGTCCCATTTACCACATCATAATTCATTCAGTTGATTGTTTCATTCGACATTTGCAGCCTACTGTCGTGGGAAATGACAGCGCACCCTCTTTCAGTGCTAGGGTTTTATGGCAAAAATGATCTGGACTCTACATGGGGTAAAATTTAAATCATAAACAGAATCTTTGACATAAAAAAAAAAAAAAAAAAAAAAAAAGTGAGGCCACAAATGGGAAGGATCTGAGCATTCATAGCGGTTTTAAGACATATGTTTGAGAATCAGGTTGAGGTCCAGAATTTGACTAGGCCACGTTTGTGGATTTGATGTAGAGTTTAGGTTCATTGTTCTGGCTCATGTTTAACCCTGAAATACTTTGGCACACGGAGCAACTGAAAGGTGCCCAGATCTTGTGGCCCCCAAATGAAGCTCAAATCATCATATTTTGTTGTTTTAGAGTAAAAAGTCTCCAGCCCCCCACCGCCCCAGAGAAAACGCCAATCTGAATTTTTTGGGGGTTTTTTTTCTTCAAAATTACTTTTTTAATAAGGTGATTAACGCCCATAGGGTCTGAAAAGAAGCCATTTATTTTTGTTCATTTAGTTCCGCTTCTACATTTTAGCTTAAATGAAAGTGTGAAAATTTTTTGTTTCTGACCGTGGATCAGTGGGAAGAAAACTTCCTGCAATCTAAAAGTTGTTGGTTCAATTCTAGCTTCTTCCTGCCATATGTCATGATTCTAGAATAGCTCCACTCATGGTGGCAGCGTGTTGGAGCAGTTCTTTTACTTTAAAGCAACACTAACTAACTTTTTTACCTTAAAATATTGTTTCAGAACTCGTGTCAGTGGTTGATCAGCTCATAACAGGGTGAAACGGCACTTCTGCATTGGCTTTGCGGCCCTCTATCGGCCATAACAGCACTATGTAACTTTGGGTCGTCGGGAAGTGGTTTTGTAGTTCAAATGCGACTTGCTTTACGGCAGGTTTCACAAAAGCCGGTAGGTGCAGCGTCCTGCAAGGCTCTCTGGGTGGAGCATACTCGGCAGGTACATATAAATGGAAGATACCTAGCAGCAGGTAGCTTGAACAATTGTCATCATGACGGAGCTGAAATTGTATTCATCTGTACACCGGTGTTCCGACTATCTGTGCTACTCGCATGCACATTTCGATGTTACGTCACAATTCGCTTACTCAGCAAATCTGTCGTCAAGAATTCCTACCTGGAAGATCCATTTCGTCTGTTTTATTTATTTGAAGTTTACGGTGAGTTTTATTCAAATTATTTTATTACTGGCTAATTTTTATTCAAAATATTTTAAGGCTTTCCTTAAGCTACTAGTTTCAAGTTTACATGACAGCCCTTGCATGTTAGTTTCACTTCTGTGATATCGTTACACTGCATGTAAACAAGTCCCATTAATTAGAGTCGTACAGTAAATGGGGTGTATTTTGCGGGCTATTTGTGCTTATAATCATAGGCTACTACATTTTAATATTTTGGAGTAATAATACTGCTATCTGCTCTACGTCTTACCGGCTTGGTATATATTCATTAGCTGCTTTACAAACTAACAGATTTCCAGAGTGTGCTATTCATCTATAGGCCTATTTAACAGGTAGGATATTCTGATCAAGGTTTTTAGTGCATCTTTATGTGCTAGTTTTAGCTTTATATTAAACGGGTAGCATGTTCTGTGTATTGAAAGAAAAGTTTTCGTTATTCATAATTTTTTGCTATGTTAGGCATTACTGCTAAACTGCCACTTCAATCACGTCACTTGAAAAATATTTTCCGATGATTATGTTTAACATCAAAGCTAACAGTTGTTTTCGGCATGTAAACATACTTTTCAGGGGTAGCACTGACAGATGCGCGCTACGATAAGACATTCTGAGGAGGTAGCACAGATCGTCAGAACAGTGCTGTCAGCCATATAAAAAAAAAATTAGACCGTATCACATTATAACGTTATTGTAAAAATGTGAAAACCACATTAAACTAAAATTTTATAACGTCATAGTTTCACGTTTTTACATTAAACTATCACGTTATAACGTGATACGGTCTAATTTCTTTATTATATGGCTGACAGCTCTATGCCGCCGTACATATATGCTGAAATATAGAAAATGTACCTGGGATGAAGACATTTGACACAAAGGCTGCCCAAGACGTGAAAATATGTAACGTTAGAGGGTATCGCTTGTAAATGTGAATCCCTTGGTGTAACCATAACAGATTTTACGACAGTAGTAGAAAACAATACATTTTTCCCAACTGTAGGGGGACCCAGAGAGCAAAACTTACTTAGTGTTGCTTTAACTCTGATTTGTTCTTTTTGCAGACTTCTGTTCATCATTTCTTTGGTTTAGCCACTGCATGTTTACATAAGTATTCCCTCTCGCTTTAGATGCTGTGTTCAGCACGAAGGTTTTAAAAAAACAACAACTTTCTTTTACTTTTGGTTATGATGCATAACCATGGCAACGAGTCGTTTTTACACATGGGAGTAGCTGATTAGAATCTCAAAAACTCCAATAATACCCGAACAACCCCAAATCGCAGAGGAGTTGAAAAGGAGGCCTCATCTCTTCCATCAATCCTAATGGGCAAGGATCATTCCTCTGACGCCAACGTTTCTCTACCTGGCTTTCTAACCATACGACCAGACAGATTTATAAAGCAGCGGCAAAAGCAAAGCAGGTGGATTAGGAGTGTTAGGAGCACACATCTGATGGTCTCATCCAGGACATGTTACCGTCTGTCATGTTACTGTCTCTGCTACCCAGAAATTGAGAGGTTGCCATGCCAGGACAATGACTGCTACTGGAGATCCCGACTGTGTAAAATGTTGATTAAAAGAATTGGTTTTGTATCTTAGATGAGAAGAGGACCAGAACATGTAATTAAATTTTGAATTTTTAGTTTCTCATTGCGTCCATTTATTGTTCTTTCAGGACATCTGACATCTAAATATAGAAATATAAAAAAGGTATACCTTCTTGTAGTCAGTGGTGTCGTCTCTGTCCAATCGGCTCGAGTACGGCCTTCGACTCTCACCATAACTACGGCTAGAAAGAGCATCGTTGCGATCTAGATATGAAGTGCTCTCGTTTCTGCATCGACAAAGAAAAAAAAAAAACCTGACATTAGCAACCAAATATTACAGTTGAACAACAGCATTCAAGACATGATGGTGTAACTTACCTGGACAATCTGTCACTCTGTAAAGAAATAAGAAAGAAAATGTTATTAGAAGACACACACACAATTAAATGATACTTCTCCCCTCTAATCAGCCTGTAAAATGTTTTGTACTTGTAATTAAATGATGTGACCAACCCCTATAAAGGATACATTTAAAAAAGAATGCTCAAATCATAGGTAGGTTTATGTAGAAAGAATAAATCAAATGTTAATATTTGCTACTTTTTTCAGCTGTCTTAGTAGCTGGAACAGTTTTGACCTAAAGGGCTTCCTGTATGTTTGTAGAGATAAGCGGTCGTTTCCTCCCGAATTGCTTTGTTGCTGCTCCACCCAGTGTAAGTGACAGCTAGCAGCTGGTGCTCCTCTTCTTCTGCCTGATGGCAGACTTCAAACAGCTGTCTTTCTCTCTCTCTCTCTCGCCTTCAGACTTCAAATAACACACTCTTCCAAACAGAAAGTTCACACAGGAACTAATGAGTTTACAAATCTACCACTTCTGTCTTATGTTGCGTCATTAGCAGACAGCATGGATGTCATGACTTATTTAAGGTGTTTCTTTTTTTTAGGAGTATAAAAAAAACTTTAAATTCATTTGTCACACACAGATATTTGAACTTAAAAAAAACAAAAACACCTACTGAAGTATTTGATTCCTAAAGTCAACTAAGCAACAGACAATCGCTGGACGATCAAAAATGAAAATAAAATGGGCAGACAACATAGAACTTAAAGGCCTTGGATAGTGAAAAGAGATGAGATGAGACAAAAGAAAAGAATAAAAAATTACAGGGAGATAGAACAGACAGACAGGAGTTCTACTTTCTTCCCTCAAAGTGTGTGTGAGGTTAGTTACCTGTAACTCTCCCCTGGTGCTGCCCTCCTCAGAGTCCGACTGCTGCTCAGGGTCATTTTCATCACCCTGGTATCAAAAATTTAACACAAATCATCAGATAATAACAGATGATAATAGCAGAACATCAAGTGTCCCCGAACTGCAAAACTTAAAAAAGAATAAAGTCTTACATCTTGAGTCCAGAAGGACACCCCAGTGGAGCGCCTCTTCTCACGGGGCCGCCTGCGATCCCGTATGGAGCGGGGCTGAGACTTATCCTCCCCTTCCTTTTCATCATCCTTTTTGTCCGATTCTGTCATTGGAGAAGACATTTTGTACTTCTTTATATAAAAAAAAATACCTTTTACATCTCAATATTTGAAAACAAGTTTGTTAAACTATGGACTATTTTAACGAGAAATCTACACCAAATTTAAATTTACCTCTGAGAGCCTCTAAAAATCAAAAGGCATCTTATGCATTCCGTGTATAAAACAAAATCAAATGAAAACAGACCAGTATTTTAAAGTAAAACACATTAAAATATTTAGCTGTACAACTATAAAGAGTCATATGGAATCATTTTTCTAATGCTGTATGAAATGTTAGATATTTGAATAAAAATGAGACTTGAGTAGAGCTGCAGCTAAGATTACAAGCTAGCTGAGCTAAAAATCTAATTTTCTTCCTAAAACCAGCAGCAATTTATTTGATCATTTATTTAAACAGTCAACATAAGCATTTATTGATATCACAAATTAAATAAAAGTGCCCTAGCAGAGGTCAAATACAGTAGTGTAGAAGCAAATGGTCATTCAAACTATGAAAATAAGATGGGTTAAAAAAAACTTCTGTGTTTGCAACGAAGACCGATGGTATATAAGAGATTTTTTTTTTAACCATCACAGATCACCAATTATCAGATCAAACATTTTTTAGGTTGAAGTGATTTTAAACTCAGAGTTAAGGTGGGACTCAGCGGTTTTTCCCTCTACATAAATGTGTCCTACATGAACATGTTTCAAACGCTGCAGATTTTGACGAGACCTGACCTTTATCTGCCTCTCGAGAGTGCCTGCTGTAAGAAGAGGTGATCCCCGTCAGACTGTTGGGCCTGTTGAGGGAGCTGGAACCGGACGACAACGAAGAGCTGGAGTAGGGAGTTGTGGAGGCAGTGCTGACGGTGGAAATGGCAGAAGAGGAGGACGAAGATGAAGGCCGATAGCGCTGGTAGGAAAATGAGGAAATATTAAAAGCGTTAATTACAGTGACCTGTTTTAGGGGAGTCAACAGAAAAATGAAGCAGGTACCTCTTCAAAGCTTCGGTACTTCGATCGGTAATCATCCTCCTTCGTCTCAGTCTCCTTCTTCTCCTCCTGCTGCTTCTCCTTGTCCTGCTTCTCTTTCTCCTCCTTCTCTTCCTCGCGGGTCTTTTGGGGACGACTCCTGCCGATTGTTTTTTCCGCCTCTTGCAGGTCAGTCAGAGTCACACCCTGGAAGAGTAAGGAAATCTCTCTTTAGAAGATAACGTTGTTAACTCAAAAACCTTCCCCATCAGCACGCAGAATAACGAACCTGTGTGGACCGCCTTGACTGCCGGGCCTGTCTGGATCGAGCTTTCCTCTGAGACTCCGACTCCTCGTCTCGCACCGGTGTCAGATATGACCTGATGCAGACACAATAAACACTTTAATCATTACTCTCATGTAAGAAGACTTCTCTCCAGCAAAAAAGTAAAATGATCAGCCCCTTTGTCTTGCATGGTAAACAAAAGTTACACACTGCTCTCAATGTTTTCCTGCCATTTATGCTACTGTGGTGCCCAATGCCCAGTTCAGGAATGTGATCTAGCTTGATATTATGACAAAGGAGCAGGGATAGAAATTAGCACTTGCCACTGGCCAAGTGCAGCTGAATGTATCAAGTTAAACAGCCGTTTATGCGCAGAATATTCTCTAATGTGCCATAAGATTGAACAGGCTCAAGGAGGATCAGTGTTAAAGTTAAAGGAAATATGGTGCAATATGGAAGCTTCAGGGAATAATGTATGCTTAAAGGAATTTATGTGTGAGATTTCTGTATGTATTTTAATGATTAATGAGTTCCACAATTCATCATTCATCAAACTACAAAGAGAAATGGACCAATCTGCTGAAGTGTGAACTGGAAAAGAACAGACAGGAAGACATCAGCAGCACAATACCACCAACATCAGCAGGTGTAATAATACGTATATTTGATATTGTGACATTTCTTTAACAAAACACTTATTCTTAAAGAATTAAACCAAACTAAATCAATTAATTTTAATGGACCTGCTTTAATTCATCATGTCATATGTTTTCCAGATTTAACTTTCCATATATTTCTGTGCCTCATATTAATTTCAAAATATCAAAGAATAAATTTCTCGACTGATTTTTGACCAACATTTCTGCTGAAAAGCAGACAGAAAAATGAGGAATAAAGAGATACGTTTTGCTGGATGACAAATTGCCCCAGAAATTATTGCAATAAATGATAGTTATTTTGAGAGCATTTTCAACTAATTTTTCGAAAAAATGCAATAATAATCTCTAAAGAACATTGACAACTGTAACTGAGACATTTTAAATATCCAATATAAAGTAGCAAAACAACAAAACAAGGGAAAGAAGAAAGGATGAACTTTGTAAAATTAATTGCCCTTCAATAAATATATTCACTTGGCTCAGACAAGAGAAATACGAAAAAACTACCAGTTAGGAGTTTTAAACTGAAAGTGCAAACAACAAAAACACTCAGTTTGAATAAAAAATGTAAATAAAATAAAAAGACATGGCATTTTACTATGGATATATGGATATTTGGACCATATACACCTTTTTCATCCAGTGTCTTTGGTAGAAAAAAGGAGACACACGACGAAAAGAAGCAAGCAAATGGGAATTGTGGCTGGAAAAATTATTGAACTCATTTTAATTCATCATGCGATGAATTGGTTTATTGTGACAGGCCTAAACAAAAGAATCCAGACAGAAGGAAGAACGGGGGAAAAAGGACAAGGGGGTAGAATAAAGGAGAGACTGAAGCAAATAACTGAAGGAAAAAAAGGAAGGAAGATTCATGGAAAGAAAAACAAAGAATTATAATAGGGGAAAAAAGGAAGGGAACAAGGAATGAAGGGTGTAATAAACGACACACTGGAAGTACAATTATTTTCCCAGACATGAATAAGAGCAACTCACCACCAAATCACCTTTTTTTCCTGATAAACTATAAATTAGTGTTTAATAGTATGTCTGATCATTATTTTTCGTATTTTAGTAAAAAAAAAAAATTTACACATTAGTTTTCTACCAAAAACAGTCAGTGGAGCGCCCTCTTCAGTTTAAGACTTTACACTGCACTTGAATTTGAATCCGGCATCGCTACCCCGTATACCTCATGGGGACCCTGCTGTAAAACTTCTGATTGGCTGGATAGATGATCTTAATTAACAACCACTGCAGAAGAGACATTTCCACTTCATAAAGGGTTGAAAAACAGCTGTGAATAAATTCACGATTACAGGACTGAGTGGAAAAAATACACACATACAAACTTGTAATGTTGCTTCACACTCAGACTCCATAAAAATTTTTTTTTTAAATCCTAAGAAAAAAACAAACAAGTATTCCCTTTTTAAAACTCAAACTTATCAAAAAGAACAAAAGCCTTCCACTTAGTGTGGAGCGCGCTACTGCTGGCCACACGGTGGTACGAATCCTGAAAGAACGGAGAAGAGCCTCAGCCTTGAGCAAAAGAGGCAGCCTGAGCCCACCTTCCTTATATGGGGAAGTTGTTGGAACGGTCCAGGCTGTGAACCTGCTCCCACAGAGACAGGTGGCTTATTTCAGCACCGCCGCACCAAGACCTTCCAACGACTCCACTTAAACACACCCATGCAAACACTTTCTCTCTTTCGGTGTGGAAGGGGGATAAAAAAAGAAGATTCCTGACTTAAGAAGAAGACAAAGTATCTGGATGGCTGTTTGACTGTGAGAGCATTTTAACGCCAACATATTAAGCTTCTTTTAACACAGTTTCCAAAACGTCTAAGCTGCAGAGAATGAGCAAAAGTGGACGGTGCTTTACCTGCGTCGTTCTGAGCCAGTGACTATGCCAGTGAGGGTGGTAGTGGTTGATATGGCTGTAGTGGTAGACGTGGCGGTTGTGGTAGAGCCAGTGTTTATAGTGGGGATGACAGCAGCAGAGTCCTTTTCCTTCTCCTTTTCCCTCTCTGCACTCTCCTCTGACCAGTACCTGTAATTACAGGAAGCCTTTTACTAATAATACACACCTGACCACCCAATTCAGCTGCTTTTATGAGCAAAGTAAGGAACCCGCTTCAGATTTCAAAGTTAGAAATGACGGCAGGGGGAGGAGCTCTTACCTGCTGGTGAGACTGGTGGAGCCAGTTCGAGTGGAAGAGGAACCCAGGCTGGAGAGGAGGCCGCGATGGCCTGTGGGTGAGGTAACAGACGAGGAGGTGGTGGTTGTTGAGGAGGAGGTGGTGGTGGAGGAGCTCAGGTCCTCGTGTCTTCTGCCGAAAGAGCCGCTGTAGGGACAGAGTTGCAATGAAAATACAGAAGAACGCAAGGGACGTCTGCTTATGTCAGCAGGCCTTTTTATCTCCACGCATCTTCTCCGTCCTGCTGCAGTGCACAGCTTCTATGCTGCAAGCACCTTGAGGTCAAGATTCAACATAAATCTGAAGGAGGCAATGTTCACCGGCTCGCCAGGAAATGCAGCGAGTCACCAGACTCCCAAGTAATGAGTCCAGAGCAGAGTGTCAGTGAGACCTGGACATCGCTGCCGAACATCAAGTCCAAGCAGCTGATGCCTCTTAAGGGAAAACCCAACAACATGGGGCTGCATCAGTCAGTTAGAAGCGCTTATTATAGTACTGCTGTTAGGATTTTATTGCGGTTTGTCTCCAACATTATGAGCGAGAGCACAGGTCAGATTTGCAGAGCCTGAGGAGAGGAGAGTTTGTACCTGGTGGGCTGAGATGACTCAGATTAACAGACTTTCACTGATTATGGAGAAGGATTGCAGAATGGCAACTAAAGAGGTCATAGTTCTTTTCAATTGATGGCTTATAAGATACATTTGATTACATTTACAGTGTTTTGTAAATGTATTCAAACCCCACTTTTTCCACATCGTCTCAAATTAAAATACCAAGCATTCAACGTATTTTAGTAGGATTCTATGGGACAGATCAACAAGGTAGTGGAATTGTAAAGCGGAAGGAAAATAACAAGTGGAAATAAAAACCTGGAGTGTGGTGTGCATCTGTATTCAGAATTTTGGTACAAATTACAGCTGCAACTCGTGGAAGCCCTGCGTCTACCCGTTTTGCACAGCTAGAGATTAAATTTTAGCGCTTTGTTCTTTGTAAAGTAGCTCAGACTCAATAGAGAGCTTCAGTGAACAATCATTTTTAAGTCTTGCCATTGACTGCCCACACTACACTGTACTAACAAGTGTTATCGCTGAACTGTAGCTCTGGCTGTATTGTTTGGAGTAGGGATAGACCGATATGCCGGTTGGCCGATATATAGGGCGGACCATTTAAAAATATATATTGGCAAGTTATACCTCTTTAGTAGAGCCGATTTAAAGTCAGGCACATCCCCTTCCTTTCACTGTGCAATGCAAATTAAAATTGCTTGATTAAGGGATGTGTGTTCTGACAAAAAGAGAACATTGTACAGTTTGTTTCCACATCAAATCTATCGAACTTTAACAGTCAAGAATACAATATCACTAAGGACATAGAAATGTCCTTGCATGTGCAACATGAAAAAAATAGTTTTTTTTGTGATTTGATCATGATAATTTGTGAGTAATTTGTGGTAAAGACAACCCTAAACACAAACAAGTGAATTGTTTTGGTACACTTTTAGTCAAATACATAAGCGCAATTGTTTCTAGAAGTTTCTAGAATATTATACTTATTATCGACTTAATTGAAGATGGCTGCACTACAAAAATACAAAAAACTAAATACTGTTCATTCGTTTTTGTTTAACTTTGCTTATACGTTTCATTTTAATACTCTGCAGTGAACAAAATTAAGATCCATGAATTGTTGAATTGGGGTTTCAAAAACTTAGGTTCAGAAATGTTGTTCATCCACTGTTATTTTCAGCACGCAAATAAGGTGGAAAACGTCTAAATAGCCACGAAAATCGCCCCCCCAAAAATGGCAGCATTTATCGACTTCTAAATATCAGCAATAGAAAAACCCAAATCAGTCTATCTCTAGTTTTGAGCTGATGTCCTGTTTGAAGGTGAGTTTCTGCACCAGGATCGAGATTTTCACAGATTGGCCTCAATTTTGTTCCATCCATCTCCCCATCATACCCTGTTAAAGAAAACCATTCCCACAGCATTATGCTGCCGCCCCCTTTTTGCTTGCAGGGTCTCGGATAAGTCTCCTGACATTGGCTTTCTACTAGCCACTCATTTAAAGGCCAGATTTGCAGGATCGACAGCAAACAGTTTTCCTCTTAAGAATTTCTGCCACCTGAGCTATGGTACTCCGCAGCTCTTCCAGAGCTCCATTTGACTACTTCCCTTGGTCATTATGCTGTTTGATCACTAATGTTCTCTAACAAAGCTCTGAGGCCTTCACCAAACAGCTGGATTTGCACTAAGTTTCAAGGACACACTGGCGGACTTTATTTAGGGGTATTCTACTTAAAGGATCTGGTTAAAAATGCACAATCCAATGTATGTCATCAAAAAAGTTGGAAATAAATTTTGAAGTTTGAAGATAAAACGTTGAGAAGTACAGAGTTTTTGAACATTCCTCCTGTATCTAAAGCATTTGGAGTCCTTAAACTTTGAACAAAAACTAGAACATACCGCACAAACCGGAGGAAGACAGAAAACATTGAGCACAGCGGAGACGCCGAAAGAAAAAGGACAGCTGGGTGTGGAGACAGCGGTGTACCTGCGGTAAATGCTGTAGGACGGGTAGTGGGAGGAGGGCGGCTGCCAAGGTTTAGTATTACAGGTGTTAGGGTCCAAGCTGGAGGTGGATGAAGACTTGGCTGGCACGTCCCGCGTGCTTCCGCTCCGCCCTAGCGCTAGCGTATGGGACGTGCTAGCGTGTCAGCACGCAGGTGGGCAAGAGAGTTAGCAGTGGAGCACACACACACACACAAACATTTACATATAAAAGCACACAAAACATATTTAGGATTATGAAGCTTTGACACACTGCTGCTGCATTCATACCAACACAATGCTGAATAATGTCTGGCAATAAAATGACAACCTTAAAGTCAAGGCTACTTTCTTTAATAGAATTAGAAACTAAGTTCCCAAGTTGAAGCTGTTTTTAATAGTTGGATTATAGCCATAATTTGTCAAGATATGAATGCAGCTTTAGTCTACGCTCATGTGTCATAAACCGGTCTGAGAATATGGTTTATATATTAGGCAGCACACAGTAGCTAGGCTCGTTAAAATATCTAAAAAGGTGCATTTTAAACGCTTTGGCCCAGCAGCTTGACAAAACGGGTACAGTCATGCAACCAGCTGGCAGGGACAGAGAGGCATTGGGCTGATTTGCTACATTATAAAAGCATGTACATACATATCAGCTGACTGATAAAAAAAAGAAAAGAAAAATAGAGATCAGATACTGGGGTGAGGGACGAACGTGAAGTTGGAGCTAACCTGCGCTGGTAGCTGGAGGTTCGGTTGGTGGAGGAGCTTCCTTCGCTGTTCTTCAGGTCGTCGTCCCAGCGTCGCCGGGTGTACGAGCCACTGCGTATCAGAGCAGTAGAGTCCCTGGGGAGCCACAAGCTACAATGATACCCCACATTTCTTGTAATAAACATCTCCCTTTTTTTACTTCATTTTGTTTGGTTCTAATAAGTTTTATAATCAAAAGCATCAGTGCATTGATTTATCGTTATGACTTAAAAAGGTACAGGCACCAAGCAGCTCATCGGGGCTTTCCGCCTGCGACATACAGCCGTGAGCAACAGGAGCTACTCGTGCCAATGCATGTTTGCACGGAGTCGCTACTTGGCTCCAGGGGGTTCACCTGTTTTCCTTCTCATCGATGTCTGAAGTGCTGGCAAGTCTCCTTGGGATGGTCGGGGCCACGTACGCAAGTCGGGTTCCTTTGTCCTTCTCCTGTGGGAAGCAGAAGGAACAAGCGTTCCGTTAGCAGCGGATGTCGTAGTTGTTGATTACAGCATCTGATGGTGCTTTATTCCCAACTAAGCTTTTTTTTAGGACTGTGTGGCTGCAATGCCTTGTTAGAAAACCTTAATCAAATGAATCGATTATGTCACAACATGTCCTGATGGAGAAACGGAACGCTGGTCTGAAATGACAGAATAACATAACTTATCGCTGCTGACCTTTTCTTTTTCTTTGTTGTCTAGGGATGAGGAGAGGCGAGGGCTTGAAGCAGAGCGCATCACGCCTGTAGTGTCCTTTTCCCTCTGAGCTTCCTTTGTGGCCGTGATCTCAGAGAGCGCCCCATAGCTGCCCGTCTTCCTCAGACCCAGACGCCACGATGCCGGGGACTCGTCTTTCCTCTCCTCCTCCACTTTAGCCGAGACCTTCCCAGCAGGCTGAACCACCTGGGGAACGTAAGGACGACACACCAGCTTAGATTACACTGAATTATAGCACGCATGTGCACGATTAGGACCTTAGTAATCAACAAACGGGAATCACGTCAAACACTTGCGGATTAATTTACGGTTTGCATTAGTATTCATGCCCTTGAACTTTTTTTTTTACATTTTTTCAGCTTACAGCCACATGATGTATTTTATTGGGATTTCTGTGAATATCATGTTTTAAGTCTTGCCCTAGATGGATTAAGCTCTGGACTTTGACTGGGCCATTCTAACATATGATTACATTTTGATCTAAACAGTTTCATTGTAATTTAGTTAGAAGGGGAACCTCTGCCCCAGACAGGTTTTATATAGGCTTTCTTTAACGCTGGATCTGAATTACTCCCTCCAGCCGATTGTCCTGTCCATGCTGAAGAAAAGTAACCCCCATAGCATGATGCTGCCACCACCAACCAAATACACAAAGGACTTCTTTGAACCTTTTTCAGCAATGGTTTTGTTCGCCACTCTTCCACAGAGCCAAGATTAGTGTTGAGCACAACTTTTACACAACAGCTGGATTTATACTGAGAAAGAGATCTAGACATTTACCAGTTAGTTTACATCTATAAGATACTGGTTAAACTGGATTTTATTTAGAGGTTAGAGTAAAGGGGGCCAAATACAGACAAAGTCTCTTCCAGGTTTTTTTTGCATTTACTTTTCAATCATGCAAAATCTTTGTTCTCTTTCACATTGATATGCAACTTTGTGTTGGACATAACACAAAAGCCCACTAATAAACATTTTAGATTGTCATATCAATGTGGCAGAATGAAAAGCTCAAGGGGAACAATTACTTATGCATAGTTCATGTTTATTTAAGGATAAAACCCAAGAGGAAAAAAGGATGTTCCCATCATAATTGACCAAACCTTCAGCTCTGGTGAAATCGAAAGGTTTCAAACAAAACTATGACCACATACAGTTTTAACCTCTGGTCAGAGGATGAACGCACTCACACAAACACAATGTCAAAGAAAAGCTAGATTAGCAGTGCAGCCATTGATAAGTGGAAAAAAAGCACAATGTAATGTTTATGAGTGAAAGGGAAGTTCAATCACTTGTTGGATTTTTCCACCGAGGTAAAAGCCATGGTTAAATATACAATCATATAATTCTGTGGGGAATGAAATTTGTTTTGTTTTTTTATTTTGTATGATTACACAAATATTTACTTTATTGGTGAATAAAAACCCTAATGGAAAGCTGGAAATGATTAATAACCGTAGCTATAATTCTGGTAGCTGAATGTGCAGCTTAAGTGTAGCCTCTGAGAGCAGGGCAGGAGGAAACAGGCTGTGGTTGACCCCACTGAGGATGTCAAACAGCTGCAGTCCCCCTCAAGGCAGCGCCATTTAGTGCAGCACAGGATTCTTTACCAGACCAACCGCAGCAGGTGGAAAAATCCTACATCACCTGGAACAGGTGGGGAAGTTAGGGGGAGGTTTTAGTGCTTTGTGAGTGCACAAGTGCATGTAGGATGAGACAACAACTCTGGTGCACACCAATGCCTCACCATGGGTTTTTTGGGCACAAGAGAAATGCCAGTTTTGCGCAAACCTTGACGCCACAATGCAGGACAGCCCGGCTCCGCCAAAGGCATTAGAGGTGTAATGTAATCAAGCTAAAAGGCAACCGTGGCGAGAGCCGAGGACGGTGAAACAGGACGGACAGGGAGGAAGACAGAGAGGTTGAAAGAGAAAATGGCAGAATAAGACAGAAGCAAAAGAAACACACTTTGTGCGCAAGGACAGCCGTCTCAAAGCCGAGTCAAGCCACATGGTGCCGAACTACGAGTACTGATCAGGTGAACCGATTGCAATGGAACAGTAGGAAAAATGCTCTATTATCAAAGACAGGTGTGGGGTGGAGGCTCCGGGCTTTGATCAAGCTCCGCAGCTTTAAGAAGCAGAAATCATACAAGCGGACGGGATGAGCTCAACTTATCGACACCTGTGTTGATGAACCTTTTTGCTTCAGTCAGCAGCTTTTGGCCGTTCACAACATTTCAGTTGGTTTCCCTTAGTTGCAAGAGGCCACAGCAGCTGACTTTTGTCAAATAAACCAAGAGGACATGCCCTTGCAGAAGTTTCTCGTGCTCAGTCGTACTAGAGCAGTTGTCTCGTTTCGACAGCAGAGGGCAGCAGATCCAAATGTGGCAACAACACTTTTGATTCTACAAAGCTAACCAAATGTACAGCTTTACAGACAACTTTTAAAAAAATAATCAAAAAATAGCTAAATGGTGTTAATAATCCAGCTAATCGTTCTGACTGTGGAGTCCTTTATGGATAACAGCCCAAGAAAATTAAGTATGGCTCATTTAAACTCCTGTGTGATTTCAGTTTCCTGAAACAAAGAGCAAATCAATATCCATCACCGTGTCACGGTTTCGTTTATGGATTTATAACTACATTTTGCGAACCCAGTCAACCTGCATTCATACACAGTGCCTTGAATAAGAAGTCATACCCTTTAAACCAGCGGATATCGACCCTGATCCTCAGGGCCAGTTGTCCTCCATGTACTACATGTGGCTCGGCTCCAGCAGACCTCATTTAAGTGACTTTATTCCCTCCTCAGCCATGAAGTGCTGCAGAAGCCTGTTAATCACCCATTGAAGTCAGGTGTGCTAAAACATGCAGGCCACTGGGCCCTGAGGACCACCACCATGAGCCTTTACCACCTTTTGTCATGTTTGTTTTATTCCAATTTATTTTAACCAGCATCCGTCTCTGCTGTAGAACAGCACCCCCACAGCATGACACTGCCACCACCACAAGGTTAGCGTGTTCCGAGTGATGTCTGCTACTTAGTGTTGGTCTATCAGATCCAATTCCCATTTAATAACAAAGTTGCGGATCCAACACGAATAAAGAGCTTAAGGGGGATGAATGCTGCTTGCAAGGCATTGTATAAAATTAACCAAGGTTTTCAAGGGGTAAAACAAGATGAAATTAATATCTTTACGCACTGACCCACATCTAGGTTGTAGTAACAATGAGTTGACTGGCTGATTTTGTGCCTGTGCTGCAACTCTGGACTTCCTTAAAGGGTTTACACAACACAATCTCCAAAAATAAATTGTGTTAATGAGAAATTCAGACAAGACAGTTTTGTACTTTATTTTACCTTCCTTACTGGTGAGGTGGGCGTCGGCACCTGATTTGTCGGACTAGTTGGAGATGACGTGCTGACGGTTGCTGAGGTGGTCATTGTGCTACTGGTCACCGCTGCTGGAGGCTTGTTCTTGTCTTCAGTTATAAAGAAAAACATTTCTTTTGTTAAATCAATGAGGAAAAAAAAAATTCTGTATATGCAAGGCGCAATTTTTATTTGTAGTTTTTTTTTAATGGGATATAAACATCACCTGCTTCAGTTTCAGACTCTGAATCTTCTTCTTCCTCCTCTTCACTCGAGCAGCTTGATTCATCCTTCTTCCCCTCTTCCTCTTCATCCACCTTCTCCGGTTCCAAGGTCTCGATGCGTGGAGCGGACTTTTCTGGCTCCAGAAGCAGCGTCTCTTTGCTAAAAAACAACAACAAAAAAACAGATCAGAACAGAAATGTGAGCCTATTTTTTTTGCTTCACGTCAGCTGGAAAACAACATGAAACTCCTTCAGGTAAATATTCCCACTGATTATTATTTTCCCCCTCCAGAATAAAGCCCATTTACCTCTTGAGTGGTTTCAGTGATTGGTTGTTGTCCCCTGTGGTGGTTGTTTCAATCAAAGGAGACTTCTTAACATCTTTCTTCTCACTCATCAGCTGGAATGAAGAAACAAAAAAAAAAACATGACTCAGAGATTCCAGGACACGTGCTGAAATCAGATGGTCTCAGAAGAGTGTCCAAACTCATTAAGCTTGACTGCATTATCCAATCAGTGACTCACCAGATTTTGTTTCTTTTGTAGCTCTTCTAAGTATCCCAAGACATCTTCATCAGCTACATCAAAAGCAGTCTGGCCCTGAGGGAAAGATGTAAAAATAAGTATTGCAGATATTTGACAGGTACAATATCCAGACGCTTCCATTACCCACCATTTTATTAACAAGCTCCATGTCACACAGATTCTCCATGAGTATCCTACACGCCTCCTCTTTGCCCCAGTGTGCTGCAGCATGTAGAGGAGTCCAGCCGTCATAGTCCTTAATATTTACGTCATACCCTGCTTGGATTAAAAGCCTGCACAATGAGGGGGTTTAGGAGGGAGGGGGAGGGGAGGTGAGAATTGTTTGTGGGAATTAGGGAATTTTTGTCGATGGATTTGATTCTGCAAACTAATCCTTTAAGAAGGTACAGGGACGTTACAACCTTGAGTCAGATTGACAAAATGTGGGCCTTAGAAATGGATTCAATAACCATAAGCAAGAAAATATTTCTGTGGAATCATTTGAGACACACCAAGACTGTATTGTAATTAACCCCACACATTTTTTGATCAACTCTCGGCAGTTTCTCCTTCTCTCTACTGGAGAAAAGCATCACCACAGCCTTGTTACATCTCACAGCTAACCTCTGCAGCTCCTCCAGAGTAACAATGGCCTCAGGTCTGCTTCTCGGATCATAGGTCTTTTTGCTCAGCCTATCAATTTAGATATATGGCCAGGTTTTGCAGGTGTGCCATGCTCTTTCCTTCTTCAGATGATTGATTGAACAGTGCATTCGCATAAAAGCTTGGGACATGTTTTTACTCTAATCTCGCTTTAAAGATCTCCACAATTTTAACCCCGACATTTCTGGAAAGTCCCATGGTCTTTTATTTAGGTGTGTTAGAGTAAAGGGGGTTAAATACATACGCAGGACACACATTTAATACCCCCAAAGAACAACAACACTAACATTTGTGGTTGTGACATGATTAAATGTGACAAAGTTTAAGGGATCTGAAAAAAGTTGGATGAGCAAACATTAAGCTCAGTGTTTTGTGTACGATAGCTGTCCTATACGTCACATGACTTTGAAGAATCACAGGCAGCGGCGTTCTGGCTACCATCCCAGAGAGGTTGAACAAGTTGCTGCAGTTCCTATGCTTAAGTAGCGCGAGTGTATTAACAACCCGCAGAAACGATGTCAAAACAAAGCTAAGTGACAAGAACTCTGGGAACTCTTGTATTAGAACCGCTGTCATAACCCAACTCTATCCAAAGTGCTTCTTTAAATAAACCCAGTGAACCAGCGTCATTATGTGCTCCAGCTAGTCCCTATAGTGTGCACTCGATGCTTACTTTAAAACCTCCACGTATCCTTTTGCAGCGGCTACATGGAGTGCCGTTCCTCCCGATTTCGCGTGCCTGGTGTCTTGAATCTGACCGCTGTTTAGCCACTGCCGGGCGTCTCTCAGCATGATGCGCTCCTCCTCTTTTCGGGCTGCCTCTATGTCCAACCCTGGAGAAATAAAGACACACTGTAAAAAAAAGAAAAAAATGAAAAAGCCGCCTGGAGCCGACCTGCTGCCTCATCAAATATCCTCCTCCGTTGGAAATAAGACCATAGTTTTGGTTAATCCAGAGTGCACTTTTGCTCTTATCAGCTTTGCACACAGTTGACTATATCTGGGATGAATGACTGGCGTGCATACCAGAAAGAAGTCTCACCTCGCTTTATCTACAGGTTGTAGAAATGCGGTTGACATCACCTGACAAACACACACTTGAACCACATAATCGCCCACAAAACAAGCCGCAGTTTAAACAATACGCATCACTGTAATTATCTTTAGCCAAGTCTTTGTCGTATATATGCTGCATTCCAGGCTCTGTGGACGTAAAGCAGACCTGAGATAATTATAGCTCCACCTCTAAAAACAAGGGTTTGTTTAGTACTTTGTCATGCTTTGAGGAACTGTTTGTGCCAATATCCTGTAAATTAAACAACAATACTCGCAAACGCGGTCGCTGCTTAGCTGGTTAAGTGGGTCAATATGTCAGTGTTATACAATCCATACAAGGAGACGGTAAAAACAGACCTGTCTCACCATGACACCTGGCTAAAACATGGTCTGATAACTCACTGCAGCATGCTTCACCTCAACTCAGCATTTGTGGCAATATCTGGTGATTTTAAATCATGCCTCTGACAGCGTTTTGCATTACGTGCATCTGCGCAATATAACATCACATCATGTTTTTACACGTTTTTACACGTTTTTTCATTTAATGCGTTCCGGGACCTGTGTGAATCTCTGGTCATGCCTGCGCTGTCATGTACTTTGCGTTCCGGCACCTAATGATTTACAAACTAAGCACTGAAGCCACAGCACGTTGAATAACGTGGACGTTCTTCGATCTCCCTGTAGACTGTTAAAGCAATATCACACGAGAGGCAGCGCTGTTGTAGCCTACTCTAACATCAGCACCGATCAGCTCTCATAGAATGTCTCGTCCAATCAAATTTCAAAAATTAACACGACATAAAATCGACCAATCAGAATTTTGGTCGACTCAGAACGCATCGACCAATAAGTCGACCAGTCGACTAGGACTTTACAGCCCTACTAAATACGAGGAAAGCAACCAATAAGCCTTCCTAATCAATACATTCATTTTATTCTCACTGAAGATGCAGCTGTTCTGTGAAGGTCTGAAACACCAGATACCCACCGTGAAACAGTGGGAGAAGCATGCCAGAGCAAAATACAGCGCAACCTCGGAAGACGGCCGGTTAGAGGACCTCCACCCTAAAAATACAGCCTATTCATGTGTCAAAGTGCTCCAGTCAAAGTCCAGACTGTGAGTCTAATTGAGAATCTGTGTCAAGACTAGAAAATTGATGCTCACTCTCCATCCAACCTGCCTGAGATTGAGCTGCACATAGCACTTTAGACCCTCCACGGTGGATCTTAATTTTAGCCACAAATGCTAAAGAATTAGACAGTGATTTAAGATTAAGGTAACAAAAAGATGCCAACTTTAGCAATTTTCCCTAGGCTTTAAGGCAATATATTCACAGCACTTCTGCACACAATGACACTAATAGTGTAAGAAATATATTTGTTTTATGACTTATTTTTTTCTCTTTTGGTTGCAAATTATATGCTTTGACATAATTTTCTATTTTAAAGAAAAGAGCAAGCCATTGAAGGAAATGTATTCATTCTCTGTGTGTATTTTTTTATTTTTTTATTTTTTACACATGTTCACTTTTCAGTTCTTCAATTTAAACCAAGCAGATTTCTTACAGTAGATATAGTTAAAATAAGCTAACTTGGGGCTATAAGCAAATTTTGCTTAGCTGGTCCAAAGGGTACCAACATGCAAAACAGACGACAAACCTTTCAGTTTATTGTCAAAAATTTGTTTTAAACCATGCATCATGTTCCTTTCATCGCAAAGTTCTGACCTCCTCTGTGTTGATCTGGAACATGGAGACTCCAGATCAAAACATTGGAGTTTACTGTAACATATTATTTGAAAACGTAAAATAATATCTATGCAAGGCACTGTATTCAATTTAATTCCTCAGACCATGACAGCAAACTGATGCACATGATTTTCCCTGATTGTAGAGAACCAGGGCTGAGCGGGTCGGCCAGCATCCTTTGATCTCCAATGAAGCAGACAACGCAATCTATAAAAAGCATGGAGCCTGATGGCCTCTAAGCAGCAACACAGAACAAGAGCCGAATGGAAAAGTTGGCAGTTCAAAGCAGTTTTTTTTTTTCTTCTTCTGCCTGATTTAAGACAATATTTCACTGCAATCTGTATTTCTTGTGTAATATTGGATCTAATCAAAATGCTGTCACTGCAGATTTAAATTGTTTTAAGTGTGCAGGTTAGCAGCATTTGTAAGGTAGCCCGGCTCTCAATCATTACAGAATGGAAGATGGAGCTTTCATGGTTAGTTTTGGGAGCTCCATTAACAGATTCAGGTTCCAGGAGACGATCTGCAACAAGGAGAAGTTTTCTATGCCTTCGACAACAACTTTACCTCTATGGTGTCTCTTTGAAAGCAGAAAAATCAAACCACACGCGCAGGGAAGTGTTACACAACAGCTAGTTGCATAATGCTGCCTACCTCTAGCATGAAAAAAGAAAAAAAGAAAGAAAATGAGCAACTGCCCTCAGGTCAGAATTGCTGCAAATTCACTCTACAGTGGAGCTTTGTCATTAAAGCCATTTCTGCAATCCTGTTTTTTGTTTAAGAAAAGTTGCTCATTTCGATCTGGGCACTAAACGAGCGGTGTTCATTTTTGTCCTCCTCTTACATCATTTAGTAACAGGATTAAGCTGAGAGTGATCAGAATAAGGCAGGAGGAGCTTCTTCTAGGCATCATCAAATTAAAGCTGATGGTGGCCGTTTGCTGAGAAGCCTGAGATTTGGGAGGCTAGTGACGTCACCAACAATAATACAACAATATATTATGAAAGAGAGAGAGATTACATGCAAATAGTCCTCTGAGTGTAATTATTACTGGATTTCATCTGCTTTTAAATCACTTTGCATTGGCATAAAAAGAAGCAAAGAGGCTAAGCAGCCACCTTTTAACCTAATGACTGCAGGAGGAGGTGTTATCATATATAACAAGAAGAATTGTAAACAAGCAATCTATACCAATTGCAATTAATATACTCGCACTGCAACTTGTAGACTGTAAAGAAACAGTTTGAATTACAAAATGCAGTGCATGCCTCAGAGAATGGCTGGTCACCCAGGCCTTTTTTGGGTGAAAAGAAACTGAGGAGCCCCCCCTTCTGGACAGAAGTCAGGTGACATCAGTGGATAGCCTCTCTCCATGAGGGAGGGCCCCGGGCAAAAATAGTCAACGCAGCTTTTCACTTTTGAATCAACACATGAGAGCTAATGACAGCTGGAGGACTTTTCTATAATGTGGTTATATTATGGAATCAGAAAAGCAGTAGGTATATTAAAGTATATGTTTCAATACACACTGTATAATAAAGTTAGATCCAAACATTGATACGTAAACAATTCGAATTAAGTTTTTGCTGTAGCGCCTATTTCATAATGAATGCTGAAAGCACTTATTAACTTCAATTCAAATTATTCCAATGTAATCCAATCATACAGCAAGATTCAGATCTACGTACATTTAGTTCAGTAACCCGATTACAATACTCTCAATGTTTTTGAATGTAATTTAAGGATTTTGTTATGGACAGCATATTTTCTGAGAGAAGTTTCAGCTCATCTCACAGGGAGGTGGGGATGTATGACATACTATACCTTGTCGGTTAATCTCATTTTGTAGAAGTTCCTCCATTGGCTCCTCCTCAGCAATGTCCAGAGGTGTCTCCCCCTCACTGTTCACAACTCCACAATTAGCCCCCTGGCTGATCAGATATCTGCATAAAACAAGTGATCAACACAGACACACACACGTTAGCCCCTATTAGCTGTGAGGAAACGGTTAAATGAGAAAGAAGCTAATCGTTTTTTTGATCCTGGTTCATTGCCAGTGGTGGTGCAAACTGGTGCATCTATTGTTTTACAGGTCAGGTAGTCCTAACACTTGTAGAGGAAATTGCATCGATCCATCAATGCCAAGAGAATAATATTGAATTTGCAGGCAAAGGATCTGTCCTACGTTTCATAGTACCACTTCCCATCGGACAGAAAGTGTATTTAACTGTTTTGCAATCTGGTTCCTTTGTAGTTTTGTACCAAACTTTTTTTGGGTCCATAAATAGAGCCGTATGCATTAGAGCTGACTGAACCAAATAAGGATCAGAAACACAAGCAATGGAAATGATGTAAAACTGTTTTCAATAAATAATATCCTTATTTCATTCATACACTAGATTTGAGCATTGCATTACTTTGCATTTCCATAACTCAAGAAAATATGACACTACAGAGAATAATAAAGTGATGCCAAAAAGGTTTCAGAACAAGAGGTACAAAAAGGGGCTACACAATGACGCAGTTGGTAGCACTGTTGGCTTGCAGCAAGAAGGTCCTGGGTTCGAATCCCGGCCTGGGGTCTTTCTGAATGGAGTTTGCATGTTCTGCCTGTGGGTTTCCTCCCACAGTCCACAAACATGACTGTTAAGTTAATCGGTCTCTAAATTAGATATGACTGTGTCCTTGATGTCCTGCGCTGGACTAGCAACCTGTCCAGGGTGTACCCCACCTCTCATCCAATGCACACACACAAAAAAAAGAAAGAAAAAGGCAAGCGTGTTTCACATTACATGTTACTCAGCCAGACAAGCTAGACCAAATTATGAGAAGTTTTATCAACTTAAAGTTTTTGGGCTCCAGGATATGGAAAGCCTTAAATTGAGACATCATTGCTAAATGATACTGATTACGATCAATTAACATTCCTTTTCATAATTTCACCGTCTTCATCACTTTCCCTGTGCTGTATGAGTCCTGTCACCCTACTTTCCACCTGCTGCGCCGCGTAAGATCTGCGAAACTTAATACGCAGCTGATATATGATATAGTCAAGGGGGACGTTTACACTGGGCACAAAGAGGAGCGAATCGGACGCGTCTCAGAAGCGTTGTAAAAGCGGGTCAAGCTCAGCAGTTTAGATCGGACCAGACAGGACATCGGACACAGAGTAAAGTATCCGGAAAATTTCAAAATAAAAAGTACACATGGCAATTTCTCGATTGCTTGACAATGAAAAAGCAAAACATTACCGGTCACACCAGGGTTGAGGTCAGTCGGTATGTGGGACTCATTTGTTGGTTTTACAGGACAACGAGAATTTAATCCCTGAATTGGAAAATCACCCAGTTCATAAAATACCAGTGATCATTTTTACAAGGACAACATGGAAAAGGAGAAAACATGGACAGAAATATCTGCAGTGTTGGGGCTAGATGGTGAGTTTATGCTACTTAAGGATTAAATTTTTTTCCTCCATACAACCCTTTGGGTTATGAAATCGAGTGATGCACATCTAAAATACTCCTAGCGCTGCTGAACTCGCGACCGAAAAGCGTCTATTACGTTACGCGCCGCTTACATTTGCGGTGGATAGCAGGGGTTAGGGAGATCTTATTATTGCGGGCATGAAGTTAGGTGGACGTCTATTAAAAAAGGTTTCACCACATGGCAAAATAAAACATGGCAGTTATTTCCAATTTTCAATACTGCATGTATTGATATTGCAATGACAAATCCAGCCTAATACGTTGTGTTGTTCTAATATTTATTAACCAAGATCTTGATTGTGTTAAATCTCTCTACATTTTCTCTCTGGTCCTTCATAGGTTTATAAAGAAAGCACAAAAGGATTAAAAAAAACAAAACAAAAAATTAAGTCAGATGGCAAAATGCCATTTTAATTTCCAGGCCTCATGTCCTTTAGCAACTGAAGCCATTTAACCTATTAAGCCTCTCAAGTACAGCTGCCTCCAATTAAAGCTGTGGTGACACTCAGGCCCTTCTCATTAGACCAACAAACCACTTGAAACACTCTTGAATTTCACACAAATAGAAACTGACCAAGAACAATTACATCAAATTTCCAATCTTTTTAATCGAAATTTACCCTTCTTCAATTTTCTAGGTTGGCTTGAATGGGTTTAGGGGCTTTGTGGTCCGCCGTCCCACTCAGTTTCTTACCCAAAGTCTGAAATAGGTTGGCCGTGGTAAGAACAGAGCCGAACAGATCAGGCTCTGTTTATTGATTCCAGCTATTGTGAAAGAGGATGCTGGGATTAAAAGGGACCTACAGAGAACTTCCAGCCTACGTCAGGATGCAGCGTTTCTCCCTCTGTGACATGATGTCTCCATTAGTCACCCATATCGGCACAGCCACTTGACATTTTCCCTGAAAAATGTTAAACAAATGACTTCTTGTTGTCTGTTGCACTGCCTCTTGCTGATGTGTGCTCCCGAGGCCCACTCACAACAGACTTCTCTGATGTTAAATACAAATTAAGCGGCATTTATTACAAAATTTATGTAAATGAAAAAAGTTTAGATGTGAATTTTTGATTGCATTTCTCCAGCAGAACTAAATCAGTCCACTATGTTGGTTTCTCCCCCTGCCAGCTGCAGTTTAAAAAAAACAAAAACACAACATATCAACTCGGAGCTAGAGTTGTGAAATGTAACCCAAGTAAAGCAGGTCAAAGCACACTCCCACTATGCTGAACAATGAGTACTACTGAGCTCCTTTAGTCCCTTCGGGTTGTTTAAATATCTCTTGTTAACATCTATGTGTTGTCTTTTGCCCTGCGAGCCATCTTCTTACCTGACAAATAGTAAGGGCAAGAAAATACTAGACCTCAACTCCAGATGTAGAGTGACCCTAATCTCTTAGGATTTAAAAACAAAAATACATTTTTATACAAAGAAAATACTAGAACTGGTAAATACTGAAGGTGATCTTAAGAGGTAGTTCTAGGGAGGTGACCGGAGACTTGAATACAGAGTTTTTAAATGCTAAGAGTGTGTGCACTGCTGGTCAGCTGGCTGAAAGAAGAGGTCATATGTCCCCTTCCTTGTTAGAGAAACGTTGCGTTTAAAATGTAGGATTAGCAATTTGTTTTGTAAAATTTTTTTTGAATTATAATCCATTAATATATATTTCAATTTTGTGTTAAAACACTCAAGATCCAAGTTCAGAAATTGGGATTTTACTGTCAGAACTGGTAAATAGTTTGTATAGAGTTAACCAACCCACTAATTTGGTTTAAAGCATTGTCTGGTGCTCCTTTAGTTCATAACTGTTCCTGTTTTTGTGGCCCGTTTTCAAATTGCAAAATATTTCTTGGGAAGCAAGGGGGAGGGGGGAAATGTAGGAGGCTTTTTCAGCCAGCTGACAAGCAGTGCGCAGCAACTAGTGGCACAGGTGGGACACAAGGAATTGGCATATATATATATACACAGAATAGTTGGACTTGGAGGCTGAAGCTAACGGCTAGCCAAAAGCAGACTTCTACATTCTTGTCAACAATGTCAATCTTAAAGTCATAGTAACACGATTTTATGAACCCATTAAAACAGTCATGTTTGCATTAGACAGTAATTTAAACATAAGCCAATTACTTACACCAGAAACCGAGATGAGAGGCAATGTGAAAAGGAAAAGTATTAGTACATAAAGTGAACACTGTTTGACATTAATACCATCTTCTCTATGAGACAGTAAGTCCGACTTGAATTTTTTTTACTGTTGTTACTATTGTTAGACAACGTTCAACACAGGACTGCATCCTTCCTGCCCAAAACAATTGAAATGACCGTTTTTAATATTAAATCCAAAGACAGCCCAGAGCGTCCTTTTAAGATGGTAGAAGTCTGCTTTGGCATTTGTCCCTCTCCTTGCACTAGCTGTTATTTAGTTCAGCCTCTGGGACAAGCTAAGCTTATGCTAAAGAAGACACCTAGAGATGGAGCTGCTGCAGGTAGGATAGTACCTGCTTCAAACCTTTTTACAGAACCTCAAATGAAAAATCCCAAACACAAAAACACAATTTATGAAAAATCTAAGCAACTCAGGATGAAAACGTTTTCCCATTGGAATCAAATGGTATGGTGGATAAATGCTTTTATCCCTGTGTACATTTAGCCATTCTGACTGGAAATACTGACAGCAGAAAAACGGAGGAGAACCAAGGCCACTGCCAGCTTAATGGTGTGTGAAGATGGTCAGGAAAAGATGGGCTGCTCGACTGTTCATGGCCGCAGCTAAATAGTCAAAAAATATTTTTTTTTTATTTCTAATAATGGCAAGAAAATAACACAAAGAATCAAGAAGGGCATGTATTGGATTTTGTCAGCATCAGAATTGATGTGGTAAGGTTACATTACGAAGATATCTTCGATCTTCTTGTTTTGTGTGTTTTCACAGTGTTATAAGAAGGCTTCATAAAATTAGACATCATGGGAAAGAAAATGGTATGTTACTCAGGCTGAAGGTGAAACAACGTATGGGACCAACTAGTCGTCCGTTTTTGTATCATCTTTAGATGAAAAGAGTTCAGTGTTAGCATTAAAACAAGACCGGATGTAAAAGATCAGTAAGCAGAACTCAGATATGATTAAATTGATGAGGTTTCCAAGAAAGGAAGAAAAAAAAGAAAAAAAAAAACCTTACTCTGCTATGTCTAGGTATCCACAAGAAGCTGCAGCATGGAGGGGGATCCAGCCCTCATTGTCGGGCTGGTTGACGCTGGCTCCGTGCTCCACGAGGAACGTCACCATGTCAATGTTGTCATCTATGCAAGCCTAAAAGAAACAGAGAGAGAGAGGGGAGTGGAATGAGACCACAAACTTTCTCCACACGTATCCAATGAGAGTTTGTCAGTGGGAAAGAGCATTTGAGTCCTGCTGATGGATAGCTGCGTGTGTCCAGAACTGTAGAAGAATTCAGGCAGCTGGAGCATTACCAAAATGCCTGCACATAGCAGGGGTGCTTGAAATGCCGCAGAGTATAATGCTACGCTGGCTGATACAGCCGTTGACGTGTTTTGTTTATATACACATAATTTATGAAGAGAAGGTCAGGGGAGAAAAGCGAAATAGGGCTGCTATGCATAATGGCCAAACATTTTGTCCCAGAAATTCAGGTAGTTTCACTCTGAACATTCACTGGATTAATCATAGTAAACAAGCTCTTTGATTAACATTTATATTACTCTATTTTATTCAAATATAAATATTACGAACTCATTAAACTTAGGGGTGGAGTACCAAAACTGCCATAATTCAATAAATGTTCATGTTTCATTCCTTTATCAGCTACACAATTTTTGTTTAGTTTTTTTTTACTCCCAAAAACCCTAATCATAAAATATAATACATTTTACAGCCCAGCTAGTTTGGTTGGTGTGGATAAAAAAATATAAACTTTAATTTTTTTTAATGCAAAATCCAATTTCCTATATATTGTTTCTAGAGGGTGTTCCATCTTGGGTGCCTCACGATTTCAATCAATTGCGATTCGGGTGCAATGAGTCGCTTATAAAACGATTATTTTTGTTGTGTATTCCCCCCCACCCCCCAATTTAGGGTTTTTACTTCATACATTCCATGGCTACTTCCTAATCTTAAATCCATTCAGTTTCCATTAATTGAAGTATCCAAAGCAATTTGTGTCCTGTGTTTTGTTCATGTCAAACCACAAACAAACCAACACATGTCCAAAATGCGTTTCATAATCATATCGAGGTCATATTTTCAATAAGGAGGAAACTTGGTCCAATCCTTAAACACAATCATTCTGTTTACTAACAGAAGACTTGATTTTGATATATTTAAAGTATTCCGGCTCTGTGGTTAAAATGAAGTAAGAACTTTAGATCAGCTTTTATTCAACCATTACAGAAATTACTTTAAAATCTAAATAGAAATAATTAATCTCCTATATTAGAAAATAAACCTATAACGATAGCTCCTTTTTATACAGGACAACATTACACAACAATCTGAAATAATATTCTGAGAAAATAAGCATTATTTTTCCATTCAAAGTTATAGAAAATAAAACGCAACATTCTACCAAAGACACTTAAAGTGTCTACTCTAGTTTTATCACTGTTCATTTAATACAGAACTTTGCACGTTTTCAGTTTTTGAGTCAGTTTGACCAATGGGATGTTTGCCACCTGTCATACACAGAAACTAATCTGCCAGCTATGAGTACGGTGTTCTCTGCCACAGTTGCGACCGGCATGGATTGAAGGACATTTCTTTTGTGTTTCAGGCTTAAAGCTAAACTTGGGCTGCCGTTTGGTTAACATGAGCTGCTTGCAAAATATTTGCTGCATTTTGTAAATTTCCAGTGATGTTCCCGTTTTTGCAAAAAATACATCTTCAAACGGAAAATTCTATAAATTGATATAATCAATATATAATTCCACCCCAAGTCCAACCCCAAAAAAATTTTATGATGTATTTGATGAGCCAAAGGGACACTTTAAAATTGTTCCCCGACTGATGAAGAAAAAAATATCTAAATACCAGAAAAAAAATTACACAATTTTAATATAAATGAATGGCTTACACGTTCAATTACTTGTGTATTTGATAATTATTTGATTTACATAAAAATTTTGCCAGGCCCCTGCAAACCTTGATGAGATCCTTAGAAAGTAATTCCAATATTTGATTCAGGAGCGTCAGAACTGGGGAGCATTTAAAAGATACGGGAAAGGATCACATATATATAAATATTTGTCTGATTATGTATTGCAGCTTAATGCCCGTTGAAGACTTTCATGACTTTGATGTTTTATCTGGAATAAGAAGATTTATCTGGAATAAGGAACCTGAAAACAACTAAATTCCCTACCTGAAGAGTTCTGCTGATTCAATTAAAAGCTACACAAACTGATTTGGCACCCCTGGAAGCACAGCACACTAAACCCAAAAGTGTGCTGAGAAATAACAGCTCAGAATGAAAATGAAACGGATGTAAAACCCATCTACAATTCGACAGCAGTGCCGTTCAAACCATCTCCTAACACCACCCACTAACCAAGCTGCCGTACCGGTGACTGTGACAACAAAAGCAATGCCCAGAGAAAATAAAAATTTTTAAAAAAAATCCAGCAAGTGTGGGTGTTTATTCTAATTTAAGACGGACTGAATCATGATGTGGGGGGCGTTTCGAGATGATCTATATAATGACAAAGAATTTGCACAAAGAGTGGGTAGGCTTGAGATTCTGACGTACATTTCATTAACAGGAACGGGTTATTAAATGCTGAAGGAAAAAGTATGTCTGTTTCACAAGATTTTTATTTGTGTCAGAAAATAGTGTGGCATGATGCTATTTAAAAATCAGATTTTCATTTTGTAAGGGTAGAAAGTTTAAATCATCCAAAAAACAAACAAACAAAAAAGCAGGGAGAACTGTAGAATTGTTATTTTGCATAAAGAAAACCCTTAAAATAAAATATTTATCACAGGTCAAACACAATCAGTTGCGCTTCAATTTTAAGAAATATCCACCAGCAAAGTAAATAATCAAACACTTGAAATCTGAAATAATTGCCAGTTCAACAATAGGAAAGAAAAACAAAACGCCCCCAACCCATGACCCCTTTACTGCACTCTGTGTGGACCATGTGCCTCTCTCCTCGGGTTGCTGTGACAACACAAGCGTCCACAAGAGAAACAGACACACATGAACGCATGCCGGCCTCCTGTTCAGGGCACACTACTATCAGGCTGGAATACTTGTCCAAATTTGGACCGTTTGGAAGCACTCTCTCCAGCTCCGCTGTATTAAAAGCCTTGCTGTGCTTATCTGACGGTAACCGTGTATTTTTGTTTGATGTACATGATATAATTGAGACTCATTTATATGGTTCGGTTCCTTTGAAAGAGAAGACCGTAAGGCTCAGGGGGAGTTTTTCCACAGACTGCACGTTTTGTCTTTAAAGCTTTTTTTTTAATAAAAAAAATCTGTTCTAAAACAGACTGATACTGAATAAACCCTGTTAATGAACGTTGGAAAAAGAGACAAAAGGACCAATTCATGGCACATGGTATATCAATAAATCCAGGTGGTTTATTGATTTCATATAAAGGAAAAAAAAATATCCAAACTCCCCTGGCTTTATGTGAAAGTAACTGGATGTGCCACCAATTGTTGCACCAATCTCACAATCAGGGGTTTACATATTCCATTGCTATAGATTAATGTCGGCCTGTTATTTTTTGCCCATTTGCTTCAATTCAGACACATTAGAGCTTGAAAAAGATAAAGGAGAAAAAAAAAATATGGGCCAGACATTTTTCTTTATGATTTTAAGAGTGAACACAGTAGCCCCGGACCATCAAACTACCGCCTCCATGTTTACAAGTCAGAATCCTTGTCTCCCCCCGAAGAGTTAGTTTTACACGGGATGTAACAGCAAAAAGTATCGCTTTTCCCTAGTCCAGTGTTTCTCAAACTATGGAGCGAGCCCCACTAGTGGAGCGCAGAGGTATTGCAGGTGGGGCGTGACATAAATGGGATTTAAATAGTCCCCCCCCTAGATTCTGTCGTTGTGAATTTTTCACTGCACTGTAAATTAAATCAACCAGCTCCCCCCTCTCACAAAATTAAACACAAATACATTAGCAATTGTGATCATCATTGTAAACAGAACCGGGACCTGGAACATCGGGCTGGGAGTTCGACGTTGGAATATATCGCAGCAGAACAAAACAAGCTAAAGTAGCCGCATTATCAGAGATTCAATCTACAAAATGGACAAATATCTAAAAAGATCAGGGAACGTTTCAGAGTCAGATAAGTCACACGGTCAACCACGGAGGAAATACAGGGATGAGTATATTGCTCTTGATTTATTTTTTACTTTTGAAAGCTTTGTAAATTTGATAAAACTACAACTTTTATTTTCTCCAACTGTGAGCTGAAGTTCTACATGTAGCAACTACTGACGGCATATATTTGTGAGCCGGTTTTATACCAGTGCGCAACCCGTTTTTCCATCTAATTTATACCCTTAAAAACTTGTAGACTAACTCGGCTATTTAAATAAATAAAACACTTTAAAAATCAGGCGTGGTCACCATTCTGTTGGGGCGATAAAAGCATGGGGGGCTTGTGTATGCTCCTTTGTCCAAAGTGGGGAATGATAAAAAGTTTGAGAAACACTGTCCTAGTCAGTCAGCTAAGTAGTTTCCCAAAAGACAAATATGAAACAGGCCTTTGTGTTCTTTGTGGTCAGCAGTAGTTTTGGCCTTTAAACTCTCCCATGGATGCCGTTCTATTCCCCCCCCAAATCTTTGTTATTCTTGAATCATGATCACTGATCTTAACTGAGGCAAGTGAGGAGTGCGGTGCTTCAAATGTTCTTTCTTGACCACTTGGAAGTCGTCAATGAGCAATTTTGCCAGGCCAGTCACTCCTGGAAAGTTCAGCCACTTTTCAATGCGTTTTCCAAAGCTTTGTAACCCTTTATAAGATGTCAATAAAACTGGTGATACGAATAAAAGAAAAAAAAGGTTAACTACTACTTAGGGCTGGGCAATATTGGGAAAATCTAATGGTGCATTCCGTTTACCTCAATAGTCGGGACTCGGAGCTGGGTTTGATATCAAACCCGAATAAATAGTAGGCGCTTCTCAATGCCAAGGAACTTCGCCTTGATCCCGCCCCGGTTGCCTAGGAGATACGCCATCAGGGACCACCAACGCGTGTTCCAATGTTCTTGTGCTACCAAGGCATCTGTCCTCAGTTTGTCTGCCGTTTAGCTAACTGACAAAGAATACATGGGAGGTTCGTTGATGCCTTCCCTCGGTCAAAAATTTCCCAGAATACAGCGCTGTATTTCGGAAAAGATGGCGGATCAAGAGCTAGCAGCAGCTACTTCATGAGCAAATTTCCAATTTAAAAGTAAGTAAAGTAATTGTAGCAATCGGAAAATGTTTTTTTAGAACCAAAGCAGTCATCTGCTTAGGTGTTAGGATTAACTACGTTACGTAGTAGCATAGTAGCGTAGCGGGACGTAAACAGAGCGCCTAAGCAAAAGGTGGGCTCTGGGCAGCCGTGCTCATGTGATCCAAGTCTGGTCCATTTAACTGTTTTCTTTGACCAAGGAAGAACAGTGTCCTCATAAGCAAGGCGCCTCGCCTACCAAGGAGGTTCCTTGGCATTGAGAAACACCCAGTTTTCCAGTTAACGTCGTCAGATAAGTCAAGATTTCAATATGGGTATACGCCCAGGTAGCCATTGTTGGTAGTTCTTATAAACATTGTTTTAGCTGTACTTTCGATATGAAAAAACACCACTTTTATTTAGCCAAGTTTAGAGTTACAGGCTCTACACATAACATCGATTTTTAGACGCACTCTTACAACTGTGTCTCGTAAAATAAACATATTTGCACCACAACTTATTGTTGTTGACGCAATCAGCGGCCATATTGAAAGTCAAAGTCGAAGGAAGAAGAAAATCTCCCTGGAGTTCCAGTTGATTTTTCTCCCACTTAGAAGTTAGAATTTCCACTCCCTGTGGTACACACTTGACCTTTCAGAAACCAGGTCAGAGCAACAAAAAAAAAAGTATACCCCGCTATTCCATGAGACAAAGCAATTGAAATTAAAAAGCTGCTCCTTTGTGCATACATGTAAACATTTTAAAACACAAATGCTATTACCTCAAATTATATAAACAAAGGTCTAGTGACAAAAAACAACAGTCACAGGTATCAGAACATCTCAAAATCATTCGGACTGCTCTTTGTGCGCTTGGAAATTTAAACAAACCACATAAAGTGCTCAAATAGAAGGAGGTGCCAAGTCCAGACAGAGCCTTAAAAAAAAACCCTGAACAAGAAAATTCACAGCATAGGTACTAGAGCATCTCAAAACCACTTAGTGCAAGATTTGAAACACATTCCACACAAAGTGGTAAATAAGAAATGATGCCAAGTTGAAAACAAAAGCCAAAGTCCAGAAGTTGACTCTAACACCCCCGAACAAGTTCTGAGCCTGCTTCAGGTTTGAGTGAAGCCCGGTGACATGTGACCACATTTCCACTTGTACTAAATACACTTTCTGATTGGGAACTAAAAGCAGGCACACATAATTTTTTACCTTTTTTTTTTTTAAATATATATTTCTTCATGAGCCTTCCACCACCACAAGGGATGAGTTTCACTGTCAGCACTCAGAATGTAAGTAGGCAGAGAATTTTGCATTTACCAATTGTTTGAGTGATGACGTGACTTTGGAAGGGGATGTTTTTGCTTTTTTAAAGAAACTTCCATGTGTTTTCTAAGTGATAACCCTACTGCACCCTGATCAGACAGTGGAACATCTGCCTCCATTTCCATTGTGGATCTGTCCTTTATGTCTTCCAACTTCTGTGCAGTAATGCAAATTGTTTTGACTCTTGGATCCACTTATGAGACCATGTCTAGAAGGGGGTCATTGGAAGGGTCAGCAAATTCTGGTAATCCAGGATGGAGACTTTGGTGGATTGGGTCAGTGGGTTGTCATCTTCATGAACTACCAAGATTCTGATACGAAGGAGATGCAGCACTGGTTTGACATAGGACACTGACATAGCCCTCATCCTGAAAGGGCATCAGTAAAGCCTTGTGCACCGATTCAAGCACTTCCAGGTCTTGCCAATTCAGAACAAGATGTCGCGTTTTTTTGTGTCTGAGGCCAAGACCAGCTTGCTCTTCTTCAAACGCTCGGTAAAATATTTTGTAGCGAGATCCCGATCTAGTTTGTAGACTCGCTGATCAGCTGATGTGCAAGGATCTTATGTTGTTTCTGTGGCTAGATCTCTCTTCTTCCAACTGAACGAAAAACTGCTCAAAATCTTTTTGCGAACTGCAACAGTACGACCAATGCAGTGGTGTTTCATGCTTCCCTCTGAAAATAAGGGGGAAAAAACCAAAAATTATATTAAACCGAAAGTAAATTTAGTAAACCAATCACCCAGCTAAGCACTCAAAATACAGTGGGGCAAAAAAGGTATTTGGCAGTCACCGATTGTGCAAGTTGTCCCACTTAAAAAGATGAGGGCTGTATTTTCATCATAAGTACACCTTAACTGTGAGAGACAGAATGTACAAGAAAGATCCAGAAAATCACATTGTATGATTGTTTAAGAATTTGTTTGTATAATGGTGCAGAAAATAAGTATTTAGCATCAACAAAGAAGCAAGAATTTTGGCCCTCACAGACCTGTTACTTCTTTAAGAAGCTGTTCTATCCTCCACTCGTTACCTGTATTAATGGCACCTGTTTGAACTAATTATCTGTATAAAAAAAAAAAAAAAAAAAAAAAAAAAAGACCTGTCCACACCTTCAGTCAGAATCTATCCTCCATCATGGCCAAGATCAGAGCTGTCCAAGGACACCAGCGACAAGATTCTACACCTGCACAAGACTGGGATGAGCCAATCTAAAATAGTCAAGAGATCAACTGTTGGAGCAATTATTAGAAAATGGAATAAATACAAGATCACTGACAATCTCCCTTGACCTGGGGCTCCATGCAAGATCTCACCTTGTGGGGTGCACATGATCTTGAGAATGGTGAGGAAACAGCTCAGAGATACATGAGGGGTACTGGTCAATGATCTGAAGAAAGCTGAGACCACAGTAACAAAGGTTACTATTAGTAACACCGTACATCGTCATGGATTAGAATCCAGCAGTCCCCCTGCTTAAGCCAACACATGTCCAGACCCATCTAAAGTTTGCCTGAGACCCCATCTGGATGATCTAGAGGAGGATTGGGAGAATGTCATGTGGTCATATGAGACCAAAGTAGAACTGTGTTTGTAGGGGGGGAAATGCTGAGTTGCATCCAAAGAACACCATACCAACTGTGAAGCATGGGGGTGGAAACATTATGCTTTGGAGCTGCTTTTCTGCAAAGGGGAGAGGACGACTGATCTGCATTAAGGAAAGCTCCAGTGTGTGCAAACCTGTTGAAGACGTACAGGAAACATTTGACCTCAGTCATTGCTTACCAAGATAATAAAGTATTGAGGTAAACTTAAGTTATTGACTTATATTCTGCACCATCATACAAATACATTCTTTAAAATAAAAAAATACAATGCAATTCCTGGATTTTATTTCTTTTTTTTTCCCCTTTACATTCCGTCTCTCAGAGTTGAAATGTAACTGAGGAAAATTACAGACCTCATCTTTTTAAGTGGGACAACTTGCACAATCGATGGCTGCCAAATACTTTTTTGCCCCACTGTAAACTGTTGCTTGGAGTAACTTCTATATAAAATGGAAGGTAAAACTACACATCATACTCACCAATTGTAAGGTGCAGCGATGGCCAAAACACTGCAGCCTGGTCCACTCGTTCAGAGCTGTTGCTTTGGTTATGTTACTCCCAATACCCATGGTGATGCACACCTGGCAACTTTAAGATAACTTCAATGATGGGGGAGCATCTAGCAGTCCTTCCGCAATTAGCTACGCTGTGTGGTCCTCGGGGAAAAGGCTAGTCAGTAGGTGGAAACTTTTTAACTCCCACTGGCCGATATAATGTAGAGTTAGATACGACTCAGGTGCAGCTGGTCCACAGATCCATGGTTGTTGAAAAGAAGGTAACGTTTGTTAGCTGCTGGGTTACGTTTTCTCTAACTGCAATTTACAACTCTGGTAGCGGTTTTTTTTCTTCAGCGAAACCATACGACCAGGCAGATCGTATTTTGCTTTAAGTGTCTTTAAAACATTTTTTGATTCTGGGCTTTTACACCACACTGACAGGGGCGATATATTTTGTCACTGCGTCTGATTTCCCTCCCTTTCATACTTTTTCTGCCGTATGGGATGGCTTTGGCAAAAGAAGATACCAGCGTAATCTGCTTCACAGGCGATTTATTTGGCATCGTCTTTGGTGTGTGGGGAGATGCTGACATCCGGGGTTTACGAAATTCTTCACTTCGTAGTGAATGGCTTTTCAGGTGGTGGAATAAATTTGTGGTGCCTTTTGCGGCACTCGTTTCACGCCGTGTTTTGCAAATAACTGCATTCTGCAAGTCCTCCTTGTGAAATCGAAACCACCGTCAGACTATTGATCCGGTGCCGTTTCTCTTCGGAACTAGCTCATCTGACTCCTTTAAAAGTGTTCACTTGCTCATCTAAAGCTCCCACCGTCGCCATATTCTTTTTTCTGATGGTATAAAAACATGCATGCTCTGCGCCGTGGTGTCCCAGGAACAAAATGTTGTGAGGGGGGATTAGTGATGCATTCAAATGGTGTGTGAGAAGAAAAAAACTCAGCGAATTAGAGACGTGCAGCTTAATATTGCCATAATGTATCCTCGATGGTTGCAATAGAGCTATTTTATCCATCGTACATCGATAAACTTGTGATACATTGAGTTTATTCGACATATCGCCCACCTCTAGTTTGGAGAGCTTTTAACCCTTAAATGCAATCATTTGAAAACTACATTCTGTATTTACACAGGCTTCCTTTGCCTGGTATAAACATAATAGCAAATACTTTTCACACAATCAAACTATTATTATTCCTGTGCCATGTTTATGTGCATGTTCTCTTAATAATGATACTGCACTCCTCCTGCGATGTGGAGCAAGGACAAGTAGCTAGTACTGAAACATAAACTTGTGTTCAAACAACAGCCAAGACAGTAAAAGAAAAACACACGCACACACGTTCTCTGCATAGTTAATAGGTTAGGTCACCCATTAGTACTGTCAGAGTTCTCGCTTTTACTTTTCCATAAACAATAATCCAAAGCAGAGAAACCATTCAAGTCTCAGCTTATTCTCCTCAATTTATCGCCAGTATCAGTTTAGATTTAAACATATAGGACGACTATCTATGCAGATTTTGATGGTGAAAAATATTTATACTGCAAATGTGGGCCTTTCTACAAGGTCCTCTAGAAATCATGTATATTGGCAGGCGGTTGTGTATAATAAACTACCAGCTGAAGAAGGGCAAATTCTCACCATCCTTCTACATCGCGCCCTCATAGTTTAACGTGTTTTGACGTCTAAAAATGGAAACAGACCTGTTAAGGTAACCCTCCATTTATGTACTCCATGGCCCTTCCTGTGAAGAGTGCTCCAGTCATCTACCGCGACGATGGATTGATGGCTGTCATTTTTGTGGTTGAGTGACACGACCTGTCTCCACGTTATGGTGTCGTGGCCTCAGGGAGGCATCCTCATTTTCAAACATCACAGAACCGAAAAGCCTGCAATGCCCCTTTAATATGAGAATAGGACATATGAAGCATACTCCAACATATAAGAATGTAAAAGGAAAACCAGGAAGCAGGCTAAGTTTTTGCATGTTGAATAAACTGAATCAAATATTCTCTAAATGGAACCAGAGAGGGCCATACAAAACTCAATAAAATGGTATCCAGGTAATCATTTAAACTCATTAGGAGACACTCAAACATCCCAATCAATCCAGGCAGTGACAGAAGAGCTGGGCAAAGCCTGCAAACATCAGACATGACGCAAGCACACTTCCAACATACGCAATTGTTTAAACCTGTTTGGGTGGTGTCATTCAGACAGGACGACACCACATCGAGGAGGAAACAAGAACGCCAACTTTAAACATGATGCCAGCGGACCTAAAATAAATAAGAAAGCCAGTGAAACACCAAGCTGAAAGTACCCTTATTGCTTTTATTTGCTTGTTTTGTGACAAAAATATTGCTCAGAAGCAAAATGTACTTTCTTAAAAGCAATCTAAAAGTGCAACAGTCTTGATTCAGCCAGCTGATCAGCAGTGGTGCATTACACTGTGCTTTAAACAGCTGGAGAAAACTGTTTCCTCCAAACTGTAAATGAAATAATTAGACATACTACTCTTTACTGTTTAAAGTCTACAGAGGACTGAATACACCATAATTTATGTTGTCACTTAGTGAGACAAACAAGCCATGCTCTTGCAGCTGCTCCTGATAAAAAAAAAAAAACAAAAAAAAAAAAGGGCCATACATAATGGAAACCAACACTTCTGGGAAGTTGATGCAACAGCGAAACTAAAATAAAGCTCTAAACCAATCAATGGACACAGGAAGCTCCATTTTATTGGTCGATACAGTTTCATGTGGCCAGCCTTTGAAAACAGCCCTGTTAATCCATTAGGATGCATCAGAGGTGGTTGACACAGCAGGAAAATAAAGTCAGTGCTCCGTAGGCCTGGGCGATAAATCGATTTTATCGATTAATTCGAATTTGCCATTGAAGAAGATTTATTTTTGGGGGAAAAAAATCAAGATTTACCCCCCATTCCCACTGCTCTCTTGGGCTTCCGAAGTTTGGAGCAAGGTCTGCCAGTCCCTCTCTCGCAGGGCGTAAATGTAAAAATGGCACCTAGCAAAGAGGAGCTTGTTCCCAAAAAAGGGACAGTTTCTTCAATTATATGGAACTGGTTCGGTTTTGCGACTTTAGACTTGGAGCAACAAACAGCACGCTGCAAAATCTGTTTGACGGCTGTTGCTACTAAAGGTGGGAGTATGACGAATTTGTTTCAACACCTGAAACAGAGGCACTCCGTTGAGTGGGACAAGTGCTGCTCTCTACGAGATGCTCAAGCAAGCAGCGGCTCACAAAACACCGCCAAAAGACAAGCCACCATAGGGGAATAATTTTCACACTGTGTCCGGGTGTCCAGTGGAAAGCAATCACAGATGCCATCACAATTTATATTGCCAAAGATGGTGCCCGTTTATACAGTGGAAAAGACTGGCTTTATTTACCTACTGAAAACTTTGGACGCCAGGTATGTGCTACCAACTTTGCACACAACTTTGAATTCAGGTAGACTCCCAAAGGAGATATTAAAATAAGAGTAAAAAAAATAGATTCTGTCATTTGTTATTTCTGTTTAAGAAAGTAAAAGGAGAAAGAAAAAAACTGATATTTTTCACACCAAATCCGATTTCCGATTTTAATCAGAGATTTTATTTTTAGGCAATATCGCCCAGCCCTAGTGCTCCGACTAGAAATTCACTTTATTTGTAAAATTCAGAAGGTTCTTAACTGTGAAAGGTCTTCTATGTTGAATATTTATCATGTTTCTAGGAGAAATACTGGACGCATTCCAGCAGCCTCAAGACAAACTCCAAGACTTGAGGGAGAATTATTCAACTAAATTTACATAACATTTTTATTTGAATCAAAATCTAAACTCAGCAAAAAAAAAAACGTCCTGACTTTCAACTATTTTTACTTTCAGTAAACTTAATGTGTGTAAATATTTGTATGAACACTAATAGAGTCAACACCATAACACATAAACTAAAAATGTTTCACAGACATGTAACTAACAGGAATAGAATAATGTGTCCTTGAATGAAGGGAGGCTCAAAATTAAAAGTACCAGTCAGTATCTGGTGTGGCCACCAGCTCCTTTTCATGGACTGGACCAGATTTGTCAGTTCTTGCTGTGAGATGTTACCCCACTCTTCCACCAAGGCACTTGCAAGTTCCTGGACATTTCTGGGGGGAATGGCCCTGGCCCTCACCCTGCGATTCAACAGGTCCCAGACGTGCTCAATGGGATTGAGATCCGGGCTCTTCGCTGGCCATGGCAGAACACTGACATTGCTGTCATGCAGAAACTCACGCACAGAACGAGCAGTATGGCTGGTGGCATTGTCCTGCTGGAGGATCATGTCCGGATGAGCATGCATAAAGGGTACCACATGAGGGAGGAGGATGTCTTCCCTGTACCGCAAGGCACTGAGATTGCCTGCAATGACAACAAGCTCAGTCCGATGGTGATGTGATATACCGCCCCAGACCATGACGGAGCCCCCACCTCCAAATCGATCCCGCTCCAGGGTACCGGCCTCGGTGTAACGCTCATTCCTTCGACGATAAACATGAATCCGTCCATCACCCCTGGTGAGACAAAACCGTGACTCATCAGTGAAGAGTACTTTTTGCCACTCCTGTCTGGTCCAGCGAAGGAGGGTTTGTGCCCATAGGCGGCGTTGTTGCTGGTGATGTCTGGTAAGGACCTGCCTTACAACAAGCCTACAAGCCCTCAGTCCAGCCTCTCTCAGCCTATTGCAGACAGTCTGAGCACCGATGGAGGGATTGTGTGTTCCTGGTGTGACTTGGGCAGTTGTTGTGGCCATCCTGTGCAAGCAGGTGTGATATTCGGATGTACCGATCCTGTGCAGGTGTTTTTACACGTGGTCTTCCACTGCGAGGATGATCAGCTGTCCTTCCTGTCTCCCTGTAGCGCTGTCTTTGGCGTCTCACAGTGCAGACATGGCAATTTATTGCCCTAGCCACATCAGCAGTCCTCATGCCTCCCCGCAGCATGCCTAATGCACGTTCACGCAGATGAGCAGGGACCCTGGGCATTTTTCTTTGGATGTTTTTCACAGTCGGTAGACAAGTCTCTTTAGTGTCCTGCGTTTTTAGAACTGTGACCTTAAATGCCTACTTTCTGTAAGCTGTTAAGGTCTTAACGATCATTCCACAGGTGCATGTTAATTAATTGATTATGGTTAATTGAACATGCATGGAAAACATTGTTTAAACCCTTTACAATGAAGATCTGTAAAGTTATTTGGATTTTTACAACATTATTGTTGAAATACACAGTCCTGAAAAAGGGACGTTTCTTTTTTTGCTGAGTTTATATTGAAACTAGCAAAAAAAAGAAAATCACATTTTAAGCTGCATGATGCAAGGAAAAACATGCAATATATGGTAATATTAGTGAATATTGCAATAAAGATAAGAGGTCATTATACAGTGTTACTGTGTTGTTGTCTTTCGGCTTTTGGTTCATCGCAAACAGATCTCTGATAATGAGTCTGTTCATAGAGTCTTATAAGCACAGCGGGGTTCCACGGAAAGCCCAGAATGCATTTCTACAGGCAAACACGAGAGCAAGAGAGAGCGAGAGAGAGAGAGAGAGAGCGAGAGAGAGAGAGAGAGCGAGAATCTTGGGGGACGAGCTTTCTTAGAGACCCTTTTGATATGTTAACTACAACTATCCTCACTAACCTTCAAAATGTATATGGACTTCCATTATACCTGAAGGGACGTAGAGAGCAAGGATCCTTCACCACAAAGCAAAACAAAAATCCAATTTAAAAGGTTGAGAGGTATTGCTATTTTGGGTTTATAATCTCGTAAGACATCGTGACTAGAACTCCAAATTTATCATCAAGGAGACGCTTAAAGACCCCTCCCATCCTTGGCTTCCTCTACTTGCTTCTTCAGATGTTCCACAGAGGTAGGGATGTGTACCGAAACCCGGTATGAAATTGGCCCCGGGGCTGATTCTGACTGTCTACCCGGACCGGTAAGCTTCAGCCTCATCGGTCCTCTTAACGGTACAATTAAGGTCGTATTCATGTTTTGCGGGCGATATAAACACGAGCCAAACACTGTATTGCAGCCCACTCCTCCTTAACAAGCACACACGCTGCGGGGACGGAGTGGCAACTGCTGCGCGTTCAAGTGTGTGTTCGTCAATTCATCCGAGCAGCAGCCGCGTGGACGCGCTGATGCCAGCTGCGCCGATGCGCGTGATTTGCTTCGGGGCAGCTTGGCGCCCACTTGATGTGTAGATACCATAGACATGCATGTAATCTAGCTGCTCTGCTGCCTGGACGTGCTGACCGGTGTGAACGTGCCATTACAGATACAATGGCAGAGCGAACGAAAAGATCCAAAATTTGGCTTCATTTTACGAAAATGGATGCAGACAATGCACGCTGTCACATATGTAACGAAAGCTTTGCTTGCAAAGGCAGGAACACTAGTAATTAAACCAAACACCTTGCCAAAATACACCAACTACAAGCCGAAAGATGCATGGTGTTTGATCGCCTGAGTGCTGCAGCAACAACAACCCCTAATCAGATACAACAGGTATGTATGTTTGTATGCAAAGCAAACACGTGAAGCATGGACATAAGTTTGCCATTTCATTCTTACAATTAATAAATGCTGGATATTTTTAACAACAGCTTCCTTGTTATCAAGTTAAATTTTATTTTCTTAAACTACAGTTCATTATTTGTGTTTCCCCTTTTGTTTTAGTCTTTCAAAAAAAAAAAGTACCGATAAGAATACCGATAAAGTACCGGATCGATGAGTATCGTTAAGAGTAGTAGTATTGATAAATATTTAACGACACCCATCCCTACACAGAGGTAGTCATTTGTAGTGCCTTCTTCATCATTTACCTTGATGCAGCACAAAGTGGATGCTGTGCAAGACACACATATAAAAGATCTACTGTCATTCTTATAGAGAACACATTAACTGATGGAAAGTTAAAAAAAACTGCTGGGACATTCAAGCATTGCACAACCAAGATAAGGTTTACCGCTTAGGCGTTATCAGCATTATTCAACACCAGTAATGCTGCATATAAGGATTCTAAAAAATAATAAAGACACGTTACTTTGACTGGAGAAGGAAAAAGGTATTTATAAAAAAATATCTACATATAAATAAACTAGGTAGGTTTGTTATTAGAGGTTCACTGGGAAATTGGCTAGTGAATTAATTGGACGATTTCTAGCTTGACCTGCTACCAAGTGTTGGCAGATAATGCTGACCAAGTAAACTTTCAGTATCAGTGAGTAGTCAAAAAAATGAAGACGCACAGGGGTGTGAGAATCTATATATAAAAAGGACACCATTTTCTAAAACATGGCTGTGGGTCACCCACCCAGGCTGTGAGAGAACAAGACTTAAAAGCAATCAGGAGAAAGATTACTTCACCTCATCTTCACTTTTCTTAATTTTAAGACTTGCTGGTTTTGGAAATGTTGGCAGCATGTTTAGGAAATCTCAGTAACAATCGGTTACAAATATTGCTACAATCAGATTCATGTTTTAGAAATGCCAGCCATGCTAATTGCCAACAGAAGATCTTAAAACCTTTAAAATAGCCATCCATCCGTTTAAAATGTCGGTATCGGTCCGATAAATAAAACTGGGCCGACCATTAAAAACTGATTTCCATCTTGGTGTCATTTGTGTTTCAGGAAGGGGAGGGGAGCGGGTTGGCCATGTGGCATTTGTTTGGTCATGTGACAATCAGTGATGCAGCACGGGATTGTGGGATGTTGAACCAAAGCAGTTAAGCAACGTAGGCAATGTAGTCGCTTATAACGGTGTCAAAAGTATAATATTTATGTATCGTAAATATCGGTTATCAGCCATAACAGCAGTATCAGATATCGATATCAGTCCAAATTTTCATATTGGTGCATCCCTAATAGGACGCTAAAAATCTTCTTAAAAGTTCTTAAAGAGAAATTGAAATGGGCCATAAGGGTATCAAAAGGTAAAAGCATAATACAAATAATTGGGAATCATAACTTGGCCACAAAATTCTTTTTTTTTTTACAGTCAATAAATATAACTGAAAAAAATTAAGAATACTAGATTTAAGGGAAATTTGTGGGAAATTTTTTTAATAAGAGTTCGGATTAATTTTAGTCCGGATTAAAGCACTAAAAACCACAATGCACTCATACAATCTTTAAAAACATTATGTAAAACTAAATTATACATTTGGTTAAAACAAATTATTATATATATTTTGTGATGAGATTGCTGAAGATTATCAAAACCCTTTTATACAGTAGAAAAAGTCAAATCCAGAAATTAATATAAACTGCAATTGCAACGCCTACAAATTTTATATCACACTATTCCTGCGGCTTAAAATCCTTTTAATGAGATGAAGAAAAAAAGCTGTGTTTTCTACCACCGACACTTCGCCATTCTTACAAATGACTTAAAATTGTTGGTGTTTATTTTATGGATCAAAATCAAAATAAATTAGGGTAATGCTTTAAAATACCTTATCTTAACTAAAATAATAAATGTTTATTTAATCTGCAACCCCTTGATTTATCCTTTCCCTTTTAGTTTAAAAAACAAACAATGTTATAGATTTTGAAGTAAATGTATATGCTTACAGAATGATACTGTGAAAACCTGAAGAATCACATTCTAGCCAATGCCCAGTCATTAGATTATTTGTTTTCTTGCAGAAAATTAAGCACCAACCACAACTGCTCTGACAGATATTGATGATATAAAAAAGTTTACTTAAAAATAATTCAAATAGTAATCTATGAGTGCATATACACGTGTCAGAAAGGAGGAAGAAGAAATATAAACTTATTGTGATTCCTCCCGATTTTCCTTCTGTGCCTCATAATGAAATACTACCTAGCAACAGCAGCACCGCTTTCCCCAAAACTACCAAGTCAGTCAGAAGCAAGGAGCTGGACTGGCATACAGGTGGAGAAACTCCCAGATAAGTAATACTTCTCGCCTTGAGGCTTCAGGCCTCAGTGCTCTGGCCACTCCTCACGAGCTACGTCACTGGCTCAAAGGCGCACAGTCACTTCCACAAAAGGAATTCCTTCTTACAGCATACATGCAAGTATGCCTGCATGTTTCTTTGTGTTCAGCAAGGTGACCCAAGCACTTTTTTAAATGAAAATCCACTGTGTTTGGTCATGAAATAATAACAATTAATAAAGAAGTACTGATAAGATTAGTGGAATATGATCAGAGCATGAAGGTTTTATTGGTGATGTGGTGTAGCCTACATCGGTAAGCATGAGTGCATATACTCCTGAGACAAAGAACAAGCAGCTCCTGCGCAAATGGCAGGATTTGGGAGGCCACAGGGTACGAGGGGGGGGTTGAAACGCCACAAGACGACCAGCTGGGTCCCTTAACTAGATGAGCTCTGTTTGGAGATGTAACCAAAACTACAAACACCCTCTCTCACACACAGCACTCCACACTGCTGCTACAGAGGACGACCATATATGGCCCTGGGATTCCCAGGATTGTGGAAGAGAGAGAGAGGGGGGGGGGGATGCCAGCAAGATTTTAACTGTACATTTCATCGAGGATTTCGCTCAGCAGCTAAAACAATACCCCCACTGGAGAGGCAACTCTGTTTCCGTGTGTGTGTGGGGGGGGGGTCTAAAGGCGAGAGAGGTCAGATACTCACACAGAGACAACTTCTGTTTTCACTTAACGGAGCCCTAATGAGGCGGCTTCTAAAAAGGAGGGTAGCTCAGGCAGCGACTCGCTGGCAGTCGGTCCACTAAAGAGGAAAGGAGCAGGAGCCAGACCACAACAACCTCGTCTGGCATTATGTCACTCTTCATGCCAACAAGCTCCAAACCAAAGAGGTTAAATAGACGGCACGGGCGCCTGCGCCTTGTCTTGCGGGGCTTTGAGTGATCATCAGCGGGGGATTAGCATGGATCTTCATAACGTTACAGAAGCGCGAGTAATTCAAGAATGAAGAAAAAGAAAAAAGTAAACAAGCATGATTCGTTTCTATTAGATGTGAATGTTTATGTAAGAGGTATAAGCAAGGTTTTCAGCAGTTGGGGTTTCAAAAATGCAAAAAAATTTTTTTAACAAAGCTTCAAAGGTTTAAGGTATTTTTAATAAAAATGACAGAAAAACAAAAAAAAGTTACTGGAGAAACCGGTGTTGCTCCTCCCCCACCTGTTGCTGCACGATGCCGGCTAGCTTGCGCAGGAAAAGCAACATTTAATTTGGCTGTTAAAAATTTAATTGAAGAACACCATGTTAAAGAGAAAAATCTAAATAAATGTTACTAACATTATATTTGTATTAACTGTAATTTTTGAATGGAGCAGGAATAATTGTTACCCTTCTGTGTTAAATAAACGCAATCTGATCAATCCCCTCCATTAAATCTCTGTGTGTGAATACGGCCCATTGCTTCCATTTCCATAACAAAAGCAATGGATCCATTATGAGTTCAAAAAAAGACATGTGCAGTAAATAGCAACACTTAAAAGGTAACAATGAGATGAATTTGTTCCAAAAAATAAAATAGATTAAACTACACCATCGTTTGGCGGGGAGCACGGACAGCTGTGTGAACAAATACGGCCTTTATGCTGTTGTCAGTGGCCAAAGCGGAGGGAAGGGAGAAGAAGGCTCACAAGTGGAGCCTCAAAGAGGAAATGAGAAAAATAAACAGCGACTTCCTGTTCCTCTCTGGCCTATAATCTCCAACGCGGATCCCTCCTACCGTGACCACCTTCATGAGGCAGATGAGCTGCGACTGATGCATCTAAACAGGTTTAGCACACCGAACACAAAAGCAGCTAATTTTGCTCCTCTTTTGGCAAAAATATATATTTAAATAACTGTTTAGAGGCTGTTTGTTTGACAGTGTTGGAGGCCATCTAAAAAAAAAAAAAATGTACAGTTTAATCATTAGAGTATAAGGAACATAACTAACATGATCTATATAAACCCCCCCCAATCCACATGGAGATCATAATTTATACAGATTGCACGCTGTTGGATTTTTAGTGCGCTGTACAGCAGCCCGAGTGCTTTGGGTCATTAATTATTCATTTTCTAGTCTGCTAACTTCACAGCATGATTGACCTCAGTGACCTCACATTTATGCTCTAGAAAACATGGAAACAGGCTTTTGTTTGAGGAAACTACCATCATACAATGCAATCTAAAAAGCCCCCGCGTTTTGAGGTAAACATTTGAGCTTTGTCTCATGTTCATAACAATAGGACTTACAAGGAAGAATCAATCTAACCATTTGTGTAGAGCTAAAAAGATTATAGAAAACTCTTCACTATGACAACGTATATATACACATCAATACAAATATGTTGGTACCCCTCGTAAAAATTGCCTAGAAATAAACGCCTGGGTCATCTTTGGGGTTTTATGTCTATAGTTGTTGATAGCATGGGAAGGAGGACGGTTTTGTGTCGCATTAACCAGTTAGTTTTGAATTATTACCTCAGTGAAAGGCAAAATGGTGACCCATTGTCAGTCCTCTGGCTGCCATTACTAGATGTTTATGTAGAAAGATGTTATATAAGAGTTCATGACACCTGCCGCTGTAACAAGGCTCCACAGTCAGGCCCACAGCCTGACAAACCCTCCACCGTACCAGTCACAGTTCGGTACTTATATGGGGGGTTTAAAGTCACAGTTTGGTGCGTTTTTGGCTCACTTTAGTTAAGAAAATACAAGTGTACGTGTGATTCTTTAAAAAAAATTTGATCAGCATGAAAAATGACTTTTTCCCTAAATTCCTTCCTTTCGATTCCTGAAATTTATTAGATTTTATTGTGTTCTGTAACTTAACATAAAAGTATAGAACTGACTGGAAATTTGATTGGCTTTTTTTTAAGCAGACAGTAGAAAACAATAACCACTTGAATACAGTCAGTGTTGTTTAGAAATGTTTAATAAATGATTTGCCCACATTTGAGAAAAACATCCTTAAATTACTTTGGAGTTGTTTTCATATTTTGACAATCTTGTCATCAACGGGGATTCCTCGGACTTGCGTTGTATCCAAAATAAGGAGTTTGGGCTGATTGGATGGTACTGGTAGCCATGTGGACATCAGCTGGTTTTTGTCTAGTATCAGTGATTGTTTACATACAGCTTGACATAGTTTCTGATGAGTAATTCAGTTCAGTGCAGAGCGTGTTATTGACCTTATTGCTGTTGAAAGATGCGTTCGCTGACGAAGTTCTGATGCGGCCCATCTTTCTTTTTCTACTGTAGCTACATAAGAAACCATTAATGTTCCCAAATAGAGTTCAGTGATAGCTGGGAGTGCTTTCTGTTTTGATTTGGTGTGATTTTTTTATTTTATGTTGTGCTTTTATGTCAGGTAGAAAACGGCTGGATTCATTCGGTACATGTGCGTACCGAACAGACAGGGCCGTACCCAATAATCTAAATATATGTACCTTTACACCCCTACAACACATCAATCCTTTTATTTAAAACCCACCCGGAGTGTGGGTGGAGTGCAAGTTGATGAGCTCAAACCCAAGGACAGTTGACATTATGCTACTACAACATATCATTTCCAAATCTTCTACAACTCTTTTTGCAGGACAAATTAGTTGCCATTCCTGGTAAAGTCTTATATGCATCTTCCAACTTGGGTGGGACAGCTATTCGTTTCTAGTACTAGAATTTAAAATCTAGCAGATGGGTGAGGCAATGACCAACAGTTCAAAAGAGATGAAGGGATGTTCTGTTAAATTGTGTGCTTTTGATCTATCGCCATGTTTCCTGTGCGTCTCCTTTTGCTGGCAAAAGATGCAGCTGTTCTAAGAATGAAAATAAAATAGGCACACACTTCCACAGACAAGTGGATGTGCGTTTTTCCATTAATTGTGCTGGCATCTCTGTAATACAATGAGCAACTCATGAGCTCCAAGTCCAGGTGTTTTTACTTCAAAAACTAGCTCATAATAAATAAAAAAAATAAATAAATAAAAAACACGTTCAGCGTGAGACATGCGGCTGCTGCTCGTCAAGCAACAGCAGAATAGCTTCAAGAAGACCTGGCTCAAGCAGAAGAGATGCACATAGTGCCACAGGGTAGGAAGAAACGACAAATCAAAACAAAAAACGCAAGCTGAAGTCATCCTGCAAACATTTCACAGCAGGTTATTATTGCTGCGTTTGGAAACATGGACGCAGTAAGAAAAGCAAGAGCTTATAATTCATCTGTAAGAACACCAAAGATCATTTGCCATTACAGCTAAACAAACTTATGAACAAGGAATTGAGGTTCCACGTTTATCCGCCTCTCAAATGCCACGGTGATAAAAAAAAAAAAAAAAAAAAAAACCATCTCTGTGGCACAATCTGAGAGGATAATTAAGTTTGAGGAAGTTCACACCGTCTATAAAGAACACTCAGACTTTAGTTTGAAAAACAACTTCTTTTTTCTAATCTCATCTAATACATTACTTGTAGTTTTAAAGCAATGAGACAATTTAGCTTTAGGCACGAGTGAGAATAAAGAGATATTCAGCAAAATAAAAACCACATTGGGACGAGGTTGTGTCCCCCTCGTCCAGTCAAGTCAACCAAGGAGGTTGACAGCTGTGGTAGAAACTTTTAGAGAAAAGCCCAAAGGGTCTTTACCTTTTTATAAGTCGAACATTTCCTAACCTCTCCAGAATCAGATCCGTATCTTCCATTAGTGAGTGCATAAAGGTTCTGGAAAATGGGGCCTTCGTATCTATACACTGAAACAGTTTAGTGTAGCAGATGGCTAATTACTATAACAATCATAAGCCACAACAGCCTTTTTTTTGTTTCAATTTTGGCAATATAAAAGACAAACTTTCTTTTGCATGAACATGATCGCCAACTCACTAAATCGCTGAGTGAGACTCTAAAATGCAAAGAAGACTGCCGACAAGCTGCACATCCATAGCATGTTTCTGCAGCTTGCTCCACACCGCTACTAAAGGTATTCACACATAACCATCAACTTATAGCTGCAAGCAGGGCCGGTGCAAGCCATTTTGGTGCCCTAAGCACAAATGTGTTGTGGTGTCCCCCCGCAGCACAAAGTTTTTTTTAGCAGATGTGGGAGTGTCTCACATCTGCCAGTAAAACAGATGTGAGAGACGTAAAACGTACTCTCGTGATGCAGATCTGAATCTATTTAACAGTGGCTATATGCAAATGTCTCTTGTCTTACATGTTTAGCGGGTTTCTTACTGAACATGTTGGTTATTTATGTACCAACTTTATTTCAAATAATTCTCTTTAAATGCAGATATACACCATTACATCCTAGAGTTGCAGCTAATAATTGTTTACTAAAAAACAAAACAAAAAAAAACAGTCAAAATGTTAAATGAGCCGATTAGTCAGTGGTTTTACTCTATGCCTTCAGTGCAGCAGCACTTTCTGTTCCTAATTTATTAAGTTGTAGACATATCACAGACTTCCCCAAATTAAAATGGCCCTTCAAATGTAATTTAGCCCTCTCAAAAAACTTCCTGGATACACCCCTGCTCAGCAGTCCTAATAAGGCATTTTTAAGCATATATAAACAATAAAATTCAATAAATTTGAATACGACACACTAAATAAAAAACTCACATTAAATATCATTATTGATACAAACTCTCAGCTAAGATGCGCTGCAGTCGAAGTGCGCCATGATGTGAATTCGCTCAGCCAATAGAAATAGAGAGACTTGTTTGGGAAAGCGGCTCCATGGAAACCAATTTAAATCTTAAATGATTCAGCTCCCATCTGTCACTTAAAGTCTCTGCACAGACACATCCGCTGCAGACTTTGGTCACAAACTTGTCAGACAAGGGAGATGTTACAAAATATCTGTCACTGACTTTTTTCTGTTTTTTTCATCGCATGTGGGACATATCTGTTGCACTGTGCAGCTATGCTGATTTTGAATTTTTTTTGTTTCAATTACATTATATTAGCAAGATGGAGAGGAGAAGCAGCTCTGTCAACAAGTCAAACTCCATCAAACCACTGGACTAAGGTGGGCAGCACTGTCATTCAAGCCAAAATGTTATTGTTGCATATAAGCTATTAACATGCTTTAGTCTACATATTCTATGTTGTTACGATTACTATAATCATGATGATTGTTCACAAGCCTGATTTTTTTTTTGGTGCCCCCCTGGTTACTTGGTGCCCCACACGCAGTGCGTTATGAGCGTGGGCGGGGCATCGGGACTGGCTGCAGTTAAAGCAAAAAAATCTCTTTGGCCATCTCTATGGCAGCTTTGTACAGCCAGACACCCACATTTGTCTTTATTTACACTGAATAATGTATTTTATCAAACATTTTAAAAACGTGCATTTGATTCACAGATCCGGACTGTTTACCATTCTAAGAAGAACATAACTGAAACTATCCGTTTTATGTTAAGGATCGCCGTTCTGCTGGAAGGTGAATGAAGTGTTTTGGAGGCTTGAATTGGACTTTCTTCAGTACTCCGCTCCATTCAGTTCCATCTGACTTCCTTTCAACTCTGACCAGCTTCCATTTCACTAAAGAGAAGTATCCCCACAGCACCGTGTTTCACCATAGGGATGGTGTGTTCAGGGTGATTTGCAGAGTCAGTTTTCTGCTTTGCATGTAGGTCAACAAGTGACCAGAGAATCTTCTTCTACATGTCCCCAACGTAGTCTGTGTCAAACAGGATTTCTTTCAACATTTACTTTCTTCTTGGCCTTCCATAAAGACAGAAGGTGCACACAACTACTTGTCCAGTTACAGAGATTGAACAGAGCTCTGTGAGATGTTAAAAGCCTAGAATGTTATATAACGTAACCCTGCTTCAAATTTCTCTACAACGTTGTTCTCCTTCATGATGCCATTTGTTCACAAATGTTCTCTAACAAACCTCAGAGGCCTTCACAGACCAACTTTATTAAGACTAAGATCAAAACCTGGACCCTATGAACTAAGTAGGCGACTTTTAGAGGCAGCTGGTGGCCCTGGGTTTTATTTATGGGTATTCAAGCAAACGGGGCTGAATATAAATGCATGCCACACTTCAGATTTGTAAATTATTAAAGACTTTGAATAATGTACCGCTTTGGGTTGGCCTGTCACAAAGTGCATTAAAGTTTGTTGCTGTAACAGCATGTGAATAGGTTGAAGGTGAATGAACGGTTTTGCAGGCCACAGAATGAAATATAAAACCAATTTGGTGATTTATTACAGAACATAACAGTCTGTTATTAACAGAGGAAAAAATGTCGCAGTGTGTTCAATGCCAGAAAGAATTCCTGATTTTGATTATGGGGTTGCCAAAAAAGCGGAATGAAACTATGAATAAGGCCAGCTTGATAAGGAGACACCTGCCAATTACACAGAGGTAAAATATACACGCGCTTTTGGGCGCAGTTTCTAAAATTAACACTCTCAGTCGTGGAGACAGTACAAGCTACAATGGGGCTCTAGTGATTCTTTCAGACTGGAATGTAGTGTTACATCTAGGGATGTAAGAAAATAACGATACGCCAATACATCGCGATATTTTATGTCACAATACTGTAGCGATATTCAAAAGCAATGTATCAATTTTTTATTTTATTTTTTAGAATTTAATGGACTAAATGTTTTACATTTTGGCACTTGTTTACTTCTACTTTCCTTCATTTAGAATTTTTTTTTTAAATCTAAATACAGTAAAGCTGCCTAATAAATATGTTTATTACAATGTTGCAATGGTAGTAAAGAATGCAAAGAAACAAAAACATATATCAAATAAGTCAAGAATGCATGGACTGTAGGGCTGGGCAATAGTTAAATAAGATATATATTAATTGATAGACGTGCGGTACGATAGAAAAAAAAAAAAAAAAAAAAAAAAAAAAAAAAGAGTAAATTTAAAAAAAAAAAGTTTGCCTTCCTTTTCCATCATAGCCTATTGGGTAGCTTAACGTCACTTACTGTCACGTTTGCACAGAGACGGGCACAACACAACCAGGCCGCGCTGCTAACAACACCCCCGGATTTAAAAAGGTCCACCCGGTAACTATCACCTCCCTCAGAAGCTAAAATACTTTCAAAAATACAAACGCATGTGGAAAAAACCTGCTGGCTTCAGGACTCAGTCACTGGACTGGAATAAAAGGTTGAATTGAATTTAGTTTGTGTATTTTTTATTAATTAGTTCATTAAAGAATAGCATAAAATGGCCAGGGCTCAACATTTTTCTATATCGTCCAGCCCTAATGGACAGTCAAAGCAAACTCAACCGGAGTTTCAAATATTAACAGAACAAGACACACCTTAGGAGTTAATGGGATTGGATTGTTTTGTCCAACCTCGAGTAAGACAAAGAAGAAAATCCAGACAGTCTAGATTATAGACTATGAATTATTTAACTGCATCTTAATTTATTCAGTAATCCGTTAGAAATTTATGAGTAGAACTACTGGTTATCACAGCAAAGAATCAAACAATAAGGAAAGAGACAGCCTTGTGCAACCGTTCTGCAAGAAGTGATCAAATAGCAGACGTCCTAAATTAGTAAATCCTTTATATAGGCAGCAGATCCTCAACAATAAAGCCTTGTATTTTCACATTATAAAAAGCCAACATTTCAAAACTCAGTGGCTTTACATTTTAATCTTGCAGTAGAATTAGATCAGCTAAAGACTGATTGGATGCTCAACGTTGTAACATGACTATGATTTCTGATATACGTTAGACATGTTGGCTAGGGGGTTTAGGTAAAGATTTAGTAGAAATTATAGCAAAAGAGGTTATGCTTTGTCTTCTTTTGTTTTCATTTTTATTCTAAACTACTGTGACCATTATAAAAACCCACAAGCGGTTTTTCGCTTTTATGGTCAAGGGTAAAAATAAAAAATATTTTTTTTAACAAACTAAATATTGAAATCGTTAAAGGGCATGACTGATACATCACCAGGTAGTCACACAGAAGTTAAATTAAGGACAATAATTTGAAACATAAAAAAGAAGAAGATTTTGTTGTCGTCAAATACTATAAGGCAGTACATTTCACCTAAAATACATTTTAATTGTGCTTCGATTAGATGCGTCCCATCCACATATCTATCTCTCTCTCATATATCTATCTATATCTATACATCTATCTATACATCTATCTATATCTATATATCTATCTATCTATATATAGTTGATGCATCAGAGCACGTACCAAACCTTTATCGTTTTAAAACACACATGTCTCAAACTCCCAACTGTTAGTTGATGAGTCTATATAGACCACAAATGGTGAGGTTTTAGTTACCAAAATAACATCACTAATGCACAGTCTCCCACCTCATGCATGAAGATGTTGCTGAGCTGCATAGCTCCTCCAGTGACAGACTGCTGCATCCAGGGTGCATGAAGGAGCATTTTAGCAGGTCCTTCCTCCCTGCAGCTGTTACTCTACAACCAGAACTGCTCCCAACAAAAATCAATCATGTTTATATCCTGCTGTAATTTGCACTGTGTGACTGATTTAACTAACATTTATATGGCTGCTATTAGCACATCTGTTTTTCCCAGTTTATATTCTGTTAACTTTTTGTAAATAATACGTTTACTTTTTTGCACAGCACATGTACAATCTGTAAATGTTCATCGTTTTTAAAATTATCCTACTCAGTTGCACATTCTAATCTACTTTGGTTTCTATAATTGTGTCTTTAATGCACATGTATTATTCTCAGTTCTGTTTTTATACTTTTTCCTACCTTTCTTGTGTGATCGTGAATGCTTCCATTATCTGTCCCTTTGCTGCTGTTACAGCCAAATTTCCCCTTTGTGGGACAATAAAGGATTATTCTATTCTATTCTTATAAATATAAACGTTATCATTTTACCTGCTGATTACTGATTGTTTGCAGTCTGAATAATCTCTGTCAGCTGCTGGAAATATTCAATAGCACAATGCATACGTTATTCTGAACAGAGGCCAGTGTGCAGCCTTTACCCAACACCTATCAGATTTAGGAGTTCTTATTCATGCAGATTATTGAGTTGAATCTCTGACAAATTTCAGCAAATTATATTTTCTTCTCACCAACTTGCATTTTGGTCTCACCTACAGTTCATCTACATCTGAGGTAGAAGGATATTCTCCCTCAGGGGTTGAGAGGGGTTCCATGAGAGGATGTCACACCGCCTTGATAGAGGACAGCGGCACGTCAGCGGGATTCTATTTTACTCCCATCTGTGGCAAACTGCGAGGCTGAGGCACAGCCAAGAGTATCAGGGCCAGGCCTGCGCTCACAATTATGTAATGTGTTAACAGAACCGATGCTCATCTGGATGAGCAGAAATGCAGCCAGCCTCGTTGTTGGTCAGCACATGCTCTGAAACGCTTCCATTACCGACTCGTGAGGCTGATTCTCGTTTCCAGCCGCAGCACTCAGCCAGACGCTCTTCTTCTCTCTGCAATCGGTTATGCAACTCCCACTCGGTCCATGCAAATCCACCAACACGAGTCGCTGGTAACCTTGCGAAGCGTCGCCATAGAAACGAAGAGATAATGTTCATAGACTTTAAAGGCCATAATGAGGGTGTGTAGTGTCAACAGACATAGGCATTGTAAAGTCCAACTAACATGTTGCTTAGCTGAGACCTGCCCCCCCCCCCACCCCATCCCCCGGTCAGTCTTTGGGATCAGCAAAGTGTACGACTGCAGCCAGAAAAGTTCAGCTGTAGGTCAGCGTGGAGATTTTCCGACGTGACTGAACAAGCCCTCGTTGCCTCCACTTTGCTGGTGGGGCTCGGTGGGCGACGTTCAGCATTGTAAAGAGAAAGGCGGGCCGGGGAGACGGAGAGAGCGACTAGCAGGGAGGGGTGGAAGTGACAGCTGAGGAATGTCTTCTGTGCTCCCACTTTGCTATGGTTTCCAGCGACCGTCATGTGAGGAATGCCCAGGGTAGGACAGCAGTTCTTGGAATGTTGCCCTCCGAGACCAGTTTAGCTGATGGGATGGAAATCTATCATCTCTACTCGCCATTGGAATACCTTGGTGCATCCCATCAGTCATCCACCTACAGCGCCTGGCAAAAGTATTCAACCTTCAATTGTTATGTGAAAATGTATGATTAAATGGACTGCATAGTTGTGAGGAACAAGGAAAACAATATATATTTCTAAAAGGACGAGTTAGTGTCGTTTTTCTGCCGGTTTCAAGTCTTCTTCCAGCATTTCCCTGCATCAAGTCCAACAACTTCCGCTGTGTCTGGTGAAGAAAAGCTTCCCTACAGCATGATGCTGCCACTACTGAATACAAATGCATATATTTAAAGAAAGAAAGAAAAAAATGAAAAAGAAAGTCTTAAAACTCATTTTCCTTCCACTTTACAATTATGCACTTTTGCCAGGTATGATACATCAGTATTGTTCATTATTAGATGAAAATGTCAGCATTAATCCACTGCATCGCCTTGTTACAACGACAGTTCCCTTGCAGCAAGTCTGCGGCTCGGACACAGACACAACCTCTTGCCTAAATGACACCAGGTCTGTAGCGCAAAGCCGTGCTACAGACTGAGTCATAGCCAAACTTAGTATCGTATCCTGAAACCCAGTTAGGAGAACTTGTGGCGGTGATATTTTTAACCCTGAACCAGTCACCAGGAATGGCAGAGATATTGCGAGTGAACCAAGACAAAGGTCAGCATATTTCCAATGATATCCTACAATTTTATTACCATCAGCATCACAAAGACAATGCAGCCGCAGTTTGTTTGCTCATTTCTTTTCGTCCTTCAATAAAAAAAATCCCCACAACTAAATTACTGCTGCAGGACTTAAAACACAGGGATCACATTCTAGCATAATACACATGTTATACTCTAATCGGAGCTTCTCACTCCAAGAGATCATTTGATAGGAAGAGTCGACTGCGAATTCTTCCTTGCTGCAGCTCATCCCAGGACACAGGGCCAAATAAAGACAATGTTTCCACCTGATGATTTTGCATAGGGCCTTGCTGATTCCAATTTAACTATAGTAAACTGAGCTATAAAAATATTATATCAACCATAACCGTTAATAGGCACAGAGAGAAGATACCCGATGAGAGAAAACAAGGTTTAGACTAAAAAGGCATCAGTCCCAAAAACATATTTAAACAGGCATTCACTGACAGAACAACAGAGACCTCTGAACTTAATGACCCTCACACCTTCTGGAAAAAGAAGAAGACAAACTTATACATGAGCAATTCGATGATGACTAATAACCTCTTCAGATTTGATCGTTTCACTGAGATTCTAAATTTAATCCTTGGATCTGCAGCCACTTTTGCTTCAGAATGAGGCACCTTATTGGTAGAAAAGCAGCCAGTAGGCATAAGAATATGATCCCAGAACTACAACAGCTGATTTATAGCCGCTGCTCAAATGTTGTAAACTTATTTCAAATGCAACAAGGCAAACACCATTCAGCGCAACATACTGAAGGCAATACATGTCGATTGCGTTCCAACATTTCAAAGTCCAGAATGTTTCGAATTCCATTTCCAACCCAAAATCACCATTTGTACAAATCTCCTCTCTCCAAGCAGACCATAATTTTCCCTAAATGTGCACTGAAAGTATAGTTGCCCTATTATTAGCACTGGATCAGTGGGGCTCCGGAAAGCTTGTAAGTAAGAAGTGTTGCATTGTTTGGCTTGAAAAAGATTTGAATCACATGGTAAAGCACCTCCTGATGTCACAGAGAAATGACTGCTGGCCAAGCCTGGATAAAACGGGCAACGTTGGCGATTATTATGACTTTAATAACAAATGGGAAAAAATTATTAATCTTTTTAGAAATTGTTGTCCTCACTGCAACAGTCTAACAATCCCTCTCTTGTCAAACATGCAGGTGGCAGACATTGAGAAATGTAACTCTCATAAAGTCATGTTAGATTTACCTGCAGAAGACTAGATTTTACACACAAAATCAATCTTATAGTCTATTCATGTTTTTAAGAACATGTGTGGCAAATAGGTTATCCATTGCCATTCACACCAAAGCAAAAAGCAACACACATGCTGAAAATACTAAATATAGTATCTGTAGTGTTGCATGCAAAGTTTTGACTTTAAGGCATAGATCGTTTTCAAATGCATTTGGCAGCAACTCCTCAAGTATATTACAGGAAATAATTTTTATGCCCTTTATATAAGATAGCTAAGACACAATGCTTTCTGATGCTGCTTCTTAATAGAGAAGAACAAATGTACATCAGCTAAGGACTCACTAAAGTCAATCAGGTGAGCATTATTGATTCGAACTGAGGACAAAAAGGTAGAATACCTTTAATAAAACACTTACTGAAAACTCAAATGTAAGTGAATTATGTTCTGTTTTGGGTTACAGCTTTTAACAGGTGTTATTGTAAACTGAGGGATTGAATTGTAGATGTAAAAATAACATTTCTTACTTTTTAAACCTAACTACGTTAACAATTGTGTCATTAGAATGGTCTTAAAGTTCTTTGAAATACAAACATTTTATAATAGACAGAAAAAGCTTTATCATATTGCAACATGTTTAGCCAGATCGAGGATACCTCTTTTGTCCCCCATTATATTTCTTGATTAAATAAAACAAATAAATTGTGTGACCATTAAAGTGCCAAACTATCCCTTTTTAAAAGATTTCAACAAAGTCAGGTAGACTGTGAGGAAAGTGTAGAGCAATAAAAAAAATTACTCATTATTTGAGAAGTAATTTAAAAAGGATAAACAGGTTACAAAGTTTTGGTTTTTATAAGTGTTGATTCCTTCCGTTTCCAATTGGGGTGTCTGTTTTTATGTGTTTGGAGCACAAACATAAGCCGAACCTTTATACTTAATAAATGTATTGAAATCACTAAATAAACACGTACACAAAAAATAATTAAAATGTGGGTCTGGAGTGTAATTATACTTTGATCTTGTGTCCCAGTACCACTTTATGACTAGCATCGTCCCTGGCTCAATGTTACTAAAGCTTACAGCTACGTCTACGTACAAACTGATCAAGAGGACACTACGTTCATTGCCGAATGATGGATCGCTTATTTTAGACTTTTCCAAACCTGGATTCCTACTGATCCGGTTGCTTAATTCTGCCGCAAAGTCTGGAAATCCTGCAAGCACAGAGTGAGGCTAATGGATGTAGCTCAAGTGATTAGCGGGCAAAATGTTAGCTTGGCACGGATGACATCACAGCCAAAACACCAAAAAGCATGAACCTTTTTGTTTAAGCAGACCAACGATGTAGACGGCAAATTATTAGATTAAGAAACCAGTAGGTGTATCTGAAATAGTCCGCCAGCTCCGCTAATGAATGAATTAAGCTATAGTCCAAATGAGCAACAGACAGTTATTTTAGCATGCTAATGTAGCGCTAGCTTACCCCTAAATCCATGTATTTCTTTAGCCGAAATAACGCTGCCACATAGGACAGGAAAACTAGTGTTAACTACAAGAATTCAGTTATTATTGCAATGGTACGTAAAACAAAAGTACCCCCAACTAGCTGCTTCTTCCTCTCCAGAGAGTAGCCACCGTCGCGGCTCAGGGTTTGTCAACAAAACGACTTTTACGGTTAGCCAGGTAGCGACTCTTCACCGCTGAATGTCTAAGAAAAAACCCTCGTTTGATAACAATTCCTTATGACGTGGCTACTTCAAAGTATTCTGTATTTGATCGGAAACCAGTAATTTCTTTAAACGAGGCAAACACTCTTTAAAGTAGTTTTTTCCACTTCGGCTTTGAATGTGAAATGCAGCAGAACAGCAATTAGACTGCACCCAAATGTTTAAGATATGTAGCCTCAAAGTAGTTTATTAAAGGTGAAGGCAAATCAGTCCAAAAGGGGGAAGCGTGTAAGCCTGATGCCCAATCCGCAAATTGTGTACATATTGTACACAAGGTGATCAAGCTCAGACAGCTAATGGCTTCAGTCCTTCTCTGCGTCGAGAAAGACAAGTCTGCTCGGTAGGTAAACAACGGGATGAGAATGGCTTCCATTTGACAGGTGTTCCAGGGCAAGCAGTTGCTCAGAGTAAGGGGATATTTACGCCTAAAGGTGCCAACTGTGCCGATGAGTGATATTACAAACAATGGCAATGAAGCACAAACCTGGTGGAGCGCAGTAAGACCGTCTACATTGGCGTAGTTAATGTCAGCGCCCCGGTCAAGCAGACGGAGCACCTCCTCGGTATCACCGCTTGAGCAGGCGGCCAGAAACACGGCGCCATCATCGAACTTCACCTTCGTCTTCTTCTTTTTCAGAACAGGAGGCTCCTGGTCCGTCTCCGAGCCCAGCCATCGCTTTAACTGTTCATTCCTCTTCTGCTTGGCGTCCGCCATCTTCATCCCCCTCCTGTCTCGGGCTTCTTATCGTGCTCCGAGAGAGGGTATACTTTATAGAGCCACTATCCCACAGCGCACTGGGGCGTGGGAAGGGAGGGCTGGGGAGGAGGGGGAAGCTGAGCGAGAGAGGCGTCTGGATTGTTTTCCATAACCTCGCGAGAACTGGATCCCAGGAACTGCAGTACAAAAGGACAATACAATTTATTACTGTCATATGTGTAATACACATTGACAGGAGAACACTTTTAACAATTCAGAAAATATAGTGAATATAAATAAATGAAATAAACAAAATGAGTCAAATTCAAGTTAATTTTATCAGTTAAAAAATATATCGTACAATGCCAGCTTTTCGTTTTTATTTATTATTTATTCTTATATTTATGCATCTGACAATTATTTTTGATTTTCTGCTTAATTTTGTACAAACTACAGTATATCCATGTTAGTGTATGAAAAATGAATTTAACAGAAACAAACTTTACTCTTATACAGAAGGGTGCAAGCATATTCACTCACAAAAAAATAATAAAATAAAAGGTAAATCATAAAATACTGTACAGTAAGGACACATTTTCAACATAAGAAAAATAATACTGTGCAGTTATTAAAAGTTGCATACTCAAATTAAAAATAATGTGCAGCTAAGAAGGTTAATTTAGAGAAAGAAATATTGTGTATGGATATAAGTGAGGAAAAAAACAGACTATTTACAAGAAGTGAAAAAGCTGCAATCAGCAGGGATGTGCAAATCACGGCTGGAATGTTACTTAGAATAAAAATAAAAACTTGTAAATAACATAAGAATGATAAAGATTCATTGAGCTCACTGGAACCAGTAATGTTATAAAGTCTTAAAGCTGCAGAGACAAGATAAAGGACAAATGTGATCCCTTACAAAATACTTTAAAAATGGAAATTTCTTAAAAGTCATTTTAGGTATAACAAAAAAAAAGCTATGTAAAAAGTTTGGTTGTAAAACCTAATAAAACCTGAATAAAAAGAAATATGTAACAGAACGGCTCCTAAAGAATTTGGGTAATTGTGGCAACGATAATCTTGTGAAAAAAAATTATGATTTAGAATGAATCTTTTACATCGTGTACAGTTCCTAACAAGGCCCATTGTTTAGAACTCTTATATATGTTTTATTATTGTAAGATGTGATACTAAAGAACTGTTTTCCCTCAACACAGAGGTGAGTAGTCTTTTATCTTTTCATTTCAGGAAGTGGAAGGAATTTTTTTCATGCTAACCAAGCAAACTTTCATTGTTGAGGTATTTCCCCTTTGCTACACACATAAACGCATCAATGACAGGGCTCTTCCAGCATTGTCCCATACCATCTTTTTTTGTTTCCGTGTCATGGAAACACACAGCTTTTCACAGGGGGAAATAAAACCCATCTAACCAGGGAGCACCTGTAGGAATTTAATAAGTAACACTTGAGGCACGTGGAATGTCTGGAGGACTCAAACGCCATGGTGGTCCGTCTCAACCTGGAGCAAAAACAAGGTGGTCAGGCATAAAGTCTTTTTTATTTCAACACAGCCATCTGTTATTGTTGGCAGGCAACCGAGTGTACTCAGCGGGAGCTGCAGTATTACCTTCTCACGTGTAAGTTGGGGGTATGAAGTGTGCCGCTGCTATTGTGTTTTTCTACACTGAGGTGTCATTACAGATGGTAATGATGTTATTTCTCTTGCAAAAATGAATCCATATGATTAGATGCCACCCACTTGAACTTGAACCTGACATCCTGAATTAAAAGCTGTTCCAAAACATTTCTGAAACTGTAAGCCATTCATATAACAATGTCGTTTTCTCATTTAGGCACTGAAATTGTGCAACTGTGGAAGGATTTAGGTGACTTAATTCAGTAAATGTTGTCGAGTTTAAACTAGGGTGCAGGGAGTAACGGATAGTAGAGATGCAGTGGGGGAAAAGGCTGTGGTTCCACTGAGTCATATGGATTTGGAACACCAGCAGCTACAGTGTCAGGAAGTTGTTGTCCAGAGGCTTCAGTGTGCTGTTATCAGGGCAGTTTGAAGGGAAACCTGATAGTGCAAGCTGCTGTTTTGTAAAGAGCGCTGACCATGGTTCACCATGTTGGCATAGACTTAACAATAAAGCAAAATCCTGAAACCCATATGCTTGAATGCATGCATAGATTTTTATTTCTCCAATGTAGGTTTAAAGCATCTTGTAGATCTGCTAAATATGTGCCTATTAAAAGAGGCTGTCTGCTTCGCTAGAAATAAGAATGAAGTTAAATATAGTCTTCACAGGAAGAATATACTGTGGAAATCAGGTGCTGTGAGCCAAATAACATGGAATAGATGTGGTTAGATTACAGTACAAGAATCTGTGAAATTAAAAGTCAGTTTGATCAGACTATGGCAATGCTGAGGTATAAAGGCGACCAAGATTGCTTTAATGGTCTTTATTGGCCTGTAGCTTGTCTGGATTGCTGGGTATATCTCATCTTCCTCTTGACAATACACCTTAAATACCCAATGATATTCAAGCTAGGTGATTCTGCTGGCTGATCAAGCACAGTAATGCCATGAATGGGCTTGGCTTCATAATCTTAAAAAAAACACAGTTATTCCTGTTACTTGCACACATTTGTCTTCTTCACATTTTTCCTTCCACTAAACGTTTCATTTGTAGGCATATATCAAAGAAACAGCCGAGAGGCCAATGATAGTCCTGGAAAAGTTTCAGGGATCCAGAGCTCAGATGGGAGAACCTGTTGACAAAATCCAAATGTTTCTCGCACAACTTCACCAACTACCAAGGAACATGGAGAGGGACAAATATCTGGTGGAGTCTTTACCTGACCAGAATCTATTGACAGGACACATTTTAGTTCATTTGTTATCCAGAAATCTGTCCTTTTGTTGGTGTGTGGTGAAAAGAAAGCCCCTGTAAAGAAAAACGCCATGGGAAGTCCTATTATAGTTTACCATGAGCCATAAAGGAAAAAAGCAAGAAAACAAATTAAAGGCGGTTCTCTGGTCAGATGAGACCAAAGATCAATGCAAAACACATTGTATGGCAGAAAACCAACACTGCACATCACTCTGAATATCCCACAGTTAAACATGGTGGTGGGGGCATCATGGTGTGGGATTGCTTTTCTATAGCAGGGACATGGAGGCCGTTCAGGGTTGATGGAAAGAAGTGAATGCTTTAGAAAATTTGTTAGAGCCTTCAGAAAACTGGGGTCCTGTGGCAGGACTTGCAAAGTGATGTTCACAGATCCTCTCCAGTCTCCAAGCCAAAAAGACCTCCAGCTGCAGCAAAAAGCGGTTCTATAAGTATCGATTCTGGACAGCTGAATAAAGAATAAAAAATCCAGGACACACTTTTAATACAAAAACCCCAATAAAACACATTAAAGTTTGTGGTTGTAATGTGACACAAGGACGAAAAAAGTCAAAGCGTACAACTACTTTTGCAAGCCCCTCGGTTACTTGCACTATACATACATCATGACTACTCAGCTAATCAATGAGAAGAGCAGATTGGACTTTATACACAAAGACTCTAAAATAACACATCACTGTACAGTGTGCCTCCAGACAAAAATGTGGAATTTAAAAAGGGGATTTCACAACTGTACAATTCAGTACAATTCTAATCATGTCACCTGACTGCATGCCATCTGAAATGTAAATTTACCTTCAAATCAAAATGTTGGCAAACAATATAAATTTTTCTAAAGGAGCATTTAAATCATTGATCAGCTCTACCAATATCCTTTTTTAGCCATATCCATGCTCCAAATATTCAAGCCACGTTGAATTTAAATTCATGCTGTACAGTCACAGGAACTTAAATAATGAATTAAATGTTTACAAAAGCTTTTAGCGCATTTATTGGTAAGATATCTTTTTGAGTTCACAGTTTAGCTGCACAGCTTCACATGAGGGGCCTTTTTCTGTGCTGAATGCTTGCAAGTAATACGCAAGTAATACACAATCCTTGAACACATTAGTAATTGCAAAGATCACATACTAATCTTACTTTGAGACTGTTAAAGCTGACATTTTCAGTTAACTAGGCTCTTGCAGATAATCATTTAGAATAATATAGATTAGTGACGTGCACATGAGGTTTTTCCAGGTCGATTTTACTGTTAGTGTCTGAGACAAACACATGTCTCAGCACCCATCACCTTGATCTCCTATGACTGGTGCTCCCATTATCTGAAAGAAGCAAACTCTGTGGAAGTGACTCAGGTTTGTCAGTAACAGAAAATGATGTCGGCGCACTTTGTCTGTAGTAGCTGAGACGTTCATGCGTGTGCTTGTTATTAGCAAAAGCAAACCGTTTCAGTGTAGGCATGTTCACAACAGCATGACATCAGTGCCAGTACTGATGTCTGACTCCTCAGAGAAAGCTCTTGTTTACTGGTTAGGTTGAGTATTTCCTAGAGGAGATACTCACGAGTGTGATTTGTGAAACCAGATGAGGTTTGCAAGTCAAGAGTGCAGTAAAGACAGCTGGTGAGGGGGAGGCTGACTGTTTGGCTCACTTTGTAAATGTACAAGGGTGTGTGATTTGTATTTGGTTTACTTAGGAAGGATTAGTCAATTACAACTAGCACCTTAATGGGAGGTACTCCCAGTATCTAAACGACAGTGTTGTCCAACAATTGTTGAGTCATCATAAACTATAAATTGACAAAAATATGCTTTTTTAAAATACGTAATTGGGATTCATACCATCCATTCACAGTGCCCCATGAATGACCAGTCACAGTGATAATTCAAGAGTTCTATATACCAGGAGACAACAAAAATTATGTAGGGTTTCTTTCAACTTATTTCAACTGAACCTGAAGTAAACAAGATCACACACCAGAGATTACACACTGTTGATATTTATTACACAGAAATCAGACAAAAACAACAAAACTGTTTGAAAAATCTACCCTCACAGATGATTCAGTAGATTGTAAAACTATCTTGAGGAGATGTGAACAACTCAATCATTGTCTCAAATCACTGTGGAAGAGAATCAGACAGCTGGCCTCACACTTGACTCTAGAATAGTTTGGTATAGTTCATGGTCAACTCAGTGACTTCCAGGCTTCACGGCCCTTCATCACCTCTCCATCACCATTCCTGACTGATCGTATGAGGTATTTCAGTGTATATGAAGTATTTGGTGTCCAGTATGACCAAACATCTCTACTTTTGTCTCATCTGCCTAATTAGCAATGTTGCAGAAGCTGTGTAGTTCATTAAAATGCAACTTTGTAAAACCTAAGTTGTGCTGCCATTTTGTGGAGGGGAAGCTTTTTCCTAGTTATCCTTCCAAATAAGCTATACTACTGCAGTCTAGTTCTAAATGGACTGTCATGAATGTAAACATTAAAGATGCAAACTGAGACCTGTAGAGTATGAGATCTAGCTCTTGGGTTTTTTGCAGTTTTTTTGTGCATTGCGTGGCCAGACGTTGGGATAGATTTGCTCTGATCTCCTCATATTGAAAGACTGGCTACTATCTGAAAGGTTTCTCTGTTAAAAATAGTCTTTCTGTAGTCTGTAATGGACTTCAGCATACCACCTGTATGGTTACTTTGAGAAAATATTAAAAAAAATTATGTAAACAGTTTCTTCTAAATATCTTTTCCTCCTGATTTCAAGTTTGACAGAGCAGGAAAAGGTTCTGCTTTTGTTTTCCGCTGTCCAAAATACTCTGCTATGAACTAAATAAGTTACAGCAACCAAACGACAACAAAGTTGTGGCCATCTCGAGCTAGTCACATCTACCAGCATGTCAGTGCTGGTGACCCAGACAAATAGCACTCAGAGACTGGTGACTGGTGAAGTGCAGACACCTCAGTCCCATCTGAGAGAAGCCAGGCCCCACACTTGCATGCTCCCATGTCACCCAAAAGCCTGTTGTTGGCACCCCTAACACTGACACACTCATCTCCCGTCCCAACTGCCTCTTTATCATGACAGATAGAAATAGTCATGCTTTGATGTTATCAGAAGACTTTTAAAAAGTGATTTTGAGAAATAGGCAGATAGTGGTTCATCAGGCCTTCTGACCCTATCATTTAATGTGTCTTAAAAAAGATTTTGCAACTTTTCCAGACATTTAAACTGCAAAACAAATCACTGTGGTAAAATATATTTGTTGCTGACCACCAGAGAAAAATCTTGCCCAATTTTCCCAGTTGTTTGAAAATCATATGGATAGTGCAGATATATAATTTTCACACAATTCACAACATTGGAACACCATACATAAGAAACTGAATCATGTGTACAATAACTAAATTACAACACAAACACCAACAGCTCTGGTCAGAAGCTTCCACCTATTGATCATGTGTATCGAATGTCATTTTGATTTTGCACTGTCAAGCATGGTGGTGATAGTATTATGGTAGTGGTATTCAAGCATCCTGCCAAAATTAGCTATGTTAATGACTATAAAAGTGTAACAAAACATATAACAAAATAGAAATGGGGTATAAGTCTGTATATACTCCATGATGTTCACTCTAAATTTGACAAAAATCCACAACATATTTAAATTCACTTTAAGTTTGAATCGAAATGTGTATACACTGTTTCCTTCAACAAGGATAAATACCCTTCTCTCCATTTCAGCCAGTTAACTTTTCACTTTCTGTCTAGAAAAGATACAGAACAAAATTATAGAAATAATTATTAAGTACCATTTAAAAGTCATAAATGTCATCTACAGTGAACAATATGAGTAAGCTCAGTTAGTCAGACCTGGGCGAAATGTATTTTCACAGATGTCCACCCCAGTGGACCCATTTGAGAATGGGTAGACCTAGACTGAAGTTAGAATTGAAAGCGTTGCTGATAGTCAAACCAAGACCTGCAATTGGATCTAGAAGATTCAATTGCAGAGACCCTCTTCTTGGCTGCTTTACATGCTTAGGTCTTGGTTCCCCTTTTGCATGTGACAACAACTGATACTGCAAAGGCAGCAGAAACTCAAAGACTTAATTCACAGTCACGAAATGGTGCCTCCAAACTTGAGTCAGGATTTAAATACAAAATATCAATGTGTTTAAAATCTCTTTGCACCGCTTTAATATGCAGATATATCCATCCCAAGAGCATCCTAGGATAGAACAGAATTAGAGGAGGATTACTTTGCAGACAACAGCTGAGCTCTAACCCTGAACAAAAATAGGGCCATTGCTTTCACTCAGCAGGCCCTGTATCACCAGAGCATCACTTGATTCTGCTTATTCAGTCCCACACCATTATGCTGGCTGGATAACAATGGAGGTTTGACAGTGCTAACTTGGTTCAAGTGTGTGGAGGCTGTGTTATGTCAGGCATTTGCAAATGAGCAGAGGACTTAGTGCACGATGCAGACACATTCATTTCTACAGTGCATGTTTCTTTAAGACCAAATGAGTGGCAAAAGCCTAATAAGACTGGGCTATTTGAGTGACCTTGTTTCCTAGAGAAAAAAGGCTAATAATAGGGCAAAATCTGGAGCTGTGGTGAAGCTTGTAATGGGTTAGGGCTGAAAACTACAATGAATCATTTCATCCACACAAACTATAGAAAGAAAGATCATCGATTTCTGCTGTTGGAAATATAAATCACCAGTCTCGCGAATATCCACATGATTGTAGTGGAGACTGTGAGACATATTTAGTGCAACCTTTCAAGTCTCCAACAGCCCTGATGTGCCCACATGCATGCTCAGGGTAATTATTACTTATGTCAGCACTGGACATGAAGTGGTGCTTGTCCAGACTGACTGTCTTTTAACCTTATAAAAACTGTAAGCAGAACAATTTTGCTGCATGAAAAAGGTGAGGACTCTGATCATATTAAATATATGTACTTTGGTTATGAAAGCCACAAGTCTATAATTAAAGACGATCCACAAAAAATACAATTTAGACTGAAGTGGGTTTGAGGAATATATTTTAAAGATATTTATGATATTTTATATTTCAAATATTTTGCCTTGTTTAAGTATTTTTACACAAGGAACTGACAATCTAGTTGTGTAACCTAGAATTTGGTCATATGTTTACATTGTATTTAAATAAACAATATTGCACTAGGGCATGGTGAAGCAATTGTTAGCACTGTTGCCTTGCAGCACGAAGATCCTGGGTTCAGAATCCCAGCCCGGGGTCTTTCTGCATGGAGTTTGTATGTTCTCCCTGTGCATGTGTGGGATCCCTCCGGGTACTCCAGCTTCCTTCCCAAAAACATGACTGTTGGGTTAATTGGTCTCTTTAAATTGCCCTGAGATATGAGTGTGTGTGTGTGTGTGTGTGTGTGCATGACTGATGTCCTGTGTGTCTCTGTGTCGCCCTGCGATGGACTGCCGACCTGTCCAGGGTGTACCCTGCCTCTCGCCCAATGATTGCTGGAGATAGGCACCAGCCCCCCCCCAACACTGTGGATAGACAGTATAGATAATGTAGACGGTATAGATAATTATTTGCACTGTAGACTTGCAGCAAGAGGATCCAGGGCCCAAACCCTGACCGCAGCCTTTTTGCACAGACTTTATATGTTCTACCTGTGCATGGATACATTTTTGTAGGGTGGTCAGGCTTCTTGTTAAAATACAAAAACATACATCTTAGGCAAATTACCAACTCTGATTTGCCTTAAGGTTAGAAGTTGTGTGGATCTGTTTTTCCCGGTGATGGACTTGCAACCTGTTGAGGCTGTACCACACCTCTCTCACCCACTGATTGCTGAAGATAGGCACAACATTATATTGTAAAACCTTGAGTTCAAAGATATGAAGCAAATCTTAGTGGAGTAAAACTAAGTTCTGTTTGTAGATTCTTGTAGAGGATCTGTCTTTTTTCCTTTAAGTAGTCATCTGCCAGAGCAACAACAACAACAACAAAAATAACAATTTCTCAATTGAAAAAGAATTAAAATCATCATCCATATCATAGTTATTTTTTAATGATTCAGAAATTTAGAGGAAGTTAAGGTGTATAAGAAAAGGTTAGGTAACCGGTGTAACCTTTGAAAGACAGAGCAGGATAAACCATAATTCCACAGCAGCTGTTACAGTGTAGGGTTGTTTTGGTTTGGTTTTGGTTGATCGATTATGGTTTAAGTATTTTGGTGGTTGTTTTAATTGATTTTTCTGTGGATTATTCTTCTTTGTGCTTGTGTTTACATTTTCTTAGGTTAGTTGTGCTCCTTTCTGTCTTTTCCTCCATGTGTTTTTACCTTGTTTATATTTCTCATCTTTCCTCAGCTGGCAAGGGGCCCGTTTCACAAAGCAGGTTTAACAAACTCTGAGTCAAAACCTGAACTCTAGGCAGGACAACTCTGATCCTCATACTTCTCCCCAGTACAGCTGAATATATTAATGACTGCCTATGCAGAAAATTAGCATATTTTTTTAAAGGAGTCATAACCTAGTATTATCTTGGATACCCGTGCTCTATCATAGTCTTTCAGGCCCTTCAAAAAAAAAAAAAAGTTGAAAAAAATAAACACAGAGCTCCTCTGACCCTTATTTCTGAAGGCATTATTGTCTCGCGAGATCTGATGCGATACTTTGGTAGTCGTGGACGGGCATTGTAATAATGAAAATGAGGGGCGCGTTGATTGGTGGCAGGAATTCAAATTCAAATTCAAAAATACTTTATTGATCCCAGAGGGAAATTAAGTGTTGGTATAGCTCATAAAATTAATTCTTTAAGGAGTTGTTGTAGATGATGATGGCTGTGGGCAGGAAGGATTTCCTGTAACGGTCTGTATTGCAGCGAAACTGAAGAAGCCTCCGACTGATAACGCTCTGTTGTTGTATGACTGTCTCATGAAGAGGATGCTCAGGGTTGTCCATAATTCTTTTGAAGGAGGGGGGTTGACACCGCAGGTAACGCTTCAGCATATCTAACCCATATCTACTACTCCCGCTAGCATTCAATAGCCACATTAGCAGTTAGCTGCTGTTTGTTACACACAGCAGAGCAATAAAAACACAGCCTTACCGTTTCAATTGCAGGCAAGACCCTGATTGTTGGAATGGCCCCTTTTTCCAAACGGAGCTTCGATGCCAACTTCGCCTGATATTGTCCCAAATTCTTAAAGGATTCCTGCGTAAAAAAAAAAGAAAAAATATTTCCATGTTGATTCTGGCAGTCAACAACAGAGCAACTCACGTGTGCACTACGTTTCTGGTAGAAATGGTTTTAGCTGATTTAGCTGATTAAAATAAAAGGCTGACACAAATATGTCTTCTTCATGCATCATTGCGTGAAGAAACTTTCTGCATCTTTTACGGTGGAGTTCGTACTTCGAATCGGTGATTCGAATCGCGAACGAACCGGCTCTAAGAGCTAACTCTTTGAAGTGAACGATGGGAGCTGGCTAGTCATTGGGAGCTGTTTTTTTTTTTTGTTTTTTTCATTCCCCACTGCTTGTTCTGGTACATTTGGTACACATCGTTTTGCATTAATTTTGGTAATAAATACACTTTAAACAACAGAAAATCTGAGGAGCCGAACGAGCTCTTTATGGTGAGCCAAGCCAAAAGAACTGGCTCTCCAAAAAGAGCTGGATTTCCCATCACTAGAATTCAGTAATGGCGGCGCTCGACTGAATATGAGGGGGATAGGAGCGGGGCGGGCTTCCTGCAGCATAGGTAGGTCTGCGATGTCTATATATGGTATATCCTGCGCCGACTTGATGTCAAGTCGGCCAGAAATTAAAACCACGTATTTGAGTGCGCGTGCACGAGGGCTGGTTGACGAACCCAGGGGTAAACAAACGCTTCACTTTTAAATATCGGCTTCCCGGGCAGTGTATAATCGTTAGGCAATCATAACATACCTTTTTTCTCATGGAAAAGTGAAAATTACAGGTCATGACTCCTTTAAATGTCTTTTGTCTGTATACCACTGACGATCCCGCTCCATGTTGTTAGTAGCTACTTAAGCTAGCATCCAGCGTGGCGACCTGCGAACTTGGAGGTAGTTTGATGCAGTCTGGTGCGACAGCAAAGGCTTATGGGACATTGTATAAATTGATAATATATGACTTTTCGTGGTCTTATAAAGTGTGCAAATGTATATACGTGCACAAAGCTACTGTACTTGCCTCCTGTAGTTTCTTGTATTTCAATTTTAAACCTAATTTGAGATATTTCAAATATAATGTAAGCACAATGAGTGAGGACTATATGAGCCGGGCTCAGCATCAGGGTAAGGGGTCAATAGATTTGCTCTGATAGGTGTTTACTCCATCTGCTAGAAAAATAATCATCAAACTTGCTATGGAAACACAAAAGAAAAGTTAATGTTCAATTCCAATAGGAGAAAATGGAATTTGAATCGGAAGATATACCTAAACTGTATATAAACTCACCAGTCTTCATACAGGAGCTGAAATTACCATCACTACTAGTGATGGAAGATTAAGGTCTTTCAAATGGCCAAGAGCCGAAACGTCTCCAAGAGCCGGCTTCTTGTTGGGAGCCGTACTGTAACAACCGGTTCTCCTTCAAGAGGCGAAATTACAATCACTACTAGTGATGGAATTCTTTTTTAGGAGAACTGGTTGTCACGGTTCGGCTCCTGACAAGGAGCTGGCTCTAAGAGCCTTTTCGTTCGCGACCAACACATCCTTATCGTCCACAGACCCAGGCCACTTTGCTTCCACATTACTGATCATATTCTGCATCACTTATGATCTTCACAGTTGAGAACAATAATTAGCTGCAGTAGCTGTATTATGAAGTATATTTCATTTGGAATGTTAAAAGCTGTTATTCAGGCTTACCTTTACATTAATTACGTGGAGAGATCTCCTATTCACATAATCTCCTTCATTTATTGAAGGAGATATGATAGGAGGGTGAGTTCCATCGATGCAGCCAATCACACCCGGAAACCCTAAAATATATGCAATTTAGATATGCCTCACATATCTAAATTGCTCCCTGCTTTCCCTCTCCCAGGTGTTTCCACTTACCTTCCACTTACCTTCCAATGGCTCTCTCATTTCTCACTCCCTCCTCAGTATTTAAGCAGTCTTCTCTCAGTCACATCTCGTTAGATTCTCTGTCCATTTTTGCCAACTTGTGTTCCCATGTAAGTTCCATATTTCTGGCTTATCAAACCTTTTACTTTTCTCATCCTGAACCACTGCATTTGGGTCCTCATTCATTGTAACACAACAGCAGCCAGTGCAGGTAGAGTTGCACATTTGTTGTACAATTTCATATTTTAGGTACCGTAAATATCTATCTACTTCGTGCTGGTTTTATAATAATACATTTTATTTGAAAGCGCCTTATCAGGACACCCAAGGACACTGTACATTAAAAACAGTAAAATAAGTTTTTTTAAAAAACAAAAAAAACACATAAATAAGACAAATACAACATTGAGCTGATATGGGTCAGGTGGAGGTCAGGAGGGAGAGAATTCCAGAGATGGGAAGCAGAGTGACTAAACGCCCTGCTCCCCATTGTGACAAGACGGGCAGGGGGGACGGAAAGCTGGCTGGAATGGGAGGATCGGAGTGAACGGGTTGGTGTGTTTAAATGGAGGAGATTGGAGATGTATGGAGGAGCCATGTTATGGACTGCTTTGAAGGTGATGAGAAGTATTTTAAAGATGATCCTCTGTTTGACGGGAAGCCAGTGAAGTTGTTGCAGGATGGGAGTGATATGATGAGTGACGGGAGTCTGAGTAATCAGGCGTGCAGCAGAGTTCTGGAGGAGCTGAAGTTTCTACATGGACAATATTTTCTTCTTTAAAGCCTTTTTCAAAGTAAAATGGAAATGGCAACAAAATATGTCCTATAACCATTTAATAATCGAGCAATTTCTACTTAAGACAAAACATAACCCCACATTGAGGGGTTCACTTGTGTCAAAACAGCTGAATGTTGTTTCAAAAGATGAATAAAAAACTAATAGCTTACATTAGCTGCCAATTTAAGCTAACAGCTAGCTCAAGCAAAGCTACATTTAATTTCATTGAATTCTAAAAACTAATTAGTTTCCCAAAATGTTGAGCTATTTGTTTTATTTCTTCTTTGGAGATCTTCATAATTATTCCGCCAGCTTGAATTAGGTTTAGTTACCTAAATGCAACACATATATTAAAAATTAGGAAACTAAAATGTCCCACTGGCTCAAAAACAGTTAAAAGTAGTGGCTTCTTCCTCTCTGCATGGCCTTTCAGGCCATTTCTTTACAGGACCCATTTCCCTGCGGATAAAGACGCTCAATTCGGCTTCTGCCAGCATCTCCAAAAAGTGTTTTTCATTTGTTCTTTGATTAATACACATTTTGTCACCAAAATACCCTAATGTCTAGTACATAAAAGGCACTTTGAAGCAACTGGTAATCGTATTCAAGGATCTTCCCAATATTTTGAGTGATTTCCTTGTTTTTTTCCCATGATGCCACACAAGGAAGCAGTGTGTTTGAGGTGGGCCTGAAAACACATCCAAGTGTGCCTCCAGTTAACACAAATGTTTTGAATTAACCAATCATAAGCTTACAGAGCCCTGATAACCTTTCTGGAATTTCATACATTGTTTAAAGACACAAAAGTCTTCAATGAAATCTCTGTGTTGCTGAAAGGAATCTTAAGAGTTTAATAACTCAAAAATCAGTGTGTTTTTAAATGGCAAGAAACATGTAAAACAATTTTTTAAGCTTGTAGATATGTTTTTTTTTTTTTTTTTATATATTTTTGATTTCAGTTTGTGAAAAAGAACACCTATTAAATGACTGCAAAAAGAGATCTAATGAAAGTACTATAGCAGGGCAGGAGAGGTTCTTTGAAATAATCTCCACAGCAGCTGAAACAGACATTCCCATACTTTGTATTGTTCCACTGGCAATACTTATCTCCTAGATCTTTTTGAGGCTTTGGTTATCCTGTTTTACAGTTCTTGATTTAGCCGTAGAGCCCTGTGCACTCATTATTTCCATTCACCTTGATGAAAAGGATCATGAGCGGAAAAACAGAGCTGTGTTTGGTGTCTAAAGCCTCTGCTCTGTCAGCTTTAAAAATACCACTTACACACTGTGAACTGAACTCAACCCTGATGATGGTCAAGGTTTTTAGGTGTGAACAATTCATACTCTGAGGTCAATGGTCGCAGACCGTCAGAGGTGGGTAGAATATCAAAAAGTTGTACTCAAGAAAGAGTAGCACTGCTTCATATTTTTACTCAAGTAAAAGTAAAAAATAGCATTAAAAAATATTACTCGAGTAAGAGTAAAAAAGTATTTGGTTAATAAGCTACTTGGGTACTGAATAACAACTGATCTAATATATTTAGACAGACAAAAACATAAAGTTATGGGCAAATTCTGGTACTTTAAAGACTAAAATTAAAAAAAATTGTACAAATAAATATAAATGTATAATACATTTCAAGCAGAAGAAAGACTTTTCCAAGTAATTTTTTTCAATATGATACCAATACTTACAAGGTAAAAAGTACTTTCAGTGGCAATTTATGGGGTTTACCATATATTCATTTGACCTCAAAATGCAACAACAAGCTCAACAGACAGAATAATACATTAGAAAACCAAAGCTTGAGTAGAAACAGGTGGTCTCCTTTAATAAACTGTAGGTGTATGTCTGTGTCGTATTTTTGGTTAAAATATGTTTACTCTTCATTCATTGAATTTATTCACAGTGGGTAGAGTATCCAGAACTTTTACTCAAGTAAGAGTAGCAATATGTCATAATATTACTCAAATGTAAAAAGTACGGCATAGCAAAACTACTCTTAAAAGTAAATTTTTTTCCTCAAAGTTACTCGAGTAAATGTAACTGAGTAAATGTAACTAGTTACCTCCCAGCTCTGCAGACTGTCTCGTTTATCATGAGCAGTACTTCAAGGAGTATCTTTCTCTTACCAGGTGTCGTACATCTTGTCCCTTTAATGTATTAATCTCCAACAACCTTAATATTCCAAAAATGTAGTAAAGAAGATATCAGTGGGACTTTGTCAAAGCCAGCAGGAACTAGTATCAGCTTAAAAACTACACCAGTAAAATTAATATACTGAATACATTTGTAAAGGAAACCAAAATGCTTTATCCCATGTGTCTTTAGCAATCACCAGAGAGCCTTTAAATCTGCAATAACTCTCTCTAGTCACACAGAAAATGACATCTGGCGAAGCTCCAGCTACACACTTCAGAAAGAAGGCCTGAAGCAGCAGCTTAAAATAGATAAGCATTACTTGTGCTATTCAGCTGCAGTGAAACCACCCACATATGATTATAACCCTTCATGCAGCTATCTGACAGTATTATCTGTACTATCTTCAGTAAACCTTGGCATGCACTTAAATAACTGTTTCAGGATAAACAGAAATGTATTCGATTTTGTCTCAGTTAATAACTGATGAAAATGGAAATGTTTTTAACACGGTGAAAACTCCACTTCAGTTTTAGTTGGTTGTGAAACTGTGGTGAACAGAAATGAGAGAAAGGTCAAGCTCCTTCAAAGTTCACATGTATTTCTTCCATTTTCTTATAATTCCTATGAAACACTTTTTTGGGGCACAGAAACCAGAGCTTGATAAAGGGACACTCTAAAAACTGGGTCAAGACAATTTCAGGTGCCACTAAACAATCCTCAAAGAAAAGCTTATATTTAAAAACAGTGGATGATGTCCTAAACACATTAGTGGCAATTATCATTCTGGCTGACTGTAAATTTTGACTCAGCAGTGTTATCAGTTAGGTGTTGACCTCACAAGAAGGTGTGGCAATGTCGCAGCTGACAAAGTGAGAAGTGAAGCTACCACATATGGTATCTTTTAAAATCTCCTCTCTGGTCATAACTGTAGGAGCAAGAGATTAGAGTCTTACAGAGGGTGGAACCTCAACAAAAGGTGGAGCAGGGGAATGTGAGGTGATGAAACAGAAATGACGTGGAGTCAATTTGGCCCTTTTGGTACCAATTTCTACCCATGCTTTGTCATTTCCCTTCTACTTCCATTGCATAAACCATTTCCTACACATGTAGTTAAACCTTTGCCTATCATTGTTTTTCTTTGCTGTAGAGTATTGTCACAAATATTGGTTTAAATATGCCTAAATTCTATGTGTAATTAAATGTACATTATTTTCCAAAACTTTGTATTGAACCCTATTTCAATTTATTTTAGTTTCTTATAGCTGTTTTTTTTAATCTCTAGACTCTCATGATATATGGCAGATAGGGACCCTTGATAAAACCAAAATAACTCTGAGCATTCTCCTACTCATAGATTTGAGTCACATAACCATATTTTCTTACAGTAATCCCCAAATAGAATACATTTTTTGTAACAATTGTTGGTTGTCATCATCAAACGTCAAATGTCCTACTGGCAGCAACTCACTGATGCATAGCCTATACTTAGTTTCCTTCAGAAAATGACTGTTTCATAAACAAATATTTGGTGTATGAAATACACTGCATACTCATAACCTTTATAATAAATTTGACAGTTTGGCATTATTTTTGTGTCTTTTAAGACATACATTTGCATTTATGTGAAATACGATTTGCCTCTGTAGTTCAAATTCACATCCTATTGCTAGTTGTAAAACTTGTGGGATTTGCTAATTGTTGACCCAGGCTCACTATTAGCAATAGAAGCTAACAATATGTGTTCTCTGAATGTTTCGCATTCCAAGACTAAATATGGTCATCCAAAAAGATGTTGTAAATGGTATTTAACTTATCCAACAAGCTCCAGGAATCACAAGTGTAAACAAACAGCATATTTCTAAAACTTGAATAGTTTTAGATTTGATTTAAATGTCACTGATGAACTTTCCAAGTCAAAATCCCAACACTTAAGGAATTCCATTGTTTTTTATTATTATCTTTAACTTGGTACAAATGGTATATAATATTAAAAAACAAAGCAAAACAAACTGAACCATATATGTAGACTAGGAAAAAAAGGAAAACTTGCACCATATACTTGGTCTATATGTGTCATATTTTTTGGTTCACTTACATATTAGTAAGTTTCATATGTCAAGTTGTTATTATTATTATATGTGATAAAGAAAATGTTTTACTATTTAAGATTTTTTTTGCTAAGCTAACACCAAAGGTAACAGCTTATTCATGCTAAGCTACATGTAATCTCAAAGGAAAGTTTTCCAAAAAGATTTAACTTTTTTTTCCTTCTTTTTTTAGCATTAAAACTTTAAGAAAGATATAATCTGATATGGAGTTGATTGATATTTTGCTATCTGGATGTAGTTAGACAGCAAAAGCATTTATTCTTAAATATGCATCTCTTCATCTTAAAATTATGCTTTGAACATGTTTTACATAGCTATTGTAATGTTAAAACTATAATCTGTTACATGAATTATATGCATGATGGTTCAATGGTGTTTCCTTGCAGCAAGATGCTCCTGGGTTTGAATCCAGGCCTGGGGCTTTTCTACGTGGAGTATCCATGTTCTCCCCCATAGATGTGTGGGTTTTCTTCAGGTTCTCCAACTTTCTCCCACAGTAGAAAAAGCATGAATGGTTAAGTAATTACTTTAAGTTGCCCTTAAAGGGGCTATATGCAACTTTTTCCCCCAAAATAAACAAAACAATGGCCTTTTTATTTGACCATTTATGACTCAAACATCTCCTGATGAGCATACTGACACCTTGTCAACTCACAGTGGGTGCACCTATAAGCCTGTATCCAATTTTTTCCATTTTCTGTCGGTCTGATTTTCCTGCGCTGTCTGCGGATGCGACGTCAAGCGCGTTCATGTTAAATGTTTCAGATCACTCTGCCACCACCGCTAGTCACCACTCGCAAGCAGTTCAATGGATTGTGCGAATACGCAGAAGAGACCCAGGAAAACTCTGACACCAACAGTAACCCCACATAAGACTTAAAAAGTTAAACCCCTGACAAGTGCCCGAAAAAGATCGAAGATTGAGAGTGACCGGCGTACGAGCGCGCGCTGCGAGAGCGAGCAGAAAGGAAGAGCAGTTCCGCTTTTTGGCCACAGGTGTCAGTCGCGAGTTTAAATTTCAGAAAATTGCATATAGCCCCTTTAAGCATGAATGTGTGCATACCTGGTTGTCCTGTGTGTCCCTGCTTTGCACCGAGCCCAATAGTCACTGGAGTTATACATGAAGAAATAAACCTGACCCGATTATTTTTGATATCAGGATTTTAAATGATACAAAATCAGTCGCAAATGTTCTGCAACCGAAAGATATCCATTGATTGATAAACAGAAACAAAAAATTAAGAGGGAACAGGAAGTCAAAATTGAGATGAACAGCCAGATTTGTTTTAAAAGCTTGTGTGACATCACAGCAACCTTCTGTGAAGGGCCGGTGCTAAAAATAGCAGAGACTTCAAAGCGCTGGGACATATATGTCCATGAAGTGTGTAGAGAACATTCCCCAGATAACAGCAGATGGCTCACAGATTAGAGCCTCATGTGAACAGGCTGAGGAGCTGATGAATCTCATTCTAGATGCTAGTGCTTACCTGTAGAAAACTGAAACCTTTCCAACAAAGGCTGATGTATTGGGTCAGAGAGGGAACGTTTTTGAGCGTCTGTGAGCGTGAAGTGAATCTTGACCCTTACTGCACATGTTGCAGTGGAAAAAATGTAATTGCTTTAACCTAGAGGCCAGCAGCTGCGAGAGAAGGTTGTCTGCTGAAGTTGCAGCCCTGTTCCTGACCATCAGTTGTCATGGCTTTATTCAGAACCATTCAACGTATTCACTTTGACACGCTGCAATCTCAAACTTTTGTGTTTGTTCTATTGAGATAATAAATAAAATCAGTACTGCCAACTGCCTTAAGAAGTCATCTAATTCCGAGGTTTGAAACAGACAGCACCATGAATACCGAGGAACATAACAGACAAGTCAGAGAGAAATTTGTAGATATGCTTAAGGTGCCCTGCAGCTCAAACCTGCAAAAGTCTTGAGACTGGGGAAAGCAGGAAATATAAACATGAAGTTTTAACTCCAATGGGAAGGTTTATATATTCATATTAGCATATTCCTTTGTCAGAATGGCCTAAATCTAAATGAGAATTTGGTTCGTAGTATCAGTCTTGTTCACAGAGGCTCTCCTTCCAGTCTGAGTGAGCTTGAGCTATTTTACAAAGAAGACTGGGCAAATATTTATCTAAATTTGCAAAGCTGGAAAACACATACCACCAAATGACTTGCAGATGTGACTGCAGCAAACAATGGTTTTAAAACGTGTTGACTCTGGGGGTTGTCAAATAATTTACAAACGCATGGCGGAATTATAAGCTTTTAATTTGTGGGAAAAAGGCAAAAAAAACTATTTTCCTTCAGTTTCACAATTATGGACTACTTTGCATTTGTCTTTCTCTATAAAATATGTAATATATAAAATATCCAGTGAAATACACTGAACTTTGTGGTAGCAAAGGGTGTGAATATTTTTCAAGGCTAAAAGTCTCTAAATAAACTGTTTCAATCTTAGCCAACTGAGACTTGCAAAACACTACTTCTGCATCTCTTGCTAATATGCTGCAGCATTTCTGCTTTTTTCTGTGCCTGAAAGGGAACTTAACAGCAGTTTCACATTTCCTTTCAAACATTTAAAAAATATGTGCTTATAAATATGGTTATATGAATATGGTACAGTAATACACTGAAAACCCCCAACTTCAGGAAATCCTAACTTTCATAACAAGCCTTTCCTGGCTGATGATGGATGGAAGCCCTATTTCAGCTGAATGAAGTCATCACCGTCGTGTGTTTGGCTCATGTGCATGATGAGCTTGGCCCAAGCCAGGCTCTGCTGCTGGGCTTCACTGCTTGCTGTGGGAGGGAGGAAAAAGAAAAAAACATAAGGAGTGTGTGTGGGGGGCAGCGAGAGGGCGGAGGAGGGGGGGGGGGTGGGGGGGGTCCACGACATCATCTCTCCAGGCCTTTTATGGAGCTCTCCAGTGGAGGGCTAAGGGAGCTGGCCCACTTTCCCATCAGAGCTTCCCAGCCCCATCTCCTCTCCCTCAGGACCCTGGAACACAGTGTGTCTGAGCAGAGAGTTTCAGCGTAATAGGAAACACGATACAGATGTGCTTCAAGGGCGAACAACTGAACTGATAATGGAAAAGAGTGGTGATGCAAAATGTGAGGAGGCATGACAACAGCTTGATCTAACAATCTGACAAGAATCCACAAGGTGTAACCTCAGGTTGTTATCCCTTTTTGACTTTTAATTCTGCCCATGCATACTTATCAAAGTAGACTGGAGTTCTGTCTTCCAGATCCCATCTAGTAGGCGGGACGAGGGAAGAAAAAGAGGATGAAGAATAAGGCAGGCTTTGGTGCAGCAGTGACCCTCTAGATGTCACCCAGACCCCACGGCGTCCCAGTCTTCACCCGACTGCCATGCCTCGTACATGAACCCTGGCCAGAGTCGACCAACACCCACAGATGAAAGCTCACTCTGAAAGGGCAAGACGGAGAAAAACACAGCGAGGGTGGATGAGACCATGATAGAGAAGAAAGAGGGTGATGAATCAGATTATGTGGGCGAGCAAAGAGTGTGTCTATGTCAAAAAAAGAGAGAGAAAGAGATGGATAGAGGGGAAGTACCGGTGCGTGTGAGACAGAATGTACAAGAAATGAAAAAGGTTGTAATGTTGGCAAGTTTGGCCCTCCTCAGATGTCAGATCAACTGCATGATCTCTGCTTTTCAAGAGCAGCTTTGAGCCCATCAGACTTCTCCGTAAACAAAAAGCCCCTCTGAAATACATAACAGGGCTGCTTTTAGAGCAGCTGGATGGGGAAGGATGAGGTTTGTTGTTAGTGTTATTTAATTAGATTTTCAGCTCAGTCCATTCTAATTCTGAATTATGAAACTCAGAGTAGCTGATAGTCTGTTAGTTTTATTCCTTTTATTCTCACAAAACACAAGCTATTTTTTATAATATGCAAATATATGTATATTTGGTAATAAAAAGCTATAATTACAGATGATCCCCCAAAGAATTTAAATTAGGGGTTCCTAATAATGAATACTGACTTTTTCATCTCTGCGTGGCTTTTATGTCAGTGCAACAGTCACTATTGATGATGCCACTGTCTGACCAGATTCACCCAGCATCTTCCCAGTTTCTTTGGCTTTTCACTCCTAAACGTGTTCATCGCTGGGCCACAAACCCGTCTCCTTCCATGATGGCTGGACATTTCTGTACTGTCTGTACTTGTGTTTATTCGTCTGAACACATGAATGTGGCATCTTCAATTACTGTAAACTTCAGAATTTGAGGAAAGTTAACAGAAATGTCCTGCATAATTCTCTTTTGTATTAGTCTGACATTTAGGGGAGTACAAATAATTCTGACAATCCTTGATGACCTGAAAGAGGAAAGGTTTAGTCCTGTTTAAGAACATAAACTGAAGAAAGAAATGTTTTATGTCTGATTCAAGCTGTATGCTGGAAACTTTTCTGGGTAAACCTTTCGTGCTGGTAGAGGAGGCCTCAGCACTTGGCCATTACCTGACCATTCAGACTCCAGAAGACCTCATGGGAGCTGACAGACGACGGGACAGCTGCATGGGACAGCTATGCAACAAATGTGAGCTAAGATAGCAAATTAATGAAACAGGCTCAAGTCCAGACCAGGACTCAACAGAAGGTCATGTTATGGTGCTCTGAGCTGTCAACCTGCTCAATAGACATCAATAATAACAGCTGCCAGGGGATGATTATGCATGTTGCCAACTCTCAAACCTGTGAAATTAATAAAAGGTCATAATATAGCCATAATGTTGTGAAGGATGCTTAACACCCACAGAATATAGGTCTTATGGACAATATTTAGTGAACCAGAAACTACAAACAAATATCCATATGAGCTCTACTTCGAAGCACAGTAAGCAACTTCATCTATTTTAAAGAGAACTATAAACCTTTCAAGCTTTTCACAGTTAAATAAAATGAGTTATTTATGGATTTTCATGCAAGGATATAAAAGGTAAGATCTGTTGTCATGCAATTCTCCTTCCTTGCAGATTTACGGCCCTCGCAGCCGTTTCTCAGAGAAGACACTTTTCTGCCTCATGAACCCAGAACGGTTTCTCCCCTGTTGCCATGGCATCCTCATCCTTGTATACCTCACTAAAACCTTCAGCTGCCCCTCTAGGCCTCCCTGCCTACCGGGTTTAGCAGATCTTCTCCTTCTGCTCAGCGAAACTTCAGCTACCAGCAACCCCTTTTTCAGCTGCTGTGAAGCCTATTATGGTCAAATGAGACACTATGGCTGGCCGGGAACAGCATCTCCTCCACTGTAAATCTGAAAGCGTTGCCTCATGCTCAGGGTGCTGTGACAAGACAAGGTCAGGAGGGTCGCGCCTCCAGGTGATGTGTTTCCATAAGGCCGAGGAGAGGAAATGCACATATATGGTGTGCTCTTTATTTATTGCCAGCTCTTTTACTGGATGAGAGCAGACTTTCTCCTTCTGCGAGCTCAGCAAGTCTTATAAAGCAGCAAACCTAGGTTTCCATGTGGGATTTCAGTGTCTGATCTTTTCAAAATGCGACAATTTTTATCCACAGTATACACAGAGGATAACCTGAACAGTGAATGTCGTTTTCAGCCTCTGTAAAACTTAAACCTGAACAACTCAAAAGCTGTAATCTCACAATGTAAATAGCAGAGAGCTCTGGACACTGTACAGATGAAGTTGACAGCTGGTAGGAGAAAAGGACTGTGTTTTAGCAGGCTGCCGAACACAGCAGGATGTCGGGAATGATACAGCAGCCTTAGCATGCCTCCCATTCAGAGAGAGATGGTGGTGGTGGACTGGTTGCCCACAGGTTTATGTGGAAGCTTATCAACTGTAGCTGGGTTCCCAGTCAGTGTCTCTTCCGTCTGTCTGACTCTTATGTAGATGTTGGCACTCTCAGTCCAAAGTTACATCGCCTACATTCAATCTATTGGCTTGTAAACATTCACGCATGAGCTGTAAGGGAAATACCTTAGACAAATGGGAGAGTTCAAGAAAAGAGCAGATGGGATCCTCCTCATGATGACCCCACAGAGCAGCAGATTGGACAAAAGAGATCTCCCATTAGTATTATTCGTGCACTATAACTGTACATAAAACTTTGGAAATGAAGCTCGGTCTAATGTCAAACGTGTGACTCAGGAGAAGCAGTACATCCTTTGTCCTGACCACGGATTAGTGGACCAGATCCACCAGTTTCTGACCATATCCCCTTAGCCATTCTGTGGTTGCTATCAGAGTTTGTCGTGGCGTTTTAAGTTATAAAACCAAAGTATTCTAGAAGCAATGGGGCTCTTTAAGAGCTGCTCTTTGTCAGCAGAACTGTTTGTGGAAGCTCATCTGTACTTTTTGTAGATGATGCTGTTCTCTTGGCGCCACAGTTCCACCAGGTTTGAAGTCTTCATTTTATTTCCTCTCCCCCCCAAAATGTCATTAACCTCGAACGCTTGAACAACCACTAGCTGATAGCACTCACTTTGCTTTAACACCATTCTACCGCACAGACTGGTGTGCATGCCCTCAGGCCTGGGTCTCCAACATTCCCCATTTTTGTTGCACACAGGACTTCCTTGCAGACCAAACACAAAAGAACATGAATAAACCCCACACATCCTTGGTCATCATCATCATCATCATCAGAACCGACTCGCCTCAGGGGCTGTGCGCTGAGCCTCCTGCTCTTCACTCTGAAGACACACAACATTACATTTGGACGTGGAGCAGCTGACAGCATGTTGCACAGGTAAAATCCATGGGCACCCAATCAGTACTCACCAAATGGGATTGTGTGAAGGCCTAACCTGGAGGGTTGAACGCAGCACAGCTTGTGAAGACATTCCAGCAGGTACTCAGGTAATGTAATATCCCTAAAAATTGCTTGTTTTATTCTGTTGCTGCTTTAAGAGCATCATGTATTATTTCTTCAGTGTGTGTTTTTAAGGGTATTATACAAACTGCGTAGGAGACCTGGACACTCCCCACTGGAGGTTTTTGAAATCGTTTCTGGTCTTGGAACACCTCGAGATTGCCCAGAATGAGGTTGAGAGTGTCACTGCATAGGTTGAGGGATGTATGGGTTTTCCTCCCACACCTGTTACCACAACGCCCGATCTCAAACAATGAATGTATAGACTTTTAAACTCAGACATTTAATTAAAGCTCCACTATTCCGTGTATTGTAGCAATAAATCAAATAATGTATTGTAATATACCATGACAGGATGTTGTAATACAGGTGAAGCTTTTAGGGTAGCTCTAGCTTGAATCTGTGCAACCTTGCATGTTTCCCCTGCTGTTTGATTAACAAGATCATTTGAAATAAGTTGTTTGAATAAATACCTCCCAGCAAGTCTACACTTTTTACTTTGGAAATTTGATTTTAAATTGTTATGATAAGTAAATTAATTGAAAATATAATACATGCATCTGTTTAGTAAATTATAGCCAAACTACAGTTGAAACTATATGTTTACATTTACTCTTTATCTTTAGTTTTGTTTAGCATTATATCAGACTAAACCTTTCCTCTTTCAGCTCTGAATTATTATTTTTGCTAAATGCAAGAATAATGAGAGAGATTTTGTTAAGGATATGTTTTTTTTAACTTTCTTCAAACTCAAAATTTTACATATACTATTGCAGTGAGTTTAAACAGAACAGCAAAGTGTGGAAAAAAGCGAGACTGCTGAGGTAAGTAAAGAGATATCAAAGAAAAACAATCAAACTGCCAAAATATTAGCTAAAACTTTACATAAGTTAATAAATGCACTACATGGCCTGATTTGCATGTTTAAATAGTAAAAAACAACAACAGGGAAGTTCCATTTTCACTCTTTTATCTGAACATGTTTATTTATTATTTGCAAGGTGATTTATAAAAAAAGACACTTAATCCTTCTTCTTATAACATCTTATGTCTAATTTTAATTCACGTATGTCTGAACATGCTAGCATTTCTTGGGAAAAAGCTCAAATGGATTATTGGCACATACTTTCACATTTTAAAGTTATGATAACATTATCAAACAGATTATTTTTACTTTCTTCTTCTCCTTTTTTTATTATTTATTTTATTAATTTTGTAAAGGTTTTGTGGTTTATAGGTGTCCCTAATATCGATAAGGTAAGTTATCAAGATAAGTGGCATGTTTGAGACAGGATTGTTTCAATGCCCCCTTGTGGCAAAAATGACAAATAAAAATGAAACAAATGTTGGTGTTTTAATTCTCAAAAGTGTACTTGTTCTTTCACAGCATGGTTCATTGGGAACGAGGGTACGAATAACAATAATTCAATTGACTGTTAGTGATGGTTATAGTGGATGGTGATGGTCTAAATAGCAAGAGGCGCTCCAAGTCAAATCCTGATTAAGACCCCATACAAACTTGGGCCAGCCCTGCTTTATAGGCGTACGCTTGAGGCACTTAAAGCCATATTAAGAAAAAAGAAAAAGCACATGGGAAGACACAGGCCCAGTGCACGCTCTGCGCATTGGGCCTGTTTCTTCCCTTGTGCTTTTCTCCTCTATGATCTATCAGGAAAGTCCAGGAATTGAAACTGAAAGCGTTTGACATCATTACCCATCCAGAGGAGACAACTCCAGGAGGAAAGCACAGTCTCTGACAATAAAAGAAGCCAGCTGCCTGGTCACCCGTGGCTGACACCATAAACACCAGCCTCACTGCAGTAAATGTCAGACATAGGTAGGTACAGCGCAAATGTATACACTTCTCTGTATACAGATTCCCAAGATGCTGTCTGACCCAACCAGCCCACCTCCCCCTATGCTATATAAGAATATCAGATTGTCCTGTTAGGCTGAAAACCATTGCTATTTTTTTGAGAGAATTGAAATATTAAAAATATTTCACTATCACCTTAATTCAATTTAAAGCAATCTTTAAAAAAAAATACCTATTAATTTTTTTTATATCCTGAGTTTGACATCATCACCTACGTATGACGAGCAAGGGCTCTTTCAAACATTGTCTGAGATTGTAGCCAGGTCAAAAGTTTTGTGTCATATACCGTATTTGGCCTTGTAAAAAACCCCATAAACTTGCCTTTATTTGTCCTTATTTAAACATCTAAGTTCTTCACTCGCAGCATCTCACCCCTAACAGAGCTGAATCATGTGATCTCTGAAGGAAAAATAACATTGGGAGGGATCAACTTTAAATAATGATGATTTATCCCTGAAAAAATACCAGTTCAGTATTATGCAAGTAAGCAAGACATCCCATTTAAAACTGATTAGATTTATCCAACCTACACTAGAGGTAGCTGTTGTCTACTGAAGTATGAGGCTAAGCTTAGACTCTGAGTACAATCTTGTAACAAATCTTTATCAGCTGGTTTCATAAGCAAAGTGGAGCTTATTGGTTTTACAAGAAACTTCTAGCTTAAGAAAGAAATGTAGTTTTTTTCTGATAGCAAGTTGAAACTCTTTCCCTTCAACTGGTGCAAGACAAACAAACAGTCTTTCCATGTTTTTTGTTGCCTTGACAATTATGTTCCTTTTGTTATCATGGTGCCACACAAGGAAAAATTCACACCTGTTTCAAAAGTACTATACATAATCTGAAAAGTTGGTGCGAACAAAGTGTAGGGACCTTTAAAGGTGCTGATGCAAAAAGGGTTAAAAAGAAGACATATAGAACAAAGGTTTAAAACAAAATAAAAAAATTCAGAACACTCCTTCAATTAAAACAACTCTTGTTGAGACTTAGTGTAGCCTATACTTTAATTCTTTGAATCTGTACACAAGCCCTGAGGGTTGAAATTATAGAATATACTATAGACTTTACAAGTAATAGTTATGATTTGAAGTTTTTTAAACTACTATCCTACTACTTTTACTGAGTACTGGAAAACGGCCAGTAAATAATGCCTACTGTTTATCACTGATGTAAATTCGGACCCGAAAATGTTTAATGACAGACTAGTATCTGTAGGCTAACTTAATATTATCTCTATGTAAATGTGTGTGTGTTTTTTCCTACCGGAACTTTGGTTTTGTCCCACAACCCCAAACCTTAAAAAATATATATTTTTAAAAACATTTGGAAAATCATTTCCACATTTACATATTTTCATTTGTTTATTGTTATCCGTTAATTAATGTATCTGGGTGGTTTTCTTTGGGAGCCTTTGTTTTATTCCAATATGTTTTCGATTTCACTATTTTCCAGCAATTTTTGAAAAATCCATAAATAAACCATAATTGCATTTTCATTCAGAAGTTATTTATCTTCCTATAAAATATGCTTTGTGATTCTTTAATAAAGAAAATTAAGCTTTATAATGAAATGGGTTTGCTTTTATTCTGGTAGTCATAACAGAAAAACATTTGGGAGTAAAAAGAATCGGCTCTTCAAACTGAACTAAGCCGAACATCCGACTCACAGAAAAGAGACGGAAGTCCCAAATTACAAACGCGTAAAGTGAAAAGAACTGTCGAAAACCTACCCCAAAGCTTCTTCGATTGTCGTGCTGTAGCCCCTGATGCTCGGCGTGTGAAACCCCGTCTGCCTCTTCGTACTGCACCCTAGCTGAGAACGGTGTGTAGCTCCTATTGATCCCCACCAAAATCGTAAAAAAACACATTAATTTCTTGATTTTTGAAGCGGGTGTTGTTTTGTTTATGTTACAGAAACATGCCAGCGAAAGGTCCACTGCAGTCTGTCCAGGTGTTTGGACGTAAAGTAAGTATATTTGCTGAATTTAATCCACGTGTGGTGTGGCTACGTTCCCTCGCTAGCGGACTAGAGCTTAAGTAGCAAACACGGAACAGGGGAGCCTCGATTTAATAAATAGTTGCTGCTGAAATATGATTAACTTCTCCTTTATAATCAAAACACATTCGATAGTATTTTTCAGCTCGAAGCCTTACGGTGCTTACTTTAGGCTGTTGCCGGGTTATCACTGTTTTGTCTAGCTATTTTAACTCAGCTAGCTGGCCTTATTGCTACAGGTTACATTATAACTTAAAATGATGATGTACGCGACTCAACACGCAGGCTGGAATGGTAATACCTGGTCTAATAAAGTTTAAAAATACAACTTTCGTTCATTTATATTTTGGTGCTGAAAGGGAATCCGTTGTGCTGTGCGACGATATGTAGCAAAATATGTTTAAGAGTTAGCTTGTAAAGTGAACTGTTAGTCATTTATTCGTGTTTTGAGGGTTCCCACTTGGTTTCAAACCTTAGATGTTAAAGAGTACCATCCAGATGTAGTGTTCCACAAATCAAACGTGGAATTATAATTTACTCATACCAACATGCTACAGTGAGACTTGGCCATTTATATGCTCTGTAGCTAAATTGTTATATCTGATGGACCCTTTTGATATTTGAAAAATATGAAAGAAGTGGTGGTGTTTCGCTACTAGATATCTGAATGCTCTACTTGTTTGTTTAAACAGAAAACGGCCACAGCAGTCGCCCACTGCAAGAGGGGGAATGGCCTGATCAAGGTGAACGGCAGACCCCTGGAGATGGTGGAACCTGCCACACTCCAGTACAAGGTCAGTACCTCAAAGGGAACAAGATTCAGGCTGAAGCACAGTTATACTACGCCTGTAGAATGAGTGAGTGTTTTAGCGTATTTAGATTGCTGTTTAGGGTGTTGGCTTGTGATTCTTTTGTGCGTGTTTTTTTACAGTGTGAGGTATTCTTAATTTAAATCTGATCAACTGTGTAATTACGTATACAAATGTATTTAATTTTTTCTTAACTTTCAACTGGTTTTGTTCACATTGAAATCTTTGTATGTTGTCAGAAGCTTGCATTTGGCTGGTTTGTGGTTAATTCCTAGTAAAAGAGCTCTTAAATGTTTTTAATTCTCAAACTTTATTTTGATAATCCACCAAACATTTGTTTTTGTGAATACAGTTTGCCTCTTTGTGTCATTTCTAGCTTTTGGAGCCAGTGCTGTTGCTTGGCAAGGAGCGATTTGCTGGCGTTGACATCCGAGTCAGAGTGAAGGGTGGTGGACATGTTGCTCAGATCTATGGTAAGCATATGTTCTGTCATTCCTGAGTCCTGTGACTGCTTGCAAGTGATAAAACAACCCCTTTAATCATTTCTTTTCTTTCACAGCCATCCGTCAAGCCATCTCCAAAGCCTTGGTTGCATACTACCAGAAATGTATGTTTTTTTCTTCTTTCTTTTTTTTTTTTGCATTGCTGATCAGACAAGTTGCCCTTGTCTTAAATTAGAATAGGAATATACATTAAAACATGGTAATATGAGTCTTGTTGAGTGTTATAGCTGGTGTTTTTGCTTTGCTCTAGATGTTGATGAAGCTTCCAAGAAGGAGATCAAAGACATCCTGATTCAGTACGACAGGACCCTGTTGGTGGCTGATCCGCGTCGCTGCGAGTCCAAGAAGTTCGGTGGACCTGGAGCCCGTGCCCGCTACCAGAAGTCCTACCGTTAAGCGCTCTGTACATTTTCTTAATAAAGTGGAGGAACACAAATGTTGGAATTTTTCTAATTTTTTTTCTTTAAATGATCTTCTCACTGTTTATTAAAAATTAGGGCGGTCCGATTCAGTTTGGTTATGAGATTCATGTTGATATTTGCTAAAGAAAACATGTCAGACTTCTGTCAGCTGCATTGCAGCTATGTCACAGGGTCAAAAACTAAACTTATTAGAATAGAAAAAGTTTTTAGGTATAATCTTAATGGTAGGGCGGTTCCTGCGCTCCAGACTGTAACTTGGGGAGCAGTCCCCACAAGCAACCTTTCATGTCTAAAACCTCTGCCTCAGCCACCATCTTAGATGGATTAAGTGGATTATCTGCCTCCTATCAGGATGTCCTGGCATCTGGCAAAGCAGCTGATGTGAAGAACATGGTTAGAAACCAGCCTAGTGTGGGTGGTTTCTGTAGTTCTTGGGAACCACTAAAGTCCATTTTAGATATACCCCCACAACCATTCACTTGACTGTAGTTAATCAGGGTGCTGCAGAGCAACCATCCTGAGGGATGTGTTTAGGTTGGGGTGTGCAGACAAATCCAGAATGTACATTCAGCAGCCAGATTGGGTTCTAGAGTTAAAGGACCTAACTAATATGTCCAGGGTAGATTACAGTAGTTAAAGCTGCACATCTAAATTAGAATATACTTGATCAGTCTTATGTAATATTCAGAATTTGAGAAACTAAACATTGTTTTCATTAGCTGTAAGCCATAGTCATCAAAAAACGTGAATTATTTGTGTGCAATTAACTTTTCAATTGCATTCTAGTTTAATAACGTGTATTTATATAAAAAGTTTTGGAAATGCTCATGACTATATAGCATCTTTTGTATATTTATTTTGGAAGGTATAAAGCAACTTTGACTATAAGGGAGGTACAATATATTCAATTCAGCTTATTAATATAGCACTGATTCACAACAGATGTAATCTCGGCACTTTACAAGAAAAGTCATTTCGATGCAATCATACAAACATTCTAGTCAGTTAAAGTTTTTGGTTAGTTTCCTATCTAAGGAATCCCAGTAGATTACATCAAGTCTTTGACTTGCTGAAGCAGACTCCACAGCAATCTCTCATACTGGACAAGCATGTAGCAACAGTGGAGAGGAAAAACTCCACTTAAACAGGAAGAAACCTCCAGCAGAACCAGGCTCAGTCAGCGGCCATCTGCGACGACAGTCTGGGGTTCGACAAGACAAAGAAAGAACAGAAGAAGTGATAACACGGGGCATGTTCAGTTACTGGGAGCATCATCAAGCAGAATGTGAGACCTGGTGTAGCTTCTATGGAGAGAAAACAAATTTAACAGTCGAAATAACAGCAAATAATGCAACTGGAGAGTGGAAGAGAAAAGTGGTCAGTCTCCAGCAGTCTAAGCCTATAGCAGCATAACTACAGAGATAGCTCAGGATAACCTAAGCCACTCTAACTATAAACTTTATCAAGAAGGAACGTTTTAAGCCTGGCATAAAAGTATCTGCCTCATCGACTAAAACTGGGAGCTGGTACCAGAGGAGAGGAGCCTGATAACTAAAAGATCTGCCTCCCATTCTACTTTTAGAAATCTTAGGAACCACCAGTAAACCTGCAGTCTGAGAACGAAGTGGTCTGTTAGGAACGTATGAAACAATCATATCTCTGATCAGGGGTGGACTGGGACAAAAATTCAGCCCTGGCATTTTCTGTCCAGACCAGCCCACTACATTATCAGCCGACACTACATAAAAGTCCACATCATCTCCTCTCATGCATACTATAGTACAAATGAGTCATATTCCTTGATAGTAGTTAACAAATAAAGCACATGTGACTTGCCACATTAGTTCATGTTAAGGCAAGACACTACAGGCAAAAACATGAATTTTTCGTGACCTGGTCAATTTTGAGATTTGTGGATATTTAACATCCTTAACATGTTGGCTTTCAGAATAAAACAAACTAAAACTCTGAAACACCTGTAAAATCGACTATTTTTATCATTTTAGTGCGGGTTAGACAGCAGATTTGGCGTTCAATTTTCCGTCTCACTGTTTCCGGTTGCCTGTTAACGCGAAGCAGTCTAAAGTAAAAAGAAAAATGTCCAAAAATGTTATGCCTGTTTAAATTAATGAGCAATCACAAACACGAAACGAGGGATTCGAGGGTCATTTGTACTTCACATTGCATTGAATTATCTAATGCAAATCTTTAATTGCGTTTTTCTCAAAATTAGTTTTTTCCAACATTCAAAACGAATAATCTTGAAATCAGTTATACCTATATACACCAATCTTTCCACCATTGTTCTATAATATGAGCTGAAAGAAAATTACAGAGCGATTTGTCAAACCATCATTCTAAAAAAAGTGCTGTTTTGTGTAAAAAACAGGGCGACAATGAGTTTTTTGGAGCTACTTACACTGTTTTTTGATTTACGAAGTAACGAAATGAAATAAACCTATTTCCCTCTGTAAAATGTTTTTTTTATCACATATATGATTAGAAAATTAAAGAAAAATTCAATCTGTCTCTCACCAATGTTGAGATGATACGTTTACAAATATATGCAAATTAGCAAATTTTTAACCAGATTACACCTAATTTGCATATCTAAACAAAATTTATATAAAAACTTCTAATACAAAAGATGTTTTTTTTAATACTAAGATTAAGTTTGTCAAGTTTCATGAAGGTATCTTGAAGTTAACTTTTTTCCCTAATCACCTGTAGTGACTCCCCTTGTTTACTGTTGCTATGGCAACCAGAGACCGCTGCCGATAGTAGCTGTTAGCTAAATCATCTGAACAATAATAATCGAAAGTATCACAATTTGGCATATTTAACAAAATCAACCGCAACTACCAACAGTCAGCCCTTCAACTCTGGGCTAATAAGTTGTCACAAGTATTCAGTTACTCAGGTCACAACCCCACGCTAACGTTACTTACCATGGATGTCTCCACTTTGCACGTCCCTCGCGCAGCAGCACCTGCTGCTGGGGTGGCGACCCCGGCACCACATAGGTCTGTCAACCTTAAACATTTAGCAGCTTCCACCTCCAGAGATTTCAGCTTTTTGAGCCGTACTTTTTCAGCGCCACCGGGGCGTTTCTTTTCTCCATTTTCAGCTCAGCAGCATCGCGTCCGTTGACTGTATCCCCGTCCCAGTGCCACCACTCCGGCCCACGTCATGAGCCCCCGCCTATCCTGGTCTGTGTTGTGATTGGCAGCACTGTAATGGCTCTCATAGGATGTCAGTCCATGATTGTTTGACGATGTCAAACATAGACCAATGATATGTGTCGATTCTGGCAACACACTGCTAACCCTCTGTAGCCAATTGGCCGGCCCAATTGGAGGGAATTTAGAGAGAGGAGGAAAAAAAAACTGCGGACCGGCCCACATTGGGTCAACGGCCCACCGGGATGATGCCCGGTATGCCAAATGGCCAATCCACCCCTGTCTCTGATGTATGATGAGCTTGACTATTAAGGGCTTTATATGTAAGAAGGAAGATCTTAAATTCTATTCTAGATTTAACAGAGAGCCAATGAAGGGAAGCTAAAACAGGAGAAATGTGAGATCGCTCTTCTTAATATTCATCAGAACTCTTGCTGCCGCATTTTGGATCAACTGAAGGCTTTTAATTGCATTTTGTGGACTTTATTATAGTGAAGAATAACAGTAATCCAGCCTTGAGGTAACAAATGCATGGACTAGTTTCTCAGCATCACTCCTGAAAAGGATGTTTCTAATTGTAGGAATATTCTGGAGGTGAAAGAAGGAAATCCTAGAAACCTGTTTAATATGGGATTCTAATGTCATGTCTTTGTCAAAAATACCCGTGCCGTGGAATGCTTTTACCAACAGGAAGCATATATATATATATATATATATATATATATATATATATATATATATATATATATATATATATATATATATATATATAATATATATATATATATATATATATATATATAAAGAAAAGAAAAATACTTTTTTGTCCCCACAAAGGGGAAATTCAGCTGTAAAAGCAGCAAATTGACAGATAATGGAAGCAATCACATTCACACAAAAATGGTAGAAAAGTATGAAAACAGAATTACGAATTGTATATGTACATTAAGGACACAATTACAAAAAACAAAGTATTGTGTAGTTATTAAAAATAAAGTGGCATACACAGATTAGAATGTGCAACTGAGAAGGATAATATAAAAAACTGAATATTTACAGAATGTGTATGAGTAGTTGTGCAATAGAAAGTGAGAAAGTAAATGTATTATTTACAAGTGTTTAACAGAATATAAACTGAGAAAAACACATGTGCAAATAGCAGCAGAAATGTTAATTAAATGAGTCAATTAGTGCAAGTTACAGCAGTTATGTAAGCATTGAGTTTATTGGGAGCAGTTCTGGTTGTAAAGTGAAAGAGCTGCAGGGAGAAAGGACCTGCGAAAACGCTCATTCATGCACCTAAGATGCAACAGTCTGTCACTGAAGGAGGTCAGCAGCTCAGCAATATCGTCATGGGGTGGGAGACTCTCCATCAGTGATGTTATTTTGGCCAGAGTCCTTCTGTATCCCACCACCTGCACTGGATCCAGGGGGTATCCTAGAACAGAGGTGGCCTTCCTGATGAGCTTATCCAACCTCCTCCTCTCAGCTGTAGCAATGTACTGTAATTTACTGTAATACAGTAAAAAAAAATTGGTCCAAGCACAGAACCTTGTGGTACTCGACAGGTAACCTTCGAGTGTGAAAAAGACGTATCATTTACATATACAAACTGGAATCAATCGGACACATATAGTTTAAACCAGCCTAGTGCTGTTCCTTTGATCCCTGCAACATGTTCAACCCTATAAAGGTTAATTAAACACAGTCTGATGCTTTCAAGCCTTTATTTCTGTTTATTTTCTGCTTGCACAGGATTTAATTGATTAGATCTGAATAATCAGGCCAATAAATCCTTTTTGATACAGAAATGTGGGCTTAATGAAAGAAAGCTTAAATGTTATTTTCAAAAGGTGCTTTTATTTTCAAACAAGCCTCATAAGAACACATCTAATTTAATGAATATGACTGAATTTAGAGCAGCCAGTGGCATTTCTATTGCATACTCTTAGGATTTTCCATATGAAAATACTCTAATTTTAAATAATATTAATTTCTTTATGTTGATTATTTGCAAAGCAACATTTTCACCGCAGCAATTTCGTAATGTTGTGAACCTGTTCACACATATGGCAATAAAGCCATTCGGATTCTGAAGCAGTTATTTTTTAGCAAGAAGTTTTTATATTCTTGTAGTTCTAAACTCATACCAGCAGAGGGTGCTACATGGCAGTGTAAAGAGATGACGTGAGCCTTAGAGTGATTCACATCTGGAAGCCATTAGAAAATGTATTCAGCTGGCTCATCGCCATTTCCGAAAAACTACCACACACTTACCGTTAAAAGAAAACACATATAGCCTACGTGTAATCACATTTTGGTGATAAAAATAAAGGTACTTGGTTTGTTGGTTGTGTGATTTGAATGCCGGGTAATGGTGGTAAAGCTTTACTGGTTTCTCTTTATCTGAAGGGAAAATAGTAGCAAACAATGTGGTAAATGTTTTAGTCCTACATTGTTGTTTAGTTGTTTTTTTTAAAGATATTACCAAAATTTCACCTTTAGGTGTAATAGGTATCAAGTAAATAAAACAGTTCCACAGTAGCAGATTTTATTTTTATATGTCTTAGTTACAAATTTTATTTTAGAATTAAAAAGCAACTGAATGTCTTTTTGATTAGAATTAGTGGGATGTTATACATAAAATCTCCTTCCCGTGATTGAAGCTGATGTTCAAACCCACAGCTCTTCATCACAGTAACAGATCCCAATGGGGTCGGCTCAGACCCAGATGTTGTTGGATTTTCTGGATGGAGTTAGCCGTTCCCACTCGGTAAGCTCCCGGGGAAGAACCAAGCTGGTTTACGGCCCTCTAATAATCAACCCAGCAGGGGAAGCCCCACTCCCCACTGGTATTGTTGTTTACTGGTGTTTATTTTCTGCTCCTGCTCGCCTTCATCACCCCTGAAGGCCGTAATGTTACGCAGGGGACATTCTGCACCTGTGAAAGTGGCTGTTTTCTGCTGCAGGAAACCAGGGTTGGGAGCAGACGGTAAATTAATCCAGTGTACCTTAGAGCTAAAAGAAAGAAAAACAACTCCAAGTCTTTGGTTTTGCTCAATATTGAGTTTTGAGTTTATGCAACTGGAATAATCTAGTGGAAGAGCTGCTAATCACTTGTCAGACACATTCTAAGAGGGAGTTATTATTCAATGCTTTTTATCAGGAGACCAAAAACCCTCCCACACTGACCTTTTACAAGAGTTATACCTGCAGAAAATGTCAGAATACAAGCTTGAAGCTCATTGAAATATCTTAGTCACCATGAAGATGTATAACTGCATAATGTTTCACCCCCTATTTCTAAACGGCCCTAACAATGAGCTGAATTCGATAGATAAAAAGGTCTGGCTTTAGCTCCCAACACATTATGTATAAAGCATTATGCAAATATATTTGAAGGAAGTCAAATTTTAAGTTGGAATTGACTTGCAATTGAGAAAAGGAATTTAAATATAAGAGTAGTACATTAATAAAACAAACTTAGAAAATAGGCAATAAAACCGATTTACATAAATTACATTTGGGTAGGAGTAAATTGTCATCTGAGTAGATATTAGTTTAACAGCTAAATTATAAAAATGAATAACTTAATGTCCATCCAGTTTTAAAAAGCACATATTAGAAGTACAACAATACCTCCAGTTCACTGAATGATTCAGAACTTTAGGGAAATGCAGAAAGAAGCTTCCACAGGTCACAACCTATGTTTAAAATAAACTGTAATTAGTCTAATATAATTTAGTTCAGTGTTGTGTGTTTTTTTTTTAGCTTATCTTATTTTAAGGAGGTTTCAGTACTAGCACTATTGGAGGCTAATGGTTAGCCAGTTGCTGGATTTTTACAGAGGTTAAACATCATCTATCATCTATTGTTTACCCAAAATGCCTCCAGATAAATTATTTCAAAGTGTTATACATTTTTTCAGTTCTTGTGTTGCAAAATTAGGTCAGCTAGTCGACCTGCAATCTTTCTAAGCCAACTCCATCATACAGCCGAATAGCAAGTTTAAAACACAAAACATACAGACGTAACCTCTAACATATCCTGTATTTTCAGTGTAATCTTCAATACTGACCCTGCTGAGCGCTATTTCACACCTCCTTTGGTTCAGCGATCCTGGCTTGGTTTTTGAAAGCTCTGGTGTGCAGCATGTGGATGAATTAATTGGAGAGGCTCGTTTAGCATGTTTACGAATTAACTGTTCTCCAAAAGAGCACATAGATACAGGTTGTCAACCTGAAAGCACCCATTTTCATATCTAGGGATGCACAATTGCAAACACTAGCCAATAGTGTATCAAGTAGCATTGCACCCAAGCTTCGCATACTGCATTTTCTTTTAAAAATTTTAGATACAGTCTACAGAAAAATTCATGTTTTTCTACTGATCATATTACGGTGGCCCAGAAGGGTCAACAAAATCTAAAAAGCCACAATGGAAGTTATGCTTGCAAGTTTATCACAAATTCTATTTTAGCATAACTTCTTGTTGTTGCTTTTCTTGTTGGGTTGGGGCTTTTGCACTTTTTGATCCTTCTGGGCCACCATAGTAGGCCGTATATGCATTTTATTATATTGTTTATTTTAGTTTTAGCTTTTTTGTCTAAATATTATTGACTGCCTCAGTGTTAAGAAGAAGTTTGATTTTAGCATTAGCGCTTGGGCTCAACTGGCTAAAGCTGGTTGCAAAGTTGAACTGTTGCTCAAACATAATATATAATGTAAAATAAAATAATTTTAATTGTTAATCTTAAATATCTTCCGAAATTGTTTTTTTATAGTGCTCTGCTTTGAACATTTTTGTAGTGCTGTTGTATTAGCAAATTAATTATTATAAAATAAACGTAAAGAGGTAACATGTTTTTACCTATTCTTATCCACACACACACACACACACACCAAGCAAAATGTCCTCACAACTACAAATGTCCACACAAGGGTGGTGGGCTGTCAAAGGTTGGTCCTCAGAAGTATAGCTATACATGTACACCCCCCCCACACACACACACACAGACACGCACACGCACACACACACACACACACACACACACAGGAAGCCGGCACCTGCCTTTCCTCTGTTAACACCTCTGCCTCCCCAGGTCTTCTAATCCCACAGACACTGAAGTGTTAGGTCAGGATGCACTTTGTCATCACTGTTGCGCCCCCTTACACCTTTCCTCTAACACCTTTATGAGCACACACTTTTCATTTAACACGGAAAAGCAAATAATCCCACCCATTACATCAACCTCAGATATTAGATCAACACCATTGCAGTATCATTTTTGCGCAGTGAGAAATACGTAAACAATTGGTCCAAGGTGGCAGGCCCTCAGCAACCAGAGACTGCAGAAGGTAGTACCTACCAAATGTTGGATTTATTTCAGAGGTTGCAGCTCAGCACGGCGACACACTTCTGTATGAGGAGGGAGTGTTAATGAGGGTGTAGGTGCTCATCTGCTGCCTTTGAGAGGGGCTGATCTCTTCAAATGAGTGTGTTCTTTTTGCGAGTGAAGCTGAAGAAATTGTTTGCACTGAAACTGAGCTGGACTGAGCAAGTTTTTGCAGTGCCACAGGTCTTTCTATTAATTTCTTTACAAATTAGCAAATAAGTAGAAGTAATTAAAACACAATATGGGTTGATTGGCCATTTTGTCTGTACAACAATTAGAATCAAAATGATATATACATAGGAGCTTTTGTAAATTGAGCTATTATGGCTCCCTTTTTAATGTCTTTACACTGAAGTTGTAACTGGGCGCACATTTGGACATTCATCATCACTAGTTGCCTCTTTGAATCTGAGCAGGCTGCTTAGCAACTGTTCCAGTTGAAGAACTCTCCCTAACTTCAAATAAAGTTGTGAATGGCTGTATTTATACTTCAGGTTTTATATCGGGAGACTAAATGAAATGCAGCGAGCTTTAAAATGCTTATCTAAAGACACTAACAAGATCTTGAGGCTCAAGGATCCTGAAAATAGATAAAAAGAAAACAAACTAAATCAGTGCTATCATCATAATATTTAATGTCAGTCATGAAATGTGGTTTATTTAATAGGATTTTATTAAACCGAAGAAACAGTTGAAAATGGTTGTTGATCTTAATAAAATTTCAATCTCAAGCAGAGGTCGCGAAAGACTTGTTGTCCGCAATTTTGACTGACCAAGTCAAAAAAAAAAAATCCGGTTATAATCTAATCTTTAATTTTTAATCTGTTTAATCAATTATTTATTCTATTTTTTTTTAAAAATTTTAAACATATTCAGTAGTATTTTTTTATTCATATTAATTCATATTCAAATCAAACAAGCTCAACAGAGCACTATATATAAATAATGAAATTAAATGATTGCATAAAAATAGGCACCCACTTGTCTGTAATCAAATGTTTCAAGAGGGATTGCTGCAGAGGTTATTGTCATAAGATTTTGGATTTTTGTTACATACAGATGACTTCTCATGGGGGTTTAGATGTTGTTCTGCAGGCTAACTCGGCACTTTGCTGCAACACTGGTCCAGGTCCAGGTACAAGGTCCAGGTCTGAGATGATACTCAGATGCTGTCATGGGAATTTGTTTATTTATTTTTATTGATTTAGTTACCTTTACCATTACTTGGTGGTCAGAGGTGTGAATTGTAGCCTATTCTGTTAAAATGACGGATGGCCTTCAGATTTTTAAGACACTGTACTAAAAAAATGATCATGGACGGAGAAGATACTGTTATCGTGATCCCTGATCTCAGGAAAAAAAAAGTCAAATCTAATCTCAGTATGTTTGACAGCAAGAAGTTTTAAAAAATTGTAACATCCGCAGTGGAAATCTAGTCTGCTTTTAAAGGGGTAACAAAGTCTTTATTAGCAATTTATATTGTGATCTACATTCCAGCAGAAGAACCATATCTCCGTTGTGGGATAATGGGTTGGTAGTATCATGATTTACAATGGGTTTGCTTCCTCAAGGACAAAGATGTCTTGCATCGGAAAAGTTTGATTATGAACTACATCAGATTTCTTATTTTGTCGTTTCTGCTCTAAGAAATGAAAACAACAATTCTCACTTTCCTGGATGATCTTTCACTGCAGCTGCTTACCTTGTTGGTTTCTCCTGGTCGCTCCTGACTTTACTGAAGACAACAGCTCTGTGTATATTTACTTTTCATTGTCATCTTTTTGTCCCTTCTTGTATGAATGAAGACTTTATAACCATGTGTCTTTTGTTTATGCCACACTCCCACGCTCCCATTAGTCCCAGCTCTCTTGCCAGTTCCCTTAAAGCCCCTTCGTTACCATCAAGGGTTGAGAGAGAACATGGGGCTGGTGATGGATTTATCTCATATGTTTCACTCTCTGTCTGCTTTTGGTCAGAAAACAGGCAGAAAAGGGCTCCCAGTGACTGACCCGCTCTGTTAGTCACACTTTCTGTGGCCAGCATTGACTCATTCCCAACGTATTTAACCTAGACTTGAACTAAAGCAGAATTGGTCCCAGAAGGCTCCCAGTGCTGAACCTTTGTCTCCCATTAAACTATCTGTCTCTACTCTCACCCTCTTTATATCTTTTGTGTCTCTTTCTTCCTCCATGTTTGCGCAGGCAACGTTGGCCGTGTCATTGCGGCGCTGGACATTGTGAGTTGGGTCATGCAGGGGTTTCCTCCCCGAGAGCTCGGCTTTTACGCCTAAGCTAAATCAAGGGTCATAGGCTACCTCACACACCCATCAAACCTTTAAACTTCAGCTCAGGCTGTACAGGCTGTAGCTCTCTGATGCCATGTGACAACCTGCAGAGGACCAGTGCGGATGCCCCTCAGGGGTCAGCTTGGATCTGCTTTACCAAAAACACACAAGAAACCTCACCTCCTCTGCTGCACCAATGAGAAGATGAAAAAGGAGGAGATTAAATACACCTTTGAAGTACTGAGGTTGCCTTTCACTTGTGGCACATTTGTTGTCATTTTAACATATTGATTAAAATAATCAGAACTGTCGTTGAGAGGAGAGACTGTTTTCTTTACATTGTGCTCCTTTGCATGTTGTTACATTTTTGCAAACAATCCTCAGAGGAGTTTGATTTTGCATGGCTGCCATGATCAAAAAAGACTTTGTTTTTCACAGCTCTCTTGGCTGAATAAACCCACATGTTTTAATTAGTGATCCATGAGATCCTTTTATAAAAGGATATAAACATAATGTGGCATAGCCTCTCATTTCTCGTAGCCACTCTTCCAAGACAAAATAAAATGTCCTTCAAGTACAGCAGATGAGTGTTATGTTGCGTTCCATTTACCTCGCAAGTCAGAACCAAGGGCTGGCTTTGACTTCATACCGCGGTAAACAGCGTTCCAGTTAACTTAGTCCGATAAGTTGGGATGCCAATATTGACGCCCAGTTAGTCATTGTTGGTAGTACCTCTTAAAAACATTCTTTTAAGATGTACTTTTCATATGCAAACACCACTTTTACTTTTTTCAGTTTAGAGTTGCAGGCTCTACACGTAACATGGATTTTAGACACACACACTTACTGGAGTGTCTTGTAAAATAAACATTTTTCTACCACAGCTACTATTGTTGATGTGAGGAGCGGCGAACGAAAAAATCTCAGACTTCCCGAGTGGGAAGTCCGACTTTGAGGGGGCGTTCCAGTTGGTTTTTCCGACTCGGAAGTCGTAATGATGGTGCTGTCCATTTACCTCAGAAGATGGAACTCTGAACTGGGTTTGACGTCACACCCGAGTAAACAATGTTCCAGTTAACACACTCTGATAAGTTGGGTTTCCAATATGATTCCAATATCACTGGTGTCTGGTAAAATAAACATATTTCCACCACAACTTACTGTTGTTGATTCAATGAGCGGCCATATTGAAAGTCAAAGTCGGTGAACAGAACATACAAATTAAAGTTAGCAAAAAAGGCCATTATTAGGAAATTTCATTAACAGTGACACTGTGGTTTAAGGATCAGCTGTAGAAAACCCTAAGACTTCATCGTTGCCTTTTCGTTTTGTAATGTTTAATCTTATTGTTATTTTGCCTGTCTTTACCAGGGGTGCCAATAACCAATAATAATTTGGCAAAAAGACATTAAAAAATGTAAAAAACAAAGAAACATTCAGGCTTCATTGTGCTCTCGATTGAAGCATTAATAGCTGATCAAGATTGTTGTTGTTATTCCTCAATAATCTAAGCTTTCAGTCATCTGGGACATTCAGTTTAGATCTGAAACTTCCCATGATAGGTGAGGAGTCTGTTAAAGCATCTGGGATTATTCTGCATTAATTCCTGCATAAAAAGAAAAATCCTGGTTCTGACATAAGTTCAAAGCTACTTCTTTATACAAAATGCATGATTCATGTAGTTTGTAACACCCTAACGGCCCTAATCTAATATTTAACAACAGTAACATTCTTTCAAACTGAAAGATTTTCTGGAGTTCATTTAAAAGATGTTCCTTGTTTTGTGACAAGATAATAAGAGCTCATTGTTCGGTACAGCCCTTGTTGGTCAAAGCTGTTTTTAGCTTTGACAAATTTCTTAAAGCTTTTCCTGCTTTCTGAAGATCTATATGCATCTTTCACAATTAAATGGCATTTTCTCTTGTCTTTCCTGTATGTAGAGATGGCTGTGAGAAATGGGCTTCCGTGCAAAGCCATAAATCTAATCCAGAGGACACAAAATCATGGATTACTAAAGCTCCTAGACCCTCTGATCAAATTGGAAAAAAGCATTATTTATTAACATAAGAATATTTTTCTATACTTAACAAATGAAATGAAATGAAATGGTGGATTTTCAATTTAAGGCCATGCTGCTGAAGTATTAACGTTATGCAGTAAGAATAAACATTTTGTAATGCACATTTACATTATAATAATGCCCACATTCAATGATTGTCTACAGAATATTCCGTGTAACATTTTCAATCTGCAGTAAGCCTCTCCCTAAAGATCTAGTATGTGTTTAAAGGAGCAGTGTATGTAATTTACTGAGACCCAGTGACACAAACTATAGATTACACCCTGCACAAAAAAGTTTCTCATCCTGTTCAATTTTTTCAGGCATGTTTAGAAAACAAAGAATTAGTAAAACAACAGAGGTCAACAGCTACATTGCTTAAAGTGTAAAAAAGAAAAGAATAGTGGCAAACGATAAATCAGAGTTTAAAAAAAACAAAAAGGTGTTTTCTTATAAAAAAAGCGACTGAGAAATAAAAACTTATTTTGCCAAATAGCTTAAACTAAAACATGTTGTTTTACTTCTTGAGCTTTTGCACAGCTACAGCCTTTTCTTGCCAAAAAGAGGGTCTTATCCCATTTATTTTCCCTGAGACGTGCATTAAAAAGTCATCTTTTATCACTTTACATATAGAAAAGCATTTACAGCATTAGGGGACAGGTGAATTTTATGGTCAATACCCCCATCACAAAGTTGGCACACCTCCCAAAAACCTGCTGCACCCCAGTAAAAGATCTGATCCCCGAGTCAGCTTCACTAAAACGGCGTGGAAAACACGAGCGGGTTGACTCGGACCTGTCAGGAAGTGCTGTGAAGAATGTTACTGAAAGCGAAGGCTGTGAATTGATTGCCCTCTGGCTGCTGCCAAAAGGCGCTCAGTGTGCCATCCTGCTTTGAGTACGTGTGTGCGTCGGCCTGTCATGCCCCCTGTATGTGGAGATATCGGGGGACATGGCTAATTAAATGGAGTAAAAGCTGTTGAAAGAGACTGGACACTGCCAGCACGAGAGGACTTGACACCCATGTGTTTCAAGAGGCAGAGGGGGCAAGCATGACGGAAGGAGGAGGTCCACGTTACTGCACCCCGCCTGGCTGCAAGAGCTCAGTCATGGGGCAAAGACCCTTTAGAAGGAAGAACAGGCAGTAAAGCATAATGTAGGAGGCTGGTGTTTGCATTAACTGCAATTCCAGACCCTTTTAGGGCAGTCTTCTCTATATTTGCCCTATCCAGCGCAGAACTTTAAACCCCAACACCCTATCCTGCTGTGACACACACACACATTCCGGGAGAAGGAGATGGGAGCGTGTCAATTGGGAAACAACGGCTGTTAGTTACAGAAAATGCATTATGGCGTGGGCCCCGGCAAAAGAACGAAGGAGAGGAAGTGGTGAGATTACACACGGGTCTGTACGAGAAGAACACTCGGATATTTCCTCTTCCTATCTGCCGTAAACTGTCCACATTTACAAGGACTCCTGGGATGGGGATATCTCATCCTCGTCCCTTCAAACTTTGACAGCTCCTGATATAAAAATAATCCTAAATCAGTATGTGATGGATGTCAGTGGGCCAAAAGAAGGTCAAAAGAGAAAAGGCACCCTTATTACTGTCTTAACTACCTTTTAAGTACTAACACTGGTCATGTGAACTTAAATTTAATACTTTACAACTGGGCAACCAAAGTTTAACATGCATATTATTTTATTTAAACTTATTTTTCCTTTGAGGATGTACTTCACAGCAGTCATAAACTCATACATTATTAATAGTTGTTTCCTGCTCAATTTATTACATACACCCCGAGTAAAGATACAAAAAACCTTAAAATAAAATTGCACTTTAAAGAAAAAACTGTTTGTAACAAAACCACTGGGGCTGCAATTATTGCCACCCCTATATGGGCAGAACCTTGTGCCATCAGAAATTAATTAATTTGCTTTGAAACTGTATTGGTGAAAAGTGAAACTGAAAGTTCGGGAGCTGAATTTAAAATAGGATGAAATGAAGTTTTAAAGCAAATTAATTCATTTTCAAAATATTAATTTCAATTTCAATTTAGTGACGATCACTTCTGAACTAATACATTAAATTTCAAATTAGGACAATTCAGATTTAGCTTTTAAAAGCATTTATTCAATCTGAGTGATGCAAATTCAAACATAACGTATTCAAATTCAATTTCTGATGGCACAAAGTTCTGCCCATACCCCTGTACTGAAAAAAATCTTTTCAGTACATTTTTTCAGTTAATAAAGGTGTTTGGGGATTTTTAATCAGTAATCTGCAATGTCCTGTTTGCCTGGGGTTTAAATACGATGTGACACAAAGGCCTGTTCTATAAGCAATTCTTGAAGATAAGAGGATATGCCATTCAAGAAAAGCAAATGTCAGCAACCTATATCTACAGTTGCTGCAGCAATTAGAAATGTTTTATTTCAACTGCAGAATGTAAACACGTGGAGTTTACCTAAAGCTACCGAAACATTATATGGATCCATGTCTTTTGGTCTGATCAGACTTTGATTCAGCTTTCCGGTATAAACACTCCAGATGGGTGTGCAGTTAAGCAAAGGTTGAATATGTGGAAAAAGCACTTGTCTCCTACAGTAATGTAAGGTGGAGGACCTGATGCTGTGGGCCTGCTTCTCTCCACCGACCCTGAAAACCACATAAGAGTGACTTGCCTCATCAACTCAACATTATAAAGATAAATCTCCTAATCTCTGCCAAAGAAAATGAAAATGGGTCTTTCACTAGAATAATGATCTAAAACATATGCCCAAATACACACAGACATTTTATACCAGACACAAAAGCAGTATTCTCCAGTGGGGTCTCTGGCATGATAGTTAAGTGGGGCACAACAACTCAACAGCGATTAGCAGCAACGAATTCTTCTGTGATGCATTCAATCTGACTATGATCAATATTAAATGAGCCACATAAAATCATAAAAGCACAAACCTACACACTAAAAACACTGTTTTATATAAATGTGACTGAAGAACGAAACCTTTTTATATATGAAATTACAAATAAATGTGATGTTAATTTTTTGAACAAAAACGACTTGGATATTTATCCACAAATGTTTATAGCAGAATCTTCTTGGTAACAGAATCGGTCTTTATGTAATATTACTCTATAAAGGACGATGCTGTTCTACTGATTCATTTAAGAGTGCATAGAGCTCCACAGCGACATCTGGTGGGGCCAGGCACCACTGGCCCCAAATGCAAAGACATCACATGTATTCTCTCACAGCCATCTCAGTCTCAGACCAGAATCTCAAAGGAGCCTGGTTGGCTGAACTGAAGAGACGCGAGCATAGGCCAGAGATTGTGATCAGAAATTCCTTTCTGTATGCTCCACCTCCTTTTATCCTCTTGTTCAGAAGTTAATTTTTTATTTTGCTCTTTTATGTTTGTTTCCTAAATTTTCTTTTATGTAACCACCTTTTACCTGAACCATTTTTTTGGTTTGCCTGAGACTGTACTTCATCTCTTCAGTTTGTCCTTGGAAATGTTAGTTGTACTTGACACAAGTTGACAAATTTTTCACAAACTGATTGCAATTTTGGAAATGTTCTATGGCCTAAATGACTTTTAACACCTTGAAACCCAGTTGGATGTACTCCTAGCCTAGTCCTTCTGTTTCTCCTTCCTCTTCTCTCAACTCCTGATGGCAGTGGCATATACTGAGCTCATACTGAGTCTAGCTTTCCAAAAGGTTTGTTCCTGTTTAAAAGAGGTGGTTCCTTTCCACCATTGCCCCATTCTTACTTGAGAGGAGAAATTGCTTGAAAGTCAACAAGTCAATGCAATTAACCAGGCTTATTTAGATGGCATTGTGTCATTTTCTTAAGCTTGACTGTATTATATTGTTAGCAACCAGCTTAAATGACACATACAGCATGTGAGAGATTTTTTTATTTAATTTTTTTACATGGCTAAGGGATTCCTGTAAGATGTCATATATTAAGAAAAGAGAGTCCAAAGTCAGAGCTCTTTGTCAGCGGTCATAATCCTCTTCTGTAGTAACTGGAAGGTGGACTGTACATAACTACATGAGAATCTAACTATAGGAGTGGAATAAATTGGATTGAATTGAATTGATTTGAAGTTTGTAAAAAGCTGATAAAATTGGAAGTAAAAAATAAAAAAAATCTGCAGACCAACACGTTTTACAGTTGAAGCATTTTTCATAACCAATATTTTAAAGTGTCTCTTTCATAAGATTGAGCACAGTTGACCTTTTGTTTTTCTCATCTTAAATAACGAAACATGCTTTCCAAACATATTTTAATCTTTATGCCATGGCTAAAAGTAACAAAGTTACAGAAACTTGGATAGGTTGCTACGCACTGCTTTTATAAGTACTAAAAAACGTTCCTCCTTCAGCTGCATCAAGCTCCTTGTTCAGTACTTTCCCCCTCATCTGGGGAAGATATTTCTGGGCTCATTCCTCACAGTAGTAAATAACTGTCTCCATTCTCCCTTGTTCCAGCTACTGCTCCACTGATGTATGATTTTTTTATTGTGCCAGCATCACCCTAAACCGGATGTTGCTCACCTGCCTCTCCTGTGATCACTGCAGGCCTCTGAAGACCCCTTGAACAGAAACAGGAAGCACTTCATAGCTCGGGTCGCGACCCCTCTCACTCAGCCCCATGAGTCAAGGCAGGGCCCACCCCGGCGAAACATGGGAAACTTCCGGTCCCATCAACAAGGTGTGGAAGGATATTTATGGGTGGAGGAGGTGTACAGGGCTTCACTCTGTCTATCTGAACATGCGTGAGTCAGACAGAGAGAGGCGCACATCTGTGGAGCGGTAGCCGTGTAATAGTGTTACACAGACGGGCCAGAGAGGCACATCTAAATGCAACTACAGCTGCATCCAGTGCAGAGCTAGACATCTGATTTAAGGCTGTTAAACAGCTTGAAACTGTATACAACATAGATGCCTGTAGTAAAACAATGTTTAACAAGATTTGATCCTCAATCAGATCATACATGTTCTTTCTGTAAAGAATTTTGGACTTAATGGCAACCCCGATCCATGACTCAATATTACATAAAGAAGCTGGACATGATGAATGGCTTTCTTCATCGCTCATGATCTTGTTTTTGCTGCAAGCAGGAAAGTGAGATATCAGGCTGAACTAACATAATGCACAACACACTGAACACAGAAGGATTAAAGAGACAGCTCAGAATAAATGAACGTGGCTCAAGAAAAAACACTGCATTGAACAAAAAAAGTCAAAAACATTTATTTTCAAAAAATCTTAGACATTAAATACAGGATTAATTATGTATCCTCATATTTTTTTATGAAATATTGTGATCTCCAGTCTGTTTCTTGATTTTCAGTTAAACAGCAACAATATAATTAAGTTAACAGTTTCTCAGTTAAATCCTATATTATTTATGTTTGAGTTGACATTTAAATTTTTAGCTATATTTTTGCATTTCTTAGCACTAGCCAGCTAAAAGAGTTATATAGCTCTAATGATAATGGATAAATGTTGCATATTCGGCTATTCTTACATTTCTTGTTTGGATCAAATGTTAGTCAGAAAAATCAACTGTAAACTATCTTTGCAACCAAAGGAATAGTTCAGAAAGGTATTCTTACATCAAATGTGATCATGCGGCTAATTAAACACAATCTCTGTTGGCTGATGTAATGAGCATAGCATGCCATTTTAGATTTCAAATGGTACATGACTTGGACCTAGTTGGCTTAATTTTACGCAAATTAATATAAAAGGAAGCCCAAATATCTTGAGCAAGTTGCCTCATGTAACATGACATGCTTGGACATGTCCGAGAAAACAACTACACCATTCGCTGCACCATAATTTAAATTTTCTTCAGCTCATGTTCATGTTTTTTCTGTGTATTTGCTTACAAAACTGCAATTGCAATGTGGATATTTTGTAAAAATGATTCAAAAATGTTTGGCCAAAATATGTAGCTGATGTTATGCGAGTCACATCTGATTTTTCACTTTAACAGACGGATGTTGAGGGTGTAAAATGGGAGAGAAATAGAAATCATCAAGCATAACAAAGCAAAGCTTTTTTCCCTTCCAAGATACATTTCTCAGAAACCATCTGACAACATTATTTCCCTTGTCCTGCCGGCAACTTTTCAGATAATCTTTACTTAATGGGCTCCTCTCTCTGGAGGAATTATGCAGCCATATTTCTCTAACTGCAGCCAGGTTTATTATAATGTGCCTGAAAAATGTGTGAAATTGGTACTTGGCAGTAGGGCAGTTTAACTCATAATAGTTAAAACATGTTGGCTTCAGTTATCATTATTGTTCCAGTTAAGGCTGACCTAATAAATAAAACTGTAACACCCACCTCCATGCTGTTCCACACATTCTGCTCATGTGATAAACCTAAATTGAAAACCTCCAAATTCCTCAATTTCCTTGAACATCTTCAAAATGACACATGACCTGCCTGATGTGCCTGGAGTTGTGTCTGAAATTTAAAACAAATACGTTCATCTGTTTACATTGATAATTCAGTGGAAACAGTTTCTTCTGCATATGGATACATTTTAAAGCTAATATAGCTTGATTTAATCTCAGAAATACGATAAAAAGCTTTAATCTTTTGAAATGTATTTTGTTTTATTTTTAGATTTTGGCCCTTTGATTTATAGTCAACTTTCAGCATGTACACCATTGTGTGCAAGTAAAATCCTCTTTATATTGACCAATGTTTACATTTTGGGGACAAATTTTATTTCATATAACATCATAAAGAAAAGCTTATATTACAGTTGCTTAGTTTTATGATATAAATAAATAATGTCAATTTTTATCCATCTAAAATAAATTTGCTGATAAAAAATCAATTTTCTTAGGGGAAAAAGTAAATTGCTTATAAAGTTATTAAGTCAGATCTTTCATGTAGGGGGCTCATGTAATTTCTTTATGTGTAGGCCAAATCTTTTCATTCAGTAAAACTGGACTGGACTTTCTCTGGGGGTATTTAAGTAATGGGGCTAAAAACAAACGCACCCTTCACTTCAGAATAAAATTGAAACCTGTATTATTTTCTTTCCATTTCACATTCATGAGGAAGTTTGTATTTGTGTATCACATAAAATAACAATGAAGTACATTGACTTTCTTTGTTTTTTTGTTTTTTTGTTTATTTTTTTTTTTGACAAATCGAGAGCAATGATGGTTTATAAATGAATGCATCCCCATGTATGCCCCTCCTTCCCATTTCTATTGTTTTTATTAATAGATTAAATGTTTTATGATTTGGAATTGTGTTTTAAGTAATCTCTGGTTAGTTTAGAATCATTTAGTCCAAGGTGAATTAGTCTATATAGTGAAATATTTATTGTTGTCTTATGATGCCCAAAAATATAAAAAGAAATGCTCAATTTTGTACATTCACAAACAGAATAAAGGTTGTTAAAATCTCACACTGTGTTTTAAGAATATTGGGTTGAATGTAGATCAGTGCACCTCAGGTATTACCAGTAGTATTCTATCATCCAGATCTCTTTTTTTTAAGTGATACAACCCTTCATTTTGGGCGAAATAGCATACAATTAGTTCTTAGCCTCCAGTGGTTTATATTTTCTCACAGTGGCTCCCACTTTGAATCAACAGGATATGCAAGCAATAGAAAACCTACTTATTTTGAGTGCTCATGGCGCCCCCTGATGGAATGTTTCCCTGAGGAGGTAACCATGTTGTCTATGTTAAAAACTACTGGTAGTTTAATTGAGAGCAAACGGTTATCAGATAAAAAAAAAAAAAGAATTTTTTAAAAAGTAGTTTCTCTCTGACTTTTAAGACATCCAACTGATTTTAACGTTGTGAACCACCTGTTGCATAATCATATCGTGTATCCACTTTAGGAATCATCTTTTTTAACAAATGAGCTGGCCTTTCTCCAGCTAAATTTATGTCGTGCCAGTTCTGGTAACTGTCCTTTTGCCAGCTGTTTTCTTTCCTGAAGTAAATCTCTATAAATCAATGGGAGTTAATCTGCTGAGAAGATTGTGTGCTCACCCTGGCTATGGGTGCACTCCTTCCTCATTGGTTACAGAACATCCATCAAGTGCTCAATGAAGGCTCCACGGAGCAGACACCCCCAGTCCCCTTCTAACCCCATCCTCCCACCATCCCCCAACGTCACTTCTCACTTTTTCATATTCTTCTTTTGATAACTGGATTTTGAAAGCTTAATTGTACTCGAGAGATGAAGAGTAATTGCTTCATGATTTCGATTATTTATCTGTTGTTGAGGCTCACCCTCTTGAGCTGCTTTAACTTTATCTTGGTGTCCTTTTGGCCTCATCACAAAACATTTCCTCCTGCAGCGCCGTCTCTTGGGCGGCGGTGTCTCACTGCATTGGAAAGTTGATCTGATTACCCCGTCATTCATCATGTAACTTTAACTCCAAGGGCACAGTGCAGCGAAGGAAAATCTTTGCAGTGACATAAAGCCGGGGCCGTATGGGTGCAAATCATCTTCATACGCTGTATTTGCAGGAACTAGAATGTTTGGGTCCCATAATGGTTTCAGTAACACACAGTCCAATCCTGCACCCTGTCTTCTTGTTTCATTAAAATGTTTAATGGGTGCCAAACAAGGAGGCAACCCGCTCTATGTGTGCCCCAAATGACCTGACTAGGTTTCCCCGAATTATCTTACAACTCCTTTCACTTAAAGCAGCATCCCAAATCTTATTTGAAGCCAAACAACCACAAACATATACTCCTCGTCAAGAGTTTACATCCACTCATCAGAATTCCATATTCATTTTGGGTTTCATTAAGCCTTTGAACCATTATTTTTCAAGAGAAGATTAAATTTACTGTGGAATTTCTGTAAGCCACACAAGGTCGAAATTATACATACAGACACCCCACTATATTGCCTGAAGTAATCCCTTGTCAGATTTCACACACATGAACTTGAGGGACCTCCCACTCTTAATCCATGCGGGTTAATAATGTCAGCCCACCCATTCAGCAATAGCTGTTTCAATAGGTTCTGGGAAAGCTTTCTACAAAGTTTATGAATGTGTTTAAGGGAATTTTTGACCATTCTCTCCGAAGCACAATTGTGAGGTTAGATACCGATGTTGGATGAGAAAGCCTGGCTTGCACTTGGTGATGTAAGGCTTGGATACAGCGGCACAGATATGGAAATAAATTCTTTGAAGCTCTCTGCACTGTTCTTGTGCTAATCTGAAGGCACTGTAGCTACTGAATCTGCAGAAAGTTGGTGACCTCTGCCTACTTTGCGCCTTATAATACTATTAGCGGTTGACTATTAAATAATTAGTAGCAAGAACATTTCACAACTGGACTTATTGCACAAGTGGCATTTTATCAGGGTACCACACTTGAATTCACTTAGCATCTGAGAGTTATCCATTCTCTCCAAATTGTTTGTAGAAGCATTCTGCACGCCCGCAGTGTTAGATTTTATACACGTGTCCACTCAAATGTTCAGAGCCCCTAATGTCAATGACTTGGAACCAGTTTTGATGTTTGTTTGTGATCACTGTCCTGTCACAATACCCCAAAGATTCAACAGTCTGACCCAAACTACCTCTTCAGATGAAATAAATTTGGTTTGAATGTTCAGGACCCTCCAGAGCTCAAGCCTGTCATTCAGTGGAAGATGACAGAACAGCACTGTTTCCAACCAAGAAAGAAGTCACTACTCCAAAGCTGACACCTTCAAGGTGAATAGCATTTTGCAGGTGTCCACATGGATGAGACAAATGCCTCGTGGAAAATGTTTTTATGGCCACAGGTGACAAAGATTTACCCATCTGCCTACAATGAGTCAATGTCAGACTTTCAAATTTAAAGAGTAACTAAACCCCAAAACAACTTTTTTTTTTGCTTCTAAACTTTATAAATGGGAATTTACCAATGCAATCTTTCAGCTTCTGGGGATTTTTTTACATTTTCATGTAAACTTGTTTAATTCTACACTTTTTGGTCTAAAAACGTCTTAGTGCTGCCCTCTTAGGGTTGAATGGTGGCTACTGCCTTCGAATTTTGTGATTGGTGGAGAGCGGTACATCTTTACGTCACATGCACTGACTGTGTCACAGCAGTCATAGTCTCACAGACACGCCCCGTGGTTTTGGGAGACATACCGGCTAGTGATGGGCTCCTCAGATTTTCTGTTGCTCAAAGTGTATGTATCACCAAAATTAATGCAAAACGATGTGTACCAAAACAAGCGGGGGGAATGAAAAATTAAAAAAATACGGCTCCCAATGACGAGCCGGCTCCCATCGTTCACTACAAAGAGTTGACTCTTAGAGTCGGTTCGTTCGCGACCAACACATCACTAAAACCGGCCCCATGGCGAGTTTGGAGTTGGATTGGGTTTTTCAGGTTACCATTAGTATCACATTAGCACTTAGTTAGCATAGCTAACATACTGATTTGAACGTTAGCCTATGTTAGCATTACCATTCAGAGACTGGACCCATCCTGTCTCTCTCCCTCAGCAGCAGCGCCAATCTCGGGCAACGCTGACTCAGCGCCCTGAGCCAGCTGGGTCGCTGGGCTCCATAAAGCTTCCCTCTACTCCTCTATCTCTGGTGACGGCGGAGGAGATCCGCTGGCTCAGGGTGCTGAGGCAGAGGGAGACAGGAGGAGTCCAGTCTCTGAGTGGTAATGCTAACATAGGCTAACATTCAAAACAGATGAATGTTGATCCATTGCAAAACTGCCAACGTCGCTTTGGTCACTGTCCATGTTTCAGTGGCAGATTAAGCGAGCTGTCACTGTCCTCCTGAAGACACCCCCACGTTTCCCCCTCCACTCATCCTCCACACTTGGCCATACCCCTCCATTCTTCCTGGCACTGCCCACATTGTAGAATTTTTCAAATGTTGTCTGGGTGACGGGGTTATGATTTTTCAGGGGGTTCAGTTACACTTTAGGAACACTCTATCTTCTCTCATACACGGCAGTGGCACTATCATGCTGAGGAACTGTTTAGTTGCTAATGGTACTTGTGCAATGGTAGAGTGGGGGGAATAATAGAAAAGGCAAAATACCTTGAAAATGGCTAACATTAAGTTTCCTGTTTGGCTGTCCCAGGTCTCAGAACTCAACTGTATTAAACATTTATGAGCAATACTTAAAACCCAATGCTATGAAAATGAAATTCTTGGAAGAAGAGCATTTAAATGTCCAAACGGTATTATGCCAGAAGCTTGTTGATGGCAACAAAGAGTTGTTTAACGATTCCACACTTGGAAAAATAACAGGTTTGATAAATCATTAAATTCTAAAAACATTGTGATATTGGTGCTGATAAAGAGTAGCCTAGAAATCTAGAGAAACCGTAGCAGTAGCTACAGATTTTGCTCTGCTGGTTGGTCTGGCCACTCTCCATTGCAGCCTCAGGAGATCCACCAACTAAGTGTAGGCAGGGACGATCACACCGCTCAATGCTTGTAAAGAGACGTTGGACGGGCTTTTTTATGTAAGAGCTTTTTTTTTTGCTTTTTTTTTGATCATGGCATAGTTGCGACAGAGCTAAACTACAAAGATGGCGGCATCTCGGGAACGGTCTGTTGTCAGACGATGTTGATGTTAATGTTGGAAGCCATGTCTGCCCCGCTCTTCTTCTTTAACATTGTATGGCGGACTGCCTGATTGGTCTGATTGATCCTAATGCTGCCCAACTGCCAGCAGAGACAATTTCAAAGACAGTCGTAGATTCTGCCCCTAGGACTGAGTTTATCTATGGGTTGTGGCCAGATAATATATTTATATATACATAGGATGGCTAGATGTAGAGTGTACTGTATGTAAAATTGTGATCACAACAACTCACAAAGAAAATGTATTTCATTTTGCGCCCCACATTTTGCTGCCTAACACACTGCAGACACATGCAAACCCAACAAAGACCATACTGAAAAAAAGCAACTCTTTAATTATGTAACTTAAACATTGAGAACTTAAATTTTTTTTATCTTTAGGATGTTTGGTCAAAAGTAAAAAAAAAATAAAAAATCAGATACCAGCTTTGGATCATTAGCCTCAAAATCGTATACGGCAGATGCTTACACTGCACACAACAGGGGAATTCGCCAACCGTCCATGGATTTGACATTCAAAAAAGCAACAGAAAGTCTACTTGAGATGCAATTGAAAGATATTTTTTTAATTTTGTGAACGCTTGTGCTGCCCCCAGGCTCTGCTGCCCTGGGCGGTCAGCCATTGGGCTAAAATCATGTCAAGTTCCCATATAACTTAGTCTAACAATATATTTCCATGCTGAGTCACAGTTGGAAGGCAGCATTATTTTAAATGTAAAAAAAAACATTATTTGTTTATAACATAATGTAAAGCGGAGTTTTATCATCATCAGCCTCTGGAACGCAAATTAAACCCTGCAGTATTTATACTAGTATAAGGTTAAATATAGATAAGGATTATATATAATCCAAAGTAAAATCACTGAAACTGTAAACCAGTAGGAAATGAGTTATGAAGGGATCAGTGGGTCGGATTTCATGCATGCCTGTAAAACAGCCGTAGGCCTGCATGTGATTCACGTTTTCAGACAGCTCACACTCTATTACAGAATATAATTGGAATCTGGCATCTATGCTCTGAGCTCATCTCTATTTGCTGTTATGCTTTCATTTAGAAACTGGGACTTATGAGGAAAATGCATTTCCTTTGAGAGTCTAGAGGTGGGTGATGGGATTGTGCCAGACTGAAAACAAGTAACGAGTGGTGCAGCAGCAACAGCAGTAAATAAATGCCTGAAGGAGAGAGGAAGAAAATGCAGCTAGTTGATATGTGAAGAAAGGAAACTGTATCTGTACTTTTTAGCATGAAATTACATGCATTTATAGCGCCATTGTACAATAGATGTACTTAATTAATACATTTACATTATTTCTGTGGTTGGGAATGGATTGATTTTTAGACTAATTAGTGTGAGGTTGAAACAGCTACATGTCACACCTACATTTTACTTTAGTAATGCTAACATCAGAATACTTTTTATTTGACTTATTCATTATCAATTTAAGGAAATAAATTACAGAAAGCAAACAATCCAGAAGCAGACTTGCTGGCTTTATCATTAAATGACTAAACATATGTAGAACTCAAATATGTCATGTCTTTTTTTTATCAATGTGGCTGTTTATTCTAACACAGTAACACAAGACCATGAAAAAGACTAGAACAATGGACTGTGGTGTTACTGTACCAAGCTGTCAAGAGCTAAACCATGCTCCACAGTGAGGATCATAATCAAACCAAACAAATATAAACAAATAACACAACTTAAATACCACAAATTCCTTCAACATCTTACCATCTATTCCCATCATTCCCATCTAACACAGATACATCCAAGAAAAATCGTTTTACCTTAATATTTCCCTGTCATGCACTATTTCTTCTAGACTGTCAAAAGGTTTAGACTTCGTCCTGCCTGACAGCACTGACAAGTAATCTCTCTAAAATCATGCTTCCTTCTCTGTTAATAGAGGAAATGATATACATTCTGCTGCAATGGAAATTTGTTCTCTAAAGCTGTCGCAGTAAAAAGATCTAAAAGTTGTCTAAAAAGTGAAAATTAGCAGGCTTGTTCAAGTCTTCTCAGAGCATTTCTACTTAAATTGTATAATAAATATTAAAGAATGTTATAAAAGGAAAAACCAAAAAACGTATTCTAAAAAAATCAATTTGTTGCTTTGCTACTTAAAAAAAAACGTTCTATCCAGTTTCTTGGATAAAGAAAAATAATTTTGAACCACACAGACTAGCTAACAGCTAATCACAGCATAGTGAAGTCCAGTCCGATCATCTACTCTATGTTTTTGGGAACCTTTTTGTTTGATTGAAACCTTTAGCACTTTAGATTTGTGTCAGTTCATTTGGAGACAATTTATGGTCTGTATAGTTTTATTTGTTTGCTTTTTCTGATGAAACTCTTTTGTTCCTCTACCTATACCACCTGCCTCAAGATTTGTATATTACATCCCCTTCCCTAACTGAGCAGGTCATAACATGAAAAAAAATGCTGCTTGGGGAACTGAAGCACCTAGAAGCAATGCTACCTGAAACGTTATTGGCTGGCGTTTGCAAAGCAACCAATCCAGGAGTGCAATTTATTTTGCTTGGTGCGAATTGGCTGTACCTCCAAGAGCGGAGATAAGAGAGACTGTAGAGATTGGGTTCTGCGGTAGTGCTAAGATAATTTCAACTGTTTGAATAAAATGCATATTAAAGTACATTTGGTAATAAGCTCTTTTAGAGTGTTTGCAGATTTTTAGCTGTCTGTGGGCAGCTGTGGTCCGTAACGCCTGGTATTCGCCGGGGGTTAGGGACCATTGTAATGGTTTAATACTGGTTATATTGAATTTTGCACCGCATTAGTTCCATCAGTTTAATGCAATATTTGATTACCTTATGAATAGTAGTGTCAGAATGCACCATATTGGTTTTTTTTTATGTTCCAATTGTTTTACAAAAGTCATTACACTTTCCAGTGTTTTCTGAACTGAAGAATAACCTTGCAACAGAGAGCATTGAACAAAAGAATCCAGTTAGCCTGGTTCACCTCTTAGACTTCGATCCAATTCTCTAAACTGTCTTTTAAACCATTGAAAGTTCATCCTGCAGAGCAGAAAGACTCACTACTTTTCTTGGACTGGGGAAAGGAAAAGCTTTATGTTAGTATTGGTTCATCAATCTGAGTAAATTATGCCTCTAGTGGGACTGAGTAAACATATTTTAATATATCAACTGATTTCATGTTGTTGGGATTTCCACATATGCGGCAAGCTTTGAATTGTCATGCTCCTGGGGAGATCTCCGCTGTGACATCTACCAACTCTGCTACCAAGTTGAGCCTCTTTTCTTATTCAAATTGTTACCTCTCCCCTGAGCCAGGAGGCTGTTTGTGAAAGCAGGTCTGTGGGGACCACACGGGGAGAAGGAATCAAGAAAAACATGTCAGACACACACAACCAACAACCACTGCTGTTGCCTTTCATCTTCCTTGGTCCAGGCCAGGAGAGAGAGTAGGTGGAGCAACAAGATCTGCTCTGGAAACAGTTGTTAATGATTGAATTCTACGTTATGAATACAGTGATGCGAGTGCTCTCTTTTGTTAAGAGCTGCTGCATGAGTAAGCAGGTCAGCTCTAGACAGCAGAAGCAGAGGGAAATAAGGGGAATCACCAGTTTGAGATGACATATTTCTTCCCTATTGTTCATCATCCTTGTTTCCTTTCATTTGAGAGCCGTGAAGACATGACTCAGAACTCAGACACGGCCCCTGAAGGAAGTCACTCACAAAGAATGTCCAAATGAGCTAAAGGCTCTCTGTCATCAGTGCTGCTCTTGTAAAATAACATCTAAAATCCCCCAAAGTGGCTAACATAGAGACTAAGCTGCCATTTTTTTCAGCTGACAGCAGAATCTGGCTTGTGGGAAACTGAAATACTGTATAAAAGACGTTTAAAGTTACAGTTTTGTTTGGGTGATCTGACTGGCAAGAGGGTGGTTAAGCTTTAATGAGTGGAGCACTGCCCTGGTAATTGGATTGGGTATGGTGATTAGTTAGGGGAGTCAGAGATGAACCCGGGACAGAGCAAGGTTATAACTCCCCACTGGTGTAAACTGTGGGTGGTGAGGAGATAAAACACAAGGAATGCTCACAGCGTTGTTTATGCTGCTTGTTTGTGGTCTGCATCCATGCAGGAGGGTGTGTGTGTGTGTGTGTGTGTGTGTGTGTGTGTGTGTGTGTGTGTGTGTGTGCGCGTGTGTGTGTGTGTGTGTGGGGGGGGGGGGGGGGGTGTGTGTGGTGCGTGTGTGTGTGTGCGTGTGTGTGTGTGTGTGTGTGTGTGTGTGTGTGTTCAGCCCTTATGTCTCTGCAATTTAGCATAGGGATGTTAAAACCTCCCACTTAAAGAATAAGATGTAATAGGACAGCTTTTGTTTAGAAATCCAGTCTGGTACTTATTTCTGCAAATAAAACAAGAGTTGCACATCTGTGCATCCACAATTATGCTTTGTGGGTGAAAATAAACTAAATGCATAAAAAATATTTACCTGAAAGTACACGCCAGGGAAGACGAGTATCTCCTCTAAACTGGGTGACCACGACTGAGTATTGGGGGGTCCTGTCCCACCTGTTCCCCTTGCCCCAAGCAGCCAGGGTCAGCTGCCAGAGAGGTGGTCCTGCTTGGCTCCATCCACACCACGAGCCCACCCTATCAAGGCTAAACAGTGTGAAACAACACATTAACTAGCGGCCTGTCCAAATGTCAGCCAGGAAAAGTGCTTCTTTAAAAACGACCACCACAGATCCATCTGTCTTGCTGTGTGGTCTCCACATAAACGTAAGTTTGATTTTTTGTTGTTGTTGATGGCTTATTGCTACAACCTGCAAAAAAGACTCACCTGTCTAATTACACTCTGCTTGAAACGTAGAAACTGGATAAATGACTAAGAATTGTGTTAAATGTTTGGAAGAAGTATGGACGTAAATACCTTTTTTTTTACCTCTTTGTTTTACAAAACATGTTGATCTACATTACAAGTGGGATGAAGTTGTGAAGAACTAAAATGAAAGATAAGCTGAAAATCAAAAACTATTCACACCAAAAAGAGATGTACTTCTGTTTAGTTTCCATGCCCTGCAAAAGTAACAAAACAAGGAAGAAACCTGGACAAAAAAACGGACACCAAAAGCAAATATCTACAAGAGATTTAATTAGAAATACACTGTATGTGTGTGGATAAGAGAGAACCAGGAAATGCACTTGCCAAATTTACCAGTTTGATACAATCAGCTTGCAGAAAATTCATTTGGTTCATGTATATAGTGCCAGCTCACAATAAATGTCTTTTTTCAGCTAGATGAGTGAAAAGGAGGGAATCACTGAGAAACCCCCCCAACAAAATCCCTTGGCTAGGGTTACTGTCTATGGAAAGGCAGAGCAAAAGGTACAATGGCCCTGTTAGTTACTCTGTCCAAGAAAGAGACACAGCTAAACAAATAAAAAGGTAAAAATGTGAATGTTCCTTTAGAACAGAATGCATAATAACGCAAGATTTTAACTAGCTATTGGAATTAAGCTTTCTGATCCACAAGCAGAACACCATTAGGGATACCAGTTGTAATATAAATGCAAATTGTGTTGAAATAATGAATAGGTGATGATGATGATCACGGGAACCGGGAACGCTGCACAGGGAAATGGAGACTTAAAGAACTGCAGGAGGGGAAGTCCAGAGGAGAGGGCGAGTCTTAGTGTGAATCTGACTGATGGAATGTACTCAGGTGAAGCTTACTTGATAGATGATGGATTGAACGCCAGGGAGAGAGAGCTAGGAGTTCGGGAGCTTCCTGCTGAGTTCCAGGAGACAGAGAAGAGGTGGATTCCTGGAGCGAGGACTGAGCACGGAGGGCGGGCAGGCAGAGCAAGGAGATGGAGCATGGACCACAGAGAAACTTGGAGCTTGGAGGCTGTCAGACATGGAACGAAGACGAAGGCTTGCAGTGAAGCTGGAGAACTGATCATGAGGAGATTACTTGCGAGGAAACCTTTGGAAGGAGCACAAGGAAGTGCTAGCAGGTTAGTCGCAGGTGAAGGAGATAAACTCTGAAACTCTGGAGGAGACACGGAGGGCTAGAGTTTTACCAAAACAGTTCAACACTCAGGCACCAAAGATCTGGCAGTCAGCCCATGATGAGCTTCAATGAGCTGCAGCTGTGCAAGCTGCAGAGAAACGCTTCGCCCCGGGCTTGATGGACAGGTCCTCAGCTCACGCAGGACCTCTGGTGGATTTCTCCAGAAAGGTGGAGAAAATACAGCAAGCCAAACAGACAAAAACAAACAAACGCCCCAGATTCCAAACAGTGTCATGTAGGTACATGACACTGTTTGTGGAGATTGAGTTAAGACTACCCTCCAGGGAGAGGAAAACCACACAAAGGAGATGGCAGTAATAGTTTCATCATTGACTCCATCTAGGAAAGTGAAGCTTTCTAGCACCGCTAGATTGTCGGTGGTAAATGAAGTTTCCAACACATCTACCTTTACAAACTTCAAAGTAAGTTGTGAAAATTAGAGGTCATGCTAACCGAATATTTTCCATATTTAGAAAAATGTAAATAGTGACAGAAAGATCTGAAGGCCTTTGGTAATTTGGACAGATTGCAGTTCACACCCCTGACCACTTGGTGCAGACGCGCAGACATGTTCAACTTTACACATGTACACAAGTACAGGTAACTGAATCAATCCAAAAAAGATTCCCATGAGAGTATCCGTGTGTCACCTCAGACCAGGACACCATACCCAATGCATCTCGCTATCTGGGAGCTGACAGCACGAAGAAGAGTTACGGAGGCTTTGGAGAGAATCTTTGACTGCACCGGTCACAGAGCAGAGGTGACAGATTGCTGCAGCTTAACCACTGATGCAAAACGAGCTCACACTGCGGGATTTCCTTCCAATGAAGCAATCAGGAAAGCCGTCGTTCAAAGAGTCTTGCCGAATTTTGATCACTTCAACTGGGGAAATGTTCCCTGATTTCAAAACTTTTGCTGAAAACAGAGCATGGATTGAGCCTAGATTACGCACAGGTGGAGCGCAGCCCCCTACGGAGCATTCAGGCCACAGCAGGTGAAATGTTCATAATTAATCTGCTCAATGTGTGATGGCACGATGTGGTTTCTCTGTTCAGTTAGTTCGGATTCAATAACAATTAAAATGAATGACAATTCAATACAACGGATTATGTCAATATTATCAGTTATAAATATTGGCAGATATTTTTGACCCTTTCTGTCAGAATGACCAACAGCAAATAATTGCAGCGCAACCTATTGTCCAAATTATTTATTATCATTTGGACAACTTTTTATTCTACATACTTCATTATTTCTTACTTGTTGGCTCCTACAATGTCACTCAAATGTTCAAGAACTGAGAATGGAGGGTTTTGCAAAATCTAATAATTAAAATACCAGCCCAAGGTCAATGTTCCCTATAACTCTTACACATTTTGGTTAGTTTGGTAGGTATGATCTTGCCGGTAGAAGAACTGTTATTCTTTCTTCACTGTGAAATTGTGATTATCAGAATCAGAACTGGTAGTACAGTAATTAGAAAATATAAAGGTTGCAATTTTGTAAACTGTGAAGAGAAGACTCCCCCCTTTTTGTGTTGCCTCCCTAAGCAGTTAAGGAACTGTGGGGAAATAGCTTTCTTATCAAATGAAGACAGTTTGAAACAAAGGGAAAGGAAGTTAATTTAAGAGCAGAGAATGTAATTAAACTTCACATTTCTAGTTCAAATTAAACAATCTGAGGGGAATTGTGTATAAGAGCAGCAATATATATAAACATAACATATATAAATATATATATATAAAATTCCCCTCTCGCCCACCGCGGGTGTTTTTTCCTCCCATCCATTCCAAGCTCGGGTCCTCAACCAGAGGCCTGGGAGCTTGAGGGTCCTGCGCAGTATCTTTGCTGTTCCAAGTACTGCACTTTTCTGGACTGAGATGTCTGAGGTTCTTCCAGGGATCTGCTGAAGCCATTCCTCCAGTGGGGGTCACTCCCCCAAGTGCTCCGATTACCACGGGTACTAATTATATATATATATATATATATATATATATATATATACAAGCTTCTTTGGCATTGGAAGCTCAGTTCTGCCGAGGATTAGCATCGCGACACTTTGGTGGTATTGTGCAACCCAAACCCTCACTACTGTTCCACACATAAATCTCACAGAGTGTGACTAACTCGCCGGTAACAGGATCTGGGGACTGGCGGTCCCCGCGGACCCCGGCCTGCATGTCGGTGTTTTAGACAGCTCTGCGGCAAGAACCTGCCCTAGAACCTCCCCGGGCCCCCGGAGACCCTGTGAAACCAAACAGTGAGGTCAGCTCTGGACTCCCTTCTCACTGTGAGGATTACACAGTCTCATATGCACATACAAAGAGCTCAGACCACTGAGACTGAACTTGGATTAAGTCATTAAGAGCAACGATCCACTAAAACCTCAGCCAGGGGCTTTCTCTGAAAAAATATCTCTTTTTCTCACAGCAGCTGATGTTTTGTTTTGTATGCTGAGCAGATGGGCTTTCCGGACTTCTTCCTCAAGCAAAACACATTTTCTGGAGTCATTATTTCATTTGATGGTCTTCATTTACTGTAAAACATGCCTCCTTGAATCCTTCCTACAATAAGACCATGAAATGTATATAGAGCTTTTCTATCAATAATACTACAGCCGTCTGACCGTTTTCCTGCATGCACCTGCATCGCTTTTAGACACACAATGAAATTCAATCTCCAATAACTTCCACACCAGGAATACAAGATGTTTTATAGTATAAAACAGGTGGTGATGATCTTCATGCCCAGTGAAATGCATGACATTGGGCACGCTCTTCAAATTCTGACCACTTGTGTGTGTGAATGTGTGTATCTTTTTGTTGCATTTTTTATCAGACCTTCATGCAATCACACAGATACACCTAAATTCTTCAATGCACCGCAGTGTTCCTATAACTAGCATGATGCACATGTGTTTTGACACACCTCGCCATGTGTTCAACTCGCTCTTGCGCAGATGCATAACCATCAATAGTCAATGAAGTTCTTCTTTGTTTTGATCGTAACGTTAGTCCAAAAAGTCAAAAAGGTTTTGAGTGTGGAGACAAAACCTGTTGAGAATAATTCACGCAAGTGTCAAAAGTGAGAATCTCAGGATTTTCTTACGGGGCCACACACATATGGATGGAGACCATTTGTCCACATTATAGGGATACATTTTAAATCCCATTTTATTCACTGCTTTCAGACAAAGTGAAAGAATCGTAAATAACCAGGTCAAAAGGTTATAAAGATTTGGGATTATTTGAGATGTACAATGCATAGATATTCATGAAAAGAACCAATGTTGTACCCATATTATTTCAGGTAAAAAAACTGATAATAAATCAATATTTTCTTTTCTTTTTTCAGTTCTTCAATATAATTTTTTCTTAAGCAAAGATAGAGACAGTGCTGCATTTACCAGTAGATTGCATCTTGTGTCCTTTTTTGTACCTTCTGTCTGTCTGTTTGCAGAAGCCTGGTTCTGGTTCTATTTTTCTATGACTTTAGATATGTTAACATTTGCACACAAACATGCTTGTGTGAAGCTTTTCATTCAGATTGCACTTTGAAATAAAATGAAAATGCATTTACTGTAAGGTCTACATGTAAACAGCCTTAGACCAGTAATTTGGGGCAGCAAAGTTATTATTTGATGTCTAAATATCTATCTATCTATCTATATAAGTATTATATTGAAGATGCATTGACTTGTGTTTTAAATCACAACTTAAATAAATTATCACATTTAAGCCTGGAATGTTGTTGTTCTTGTAAACAAAGCAAACAAAAAAATACAGTGATACAATGGTTTTGCCTTTCCATGAAGCGTCATTTGGATTAATTACCAGCATACCAGCTTTTTAGATTAAAAATGCATCAGTGTTATACTAAGTTCTTTGAATACATACATATTTCAAATTAAAAGGTTTAAAGAAAAACATTTACATCTACAGAAAAAAAATTTATAGCCTCTATAAAAATGACCAGTTAGCTGTGACCCAATTAGGAGACCAGTGACGTAAGCCTAGATACAGTGTAGACAGTTTTCCCATTTCTAACCATGGTGACAACCCAGTGTCACGATCTTGGGGTGTTTTGGTTTTGGTTTTCTTCTGCCTTTGTGTTTTGATCACATACTGGTTGTTTGTTTAGATCTGTTTGGATTTTGCCATAGTCTGTTCGATTCCCTACATTTATTAATATCCAAAAGGTCTTGCCATACTTCTTAATTTCTTTGTATTTAGTTTCTTAGTTTATTCTTGTTTCCTGTTCTTTCTGCATTTGGATTTTGTTCTGTTAGATCAGTGTTGTCATTTCTCCCCCTGATTTATTGTTTCATTGAGTTTCTGTTCAGCTCCTAGTGTAAACTGTTCATCTTCCGTCAGTCTACCTTTTGCCATCTCTCCCAGCTACACCCTGTTAGTAATCAACCACCTGCATCTTGTCAGCAATCACACTCCTCAATATTTAAACCCCTTGATTTTCATTGGGTTAGGGTGCAACTGGATTCTCCTATTAGCTTGTCTGTTCGCTTCCTTGGTCAATGTCCTGCATTACTCCTGTAGGTTCATCATTTTAATAGATTTCTCAATCTTTACTGAAGTTTTGCTCTGCACTTGGCTCCTATAATCTACAAACATGACACCCAAAGGGTCTTACGTGTTTATATTACGAACTAATGTCCTCATTACATACTTGGGTAGCTATATGGAAGTGTTCATCTCAAGGACTTTCACATCAAATAAGTCTGGTATTTTTTGATTTATGAATATAAATAAATAGCCTGATCAATTAATTGCTCCTGTCCAATGTGAAGACAGGGTAAAAGCAATTTGAGAATGACCTGAAGACCTGATGTTCTGACAATAAGCATGTAATAAAGTTTGGAAAAACTTAATAGACTGCATCTGACATTTGCTCCCTCCAAAGGGAGCCGGCCACCATTATTAAGCTAGAAAAATATACTATTTTAATTGTCTGCTACAATATTCATAACAATCCAAACCTTTGACAATCCAGTGTATAGGGGATGATTCAAAATAAAAAAGGCTTCCTAAACCCACCGAGGCTTCATGGCTCTCATATTATTACCTCCACTCAGCACTTTCTGTGGCCTCCTCTGTTGTTTTAATGATAAACCTCCATATAACCAATTCTACAGCGCACCAGCGCCACTCTTCTTGCTCACCAACACTGGCATTTATCAATATCCTGTTAGTTTCTCTTGGAGTCAGGTACTTTATCCCCTTAAAACAAAAGTTCTCTTGTTTTTGCAGTCTATTTTTCAATGTAACAAAACTCGCTTTGTTCTGGGCTCAGACGTTTCAGGAAAAAATAATATTGGCGGATCATTGTCATGGGGGTTGCCATGGCGGCAGTCACACTTTCTGATGACTGGATTCATTTTGTATTATCATTGGCGACATCCTCGACTCCCATTGGGAGCATGATGATCTTGATAATGATTCTTCGTCATATCATTTACAGGCTGCAACATCAAAGGCACTCTTTTCTTTTGATTTACTTGTAGCCTATAGCAAATGCCTCTCATCATGCTTACCTTTTGAAAACGTACACGAAAATAAGATGGATAGGGAGCCAGACGCATTGAGGGCACTGGGGTCAATGCCTCACCTCACCGGGCTAGACAAAAGATCTACCATTGTCTGTTGCTGGGTCAAGGCCAGTGCCCCCTCTTAGTCCCCATCAGTGGCTTCCTCTGGCGTACTCAGGAGTACAACACCAAACGCACACTGATCGAGTGGCAAGAGGCTAATCCATCACTCTCCTGAATGAGGACAGAATCAATCAGGAGTGGCCTTCAGATCACTCCAAACTAAATTACTATTGGATGTCAGGTGATAAGCTGCAAAGGGTCACTCTCAGTGTTTATTACAATTGAAGCAAAGGCAGGACAGAAACACGAACAGCTGAAAATATCTCCCAACCCCTTAGGAGTGGTTTTAGAAAACCAAATATGGTTATTATTATTCTTTATGTCCATTTGCAGGAACAACCCTTTAAGCCACTCCATCACTACCAGGCCATTTGCAAGAGGGCTATTGACGTTGCCTGACCAGTGTGCAACACAATCATCATGCCTCATAATGTAGTGCTCTGAGGTCACGTAGAGTTTGCCAGTGATTGGGGAAGTTAGCGAGCTCTTTCCCTCGCTAATTGATGCATTTCAGCCGCTGTGCCTTTGAACAGAATCCTTGCTCCGTCCAACAGAGAGAAGTCAGATGCCATCAGTCCCCCACCTCCTCCTCTTTATTCTTTGAAACCCAAGTCCCCCGGTCTAAACCACACAGCTCAGGGCACGAGTGAGAGGACCCGTCTGTTAGCTTAGCTCAGGAGACAGTTTCTCTCTGATTTGTTTGACCAGCATAGAGTCTGGGCTGTGAGTTTGAGTAAACCAAGCCAAAAAAGATTAGAAGATGGTATCACACACAGGCAGCAAGACCTTTGATACTGTCTGTCTCTTAGGTCCTGCTGCCCTAATATGAGGAGCATTGTTTGCGCAAGACTTTAGCCCTGTCTGGCTATCCTCCATGCAGAACAACTCTTACAATAAGCATGTGTCGCACAGAAACAAGACCGTTTTAGCCTGACTTTAACATGCATAGAAAAAAGTAAATCATGGGTGCATTCCTCAATCGGCACCACAGTGGTCTAAAGCTGATAACGAAATGCTCATTTTTAGCCAAAGCCCCAAAATGCACCAGGAGCCCAAAGGAGTTTAAAGCTTTCTTAAAACATAACTGATAACTTTCTCCTGCAGTGGAAATGGCATATCCAGTTCATGATATCATCAAATCTCCCATTTCCTGCCACATAATTTCAGGCTGCTCTCTGTAAAAGAGGACTAAAGGTTAAGCAGTTGGGCTCTCTGGCAGAATGATTAATGAATCGAAACTGGGGATAATTTTTGCTGATGCCCCATCAGCTTCTACACTGTCAAATGTATTCAACAAAAAAAAACCCAAAAAAAACCGAATAGCATAGTCCAATTATTTTTTGTTTTTTTGTAAAGCCAGGAGAGGATAAGCATTGATTATAACTCATCATTCTCTCTGTGTTTACAGTGCCTTGCAAAGGTATTCCGGTGTCTTTTTCACTTTTTATCACATTGCAACGACAAAATTCAGCATTATCTGATTTTATGGGATCGACCCTCACAAAATATGCATAATGTTAAAATGTGAAGTTTAAGGTAAATTACCAACATTTTGAATAAAAATCTAAAAATTCATTATTCATTAGCATTCAGCTGCCTGAGTCAGACGCTTGTGGAACCACCTTTTTCTGTATTAACATTGCAAGTCTATTGGGGTACATGTCATGATTTTGGGTAGCTGTCTGACTTACTTGCATGGAGGTCTCAGGAGACGGATAAGATGTAAGAAGTTAATTGAAAACCATGATATGACATATGAATGGATCTGGATCTGGAGGATGCTGGGGACTGGGAGCTGAAACACTGCAGGGAAGGCAAGCTGATGAGTCCAGGTCTGAGAAACAGGCAAAATCTTGAGAATGAATGCTTACGGTTTGATGACAATGAAACGCCTGGGGGCGGAGCCTGTGAAGAGCATCTGTGTGGTGATTATACAGAAGCTGATATGATGAGCTTCGGAGGAGCTGGGTGTGAACTGAGAGATGAGTAAACTTTAAACAGGAGATAATGCAAATGAGAGTATGAATAAATATCTTGCAGGTTACAGTTGGAGAGCGGACAAGTGGCACACATGTTGGTGATGATGTCGAAGATGAAATACCACTTGATGGGGGGAAAAGACTTGAAGCAGGAGGATGATGTTAGAAGAGGAAGCTAGCAGCCAGTCTGGAAAGAACCAGGATTATTTCCAGTAAGTAATTTGACATTGGAATCCGTGAAGAAAACTCGGGAGATGAATCTCTGAGGCAGAGTAAACTTCGGAGGAAGAGAAGATAAAATTAGTATCTGAAAAAGCAACAGGAATCAAAAACTACGAGGAACACACAGAAGGCTTGGAGTTACCACAACGGCTAACACTCAAGCAATGAGTGACTGGCTCCCAGCTTCTGTTATTCTCCTGACAAAGCACACCTGTTGGTCTCCACCCACCGAAAGAAACTGCAAAACTGGTGCCTCCACTGCTTCCTCCTGTCTTAAACCCGCAGAACTGAAGAAAATACTAAACCCAAAACCCAGACTCCTAACAGTTTATCTCTACCACCTTTTCTCCTCTACAGACTAATATTTATGCCCATTCTAATTTGCAGAGCATTTCAATCTTAGTTGAATAGGACGTGGAACATTTGTTAACATCAATTTGCCGCAGATGCTCCATTGGATTTAGTTCTGGAGTTTGAGTACCGGTAGTTTTAACACGTACCTATGTTTTGATCTAAACCATTACATTGTTGCTCTGGTTGTACGTTTATCGGCACTGAACCACTCTCCTTGTCTCATGACTTTTGGAGCCATAAGATTGGAAGCTCATCCCCACAGTATGATACTGCTATCAACACGGCTGACTGTGGGGATGGTGTGTTCCTGTTGTTGTGGAGTGTTACCTTTCCTATGTCTTTTCAAGTCAGTATTTCAATGTTTGTACCAAAGCATCTTGTTCACGTGTTCTTTTGTCCCTAAATGGTTTGCAACATCCAATTATTGTGACTTTCTTTTAACAATGGCTTTTTTTTGCCACTTCTTCTATAAAGCACAACCAATAGTAATGCTCTCCTTGTCAGTCCAGTCAATTTAGATGGACAACATGTCTTGGTAGCTTGTAGTTGTGGCATACTCTTTCTATTTTCAGATGGTAAATTGAATGGTGTTCTGTTAGAAACTAAAAAGTTTTGTTTTACCAGCTAACCCTAGTTTGAACTTCACCACAGCCTTCCTTGGTCTTCATGATGCTGTGTGTTAACTAATGTTCTCCCAAAAAAATTCTCAGACCATCACAGGACAGCTGGATTTATGTCAACACACGGTGACAACATTTACTGATGAGGGAGTTGGTTGAACTGGAACTATTATAACTACTTAAAGGACATCCAATATAAATCCATTCCACAGATATGAGGTTTTTATAAGAAATATTTTCAACCAAATATATATTTTTCATTATCAGCCACTGTTGATTACATAAAATCCCAATAAGGTATTTCAAAGTTAGTAGATATAATTTGACAAAATGCGAAATATTTCAAGTCGTGTTGAATGCTTTTTCAAGACAATGTAGCTTCTGTTAGAGCAACTTCCAGCTAACATCTGCCTGATTCAATTCAAGTTCTTTAAAAGCCTGTTTTTTCAGGAAAAGCAAAAAAAGTATGTTTTTGGACTTACTGTGCATGAAATAAATGTTTTGACACACCACTGACATACAATTTGTATGTAGAAGTAACAGTTACTAAGTCTGAAAGTGATCCTGAAAACAACACCTGCAACCCCACTTTGAATTTCAACACATGGTTTTTACCCTTCTTGCGAGAAACAAAGAACCGGTTGGATGTGTCACAAACCAAACGTTTCACACGGCCATAAAAAAGGAACATCTGGTTAATATTATAAAATTAATTCCTTCACAAGGAGTGAAGGACTATTTCTAATTTATACAGTTATTAAATTAGCTTTTTCAAAATGCAGAAACTGCTTTGTCTAGTTTGGAAACTTTGGATGTTTACAAACATAAAAGCAGCATGAGCAAGGAAAATTACATAAAGAATTTTACGGTTCACTTTGTATTAATTTAATAACCTAAAGGCTAAGAAAAAAAGGGAAATAAAAAATCTTACATTCTGTTTTAAAAAACATTTTTTTCTATGATTCATAACCGTATTGAGATATGATCTGTTTTCTGCAGGCCTCTCCTCACAGCCTGAGTCCGAGGTCCAGTGACCCACAGGTCATAAGGGTGTGATCTCAGGTGAAGTATTGTCATCAGGCCCATGACCAGAGTACTTAACCCCTGATTGGCTAATTCATATCCCAGGTGTGGAGCTGGGTTATATGCAGTGTGTCCGTCACGGTGCTCAGTGTTTCCTCTCCAACAGCCCAGTGAGCCTGTCTGAGACAGGACATGCTGTTAGGACATGGAGGGGGAGGTGGGTGGGTGGAGGAGGCGTTTGAAAGGGTAGAAACTGAGGTGGGAGAACAGGGGTACGGTTGGGGGGGGGGGTGTAGGAGGAGAAGTAAGGTCTCCTCGAGGTGGTCCTACAGTTCATGTTAATTATCTGTTCTTTTTGTGACCCCCATGTCAGCAGCAGTCCTAACTGGATCCTGCTTCTAACACCCCTCTGAGGGAGAAAAATCACATGGACGTGACATGTGCGTACAGGACGTTAGATGTTGGAGAACATGATAGGCTTGGAGGTTTGCATGGTTAAAGACTGAACCATTGAGAAGTGCTAAGGAGAGGTGATAAAAGAACCCTGGCATCTAGCTGACAAATGCTGTCATGATTCCCTCAATCTGGCCAAAAATTATTCAAGTTTCAGCAGGCTTCTGCAAAATATTCTGAGAATGTAACTTAAATGTTTTCGGAAGAGTGATATTTTGAATTGCATAGGGGAGAGGTCAAGAATTCTGTTCCTTGAGGATCATGCAAGTTGTAGATGTGCTACAGCCTCAATGCGCTCGTATTAAATACTAATCTCTTCAGCCTGTTAAGTGTTTTAAGCCATTTTAATTCAGCTTATTTATTTACCGCCATTCACAACAAATGCCATCCCAAGGCACTTCACCAGATGAACAGATGCAATTCTGAAATATATAAATAAATCAGTCAAATCAGTACTTTCCGGATGTCGTTAATGACTCTGTCATGTAAATCTGGTGTGTTCAAGATAGGAAACGTCTAAAATCGGCAAGAAACCTTTCGTTGAGTACTAGAATTGCCCAACCCCTTCGTGGGATTTTAACTTTTTATTCCTCATTGTGTTTCTGGGTGACAGGTAAATATATCAGGACACCAGTTTGCCAACTGAAATGGTGTATATTACTCTTTCTTTGGTCAGTTTTCCAAACAGAGACTGTTAAATAGGCATGTGCATAGAGAAAATGCAATCTGAATGTGCAAGAAAGGCGCCGGATTTGATTTGAAAGCAGGTACTTCTTCAAAAGCAACTGTTTCAAAAATACGATATACAAAGAAGCAAACAGGTCAAATATAAATCCACTTACATGCAATTCAGTCAAATTCTTTATAATTTAATCCAATCACAATTTTAAAAAATACAGTTTGATTCAGTAAAAATTAAAATCCTAATTCAATCTAAAGCACCCAGCAGATGCAGGATTCAAACCAGTTCAAATAAAGCCAGTTGATCTGAATTTTATTTTTATCTTAAGTCTCTTTCAATCCTGAATTTCTCTGTCAGTGTCATACAAGCCGTGTGATGGACCTTCGACCTGTCCAACAGTCCGATGACAGCTGTAGCACCATGACAGCTGGGAAAGACCCCAACAACCCCCTTTGACCCTGAACAAGGTAATTTTTGTTGAAAACAAATGTCATGTTGTTGGATTGCTTTAACCCGCCTAAATATTAGAAGACTAACGACCTTCTATGACCATGTTTTTTTCAGACAACAGCTGAACTATACAAGAAAATTGCCAACATCCAAAGGATTTGTGTCGCTTTTCAAAAAAATCCAAGTTGACAGATACATCTTTTAGTCTTGTGCAAAAAGGGACCACAAAAGGCCTCAAAATCTGATATGCAGGGATTTTCAAAAGTATTTTCTCCCTTTTAACATTGTTGTCACATTAAAACCACATACTTAAAATACTTAATTAGGAATCCATGTAATTTATGCAAATGTACAGTATGCACTTCTGAAGGGGATAGAAAATGATACATCGTTTTAAAGCTTCACAAATAAATGGAAATTTTGGCATGTCCCTTTTACTTTGTCACCACTAAATGGATTCTAGTGAAACCGATTGCTTTTAGATGTCAACTGAATGGTAAACAGTGTACATGTGTAAAATCTGAATGTAAATACAATAATCCAAAAATGGGAAGAATCTATCTGAACTAAACATCTACCAAGAAACAGAAACTGACAGGTTATCCACTGAGTCTGACATGTTAGGCAAGAGGCCCATGGATATTTCAGAGGAGCTGCAGAGCTCTACAGCTCAGGTGAGAGAATCTGTCTATAATGAAAGCCACTTTTGAAAGGAAACCATTAGGAGTGGAGCTGGCCACAGCAGGCAGGGGCCACAGCAAACATGTGAAAGCTCATCATGGCTTCATGGAACAGAGGACGGGCACAAAGTTGAACTTTTTCAGCCTTATAACACGCTATATATGTCAAGGAAAATGAAAACGAAACACTGCATATCACCATGAACACACCCTCTCCAAGCATTTCCTGAGCAAGAGATTTGAGACAGGGGCAAAAGTTCACCTTCCACCCACAGCTAAAATGGAATGATTTAGATTTAAACATATTAAATTTAGAGAGGTACTCCCAAAAAAATTGCGGCTATTTTTGCAAGATAAGTATGTTGTATAAAGCATTGACAGCAAAGTTGGAAAGTTGAGGGTTTTGGTGGTGCTGAATACAACTACTCTGAAAAAAACATAAAACATGGGTGGGTTAATTTGGTATATTAGGACTAGGGATGGTTTAAAATATAGAGACTTCTGGCTATTACAAAAGCCATAAACAAAACCAAACCAAAGATTTGGAACTTATAACTTATTTATAACTTGAAAAGCAGATATTAAAAGCCGCATTTAGATAATTATGTTTATTTATGCAACATGCAAGTGGGAATATAGTCACTGGGAAAGTATTCACGCAGATAATTATTGTTCCTATTGTTCAGTAGTCCTTCATTATTACGTTGTTGCTGATGCTGCTCTAATACAGAAGATTAATAGCTGCCACAGCTAGAGTTCCTGTGCCGGGGGGATCTGTAGGAATGGGAAGCTCCTGTTGCAACAATGGGTTTTGCAGATTGTTTAGGTAAAGCCCCCCCCATGAAAAGTTGTCTTCCTGTGCACCTGTTAATTTGAGAAAGAGAGATGTGGGAGAAGACAAATGTCGTTATCTTTGGACAGAGCCGGAATAACTTTCTAAAATTTTGTCTGATTTTCTGCAAAAAGCTTTAGAAACATTCATATTTCTTTCCCATGTCACAATTTCATTTACTTTGGGTAAGTACAAACAATATATTTCACATAGACATGTTAAACACAGATACAGACTCGGCTCCATTGTGTTATATTTTGCCTATTCGCCATAATATAAAGATGCCAGCTTCGTGGCTCACTGAACCCCTGACTGATTTACACTTTCTGCAGTCCTCTCTGACTCCTTCTTCTCAAAGAAGCCGGATCCTCCAGTTTGAGTTTCTTCCCCAGATAACACCATGATTCTTCCTGACAGCTGAAGCGTCAGCCCCTTGGCACTGATGGTAAATTTATGATCAGGCTCAGGATGCACAGGATAGCCCTGGGGAGAGAATACACGATTGTTGCACAGCAGGGACAAGACTCTATTAATCTCAAAGATGTGCTTTTCACAACATGATCAAATCTGATTTTGGTTAGACATGAGAGTTAATTTGAAACCATATTCTATTTGTGAACCTTTTTATTCATCACCACTCATTCGTCATCATTTATCATTTTAATTATGAGTATATTTTTTATAGGAAATTGAGTAGGAAGCTTTATTAGCAGCTGTTGTATGCAACACAATAGGGGACAATAATTAATTTTGACAAAACACAGACTTAAAATCCCCTCTCCTGAAAACACTCAACATTGCACATGCATGTCACTTCTGCTGCATGCCAAGCCTATAACATAATAAATAATACAAATGCATACACTACTGAATAATTCAAATCTAAAAAAATCTATTATATTTAACATTTATGATCTAGTATGGAACCCAAACTGTTTAATACTTGTTGAGAAAGTGGAGAGGCTTTTAATTTAAAAAAATGCAACATCAATAGCTGTACAAGAGTAAGACAATTTAGATTTGCTGTGTTGTTTACTGATTATTATGAATGCTTTCTTTATTTATCTAGATAAAACGTCTCAATGAGTTTGTATCACTTTATTCTGACGCACCTAACCACAAAGGCAGAAGAACAAATAGGATATTGATTAATAAAATAAATATTAATTTAAAATGAACTGAACAACATTTGAAATGAAATTAAAAAACTAAATGTGGAAATGTTTTATTTTATATATGTATTTATTTTCAATGTAATTTTTATCATATATTTATTTAGCTCCGATTTTTGCTTCCACATTTAATTATTTATTTACATATTTATTTTTTTCCATCCATCCATCCATCCATCCATTCATCCATCCATTATCTATATATATGTCTGTCCTATGCAGGGTCGCGGGGGGCTGGTGCCTATCTCCAGCTATCATTGGGTGGGGTAATCCCTGAATAGGTTGTCAGTCCATATTTCCACATTTATGTATGTATTTTATTTCCACATTTATTTATTTTCAATTTTGGCTTAATCTTTCCTCTATATTGAACTACTGATAAAGATGAATAATAGTATAATCTGCACATATATGGAATACAGTGTTGGAAGGCCTGGCCTTTATTAACCTGCATCAACTGCTTCTCTCGGGTGGCTTCAAAATGTCCTTGTAGGAGCATGGGTCTAGTCAAAACAATTAATTCCCACAGCTGGCTGCCCAGGACCCCCCAAATATGAGAACCATATAACCTTGCTAGGTTTTTATGCTCTAACAACATTTATCTAAATGCTGGTAAAACATCCTCTGTCATGTGATGGCTGCTGTGTCAAATATTGACATCATGATCTACAACAACTCCTTAAATAATTAATTGTATGAGCTACAACAATCCTTAATTTCCCTCCGGGATCAATAAAGTATTTTGGAATTTGAATTATAACTTGTTGATTTTTTTGGAACTTGCAGGAGTCTCTCTGGCATCTAAAAACATGTTTTAGAGGGATAATGTGTTTTGATTGGTTCATCAGTCATCGTGAGGACTGCTCACTCAGAACCACTTCCTGCCAAGAAGCTGAGCTAGGCTCAAAGAATCTTGTTGCGGTTCTGGTGCTGAAAGCTAACTGATCAAGGCGGGTGACGATCTCGTTTTCCACTATCCTTTTCTCTTTTTTCCCATTCCTCTAGGATTAAAATAGGGGTTGGATTATAGAACTAGGTCATGAAACCCTTTTTGGCTTTTGAGAGACTGACAAAATCTTGATACATCTCAGGCCTTACTCTGTTTAGGTACCTATATTTTAAACTTTCACTTCTTGGTCATACAAATTGCTCACTTTAGTAGTAGTTCATAGAATAGAATCAGATAAATCCATCCTTTTTTTATTATTTTATTTGTTTCTTCTGCTTACCACTCTATTTATCGGAGCTTTTAAAAGTACATACCCCCTCTCGCTCCCTGAGATCAGCGGATCAGCTGTTCCTCGAGGTACCCAGGACAAAACTTAAGCTTAGAGGGGACACAGTTTTTTCATTTGCAGCTCCTAAACTCTGGAACTCTTTACCAGCACAGATTAGGCAAACTTCCTCACTGCGTTCAGCTCAGCATAAGAGCTTTTTAATGGCTTTTTAAGGGGTTTCTTTGGTTGTATTGTTTTCATTATATGCACCTGCAGTTGTACTGCAGTGAATCTTTATACTTTGTATTTTATTATTTACGTTATTGTTACCCTGTGTAAAGCACTTTGGTCAAGTTCTATTGTTGTAAAGTGCTATAAATAAAGTTGGCTTGGCTTGGCTTACAATTATAGCTGAATTGATATTAACTGATTAATAATGGATTGATGGATTGATTTATTCAAAGGCCATTATAGAATTTTTCAATTCTTAAACTGATGTGTTAATTCAAATTCAATTCAAAAATACTTTATTGATCCCAGAGGGAAATTAAGTGTTGGTATAGCTCATATAATTAATTCTTTAAGGAGTTGTTGTAGATGATGATGGCTGTGGGCAGGAAGGATTTCCTGTTGCGGTCTGTATTGCAGCAAAACTGAAGAAGCCTCCGACTGAAGACGCTCTGTTGTTGTATGACAGTCTGATGAAGAGGATGCTCAGTGTTGTCCATCATTTTTTTGATTTTATGAAGAATCCTTCTTTGCATTATCATCTCCAGATGTTCCACAGTTGTCCTAAGAACAGAACCAGCCTTCTTTATCAGGTTGTTGAGCCTTTTTAAGGCCCTAATGTGTTGATTCTCAATGTATTATAATCCTGGAAAATATAAAAAAAATCTTAATTATTCTTTTCATTAGCAAAATTAATCACTTGAATATATGCTAGGTGAAGAATTCCTCTTTCAGACTCATTTTTGATACATTGAGCGTTATTGATTTTCAAACATTGCTATTCTCCGTGTAACATTTGACAAATGAAAAACAAGGAGTACTAACACAGTGAGAGAATTGGAGGGGTCCTAATATTGCGCTTTGAGGAACTCATTTTATAAAAATAGAGAAAAGTTACCACTAAAGAGGAAACATTGTGTTAAGGTTGATGGGTGATTTGTCAGTACTGCAGCACAGCAAAATCATTTTTCACTAAACAAATCTCAGGTTACTACAACAACTAAAATTAGATGGTACACTCAAGTACCATCTAATTTAATTCATTTAGAAATGTCCAAATTAATGGCCTCCTGGGAAAAAAACTCCCCATGTTCAAGGCTCTGAGACCATTTAAATAGTCTTTTTTAAAAGCTGCTGCCTGATCTTGTTTTATTTCACTACATACACAAGGTCATGCAGCTGTACAGAAGCAGGAATCCCTCACATTCTTGCCTGTGAAGTTTCCAATTGTAGCCCTTTAAGGTTGCAACAAATATGCCACAGGCAATATATCACCTTCTCAGAGGCTTTTATGTTTTTCTCTGATCTAAAATAAATGAGGCACGTTTCTATTTATAATGTCCTATTCACACATTTGTCAAAGCTGTTTTGATGCTGCAAATTCCTGTCTACTTTTACCAGAAAGTTTTGTTACTTGGAAATACAATTCTTAATTGCTTATGAGGGCCAAAACAGAAATACACCATCATTATTTCCCCAGTTGAAACTATATTATTGCAAAATTAAAGATATGCAAGTTTGCCAGAATGCCAGGGACTCTAATATTGTATTTTAATGAATGGAATCTCAAACTTTGGCAAATTCAACGATAAGAACTACAAAGTGTTTCCTTATAGACCCATCCACCAGGATGAGTCTGGCCACCCTAAAAGTAGCATTCCTGTATTAATAACCAGAAGAAACCATAGAATTAAAACCAAAACCAAACCCTGCCATATTAATCCAACTAACAAACTTATCACCTATCAAAAGAACGGGAAATTGATCACCAAACCTCTCAAATTTGCATTATTAAACATTAGATCTCTGTCAGGTATGTCCTTTCTTATTAATGACTTCATCAGTGAGCGCAATCTAAATGCCCTATTCCTATCAGAAACCTGGTTAGACAGCAATAATGAATTGTCTGCACTGATAGAATCTACACCGTCAAATTACAACTTTCTAAGTGTGAGCAGGAAACAGACAAGGTGGAGGTGTCGTCACAATTTTTCATAACTCAGTAACATTTAAAAAGTACTCCTGGGCACATTTGACTCTTTTGAATACATAGCCTAACAAAGCTTTATTTCTAACTTTATATAAACTGCCAAAACATAACAAAACGGTAAATGACACACTCTTAGCTTTCAACCTGACCCAGCATGTCAAACAACCAAAACACATCCGAGGACACACTCTGGACTTAATCATCAGCAAAGTTTTAAATATCTCAAACATCTCGGTAGTTGATATTGCACAGTAAGACCACTGTAAAAAAGTGATTTCTTGGGGACAGTTCAGTTGAAACCTTTAAACAAATTTACTCTCCCCCCTCACCCCATCTCCTTCTTCCTCCAACAAAAACTCAGTAAACAAGCTGGTAGATAACGTTCTCTTTAAAAGTTCAGACATCATTAATACAATTGCTCCAATTAAAGTGAAAATAGTCTCAGGTAGAAAGAAGTCGCCGTGGACTAGCAATCCACTGGTACGTAGTGAAAAAAGGGAGTGTCGACGAGCCGAGAGAAAATCGTGGAAAACTTGACTTCAAGGTCTCCTATGAGATCTACAGAGACAGACTAAAGAGATATCCCTTAATTTTGAAAGACAAGGGAATCGTTCTTTTCCAAAATCATTAACAGAAACATTAATAATGCACAGATTTTATTTGCAACAGTTGAGAGACTAACTAATCCTCCTCCAACAGTAGACCCTGAAATAAACTCCACCAGGGTGTGCAATGAATCTGCCAGCTTTTTTACCGAAAAGATTCTGACAATTAGTGGATTGATCGGCACATCTGTGCCAAACAAACTACCAATGTCATCCCCACTCAACACCAATGTAGTGAAATGTCTGAATTCCTAAAACTTAACCAAAAAAACCTTGAAAAAATCATTATCCAATTAAGCTCCTCCTCCTGCTGTCTTGATATCGTACCCACAGCTTTTCTAAAGAAAGTTCTTCCTGTTATTGGGTCTGATCTTGTTCAAATAGTTAACTCCTCCATCCTGCCAGGTCTCTTCCCCCAGGCTTTAAAAACAGCAGTTATTAAACCCCTAAAGAAGAAGAATCTGGACAACAAGTTAATTCAGAACTACAGGCCAATCTCTAATCTTCCATTTATTAATAAGATTATTGAAAAAGCTGTGTTTCAACAGTTGAATAGCATCCCAACAATGACCAACCATTTGTTTCAGTCTGGTTTCCATGCTCACCACAGCACAGAGACTGCCCTCGTCAAAGTATTCAATGACATTCGCATAAATACAGACTGTGGTAGAACCACAGTGCTGGTTCTGTTGGATCTCAGTGTAGCATTTGACACTGTTGACCATGATATATTATTGGAACGAGTGGAGAGCTGGGTCAGACTCTCTGGCACAGTACTTGGCAGATTTGAATCCTATCTTAAGAACTGGATCTTCTTCCTGTCAATGGGCAATGTTTCATCAGAACAAACAGAAATCACATGTGAGGTGCCCCAGAGCTTCATTTTAGGGTCCCTCCTATTTAATATCTACATGCTCCCACTAGCCCAGATTATAACAACCAATAACATTAGCTACCATAACTATGCAGATGATGCTCAGCTCTACATTACAATGTCACCAGGTGACTTTGAACCCATCCAAACCCTAAATAAATGCATCGAGCAAATCAATGGATGGATGTGCTGTAACTTTCTCCAGCTGAACAGAAACAAAATTGTACTAATTATTTTTGGACTTCAAGAGGAACGATCAAGAGTCAGCACACAGTTTCAATTAATAAAGCTAGAAACTAACCTGAAATCTAGGTGTAGTGATGGAATCACCCTGAACCTCCAAGGTCACATAAAGACCATCAGAAGGTCAGCCTCCTATCACCAGAAGAACTTTTATAGAATTAAAGGACTGATGTCACAATAGGACCTTGAAAAACTCATCCATGCGTTTATCTTTAGTCGGATTGATTACTGCAACAGCGTTCTCACAGGTCTGCCTAAAATGTCAATCAGACAGCTGAAGCTGATCCAGAACGCTGCTGCTCGCATCCTCACTAGAACCAGGAAAGTAGAGCACAATACCCCTGTTCTAAAGTTCTTACACGGGCTTCCTGTTGCTCAGAGAATAGACTTCAAAATACTTTTAGTAGTTTATAAATCATTGAATGGCTTAGCACCAAATTATGTTGAATGCCTGTTGTCACCGTACCAATGACCCAGACCACTCAGGTCCTCTAACTCTAGCCTACTAAACATCCCTAGACTCAAAACCAAATATGGAGAAACAGCTTTCAGTTTCTATGCTCCCTTTATCTGGACCAGACTTCCTGGCAACTGCAGAGCTGCTGAAACACTGAACTGCTTTAAATCAAAACTAAAAACTCATCTGTTCAGAATTGCCTTTGAGTAAACAATTAATGTCATATGTATCATATGTGTTCATGCTTTATTGCTGTATTGCTGTTTTTCATGCTTTATTGTGTGTCATGTGCGGTGTGTGTTTCATGCTAAATCCCTGCTCTTGATTTCCAATGTTATATTCTATGTTTTTCTTTATCACCAAATCATGTAAAGCACCTTGAATTACCCTGTTATTGAAAGTGTGCAATACAAATACAATTGCCTTGCCTTGCATTATCAGTAGTAAGAAAAGTAGTGGTTATAGGCCATAAATAGGATGCTTTATTTTCAGACTGCTTACAATCTGTTTGACTGCTGCATTTTTAAATCATCATATAAAATACCAATGTTGTTTTAGGCATTACATTAAAGGATCTTACTTTGTTATCTGCATCAAATTGTATTTTTCTAGTTAAAGGTGCAAAACTATCAGGAAAGAGAAACCTAACAATTCAAAAATAGACAATGGATTTCTATGTTAAATTGTAACATTCCTTGTTTTTTTTAGTTTTGGTTTTCATTTGTTTGTGTTTAGATAATTTCCCTGTTGTTCATTTAGGTTTGATAGTTTTTTCCATATTTGGTTCATTTATCTGTGTTCATTATTGTTAGAAAGGTGTCATATTAGTTCATTCCTTTGTGTTTTGTTTTTTAGTTTATTGTTGTGCTCTGTTCCTTGTACATTTGGATTAATTTCTCTTAGATCTGTGTTAGTCTTTTTTCTTGGTTTGTAGTTCATTTTAAGTCTAAGTTCAGCTCCCTTTGTGTTAATTAGTCTCTTTCCGTCGGTTTCCTTTCTTTCCTTCTGCCATCGCTGTTCCACAGCTCCTCGGATTAGTTCATCTGGTTCTTTTGTCAGTCTTTAAGTTCCTGTTTTTCCATTGTTCCTTACTGGATTCTTTCATTGCACTGCCTTTGTGCCATGACCTGCTCCTCATGCATTTCTGCCCTCTGTAAGTTCTCCAAATTGTTCAATATTAACGAACAGTTTTGTTTTTTAAAACACAGTTAGTGTCTCCATTTGGGTCCATCACGAACCACATCATGACAGATGGTGAAAACCAATAGATGTGGACTGTATCCAGTTAAATCTTAGTCTTTGACATCAGAGGTAATTCTTTACATTTTTCCCTTTATGTCAGACAGCCCTTTGATGTACAAGTATATCCTTAACAAAGATGTTGAAAGTCAGGCATGGTTAGCCAGTATTTTTAATGAATTAATTAATAATTTCAGCACTTTTCAAAGGCATAAAAAACCCTATAAAAGTAAAAAACTGTAAACTGGATAGAAATATCAATATCATAGGGAAGATATACATAAAGAATGATTGAACTCTCAGTCAAATGCCTGACTAAAAATATGCAAATTCAACAGTTTTTTGAGAGAATCCAGTGTTTCAACTTTGGAGACAGGTTGTTCCAGTCTTGGGGCCACAACCTCAAAGGCCTGAGCTCCCTTTGTACTAAGTTTTGTTTAGGGAATGACTAACACGTTCTGAGCTTGAGAAAGAAAGCAGAGGACAAAAACGAAATGTTTAGTTCAAGGATTTATATGCTTCAGACCGTTAGCTCGTTTAAGTGAATGCAAATATACTTTAAAATGAAGAGTAAGCTCCACAGGAAGCCTGTGTGATGCATGTTAACAGGAGTTATGTGCGCTTGCTTGTTAGAGCATGTTAATATGGCTGCAAGATTCTGTATGATTTGTAAGTGTTTGGTATTTTTGTCTGGTACAGTATAAAAAAAGCGTTTTAAATATCTAAGTGTGGAAAAAAAAATCCAGGTTAGGGGATGGCCAGGCAGGCTTTGTTAAAGATGGGAGTTCAGAGTCAGACTGGAATCAAAATTTAATGACTTGATGAATGCACAAGAGGAAATTCCCCAGTTGATGTGTGAGTATATTTCAGGTCGAACTACAATGATCGCTTCTGTTTTGTTCCAAATTCGATGATTTTTTTTCTTTTTAATCAGTCAGCGAGTCGTTTATCGGAGTGAGGCAGTGGATCAAGCTGAATAACTTATTAAACTGCTTTGTTTAAAAAAGACAACTACAGCTGAATTTTAATTAAAGAATACCTGGTAGGGGAAGCATGTAATGTGAAAAAAACCAAAGACCAAGCATTCAACCTTGAAGAACCTGTCAGGACAAAAGCTCTTGCAAAATAGGAAAACTGGTCTAACGCAAAGCCGAAATACAAACGTTGTTGACTTTAGTTTTGTATCAAATGCTGCATTGAGGTTGAGTAGCACAATCAGAACCATAATGAAAACCATATAAAAAACAATCAGGTATCTGCAGTTTGGATAATGAAGAACTGAATCCGCCTTCTAGTATTTTTTTTCTAAAATTTTTCGAGCAAACATAAGATTTGAAACAGTCTGAAAACTGCAGGTTTAACTAGCAACCATGTGTTTTGTTCTTCATACTGAGCTCTTTAAGTGTTCATCACTTCCTCTTCTCACTCTTTATCCCTGCCTCATATATGACTTTCAGGCACCCCCTTGGCTTTTTACATGCAGTTAATTGTATTACTATTGCCAAAAAGTAGAAATGTAGTTAATTCATTGGTCAAAATAATTTTCTTACCTGGCCAGGCCTAAGCTGGTCCCATAAAGTAAAATTGAAAGGTGGAACAGATTTTTTTTTTTCCGTTTAGACATTAAATAACACCGCAATGAAGCTATTTTGTTGAGATGTATTTAGTTATAGCACCTGTTGTGAAATCTGAGGTGACTCTTTAATAGCTTCTGAATGCCTCAATGTATTTATTCCCAACACAAAGTCAGTGTGCAGCAAAGACCCATTCAAAACTAATATGCTTGTTGCAGCGTGGCAGCCAGTGTTGGATAGAGTTTCAGATTCTATATATAAGTCTGTTGACTGTGTCCCTGCTGCTCTATTTAAATGCCAGAGTTCCACTGTCAAAACGAAGAGAAGGGCTCAACAATATGATGGACCTTTTTGAGACCAGCACTTATCTTTTCAGTGATTTGCGTTACTTGGAGGAAGGGGATCATGGATCACTACAACACATGGACATTGCAGGGGTCTCTCCTCTGTACTCTAACAGCAATGACAGCCCGTTGTCCCCAAGCCAGGATAATGTCCCGTCGGAGACAGGGGGGGAAAGCAGCGGAGAGGAGCATGTGCTTGCCCCTCCGGGTCTCCAGTCACACTGCGAGGGCCAGTGCCTCATGTGGGCCTGTAAGATCTGCAAGAGAAAGTCGGCACCAACGGACAGGCGCAAGGCCGCTACGCTCCGGGAGAGGAGAAGGCTGAAGAAGATCAACGAAGCTTTTGACGCGCTAAAAAAGAAGACTGTGCCCAACCCCAACCAGAGACTACCCAAGGTGGAGATTTTACGCAGCGCCATAAGCTACATTGAAAGGCTACAGGACCTGTTGCAGACTCTGGACGAGCAAGAGAAAATTCAAAATGGAACTTCGTTGAACACCAAAGAGTTTAATGTAAGGTTTTACTAATTCACACTCTTCAGAGGAAATTTATTCTGTTGTCCACTTGATATTCCAAATCTGTCTGAGAGTGTGGCTGGGGGACTAAAATGACTTTCAAATGACATCAATGTCCTTACTTGAACTTTTAACGGGTTTTTGTCCTTTTTGTGTGTGTGTATTGTTTATTTATTTGGGATTGGCACCAACATTTGGAAATTCTGTATTGTATGAGTAAAATATATATTTTTTCTTGCTTCAGCACCTTGCCAGTGATGAGTATCAATGGAAGAAGTCCTCTGAGACCTGGCGGGCCTCTGCTGATCATTCCAATGCAGCAATGAACCAGAGAGAAGGTACTTCTGTCAGCAATTTCTTGCAATTAGCAGTTAATGAACAAAGTATAGCCACAACTGGCAATGTGCAGGTTTTCATCACTTTCAACCTTGGCAAAGCTGACCACTGTAGCTATTTGTAGGCCAAAGGAGAAAAGAAGAGCTTTTCTAGAAGTGTTGCAAGACGGTTTGAGCTGCTGCAAACCTAATAATTAATGGTTTTCATTGTTTTATGTTTTTGAACTGATGAAGCCACTTTACTGTTTTTAAATTGACACAAATTGTTTAGCAAAATTTTTTCTTGTGGCCCTAATCCTTCATAGTTTTGGATCAGGTTTGTGCACCTGCACCTAACTCTTTGTTATGGTGCCTAGGATTTTGTCTCTAAAAGGTAGAGTATGAGGATATAAAGGACACATTTTGATTTGATTATACATACCATCCTTTATTTGTATAATCTAAGGACAATCTTTTATTTTTTTTGTGAAAGTTGAATTATTTTAGCAGAATGGCGGTCTCAGTTGATGAGGTGGATCGATAAAACCAGCAATCATCAGATGGACACTGTTTAAATGACAAATAATTAGGATGGATAAACACCAGTCCACTGTTATAGCATTGGCTCACATCGGCAGGGAGTTTATGACTTTAAGCTGTTTTATATATTAGCAGAGATCTAGAACTAGCAGCTCTCCTCTGGTATGTTAATTTCTCTCTTTTTGTGCTATAACATACATCTGATGTCTGTGTATGCTATAGGTGGGAACAGCTTTTTGATAACTTCTTCCCTGAAGCCCCAGTGCATAGCAATGTTTACAAAGATTGAAGATTATTGGCTGAAAGGAAAGAATGTTTTGGTCATAGCCTGCTATAACTTACCTGTCAAGATCAATTTAATTGAACAGATAGAGAAAATACAATGTTGCGTTGCGAGTAAGCATTTGAAATTGTCTACACCAAGATATCTAGAACTTACAATTAGAAATAGAACAGATGTCTGTGGAGGTTTAGTTATTGAAGGACTGTTCTTTGAGAAGATTTCTAATCAATAGATGTCATACATCCAGGACAATTTGCTCAAATTATTCAAATAGACCCAATGTGCAGTACTCCCCAAGCTGATTATGATGAAGACAGAAACTAAAGAGTACAAATAAATCAATTGTTCAACCATTGTGCAAATTAATTAGGAGTTAATGAACCATGTTAAAGTGGGACTTGTGCACACTGATTGATTGACTTTACTGTCAAACAAGCTTTGGTTGACAAATTGTCTTTTGAAAGCAAATACATTTTGGTGCACCATGTATTGTTGCATTTGTTTACTGTTGTACCAATGATTGTGGTCGGTGGAGTAATTTCAATAAAACGTAATATTTGGTAGAGATGTTTGCAAAAGCCTTACAATCAGTTGGTGTTGTGGACACTTGGTGACCCCAAGAAGCCCATCTTTGCAGCAGTTCTCTTCAAGTGAACTTTTGAGATTTTTTTCCCCCTTTACAATTCTCATGGTTCATGGTGACAAACTAAACTTTTTAATTATCGGAAGTAGATATGTTCTCAAATTAAATGTTGGATTTATGTACATTTTTCATTGCAACATTATGCCACAGCAGTAAAAGGTAAATTGACTACATGACTTTTTGCAAATTTTATTTTTACTTAACTATCAATAATAAACCATTGCAACCGTATTACTCTGGTTTCTTATCTTTTATGATTTGAAACACAGTTGTCTGTATAAAATAAACACTCCAGTGACTCATTTCCCTTTGCTTTCAGTGACCAGTGAGTCTTCTGCATCCTCCAGCCTCCTGCGTCTGTCCTCAATTGTGGACAGCATCACGAATGATGAGAAACTCAACTTTGCTGCTGAACCATCTGAAAACTGAAACAGGCTAAAGAGTTTTATTGTTTCATTATTTAAAATTTCCAGCATTTTGCTCAAATTTTTCCGGCTGTAATGAATAATTCTGGCTTTTCCTCACTTGCACCAGGAGAATACCAATTTGTACATATTTTATATTGATGTGATTTATAAATGTATTTATTTTCTTTTCAAAGCCTGACAGATTGTTAAAGAAACTTTGAATTTTATTTGAAAATTTGTATTCATAGCTGACCAACAATAAATAAATTACTCTGTTGTAAGTTGTTTGCAGTTTTTCTTTTGAGATTGTATGCTAAAAGGCTATCCCATTATTGTTTTTTCTCACAGAAATCTGTAAATTATTCTAAAACAAAGCCATTTTTGTTCAGTTTTAATCTACAGCATGCTAGTAATACCACTTGGTTGCTTATGAGGACAACCAAACAAGTAGTAAAAAACCTAGCACTCACACCAGCATTCATGCCTATTAGAAGTCCATAAAAACTGTTGAAACTGCTCTGGAACAGTTTGCTGCCAGAGTGCTTGTCTTTGTTCACCAGCAGGCCTGATCCCACAACAGTAATCCGAGTCCCCTCCAAACACCGCGTACCTCCACACTCCTCCCCTATCACATGTTGGGAACACGGAAATTTGGGCTCCAAGCACGAGTGCAAACCCCAGTGGGTTAATACAGTTATTTTAGCCGTTAGGTCTTAATTCATCATCACTCGAGTCTTCATCACATGACAAAGCGTTTACATGAAATGTGGGGCTCAACGCCTGTCGCTTGGAAATTCAATCAGTCCTGTTTGTCATGTATCGACGTGACAGAGAAGGGGACGGGTTTTGCTCAACGAGGAGCTTGATGTCATGTTGCACGATGGCTCGCTCTGATCTCTGCAGACGACTTAAGGCACTTGTTGACCTTTGGGACTCAGACAGATAAAGCCTCGTGCAAAATGTCACAGCTGCTCATCAGGTTTAAGGACAAAAGACCAAACAATAACATCAAATAGGTAAAGAAAATAGCTAGGCAAAACATGAAGAAATGTAACTCCAGGTTTCAGTTTACAGGAAGTTTCTACAAGCCAGGCTTACATTTGAAGGTTATTTCCTCCATAGAGATCTTTGTGAGTTGATTAACTGATCAAGGATGTTAAAGACTCCCATCAAAGCTTTTTAGAAAGACTGTGTAGATGTGAAATTTTAATTAGACTTGTTTACATCTTTTACCATTTGTAAAAAAAAAAATTTTTTTTCTAAATTATTCAAACCCCTATTATGATTATGCTGAGCTCAATTTTTCACATTTTAAAGTTGCCCAGCCTCAGTCATTCAATTCAGTTCAGTGCTAATTCATAACAGATGTCATCTCAAGGAACTTCACAAGAAAAGTAATTTCAATTCAAGTGTACATACATTCCATTCAGTTTAAAAGTTTTCTGATCGGAATAAAAATGCTTCAGGTAAATACGCCATTAGGAATATGTTGACCCGATCAAACTCATTCGGATCAACATTTCCTTACGATTGAGATGGGTGGGTTATGCTGATTGTTTTTCCGAATGCTGTGCACGTAAACACTTCTTGCGAACGTTGGTCATTACTCCGCATGTTCGTTATGTTGTGTAGACGTACCTTACATCGGGGTAAAACAATCAAGGGATTCGGATTAGAATTTGACTCTGTACACAACAATAAAGGCTTGTAGATGTAAAACCGTGATCAGAAAAAATAAAAGCACACTCTGAAGAACATTGTACCACTCCATTTTAAAGCCATGTTTGTTTACAACAAAAGTCTGCTACTTCTTCTTCCACGGCCAGTTCCAGGTACGTTAAATAGTTCTGCGCATGTCAAAATTATTTATTCCAATCGAACCTGTCACGAATGTAAATGCTCGTCATAATTGGATAAATTCAAAATCCAAACGATGATCAGATTAAAGAGATTTTGCCCATGTAAATGTAGTGATTGACTTGCAGCATTCACTCCTCCTGAACAAACCTATAGCATCAGTAAACAGTCGCCTGCGTTGTGTCATTGACTTCACAGCAATCTCTCATACTGAGCAAGCATGTAGCGACAGTGGAGAGGAAAATCTCCCCTTTAACAGTAAGAAACCTCCAGCAGCACCTGGCTTGGTATGAGTGGCCATCTGCCACGACCTTCTAGGGGTTTGAGAAGATAGCGCAGAGAAACAGAACAAAAGCGCCGATGTAAGAGTACTTTCTGTATTAATGAAAGTAAATAACAGGAGACGGGGGAGGTTCAGTTACTGGGAGCATCATCCCAGTCGATGCCACCCTCCAACTTGAATCTGAGGAAGAAGCTACAGATTAGGGTAATGGCAAGGATGCAGTCCAACCCCAAAGGTTTAGAGCTCATCACTAAATAGTAACCATAATGTTTAAGCTGCATAATTGCTATATTAATGCAATTTTCCTATAGAATATTAAAAGGATTTAAATCAAATCTAAATAAAAATATTTTGCCATTTTTATCAGAAATGAACTGTTTCATTTAATAAAAATAAATGTCCAAATATTATAACAACACAATAATTAGATACCTGTTTGTATCTAAACCCGCCAGGTGTATGAATAGGGTTAGGCTTAATTTTCTCTTTCGTTTAAAAAGCGCCTAAAACGAACAATTTGTCGGCCTAAGCCTCGGGTAATTGTACTGCTGACAGCTCGTAAGGATACAATGCGGATATTTCTCACAATGTGCCAAAACGTTTTTCGAGCCCTGTTCTCTGGGAACCGCTCACACCTAAGAAAACACGCAGGACTCTCAGCCCCCGAACTGCAGTCACAGAGATTGTCCGAAGAAGCCACAGCTGAAGAAGACATCGGCTCTTCTGCAGCTTGTTTAGCCGCTCAGGAGATCAAAGGCTGCTTTAGAGGCCGAGAACGACGTGATCAATGAATAAAAACCTGCCTTAATTGAGCTCTGGGGCTTGATTAGCGCAGCACATGGCACAGTTTTGGTGGAGAGGGAGCTTAAACTGACGCACGGACCCAGTGATGTGATCTCTGTCCCAGACTGGTCTCTTGGGAACTCTCTGAGGTTGCTTTTCTGTTGTTCTCAAGGGTCAAAGGCAGAGTTAAGTGAGGGGCAGGAGGTGATCTTTTATGTCCACCTCCCCCACGTCTGATAACCTTATTTCCTCCAAACAACCTCACAGACTGAAAATATATTTGGGTGCCATGCCAGCACATTTTTTCGTTATACCTTAAAAAAAAAAATCTGCTCTCATATTTAAATACTTTTCTGAATATTTTTGAATTAGGTAGCCTAATACAAACTGAGAAGAGGAGTAAAATATTAAGGAAAGGCTCAATAAAATCTCGCCCAGGATTATTTTCTACTCAGTATGAAGTCCAACAAAAGAAATGGGGGGATAAAAAAAAAACACCATTTTGAGTGGCAACACCATTTGTCTGGCAATGAGCAGAGAGGAGTGTGCTGCCAAACCCTGCAAATCTGAGCGCTTCTCATGGCAGGATGTTAAAGGAAAGTTAGGGCAACCCAGAGCAATCAGCTTTCAGGTTTGATTCCACCCCCCCTCTCCTTCCTTCTGTTATAGCATTCTGCCTTTCATCAGCTCTGACTTTTAAAACACTGCCTTCACAGACTAATGCCAATTATATGGTGTCATCACAAATCCCAGCAAGGTCAGGCAGGAGAAAGTCAGATCATAGTTTCCTGTGCTTTGTACAAGGGAAAATACGAAAAAAAAAATTGAGAATCAGGCCCACCAAAGAACTCACACAGACATTAACAGCTAAATGATTCCTTAAGGAGTCTAAAGTTAGGAAATCCTATCAAAAATAAAGCTTTTTCTTTTCATTTTTGGGACCATTTTGTTCTAATAATTTTTTTCCCCCAGAATTGTTGCGATACAAATTGTTTATTTTTTGCAAAACCAAACAGAAACCAACCTGATAACTGCAAACATTAATGGATTTTTAACGAGCCCCTGCTGACTCAGTAATCTCAGTAATTTCTCTGCTGTTTTAACTTTTAATCTTCTAATGCTATTACAATATAAGATGAGACTAATGACAGTCATTTGAGGGTTGTTGTTTTTTTGCTATAAAACCTGACTACTGAATGCAGCTACAAAGAGTTTCAAATGTGTACACACGCCCCTTTTAAAATGTGATTAATAAAAATGAGACTAGGATGAGTGTGCACACACTTAGACTAATTTTTAGTTTTACATACCTTTTGATCCTTTTTCAACATTTCGTCTTTTTGAGTTAACACCTAGCTCTATACTCTGAAGCTGATGAATGTGAAATAAAGCTATGTATGACTTTCCCAACATTTGCTCACTTACATTTGATTACAAAGGATCAAAATAATCTCATTGGTCAAGAGAAAGGTCCTAAAAAGATGTGAGAATGTGGTATAGAAACCAAACTATAATTTTACGAACGCTGTACCAAAATGTATGCTTGGCAAAAAACAGCAAGAAACCCCAAAAAAATTATAAATGCTTGGCATCACCAAAAGTAAAATCACACACACAGTGAAACATGGTGGTGACAGCATCATGATATGGGTTAACTTTTCTTCACACAGAACTGAGGGTTTTGTGAATATATGAAATTATGACAAATTTCCCATTTTTACCCAAAGGCTCCAGGCTTCTTGTCGAAAGATGAAGGTGAAGAAGTATCGCAGTGTGTCCAAACATCCCAACAAATGTTAGGACAGATTCATATTAAGAAAATTAAAGTTTGGTCTATAATCTAGCCAATCCCATAACTAAACCTGATAGAAAATCAATGGGGTTACCTCAAGTGCTGTGGACAAGAGATGTCCTGACATTTGGACAGATTCTTAAAAACTTTTGCAAGATAGAGTGGGCCAATATTTTTTTTGCATTTTGTTGCATTTTTAAAACCTGCCATGTTAACAAAAATGTTTAAACTTTTCAAAGCCACTGTGTAAGCCAATCACTTTACATTGCTTGAATAATGTTAAGGTTTAACCAAATAACTAATCGACTGAAATGAACAAAATTAATGTTGTTCCATAAAAACCCATTTAGGTTACCCAAACAGAAGCAGAATCGTATTACAAAAAAGAAGAAAAGTGCTGGAAGTTAAAAAGAAATCTTCTCTGTCTACATTTTTCATGCAATTACAATTTAGAGTAAAGCTAATGACAAGCAGTTTTTATTGAAATTAAAAATTTGATTTTAATCATTTCAAATTATTAGAACAATGTTAAAGTAATTCAATTAACTGCTTTATATCATAGTTTCTTCCATTAAAGACAGGATAGAAAGCAAATGATTACTGTAGTATGTGGGTATAGGTTGTATTTACATAGTCAACAGGTCTTACAATATATTAGACAAAATTAATCTAATACTTAATGTGCAAATCATGACTTATTTATAGCTATATATTGCAATAAGCACAACTAGTTTATTGGCCTGATCAGGTTTGAATTTAAAAAGCAAAACCTAAATGCTAAAAATGAGATATGTTTGTGTCAAGTAAAAAAAAATTTTTTTGTCAAACAATGAACTGAGATGCAAAGATTTCCAACCAATAACAGTTCAGCGTTTAAAGCCCGTTAAGCTGTTGGTCGTGCACTTGAATAAAAACGATTGCACCGTCATGGCCATCTGTTGGGTGCTGTAATGTGGTGCTTAACCTGTGTCATTACCTTTTAATGGTTCAAATTTGGTCCACAGAGCTGAGGTGCAGAGTGGTGTCATTAGTTTTAATGAGCTTTGGCAAACAGGGGTCAGCTCTCTCTTGCAGCACCTTAAATGATGAGATTGGGCATTGAGACGGGGTTTTCCACTGTTTTGTGAATTAGCTGGGGCTTGAAATGTTACACCTTCCATTGCAGCTGGGCTGCATCTGCAACGCTGTTGTCTCCCCGGTTACGACTGGCCAGCATACTGCTGCAAGTGGTCGCCGTGCTTTACTGCAAAGATTGACCGAACAGATTGAGCTCTCTGCCGTTTCGTGTCTTCATAGCAAAGTGTAGCTGGGAGGTACAACAAGATGATTTAAGGCTACTTACAGTTTAGCTAGGAAAAATAAAGCCAAAAAACACTTTAAAACAGGCCGAGCTACAAATGTTCATCCACACCTTTGACAGCTGCGTGTCCAGTGTCCATCGTGCCTCACAGAAGCACGGTTGGACAAAACGGGGATGAGTGGGAAAACACCAGTAGGTGCAGATGTGGGAAACTCTGCAGGGTACTAGGGGGGGTGGTGGTGGTAGGGATGAGGCAGGGAGGGAACTGAACAGACTCCAGCCTGCCTTCTGGCTGGGCCAATGGGCCATGGTAATTAGATCTGACCAATGTAGGCCCTGGGCTTTAGCCTAGGGGCATATAAGGGGGGTCTGGGGCAACAGACCCCTCATATCACTCAGAGGTCTCCTCTCTTTCACCCAGCAACTTTACCCTCCTTCGTTCTATTCTAAAGCCTTTTCTCTACCAAGCCATGGATGTCTTCTCCCCATCCCAGCTCTACTACGACAGCGCTTGTGCTTCCTCTCCAGACAGCCTGGAGTTTGGCACCAGCATGGAGCTCACAGGCTCCGAGGAGGACGAGCACGTCAGGGTGCCCGGGGCCCCTCACCAGCCTGGACATTGTCTCCAGTGGGCCTGCAAGGCCTGCAAGCGCAAGTCCAGCTTTGTGGACCGCCGACGGGCTGCCACCATGCGGGAGCGCCGGCGGCTGAAGAAGGTAAACCATGCTTTTGAAGCTTTAAGGCGCTGCACCTCGGCCAACCCCAGCCAGCGCCTGCCCAAGGTGGAGATCCTGCGCAACGCCATCCACTACATTGAAAGTCTGCAGGAACTGCTGCGAGAACAGGTGGAGAGCTTCTATGGCCTACCTGGAGAGAGCAGCTCCGAGCCAGGCAGCCCACTGTCCAGCTGCTCTGACAGTATGGTAAGACCTCTCACCTATATGTTCATTAGGGTGAATTAAAACTGTAAAACCTAAAGTCATTCAGTTAGAAACAAACAAGGAACACGTGGAAATTATGGTGTTGCAGCAGATATGCAAGATATCATTATCCGGACAGTTTTGATCTGGAATGGAACTAAGATTTTTTTCTATTAAAAACATAACTGTTTCTGGACTTCAATTACCAGGATTCTTATTTGCAGGTTGTACGCTTATAATTCTTTAACACAAAACCTATTTTGTAGTCATTGCTCTGTCTTTGTTGAGCTTTCATTACCCATTCCCTTCAGTTCTTTTTACATTGAATCTGATCACGTATCCGATTATTAAAAATCACCTATTGGACTAATGGCTTTCCCACCACCAAACACTTTATGGTCCCAATAAACCAAACTAAATCGACCTTACTGAAGTTTGGCAGCAAAACCTGGGCGCTTTCCCCCACATTCCATCCTGACTGCATGTATGTGCACCACTGCCAGGATTTTCTGCAGATTTACTCGGAGAAAGTGTCATCTTGCACAAACTGGTGTTGCTTCCACTGATACAATCGATTCGCCACACTCCAAGCTGGGCAGGGGAGGGAAGGGGGAGAGCGCCCGAGCCACTTTGACTTCAAGGTGGACGTGAAATAAAGAAGCCCCAATAATGTTGGAATTTGGGATTTATTAGCCTGTCCAGAATATGATAAAGGGCACTGGCTGTTTTTGTTCTTTTTTTTTTGCCTTATCCTACTCAGTATTTCTGTATGCAACCATAACACATGATATCAGTCTATTTTTGTGAGGTTGGACTTCAAGGGTAAATTTGGTTTCCTGTGTTTTTACAGGCTGGAAGCAATAGTCCAGTGTGGCAACACCTGAATGCAAACTACAGTAATGGCTTTTCATATTCAAAGAACGGTAAGAGCTTATTGCTTTAAAAGATAATTAACTGTTTGACTAATTAAAATAGAGGGAAATAGCAGGAATCATGTTTATCATTTGAAAAAGGAGAAATTAAAGTAGCGTATGTATGATTTTATTTTGTTATTAGGTTAGATGTTTCGTTTGCGACCTCCTAAAATATCATGTGAGCTAAAATGTATTTTGCATGACATAAGTGTGTAACTTTTTTGTGTTTTTTTTTTTTTTTGTCAGACGGTTTGGATGACAAAGCCCGGGGCGCCTCCAGTTTGGAGTGCCTGTCTAGCATTGTGGACCGCCTGTCTTCGGCAGAGTCCGGCTGTGGACCGGCCACTCTGAGGGACGTGCCCACCTTCTCCCCCGGCAGCTCTGAGTCCCAGCCCTGCACGCCAGAGAGCCCGGGATCCAGGCCTGTCTACCACGTCCTGTGAAGGGAAACCCATGCTTTGATGTGGATAGATTGCCACGGGGGCGGTGACAGTTTCTTCAGACACCAGCCACTTTTGCAACAAAATGATAGTAAGAAGTTTTTTTGAGCAAAGCGGATATGGACAGCAAAATCTGAGGACCTGTGGCAAATATCTTCCATACATGTACATGAGATTTTGTAAATATGTAATATAGCACCAATTTATTCTACATGAGCCGTAATACCCAGTGCTATATATTTAATGTAATAATGCATTATTCAGTTTTAAAATATTTAAACAGTGCCATATTGTTTTTACACTCCATGTTGTTCTTTTTATTAAACATTATGTTTAAACGTTTTGAGGGTTTTAAGTTGAATTATGTATTCACATTCAGCAATATTTCCAGAAAGGCAGGAGCACAAGTGTTGTTTTCATCTTTATTTTCCTGTTATTATCACTCCCGGTTTAGTCTGTCTGCAAGTTTATTTTTTTCAAGATGAACTATTTTCCAGTTCTGATTAAAGAACATCTAAAATGCTCAATTAGAATAACAGATTCCTTTAAATTTCCAAATACTTTTGGTGCGGTGGCAAAATGAAGCAGCAGGTTATTTATTATGTGCTAAACACAGAGTTTGTCCCTGAAAGTCCCGGGTGTCTCCAGCTAACAAGGCTTTGGGATCACTTTAGAGGTCAATTGATGCCATTTGTCATTTTGTGCTGCTGCAATCACTCATGCTGCCTTTTGTTCGTGAATTATCATCAAAAACATGTTTTATATTCCTAACAAATAAGAAAAATGTCCCTTACAATGTAACCAGGGAAACAAATGGAAATGTCTTGCGACTTTTAAGGTGCTGGTGTGGATTTCTGCACTTTGTGTACCTGTTTGCTCTCTTTAACCAAATGTGAGTCATCATTAGCACCCCTCATTATACCACCAGCAGTAGTGTGGAGAACAGATGGCCTCTGTTGGTACTTATCGGAGGACTTAAGAGGGGGGGGGTCAGGTCTTAGATTGTGGTGCAAGTAAGTTGTATTATCGAATGCACCACTGACGAATTTAAAAATAAATCTTTTGGTTTCTTGAATATGCTTTTTGCTACTTTTGATTTGCTATGTTTGATATCCACATAATCGTGAATTTACAACTTCCTCCACACTTATGTGCACCACTTGTAAAGGTGAATCAAAATCTGTATAAGCAAACCCACATTTTTTCATAGAAGTATAATCTTGAAAGAATAACAACTCAGAAATTGTCTTTAATACCATAGTAAATATTTTTTTCACCAAAATTACAGGTGCCATACTTATTTTTACATCATCTACCTTATCCAGGTATTTTTTTTCTGCCTCTTGTTTTTCCTATTTTGAATGGTGGTCAAGAGAAATGCTTCTCTGTGTCACGTCATATTTTTGCCATAGGGAAACAGAAAGTTGTGGATTATAAGGTAAAACCTCATAGTTACTCAGATCAATTCAAACAAGTAGAGGTCTTCAGTCAGGAATCGTTGGGGCTTAAAATAAAAATACATAATCAATGGGGATTTTCTTTCCTCTATTGTCTATAAATCTTTTCATTATCTATATCTATAAATGTACATATCTACCAGGGTGACAATATAGAACTAAGCCATAAACTGCAGTCCTCAAGAGCCAGTGTTCTGCAACATTCAAATGTATGTCTAAGTCAACACAGTTGAATTACATAATAAGGTCCTTTGCAGGACTCTGTGGACTTGAGCATGAGGAGGTAATTCCGTCATTTGATTCAGGTGACAATGACTTGTTGAAGCAAAAAGCCCAAAGCACGACATGTATCCTGAAGGACTGGAGTTTAACACCTGTAATCTACGGATAATGGTTGCAAACTAAAGAGTTAGGTCCACAGTTAATTTTTTTGACGATTGATCTTTTGCAATGAGCTCCAAGTCTGTGAGGTCAGCAGACCTGCTTGCCGCTACCCTAAACCTTAGCTATCAAATTTAAATCAGTGCTTTGGCTGGGCCACTCCGAAATGTTAACATTACTTTTAGTCAGAAGAAACATATTAAATCTAAATCTACCAGACGTATGAATTATTTTAGGCTTAAACTGATTCTGATACAGACTGGGTCTAAAACAAGGCAGAAATATCTCCCAGAGCATCTCAACCCAGTGTGTCTGCAATGTTTCTTTAGATTTGCCCCCCAATTTTATTTGATTGTTCTTGTAGTTAGTAAACACAATTTTAATATTTAGTATTTTATGTGACAAGAAATTCCTGGAGGGCTCAAGAGAGATTTGGTCTAACTACCAGCCTTTGATTACATATAATGAAGAAGCAATCAAAACTTCTTTAAAAAGAGATGAAAGATAGCTGCTCAATCCTAGTCTTATGATGCTCTTTTTTTCTGAAAGTGAACAGTGAGAAAGGCACAAGTATCAGGCGCACAGAGGAGCACAAATATATTTTACAGATCACCATCACCTATTTTGTCTTTTGTGGACTTTGAATTTACATGCCTTCTCAGGGGAGATTGCTGCAAAAGCAAAACAATGGGTTATGTATCTCTGCATCTCCTTAGATCACTTTTTAACAATTGGCATTATATTATCAGCTGCACGTGACTGCATTACATTAGAATTTAATTTAAACTAGACGGTTGAATCTGACTACATGGTGGGATTGAATTGTACCCTTTGTGACATGTTAAGAAAACTTCTGTGATGCTGTTTTGTATGTTGGTGATTACAACTGTTAGTTTGACTTTACAGAATGTTTTCACCTATTTGACACCCTCTTTTTGATAAAATGAGAAATAAAAGTTCTATTTAGGCTCGGTAATTGCTCTGAAAAACCACTTATCCCTCTGAGCAAGTAAGGCTTTTATTTCTCTATTATCTAATGCACATTTCTGTTCTCCATTTGTGCAGAGACACTAGGCATGCAACAGCACCAGAAGGTGAACACAATTAACATAACAGGGCTTCCTTGCTGCTGTGAAACATTCCAATAGGGGCTTGTATTACAGTAGCCTCCACAGTTGAATGCAGGCCTGAGTTAACTCAAACCATCCCAAGAGTTCACCTGAGATTTGCTGAGATGAAAACGTTGAATTTACAAAAAGTAACTTTTGTCACTTCTCAGTCGTCAAAATTAAAAATCAATACAAAAAATACAAAAAAACACAAGTGAAAGCTGTCGTCGCTGTAGTACTCTCTGACACCACAAGGGAGAGGTGTTTCATGTAAATCACACGTCAATGCATGACCAGTCATATTTAACTCATGGAGTCTAGCAGAAAGCTGGTCAAGAAAGACATGTTTGATGGGGCACAATAAACCAATTAAGGTCTTTTGAGAGTTTAACCTGCCCTAAGGCTATTGGAATAATTGAATGAAAATACACAATATTCAAATATAAAATTAAATTTTTTTAAATGTGTGATGTGATGAAAGGGACAACAAAGCAGTACACTGTACACTAGGACATAGATTTATTTATACAAATATAGTATATATAACAATTGCATATCAACAGTTTGTATATTTGTCATCTTTATAGTACAGGACTATCATCCTTTAAAGTGTAAATCAATTATGAAAAAGTACCTGTTTTAAAGATACAAAAATGATATTTAGCTTTTTTTTCATATTTTGGAGAGGGATTCGGGGACAAATATGTTTGAGACCAATACAAAACCATGTACCACTATAAACACCTTGCTTTGGGGAATGCTATAATTGAATGTAGCAGTGCGAAGGTAGATCTCTAATCTGCAACATTTTACAGTTCCAGACAGAGGTTTGCTTACACTCGTCATGTGCCTAAATGTAATATTTTTGGTGTTTTACAGATTTATTTTTACCAAGGCTGATATTAAGTTTTATGTAATAACCCAGACCTTATCTCTATTTATGGGCAAGCTTAAAAGTTGGGTCCATGTAAAAAAATAACCAATTTAAATACAACAATTCTCAAATGTACAGTATACAGGCAAAACTTAACTAGACGCTTGCTGATGGCTCCAAAGGTTTGGCTGAGGTGCAACTTGCTAAAGAGAATTTAAATATTAATGGGGATATATCTATATATTTATGCCCATATATATAATTTTACCCCATTGGAATAAATACAAACTTGTGCACTCAATGCCTCTTTTCCCAACATTGGAGTTACATATTGTGTTATAATTGAACCAAAAAAAAGGAATGGTTTAATGAATGTTTAAAAGCCCCAATTTAATGAGATTCTCGCTGAAGGTGGCAAACCTCTGACCTCAACAGTAAAAGAAAATGCAATCTAATGACTTTTCAGCTTTTTTAAATACATAATCTGTTCTTTTATCACACAAAACATATTCAGAAAGTCTTTTTAAAATTCTAGGATTAATTTTGGAATTGAATACCAGACAGACAATTCAGAGCCAAGCTAACATAGTCAGTGAATTGAGGAATGGAGTGTCAAAAACAGAAGAAGAAGAAGTAATCTAAAACTTTAAACAGAAAATGCAAAGTCGGACAAAACAAGAGAGAACTTTGCAGCAAAGGAGAAAACAAAAGTAAAGACAGGCCTAATGGAAAGGTTATTACTTTGACTTTGAAGATCAGATCTTTGCTGATCAGAAAAAAAAACATTTTTAAGAAGCAAAGAACTAAATGTCAAACCCTCCGTTCATGATTGTTAAAAAAGGGAAAAAAACATCCAGATTTATGTACTAATATTACACAACAAACACCTTTAAAATAATAATCTGTGTTTAAAAAAAGAATATATATGAAATGATAAACCTTTAAATCTCTAATATATAACATTCTGAAAAATAAGCATAATTCTAGCATATTCTATGTAATCTGATGACATTCTGTTTATCTGTCGGGAACAGAGGTTTTAAATAATCTTTGTTACATATTTTCTACGTAAATTTCAGGTGGAATTATTGAATAACTTTTTATAATTATTGCACATTAGTTTTAGATGTTGCTAGTAAACAAACCTTAATCTCTTCAGAGGGTACAGTGGATTTGAATTCGGAAGCTGCCTTACAGTAAACGAGACTGTTTGCTTGACTGTGATTTCTCTCATTAACTCTGTGTATTTATTTAATCATGAACTGAACCAAAGAATATGTTTTATTGCTAAAACTACAAGATATAAAATATGTTCTTGCTACAGTATAGAAGATAAAAAACAGTTCATCGAAAAACGGGACAAGAAATCATTCATTTGAGACACAAGCACCAGAATTGAGAAGTTGATAGAAACACCACGGTACAAATGATATCTATGGCGAAATGGCAGAAGCTCTACTGCATATCAGATGGAAAGATTAAAAATGAATAACTGGAAAAATAATCAACAAAACAAGAAAGGGAGCTTAAAAAATTCACAACTGGGGGAACAGAAAACTATAAAAGGAAGTACAAAGTTAAACTGGACAACTTTCAGCATGTTTGTCAAAGCACCAGTTTCACACCAAAATCTCTCTTTGCACAGTAATTGGTGGTTCCCTGGAAGGGAGAAAGAGGAGGTCAAAAGAGTCTATTGTTGATTTCCTCCACTACAAAGAGATTCCTTTGGGATCCTAATAGCGCGTAGGCGATCTCTGCAATCCATCCTTCAGCACTTTTATTTCTTCTTCTTCTGGAACAACCTGTGGATCACAAAAAAGAAAAGAAAAAAGAAACACAAGCTGAGAGCCACGACTTCACACTCACTCAGAGTCATCTGTAACCCCCCCCCCCCCCCCCCCCCCCCAGACACCAGACATGCAAAACAGTGGCTTATGTTGCGTTCCTGTCTTGTCGTGTGGCATCAGCTTGGTTGCTGAAGTAAAACTCTGTGGTCGATAAAACAGGATCTCTTTTCAGATCACTGTCTTCAACTCCACTGCACTGCCTTGCTACGAGCTCACAAATACCTTCCACATTGGCAATGTGCCAAGTTTAAGCCAACAGATGCACTTCAGGGATTCAGTAAAGGCCCCATAGAAAACCTGGACGCTTGCCTGCCCCCGGTATATCAAACAAACACTTGACAAATTGGAGACGGCTTTGCAGAATTAGGCACTGCATGACACGATCTCTTAAGCAGTTTTCAGACAGAAGTTCTGGAATATTTGCAGACAATTCCATCCGGTCTTTAACCAGAGTTGTGTTTTCAAATACACCGCTTTTTTCCGGAATATTGCCTAATGTATAATTTAATTTGCCGACTTAATGAGTCTGGAAATAGTGTCATCATGATATTGACTAACACTGAATATAGCGCCATACGCTACATATCTAAACTTTGGAGATGGTATGACTGTCTCCTGAAAGGATAGAATAATTTTTTAATATGTATTTAATGTGTTTTTTTTGTTTTTAATCTTGTGCTGTCTGTTGTTTTTATTAATTATGGACCATGAGTCTACGATAAAAATAAATAAATCTATAAAGGTCAGATGGGAAGGCTGGCCTAATAATAATAGTTCTGTCAATAATCTCCGACCCAAGGTGTGGATCTCAAAATGTGAAAAAGTTCAATATTTATGAGTACTTTTGCAAGGCGTTGTACCTACAAACCAGGAGCCACACAAAGAAAAACACCACTAAAATGTCAGTGTCTTTTGCTGGGAAGCCTTTTTTATGCTTCTAGTAGCTTCAGAGAAAAAAAGCTGAGGGTAAAAAAACGAAACACTGAAGTAAAAAGAGAGACTACTGATAGATTATAAAAAATGTGCTACTAATCTGCACAAGCCTGGTCAGTTGATGGCAGCAACAGGTCCAGGGAATCTGTTCCTCAGGCTTTACCAATATTCACATGAAAAAAATATAAAAAGCTAACACTGCGGCATGTACAGTGATGTGAAAAACTATTTGCTCCATTACAGTGGATTTTCTAATACTATTTTTAAAACTATTTTTGAAAATTGTTGCTAGGATAGCTACTTCTGCATACTTCTTATAAAGAAGGTACACTTTAGTTTGAGATGACAAAGCATTTTTCTAGTAAAAAATAACTCTTAGGCAGAAAATAAAAACTTGAGGTACAGAGATCCATAAGTTGCATGCATCCTGAAAATATGTTTTAGAATGGCATCTTTAGGCTTCTGTAAAGATCATGGCAATAGTGTGTTGAGCAAAAAGGCAATCGCATGTCTTTTGCTGCACTTTTGAAGCCTCATTTTGGCAGCTATGGTCATCTTAATAGTCAATCAGCCGTTGCCAGTTTGTACCACCACTTTGTTTCCAGCGGTTGCCACTTAATCCAACCTGCTTCAAATTATTCGTCAGCAAGTGGATACAAAATATCCTCAAATGGGTATAAATGATGTTATGCATTTTATTTTGAAAAATGTAAAACATATAGTGTACCTTATGCATTGTGTATGGATTTGCCAATTGCAATATGGACCAGACACTTTAATTGATTTTAGTAGTCTGGGTTTTTCTGAGTAAGTGTTTTCACCCTTTACAGTAAAGTTTACAGTAAAAGAGAGACTTTATTGACTGAGCTCAGACAGCTGTTTGTGTGTGAAAGAGTGGCACAGAGTTAAAACACTATTAGCAAAACCTTACAAAGTTTAAAATAAAGCACAGAGTTTATGAAGTAGGAAAACAACTTTTTTCCCCAGTAAGTTTTGTTTTACAAACGATTAACTGGAACCACACTGGAATCAAATTATCAACAAGTCATATCAAAACAGAGGGTAACATTGCTCCTGGCCTGAAACTGCACAGCAGGGGCAAAGTGAGTTAATTGAAGACTAGCTGTATGTCTCGAGGCAGATATATTTTTAGAAAAAAATTGATACAGCTATGCCCGTTTCAGGTGACACTTTTTATCTTTTTTTTTAGAATATTGGAGTGGCTTTCTTAACCCCTCTTATTAAGATTTTCCTGGAAAAGGTTGGGACACATTTTTTTGTAGATTTTAAGAATCTACAAAAAAAAAGTTCTAGGAGAAATGATATCGGCGCAAGATAAAAATCACAGACTTTCCGAGTGGAAAGTCCGACTTCAAGAGGGCGTTCCAGTTGATTTTTCATACTCAGAAGTGGGAATTTCCGAGTTCTGAATAGAAATGGAACGCAACAATAATGTCAGGGACAATTCACCCTAACCCAATTGGAGTACTTGCAGTGTTTTGGCCCAGCCTTGTGGTATCATATCAAGCTGTTGGTACCCTAAATATAAAGCCTACAATACCTTTGAAATAAATACCATGTGTGTTGTCGGAAACCACCATCCCCCCACCCCTCACCCTTAAAGTAATGAAGCGCCTCACCTACGACATGTGATTTTGCTGAGCAGCCAGATTATGTTGCTGCTGTTGCTGCATCAAGAGCTGCTGCTGCTGACGCCGCCGGGCCGTGCGGAGCTTCTCGAAGCGAGCCTCCATCTCCTCGAGCACTTTGGGGGTGTAGCGCACCACAAGCTTCACGCTGTCTTTAGCCGCCTTCAGCAGCTCCACCGCTTTCTCATGATGTTCTCCTTCTACACTCTGCAGGGAGGGGTTACAGAGAGGGGTTTAAAACAGTAATATTTTCATGTTCCCTTCATGTTAATACCTTCTGATTACGACGTAGACTTACAGTCTGCTTCAATAAACTCTCTAGCGAGTAAAGAAGTTTCTATTTCCTACCCAGGACGTGAACAGCATTTTGACCTTGATACAGCTACTCTCCTAATTGCTGACTTCTATCAGACTTGAGATCAAATGCTTCATAAAAAGCTGATGAAAACACGTCAGTAAAGTACAGAAATTTTTCCGACAGGGTAAAAAAAAACAGAAAGTTGTGTGGAGAAGCTTATCTAAAATCTATTTATCTCGTCGTCCTTTGCAGCCTAATACTGTTAGGCTGGTCAGACCTACCACACCGTTGACAGACAGCAGCTGATCCCCTCGTTTTAGGCCACCATGTCTTTCAGCCACACCACCAGGAATTATGCGGGAGATGTATATAGGTGAGTTCTGCTCCTTGCCGCCCATCACATTAAAGCCCAGCCCTTCCTCTGTCTTCGGAAGCTCGACCACCCGGGGGTGTGAGTGACCTTCGCTGGCTGCAAAGGCTGCAACCGTGGCCTTAAGGAAAGAAAAAAAAAGGTATGATGGTAACTGATAATGAGAGTTTGGTTGCAAAGAAGTGGCACACACAAATATCCCTGATATGCTTTGTCATTTAGAAGATACAATTTGACGCTTAGAAGATTAGCAACTAGTTTTTGTTAAGGAGGCAGGAATTATTTGTTTTCCGACATGTTTTTGATTTGTATGCTCAGGCACAAAAATATTTAAACTTCTGTTTTTATTTACAGTATAATTGACCAAATATACAAACCTTATTAAATCAATCTGTTTCAGTTAGTAACACAAAAACAAGACTACAATGAGACCAGTTCTCGCTGAACTTCCAGATATCTGATATTTGGCATTCAGATAGGAAATGCTCAGCTTCCTCAGCATCTCTACCAACTTCATCATCCTCAGCTCAGCTTTCACTACAGGTACCACATGTCAACCCTTCACATTCTGAGAGACAGTTGAACTGTTACTAACATCACCTTCATTTTACTTTAGATATTAGTTTCACTGCTTTCCCTGTACGCCCTGTTGCCGTTAAAAATATAAAGAAACATACAGTAACCCACAAAGTATAACTAATCTGCAAAGAAAATATGGTTTATGAAAATCTTTCAAATGTATTTCCTAAATGCAAAAACAATTGCTGCTGCTAAAAAAATCTCAATGAATTAGAATATCAGTAGAATTTCTAAAAATTGATTCAAACAGTAAAACCAATATTTTATATAGATTTATTACACATACAGTGTTGAACTTCAAGTATTCATTTCTGTATTTTGACAGTTGTGGCTTATAGCTGATAACAAGCAAAAATTCAGCTTCTCAGAAATGTGTAACTCTAAATAAAAACACTGACAAAATGTTTTAACACAGAAATGTTATTTTATGGCCTTCACAACCATTTGGAAGAATGCTGACTTGGCAGATGTTCAAGGAGGAAGGCCAATGGATGTTCACAGAAAGCTGTATCCAAACATATTAATGTAAAGTTGAGTGAAAGGAAAAAATGTGAAGGAAAATGTGCAGAACCTGGGTTTCCTTAGCCTATCTGCACAGCCACAGGCTAAGGACCTCCATGCCATGCTGCATTGATGCAGTAATTAATTTAAAAGGAGCCCTGACCAAGTTTAATTGCAAAACAGTACAACCAGCTGTTTTCCAGTAGGCTGATATTTCTGGAATAAAAGTTTTTTATAACCTGTAAGCAATAATAATCAAGATGAACAAAAACAAAGGCTTTAAGTATATCAGTTTCTGTGTAAACTATCTAATTATACGCAAGTGATTATTTGATTATGTTCTAAATTAATGAAATTCAATCTGTGTTTCCAAGAACAATAAAGTTACAGTAATGGTATATCTTCCAATTAAAATATATCCAGTGATGCATGATGTCTACTTGAATGGACAGATGACTAACTGCAATTCCCTCACTACATGAAACAAATACTTACAGACTAAAGAAAAGTTTGATTTTTAATTTTTTTACATGCAGGTGGGGGGTGGGGGGGTTGCGATACTATAGAACTGCCAAGTTACTCCTCGGGGTGTGTAATATTTCTGCTACCTTTTAGGAGTTTTTTCTGTAATTTCACTAGTTGGGTAGGAGGTAGCGGTCTAAGGAGTGACACACTAAAATTAAATGACGTGGCTTGTATGCGAATATTTGACTCATATACAATGAAACGCCCATTAATAGCTGTCAACTAGAGTCACCACTATTCATGAAAGGGTTAAGAAAAAATCCGAATGATGAAGCACAATTTGTGACGTAACCAATTTGTATTGTCAAAGATTTTTATGACAAAGCGACAGGATTTAGTTGGGGCTGGGGATTTTATATTCTACGTGAGAAGTTTCTGGCTTTCAATACACATGGATTAGCACATCTAAGTTCAGGACGAAGAAGCTGCCAGACAGCTTTCCCCCTCGTTATCTCCACCAGCTGTGGGGTTTCTTTGAACCGCAAGCCTTTCGGTTTCAGGACAAAGCGCCATGAAGCTTTTTTAGCCAAGCTTAGGGAAGCTAATGGCGGAAATACAGTGAAAGAGACACTCCTTTCCCACTGTTTTCCACGGGAGCTTCTGTGTTAAGTCAGCACCATTTCTCATAGCCGAGACGGATCATTACAATGTGAAAACATAAAGGAGGGGTGTGTCAAATTTTTGCAGATGTTCATCCACATTTCCAACAGCAGATAAGTAGGATTTTGAGGTATCACAGCTTGCCAATCTTTGCTCACGCTTCAATTTCAGGAGTTTCCAGATCCAAAATAATTTCCAGTTTAAACTGTTTCCCTAAAATATCTCTCCTCCCCTGCAGCCTTTTTTATTAAAGTGATTATAACGCAACAACTGATTCTTCTTCCTTTTTTCTCTCTGCTCTTCGCCCTGTTTTCCTCTGCGTCTCCTCTTCCGCCCTCCGTGTCCCACCGCGAAGGCTGCTTCTCAGCATGCAAACCGTCGCCTCCCAGAACTCGCAGCGCTTCGACCTTCACAACTTTATCTGGGTTTCTGCAAACAAAAACATAATCTGGCAGATGGCCGGCGCCTCTCGTACACAGGAGGGATTTTAAATGAAAGGCTTGCCGGAGGATAAACACCCTACACTGTACATGCAAGTATGGCTTAACGTACCCAGAGTCACTTTGTTCTTGGCTTCCATTTCCCTTTTCTGCTTAAAAAAATACCAGTGAGTAATTGGTTGGAGTAATGAGGCCCTAAAAGAGGGATGTTCAGGTTAAACACAGGTCTCAACTGCCAGGTGATTTACTGTCTTGCTTCATAAAATTCTTGAGGCTGAAAAACAACAACAAGGTCAAAGAAGGATTTTTGTTTTTACTCGTCTTTTGCAATTCAATTTCTTGCAATGATTTCAATTTGCAATGCATTTAATATTGGTTTCCAATTGGCTGTTTCTAGACGCTTGCAATTTTCAGCTCATTCAACACAGTTTCATAGGCAGCAAAATCTAATCGGTTCTGTATCTTTTTGGCAAATCCTTCCTTTCTTAAGTAAAATTGTGAACCCTATAGGGAGTCTTTTTCTGACTCTTTCAAGAGAAAAATGTTTTCATCTGTCTGTCTGAGAACAACATTACTCTAAAACTAGATGTGATCGCTAGAACAGAGGTAGGGGGTATGATCGTGCTTCTTTGATCACGTTGGGGTTTTGTCTTCCATAAAACCCATCCAGGGCTGGTGCTAAAGTCAGTTTTTAATTGATTCATTGTATAAAAAAGCCTGTTTCAGCTCAACTATCTGGGGAAAGGATGCCTCAAGAGGTTCTAAACATGTGTTCTACAACTGTAAGGTTCTTTCTAAACATACCTAAAAAATATGTGAGAAAAAGAGATACGATGGTTTTAAACACAATTTACTTTATAATAAAAGGTCTAAAAATATCAAAACCCCTTTCTTAGAAAACAATAAATTAAAGGCAATTTGTTTCATTTTTTTTCACCTGTCGCAAATAATACCACCAACTTTCAGGAGGTGGTATTTTTTCCACCCAACCTGCATAACACAAACAGCTCTGGTCATCAAGAATGAAAAGCTATCTGCTTTGGCTGTAATATACAGAAATATACAGAAATGTCTACTAAACGACAATGCATGATTGAAATTTGGACAAACTACATTAGTAAAGGTGAACATTTTTTCTTTTTTCTTGGTGAAGCCCTTTTAGATGCAAGTTTGCCTTTTTTCATATAGTTTTATAATTTTGAAGACATGTGAAAGTAGACGTCCCCATAAAGATATGGTTGTAGGAAAAGCATTGCAGAAAAACGAAAAATTGCTTTTTTCTGTATGACTTGGAGGTTTTGGAGGACTTTTAAGCAACTTTTTCCCCCACAACATCACTTGAACCTAAGTAAACCACTCTGTATTATGCTTTGTGTGAATATGAATTTTACTGGACGACAAAGAAACTATTGAGCGGCTTTCATTATTTAAAGTTTTCATACTAATTTTAACTGCATTCATACTCAGAGGCACATTTTCTTTGTTTTCGCAATTCCACCCTGTTCACTCCTTTCACCCACTCATTATGATGTGTTGAAGAGGAGTAGACTCAGCTGGACACTGAACTAATGAGGGAGAAAGAGAATGGCTTTAGTTTCATGTTTTTCCCTAGTTCTGGTATCCTATCCCTCTACTTCACATAAAATCAGAGACACCTTCATCTCTTTTCCTCAAAGTCTCCCTGGTTTGGTCCTTGTTTGTGATCATTAAAGCTACTAAGAATGCTAAAAGAAATGAGTCTGGGGCCAGATAGGGAGATGGTTATTGCGTACGTGCAAACAGATTTGAAAATGTAAAGGAAAATGTTACTTTCATCATCTGATAAAAGTTTCTATCTAATATCTAACTGATTTTCAAAGGTAGTTTCAGCTTCACTGTTATTTTCATTCCCTTGTGATTTGAGCTAATCTGGTTTTATTGTGGGTGGAGGAGCCCATTATTTATGTTGGTGTGTGCACATATTTGTGTAGTGTGTGCTCTCCATTCTCAACCCACACACCTCTCTTCAATTCAATCATCAAATCAGCAGCATTTCAGTACTCTTTTTTTTCTCTCTCAGGTTTCATTTCAGACGTTTAAGTCACTGTGTTTTGCTTTCTTAATGTACCTTCTTAATCATTAATGCTTTTTGCCATTTTAATAAATCCTATCATATAAGTGTTGTTGCTCTACTGCCTCTTTATCCTTCAACTCAGTTATTCCCAATGGTTTGACAGGAATCAGACCTCCCTCAACAACCAGCCTGTCTGCTTCATATTCAGCCAGCAACCCTTATTCCCCAGCGTCCCTCCCTTCAATGTTTTGCCTTCACCCATCTTTATCTTCAACCCCATGAACCTACAGCTATAATTTAAGTGACTATAGTATATTTGTTATTCATTGATAGCATGTGCCCTGTATTTGGATCCCTCATATTGATTGCAACAACAATAGTAATCAATAGTTTCTTTAAGGATAAGGTCTCCTTATCTTTACTGATGATGTTTGTGCATTTCGATTTAGTTCAAAAGAGCTAGAATCCTCAGTAATGGATATTATGTTCAATATTATCTTACCACTGAGCATGAGATTACCATAGAACATATTTAAATGTTCATTTGGAGTCTACTTAACAGCAATGCCGACGTGCCTGGCAAAAGTTCCCACGCCCTTTAAACCAAAATTGATTTGATGATATTACAACCATATAATTCAATGTGATTAATTAAACTTTCACACTCGAAGTAGTGGATACTACTGAAAAGAATATTGGCCTTTCACTACAATTACAGCAGCAGTGCTTTGAATATTTTTCTCTACCAACATTGCAAATCTAAAGAGAATTTTCTTGCCCATTCTTCTTTGCAAAATAGCTAAAGCTCAGTCAGGTTGGACAAAGGGGTGTTCATGAACACCAATTTTCAAGTCTTGGCAGAGACTGAATTGACTTTGGCACTAAACTTTAACTGGGCTGTTCTATCACATACAAAATGCTTTGATCTAAGCTCTTCCATTGTAGCCTGGCTGTGTTCTTAGGGTCATTGTACTACAGGAAGGTGAACCTCTGCTTCATTCCCAAGTGTTTTGCAGCCTCTAACAAGTTTTCCTTCGTGATTGCTCAGTATTTAGCGCCATCCATCTTCCTGTCAACTCTGCCCCTGTTACTGCTGAAGAAAAGCATTCCCACAGCATCATGCTACCACCATTAATTTTCACAAGGGGATTATTTGTTCAGAGTGATGCACACTGTTAATTTTTGGGTAAACGAATTGCTTTGGCATGTAGGCCAAGAAGTTCAAATTTGGTTTCATCCTAACTGAGCACCTTCTTCAACATGTTTGCTGTGTCTGCTAACTCCTAACAGTCTAGTTAATCCTCTTCTTGTTCAGGCCAGTCATATTAGGGTAATAGAGTTTTGGAAAATGATAACAAAAATGATCTTTTTTTCCATTAGTTATGCACTATTCAGTGTTTGTCTATCAAGTAAAAATCACAAGAAAATATGTTGAAGTTTGCAACTGTAATAAGCTTTGATTTTTTTTAGTACAGTGGACCTCCAGTATGTTTGTTTGGGTTTGGAGGTTCGCCGCCCACAAATAGCTAAAATCCACTAATACTTAAGTCTCCCTATAAAAACACTCATAGCTGCCTTTTCCAATAGTTCAAACACCAAATATATCTCAATATGCAATAGCGGAAACTATCTTAGCACTACCGCAGAAGCTAACATCTAGTGATGGTGAGATGAAGCCTTGTGGTGCACTGAATCTTTCCATCCAATGGCTTTATGGTGCTTCACTTGCTCTAATGCACCATCAAGTGGACAATACATTGTGCAATTATAATGATGTGGCGTGTGAACCTTTAAACTCAATAAATCCACTGATGATGTTTGTCTTGGCAATATATAAATTCTGAAAATAGTCTGGATATTGCCTTAATCTGTCCGTTTGATATGATGTCTGGTACAAGGCAAGGCAAGGCAAGGCAATTTTATTTGTATAGCACACTTTCAACAGCAGGGTAATTCAAGGTGCTTTACATGATTTGGTGATTTAAAAGAAACACATAAAAGAAACACACATTACACATGATACACAATAAAGCAAGAGAAAAATAAAAAAAAGCAAGAGAGCATGAACACATTTCATACATATGACATCAAGCATTTACTCAAAGGCAATTCTAAACAGATGGGTTTTTAGTCTCGATTTAAAGCAGTTCAGAATTTCAGCAGCTCTACACTCGTCAGGAAGTCTGTTCCAGATAAGGGGAGCATAAAAAGTGAAAGCTGCCTCTCCATGTTTAGTTCTGAGTCTAGGGATGTTTAGTAGGCTAGAGTTGGAGGACCTGAGTGGTCTTGGTGGTTGGTACCATGACAACAGGTCTTCAACATATTTTGGTTGGCCATATAATGATTTATAAACTAGTAAAATTATTTTAAAGTCTATTCTCTGAGCTACAGGGAGCCAGTGTAAGGACTTTAGAGCTGGAGTGATGTGCTCTACTTTCCTGGTTCTAGTGAGGACGCGAGCGGCAGCGTTCTGGATCAGCTGCAGCTGTCTGATTGACTTTTTAGGCAGACCTGTGAAGATGCTGTTGCAGTAATCAGTCCGACTAAAGATAAACGCATGGATGAGTTTTTCTAGGTCGTGTTGCAAAATCAGTCCTTTAATCCTAGAGATGTTCTTCAGGTGATAGAACGCTGACCTTGTTATTGCCTTTATGTGACCCTGGAGGTTCAGGTCTGAGTCCATTACTACACCTAGGTTACGAACCTGATCAGTAGTTTCTAGCTGTATTAATTGAAGCTGTGTGCTGACTCTTGAGCGTTCCTCCTTGGGTCCAAAAATAATCACTTCAGTTTTGTTTCTATTTAGCTGGAGAAAGTTATGGCACATCCATCTATTTATTTGGTCAATGCATTCATTTAGGGTTTGAATGGGTTCAGAGTCACCTGGTGACATTGTAATGTAGAGCTGAGTGTCATCTGCGTAGTTATGGTAGCTAATGTTATTGGTCGCTATAATCTTGCCTAGTGGGAGCATGTAGATATTAAATAAGAGGGGCCCCAGGATGGAGCCCTGGGGCACCCCACATCCGATTTCTGTTCGTTCTGATGAAAAGTTTCCTATTGAAACATAGAAATCCCTGTTCTTTAGGTAAGACTCGAACCAGCCAAGTACTGTACCAGAGAGTCCGACCCAGCTCTCCAGTCGTTCCAATAAAATATCATGATCAACAGTGTCAAATGCTGCACTGAGGTCCAACAGAACCAGCACTGTGGTTCTTCCACAGTCTGTATTTATGCGGATGTCATTAAATACTTTGACGAGGACAGTCTCGGTGCTGTGGTGAGCGCGGAAACCAGACTGAAAAGCATCTAAACGGTTTGTCATTGTTATGAAGCCATTTAACTGCTGAAACACAGCTTTTTCAATAATCTTACTGATGAATGGGAGATTAGAGATTGGCCTTTAGTTCTGCATTAACGTGTTGTCCAGATTTTTCTTCTTTAGCAGTGGTTTAATAACTGCTGTTTTTAAAGCCTGAGGGAAGACACCTGATAGCAGTGATGAGTTCACTATTTGAACAAGATCAGAACCAATAACAGGAAGAACCTTCTTTAGAAAGGCTGTGGGTAGGATATCAAGACAGCAGGAGGAGGAGCTTAATTGGATAATGATTTTTTCAAGGCTGTTCTGGTTTAATTCGTGGAATTCAGACATTTTCTCTACATTGTTGTTGATTGGGGATGGCACTGGTTGTGGGTTCGATATTGAGGTACAGATTGACCGTCTAATTGTTAGAATCTTTTCAGTGAAAAAGCTGGCAAATTCATTGCAGGCCCTGGTAGAGTTTAGTTCAGGGGCTACTGTCACTAAAGGATTAGTTAGTCTTTCCACTGTTGCAAATAGAGTCCGTGCATTATTAATGTTTCTGTTGATGATTTCAGAAAAGAACTATTCCCTAGCATCTTTTATAGTTAGCTGATATCTATTCAGTCTCTCTTTGTAGATCTCACAGTGAACCTGGAGTCGAGTTTTCCGCCATTTTCTCTCGGCTCGTCGACACTCTCTTTTTTCACTACGTACCAGTGGATTACTTGTCCACTGAGACTTTTTTCTACCTGAGACTACTTTCACTTTAGTTGGAGCAATGGAATCCATGATGTCTGAGATTTTCGCAAGGAAATTATCTACCAACTTATTTACTGAGTTTGAGTTGGGAGATGAGGGGGATGTGGTGGAAGGATAAATACGTTTAAAGGTTTCTACTGAACTGTCCCTTAGAAAACGCTTTTTTATAGTGGTCTTACTGTGGCTGGATAATTTAGCAGAGATGGTACTTTCAAAGAAAATACAGAAATGGTCAGATAATGCAATATTAATTACAGAGATGTCAGAAATATTTAAACCTTTGCTGATAATTAAGTCCAGAGTGTGTCCTTTATTGTGTGTTGGTTGTTTGACATGCTGGATCAGTCCGAAGTTGTGGAGAGTATCATCTAACGTTTTTGCTTGTCTATCTTGGGGGTTGTCGGTATGGATGTTAAAGTCCCCCACGATGATTAGTTGGTCATAGTCGATACATATTACAGAAAGAAGGTCATTGAAATCATTAAAGAAGTTAGAGTTAAGTTTTGGTGGTTTATATAAACTTAGAAATAACTCTTTGTTAGGCTCATTTATCTGGGTGGCTAGTTATTCAAAAGAATCAAACGTGCCCAGAGTTACCTTTTTTAAAGTTCATTGAGTTGTGAAAGATGGTGGCTACACCTCCACCTCGTTTGTGTTTTCTGTTCTCGCTTAAGAAATTATAATTTGGAGGACTAGTTTCTATTAATGAAGTTGTTTCGTTATTTTCATCTAGCCAAGTTTCTGATAAAAAAAGGGCATGTAAATTATGCTCAGTGATGAAGTCATTGATAAGAAAATACTTCCCAGATAGAGATCTAATGTTTAATAAAGCTAACTTAAGTATTGTGATGATGGGCAGCTGAACCTTCTGACAGGTTATCAATTTGAGATTTTGTTTAATATGAGAGCGTGTGGTTAACGGTTTATGTTTCCTGCTGCTGATAATCACTGATATAGCCTCAGGGGTGCCGGGTGAATTCTGGGAGACGGTAGGGGTGGATTTATTGCCCGGTTCCCTCAAATATCAAATATCTGTAATAATCAGTGGGGGGAAGCTCCCAGGCTTATTGACACTAGTCCCAGGCGTTTGGTGTAGTCTAAGTTTAGGTGTTAATTGTGTCCCAAATTTGATTTGCTCGTTCAGTCTGTCTGTAAAGTTTCTAAATGGAGACTCATTTGATGTGGCTGAGTCACAGGAAGATGAAGACTTGATCTCTGATGGTTGTTTATCTGTTCGGTCCTGTGGTGTCATCATGACTTGCTGTTTTTGTTCTCTGATATCCATGGGCCCCTCAAGGTCAGCTTTTGGGAGCAAGGGTTTTGCTTTCTGATTTTGATAAGAAAAAATGTTTGCTGCTAAGAGCCTTACTCCGGCCTTGTTCAAATAGCGCATCCCTTCTTTGAACAGATGATTAGCACTTCCAAATACTTTGAAATTATTAATAAATGTGAACGACTTGTCAGATGATATTTTCTTCAACCATTTATGGAGCATGCGGAGTCTGCTAAATCTTTCATCATTCCCTTCAGGGACTGGTCCGCTGATGAGGATGTTTATGTTAAGTCCATCAAGTCTCTTTAGGAGATCAGAAAAGTCTCTCTTCAGAATCTCTGATTGTCTCATCGCGATATCTGCTGATCCAGCGTGAATGACAAGCTTTTCCAAAGCAGGATGTTGGTCCAAGATTTTAGGGATTTTTTCTGATATTTCTCTCACTGTATTTTTGTAGCAGCTATAAACTTTGGTATTCTTGCTACAAAAAGCCTCAGTTCCATTAATTGATCCATCTTGTATGATAACAATCTTTGCTGGGGGGGCTCTTACTTTGTTATGTGTCCGTTTGATGGAGCTGGGTTTCTCCTGGTGGCTTTGACTGGTCCTGGGGGCTGCGTCATCTTTCGGGGAACTCAAGGCTGCGAATCTGTTTTTCAGCGGGATTCCAGGTGGAGAAATATCTCTTGTTTTTGGCTGAAACCTCTTTTGTTTACTTTTAGCAGAAGCGGCAGTTCTGGGTTCAGAGGTTTCTCTGTGCCGGAGTTTCTTTTGTGTTTTCTTCCTCGGAGAACAGGCTGGGGTTGATTTCATGCATTTTAAAGCTGGCCAGTTTTCATTATAGTCCGGAGTTCTGCCGCTCAGACGCCTGTAGGGAGTCTCTGTGACACGGTTAGACCGATGTAACACCGGGCTGATAGGCTGCTCCCTGTTTGTATTTAAAGGTAAAATTGTGTCATTTTGTCCATAATCAGCGTGAAGATCAAAATTTATTTCCAGACGACGTAGCTTCGTTTCAATGCCCTCAATTCTGTGGAGCAGTTTTTCAAAATCCTCAGCTGAGCAAAAAACCATGTTGATAAGTCCATAAAAAAGTAATCCAAGAAGAGATCTGGTCTAATACAAAAACTCCAGGGGCTGGGTAGATAAAGTAACTAAGAAAAAGTTAAGAAAAGAAAATAAGAAAAGCAAACAGAAAATAAAATAAAGTGAATGGATCTGGAGAGAGACAGAGAGCAGCTGCTCCTCCTTCAGCAGTCGCAGCAAAAAGAAAAAGAGGAAATTAACAAGAGTATTTTGGTGGGAATGGGCTGGAGTTATTGTGTAATCTTGCTCATGTCACGAGGGACACCTGAATTAGAACGCGAAAACATCACGACTTAGTGGATTTTAAACTACGCAAACTTGAATGTTTTTAAAAACATCTTCTCTAAATAACAAACACATAGTCACTAGGACTTACCATGAACAAAATGACCCTCACAAACTCTGTCAGTTGCTGCAGGAATCCAGACTTTCTTTGGAGCATCAGGGTTTAATCTCCTGATTGCCCGGAACCATGTCTTTTGTTTTTCGCAGTCCTTTTTGGTGGGAATTTAAAAAAAAAACTTTTTATCAGGCCACAAACGGGCCGTACAATCGACCGCACAGCAAAAGATAACCATCTGTTGCGCCAAATCCTCTTCCAAACGTGCAAAACAATCGAATTTTAGGTAATATGCGCTGTTTCTTGCCACATAATCCCACAATGCAATGCGAGGAAACAAACATTGACACCATGAATGATTCACCTATAGATTGCAAACACACACTCGATACAATCCTAAGGCAACAAAATGTGACTGGGAAACAGCTGCCTCTTATGTTTCAATTCACAAGCAAACCGGCAACCGATCAACCATCTTCAGTTCAGAGGGAAGTCCTTGATGTTTGCCTTAATTTCAGTTATTAGCTTTAAAAGAAATATTGCATGAATCAAATATTGTTACATTAGAACCTCATAAACAAGGTTTAATCTAGAGGGGTGAGTCCTGTCTATGCTTACAGTATGTGTTATAACAATTATTAATTTACATATGCAAGAACTTGGGTAAATATAATCTACAGTTTTTTTTATCAAAGCATCCTCAAGTACTGAAATACTTAAGATAATACTTTATCATTTGATGTCAGCACATAGCCTTTGGTGCAATCACTTATACTTTGGCCTAATTACATATATTCTCTTAATGAGGGTCATTAAGAAGGAGGCTAGCTTGTTAATTTCATTCAGAGTGGCTAGAAACTACTGGTGATGATATCACTGGCCAAAGTGACATACAGATAATTCATCATTGTCATTGTGTACAGCTTTCAGCTGTAATGCATGATTATAAGGTTTCAAATAGTGGGCGTTGTAATAAATCTCCAGCACAGTTCTTACCTTAGCCGTGGCTCTCGCCTGGTACTCTGGGCAGCCATTCACTGTAATTGTTTCATGCATGTACTGATAGACCTGAAAGAAATGAAGAGAGACGTGTGGTGTAATTACACACTACTGAAACATAAAATCACTACTTTCTAGAACCAACTTCCTTCACAGTTCGCTTCACAGGCTCAAACTTTACTGCAACCGTCTGACTGATGGGGAAAATAGTGCTCTATAATCTCTTTAAAACATTTAATTCTATAGATGACAGGTAGTCTTTCTTGCCTTAAATATGAAAACAAGCAGGTTTATCAGACACCATGCAATATAAAAATATCCTAATGTTTTAAATCTATTTTGATTAATCTCAGTTGGTGTTTCATGACTGAAAATGGTTTCCTGACCTCAGCCACTGACATAAGTTGCTGAGTTTCCAGTTGAATGAAGAATTAAGAGGATTTCTGCCAGTTTGATGAAGCAGATGGAACCAAGGCAGACACCTGACCTCTCCAGTTAAATTCTGGCTTCCAAGACTACTTTACAAATTAAATAAATTAAAAAGACCCCTATGAAAAAAACGACAGATGGACTCAGTGTTCCCTCGCCCGGACGCGGGTCACCGGGGCCCCCCTCTGGAGCCAGGCCTGGAGGTGGGGCACGTTGGCGAGCGCCTGGTGGCCGGGCCTTTACCCATGGGGCCCGGTCGGGCTTAGCCCGAAGAGGTAACATGGGCCCCCCTTCCCATGAGCTCACCACCTGTGGGAGGGGCCATAGGGGTCGGGTGCTGTGCAGGATGGGCGGCGGCCAAAGGCGGGGACCTTGGCGGTCCGATCCTCGGCTGCAGAAGCTGGCTCTCGGGACGTGGAACGTCACCTCTCTGGTGGGGAAGGAGCCGGAGCTGGTGTGCGAGGTTGAGAGGTTCCGACTGGACATCGTCGGACTCACCTCGGCGCACGGCTCTGGCTCTGGAACCCGTCTCCTCGAGAGAGGTTGGACTCTCTTCCACTCTGGGGTTGCCCCCGCTGAGAGGCGCCGAGCTGGGGTGGGCATACTTGTTGCCCCCCATCTCGGCGCCTGTACGTTGGGGTTTACCCCGGTGAACGAGAGGGTAGCCTCCCTCCGCCTTCGGGTGGGGGGACGGGTCCTGACTGTTGTTTGTGCTTACGCGCCAAACAGCAGATTAGATTACCCACCCTTCTTGGAGTCTTTGGAAGGGGTGCTGGAGAGTGCTCCTCCTGGGGACTCCCTTGTTCTGCTGGGGGACTTCAACGCTCACGTGGGCAATGACAGTGAGACCTGGAGGGGTGTGGTTGGGCGGAATGGCCCCCCCGATCTAAACCCGAGTGGTGTCTTGTTATTGGACTTCTGTGCTCGTCATGGATTGTCCATAACAAACACCATGTTCAAGCATAAAGGTGTCCATATGTGCACTTGGCACCAGGACACCTTAGGCCGCAGCTCAATGATCGACTTGGTTGTCGTCTCATCTGATCTGCGGCCGCATGTTTTGGACACTCGGGTGAAGAGAGGGGCAGAGCTGTCCACTGACCACTACCTGGTGGTGAGTCGGCTCCGATGGTGGGGGAGGACGCCGGACAGACCTGGAAGGCCTAAACGTGTTGTGAGGGTCTGCTGGGAACGTCTGGCAGAGTCTCCTGTCAGAAGGAGCTTTAGCTCACACCTCCGGCAGAACTTTGAACACGTCCCGGGGGAGGCGGGGGACATCGAGTCCGAGTGGACCATGTTCCGCGCCTCCATTGCCGAGGCGGCTGACCGAAGCTGTGGCCGCAAGGTGGTCGGTGCCTGTCGCGGCGGCAACCCCCGAACCCGGTGGTGGACACCGGCGGTAAGGGATGCTGTCAGGCTGAAGAAGGAGTCCTACCGGGTCTTTTTGGCTTGTGGGACCCCTGAAGCAGCTGATAGGTACCGACAGGCCAAGCGGGATGCGGCTCGGATGGTTGCTGAGGCAAAAACTCGGGCGTGGGAGGAGTTTGGAGAGACCATGGAAAACGACTTCCGTACGGCTTCGAAGCGATTCTGGTCCACCATCCGGCGTCTCAGGGGGGGAAAGCGGTCTGCCACCAACACTGTTTACAGTGGGGATGGTGTGCTGCTGACCTCGACGCGGGACGTTTTGGGTCGGTGGATGGAATACTTCGAAGACCTCCTCAATCCCACCGGCACGCCTTCCAATCTGGAAGCAGGGTTTGGGGACTTGGGGTCGGGCTCTCCAATCTCTGGTGCCGAGGTCACCGAGGTCGTTAAAAAGCTCCTCGGTGGCAAGGCTCCGGGGGTGGATGAGATTCGACCGGAGTTCCTCAAGGCTCTGGATGTTGTGGGGCTGTGTTGGTTAACGCGGCTCTGCAATATTGCGTGGACATCGGGGGCAGTTCCCTTGGATTGGCAGACCGGGGTGGTGGTCCCCCTGTTTAAAAAGGGGGACCACAGGGTGTGTTCCAACTACAGCGGGATCACACTTCTGAGCCTCCCTGGTAAGGTCTATTCAGGGGTTCTGGAGAGGAGGGTCCGACGGATAGTCGAACCTCGGATCCAGGAGGAACAATGCGGTTTTCGTCCTGGCCGTGGAACACTGGACCAGCTCTACACCCTCAGCAGGGTCCTGGAGGGTGCGTGGGAGTTCGCCCAACCGGTCTACATGTGTTTTGTGGACTTGGAGAAGGCGTTCGACCGTGTCCCTCGGGGGGCCCTGTGGGGGGTGCTCCGGGAGTATGGGGTACCGGGCCCCTTGATACGGGCTGTTAGGTCCCTGTACGACCGGTGCCAGAGTTTGGTTCGCATTGCCGGCAGTAAGTCGGGCTTGTTTCCGGTGAGAGTTGGACTCCGCCAAGGTTGCCCTTTGTCACCGATCCTGTTCCTAACTTTTATGGACAGGATTTCTAGGCGCAGCCAAGGCGTTGCGGGGATCCGTTTTGGTGGCCTCAGGATCGGGTCTCTGCTTTTTGCAGATGATGTGGTCCTGTTGGCTTCATCGGAGCGTGATCTACAGCTTTCGCTGGAGCTGTTCGCAGCCGAGTGTGAAGCGGCTGGGATGAGAATCAGCACCTCCAAATCCGAGGCCATGGTCTTGAGCCGGAAAAGGGTGGGGTGCCTCCTCCGGGTCAGGGATGGGGTCCTTCCCCAAGTGGAGGAGTTTAAGTATCTGGGGGTCTTGTTCACGAATGAGGGAAAAATGGAGCGGGAGATCGATAGACAGATTGGTGGGGCGTCTGCAGTTATGCGGGCGCTCTACCGGTCTGTCGTGGTGAAGAGAGAGCTGAGCCAAAAGGCGAAGCTCTCGATTTACCGGTCGATCTACGTTCCTACCCTCATCTATGGTCACGAACTCTGGGTGGTGACCGAAAGAACGAGATCACGGATACAAGCGGCTGAAAAGAGTTTCCTCCGCAGAGTGTCTGGGCTCTCCCTTAGAGATAGGGTGAGAAGCTCAGTCATCCGGAGGGGGCTCAGAGTAGAGCCGCTGCTTCTCCACATCGAGAGGAGTCAGTTGAGGTGGCTCGGGCATCTGGTCAGGATGCCTCCTGGACGCCTCCCTGGTGAGGTGTTTCAGGCACGTCCCACCGGGAGGAGGCCCAGGGGAAGACCCAGGACACGCTGGAGGGACTATGTTTCTCGGCTGGCCTGGGAGCGCCTTGGGGTTCCTCCCGAGGAGCTGGAACAAGTGGCTGGGGAGAGGGAAGTCTGGGTCTCTTTGCTTAGGCTGCTGCCCCCGCGACCCGACCCCGGATAAGCGGAAGAAAATGGATGGATGGATGGATGGATGGATGGATAAAAAGTAAGACTGATAAAGATATGTGATTTTTAATGCATAATAGCAAACAGAAAGTATTTATGAGAATAGAAATATTCTTTATTGCCCCTCAGTGATGAAATTTAGGTGTACAAGCAGGAACATTACAGACAAAACAAAGCATGTAGTTTCACAAAAAGGTAAAATATACTAAAGAAGTAAAAAGTATTACAATAAATGTATGTTTTTACCATCTCCTCATTTGAAAGATCTCCAAAGCTGAAATCAATTTGTACTGCTCCTTTTAATACAAGCTTGGTAAATTGTATTACCTTTATTGATTCAAAATGGTCCTTTCGTGAAATTAACAAAGGTGTACCACAAGGCTCATTTCTTGGCCGTGTTGTGGTAAAATGACACATATTTTGCCATATACACATGTTTTTCATACATGTGTCTGTGTAAAGGAATGTGCTGTTTTATTTAAATAGCCAGTCTGGGAAGTCTGGGGTAGGCAGCCAGGGTTAAGCTTTCCCTGGCAAAAAACATGCCAAGAATGCTTCCATCATACAGCTCGTGTGTCATAGTAGGGCTTAAAAACATGTGTGATGAGGGATCTAGGGAGAGAGAGCTAGGAGAAGAATGAAGATGGGCGGAAGGTGTTTGAGGTTGTCTGTACATTGATATCTGTGCAGGGAGGTATGTATGATCAATAAACTGACCGGCCGAGGCTGTATTTCAGATTGTTGTCCTGACTGTTTTATTTAACTGCTAGAATTCTCTGCATGTTGGACACAACACAAACAGCCCACTATTTGGTTAACACCAAAAGTCTCTTTCATGACTGTGACGAATATGTATGCTGTCAACACAGTTACAGCTAGTAAATATGAACAAACTATCGTAAACATGAACATAGCGGTGCTTCCCGAAAGGGCATTTCCGCATGTAGAGTGAGGAAGCCATGGATAAAACCACCATTGTTCTTACCAGGAGATGAGCACAGAACATCTAAATCATATTTACCCCCCAAAAAACCTTCTAAAGATTCACACAAACTAATACATTGGGCATTACCCACGTCAATATATATATATATATATATATATATATATATATATATATATATATATATATATATATATAATACACACATGCATACAGTGGGGTAAAAAAGTATTCAGTCAGCCACCAATTGGATCCCCCCACATTTTGTCTCTCATAGTTGAGGTATACCTATGATGAAAATTACAGGCCTCTCTCATCTTTTTAAGTGGGAGAACCTGCACAATTGGTGGCTGGCTAAATACTTTACCCCACTGTATATGTGTATATATATATATATATATATATATATATATATGTGTGTGTGTGTGTGTTGGGTGTTTGGGTGTGTGTGGGTGTGCGTGTGTGTGTGCGTGTGTGTAAAATTGATGTATCCATCATTGCTGTTATCACATGATGAACAGTTCAAGTTGGATGGATGTAAAGGTTTAAAATGATTGATGAGCTGATGATAAAACCTTGCAGATTATACATGTTTTGCTGAGTTGGTGCAATAGACTTGATTAAAAACACACATTTCAGAAAAGATTAGCATATTCCGAATGATTTTGCAGCTCTGCATATCTAGTGGCTTCAAAATTACACCATCAGCTGCAGTGAATTGAGCAAATAAGTCAAAATCAACTAAAAAATAATGAAATGGATAATTTCTCAGAATATTAGATTTGCGGCCCAGATACAGATTTCAGTCACTTTTTCTTGCTCCCAGGCATAGAGCATCTTATTGGAAACGAACAGATTGGGCAGCTTTGAGATACAACATCACAAAGCTCTCAGTTTCCTGAATCCTCAAAGACATGTATAGTTAAAGGATAGGAACACTGAGATATTTTTGTGTAGAGATCTCACAGTGGGAGAAAAACATATCCCCAAGCTTCTGTCGGCTTGTTTGCTTATGAATCTCAAAGACCAAATGAGCGGCTGAGTGCACAGCTCTACATCTCAGACTGCAACACGTTCTGAGGGTTTATGGCACTGGCTCTTTTTGAGAAAAACGACCCTTGCAATTCACACATGCACACATGGTTTCAAAATAATCTTTTTTTCCTGAGGTCTTTTTCCACCTCTGCACTTTTTGAGGCTGAGCACAGCTTTCTAAAGGAAATGAAAGGTTACTCTTTTTTATTTCTCCATCCATCCATCCATCCATCCATTATCTATACCCATCTATCCTATGCAGGGTTACAGGGGGGCTGCTGCTTATCTCCAGCATTCATTGGGCGAGAGGTGGGGTATACCCTTGGACAGGTCGCCAGTCCATCGCAGGGCAACACAAAGACACACAGGACAAACAACCATGCACGCACACACTCATACCTAAGGGCAGTTTAGATAAATCAATGACCCTAACAGTCATGTTTTTAGACTGTGGGAGGAAGGCGGAGTACCCGGAGGGAACCAACGCATGCACAGGGAGAACATGCAGAAAGACCCCATGCTGGGATTCGAACCCAGGACCTTGCTGCAAGGCAACAGGCCAACTACGCCACTGTGCAGCCCTTCATATAGAGCCTATTGTTTATTGATTTATCCCTTTCTTTAAAACCCAACTGTTACTGCCATTTAGAGCTTTTTGTTTAGTTCTCTGCCACTCTCCTTCTCTCCCAGACACTAAATGCAAAACAATGGCAGCTTCATCTAGCTGTTACTGTAATGCCTTTTGGGCCTTTAAACCTCAGTCTCTATTGTGTAAATGTTTATTAACAGAACAATTCAAGCTTGATAAGAGTACCACAGATAAAGCTTATGCAATATTTGCTATCTGCTGCATGAGAGAAAGGCAGAATAGCAGCAAACTAAAAAGCAATGACACCAAGAAAGGGAGATTTTCTTGTCTCTCACTGGTGGAACACTGACCACTAATTTTACCCAGAGCTGCCATTATACACATTTACTTAACAGCAGAAAAGTCTCAATGGGGATTTCACCCACCTTTTTTCACATTTCTGTCTATGCAGAGGGAGAGAGATTCCTTAGTGCACCTCAGTAACTCAGTAAAAATGATCTGGCAGACATCTCCCTAAGACAAGATACTTCCATCGTCCGTGATATTACTGACCCGTTTCTTTTGAAAGTCCAGCAGAAGGTCAATTGTTTACTTTGAGACAGTGATGGAGTACTCAAGTCCTGAACTTGGACTCAAGTCCTGACTCAAGTCCCGTTTAAGGGACTTGTGACTTGACTGGAGCAGCATGCAGATGACCTGTATTTAGACTCGGACTTGCAATGGTAGGACTTGGAATTGTTGGAATTAGCATGTAGCCGATGATAATGTTAGCTTGTTATCCATCCATCCATCCATTTTCTTCTGCTTATCCGGGGTCGGGTCGCGGGGGCAGCAGCCTAAGCAAAGAGACCCAGACTTCCCTCTCCCCAGCCACTTGTTCCAGCTCCTCGGGAGGAACCCCAAGGCGCTCCCAGGCCAGCCGAGAAACAAAGTCCCTCCAGCGTGTCCTGGGCCTTCCCCTTGGCCTCCTCCCGGTGAGACGTGCCTGAAACACCTCACCAGGGAGGCGTCCAGGAGGCATCCTGACCAGATGCCTGAGCCACCTCAACTGACTCCTCTCGATGTGGAGAAGCAGCGGCTCTACTCTGAGCCCCCTCCAGATGACTGAGCTTCTCACCCTATCTCTAAGGGAGAGCCCAGACACTCTGCGGAGGAAACTCATTTCAGTCGCTTGTAGCCGTGATCTCGTTCTTTCGGTCACCACCCAGAGTTCGTGACCATAGATGAGGGTAGGAACGTAGATCGACCGGTAAATCGAGAGCTTCGCCTTTTGGCTCAGCTCTCTCTTCACCACGACAGACCGGTAAAGCGCTCGCATAACTGCAGATGCCCCACCAATCCGTCTATCGATCTTCCGCTCCATTTTTCCCTCATTCGTGAACAAGACCCCCAGATACTTAAACTCCTCCACTTGGGGAAGGACCCCATCCCCGACCCGGAGAAGGCACCCCACCCTTTTCCGGCTCAAGACCATGGCCTCGGATTTGGAGGTGCTGATTCTCATCCCAGCCGCTTCACACTCGGCTGCGAACCTCTCCAGCGAAAGCTGTAGATCACGTTCCGATGAAGCCAACAGGACCACATCATCTGCAAAAAGCAGAGACCCGATCCTGAGGCCACCAAAACGGATCCCCTCAACGCCTTGGCTGCGCCTAGAGATCCTGTCCATAAAAGTTAGGAACAGGATCGGTGACAAAGGGCAACCTTGGCGGAGTCCAACTCTCACTGGAAACAAGCCCGACTTACTGCCCGCAATGCGAACCAAACTCTGGCACCGGTCGTACAGGGACCTAACAGCCCGTATCAAGGGGCCCGGTACCCCATACTCCCGGAGCACCCCCCACAGGGCCCCCCGAGGGACACGGTCGAACGCCTTCTCCAAGTCCACAAAACACATTTAGACCGGTTGGGCGAACTCCCACGCACCCTCCAGGACCCTGCTGAGGCTGTAGAACTGGTCCAGTGTTCCACGGCCAGGACGAAAACCGCATTGTTCCTCCTGGATCCGAGGTTCGACTATCCGTCGGACCCTCCTCTCCAGAACCCCTGAATAGACCTTACCAGGGAGGCTCAGAAGTGTGATCCCGCTGTAGTTGGAACACACCCTGTGGTCCCCCTTTTTAAACAGGGGGACCACCACCCCGGTCTGCCAATCCAAGGGAACTGCCCCCGATGTCCACGCAATATTGCAGAGCCGCGTTAACCAACACAGCCCCACAACATCCAGACCCTTGAGGAACTCCGGTCGAATCTCATCCACCCCCGGAGCCCTGCCACCGAGGAGCTTTTTAACGACCTCGGTGACCTCAGCACCAGAGATTGGAGAGACCGACCCCAACTCCCCAAACCCTGCTTCCAGATTGGAAGGCGTGCTGGTGGGATTGAGGAGGTCTTCGAAGAATTCCATCCACCGACCCAAAACGTCCCGCGTCGAGGTCAGCAGCACACCATCCCCACTGTAAACAGTGTTGGTGGCAGACCGCTTTCCCCCCCTGAGATGCCGGATGGTGGACCAGAATCGCTTCGAAGCCGTACGGAAGTCGTTTTCCATGGCCTCTCCAAACTCCTCCCACGCCCGAGTTTTTGCCTCAGCAACAATCCGAGCCGCATCCCGCTTGGCCTGTCGGTACCTATCAGCTGCTTCAGGGGTCCCACAAGCCAAAAAGACCCGGTAGGACTCCTTCTTCAGCCTGACAGCATCCCTTTCCGCCGGTGTCCACCAGCGGGTTCGGGGGTTGCCGCCGCGACAGGCACCGACCACCTTGCGGCCACAGCTTCGGTCAGCCGCCTCGGCAATGGAGGCGCGGAACATGGTCCACTCGGACTCAATGTCCCCCGCCTCCCCCGGGACGTCTTAGCTTGTTATATTAGGATAAATTTAATAACAACTACCCAAAGCCTTTGTAAATATAAAGATGATCTGTCAATTTTTTATTGTTTCAATTTTATTTTAAGCATGTTTTATTATTTTGCACGTGCTACTGTGTTAGCTTGGTGATAGCATGGGGGCATTAAGTACCGTTTGTTTTAAAATAAAGTAAAGCATGTAAAGTTGCCATTATTCTAGTCTTAAAATCTACACCCTGCTCTCTTATTTTTGACTTGCTCTCAGGGGATAATATCTTGATTTGGACGGAAAGATTATTTTTGGGTCTTTGACTCAGTCTGTAGAACCTAGCAAATTGACTTGGACTCGACTTGGACTTGCACTTGGACTCCAACACTAAAGACACAAGTGTGACTTGGCCTCAAAAGATAGTGATTTGACAATAACACTGCTTTGAGAATGCCATAAAATTTGCTCTGATTTGAATGCATACAAATCTACATATTGTGAGTTGATTTTCTTGAAAATGTATGCATAATGCCTCATTTAAATGTGGGCAAACCTGAGTGTGTTATGATCCTTGGGTGTTTGGGTTTTGGTTTTCATTAGTGTTTGTGTGTTGATCCTTTTCCATGTTGTTGATTTATAGTCTATAGGTCTTGCTATAATCAGTTAACATCTCTGTTTATTATTGTTAGAAAAGTGTCGCCATTTGAGTTCATTCCTTTGCGTTTTGATTTTTTAGCACATGCTAGAGTTCTGTTCTTTGTGCATTGTGGATTTTTTTCTCTTAGATCTATGTCAGTCTTTTCCCCTTAGTTTCTAGTGCCTTTTTAGTCTTAGTAAGCTTTCTTTGTGTTAATAAAGCCTTATTTCCACTGAGCGGAAAGGTGCTGCTCGGTCCGTTCCGTTACGCTATTTTGTAGTTCTGACTTTTCATGGGAGCGTTTCCACTGCCTACTGAACTCTCCTTGAGCAGACAGGGCTTTCGTGCTTTTTGGTTTTTTCTTTACGCAAATACGAGGGCAAGAGGGCAGTGAAACACGTGAAGGTCTGATGCGATACCTCAGCATCTGAGAACGTTTTGACATGCGATGAAAGATTGTAGATTGTACTTTTGAGCAATGTGAATAAAATCTCATTTATCAGGATGAATTTCTTTGAAGTGATAAGTGCTTTTTAGTGATTATGGTACAGGAAAATTGTTTATATTATTAGATCACATAGATTAGAAAACTGTCCCACAAGTTATCATGAATACTATTATATGTTTAATGTTTAAATTAACTTATCAGCTTCTTTAATGACCTTTTGGGATTGGAAACATAATACATATCCTCCGGTAAGGATTATCTTTTAGATCCTTATAACGTGGTATGAGGAGTTAGACCAGGGTGGGTTTTTAAGGTGTAGTAGAAAAGCATTTATTAGCATCAGCTACAAGCTGGGGATTATAACACATCTGAGATGGTATATAGCAGTGGTCCCCAACCCCCGGGCCGCGGACCGGTAATGGGCCGCGAGCCACACACAAAGAATAAATAACTTCCAGTATTTCCGTTTTCTTTATTATCTGAGGGTGACTGCTATTTTGAAAAATAACCGGATATCCCCGTTACATAGCTCAGTCTTGACACGTAATCCCACAAGGTAGCAAGATGGATAGAAAACATACGTTTCTTTGGAAAGGGGAAAAGCCCAAGGCTCTCACTGATTCAGCGTTGTGGGGAGTTAGATTTTTCATGCACTTTGTATTTGTTTTTGTGGTAAATCTTGAATTATTAAAGGTATGTTTACATGTTACCATGGCGACCAGAGAGCGTTAGGGGGCTGAGTGTATGTTACTCGTGTTATGTTGTCTGCTCGATGTTAGGAGGACGCTGTTAACAAAGCTGCGAATACACATTGGATTTACGTGTATTGTTATAATTTTTTACAATAACCCGTTTTTATACTGTCCGTTATCATTTATCCGCCACACCTTGGCCGGTCCGTGAACATATTGTCTGATATTAAACCGGTCCGTGGCGAAAAAAAGGTTGAGGACCACTGGTATATAGGACACCATTAAATTAAGGGAAAGAACTGATGAATGTCATCATACAACACATTGTTTGATTGTACAATTTTAAGTCACTGGAGTCCTTTAAGTACAAAATACTTGAACGTGAACCGATATGATATCACAAGATAAAAGATGCCTACAAGAAAGTCCCCCAAGAGAGGGCTTTGTAAAAACCCTTTCATTTTGTGTGAAAGTACTACTTTAGTGAGTAACTGACCATAACAGGTGATTTTACTTTTTACGTTGTACCGCTCCAACTGACTGCAGCTGGTAAAATACCTGATAATTACTACAGTTAAAGGTTTTTTTTCCTAATTTGTATTTAGCATTGGCTTGATATTTGTTAATGTAACTTCTCCTTAATGTAGTGAAGTTAGAGCACAGCTATTGTTTTTTACATTATGAAAGTCTAAAGTGTAGTTCAGTAAAACTACTCTTACATTATTTCAAATAGTTGCTCAAGTAAATTAACATTTACTACAAACATTTGAACATCACTGAGTATTACCCACCTTAGCATCTTTCTTGATGTTATGTGAGGCGCTGTTCTGGATATGCCAGAGTGATATATATAACCTATATTTTTAGATTATGAGTAATTTTTACTCAGGCTACTTGCTTTGTATACAATATAGATATGGAACCACGCCTAATTTCTCGTTTGAATTGTAAAATAACTGCAGAATAGACATTTGGTACTCCCAAAACTTTATTTAGAAAAAAAGAGAGAAAAAAATACAAATAAAGAAAGAAGGCCAGAAAGCGCTACTCTCGGGGTGGTGGGATGGGAGCAGGGTTACGACCAATGACAGCAAAAAGCTGACCAAGGACACCATTGAGGGCAGCCAAATGTTCAAAATATTGCTGGGCTATTTGTGATTCGTGCCGCCTCGCCTCACGGGATCCTCACGCAAATACTCCTTCATTCTTGATTGTTGGATGGTGTCAGAATCCCGGAACTCAGCCACAACCCAGCGTGTCCGCACATCTAACTGTGAACTTCTCCTGTGACCTGCAATACAGAATAAGAAGGTTTGTTTACGTACAAAATTGGAAAATACAGCACAGGACTGCAACAGATAAATTTTAAATATATAATAATAAAATACATTTAAAAGCATTGTTTTCAAAAGGAGTCAGGAAAAAAGGTGTTGTAATGAAACTAGGTACTGTCTCTTTAAATCTGCCAGTGCTGGAGCTGCCTCTCAGGTGTTCTGTATAGAAATCAATGAGAGGCAGGCCCAGTAATTGGTAAGAGTCAGTTTGTTCAGCTCTGCAGCAACAACAGCTTTGTCAAGCATGTAAGTGGAAGAGTTTTGTTTTCTCATAACTTTAAAGATGTACAAAAACCATTTTGTTTGAATTTGTTGCTTACATACACTTCCAAGCCAGCTGCATAATCTGTCAGAGTGGCCAGGTATTTATGAAGCAGTTTTGCATCCCTTGGCAAGCGAAGCGAGGTATGTTATGCTGCAGGTTTACCCTTCTGAATGAAGCCTTGTATGATTGTTTGTGGTTTTGCTTTAAGTGTATATTGACTCTTAATCTTCAACTTTTTTTTGTAGTTTTCACGGTGTGTAATAGTGTGTAAATGTGCGTACTATAATGGCGCATAAAGGTGTCCAACATGCTCATTGTACTCACTGTGTTGAATGTGAAAAAACTTAGGGAAGACCAAAAGTGAATAAAAAGTCTGCACCCGTCAGACTCTCTCGCTGAATTTTCTTTGGGGATGTCAAGGGCTGTTACATGTGTGATGAAGTGAACACATAAAAACCTTAATCAAGCAATCATATCAAAGCTAAGGACAACTGTATGACATGAATAATTTAAAAGTTCAAAATCTTCAATGTGCATAAATGGTACAAAACAAATGTATCATATTTCACACTTATGTATATAGGCAAACGTTGCGGACCTCAGCATAGGAATTTCTACAGATAAATATTTATTTAAAAAGTATGGTGCAATAATTGCACTGGTGGAAGTTGTTTTGTTTGGACAAAATGGAATTGAGTTCCTCCTATTTTTGGTTTTTTATGCAAACAAGTTAATAAGGTTAAAATGCTCAGTAAAATTTCACTCAGGTTGTATCTTAACTGTGTGTCGATGGGAGATTGTGCTGATGTCGAGTTCTGGTCTGATTCTGGTTGGTGTTGATTCTTCAAACGAAGACCCTGCAGGGATCGGCGTGCTAGTGGAGGACCTGGCTTCACTCTCATCTGCAGAGGAACTACTGTCAAATTCCTCACAGGTATTTGAAATGCAAAGACCACGGGTTTATTACACAAATAAGGGGGAAAAGTTGCACATTCTCCACATGTTTTAGTAACTCGTCTGCACTTTTAATTCAAGCCATTTTTGTCCGTGTGTCCATGTAAAAAATGGAAATGCTAGGCTAGCAAACGTGCTAGGTCGCCCCATTTTGTCCACGAGTAGATCTAAACAATGGTATACTAAATCGCCAGCCTTCTCAGTCACACAACTTAACAAATTGTGCTAATTGAATAGTTTAAAGATAATTTCAAATAAAGGTAATACTTACTGTCGCCGACGATGGTGAGGAATGTCTGGAGTTCCACAGCAGACCAAACTCTACTGCTGGTTGAAGCCATCTTCTTGTGTTGTCCTTACTACGTGAATGTACTGAACAGTGGACCGGTGTGTAAAGTTGTCGCAGTGGTGACGTTTAAACTTACTGCAGTGTTTATGAGTTCACCAAAATCAAAGGACTGTGTTATGTGATGCCAGTGGCTCTGCCCTAACTGTATCGGACCATTGTCCTGTGGACCTACACCTGAAGGGGGACCATTAATGGACAGGTACGGGCCTGCTGTATGGGCCGCTTTTACAATGGAAACAGACAAAAAGGCAGACTGGATCGGACCGAGCCTGACCGGACCACTCAGTAGAACAAGGCATAAGTCTCTCTCCCTCAGTTTCACTGCTTTTATTCTTTAACAGAAGAAGAAAAGATTGTAAAACAGTTCAGCAGAGTAATGTTTCACTTGCTTTGAATTCTTTAGAAAATTGCTAGTTCCAATTTAACATTACCTCATTGAGAGATGCACACTGTTAAAAATATTGTAGCGGTCATGTCAAAAGCTGGCTGGAAATGTCTGAGGTTATACAAGAATCTGAGAATTTACAGTTAAAAGATGTTTTTTGTTTTGCTTGTTTACCAATGACTGCCAATGTTTGTGGAGTGGGGCTCCTACAGTCATCTTGTCTTGCGTCCTCCCTTTCCCATTTGCAAGGCTGATTGACCCTGAGAACTCGCTCATAGCAATGCAGCGCTACTAAAATACATGACCGTCTTCCCCCGCCCTTCTCGCCACTGCAGAGCGTGGCAAGGAAAGACAACCACCTCATCAAACTCTATCTCTTTGTCATTTATCCGAGCGCTGCTGAGGCTGCTCTTTTCCCGGCTCATCATTCTTCATATTGACAGCTGGCTTGTCATCTTTAACAGGGCTGAATCATGTTTTGCACATTATTCTGCCTTGCAAGTTAAGATGAAGACAGGATTTTGGAGTGGACCTTAAAGCAGGATTAGTGCTTTCATCCTGTCAGCTTTTAAGGTGGCTTCTAAGACTAAGAAAACAGCAACAGCACATCACCCTTGTGCAAAAGATATGGCACCAGAACATATGACAGTTGAAAAAAGTATAATCTGAAGCTCATTGCCTCTTGGTGAAAAGCGACTGCTGCTGGTCAGGCTGTTGCCAGTGGTTTTTGAGCCTCTGTCATTGCTCCCCCATGCCTGGCACTGAAATCAGTCAGCCGGTTGTTAGATGAAACCTCTGGTGCCAAGATGTGCCAGCGTTGAGCTGACACAGAGCAGAGCCGGGCTCTGTGAGACAAGAGGGCCAGTTCTTTATTCCTTTATGCCACTTTGATGGCAGAGGTTTGATCTCATGCTCTGATATAATTTATATAGCTCTGTTTGAATCATTTTCATTATTACATTTTCATTATTGTGAGCAGAACTGGGCGAGAAATCCATTCAATCTCCCACGTTTGCTAATTTCAATTACTTGATCAGTAAAAGGACCCTGCTTGTCTACCCTACCGATGACAAACCTTGTTTATAGGTTTTAGAATAAGTTTGAACTATTATGACTTTATTATAAATTTTTCATGCCCGTTTATTTGCCTTTCACTCTCAGACTTTTGGTAAAGACTCCAACTCGATTCGACCCTGAACAGGTGTAGTTGATAACAAAAAATACATGGAGAAATTCCTTGTCCTGATTGAAAATTAATGAAATATTAATCAAAAATCTTTTTCTTGAGGTGATAAGTGTGGCCTGATGATCACTTATCAAATGTCTTGAAGATGCATTTGGTCACTGGTGTGCAGGGTTTTCTACAAAATCAGAGGATAATCAACAAAGAAGTGCAATTCACTTCATAATTTGCATGTTTTTTCATGATCTGCTTTATATACAATAAACACAATGGAACCCCACCATTGAGTGTTCTCGGATTCACCTGTTCGTGGATTTTTCTGTGGAATGTGACTTCAAATTATAGGAGAAAAACGTGTCTTTTTTGTGGATTTTTTTTGTAGAGCATATCAAATATTCTAAATAAAACGCAGCCTGGTAAGCAAAAATACCTACATGCAAAGCTACATGAGACGCTATTGGCTGGTGTTTACAAAGAACCCAACCAAGAGTTCAGATGTGAATGTTGGCTTCTGAGGTAGTGCAAAGATGGTTTCCACTGTGCGTATTAATACACTGATAGGTTTGAAGTGGTCCATCTAACAGTGTTTGACTGTCTTAAGATGGAATCCTATTCAGAGTTGCATCCCTAAACCAATCAAGTGACGAAGATAAGGTAATGCACTACAGAAGTTTCTAATATAAAGGGATATGGGTTCATCATTTAACTGATTTACTCAAAGAAAAGACCATTGAAGTATCAGTGTAAAATTGTCAGTCTATGGAAACAAGAACTGCTCTAATCTGTTAAATACTGGCAGAAGAAAATTGAAACCATGGTAGTTTCTGTACAGTGATTACATCTGGTATTTTCTGTGAAGAAAAAAGCTGTTTAAATTTTAGTTACAGGGTGTTGGTTGTGCACTCATCACCCATCATCTTCTTTCACCCTAACCTCAAACACAGAGATTCTCCAATGTATCTCGCCTTCATTGCACAGCGTGGATGAGGTGCAATTTTATGCAATCCGCATGACACAAACCACATGACGCAATCCGCATGACTCAATCTACATGACGCAAACAGAAGCGGTCCAAAGCCATTTGTGTGCAAACTCCATAAATATGGGTAGACTTTTTCCTAAAAGCACACATGATAATCAAATCTTTTGTTCAATGTTACACGTAAAATAGGGAAGTCAACTCCTAGACGTACAGAGCTCATTCACAAGTCTTCCAGCGTCCTGGAGTCTTTTAATGTGTGCTGCCAATATTTAAGTGTTGAGTCCTAAAAATAAAATTTGTCTAACACTGGCTTTGCACTGAAACAGGACATGTCTTCTGTCAATGCTAAAACATGATACCCCCTACTTTTTGTCCAACATGAGCTGGCGTGATCAGCAATCAGCAAAAGACCCACATTTTTATTAAATATCTTGTTCACTGAGAATTCGTATAATACTTGTTCTTTGTGAAATACAATCGGTCACTCTGAGCCGCATATGCATGCTGCACGTAAACATTTTCTCCAACCCCCATTTCCTGCATTAGCAACAGGACTAAACGGCAAAACGAGCAGTCAGAAAAAGCCACTCCCTTCTACATCACAGGGAAAATTAGTATTCATGGTCTTGCCTATCTTGGCTTGCGACTCCCCACTGGAAGGCTGATTTTGCAACCTGGAGAGAGCAGAGCACGTCTTTGCTAGTAGAAGCTAGAAGCCTAAGCTAACTCTTAGCAGCAAAGCTAACTGTGAACAACTCGACAGCATGGCAGAACAGGATCGGGCTCGGTTTATTTGTGGACATACCACATCAGTGTTACATTTTTTTAGCTATGAAAGTGGAGCTGAGGAAGAAACTGTTGGAATTTGTCTTTGAACACCGCCAGCGAGGTAAGTTAATTATAAGTTTGAAGGCAGCATAAGAGTAACATTGCTGTTAGCCAATCAGAGGTGAGACATTTGCATATCGTGAGTAATATTGAGTTAGACTTGTGACCTTGACGTTTCACCCCACCCATTCCTCCAACAAACTGCAACCTCCTGAAACCTGCAAGAGAGCATTTATTCTACGTAAAATGCCTCACGAGGTATTTATTCATACTGGAAACCACAGCAAATGTATTCAAAAATCAAGTGAATGAGACCTTTAAATCTCAAAGGGTTCAATAAAATCCTTTTTACAATAAGTTCAATAATAAATAGCCTACTTATATAATTGAAACTTCTAATAATTTCAAAGAATTTACTAATTCCTTGTTAGCAAAGTCTATTAGGTCTCATTCTATATCAAAAATACAACTTCAAGACAATTAATAGTGGCTGCATGTTCTGAGAGCTTAAAGCACCCAGCTAAGGTTGGAGGAAGGTCGACTTGGTAGATAATGTGTAACTCCCTCTAACATACTGATCAACTCCACCAATATTCATTCACTCCAGATCCAAATTACATTTGGCCTGTTTGTGATTAACTTGCAGAAAGAGGCCATTTCAGCATCTGTCACCTATTTTCCTGCTCTTAACTGTTGCTGTTTGCTTCCCAAACTCCTGTCACTGTGTGACGCTACGGTATATCACAACAGACAGAACACTAAATATACAAGATCTGTGGTTATCAGCATGTGTAGCGGCACCACAAGCAGAAATGGCTTCTGTTAGCTTTTTACGCCTGTCCTGTTGATGAATGAGTTTATAGCGATGAATCAGCTGGGGGATGTTTTGGACAGCTCATGAATGAAAACAGATTTAAAATTCACACTATTCTTTGCTCCAGTAAAAGGATATTAAAAACAGACTTATTAAAATTAAAGGCAACAAGCATATCAAGGTTCATTATAATAAAAAAAAAGCCCACAATGTTTCCTAGCACAATCATCCTTAGTAGTCAAAAATGGAGATAATCAAAGAAACCTCAGGATTATGCCTATAAGCTCCAGTTGTAATAAGGCAAAGGTATAAGAGCTGACATTTTAAATGGGCTGCAGCCATTTCATGATGGCATGATGTTTCACAGCAAAAACTAAAAGATATAATACACAGTTTTGTTCGTGTCTCCAAGCAGGTTGACATTTAACACCATAAACAAACCTTCACCATACTTTAGATCTTCTATTTTAATCAACGGCCACTAAAATGTATTCTGTCAACATCAACAACAGATGTTGCCATGTAAACAAAATAAATTTAACTTATGGCTGGCTCTATTAGTACTCTGAAATTAGAATTTCTGACTTCCAAGTCATAAAAATTAAATGATGCCCTCTGAAGTTGAGTTTCAACTGAATATGGCTGCTGCACTCAGAAAATGTATTTAAAGTTGCAGTAATAAATGGTTTAGTTGCTTTTCTGACAGTTTGGATCTAATTAAACCAGAAGAATACATACTATCCTACAATTTTAATTACAAGTAGGTTCCTATAGTATTTAGATAAATATAATCTCTTTTTTTTTCTCTCTCTCTCTCTTCTGGTAATCGTAGGTACCCTGGTCACTGAGCCCAGAATTTAGCAATTACCACTCTCTCTAACTCAATGCAACTCAAACACACAAAACTTGTAGGGCCAAATGCAAGCTTTAACTTCTGAGAAAAATGGAACTTAGAATTAGGCTGCTGTCACACAATTTGTTTGTCAGGGTTAGGTTAGGCAATGTATGTAGTCTATTTATTCAGGGTAAATTCTGTCACATCTATGAAGTATGCCACTTATGATGGAACCCTGTTTTGTATAGGGACTGGGTATGGGGATCACTGTGTGAAATTAACAGTGTAATATTGTGTAAAAACTGTTATTTTTCTGTGATGTCACTCAGGCCCGGCACCAATAGGTGAGCCTGGGGGGCTGGGGCTGCCCATTCGGGTATCGGGCCCGCCCAAGACAGATTACAATGTCTGTGCAAATTAAGTTGCAACCATGGAATGCAAGACAATCAGCAGAAGGTGCTCCTATGGTCCTTTATGGCCCTCACATCTGGAACAGGCTGCCAGAGGACCTCAGGGCAGCAGAGAACGTTCATGTTTTTAAGAGCAGGCTCAAGACTCACCTTTTTAGCCTAGCTTTTAACTGATTATTATTTATTGTCTGTTTAATTGCTCTTCATATTTACATGATTGTATTTTATCAGTGTTTGACTAATTTTATCACATTAATTTACTAATTATTTTTAGATTTTAATTTGTTATCTAAATTTTCCTTCCTATGTTTCCTCTGTGGGAGCCCTCTGCCCTGGGAGCGGTGGTCAGCTGTAGCTGCCTGGGTGCTCTCCAGGTGGAGCTTGGGTGGAGGTGGGGGTCTTGGCCTTGCCTCCACTGGGTGCCCTGTGAAGGTGCCTCGGGGGCTGCTGTTGATGTACTGCTGCCGGTGCAGAGGGCTCCTCTGATGGCGTTTCCTTGATTCATCTGCACCAATGTCCTTTTTTACTGTTGCTTTTAACTGTATGTGTGCATGGGAGTTGGGTTGTGGGGAGGGTGTATAACTGTGACCATGCTTTTAAATCTGTGGGGGAGGGATGGGAATGTAGTTTTATGTGGGGTCATTTTAATCTGTAACGCACTTTGTGATGCAACTTCTTGTATGAAAAGCGCTTTATAAATAAAGTTTGATTGGATATGGTTGTATGCCAAAATGGACAATGAAGAGCAACTCACCCCCAAATCAACTTTTTTTTTCCTGATAAACTGTATAAATGTCTGCATCAGCCGGTAAGGGCTGACGTCAGCCACCCTGCCGCCGTTTAAAAAAACAAACATAAAAAAGATCACCTAATCTGGGGACGAAAGTTCCAATGTTAATTCACAGTCCATTCGTGTCATAAAGTGGTTATTCGCTAAAATAACTAGAAAATAGGTTGGGCTGTTCTGCCACTGGAGCACCTCCAGGTGAACAAATCTTCAGCTGTACAGACAGACCATCTGCATAGTGTAGCATGATATGAGGTAGGGCTGGACAATTATTCAATATCAATATATACCGCAGTATACTTTTATTCAATAACAGTGGTATGAGTTTTAAACACATTTCCAGTAATTCTATATACATTACAGTAATTTTGGGCTCCAGTGGCCTTTATATGACAGTTAATTGACAGGAAAGGGGTCAGAGAGAGCAGGGAATGAATATAAATTACAGTATATAATTACAGCGTTTCACTGACTGACGTTTCACGGCGTTAACGAGCGCAGCCGATTCAAGCCGAACAGAAAGAGCCACGACACATTGGCTACGTGAGTGATGACGTACACCACAGACAGGTGCCCGGCAGCAGCAGTTGGCTGCAGTGTTGCCAACTTAGCGACTTTGTCGCTATTTCTAACGACTTTTCAGACCCCCTTAACGACTTTTTTTTCAAAAAGCGCCTAGCGACAAATGTAGCGACATTTCAGACCACCCTTAGCTACTTTCTCTGAAACTTTGTCACTGATATTTCCTGCAGTTTAGAGACCCTGATCAGAAAGGGAATGATCTGCATATGTGTATGCAGCATGATCGCACTATGTCGACTGACCAATCATAAACCTTTTTCGGTTCATTTCATCCACTCACAAACGAAGCTGTTTAGTAGTTAATGTTTATTCAAAAGTAAAAAATAAATCTGCATGTATATAATACAGATCTTTCAACGGGAATTAAGGCAGAAGCTTGTTTGTACTACGCTGCATTGCACACCTGTGGTGCATTCAACTGTATATACAGTAAAAACTGTATATACAGTCTATGGTTAAAACACACCTGAGTTTTACGTTATTTTGTGTGTGGTATGAGGATTTATTACTAAAATCCTTTCTGTAACAAATACAATATGCTTCACACAAAATAGGACTTTATATCCAAAGGCACTACTTTTTATTTTATTTTTAATGTGTGCAATTTATGCTTGGTATATTTGTTAAATGCCATTTAATAAGTATGTAATTAACCATGTGCTGTGGGCATTCTTGGCAGTTTTTCTGAGGCTTTTATATAGTATATATCGATATCGGAATTATATCGTATTGACCAAAATTAAGAAATATATCGTGATATAAGTTTTGAGAAATTAAAAGGAGAAAGGAAGATTTCCTTTCATATAATAAAGTCACATATTTGAAAATGAGTTTGTTAGACTTAATCCAATTAGAAAAATGGATAAATACAGCACTTAATTTCCAATAAATCAAAGTGATTTTTTTCAGTTATTTTGTCTTTTTATCTTCTTGGTTTTTTTTTTTTTTTTGACATCCAATCATCTTATTGTTGTCATTATTTTTTCAATTGTGTGTTGCAGCAGCCGTTTCATTATAAGTTTACTAAGCAATTCCACAGAGTTGGTAATTAAACAGCCTAAAGGGCTTTGCCAGAGTCTAATACAAGGCTCTTTTAAATAACTATAACAATAATAGTAGTAGCTGAATATTACGTTCAATCTGCTTGTGCCGACTACTGCTACTTTTCATCACAATACTCAGAACAATCAGTATAAGAGCATTGTGATAACACTTTTCTAGGGAGGTGTAGTATGAGAAAGGTCATCCACAAAAGGAGAAATCCTCCCACAACCGTCCTGACTCACCTCTCTGATTGCCGTGCAGAACTCACTCTGCAGAACCTTCTTCAGAGACTGCAGCTTATGGCCAGGAACATCCCCTGATTCCTGTAGCTTCTCCAGCAGCTCGATAGCCCGGGCAACATCTGGCAGGAGGAGGGACACAGAATTTTTATAAGCGAGATTGTATGTGTGAGCACTCGTAGCGAGAGGGAGGGTAAAAAAAAGGAAAAAGAAAAGGTAGTCAATTACATTAACAGCAAAGCAATGACAAAGGCGCTGGAGCGAATCAATGGATGCTATAATGGAAATAGACTCAGTCAAGGCCAGCAGTTGCAAGGGAGATAGAGTAGGAATGAAATCTGTGAATCATTTGCATTGACTCAGGTTTGTGCACAAAAATAACAGAAACAAGTAAAATGATTTCATTTAAAGTGAACTCTTCCTGAAAATTGTGCCTACTGATGTGGCCTCACACTCTGATTTATTTTGGTTGAAGAAAAAGGAATGCAGACTGGAAAAGATCAAAAATTAAAAGTGAATCGCAAATCTTTCCAAACAAGATCAACAACATAGAGGTGAAAAGTAACACTGACCCAAATATCCTACTTCTGCTCAGACTAAAACACAAAAACACCTACATTTCAGGTTAAAACTTAGAAAACTTACAAATAGCTTTGCTATCAATCTACAATTGAACACAAAAATTAGAAAAAAAACATGATTTCCCCAAGACTTTAACAAATATAATATATTTTAGTAAAGCTATCGACACACATTTAATTTTCTTTTTTAACTGAGTTATAGTCAATGAAACGCTGCTATGCTTTTAAAAATATTTTGTAATCTCTTTAGGTGGAGTATCCAGCATCGCTGTGAATTAACGAATGTGTGCTTTTCCAGTTTTTTGTGTGTGTGTGTTCTTGTATAGCTATCCTAATTAGGACCTGATTTGGGATATTCACTAACCTTCTGAAGACCGATGGACCTTATAGGGACCAAAGCCTGGTCCTAATATGGTGGACCCCCTTTTTTAGGGTTAGGGGTTAGGTTTTGAGGTATGGTGTGAATTATGTTTTGTTTAAGTTTGGGGTTAGGAATAAACTGGTAATGGTTAGGGTAAGGGTTTGGGTTAGGCATAAATGTAGCTATTAAAATGAATGGAAGTCAATATAAAGTCCTAATATGGGTAGCAATACGGACTTTTGTGTGTGTGTGTGCGTTTTTGTACAGGACCTCTTATGGTCATATACCTATTAAAATAAAATCTCCTAGAAGAAGGTCAAGGTTATTTTGCTCTGAATAAGAGGTCATAATCTCTTGCATTTCATGAGAGTCAATTGGCCCAAACAAGGATCTGAATCCAAAATAATCAAAATAGGATGCAATAATCTAATCTCAATATTAAAATAAAATAACTCTTTAGATATCAATTTACAAGTGAATTAAATCTTATACACGATTTGTGTATTTCTTTGATCATGTCATTGATTCATCCAAGATGTTTATTTACCAACAGAAATAAACCAATATGCAAAGGTTTTGTAGGTGGATTTTAAATGGTTGAAGATTAAGAATGGGAAGCAGATTGAAATGGTTACATGTGGTTTTGGAGAGCAAATTGTTGAAGGGGCAAACTGACTGGAGCCTAAAGAACACTATGATGAATAAAAACAGCCATCTAATGTTTAGTTTGGAATGGTTTGACTTTTGGTTTTCATTTATGTTTTGATCATTTCCTTGTTGTTCATTTATGTTCCATAGGTCTTGCCATATCCAGTTCATGTTCCTGTGCTCATTGTTAGAAAAGTGTTGGCATATTAGTTCATTTCTTTGTGTTTAGTTTCTTAGTCTATTCTTCTGTTCTGTTCTTTGTGCAAGATCCTTTTGGTTTGTAGCACCTTTTAAGTCTTAGTTTAGCTCCCTTTGTGTTAATTAGTCTCTCTTCCCTGCTTTCTTTCGGCCACAGTTCCTCTGATTGGTTCATCTGGTTCCGTTATTATTTTCCACCCCTGCCTTATTATTTAAGCTCCCGGTTTTCCATTGTTTAATGGTGGATTCTCCCGTTACTCTGCTTGAACTCTGCGACCTGCTCTTTCTGCTATTCTCCATTAAGTATTCCTCTTCATTCATTATTAAAGAACGTAAATAGAGATGACTGCAGCAGTTTTTAACTCTTTCAACTAGCAATACCACGAAACCATGTTATCTCCATGACGATAATTAAACAGCGACACAAAAGGCCCAAGGGTTTTGATTCATTGTGTTTTTAATAAAAAAAATCTGACACTAATGTTTAATTGTAACCCGTTCCTTAAGATGTTTTCTCCATTCATTAAGAACAACAGCATGTACTCGACATTGTGGACTTCCTCTGCCCAAAAACTGAATAATTTAAAAAAGCTTTAATCAAATATAACATTTTTTACTCCTTGTTGATTATAAGTTCTACAGAGATGTCAGTAGAGCTGTAGTACCTACTTTAGTTTCCATAGCAGCTCTCTAAAACTTCTCAAAGCACTTAAAACGTTTTTATCCTTCCTTCCAACAAAGTATGTGGCCCCTTGGAAAATTAGGGCAAGTTGCGATATAAATTGTTTTTACAATATTTTAAAATATTGTACCAATCTTATATTTGCCTTACATCATGCAGCTCAACCTGGAAATTCATCTTACGGTAGCTACACTACTTCCCATTTAACTCGGATTTTGGAAATTGGATTGACATCAAACTAAGATTAAACTTGTCACGACTCCAATTTCGAAGACCAGAGGTATTATTTAATGTGCTCAGTGGCCAGGTTAGCTACATCTAGCAGTGCAATCAATAACAATATATGTATGAGGATTTAAAAGGTATGTAGAGGAGAAGATGGAGCAGATGTTCACCAGTTTAATGTAATAGAAACCATTGTAAGTGCTGTTATATATTATTCAATATATGCAACAGCCACACTGGATTTTGGGCTTGAGTGGTTAGTGAAACTCCAACCTTCTAAGTCTAAGATCTTCCTTCAAATGGTGTTGAAGTTGCTGACTCAGAACCCTTAAATTCTGGTGTCCAAGAACATTTGTTAGCTTGTATTATATTTGTATATTCTGGGGCCGCAACATTTCATATAAATTAGTACAGCACAATATTAGAAAACACACAATTTTCATGTTATTATTGAATATTGCAAAGCGTATATTGGTTGCAATTAACTGACATTATTGTCTTTGTTTTCATTTTCTGTAATTCCACCATGAAAAGGTCCACATCTCTCTCTGTGACTTTTAGGTTCTCCTCCCTTGCATTTACCGTAATCTTGAGCTCCCTCCACAGATTCTCTGTCAGATTCAGGTTGAGACTCTGGCTGGGCCACTCCACAACGTTAATATTACCTCCAGTCAGAAGAAAGATGTTGCTAAAATCAAAATATGAAGTTAAATCTGAACTGGTTTAACTGTAAAGTTTGTGTGTTCTCTAGGCAAAGCAAGGATAAAAAAAATTTTTATTTACAAGAACAAGAAATTCATTCAATGGGGGAAAGGGAAGCACTCAAACCATTAACTTCTGTCTCAACACAAGAACCAAAACTTTAAATATGATGAGCATCAATTATTTGCCTTCCACTAGTATTGTTTCAGGTGTTTTGGTTTAACATACTAAACTCAGCAAAAAAAAGAAACGTCCTCTGACTTTCAACTGTTTTTACTTTCAGTAAACTTAATGTGTGTAAATTTTTGTATGAACACTAAAAGAGTCAACACCATAAGACATAAACTAAAAATGAAGGGAGGCTCAAGATCAAAAGTACCAGTCAGTATCTGGTGCGGCCACCAGCTGCTTGAAGTACTGCAGTGCATCTCCTACTCATGGACTGGACCAGATTTGTCAGTTCTTGCTGTGAGATGTTACCCCACTCTACCACCAAGGCACTTGCAAGTTCCTGGACATTTCTGGGGGGAATGGCCCTAGCCCTCACCCTGCGATCCAACAGATACCAGAAGTGCTCAATGGGATTGAGATCCGGGCTCTTCGCTGGCCATGGCAGAACACAGAACGAGCAGTTTGGCTGGTGGCATTGTCCTTCTGGAGGATCATTGCCCTAGCCACATCAGCAGTCCTCATGCCTCCCTGCAGCATGCCTAATGCACGTTCACACATGATGAGCAGGGACCCTGGGCATCTTTCTTTGGGTGTTTTTCACAGTCGGTAGACAAGTCTCTTTAGTGTCCTGCGTTTTTTAGAACTGTGACCTTAAATGCCTACTTTCTGTAAGCTGTTAAGGTCTTAACGACCATTCCACAGGTGCATGTTAATTAATTGATTATGGTTAATTGAACATGCGTGGAAAACATTGTTTAAACCCTTTACAATGAAAAAGTTATTTGGATTTTTACAACATTATTGCTGAAATACACAGTCCTGAAAAAGGGACATTTCTTTTTTTGCTGAGTTTATAACTCATTGCCCATTAGATGCATGAATGAAGTCTCAGTTTAGCTTGAAAACCTAAAAATGAGTTAATTTGGCAGAGGATCTATCAGGACTAAAGGGCAATTCTAGTCCTTTAGTCTGATCTTTCTCAGTCCCGTTGATTATTTCAGCATCTATATATCTGAACATGTGCCAGATTATTTATGACCTTTTGTAATGGTCCATTTGAACCTGCCTTTTATTACAGCCAGTTTGAATTACTGGAAAAGCTTTCTGTTCTGAATCACAGAACATATGGTGAACATTTTACAATACATAAAGTTATATCCATCCTGTAATGAATCCTCAGTGTTTAGAGTATAGTCAACCTGCAGCATAAAACCGAACAGATGGCTTTAGTTGTTTTAGCCGCTACAGTCACATTCTGTTCCTCTTTAAGGACTTCAATAGAAATAGGGTTTCAGTCCATTTTAGAGACTATTTCTCTGCATGATGTAGTCTGAGGAAGACTGCTCACAGCAAGGTCTGTGGGTCAGAAGGTAACCATGAAAACTCCCGTTGCCTTCAGTGCTGTGCTCAGCTCGAACGACACACCGCTGGGAACAGAAATGCCAGAGAAAGACACCTGAAACTCTGTGTGAAAATAAAAAGACACATCTGTAGCTAACCAACATGCACTAAGCTTGTATCATCTGGATAAAACACTTTTAATGAGATTTGTAGTAATTATACTTTCAATCAAGGTAAAAGGGTCACATTTTTCACCCTCTCAAAATCCGAAAACTCTTCTCAAAAGCTCTTAATGAGCTGGCATGCTCCCAAGCACCATGGAGAAAGCTGTCTAGGAGGGTTCTGAGCATTTCTGTCTCATTAAACAAAGGTAAAAAAGGCCAGCAAAATATATTTTTCTGTCAGCTTCTTTTTGCTCATTAACACACTTTACATAATCAGCATCAAGACCCTGCACTAAGTGACATTAACAGAACTTCAGAGGCCGGTATCGGAAAAATTTGTTCACTGCTGCTTTTGTCCAGCTGATCATAAATGACAGTTGCGCAATTCTAGATATAAGCTTTCCGAGTTAAAATAGGGCAAACGGAAACTCCATGAGCTTTGCATCATCAGAAAAGCTGTGCAAATTTAACAGGTTTCAGATCCTTTTTATGCACACAAGCCTTAAAGAGTGATTATTAATTCACAAACTCATTTTTTCAAACACATTTCAAGGTTTTAAAATCCAAAGTACGCATAAAAAAAAATCGAACTAAACCACATGTACACCAGACACTGTTCACACTAAAATACGCAACGACAATGCAAGGTTTACATACTCCCATCTTTTGCATTATTTAATGATTTATTTGAGACATTCATAGGGTTAAAACTATGTATAAATTTAAACATACATCCCGATATGTTACTTAGGAAACTAAACCTTGATCACCGGCTTTTTGAAGCCATCAACAATCTTCTATCCTAAACTCAGCAAAAAAAGAAATGTCCCTTTTTCAGGACTCTGTATTTCAACAATAATGTTGTAAAAATCCAAATAACTTTACAGATCTTCATTGTAAAGGGTTTAAACAATGTTTTCCATGCATGTTCAATTAACCATAATCAATTAATTAACATGCACCTGTGGAATGATCGTTAAGACCTTAACAGCTTACAGAAAGTAGGCCTTTAAGGTCACAGTTCTAAAAACGCAGGACACTAAAGAGACTTGTCTACCGACTGTGAAAAACATCCAAAGAAAGATGCCCAGGGTCCCTGCTCATCTGCGTGAACGTGCATTAGGCCTGCTGCAGGGAGGCATGAGGACTGCTGATGTGGCTAGGGAAATAAATTGTCATGTCCGCACTGTGAGACGCCTAAGACAGCGCTACAGGGAGACAGGAAGGACAGCTGATCATCCTCGCAGTGGAAGACCACGTGTATCAACACCTGCACAGGATCGGTACATCCGTATATCACACCTGCGTGACAGGTACAGGATGGCCACAACAACTGCCCGAGTCACACCAGGAACACACAATCCCTCCATCGGTGCTCAGACTGTCCGCAATAGGCTGAGAGAGGCTGGACTGAGGGCTTGTAGGCCTGTTCTAAGGCAGGTCCTTACCAGACATCCCAAGCAACAACACCGCCTATGGGCACAAACCCACCTTCGCTGGACCAGACTGGAGTGGCAAAAAGTGCTCTTCACTGATGAGTCACGGTTTTGTCTCACCAGGGGTGATGGATGGATTCGTGTTTATCGTTGAAGGAATGAGCGTTACACCGAGGCCTGTACCCTGGAGCGGGATGGATTTGGAGGTGGGGGGTCCGTCATTGTCTGGGGCGGTATATCACATCACCATCGGACTGAGCTTGTTGTCATTGCAGGCAATCTCAATGCCTTGCGGTACAGGGAACACATCCTCCTCCCTCATGTGGTACCCTTTATGCATGCTCATCCGGACATGATCCTCCAGCAGGACAATGCCACCAGCCATACCGCTCGTTCTGTGCGTGAGTTTCTGCATGACAGCAATGTCAGTGTTCTGCCATGGCCAGCGAAGAGCCCGGATCTCAATCCCATTGAGCACGTCTGGGACCTGTTGGATCGCAGGGTGAGGGCTAGTAGGGCCATTCCCCCCAGAAATGTCCAGGAACTTGCAAGTGCCTTGGTGGAAGAGTGGGGTAACATCTCACAGCAAGAACTGACAAATCTGGACCAGTCCATGACGAGGAGATGCACTGCAGTACTTCAAGCAGCTGGTGGCCACAGCAGATACTGACTGGTACTTTTGATTTTGAGCCTCCCTTCATTCAAGGACACATTATTCAATTTCTGTTAGTCACATGTCTGTGAAACATTTTTAGATTATGTCTTATGGTGTTGACTCTTTTAGTGTTCATTCAAATTTTTACACACATTAAGTTTACTGAAAGTAAAAACAGTTGAAAGTCAGAGGATGTTTCTTTTTTTGCCGAGTTTATTTCTGGTTGGATATTTGACCATCCACTGGGACAGAATTGGTAGAGATTGTTTATAACTGGTTTTTTTCCTTGCATGACATGATTTTTAAGCATAGTCACGTATTTCAAATTGGAGTTAGGTCACCTGAATGTTAGTCTGCTTTTTCCATAGCAAAATATTTTCTGGTGTGTTATTGGTCATCCTACTCTTTCCAAATTGCTGGTTATCCAGCAGTTGAACATTGTAAGAAATATTGAACATTGTAGGAAATTTCCTTTCATTTGAAAGTGACAGGCTGGTTTAGATGGTTGAAAATTGCACATATGTGGGTGCTCCTACTGGAAAATGACTACTACACAACATCACCACTTTGCTATGAACTTTGAGTTTTCTGTTCTTTGTGCATTTGGATTTGTTTCTCTTAGATCAGTGTTAATCTTTTCCCCTTGGTTTGTAGGTCTTTTTTAGGCTTAGTTCAGCTTCATTTTGTCAAGTTTTGCAGATAGGACCCAGATGCAAACAAGTAGGAAGATGTTGATTTATTGAACAAAAAAGACAAAATATAATTAACACTAGTAACTGACGGCTAGGGAAAGAAGACAGGACGTGAGGCAGAAGGATGGAGGATCCAGCAGAGAACAAAGAAAACCAGAGAGCTTAAATACACTGAGGAGGGATAAGAAGGGACACGGAAAGCCTGAGAACCAATTAGTGACAAACTGATGCAGGTGAGAACTGGGGAACAGGTGAAGGTGATTAGTAGCTGGGCAACAGAGAAGGAAAACAAAGGTATAACAGAAAAGAAGACTGGACAGAGAATAATTCTAAGATAGTAAGAACTAACTAAGGATGAAAAAAATCTAATAGGAGTGGAAGAGAAGAGAGAAGAGAAGCTTAAAGCAAAAGCACTAATGCATACAGGTCCTTCTAAAAAAATTAGCATATTGTGATAAAGTTCATTCTTTTCCATAATGTAATGATAAAAATTAAACTTTCATATATTTTAGATTCATTGCACATCAACTGAAATATTTCAGGTCTTTTATTGTTTTAAAACTGATGATTTTGGCATACAGCTCATGAAAACCCAAAATTCCTATCTCAAAAAATTTGCATATTTAATCCGACCAATAAAAGAAAAGTGTTTTTGATATAAAAAAGTCAACCTTCAAATAATTATGTTCAGTTAGGCACTCAATACTTGGTTGGGAATCCTTTTGTAGAAATGACTGCTTCAATGCGGCGTGGCATGGAGGCAATCAGCCTGTGGCACTGCTGAGGTGTTATGGAGGCCCAGGATGCTTCGATAGCGGCCTGAAGCTCATCCAAAGTGTTGGGTCTTGCGTCTCTCAACTTCCTCTTCACAATATCCCACAGATTCTCTATGGGGTTCAGGTCAGGAGAGTTGGCAAGCCAATTGAGCACAGTAATACCATGGTAAGTAACCATTTACCAGTGGTTTTGGCACTGTGAGCAGGTGCCAGGTCGTGCTGAAAAATGAAATCTTCATCTCCATAAAGCTTTTCAGCATATGGAAGCATGAAGTGCTCCAAAATCTCCTGATAGCTAGCTGCATTGACCCTGCCCTTGATAAAACACAGTGGACCAACACCAGCAGCTGACATGGCACCCCAGACCATCACTGACTGTGGGTACTTGACACTGGACTTCAGGCATTTTGGCATTTCCTTCTCCCCAGTCTTCCTCCAGACTCTGGCACCTTGATTTCCAAATGACATGCAAAATTTGCTTTCATCCGAAAAAAGTACTTTGGACCACTGAGCAACAGTCCAGTGCTGCTTCTCTGTAGCCCAGGTCAGGCGCTTCTGCCGCTGTTTCTGGTTCAAAAGTGGCTTGACCTGGGGAATGCGGCACCTGTAGCCCATTTCCTGCACACGCCTGTGCACGGTGGCTCTGGATGTTTCTACTCCAGACTCAGTCCACTGCTTCCGCAGGTCCCCCAAGGTCTGGAATCGGTCCTTCTCCACAATCTTCCTCAGGGTCCGGTCACCTCTTCTCGTTGTGCAGCGTTTTCTGCCACACTTTTTCCTTCCCACAGACTTCCCACTGAGGTGCCTTGATACAGCACTCTGGTAACAGCCTATTCGTTCAGAAATTTCTTTCTGTGTCTTACCCTCTTGCTTGAGGGTGTCAATGATGGCCTTCTGGGCAGCAGTCAGGTCGGCAGTCTTACCCATGATTGCGGTTTTGAGTAATGAACCAGGTTGGGAGTTTTTAAAAGCCTCAGGAATCTTTTGCAGGTGTTTAGAGTTAATTAGTTGATTCAGATGATTAGGTTAATAGCTCGTTTAGAGAACCTTTTCATGATATGCTAATGTTTTGAGATAGGAATTTTGGGTTTTCATGAGCTGTATGCCAAAGTCATCAGTTTAAAACAATAAAAGACCTGAAATATTTCAGTTGGTGTGCAATGAATCTAAAATATATGAAAGTTTAATTTTATCTTTACATTATGGAAAAGAATGAACTTTATCACAATATGCTAATTTTTTGAGAAGGACCTGAATAAGAAAGACTAACTCAGATAAGACCTAAGTAAATAAAATAAGGAATTACCAAAAAAACAGAGGAAAGTACAAACACCTGAGGGTAAAACAGGAAAGAATGAGAAAATGTAGTGGAGGAAAAAAATACATACAAACACTGAGAAAGAAACTAAAATCACAAACACCTAAGGATTCTGGCACTAAAATAAGGTAAACTGAGTAAGGAAATTAAATAACTGAAACTCAAATTAGAAACACCCAAGGATCCTAACACCTTTGTGTTATTTAGTCTTTCTTCCTTAGTTTCACTGCTTTCATTCTTTGACAGCTATTCCACATCTCCCCTGATTGGTTCATCTGGTCCTTTTGTCATTTTCCACCTCTGCCTCAGTATTTATGCTCCTGGGCCCTCATTTATCAAATGTTCGTAGAAACTGTCCTATATTCTATCCTACGAATGAAATTTATATTCAATGCTACGAATGAAATTTAGAATGTTCGTACGAACAGTCAAAAGACAGATTTATGAAATGTGCGGTGGACACTCGTATGCATGTTCATCTGATGATAAATCCCACATATGCTCCTAGGTGCTAGTGCCCGTTCTGAGTCATTTGCATACAGAAACACCCTCAATTACGCATATTTGGTAACACCACATCATCTGTCACATGTATTCAGTCCTTGCGTTCTTCCTTTAAAATAATAGCCAAGAGAGCGAAAAAAGGAATTTAAATGACACCGAGATCGAGGTGAAACATAGGTGGGACAATAAAAAAGACTTCATGATGAACAGACTTGTCATAGGTAATACAAATTCCTTTCAACACCGATAATTTTTGCCATCAGCGGTTTCTCTGCTTCATTTCCCCAGCACGCAGCCGTTATATTTCTGCTGCAGAGCAGACATAAAAAATATGGCAAAGAATCATTTAATTTGCTGTTATTAACTTCTTTTGAAACCCTTAACTTTTTTGAACAAATGAGTTAAATTCTTACTGAACATTGCTGTTTGGTTCTATCAGCTCGGGGAGAACCAATAAAAAAATAACTCTGCCCGGGAGAAAGTGACACAATGTGGTTGGGGAGATGTTCCTGTTGGAAATAAAGGGAAAAAAATGGTTTGATATCAAACTGAATACACAAAAAATGTCCTTCAGCACACATCGTGGCCAGATCTCCTACTGAGGGTGCACCCATCATCATATTTGACACTTGTGTGGCCATGGGTAATTGGAGATACAGCTTTGGCTGCCATCAGTACGCAAGGAAAAAGCGACAACCTGCTTCACTGATAAGCAGGATCATTGTCACAGTACGGTTTGCAAATCTTTTGATTAAAAGTGTAACAAGATCCCATGAAGCTGAAGCACTTGATGTGATAAATAAACAACTACAGGGGGGGCGGCTCTGGGCACGGAGAGCGCAGATTGCACGTGACAGGATCTCCATGAATGATCACCCCAAACATTAAATTATGTATTTCTTGACAAATTTCAAATATTTCCTGAAAGTTTAATGCAAATCCATCCATAACTTTTTTGAGTTATTTTGCTAAAAGACAGACAGACCCCAACATAACCTCCTTGGCAAAGGCGATAAACTGCTGAGAGAAATATTATGTCAAAGTAAAACTGTTTCAGTTTTGCAGTTCCTCCGTTCTAACAGTAGATGCTGTGCGTACGCACGATTAGAAGTGTACTCATATTTAAGAACATTTCTACGCACAAGTACAAATTGATAAATACCACACAATGCGTAGAATTGTTCCTACGCGTGAAAAACACACAGATCTGTGCGCAAGTACGGGTGATAAATGAGGGCCCTGGTTTTTCATTGTTCACTGCCGGATTCTTCTGGTATATTGCCAGTACTCCATGTCCTGTTCACCTTGTTCCAGTTTTGTAAGTTTTCTGTTATTTCAATAAATATTTTGCCATGTGTATTCATGGTTCATGTCTGCATTTTGACCCTCCTCTCAACATACAAAATATGTCAAACTTGTTTGAAAAGGATAAAGCAGACTACCATCGGACTTTTGAAATGGCCCCAACCTCAACACCACTAAAAACTTAAGGATTATGATTAAAAGCCAGTTATACTCCAGATATCCACCCAGTTTACATTAACCTTAGAAAAACTGCTTTAAAGAGTGGTCAGATATTTAAATCGATCTGTGCCAAATTGATAATGAATGCAAAGATTTTATCTGCCTCTTGCTGAGGGGCATATAACCAAACATTAGTGGGGATATATGTATATATTTGATCTTTATATATAATTTTGCCTCTGTGTGGATTAGTGAAATTATGCAATTAAAACTGTGCGCCCCATTTTTAAAAACTATTTTTTTTTGTATTTTCTATAATTATCCTTACTTTGAAAAGAAAACTCAAGCCTTTTATTATTAAAGTCCTAATCATGACGAATGCAAATTTCTAAATGGAAATATGAATTATAGTAGTTCTGTAATAGTAATGCTTTAAGTAATCAGATAGATTTTCTCTATAATTAGGGTATTCATTTTAAAACAATAAATACATTAAAGATATAGATACAGTACATCTAGTTTGAACTTGTGTCTGTAGCAGTGATTGTTGACTATACGCCAGCAGATCTCAATATTGCATCAGGCTTGCAGAGTATAAAATTACATCCAATCCCATACAGGAATGACTTATAGCCCAGCTCTAAAAGGTTAATGATAGCAATAACTTAGCCAATCACAGCACTTAATCATGCCCAACTCGGACATCGAGGCATAGCGACATTCTTAAATTCCCTACCTGGCGAGCTCAATGAAATCTAACATCTAAAAATTAACTACACCTATATCTTATCTTACGACTCAGAGAATATAGAGAGGTTTTTCCCAGCCCAAACCAATTTCCAGTTCTCTCTGAGGTCTGAACTGCTGCCTCAAATGTTTTTCTTAAGTACTATAAGACATAAAAGAGTCAAAGAAATGTGCAGCAGGTTCTTTTAATAGAGTTGGTAGTTTTGAATCCAACATAAAATGAAGGAATTATGAGATTACCCTTTTTCTCTGTATCAAATAAAAAACTCCTTGACCTTTTATTTGATTTCTACTAAACTTCAAAAAACTTAATCAAAGTACATGCTTTTGGTTGATGTTTATACATGGAAAATGGTAGGAGTTTTTACTTTTGATGCATTTAAAGAACAGAGGAAAAAAAAGAAACAACTGCTAAGTATTAAGACCTGCCAATCAGCAATTAAAGCCCTTCCAGGGAAATTAACCAATTGATTGGTAAACTGATTACTGACCAACTGAATGGTGCATCTCAACCAAAATGATCTACTGCGACGTTCTATTTCCATCAAAATTGTGATTTTCATTTGACATGTGGAGTGCAAATTAAACTGCATAAAATGGGGAAACAAAGTGCAGGCCATTACATTTTGCAGGTGAAGCCAGTTTCTATGTATTTTTTAAGTTTAAGTTTTAAAGTTAATAAGCTTGTTCACAGCGTTAGCTGTAAAGCTGTCTATTTAGTAACAAAGATAACACAATCCTGCTGAGTACCTGGCACCATTTCTGCTATTTTATGCCTGTATAAAAGCAAATACTACTTGCAGGCTGGTGGCCAGACTACGTTAAACAGTAATAAAATGTTGCCATATACCTCGGTGTCCCTCAAAGACTAGCTAACACATTGTGTAATGTCTGCGGGCAGTGCACAAGTGCATCCTCTCCTCAACACAAAAAGAATATCAGTGCTCGAGTTTAACGCCGCTTGCGTTCACATAAATAAATGTCCCTGTAAAGAATATGCGAAAACAAAACTTGACAAGTGTTACAATCTGTGTTTAAGCTTTCAAGTTTTAGCATTGAAATGTTTGAGCTTTTGTTCTCCCATCCAGCTTTTGGTATTTTTCCCATGATTTATATTGAAATTCACTTTATTCTGGATTTCTCTTCCTATCTACTCTTTGTCGGGCTCTGTGATTTTTAAAAAATTTTTTTTTTTTACTTTTTTGTTTTGTTCAAGATATCCACTTGTTGATTCATTCAAATTTTAATCAATAGTTTGTTATAGTGGTACTTCAAAAGTAAATACCAAGTATTCTTACATGATGCATAAATAAGCATCGGAAGATACAGTGGGTTTTACACACCTACAGTTAGAAAGAATCTCGGTAGCCACATTTTTAACATGGTCTTTCCAACACTTGCTCACATTCATCCTTCAGCTGATGCCACAGTTTGCAGAGAGGATTTAAATTATACAAATTATTGCAATATTTAAATATATTAGTCAGAAGTTGGGTAAATCCACAACATTATATACTGCATACCATGGCACCTACAGTGAAACATGGTGGTAGTAGCATTATGATCTGGGGTTACTTTTTTCAGATGAAACTAGACTTTTTTTCAAGTTCTATAAAATCATGAACACAAAAATTAGTTTAGACCAATAGCCTTTAGGTGTCTACTAGAAAGCCGAAAGTAAGAATTTCATTAGTGAGTCCACAAACACATACAATTCAACAAAGAGTGCCCTCACCAGAAGGAAATTAAAGTAGAATGACCCAAAGTTCAAAATTGAGTTTGATATAAAATCTAGGAGTCACACGTAGAAAGCTGTGTAACTAGAGATGTCCTCACAATTGAATAGAGACTGAGAACTTTGCAGGGCACAGTGATGTAAACAATGCCAGTCTAAGATGTGGGATTTTAACATACTCCCACCAAAGAAGGCTTGAACCAAAATCTGATGACAACAGGTATTTATTTAAGGGTTCGTACACTTGCGCAACCAGATTGTTGCACCTTTCTTATGTCATATTGCTCTCTCTTTTTCGATTGAATCTTGCAGGATAGTCGCAAAATATAAACATGTGAAAAGTTTTAAATGATTTATCATGGTCATTGTGATAGTGGTTTTATATTCAGAGTATTCCAGAATAAAAAGCACAAATTCCAGGTGGACAACATTAATTTGCAGCTTTTGACCTAAAACCTGTTCTAGGCTACAGGACATCAGATGTCTTCCCAACACTACAGGTGGAGTGTTATTGTTTCTTTTGCTTGTTTGTTTTTCTAAAAAAATTTATATAATTCCCTAAAGGTGTTAGCTGTAAACAACCTGCTAACTTTAGGCAAGGCAAGGCAAGGCAAGGCAATTTTATTTGTATAGCACACTTTCAACAGCAGGGTAATTCAAGGTGCTTTACATGATTTGGTGATTTAAAAGAAACACATAAAAGAAACACACATTACACATGATACACAATAAAGCAAGAGAAAAATAAAAAAAGCAAGAGAGCATGAACACATTTCATACATATAACATCAAGCATTTACTCAAACTTTAGCATTCGCATATTTGGTCAGTGGTAGCAGAAGGACATAATGGTCTATTCTGACTGATGTAGTTAATCATTGTGCTTATGCTTCTCTCTATCCTTCACCTGTTTATCTGTCTCTTCCCCTGCTCTATAATTAGCGAACGATTTGCATGTTTTTTCTTCAACAATAATTATGTTCTTTTTGGGATTCCTGTATTTAGAAGTGTCAGATGAACATGCTTCTAACTTTGAACTCCTTTGTTCCTGGGATTTGATAGAGTATTGCTACATTTGGCTTCTTTTTCAAAACCTGGTGTAGATTTGGACATAAAAATGACTAAAGGACAAGTTCCAGGTGAGATTTATGAACCTGTGTGGATACTGATAATTAATAAATGTGGCAGCTGGAACTAATTGTGAATTAAATAATGCTACCCAGTTCATAGATAGTTTCAGTGGGTTTTTTCCCCACATAATTTGCAACAGGAAGAAATAATATATATTGAAAACTAGATATTTATTTCAGATTTTATAGTAACTGCCTCAACCAAAGATTATTAAGATTCTTCACACACAGAGACCTAAAATGTAGTTTCTTAAACAAAGGAAGTCTCTGCAAATGTTGCGTAATATATTTTTTCAATGTCGCACTTGCAAAACGGGTATTAATCAGTAGCATTTCAAAGCTGCTCGATGAGGTCCTGTCTCTGAGAGCCTTTAGACCTATATCAATTCTTCATACTCCAGAGCATCAAATTAAACATGACTAAATACTGAACTGCACAGATCAGTTGCTAAGTTGATCTTCATTTATTTAATATTTAGTAGAATTACCTTTAAATTATATGACTTAGGCTTCTCACAATAGTTCACTGACATCATGGCCGCTCCAAATCTGACTCTGTTGTCCTTTGGTCGACTCGTAATTGATTCTTTTGGTGCACTTAGTATTGTTGTTCATTTGGAAGAGCTATTTGCATGGCTGTTGGATCTCCAGCAGTCATGAAGTGAGATGTGGTGTCAGCCCATCACAGGAAAACAGAGACACAGGACTAACAACCATGCATGCAAAGACTCCTTCAAACAATTTGGAGAGAGCTATTAGCCCAACAGTCATGTTAGTTTGGACTGACAAAAATTAAGATCTTAGTCCCTGTGTGTAATTGCAAAATGTAAGTTGGCTTTATTTCTTAGTTTTGTAGTAATGGCTTCTTTCTCACTGAGCGGCCCTTCACCCTGTGTTAGAACAATTTCACTATGGATAATGACACTGTCTTACCAGCACTCTTTATATCATGCATCTTTTAATTTTGCTTTTGTGATTGACAATTACATTTTGCACTGAAACTCTTTTTGCGACACACAATCTATCTCCTTCCTGTGACCTGTGTGATGGATGGACTTTCCCATGCTGTTTATATTCCACATTGCATGCAATTTTTATATTTTCACCAGACTCTTGATTTTAAAAACTGCAGTCATGTTTATTTAGAAATGATGGCATTATATGATAGGGTTGGGGGTCAAACTATGCCTATCCCCGCCTTTATAAGGTACATTTGTTCAATAACTTGTGTACATAAATACTGATTATTGAAGAAGGTGGATTTAAGTGGCTTTAAACGTGATGGGGTTGTCACGTCACACGGTAGAAGTCTGAGTCTCTCAAACTGCTGACCTACTCATATTTTCATGTACAATTAGTCTAAACAACATGAAAGCATGGTCTCATCCTGCCTTGTATCAATAGTATAGGCCCCGGGTGATGTGTGATGCTTTGGGGGTATTTTCTTTGCACATGTAAGGCTGCTTAAAGTAAAGTTATAATGTGACTTCATTTGAATTCTGGGAGATAATATCATATATGTAAGGCAATGTCATGACGGCTTGGTGGATAATTTGGGGAAAAGGAGTACATGGACCGGCAACTCAACATATTCGGCATATTAGGCAGATAACTTGATAAATGTGACATTTCATTCAAGTATTGCTTATCTGTATATATCTCTTTGAACAATATTGGGAGAAATTGAGTCAGCTTTCTTAATCCCCTGATAAAGAGCCAAGTTCTTATCTTAGCTCCTCCTCAGATTTTACAGTATCCTGGCAAATATATGAATCTCTTCAGCTGTTAAATGTTCCATTACAGAGCATTACAAGCTATTTAACTAGGCTGATTGCTGTTGCAGATCTGTTTTTGCTGTAAACCTTTGTTCCACCTGTAAACCGAAAAGAGTCAGATTTTTCCTTTTTAATATTTTAATCGATGAATGTTATTGATCATGCAGCCTTTGTTAAAGTATTTTATGTACAAGCACACTGCCAGATGATTTTAACACAATCCTGACCCTTTACCTCTGTTTCTTATTATGTTGACTATTGTAGGGTTAATCCTTTCTGATCCTGATTGCTTTCAGCTCACAACACTAAACCTTTCTCTAAAATCTACCTCTAATTACTTTTGTTCTTACTTTGGCCACAGCTGAAATCCACAAAATTCTTTACTTGGTGTTTTGCAAAGAAAGAAAATCGATTTTAGCTATTTACTGCCTCATTGTACTATACCGACTATTGAACAGTATAAGCTACTCATGGTATAACCTTGAGTAAAAACAACATGGTTTTCACATTATGCTAATTACACAAAGACGTACAGAAAAAATAAATAACATGAGATCTAACATAATATCAAACAGGCAAATTTCTATTTTGAGAAAAAATATTAAAGCCTCCCCTTAGCTATTTTTCTATCTGCCAACTAGGGGTGTAACAGTACACAAAAATCATAGTTCGTTACGTATTTGGGGTTTTAAAGCCACGGTTTGGTTCGTTTTCGTTTGTTTTTTGTTTGATCAACATTAAACAAATTTCCCTTTTTCTTGAATTCCTTACTTTCAAATCCTGAAATTAACTGATGTTAGTATGTTCTATAACTTAAAGTTAAAAGTATAGAACTGACTAGAGATTTAATTGGATTAAATAATAATATAATATATAGTACATGCAGACATACCCAGAGTAAAAAAAAAACATATTTAACCACTTGAAAACAGTCAGTGTTAATGTTTATAAATGTTTATATTTGAGAATAAAACATGGTTAAATCACTTAATTTATTTTGATATTTCCACAGTCTTGTCTCCCAGGTGTACTTGAATGCAGCAAGAGCAGCTGTTGGGAGAATCCCTTTTCATCAAGGGGAATTCTGCCAAACTTGTGTTTCATACAAAATAATGAGTTTGGGCTGATTGGATGCAGTGCTGCCAACTTAGCATCGAATCTTCAGACCCCCTTAACAACTTTTTTTTTTTTTTTTTTTTACAAAAACCACCTAGCGACAATCTAGCAACATTTCTGACCACCCTGAGCTACTTTCTGTGAAACTTTGTAGCCGATATTCCCTGCAGATTAGAGACCCGGCCTGTTCTGCATCCAGACTGTCCTTCCAGATGTTCAGAAAGGGATGCAGCATGATCACACTACATCGACTGACCAATCATAAACCTTTCTCGGTTCATTTCACCCGCTCACAAACGAAGTTGTTTCATGTTTAGTGTTGATTCAGAATTAAAAAAGAAATCTCCAGGTATATAAGACCAATCTTTCTTTTATAATCAACACATCAACATCAGAAGCTTGTCTGTGCTGCATCGTACACCTGTGGTGCATTCAAGGAAAGTTTGAAATCTATGGTGAGTTCGAAAACTTAGGAGATTTAAATCTCAGAACAAAAAACACTGAAAATAACACCATAAGCCATAAACTTCTGTTTAATGGCAGTTAACAGGCAACGTTCAATGCATACTAAATATGCCCTACTTATTTTTACAAAGAACTAAAAAACTTACAAACAAACAAAGACTATGATCTCAATTAATGGTGTATTCTTGAGATATCTCAGCTAATTAATTTTTTTCAGAACTTGAAATTTTGTTTTAAAGGTCTTGGATGTCCAGTTGCAATTTGATATCTTGTAAATTTTGTACCAGTTCCCTTCTCTCAACAGTATACTTCAGGCAAAATAACATGTTCCACAGTCTCTTCTTGAAGACAAAAGTCACATTTTCCTGCAGCGTGTTTCCCCTGTTTAAATACTGCATTGTTTAACCCTGTACGACCAAATCCTAATGTAGATGCAATTATTTCCCGTTTCATTCATCATCACGCCGATGTGACGTGAAGACATCATTATTATGCAAATTAGTGTCCACATTTATGGGTCAACTTCAGCTACTTTCTGTCGGAGACAGTTGGCAACACTGATTGGACGCTACTGGTGGCAATTTGGACATCAGCTGGTCTTTCTCTAGTATCAGTGATGTTTTCATTCAGTGTGACATTGCTTCAGGTGAGTAAATCAGCTCAGTGCAGAGCGTGTTACATACATGTTACATACATCATCTTTTTTTTCTACTGTAGCAGCATGAGAAACCATTAGTGTTCCCAAATAGCAGAGTTTAGTGAGAGCTGAGAGTTCTTTCTGTTTTGTTTGGGTGTAAATTTTTAAGGTTGCGCTGCGGAATGTTGCACTGCACTCTGAGTTCTGCAAATAGACGTGTTCAGGTAGAAAACAGCTGTATTTGTTTGGTACACCTGTGTACCAAACAGACAGGGCTGTACCAAAAACATGAATAGATATACCATTACACTCCTACTGCAAAACTATTTAAAATGTTAGGATTTGTGCAACATCAATGTCTTTTCCTATGTTGCCCTATGTTTTCTTATGTAATTGCCATCACAACTGTTTTCAATTTCATTGTGAACTGTATATCTTTGACACATGTGCTGTACCCTCTCTTATGGTATTACCATGATGGAGACTGAAAACCTGATGGTTTCTTAATATATTTTTTATTTATTTTAAGAACAATGACCCGAAGGCATACCATGATCGATCGATCATGGTATGCCTTCGAGTCATCTATCTATCTATCTATCTATCTATCTATCTATCTATCTATCTATCTATCTATCTATCTATCTATCTATCTATCTATCTATCTATCTATCTATCTATCTATCTATCTATCTATCTATCTATCTATCTATCTATCTATCTATCTATCTATCTATCTATCTATCTATCTATCTATCTATCTATCTATCTATCTATCTATCTATCTATGATAGACACAGGACTCCTCGAGGGACATGGTCGAATGCCTTCTCCAAGTTCACAAAATGCATGTAGACCAGTTGGGTGAACTCCCATGCACCCTCAAGGACCCTGTTTAGGGTGTAGAGCGGGTCCAGTGTTCCATGGCCAGGACAAAAACTGCATTGTTCTGAGGTTCGACTATCTGTCTGACCCTTCTCTCCAGAACCCCCAAATGGACCTTACCAGGGAGGCTCAGAAATGTGATTCCCCCTATACTTGGAACATACTCTGTGGTCCATCTTTTTAAATAAGGGGACCACCCTGGTGTTCTACTCTAAGGGGACTGCCCCCAATGTCCATGCAATATTGAAGAGCTTTGTTAACCAACACAGCTCCACAACATTGTGATCATAGGCATTCTCCAGATCCACAAAACATATGTAGGCTCAAGAACAAAGACCATATATGTTTGAACCATGTCCTGTGATCTGAATAAATTAAATTTGAAGTGTTTGACCATAATGACCACCATTACATTTGGAGGTAAAAAGTGATATTTGCCAGATCAAGAAAATCCAACTAACAGATAAGTATGGGGTGTCAGCATCATGATGTGTGGGTGTTTTATGCGGAAGGGATTGGTTTACTTAACAAAATAGATGACATCATAAGACTATTTTTCCAAACCCTGGGCCTCAAGGTATATTGCCCTGCATGTGTTAGATGTTGCCCTGCTTTAACACGCCTGCTTCAAATGATTGCAGTTCAGCAAAAGCCTGTTAATCAGCCATCAATTGAAAACCTGTGTGTTGAAGCAGGGAAACAACCAAAACATGCAGGCCTTGAGGAGCAGGGTTAAAAAACACTGTCAAAAGGAAATGTGGAGATACTGACAACTTCTCAAGACATCAGCAGGAAATTAAAACTTGTGCACTGCTGGGTCTCCTAAATATGCAGTGACCCTGAGGCAGATTATTTGGAGTCAGTCAAAATGTAAAGATGGATGTTTCAGTTTCCACCATTCTTCATAAAATATTCTTTCCCATTTCCATTGAAAAGATGAATAAAAATGGGTATGTAGTGTGCGTGCTGTGTTCAAAAGATGACTGAAAGGAAGATGTCAGATGAACGTTTATGAGGGCTGTGAGTTCATGGATGATGTGCACTGAAATTTCAGATTTCTTTTCACATCTCTTGCAAATGTGGTGATTTAAATACGGAAGACAAAGACATCTTTAAATTGTAAACAAGGATGGATCTATTTCTGTTGTCAGTTGCTTAGCAACAGTGTTGATAAGCAACAAGGGATTTACAACTCTTGAATACCAAATATAGAGTAGTTTTCCCAGTTGAAATAAATGGTCTTATGACAGTTTGTTTGAAGCACTAGCAGAAGCATAGTTATTATTTTTTTTAAACATGCTGTGATTTTTATCTGGCTGTTTTAACTAGGAATATAACATTTAAAATAAAAGTGTTCATAACTGTAATGGAAAGAAGTTCACCACAACAGTTGATCCACAATCTAGAGGATTCAAAGCACATAAAGCAATCAAATCAGAGACCCTAGGTTACCTCACCACACCCTAATGGATTGACTACCCTTCTTGACCAATACCAGTTTCCAATCTTCCTTGAGGTCTGAATATCCAATTAAAAATGGTGGGACTTCTTAGTTTTGATTAGTTGGGGGCAAAATCAGATTTTTCGTTATTTGATATGCTGATTACTGATCCGAGAAAAACTCATGGTTTTGGCAAATTGATTGGTGCATCTCTAAAAAGATCCCTGTAACACAGTGTTAAGCACATAATGGGGTATAAAACAGCTGTTGCTGGTTTTTCAACAAAAATCTATACATGAAGTATTTTGTCACACTAACTAAAAAAATTCAATATCATTATTTTTTTGCTCAAAGAATGCTGAGAAGCTGAACAAACCCATGCTGAGGTTTAATGAAGGCTTCAATACTTGACTTGTCACTACACCGTTGCTAAGAGGGGTTGGCACTGGGAAGCATTCCAGTTTCCTGGTATAATTAGTCCATTTAGAGCAGAGAGCAAAACATGGTGCAGTACATTTGCAGGACTCCGGAGTGTCATTTTGACACACACAGCTGCAATAAGGTAAATAAAAAAACATCCACATTAGTGGCTTGGCTCATTAAACCGGATGATGTGGCAATATCTTTATAACTTCTTAAAACGTCTAACTGTTTTTGCCCCCCCAACATTACAGTTTTTGTTATGATACCCCACTTGATATACGTATATGTGTAAGAAATCTTTACTAGAAATTGCTGTATTTTTTCAGATATGGAAACGGAAAATAAAGGGGAAAACAGAATGAAGATGAAGAGAGGTAGGAAAAAAGTTAGGAGGGAAAGGGTGAATTGAATATTTAAGAGGAACAGGAATAGAAAAAATACAATTAAACATCTTAGTCTGCTTTTACACCTGCAGGACAGCAGAGAAAGGGAAAAACAATGGTAAAACAAACCTAACAAACAATGCGAACTGAGAACTACACAACCACAAACCCACAAATAGATATATAAGTACAACAACACCATCACTGAAAAGCTCATGGTACTGATTATTGCAAGATGTATTTGTGGTAACCTCAGTCCAAGAGTGCATCTGTAAACACTGGAATCTCCACACCTGTGTATGACAATGCTAGTGCATATAGGGTCTCTCCATACGAGTGTTCAATAGCTGGTGTGAGGGGCAATTGATCCTCCTCTCAGGAATCGATGCAGAAAAGAAGGAGATCAGAGCCATAGACATCCAAAGGACCTTCAGAGCACAGGAGCCCCAGTTGGACCAACGCAGGGCTGACCACACCCACCCGGAGCAGAGGAGAGCCCTGGGGGAGCATCCTGCAGCTGAAAATGCAGATGCCCTAGGGGGCCACAGCAATGAGCCCACGGATTCTGCCACCAGCAAGCTACACCGGGGCAGATCCAGCCATGGACCCAGAGACCCAAGGGCACCCGACCCCCCAGCAGAGACCCGACCAGAGATCAACCGTCAAGGGCCCCCCGCCGCTGCTGCCAAGCTGCAGAGGCCATGGCCAGCCTGTGGCTGACATGAACCGCTGCCACCTCGGGCCAATCCCTTATAGCCAACATCCCAATGCCCTTCTGCCCCATGCCAAAGCACCCCATCAATAGCCAAAGTGGATGGACAACATCCCTAGGCTAAGCCCAACTAGAACCAAAAACTGAAGTCAACCAGCTCCCGAATCTCACTCCCACAGAGCACCAAGACCAGGCATCCAACTAAAGCCAACCAAACCCACCAATAAACTGATCAAGCACTAAACACACAAAACAGATGATCAAATAGAGATGCCATACCACCAAACAATAAACCCCCAGTATCCCTGCAGCGCCTCCATCCCCACCCCAGCCCATAATAAACACAATAAACACCCCAGACACACCCGAGTCTAAATGGACTCAGGTGTGACGGGACTAGTCTGGACTCACTAGTCCATTTAGAGCAGAGAGCAAAACATTGTGCAGTCCATTTGCAGGACTCTGAATTGTCATTTCGACAGACAGCTGGAATAAATGAGCCTCATTGAACCGGATGATGTGGCAATATCACTACAACCTCTTAAAATGTCTGACTTATATTGATGGAACTCTTGTTTTTCACCTCAGCAGATGTCAGAAGGTCTAAATTGCCTTCTCAGATTCCCCTTACACCTTTTCGACCCTAAAGGATACCTTTTTGGATCTCATGAATGAAGATAAAGTGTCCTGGAAGAGGATCTTGTAATCTGCATCTGCCACTTTGACCTGACTGCCCTTGATGTCACCAGCATCTCTGCTGCTAAATCCAGCCACAGAAACTGAAATTATCACATTCTAAGCTGGTAAAATGGGCTAAAAGGGTTTTACCAACCAACCCATGTCCACATGCCAAGGGAATTAGCTTTAATTTGCCCGACTGTGACTATGCTCTCATAGCTCGACAAATCACTCCTAGAGGGCTAATGGCTCCTGCAGGAGCCTGCGGTGAAGACGGAGACGGGAAACGTCTCACTCCTAATGTTCTCTTCATCCTCCAGTAATGACAGGGCAGTGTCTCTGCAAGACAATTACTAGAGAAACCGCTTATTTGTGCATTACCGACAGGTTGTAGCAGCTACTTGTGATGTAAAGTTGTCAGCAACTTTTTAATCCCTTTAAATCCTTTAGAATGGATACAAAGAAAACCGTGAATGGTGAAGAAGTCATGATCACACAAAGTTAAAAACCAGGTCAGGCAAAAAGCAAAAGCTGTCACTCTTGCAAGCTGTACTGTCCATATGACAACCGCACAAGTAGAAGGTGGGATGTGGTACATTCATTTTCTTTCAACTGGAAGCTTGAAAGCATTTCACAAATTTTCCTTAGTAGCACCAGACTAAGCTAGAAAGATTTCTTCCTCTGCACCAGGCAAAGTAAACACATTTAGTTGTAACCACACAATTACTTTATCTACAAAATCACACCAGAATCTGGCAGCTGGTGTAAAAGTCTGAGTCTATTTCTCCATGTGGGCTTTTTTTTCTACAGCCACAGTTGAAACACACTATATAAGTCAAAAGTAAATAAGGCAAGATATCAAATTCAGTACTGTAGGCCTCAACAAGTCTGATTTGTCCTTGGGAACAATTTGCAGCTACCTGAAGGTGTCCTACATATTTGTTCAAAGTGCTGTATGCAGATGCAAGTAGGATGGAAATGTTCAGCTTTCATACCAAGAGAGGTTGCAGGTACATAGGATGCATGTGTTCTGATAAGAAAAAATGTGTATCAACCTCAGAACAAAAGCAATAGATCTTGTGAAGATGCTGGCTAAAGCTGGTAAGTGTCATTATCCACAGATAAACAAGTCCTATACTGACACGGACTAAAAGGCCACTCAGAAAGGAAGAAGCCATTACTACAAAAGCAACTGAAAAGGCCAGATTATAGTTTTCAAATGTATGCAGAAATGAAGACCTTTAATTTTGAGGACATGCCCTGCGGTTGACCATAGTGATCATAGTAGAGTAACTACTAGGGGTGTAACAATACCTAAAACTTACAAGACGAGACATGATACTGAGTTCACGATAATGAGATGGGACAAGATTTTATTTTCAAGAAAAGACTTCAAAGATCAAAATTATACTTCAAGACTGCATACTCTGTATTTTTATTGATTTTCCCACAAACCCAACCAACTGAAGTCTTTCTTTTTCTAAAATCTTTTTGCCTCTTCAGACCTTATGAGAGTGCTTAAACTATGCATGGTCTGCAGAACAATATTTACCATTTCGCAGTTGATATTGATAGGGTATGCTGTGATTGTGATGTAACTCAACGTACCCCTAGACATACAGCCATTGTTGTTATAATAATGCTTTCTGCCTCCGTCAGCATCTGATCGAAATTGCAGTGCTTACAAATTGTTTTTGCTGTGTCACTCTGTTTCCATTTATCATTCCTACTGAAAACCCAAAATGCTACCAAACAAATGATTTAAGAGTAGTTGGGGCATCTTCGATTACAACTTCATCAGGCAAGGCCATGCTGACCGCAATTGGCTAGTGCTCGCGAGATTAGCAGTCACCTCAATGAAAAATATTGTAGTGTTAAAAGACGAGATCTTGTACGACGAGATCTTGTACGACGAGATCTTGTTACATCCCTAGTAACTACCAGTGACCATAATATACATTGCTACATTTGGTGGGAAAACCGTGAACCTCATAAATTTGACAACACACTCTGAACTGTAAAGTACGGAGGCGGCAGCATCTTGTTGTTTAATGAATGACTGGTCTGCCTCATTAAATCAATAGCATTGTGAGGAAATATCAATATTTGAAATTGTTTCAACAAATCAGTCAGGAAGTCGAAACATGGGTACAACCAGGTTCTTCAAAATGGACAATGACTGTCAGTGTACCATCAAATTAGATTCAAAGTGACTTAAAAACAACAACCTCAATGCTTATGAGTGGCCACTAGAAATCCTGATCTCAGTCCCATAGAGAATGTGTGGGGCACAGCTGAAAAAGTGTGTACAAAAGGTCAACTGTTGAATATGAAGAAAGTAAAAAGATACTTTGTGTCTATTTGCTAGGCTGCCAGGACAGGTATGACGGCAGAAAAAAGAGGAAAAGGACAGATCTGGCTAACATTGAGTGCACAATGCAAAATGTAAGTATGACACTCAATCTTCCAGCAAAGGCAGTTACTACAGTGAGCAAGGTTATAAATTATGGAAGTTCTCTATTTGAACTTAAAACACTACAGGTTTTATGTTGAATAAGGACTTTAGCTGCTCTGAAATTGGGAGACACCTTACATTTACCAGTGGAAGAATTTAAGTCCAGGATAAAATCTAAAACTTTAAATCAAATTAAGAATTAAAACTGTTGCCGAAATACAGCATTAGTTTGTGTCAAAACATAGCATTTGTAGATTGTTTCTGTCATGCATCAACAAGAGATTTCAAATGCGCCTGAAAAGGGATAGCCTAGTGGGGTTTGCATATATTTTAAAAATGAACACAATTCATAACACCTGATTACAAATGGCCGAAGACAAAATGTGAACAAGCTAAAGGGACGCAGATACTTTTGAAGGCTCAGTACGTATTTGTTAGTCTATATACCTGTATACAATATTATGGTGTTTGTAGACTCGTATAATGTAGAATGGCCTATTTCAGACCTGGATGCTTTATAAACTAAAGGTACTCATCCTCCAGAAGTTTCGGTTGCAGTGTCCTCTGCTTTTACCATTTCCTTTTAAGGGTTGGGATTCATGGTGGCATCCCTTTTTAATAATTAAATGCCTGCTTTTCTGAGAATGTAAGTGGTCCTTTTCCATTGTTCTCTGTGCTGTGTGCTAATCACAGTCATTTCCTCTCACAATAACAGGAAGGGGAATGAATTGGATCTCTCTTTCATCCTGCAGTGACCTAACAAGCCAAGTGGATGCTCTGGAAATGAAAATATCTTGTTCATTTCCTCCCAATGAGCATTTGTGGAACTCAGCAACTCAACAGTTAAAGCCTACTCTCAACACAAGCTGTGGGGACCTTTCCATTAACAAATATAGTGGTTTCTCCAAATTTGCAGCACATAGGCAAAAAAAACCTATAATGGAGCATCTTTCTGATGGCTACTATGGAGAACTATCATTACTACTGCTCCTGGTATTACACAGCTGCCAGCAGCTGACTGGTCTAATTCATACCACGGCATGTGAATTCCATCCCCCTCCTCCCACTCTTACGGCAAACACGCTGAGGTCACAAGTGAATCATTGCCCAAACAAATGATTAAGATCAGATATGGCTGAATGTGGATATTTGAAGCTTAGACATTTTTTGACTTCAGAGAAAAAATTGTTGTTTTTCAGGACGGTAAACCCCCTTCCTAGCTCCGTCTGTCAACAGCAAAACGAAAAGCTCAGCTTGTGTTGTGTTGTGTATGTGTTTGCCTTGTGCAATCTTGGGCTCATTTCATTAACTCAGCATGCATTAGTGCCTACTTCTGCACCCAGCAGACTGCGCATCAGTAAAGCTTTATAGTCTGCAAACAGTGAACCTGAGTGGAGAGCAAGCTGCAGCTGTACCAAATGCATATGGATAATTTTTACAGCAGAATCTGTTTCTGGCTAAAAGGCCACAAACAGATTATTTCTGTCACCAAAAACTAATCAGCATAAACTGTAAACCAAGATATTGATTCCACTAAAAATATTCAGTACATATTACTCAAATTTGCATAATTTGTCAACATTATTGGTTATTTCTGATTAAACGGAGCTGCTTCATGTCCTTTTCTGTAATAGTAATTGCGTTTTTAAGTTCAGTCAGTAGCATCTTCTGAAACAAACTAAGTTAATATTACTTAAACATCTGTAATTTCTTTACATTATTTATGATGTAAACAGTACTTTTTAATGGTCCTATTTTATTGTGATTATGTGCTTGAGCTAAAACAACTTATTATCATCAAGTTTGCCTTTAGCACCCAACAAAAATCTAGTTTATACCGGTTATACAACCATATCCTATTTTAAGCTTTCACAAAGTTTTATGTCATCTGGGAATTTTTTTACCTAGAAAAATACATCTTAGCAAGATGTCAAGTGTTCTTCCATTTTTGGATCCTTATCTTTATTGTCTATACAAAAGAAATGCAACCTTTCATTTACAAAACAAGTGATTCTTTCATTGTGGATGGAAATGCATAGCATTGCCAAAGTAGTCGTAACCCTCGACATGTTTTCCCGTTTTGTAACATTGTACACAATAACTTGAATGTGTTTTATTAGAATTTTGTATGACTGAGTAAAAAACAAAGAACACAAACTGTAAAGACAAAGATAAATGGTACTTGCCCAGCCTATTCTGACACTCCTAAACACCATTCTGTGCAACCAATTGTCTTCTGAAGTCACTAAATTCACCAGTATGTAAGTCAATCCCATAAATTCATAAATACAGCTGTTCTGTGAAGACCACAGAGGTTTCCTAGAGAACATAAATCATGAGGACTAAGGAACACAGCTGAAAGGATATGGATACAGTTCTGAAGAACTTTTCCTCGAGCCCTGTAGGAGACACAGCAGGCATGAAGAAGAGTGTGCTTTGATTAGATCAAATTGTAACTGTTTGACCAACATGCAAAACACTGTCCAGAAGAATTGGCACTTGCACATCTCTCCGAGGGCAACACTCCTATTGTTATGCATGGTGGTGGCAGGATCATGCTGTGGGAATGCTTTCTTTCACTAGAGAAAGGGAAATGTGTCAATAGGAGCTGATAGGAAGATGGAGAAAGGTCATCTTCAGAGCAATCCTGGAGAAAAATCTGTTAAAAGCTTCAAAAGACTTAAGATCAAGTCTGAGGTGCCCCTTCGAAAAACAAAAATGACTAAATATAAAGAACAGAGCTACAATAAAATGGTTTAGATCAGTGGTTTCCAAACTTATTACCAAGCGGGCCAAAATTGTGAAACTGAAAATGCTCACAGGCCACAAACACTACGTTTTCTTTTTCCAGAAATTAGATATGCAAAAATAATTGTATTGGGAATGTTCTTCTGTTCAACAGAAGGAACACACAGTACTATAACAAAACAAAGTAGTCCCATTTTAATAAAAAAGGGGATCTGTAAATCATAAAAAGTGTCACACATTTGTCATCAGGAAAGAAACGCCAATCATTTCCAGAATCTTTCGTGTTTTCTGCTTTCCTTTGTGGCTGCACAGTTAGGAATGTTGTCTTGCAGCAAGAAGGTTCTGGGATCAAATCCTGGCCTGGGGTCTCTCTGCATGGAGTTTGCATATTCTCCCTGTGCATGCGTGGGCTCTCTCTGGTTCTTCTTCTTCCTAAAGTCCCAAAAATGTTAGAATGTGGGAGGTTAATTGCGCCTGTGTGTGGCTGCATGGTATTGTTTGTGTCAGATTGATTAATCATTAAAAAAAAGACAACTATAGGCCTAACTAAAAACATATTATTATAAACATTTTCCGTTTTTGAAAACGTTATATTTTTCTTTAAAAGTCGTACCTTGTCCTTTTGCATAAATCACCTGTCTTGGCTGCCAAATTTGCAAATTTCTTGAATTATTGACCTGGGCCAGACAAAGTCATTCCGAGGGGCCGCTAATAGAACACAGGCCACACTTTGGATACTCCTGGTTTAGATCAAAATATATTAATGTGTTAGAATGAGCCAAACTTTATATATAAGTGTGATTCAAAATCTCTGATAAGAAGAATTCAGTTTCTCGATGTGGAAAGCTGGTAGGTTATGTGTCTAAGGACCTGCAGTTGTAACTGCAGGAACAGGCAGTTCTATAAAGTGGGATTAATACGGCTGCATATCAGGTAATGTGTTGGTCTATGATAGAATCCCAGTAAGATGCATTGAAAAATAAACTTTAAGAGGTATGAATACTTCTGCAAGCATGAATGAGTCGTTTTTAATGGTGCTCATTTTATAAAACCAAACCCGGGGGTACAAAAAAAAAAAGGTTTGGCCAGACATCATGATTACTGGTTTACTCCACAACGTGCGCTCCCAATAAAAGGACCATCTTTACATTATCTGCCTGGGCACCGACCTGTGTGTGTGTGTGTGTGTGTGTGTGTGTGTGTGTGTGTGTGTGTGTGTGTGTGTGTGTGTGTGTGTGTGTGTGTGTGTGTGTGTGTTGGTGCACCTGCACACCTCCAACACAAACTTGTCTCCTGCTCAACAAAGTGGACTTCTAGCAGCCCAACCTTTCTGTCTACAGACCATAAAGCCACCTATGATGGGAAAACATATTAGCGAATAGGTTACATAATACAGATGACGATGAACAGTGAGCACTGTTCGCGTACAGTACATTAGTCAGTTGTTTGTGTCTACAAACATCACGATGGGAGAAAACAAGCGCTCCGTTCAGCCGACACGAACCGATCCGACGGCGTTTACGCTCAGATCGTTTAGCCTCGAAACAACAACCCGTTCAGACCACATGAGGAAACCCGAAACGGACCCAAACGCTTTCATCCAACCCCGATTGGCATTTTCCTTGAAGTTTTGGACGTGTGCCGAAAAAATAATCAAAGCGGAATCCCCTCTCATAAAAAAAAAAAGAGTGTACTTACCTCTTTCCAGTGTGAGCGGCTGGACCACTGTCGCCATGACTGCTGTTTACTGGAGACTGAAGAGACTACAGGAGCTGCAGCATCACAGACAGAGCGAGGGACCCACAGAGAGGGAGGCTGGGAGGGGTTTCAGGAGTAAGATTCTATCTGCTTCCATCCTACTCATCACCTGCCCCCTGTTTGCAGGACCAGAGCTGTTGGTTTCGGCGAAACTCGCGCAAATATGCAGATTACATTTTTCAAACCTTCAGTAATTTCGTGGACTACAACAGAAGGGATCACACCCTATACATTTCCCTAAAATGTTAAATTAGAAATAAGGAGCGTTGGTGTAGCTTCTCAGTCGTTCAAGAAGATCATTCAAGATTAGAAATAAGGTAGAGTCTAATAGAGGTGTTTTATTTGAACACCACGTTATATTAAAGAACAGGTTTCACAGCAAGTCAACTTACTTTTCACAGTCCCTCGCAAAACTATTCATACTCCTTTGAAAACGTTTTCTAACTCCACAACTTCATACTTCAATGGATTTTCTTGAAATTGTATGTGATAGACCACAGAATAGTACATAAAAATGTGTGCAATGAAAAAAATCTGAAAAGTGTGGCATGCTTTTGTACTTTGCAGAAGCCAGTTTTGCTCCAGCTATATCTGGGCAGAGGTCCCCAAACCCTGGGCCCCAGACTGGTACTGGTCCATGGATGATTTAATACCAGGCTGCACTGAAAGAATAAATAACTTACAATATTTTTCGTTTTGTTTATTATCCGAGTGCAAATGTTTTATTTTGAAAAATGACCGAAATCTCTGTTACATCCAGTTATAATGCTTGCTTCGGTCATGTGATACGTCACAGCTAAAAACAAGCCAACAAGCTAGCAAAATGATTAAAAAACAGAGGTCCCTAAAAAGTTTCTTTCCGAAAAGGAAAAGGTCCAGTGAAGAGTCAGAAAGGGGGCCTACGACTTCTACATTTAGCAGGCAATACAAGGAGTCATACTTAAAATATGGATCTATTGCGACAGCAACACCAAGCCCCTCCTCCGGTTAATATGTAGCAACCAGTTTTCTAATGAGTCAATGAAGCCTTTAAAACTGGCCCAGATGGGAATGTCTTGTTACAGAGAAACAGCCACAGGGCTCCCACTGATTCAGCATTTTGGTGAGTAGTGTTTTTTAAGTGCTTTATATTCACTTTGTGGTAAATCTTATTTTAAAAGGCATGTTTAAACATTACCATAGCAACCTTAGAGAATTTGGGGACAGACAAAATGTTACTCATGTTATGTTGTTGGCGCAATGATACAGGGATGCTGCAAATAAAGTTATGAGTAGACATGGATTTACATTTATTATTATTCTTTTTTTTCACTGATTTTATGCCGGTCGTATCTTTTTATTTTGTCTGGTCGCTTAGCAGATTTCTTTTCAGGAGTGGTGTGTATTATCAATCTTTACATCTACACTGTGACTTCCCACTACCTGCAAAGAAGTTAGAACAACATAGCATGATGCTGCCACTACCATATATTACCTTGGGGAAGGTGTATTTGGTAAGGTATAGGTCAAAATGTTGAGCCAGCTGATCAGATCACCTCCACATTTCTTTTGCTGTATGTGTATTAATGCTGACAATAAATCATAGGAAGAATAGATAAAAAGCGCTTTCAGTGTACAGACCTATTAAAACAATTTCATGGCTGACCATAAAACCTGATTATTAAAAAAACTAAAATCTAATTAAAAAAACAGCACAACCTCGTAGGGAAGTTGGTTGAACAGGATTTCACTTGAGGGTATATGTTTAAAAAGAAAACTCTTGTAAACTACAAAAGTTTTTCTTTTCACTTTCCAGTCATCCCTAAACTCTAAATTAAATATATTGGACTTCATGTTTGTGGCAAAATGTGAAAAATTTCAATGGGTACCTTTGCAATAGATTTCTTCAAGCAGTTACCTGGAGAGCCCTCAAATATCATTTTATGACCAGTTGTGCAAATTCACTCTTCTTGCAAAGTAAAAATCTGTGAAATGCTCGTTTAAAAAAAGAATTTCTCTTCAGTTGGGACTCTCAACATGATTATCGAGGAAATTTGCACTTATTCAGCTATAAAAACATAGGCAAGGTCACAGACGTTTATGAATAACAGCAAACCTAGAGAAAATATTTATTCTATAGAGGTTTTCCTCAACAAACTGAATCTAGCAATTGTTTAGGAATGTGTTTGTGCAATAAGGCAGTAAAACGTTTGCTTTTCTTTACATATAATATTTTTCAAAGTCATATGGCAAACTGGAATACCTGACAACAATATACAGTACTTGTTGCCAAAGGCTGCACAAAAGCTGTATTCAAACTAAATGTCTTTTTATCTCACATTCATTACCATATTCTATAGGTTTGTATATTGGATATTTTATGTTTGCATGCATAATTTTGTTTTTGCACATCTGAATAATTGCAATCCAAGTAATTCATTCACGTACTGCACTGCAAAGATCAGTTGGTTGGAAACACGCTTGCTATTAAGGTATATTGTGAAGCGCTGAGCCATGTTTCCGCTTATCTTCTCATTTGCCTACATGCGCTGCGTGCAGGCTGATAGGGACTAAATGATGGCACTGAACCGAAGTCGAAGGGCTTAAGGATTAATCTTGATGTTTACGCCCCGCCACAGAGTCAAACCACTGACTCTTATCGGTTACTGTACATCAGCTGCTAAATGGTGCCTGTGGCGCTCACACTGTCGTTAGAACTCACAAAGGTCATGGTTAACAAAACAAAACAGAATTTTTTTTAAAGTTAGAAATTCATGGTAGGCAAGAATCCAAGAAAACATGATTTGTGGGTCACAAAGAGAGAGTACAGCTGCTCGGCATAATACATGGCCATATTTACACTGTGTATATGCCATTTTGAGGTCTGTCGGCTCATTCTTCTGTGGGTGGCAATAGCTCTAACTTTTCTTCATTGAAATGAAATCATGTTTCTATTGTCTCATGTCTATCTATTTTTAGAGGGTTATTACATGATCAGAAGCTTTTTTTATTTTTATTATGCTTTTTTCTAAACCTATACACTTGTAATTACACTGTCAGTATGTGGTGGTGAATTCCAGCCATCCCACCCAGCTGTTTGCTGAGGTGAAGCATTTTTGTGGATGGCTGGATTGGTGGATAGAGGTTGAGGGCTTAGAGAGCATGCAGAAGGAGGCCACAGTGAGATTACAGGCTCGCATCCATGTGGGCTGTAATACAGTTCTGCTTTTTTTTAAGAGGTAGGATTATATTGCACTGCCTAATGCTCTCCCACTGCAAGAGAACTGATTTCTCAAAGGCGTACCCTCATCCTAAAGGACACACAAGAGGCCACGGAGACGGGCCAAATGATTATCGTTACAGATTAAAGCCTGTAGCATTAGTGCATGTCAGGGTTCGGTTTGTAATGCTGAATTCCAGTCAGTATCCTCTAAATTCTGAATGTTGTGTTGCCATTTTGAGAATTCCTACTCAGTGAAAGTCAAGTTAGAAGATTTATTGCATTTGTTTGACTGATGATAAATATAGTGGATGTCAGTTGGCATTTTGAAGGGGAAAACGGCTAAAGAAATAGTGACTTTCAGAAGGATTCATTCCACCTGAACCTTTCCACTTTACAGATTGCATTTATTGTGTTTTTATGTGCGGTAGTGAAGCATCCTTACATAAAAATGTATCCCTGCCATGGGCCTGGTAAAGCGAAGTTAGTTTTCCTCCACACATAACACTTTACCTATAGACTAAATTTTTTAATTAGGCCCGAGGAGTGAAAGCCCTGCAAAAGCCTGTTGTTTTTCAAATTTTTATCATTCTTTGCACATATGAATGGGCTTTTTGGACACCTAAACGTATACAAAAACACACCACATTTTGTGGACATGTCAGTCGTCAATAATAGAGGTATGACATTTGGAACATTTGTAGAACTTCCCAAGACCTACCTCAACGTCTTTTGCACACATGGTCTGCAACAAACAGGAAGCCAGCAATCTTGGATTAAACCAGTGATTTGACAGATTTTTACCCCATTTTGGCCCTTTTTTGCCCTTTGTATTTTTATTTTTTGTACATGTCAAAGAGGCACAGCAAGCCCTCAAGCTTTTACTTCACATCAAAAAAATAAAAATTATAACTCCTACTAAGAAAGTCACAGAGACGGGAAACCTGCTGTGATTGGTCGCCATCAGGTCCCAAACAAATCTCGCGTCTCAGATTCTGACTTCATTCAAGCCCCGCCCCCTGAGAACAAGAAGTGTAATGTTTTACTTTGAAAGGTCCAAATTTGACCCCTTTTCCCTAATCAACACGAAACCGTGCCCAGTGACAAAAGATAAGATGGTGTAACTCTGCATACAGTACATGCTTTCACCTAAGATTATAAAGTGTGGTACAAGTATGTAACTTCACAATACCTACAAAAATATCCCTTCCAACCATAGTCTAACTCCAGAAAAAGTCGGCCATTTTAGAATACAACTTCCATCTTGTCTCTTAAACACACAGTGTCATGCAGAATTGATTGGTCGGGGTCAGTGGAATTGCTGAGGCCGCAGTGCATAATGCCTGAGGTCTGAGCACAGGCCAGAGCGACGCTAAAAGCTGAAAGAGCCGTTCAAGCTGCTTGCAGCTTTAATTTATGTTATATCTGATCAGAAGACCTACTTCTACATGTGAAATTAGGGATCCCCAACAAGTTTTGCAGCAAACTGCCAACCTCCTCTGGAATCCTTTCAACATAAGGTTTTTTCTCGTGACTCCATTTCAAAATTGTATTTCAGGGGATTGGAGTACATGGGGAAAAATATGTTTTATTATCAGCTTCCTTTCCCACATTATGCACTTTGTATTGGCATGTCACATAATAATCTAATAAAATACATGTACGTTTGTGGTTGTATCATAAAAAAAAGTTCAAGGGGCATTAATACTTTTTTTTCCCGTTACATTTTTAGCCAAAGCAAGCTGGTACATTCTCGTTCTTCCCCAAAACTATGACCGCTGAGAAATGTTGCATCTAAAAACCATTCCAATTTAAAAAAGCAATCTCTATCTCAAAGTTAATTTTATTATAAATCCATGTTCAGAAACTCAGCAGGGTGGAGTCAATGAATAGAGATCAACTGTTTGCAGATAAACTTGGGAAACCGCCACCAACAGCTTCTGAAAGAGAGTTTGCCTAATGTCAGCCTGGTAACATTTATACTTATGAGATGAAATCAGAAAAAAGGGCAGAAAAATAGCAGCTATAATAAGCCATTTGGACCTCAGTTTAATTCTGATTAGCCTGGCAAAGCTGCTGTCACTGTAGTTAGTACTTTGATTAAGTATGTGACACGTCCTGCCAGTTGGATTTCACCAAAGAAATTAGCACACTGATCTGTTCAAATTTGAAATAAATCGCTTTTTTATGAAAAGAGAAAAAAACTGATGGAAATTTCACAGGTTAAGTGTGTATGTGGGAAACAAATTATTAAGGAAAATATTCGTTTTGAGGCTACATATTATTTCCTGTCATAGTATATATTTACATCTAGCTGTATAAATGCAATAAGTTTAACGACCCAGTAGTTGCGAGGCAGCCGCTTCCCCGGAGAGCGAACCATGCTTCCAGAAGCGCCTGATGGAAACATTGTTCCACATGTATAAATAGAAATGGATGATGTGAAATATCAGATGGTTGGGTTACTTGAGCCCACTGGGATTCTGTGCAGAGGTCATGTCCAGGGAGGGTCAACTGGATTATGGGTATTTACCAACAGCTTGAATGTTGTCTGCGATGGAAGAAATGTGCACACAACAGAGATCAGAGAGACACTGCTGCTGCAAGTGACTGAGGGTAAATGGTTTTTATTCATCCCCCCTTACTCTGAAACTATTAAACAAAGTGTAGTGCTACCTATTGTCTAGAGAAATACTTTATGATTTAATCTTACTACAAATACAACAGTGTTGTGAAGACCTCAAACAGACCATCCCACGGTGAAACATGGAGGTGGTAGTATAATGTTGTGGGGATGTTATTCTTCAGAAGAGACAGAGAAACTGGTCAGTGGAAGGGAAGGTGGACGTAGATAAACACAATGCAATCCTGACTGAGCATGGGCTGTTTTAAAATGAAGAATAGACAAAGCTGAAAGAGACATACCCCCAAAAGACTTGCAACTGTAACTGCAGTGGTTCTACAATTTATTGACTTGGCAGGGCTCATAACTATGGCTCTTAAAAATGACATCATCCCTTGTGATGACCACTTCAGAGGGAAGGTAGACACCATCAGATGTAAGATTTTATCTTCTCAGAGTAACATGGTTTTAGACAAATCTGAGTGTGTGTCTTTACCAGAGGAAACGCTGGACAGTTTTGTCCTGGTAGAAGCTGGGACTCTTGATAAAGTTTTCTCCTCAGTGAGGCCCACCACGTGTGTTTTGGACCCGATTCCCACTTCCTTTTTTAAGCAATTTTATGGATCATTTAGAGATGAGATTTTAACCATGATGAATTGCTCCCTTCAGACGGGGGTCTTTCCTGTCGCCTTTAAAGGGGCGGTAGTGAGGCCCCTGTTGAAGAAGAGCAATTTAGATTTGAATGATTTTAACAGTTTTAGACCGGTATCTAACTTACCTTTTTAAGCAAAATTTTAGAAAAAATTGTTTTAATTCAACTTAATGATTTTATTAATGAGCACAATGTCCTGGAGAAAATTCAGTCTGGTTTTAGGGTGAACCAAAGCACAGAGACGGACCTTCTAAAGATTTTAAATGATTTTATATTAAACTAATATGCACAGAGGGTGACCGTGTTGGTTCTACTGGATCTAAGCGCTGCCTTTGATACAGTAGACCACACTATTCTTTTAACTCGTTTAAAACAGATTGGCCTCTCTGGTGCTGTTCATAAATGGCTCACATCCTATCTCACAGACAGGACTTTTATGGTAAGTTTAGATACCTGCTCCTCTAGGGTCCATAGGATTACATGTGGTGTGCCCCAGGGTTTGATTTTAGGCCCAGTGCTTCTTAACCTGTATATGCTCCCTCTTGGCAGCGTCATCGGAAGACATAGAGTCGACTTTCACAGTTATGCTGATGATACACAGCTTTACATCTCCATGTCTCCCGATGACACGCGGCCAATGGATGCACTTTTTAACTGCATTTTAGACATTAAATCCTGGATGGCAGAAAACTTTCTCCAGCTCAACCAGGACAAAACTGAAGTTTTAGTCATCGGTCCTGAGGCTCAGAGAATGAAACTTTTACCAAAACTACAATCACTGTCTTTTAATCCCTCTTTACAAGTGAAGAACCTGGGCGTGATTTTTGACTCTGAGCTGACTTTTATTCCTCAAATTAAAAATATTACTAAAATAGGTTTTTATCAACTAAAGAATATCACCAAAGTCTGCCCCATTCTCTCTCGGGCCAATATGGAGACACTGATGCATGCTTTTATCTCCAGTAGAATTGATTACTGTAATGCCCTGCTTTCTGGTCTTCCCAAAAAGAGTATATCAGGTTTACAACTACTACAAAATTCAGCAGCACGTGTCCTGACAAAGACCAGGAGGCGGGAGCACATTACACCGGTCTTAAAATCATTGCATTGGCTCCCCGTACATTTCAGGATCGACTTTAAGGTTCTTTTAATGGTTTTTAAGTGTCTTAATGGTCTTGGGCCGTCTTTTCTCTCTGAACTGCTTTTACCATATAAACCTTTGCGGTCTCTGCGCTCCTCTGGCAGCCGTCTCTTTGTCCCCCCAAAAGTCAGGACACACACGCATGGCGAGGCGTCTTTCCAGTTTTATGGCCCTCACCTCTGGAACAGGCTGCCAGAGGACCTCAGGGCCGTGGAGAACATTCATGTTTTTAAGAGCAGGCTCAAGACTCACCTTTTTAGCCTAGCTTTTAACTGATTATTATTTATTACTGTTTGTTTAATTGCTCTGCATGTTTTATATTATTATATTTTTATCCGTTTTACTATTTAATCTTAGCACATTAATTTACTGTTTATTTTTATACTTTAATTTATCTTAATCCCCGTTCCAGTGTTTCCTCTGTGGGAGCCCTCTGCCCCGGGAGCGGTGGTCGGCTGTGGCTGCCTGGGTGCTCTCCAGGTGGAGCTTGGGTGGAGGTGGGGGTCTTGGCCTTGCCTCCACTGGGTGCCCTGTGTCGGTGCCTCGGCTGCTGCTGTTAGTCTACCGCTGCCGGGGCAGATGGCTCCTCTGATGGCGTTTCCTTGAATGGTTCATCTAGACTCGGCCCAATGTCCTTTTTTACTTTTTCTTTTAACTGTGTGTGTGAATGGGAGACGGGTTGGGGGGGAGGGGGGTATAACTGTGACCATGCTTTTAAATCTGTGGGGGAGGGAAGGGAAGGTGGTTTTATGTGGGGTCATTTGTAAAGCACTTTGTGATGCAACTTCTTGTATGAAAGCGCTTCGATGTAAAATTGTACCTGTGATGGGTTATTTCAGTAAAAACAGTCAGTAATACAGTGTTTTTACTAAAATGGGCATTTTACAAATTCAATGTTTACCCAAAACTGAACAAGGGACCAGAAAAAAACAGTTCAGACCTGCCAAGAGAGCGACAACTCAACTAAATAAGTTTTCAGTTTCAGTTCTGATTGTTGTCCTCTACAGCTAACAGAAATTATACACTCTTTGTATGTTTGAGCAAAGAAAAAAGATTGTAGACAGACGCATTTTCTTTGCAGAAAACATCCAGGCTGGGTTTAAATATTCTGAAAACCTGTAAAAGAATGTGTTATATCAGATGAAACAAAAGTTTAATTTTGGGCCACAATTCCAAATGGTATGTTTAGCACAATAACACTGCAAAAAAACAAAGAAACACAATATGCACTCTGAAACATGGTGGTAGTAGCATCATGATATGGGCTTGATATTATTAAGATGGTGATGCGGTTTTTGACCCACAACCTTCAGATTTCTGCCAGAAAGCTAAAAATGAAGAGAGATTTGATTTTTCAGCATCATATCATATAACATAAGTGTTAATCAAAATCAACCAAAGAATTTCAAAATGGCCAAACCAGAAGATATGTCCCCACCTTCTGACAGAACTTTTGCAAGGCACAATGGGAAAATATTATCATGATGTGGGATCCTGATAAGACCAATGCAAAAACTTAAAAATAGTACTTTATCAAAGTATTGTACAACTAATGCAGTAAGGTTGTATATTTTTCTTTCTTTTTCTTTCCTATAATAAATTTGTTTCTTAGTTGAATTGTAAAGCATATATGTCACATTGACCGAACCTAGGTCATTTTTACATTACAAAAACCTGGGGCCTTATTTATCACACGATCGTAGAAACTGTCCTATATTCTATCCTATGAATGAAATTTATAATGTTCGTACGAACAATCAAAATCCAGATTTATCAAATATGCAGTGGCCAGTCATACGCATGTTCCTCCACAATCATTTGTTGATCAATCCCACTTGTGCGTACCTAGGTGCTTATGCCTGTTCAGTCATTTGCATACAGAAACGCCCTCAATTAGCCATATTTGGTCACACCACACCTGCGTTAAATCCTTGCGTTCTTACTGAAAATAATGGCCAAGAAAGCTAAAAAAGGAATTTCAGTGACACCGTGATCGAGGTGAAACATAAGTGGGGCAAAAAAAGTAATGATGAACAGACTTTTTGAAAATTATCATAGTTAACGCAAATTGATTTTAACACCGATAGTTTTTGCCCTCTTGTTATCAGCGGTTCGTCTTGTCATTCACTTAAATAAAATGTGGCAGAATTGTTTCATTTGCTGTTATTCACTTCTGTGGACATACCTAACTTTCTTGAACAAGTTAAATCAGTTAACTATGTCCCGGACATTGCTGTTTTGTTCTATCAGCTCAGGAGTAACCAATAAAAAAAGAACTCTGCCTGGGAGAAAGTGACAAAGGGAGTAAATGCGCTCGGGACAGTGGAGAGGTTCCTGTAAAAAATAAAGGAAAAATGGTTTGATACCAAACCAAATACAATAAAACGTCCCTCAGCACACGGCTGGACCAGATCTTCTACAGGGAGTGAAAAGATCACCACATTTGACACACATGAGGTCAGTGTGTAACTGAGGCACTGCTTAGGCTGGCATCAGTACCCAAAGAGACAGTGACGACCTGCTTCACCGATAAGCAAGACCATCCAGTTTCCACTGTACAGTTTGCAAACAGTTTACTCATAAGTGTAACAACATCCTTCTAAACTGAAGCGCTTGATGTGATGAGTAAAGATGACAGAAAAACCGGAACAGATTAGATCAACCAATACTATTTTAATGTAAAAAAAAAAAAGCACATCCGTGAAGCACCTCGAACACCCCCACCCCCCTAGATTGTGATTCACTGGATCTCCATGCATGATCAACCCCAAAATCTGATAATTTATTCCTTGGCAAATTTCTAACATTTCCTGAAAGTTTAATCTAAATCCGTCCATAACTTATTGAAATATTTTGCTAAAAGACAGATGCCAACATAAGCTCCTTGGCGGAGGTGACAAACTGATGAGATAAATAACTGTTTATATTGCAGTTACCCCGTTCTACCACTACATTCTGTGCATACGCATGGTCAGAGCTGCTCTTATAATTAGGAACATTTCTATGCACAAGTACAAGATGGTAAAAAATACCACACTATGAGTAAAATTGTTCGTACTCACGAAATACGCACAGATCTGTGCGTAAGTACGGTTGATAAATGAGGGCCCTGGTTTTATTTAAAAAGACTGTAAACTACAAAGATTAGCAGAGGTAATTATAGAATCATATAATCGATCAATAAAAATCTCACGAAAATATAATAGACTTTTTGGTTGTAGTCTGAGTAAATGAGAAATGTGAAGAGGTATAGAACCTTTGCAAGATACTTTACATAATTAAACATTTCTTTAAAATACTTTAAAATACTAATTTTGTTAAATAACCCTGAGAAAAAGTTGAGAAACTGTTTTTTACGCAGAACACATGGCAGGCTACTGGCAGTTCACATTGTAGCTTTGGCTTATGTAATATCTTTTTTTTACCCCTTGTAGCTCAAAGCTCCTCCTGCGTCAACTACATCCAGTTCATAGTTCGCATTCATTGTAGTAGGATTTCGAATGAAGTCTTCTCTTCCTTCAGGGGCCCCAGGTGAACTCGTCAAGTGTTGAATCGTGCAGCTGGGTTTCTTACCTCTTGTGAAAATAACTGTTTAAGACAACAGAAGCAATGCATTCCCAAATAAAGTACTTAGTGCGCCTGAAGCCCTGCGCTCCTAGTCCCAGCAAGAGGATCCTCGAGAGGAAACTTTGGTCCTACTGTGCAACAAAACAACAACTAGAAGGAGGCTTGAGCGCAACAGGATCGCACGCAGCTACAAGACGGCATGCTTTTTTCGGGACACAGAGCTGCAGGAATTCTGCATCCGACTGCGCTTACAGCCGAGCCTTCGCTTCAGCGAGGGACCACCCTGAAACGTTCTGGGGTGAGATGGGACAGAAGATCAGCTGGTTTGAGCCGTGGAGCAAAACTCTGCATGCTAAAGACCCGGTGTTTCCAAACTGGTAGGTTTTCGGCAAGTGTTTTTGCTACAGCGTGACATGATTTAAATGCGACATGAAAATACAGCACTTCAACCCGGCTAAAGGCAAGAAAATAAACAACTTCATCCTGTTTCCCCAAATAAGATGAAACGCCTTCCGAGATGATAAACACCATCCACAACGCAATTTATATACCTAAAACTTGCCTAGGACGTCCCAGGCCGGAACCCCAAATATGCCATATTTTTAATAGTCATTAGAATTACAGAAATCATTAAAATAACAATGTTGATGTCAGGTGCAACCCTGATATAAAATAGATTACAAAATTAGAATACCATCTCCAGATATCCTGATTTGTTGCATGTAGAGAACCAGCTACTCAATATGGCATGCCTGAAATGCCTAAAGGACGGGGGCTCTACCCGTTGCATGGTAGTTTTTGATTTATATTCCAATGACTTTCATTGCATTATAATTGTAATAAAAGCCTTTTAGACCACTTCTAACAGTGTTAACAATAAATATTAGACAAGCAGCCATGTTTAAATGTGTAGTATGTGGAGCATTTTTAGTCTTAAAAAAAAGAGTCAATTTTCGTGTAACATTTAGTTTTTTTAAAATCACCATCACGGTGTGCAAAACGGACAGATTAAAGACATGTTTTAGTACTTAAAACTAGATTTACATAAAATTAAATTTATGGTTTGTACTCATTTTCAGTTCAGTAAATGACCTAAAATAATTAAATTAAATTGTATATGAAGTAGTGATTTAAAGTGTCTGTTTGGTTTTGCTTTTATTCATTTCGTATATAAGAGTGAAAGCATTTATAAAAACTAATGATGTGGTTGAATGTAACTCATCCCAAGAAAAGTAGAGAGAGTTAAGACATGTCCAACTAGATTCTAGTTTTCTCCTCCTGAAAAATGCTTTCCCCAAGCTTTTGTTTAATCTTTTCCTTAATTGAAATAACGCAAATAGGCTAATAGGTTTGGTGTATTTTTGATTATTTTACAGATGGTTCCAGCTGGGGGTCTCATGCTGTTTTAGGTTCTCTTTACGCTAAAGTTTTGAGGGTTTTTTTCAAACATATTTGTTTGAAATGACAAAGTATGTTGCATAATATTTTGTTTTCACTCATGGGAGGACAAATCACAAGTCAAGTTAAAACCGGTTGAAAGATAACACACAAAAATCACATCAATACTGGAGTTCACAATGGGGTTCTTACATGGGATCGACTCAGGTTGAGTAAATACAACTCATTTTGTTAAGACCATTTGCACCCCCAGACATTGGCCCATAGAATTTGGCATTTTGCTATTTTAGAGCCCCTGTTTTTCTCTCTGTTATTTAATGAAAGCAAAAAAGTTGAGTGCAACTACAAAAATAACAGTAATAAGCAAAATGCAAGTTAAAACTAACAGAAATTCCTTTTTAAACTATGGTCAATGCAGTCTACAATGCCTGGGGCGATCTAAGTTATAAAAACATGACAGTTGTAGCCTTCAAGAAAACACTCCAACCTACACTGTTCTCTCCTGAGACAGATGAACAAAGTAAGTTTCTTTTTTTCTTTAGGAGATGTCAATTATACCATCTGGTGTGCAAGGGGAAAAAAAAATATCCTGAAGGTTGGATTTTGTTGATGGTCACAAACACAAATTCTTATGCTTTCTTGCTGCTATTTAGCTGTATTCAAAGCAACAGAATGATCTGTCTCATTGAAGACATTGATTAGCTGTAATCTGAAAACCTAGACCTTTGTTTACAAATCTCTGTATATACAGTTAAAGGAGAAATACAAAGGTGTTAGGGGTGCAGCTAAGGTCAGATCTATCTCACATCATATATAGGAATGCTAACCATGGCTAAACTTTGAAGTCATGCTCAGCAACTAAACTAAACCAAACCAACAAATTAACTTCAGTGTTTTAAAAAAAAAAACCCAACAAGTGCAAGTTACTAATGTTATGTAATGCATGTATGTCTGCGATGTTTAAAAGTCTACCTTCCTGGCAGGTTTGTAGGGGGAAAATTAAACATGTGCTTCAATGCTGTGGATCGTCATGTTGAAAGTGGCCACGGAGAGCAGCCAGCCATCATTTATGACAGCCCAGTGACCGGAACTAAACAGATCATCACCTTCAGGGAACTTCAGGATCAGGTGTGTGGTTGCAAATAAAACAAAGAACTGAACACTACAATTAGCCACTTTCACGATGAGCCACATTGCTAAAGCCCGATTTTGAGGTTTGTAAGTAAACCATGTTTGGTTTTGTGGAGGTGAAAGAATGCTATGACAGTTCTGGAACAGAATACCTGTGATTTTGATTTAAAGCTTTGAATAAAATTTACTTTTTAATTCTACAAAGAAATCCTGACTGGTTTATGTAGTTAGCTACAATTAAGTTACGTAAATAATTAATAAGAAGCAGGTTGAATTTCATTAAAATGAGTTTTCTGTGTCACTTCCTCTTTAAACAAGGCGTCCAGGTTAGCAGGAATTCTGGTGAAGAACGGGGTGCAGAAAGGAGATCTTGTTGTCATTTATATGCCCATGGTGCCCCAGGCTATGTTCACCATGCTGGCCTGTGCACGGATTGGTGCCCCGCACAGCCTCATCTTTGGTGGCTTTGCTTCCAAGGAGCTGTCAGTCCGCATTGATCATGCCAAAGTAAGGATTTTCTGCTGTTCACCTTGTAGTTGATCTGGGGCACTAGGAATGCATATTTTTTTAATTAAGCCTATGCTTTGTTGTTAGGGGAGGTAATGATATGTGTCCTTGATTACTTCATGTACTTTTATCAAGGTGGATGATACAGTGAGGAACATAAGTATTTGAACACCCTGTAATTTTGCAAGTTCTCCCACTTTTTATGGAGGGAGAATTATGGAGGGGTCAGAAATTCACATTGTTGGTGCGTTTCCACTGTGAGAGACAGCGTTTGTAAAATAATTTTTGTATTTTATTGCTGCACATAAGTATTTGAACACCTGGCAATCAGCAAGAATTCTGGCTCTCAAAGACTTGTTACTTGTTACTGGCTTTTAAAGTCCACCTCTACTCCACTTATTAATCTAAATTCGTAGCACCTGTCTGAGCTTGTTAAAGACACATGTCCACCCCACAGTCAGTCAGACTCCAACTACTAACATGGGCGAGACCAAAGAGCTGTCAAAAGACACCAGAGATAAAATTGTAGACCTCCACAAAACTGGAAAGGGCTACGGGGCAATTTCCAAGCAGCTTGGTGAAAATAGATCAACTGTTGGAGCAATTGTTAGAAAATGGAAGAGGCTAAAGATGACTGTCAGTCTCCCTTGGACTGGGGCTCCATGCAAGATCTCACCTCTTGGAGTGTCACTGATGATAAGAAAGGTGAGGAATCATCCCCAAACTACACGGGAGGAGATGTAGAATGACATGAAGAGAGCTGGGACCACAGTTTCAATGGTTACTGTCAGTAGAACACTACGCCGTCATGATTTAAAATCATGTGTTGCATTGGTTCCCCTGCTCAAGTTATCACATGTCCAGGCCCATCTGAAGTTTGCCAATGACCATCTGGATGATCCAGAGGAGACATTGGAGAAAGTCATGTGGTCAGATGAGACTAAAATAGAACTTTGTGGTCTAAACCTCACTCGTTGTGTTTGGAAGAAAAAGAAGGATGAGAACACCATCTCTACTGTGATGCATGGGGGAGGAAACATCATGCTTTGGGGTGCTTTTCTGGGAAGGGGACAGGACGAGTGCACTGTATTAAGGAGAGGATGAATGGGGCCATTTATTGTAAGATTTTAAGCAAGAACCTCCTTCCTCAGTCAGAGCATTGAAGATGGGTCGTGGTTGGGTCTTCCAACATGACAATGACCCGAAGCACACAGCCTGGATAACAAGGAGTGGCTCCATAAGAAGAATATCAAGGTTATGGAGTGGCCTAGCCAGTCTCCAGACCTAGATCCAAAAGAAAATCTTTGGAGGGAGCTGAAACTCTGTGTTGCTCAGCGACAGCCCTGAAACCTGACAGATCTAGAGAAGATCTGTGTGGAGGAGTGGGCCAAATTCCTGTTGCAGTGTGTGCAAACTTGGTCAAGAACTACAGGAAACGTTTGACCTCTGTAATTGCAAACAAAGGTTTCTGTACCAAATATTATCACTGATTTTCTTAGGTGTTCAAATACTTATGTGCAGCAATAAAATACAAATGAATTATTTAAAAATCAGACAATGTGATTTTCGTAATCTAAAAGAAAAAGGTCTCTCACAGTAGAAATGCACATACAATATCAATTTCAGACCCCTCCAAAATTTCTAAGTATGAGAACTTGCAAAATCGCAGTATGTTCCTCACTGTATTATGTATCCAACTTTAGATAAATGTTCCTATTCTGTTTTGAGTGTGTGTGTTTGTTTGTGTGTGTTCTGTAAATCATTAAAAGATAAATGTACCTGACCCTCCTTTGTTATATTTAGCACAATATGATTAATCATTAACTGAGAAAAGCCACATCATGTTTACTTTGCACACATGTATGCGTCATTTCAGTGCTACTATGATCCACTATTCGACCTCCACTAATGTTTGGTCAAACTTCCCAAACCACGTGGCAGAAAAAACTCTGGGATTTTCTGTATCCATCAACAAGCTTCGGGTACAATTCCAGTTGGCAATATGATCACTTTATCCTATTGTAATTGGTTGATTTCTAGCACATAGGCCTACTTGACTTTTAAACAGAGCTGATATCTCACACATTTCAATAGGGTTGAGATTGTAGCTTTTAAAAAAAGCCATAGTAGTAGCTTAATATTAGTTTAATAGTTTTGTTGTGTATTTCAGATATTTCACGGTTCATTATCATCTTGGAACCCCCTGTTGTGCTTCCGAATGTGTCAACCAGTATGTCCCAAAATATCCCATGAATGTCAGAATCTTTTAGGGACAAACCAGGAATCACAAAACCTCAAGTCTGTCATAAACGGAAAGATGACGGAACACCAGTGTTTCTTTTCACATTGAAGTCAGCTTAACATTGCCTGAAATCGTCAATTAGCTGGTTGAAATGTTGACACAATTGGGTGTTTCAACATGGTATGATCCCAAAACAAACATCAAATCTGTTGTTGGAATGAATTAAATATGCTAACATTAAGCTAACATTTAATTAGCCTTCTTAAAGCTGAAAGCTTTAAGAAGGCTAATTGGGTTTTTCTTCTGGGAAAACTACTAGTTTAAATGTACTTTACCAATTCTACCAGATAGAGTGGTCAAATCTCCAGTCAGAATTAAGCTAAGAGCTTGGTGATGGCTTCAAAAACTGTGTTTTCTGGCAACTTGCTAAGGAAAATTAACCACTTAATAGTTACATATTTTAATAGTATATATTTTAGCCTGCTTTTGAAATTCTGACTCTGTCTCGATTAGAAAAAATCCACAATAAATTTAAACATGTGATCCCAGTTCATGTTTAAAAAAAAAATTCAAATTTTTTTGTTGTATTATTAGTCCACCGTCAAAGAAGAATGGTTAAAATTTAAATAATTAACAGCCCAAAAATATTATTCATACCCATGATGAATGAATGTCTGACAGGAACAATTGACAGGTCTGCACTTAATTAAACAAGGTATGTTGGGTTTTTTGTCCACACTGCACAGAACAATATTGGTTCACTTGAATAGATGGGGAACACATAATTTTAAAGAACTACAGTATAATGCAATGTGTTATATTGTATTTTGTTTAAATACTCAAACAGAAAATTCACAAACGCTGTTTTTATTTTGCACTGAAATGACTTCAAAGAACTCCAAATGAGTTGAAAAGTGAAAGAAATTTAAAACCGACAAGAGAGTTACTAAAAGCAAACAAGGAGCCACACTTTGAAAACAAGCTTTTTCTTGTTATTTTGTTATTCAGGCTTAGATGCACCCAACCCTCTTAATTTGAAAACCTACAGGAAATGCCTTTGATGGTGTAGGAAGGCATCAGGTGTGCTGCAGGCCTGCACTTGATTACACAACTGCCAGGAAGCCCTGTGTGAACTGTACTCTGTTTTGCCTGCTGAGAATTCTCCAATTAGGTTTTTTTCTCTCCTTTATTTTCACATGATTGGTGTTTTTGTAGCCCAAGATGTTGGTGACAGCCTCGTTTGGCATCGAGCCAGGCAGAAGAGTTGAGTACATCCCGCTGGTGAAGAAGGCCTTGGAGATGAGCTCTCACAGACCCTCCAAAATCCTCATCTACAACAGGCCCAATATGGTAGGGCAATCTAATGCAGCAGAAATCTGCATTTGGCCGTTTTTGGAATGACGGGACGTGCAGGTTTGTAAAAAAAAAAATTGGCGGAGTATATAAATATGAATATTGACAAAGATCCAGTTTTGAAGCAGATTGTTTTTCTCAACATGTATACAGACGCTGCAGAAACAATCAGATGTTATGCTGGTTGATATAGAAAGAAACTGAAGACGACTTTCAAAAATGTATGACTGTTTTAATAGTTTATTTATTCAGGTAATGTTTAAAGCAGAGCAACAGTGGGCGCCATTAACGGAAAATATTTTGTAAATGTCCCACAATTTCACACTACATATTGCTAGCTCCAAGTAAAGCTGTGTAGTGATCTTGTTTACATAGAAGAAAAATGCACACTTGTTCTTTTAAAGATCAAACTATTTTTTTATTGGAAAAATGCTTTTAGAAACAGTTTGATTGTTTTTGTCTGATTTTAACTGAAGAGATCAATACTGTAGTAATAAGACAAATATTAATGTCTCATAAGAAATCAGTGGAACATGACACAAATATTATTTTTTCTTGGTTTCAGGAGAGAGCTTTGCTCGATCCAGAGCTGTGTCTGGACTGGGACCAGGAAATGGCCACTGCCCATCCACATGACTGTGTCCCTTTGCCCTCCAACCATCCTTTGTATGTTCTCTATACATCTGGAACCACAGGAACACCAAAGGTACTGGTTATAAGTTACAGGTTTCAAGTAGGATTACATCTTTGCTGTCAAATGCCTGAGGGGAAAGAAGATCTTTAGCTTGATTTAAAAAAAAAAAGTTTCTGAACACTGTTAGAATAAGTCAAAAGCCAAAGTGGAAAAATGTCAAGCAGAATTCAAGTTTTTATTAAGAAACGAGCAAACAGCAGAGTGAAATTTGATGCAGTATTAGGATCCCTGTCATCAAAGGATGCATACCTGTCCAAACCAAGACCTCCTCTGGGGCAATCAGATCACAATCTTGTTTTTCTCTGTTCAGAATATAAACCCCTTGTTCAGAGGCAACCTGTTACAAAGAAAACTGTGAGAAAATGGTCACAGGAAGCTGAAGAAGCCCTGCAGGGTTGTTTTGCAACCACATACTGGATGACTCTTTGCCAAGCACATGGAGAGGACATCAATGCCATTGGACATCATCCCCACCAGAACAATGAGGTGCTTCCCTAAAAACAAATCCTGGATCACCAGTGACCTGAAGGAACTGCTGAACAAGAAAAAAAGAGCCTCGAGGGAGGGAGACAGGGAATTATTGAGTATACAGAAGCAACTTAAGGTCAAGATCAGAGACGGCAAGGAGGCATACAGGAAGAAGCTGGAGAACAAACTACAGAGGGACGATATCCGAGATGTCTGGTCAGGAATGAGAAAGATCACAGGCTTTAAGGACAGGAAGGATTGGATAGATGGAAGTCTGGACAGAGCCAATGAACTGAACACATTCTTCAACAGGTTCAGTTCAGGAACTAGCTCAGCCTCCTCCTCTCCTGTTCCCAGCCGAACAGACATCCCACTCTCCTCTGATCAACAGCTTTTCTGTTACACCTCGGACGTTTTATCCTTCACCTCAGCCATGGACTCTTCTGATTCCACAAGTTTGACTTCAACCAAGTCAGGAAATGCTGCTACCCCCATTGCCTCCCCCTCTCACTTCTGTCTTAAAAAGTCAGTGAAGAGGCAGCTGGAGAAACTGAACCGGAACAAGGCTGCTGGTCCAGATGGTGTCAGCCCCAGAGTCCTGATGGCCTGTGCAGAGCGGCTCTGTGGGATTCTGCAGCACCTCTTCAACCTTAGCCTAACTCAGGAGAAGGTTCCAGTGTTGTGGAAGATATCATGCCTTGTTCCAGTACCAAAAAGAACTCACCCATCAGTCATCAATGACTATAGACCTGTTGCCCTGACATCCCACATCATGAAGGTCCTGGAGAGACTCCTCTTGGCACCCCTGAGTAAGCAAACAAGAACGTATCAGGACCCACTGCAGTTTGCTTATCGCTGCGGAGTTGGAGTTGAAGATTCCATCATACACCTGCTTCAACCAACCCACTAGTCATCTGGACAAAGCAGGCAGCACTGTGAGGATCATGTTCTTTGATTTCTCCAGTGCATTTAACACAATTCAGCCTAATATGCTTTGTCAGAAACTCCTGAAGACACAGGTGGAGCCCTCAACAATCGCCTGGATCAATGACTACCTGACCAACAGACCACAATTTGTGTAGATTTCAGAAGAAACAGGGATAAGTCAAACACTGTTTCCATCATGGGAGAAGAAGTGGAGGTGGTTGAGGGGTATAAATACTTTGGAGTTAACCTTGACAACAGACTGGACTGGAGACTGAACAGTGAACCCGTCTACAAGAAGGGACAGAGCAGACTGTACTTCTTGAGGAAGCTTAGGTCCTTCAAGCTTTGCAGCAAGATGCTGCAGATCTTCTACAAGTCTGTTGTGGAGAGTGTAATCTCTTCAGCCCGTCATTTGTTGGGGTAGCAGCATCAGAGCCAGGGATTTAAAAAGGCTCAACAACCTGATAAAGAACGCTGGTTCTGTTCTTGGGACAACTGTGGCAAATCTGGAGATAATGATCCAAAGAAGGATTCTTCAGAAAATCAAAAAAATTATGGACAACCCTGAGCATCCTCTTCATGAGACAGTCATACAACAACAGAGCGTCTTCAGTCGGAGGCTTCTTCAGTTTCGCTGCAATACAGACCGCTACAGGAAATCCTTCCTGCCCACAGCCATCATCATCTACAACTCCTTAAATAATTAATTATGAGCTATACCAACACTTAATTTCCCTCTGGGATCAATAAAGTATTTTTGAGTTGAATTGAATCTGCCATATACGGATGACACTATATAATCAATGACTTGCCCTGGAGAAGCAAAGTTTTCAGACATGCAAGCATTTTTATTTGTAAAAAATATCAAACCTCTAGTTTGGTAAAAAACTTTTTTTAAATATATTTCCGATACTTTAGTATAATATCAATGTTACATTTCTGCTCCTATAATGAAGTGGTTACAATAAAATTCTGTTGTTTTTTTTCCCCCCCTTAGAATGTATACATTTTATGCTTGGGGATTTAAACATGTGGTTATATGATAAGCTTTTACATATGAGCAAATTTAATTGTTAAACACTGTACTGTAATGTTTTCTGTGCATGCTTAATTTAGCTTTGTCTTTGTGCGTTTATGGTTTGAGTTTTCAGATGGCAGCAATTCATAATATAAAAAAGACTACACCGGCAAGCTTTTTCCTTCATTTGAAAGGCTGTTTACCTGCAAGAATGTTGAAGAAGAGCAGAGAAAAATAATCTCAGCTGTCATGCTGTGATCTGATGATTATAATTCTGGGCATTCTTTATTTTTAGCAAAAATTCAGAGTTATTCTACTAATGGCATAAATGAATATTTAAATAATTAGGCTACTTGTTCTTTCAGGTACTGATTAACAAGGAATCTTGTTTATTCAGAGAAGTTAGACGATTTACTGTTTGAGTTTGTCCTAAATGGCTGTTATTTATGGAGCCTGTGTGTGACTCATCAGATCTTCAGTGCTATGAAACAATCTGCAGCCGATATAAACTCCCATCACTCCGACATAAATATGACAATGTTTCCACTGCAGCAGGAGTTGTTTCAAATGAAAAATCGACTTTCCTGCAAATAGCATAATTTATTTTTCCCTAAAAGCTAATAAAAGATTCACTTGGGCTTTTCCTTAATGGAGCTGAAATTGTCAACTTTTTCTCTGTTTGAAGCAACGCGTTCAGATAATGCCGCTGACTAAAAGAGAAGCCTGACACTGAAGCATTCATTCAAAAACAAAATACAATCCTCTTAAACACTGCATGGCTGAGCATCTGTGTTTTAACTGATATTACAACCCTGCTTCGTGGCTTTGTGAAAACCCGTCATTGCTTTAATGTTTTTCTTATCTCATTCCCCAGGGCATTGTGAGAGACACTGCAGGGTATGCCGTTATGCTGAAATGGACCATGTCAAATATTTATGGACTCAGTCCTGGAGATGTAAGTTGATAAAGCGTTCTTTTGAGTTATTGCTATTCTTATGGGGGTGAGAAAAAAAGAGTAAGCAATCAGCAAAGAGATGGATGAACTTTTACTTCAAAGATGATTTGATTACAGAGAGATACACTATCTTTTTAACTTTGTATTTTCAGCTACATTCACCATTTAGATGTCTGATATTTCATATACATTTTCAGTGCCTTCAAGCTTTTAGGGCCGCCTTGCATTTTTTTCTTCCATTTTGATGCAATTTAATGAGTGATAATGTACCTGTTGTTCTGTGATGTATGATATTACATACGTATATTCATTTGATACAGGTTTGGTGGGCTGCATCTGATCTGGGCTGGGTGGTCGGGCATTCCTACATCTGCTATGCTCCTTTACTCCATGGTAACAGCACCATTCTATATGAGGTATGTCCCTTTAGCACAAGGCAGACACCTAAACAGACTATAGAAATTATGCAAACCACACAAAATGAGCTGCACAACAAACTTCCAGCAGCAGTATTTAGATATGTGCAGAACATAAACCAGGACAATGTAGAGTTCTGAAGTGGAAGGCAAGATTTATACATGATTTTGAGAAGTTTGTGTTGAGAAATGTTTTCAACCCACCACATCCAACCTGCTTTCCTCTAATACGATTACTTAAAATCCTTTTAGTGCTGTGGAAATTGCCTTATAGTGATGGCTTGCTCAGACCCGATGCCAGAGGAATTTAGCTGGGGGGCTGTGACGTATTCTAGGGGGGTTGGGTGGCAGTATTACGCACTCACTGTAACTTACTGTACGAGCCATCTCGTCTTTTTACCTTGACGAGGGTGCTGTTAATGTCCTCCAGTAAAATAGCTAGTCTACAAGTCTCACGTCAACAATCCAACATAATCTGCCCCTCAAAACCTTGATAATTTCCTTCATTGTGGGCATTTCTCACAAGGTTTTCATCATGGCTACCGTTAGCATGCTCATGTTAGCCTAAAATAGCACAGCACCCTTCTTCTCTGTGATTTTTATTGCTAGCTGGTAAACAACAAATTTGTACAGTACCGCCATCGACTGGTATGGAGTGTGGACCAGAATGTCACTCAAGGTTGCACTTGCTTCTCTAAGACTGGTGATGTATTAGCTTCGTCCCTGCTTTTGCTAGTTTTGTTGTTGTTTTTATTAAGCCAGGCTCTAATGTCCATTTGGAACCGTATCAAAGTATCTTCTTTATTGCCTCCAAAAGTCCATATTTATTGCCTACAGCACTCTCTACTGGTTGTCCTGGGTCTGAATTTTAAGTCTTGCAACTTAATTTTCAAGGGCTTTCTATTCTGTCTTGGGCAGACCCGATGTCTGTATGGGCGGACCTGGCCTGGGCATGCTGTTCAGAGGCTTTTCTTTGGTGACTTCTCAAGGCTGCAAAGCATTTTAGGCTGGGTGGACATTTGTTTTCTGACTGCTTTCAATGGCAATTTGACTGGGCTTAAGACATATTGCAAAAAACAGGGGGCTCACATTTCAATCTGTAGATCAGTAGAAGATGCAGACATACCCCAAAAGGCTTCCTGCTGTAGTTGCAGTGAAAGCATATGTATTCTGTTGTACTACTTTCTGTTGGTTGGTCACAGAAAATCCCCCAAAATATTAGTTTTTGATTGTCGCATAATAATAAAATATGAAAGTTTATAAGGCATTAAGCAAATTGTTTAAATCTCTGATCCAGTCTGCTATCATTTGATTTTAGGGCCTTCTGCCTTTATTTGCTGCTTTTCTTTCATCAATCTAGAAAATGTTACACCTATGTGTGATTCATGCTTTGCCATCCTTGCCTTAAGATGAAATGTCATACTATAAAAAATTGACACCCTTCGAGCTACAAAGGGATTCCTTGATTGATGTTTTTCATTTAGATGAAGCTTCTTTGAGTTCTATACATTTTAGTGTATTTTGATGTGTAGACTTTTGGGAGGTAAAAATGTGTTTACTTCGGACTAAATATTTAAAAAAAATATTTGATACTTGTAAAACCGTATCTAGAAAGTGAAACTTATAAGGCCAAACTTTGTAGTTGGAGTTGTTTGAGGAATACACACTCTTCTTTTGCTACCAGTTCTTGAATACAAGCAGATTTGATCCATATTAGTGATTTAAAATAGAAACTACACCTTCTCAAGTGAAGCTATGAAAGCCAAAGGATAGTTCGTTGCAACCAAATTCTCTCGAGGCAGCCAACACCCCTTCTTATTTGAGAAATCAATTCAGTTTAGGATTGGACTTTGACTGGGCCTCTCAAACATGTAAACTCAGCAAAAAAAGAAACGTCCCTTTTTCAGGACTGTGTATTTCAACAATAATGTTGTAAAAATCCAAATAACTTTACAGATCTTCATTGTAACGGGTTTAAACAATGTTTTCCATGCATGTTCAATTAACCATAATCAATTAATTAACATGCACCTGTGGAATGGTCATTAAGACCATAACAGCTTACAGAAAGTAGGCATTTAAGGTCACAGTTCTAAAAACGCAGGACACTAAAGAGACTTGTCTACCGACAGTGAAAAACACCCAAAGAAAGATGCCCAGGGTCCCTGCTCATCTGCGTGAACGTGCATTAGGCATGCTGCAGGGAGGCATGAGGACTACTGATGTGGCTAGGGCAATAAATTGTCATGTCCGCACTGTGAGACGCCTAAGACAGCGCTACAGGAGACAGGAAGGACAGCTGATCATCCTCGCAGCGGAAGACCACGTGTAACAACACCTGCACAGGATCGGTACATCCGAATATCACACCTGCGTGACAGGTACAGGATGGCCACAACAACTGCCCGAGTCACACCAGGAACACACAATCCCTCCATCAGTGCTCAGACTGTCCGCAATAGGCTGAGAGAGGCTGGACTGAGGGCTTGTAGCACTGTTGTAAGGCAGGTCCTTACCAGACCTCACCAGCAACAACGCCGCCTATGGGCACAAACCCACCTTCGCTGGACCAGACAGGAGTGGCAAAAAGTGCTCTTCACTGATGAGTCACGGTTTTGTATCACCAGGGGTGATGGACGGATTCGTGTTTATCGTCGAAGGAATGAGCTTTACACCGAGGCCTGTACCTTGGAGCGGGATCGATTTGGAGGTGGGGGGTCCGTCATGGTCTGGGGTGGTATATCACATTACCATCGGACTGAGCTTGTTGTCATTGCAGGCAATCTCAATGCCTTGTGGTACAGGGAAGGCATCTCCTCCCTCATGTGGTACCCTTTATGCATGCTCATCCGGACATGATCCTCCAGCAGGACAATGCCACCAGCCATACGGCTCGTTCTGTGCGTGAGTTTCTGCATGACAGCAATGTCAGTGTTCTGCCATGGCCAGCGAAGAGCCCGGATCTCAATCCCATTGAGCACGTCTGGGACCTGTTGGATCACAGGGTGAGGGCTAGGACCATTCCCCCCAGAAATGTCCAGGAACTTGCAAGTGCCTTGGTGGAAGAGTGGGGTAACATCTCACAGCAAGAACTGACAAATCTGGACCAGTCCATGACGAGGAGATGCACTGCAGTACTTCAAGCAGCTGGTGGCCACAGCAGATACTGACTGGTACTTACTGGTACTTTGATTTTGAGCCTCCCTTCATTCAAGGACACATTATTCTATTTCTGTTAGTCACATGTTTGTGAAACATTTTTAGATTGTCTTATGGTGTTGACTCTTTTTGGTGTTCATACAAATATTTACACACATTGAGCTTACTGAAAGTAAAAACAGTTGAAAGACAGAGGATGTTTCTTTTTTTACTGAGTTTATATGCTTTGATCTAAACCAGGGTTCTCTAACCCCAGATCCCGAGAGCAACTGTTCTGCAGGTTTTAGATGCACCCCTGCTCCAACACACCTAAATCAAATGAGTGGGTCCTTACCAGGCCTCTGCCAAAGTTGATGGTATGCGGAAGAGGTAATTCACTCATTTGATATAGCTGTGTTGGAGCAGGGATGCATCTAAAAATTGTGGGGCGGCTGTAGTTCAGTGGTAGAGTTGTCGGCCTGCGACCCAGAAATCATGGGTTCGATTCCAGCTTCCATGCATGCATGTCGTTGTGTCCTTGGGCAAGACACTTCACCCACCCGCCTACTGGTGTTGGCCAGAGGGGCCGATGGCGCAATATGGCAGCCTCGCTTCTGTCAGTCTGCCCCATGGCAGCTGTGGCTATAATCATTGCTGGCTTCCACCAGTGTGTGAATGTGAGAATGAATGAATAATGGAGTTGTAAACCGCTTTGAGTCTCTCGAAAAAAGCGCTATATAAATGCAAGCAATGCAGGCAATTTTATTTGTAGCAGGGTATCAAGGTGCTTTACATGATTTGGTGATTTAAAAAACAAAACAGACATGGAATATAACATTGGAAATTAAAAGTAAAAGAAACACACATTACACATGATACACAATAAAGCAAGAGAGCATGAACACATTTCATACATATGACATTAATCATTTACTCGAAGCCAATTCTAAACAGATGGGTTTTTAGTCTCGATTTAAAGCGGTTCAGAGTTTCAGCAGCTCTGCACTCATCAGGAAGTCTGTTCCAGATAAGGGGAGCATAGAGGCTGAAAGCTGCTTCTCCATGTTTAGTTCTGAGTCTAGGGATGTTTAGTAGGCTAGAGTTGGAGGACCTTAGTGGTCTTGGTGGTTGGTACCGTGACAACAGGTGTTCAACATGTTTTGGTGCTAAGCCATTCAATGATTTCTAAACTAGTAGGAGTATTTTGAAGTCTATTCTCTGAGCTACAGGGAGCCAGTGTAAGGAATTTAGAATAGGGGTAATGTGCTCTACTTTCCTGGTTCTAGTGAGGACGCGAGCAGCAGCGTTGTGGATCAGCTGCAGCTGTCTGATTGACTTTTTAGGCAGACCTGTGAAGATGCTGTTGCAGTAATCAATCAGACTAAAGATAGTAGCTCTCAGGGACTAGATTTGGAGACCCCTCTGATCTAAGTCATTCAATTGGAGTTCTGGTTGTATGTGTTGTATTGTTGTCATCCTGGAATGTGAACATCTACTTCAGTCATGCATCTTTTGCAGCCTCTAACAGTGTTCGTTTTTCTCACCAGAGATGGGGTTTTGCATGTTGACCAAAATGTAAATTTGTGGTCATGTTTGGGTAGGTTTGAAGTTGTGCCTACACTCTCAATTTGTGAGATGTTTAAAAGTCGTGGTATTATTGTATTACCTAACCCTGCTTCAAACCTCTCCACCTCTATTCCTGACCTGTTTGCTTTTTCTTTGCCTTCATAAAGCTTTTTTTAAACTAATGGTCTCTAACTAACTTGATAGTTTCACCAAGCAGCTACATTAAAGTAACATTGCTTAAAGGGGGGGCATTATGCTTCTTCCAGGCACATATTCCCTTTCTATTGCACACTCCAATAAAATTGTCACCTTAAGTCTTTTAAAAGTCCATCATACATCCAAATCCACCTTAAAGAAATTTACTTCCGTATTGGTATTGATTTTTGCCTGTGCCTCTCTAAGACCCTCCTACTCCTTCTGACACTCCCTCTTCAGTTTGTCACATACTGTGCATCATCGCAGCATGCACAGAGTCGAGGAAAACAAATCCCACAAAAGACTCGCAGCTGCAGCTGGTTTGTTATAATCGCTGCACCTGGGACTCAGCCGGAGTTGTGTGAGGTGGGGAGGGGTAGAGGAGCTCTGCAGGGGCGAGGCTCTCGGCTGAGTACGTAAGGTCGGAGGAGGAGATGGGTGGAAAAGGCGGGGATAGGTGGGAGCAGGCGTTTCAGCAACCCCGAGAACTACCAGCAGAGACCGGCAGAGACTCAAAGATTACTCTAACATGAGTGAATGGGTCAGAGCAACACTTCAGGTATGTTTTTAATGAGGGAAAGACAGGTTCTCAGGATTTTAAGCTTCAGAAAGTCCATTTTGCATAATACCCCCTTTAACAAACCAGACTCTATGTGCCTTGTAAAGATACTGAATTTTATATAGCCGTATGAGATATAAGGGATGAATAAAAAAACTCACCAGATTTCTAAAATATTTATTTGTGGTAATTAATGCTTTTAATTATTTTACTTCCACCCTTTTACTTTGTGTTGGTCTGATCTATCTATTTTAAACACAGCCTTTGTTACTTCTAGCAGCTTTTGTTTACTCTTGGTTTCAGTTCATTGTGTTCACCATGTAGAAATGTTGCTTTAACAAATGTGAGCTTTAATATAATCTGTGTGGTATTTGGCCTTAGATGGAGATACTGTATACATGCATGTGCTATATCCAAACTTGTTGGTATTTCGGGCAGTAAACTGACACATTTTAATTTATGTTCCCCTCTGATCCGATGGTAGGGAAAGCCAGTCGGGACTCCAGATCCTGGGGCGTTTTTCCGTGTCCTGTCAGAACACGGCGCTTCCTCCATGTTTACCGCACCCACTGCAGTCCGGGCCATTCGGCAGCAGGACCCCAGTGCTGCAGTTGGGAGAAAATACCCCTTGACCAGGTAGATGTCATTGCATCATGTAATAATCAGCCAGATGAAGTCAAGTTTTGTTTTATGATTGGGCAGCTAGCTTCAAATGAAAAGGTCTTAAATAGATGATTGACAGACAACTTATTGCTGGCAGTTCTGTTAGTCAATAGCAGTATACATTGCCTTTTTTCTTGTTTTTAGCAACTGGAGCTTTTAAAAATGAAAGATTTTGTTGTGGGGTGGAAAATTTGTGTATGTTTATTCCTTAAACTTTAGATCAGGACATAATAAACTATTTACAGGAGTTTGAAAGCAGAGCCACTTCACGATATCTTACATGGCCCTTTTTTAAAGGATTTATTACAACTGTAAGACAGGCATTTTGTGACCCATGAACTAATCATAAAATACATGTGATCACAGCTTTCAGTGGGAGGTTACATTCTTGAACTTTAAGAATTTATGAAAAAAACATCTAAAAGCTCATCTATTTACTTTCATTTCCACCATTGATTTTTGCATATCCTGTCTATTAAAAATTGCATATTAAAACAAAACTGTCGTTTTGTTATTAGTGGCTTGCAAAAGTATTCGGCCCCCTTGAATCTTTCCACATTTTGTCCCATTACAGCCACAAACATGAATCAATTTTATTAGAATTCCACGTGAAAGACCAATACAAAGTGGTGTACACGTGAGAAGTGGAACGAAAATCATACATGATCCCGAACATTTTTTACAAATGAATAACTGAAAAGTGGGGTGTGCGTAATTATTCAGCCCCCTTTGGTCTGAGTGCGGTCAGTTGCCCATAGACATTGTCTGATGAGTGCTAATGACTAGAGTGTGTAATCTAATGTCAGTACAAATACAGCTGCCCTGTGACGGCCTCAGAGGTTGTCTAAGAGAATGTTGGGAGCAACAAGACCATGAAGTCCAAAGAACACACCAGACAGGTCAGGGATAAAGTTATTGAAAAATTTAAAGCAGGCTTAGGCTACAAAAAGATTTCCCAAGCCTTGAACATCCCACGGAGCGCTGTTCAAGCGATCATTCAGAAATGGAAGGAATATGGCACAACTGTAAACCTACCAAGACAAGGCCGTCCACCTAAACTCACAGGCCGAACAAGGAGAGCGCTGATCAGAAATGCAGCCAAGAGGCCCATGGTGACTCTGGACGAGCTGCAGAGATCTACAGCTCAGGTGGGGGAATCTGTCCATAGGACAACTATTAGTGGTGCACTGCACAAAGTTGGCCCTTATGGAAGAGAAGCAAGAAGAAAGCCATTGTAAAAAGAAAATCATAAGAAGTCCCGTTTGCAGTTTGCCACAAGCCATGTGGGGGACACAGCAAACACGTGGAAGAAGGTGCTCTGGTCAGATGAGACCAAAATGGAACTTTTTGGCCAAAATGCAAAACGCTATGTGTGGCGGAAAACTAACACTGCACATCACTCTGAACACACCATCCCCACTGTCAAATATGGTGGTGGCAGCATCATGCTCTGGGGGTGCTTCTCTTCAGCAGGGACAGGGAAGCTGGTCAGAGTTGATGGGAAGATGGATGGAGCCAAATACAGGGCAATCTTGGAAGAAAACCTTTTGGAGTCTGCAAAAGACTTGAGACTGGGGCGGAGGTTCACCTTCCAGCAGGCCAACGACCCTAAACATAAAGCCAGGGCAACAATGGAATGGTTTAAAACAAAACATATCCATGTGTTAGAATGGCCCAGTCAAAGTCCAGATCTAAATCCAATCGAGAATCTGTGGCAAGATCTGAAAACTGCTGTTCACAAATGCTGTCCATCTAATCTGACTGAGCTGGAGCTGTTTTGCAAAGAACAATGGGCAAGAATTTCAGTCTTTAGATGTGCAAAGCTGGTAGAGACATACCCTAAAAGACTGGCAGCTGTAAGTGCAGCAAAAGGTGGTTCTACAAAGTATTGACTCAGGGGGCTGAATAATTACGCACACCCCACTTTTCAGTTATTTATTTGTAAAAAATGTTTGGAATCATGTATGATTTTCGTTCCACTTCTCACGTGTACACCACTTTGTTTTGGTCTTTCACGTGGAATTCCAATAAAATTGATTCATGTTTGTGGCTGTAATGTGACAAAATGCAGAAAAATTCAAGGAGGCCGAATAATTTTGCAAGCCACTGTATATTAATTTGGACTTTTTCAAGATTTTTCTAGTGATCATTTACTTTTTTGTTAGTTTATTTATTTCATTGATCAGCTTTTTGCTCCGACCTATGTTTTACAGATAAATTGATATTTAGTAAAGACAAAAAGACAGCTCTTCAGTTTGTAAGGGATCTTTTTGCTGAAATCTTAGAGCTGGTGTGAGTGTCAACAGTGAGTAGAGGTCATTGCTTTTACACTAAATACCGACTTAAGCACAGTTTCAACTTTTTTTCTCCAAGTTTTATCAAGTTTTCTAAGCTCAACTGCAGATTTGTTTTCAAGTAAGCAAGTCAGTAAGGAAAACTTTATTTTAAGATATAAAATCAGTGCTTCACCAAAGTCAGCAGTGTTTCTAAATAAAGTCCTGATGCAGTACAACAGTGTAGATTTTGCAATCCATTTGAAAAAAAAAAGTTGCTAGATGTTGCAGAATTTTAGAAATATGCGATCAAATCTTTGATTTTCAGACTCAAAGAAATGGTTTTTTACATGCGTGGTAAGATAAGAAACCAGGTGAGCTTCATAGTCCCAGCTTGTTTTGCTGTTCATATGAAGCTATCTGTGGCCGGCAGTTAAATACACTTTTTTCATTTTATCTGTTTTGCGCAGAGATTCAGATATTTGCTGAGATGATCACATTTGCTAACTATTTGTTGTGGACCGGAAAAAATGGACCTGAGGGTTGGTTTGTCAGTTTATCACTTTCATTCTTGTTCAGCAGTCTGAAAATGACTCTTGGCGCACAATCATAAAGCAATTCTTAATCTTGCCGACCTTTGGTCTCAGTGACTCATTCACTAAATGCAGCAGTGTGTGTTGAATGCTCTGTTAGAAGCACTGAATGAATTGCACCTTTTAAACTGCTGACAGATTTTGTGCTGTCTTTCAGTTTTTGACCCCATGCTAACAGTATGGGGATAGTTTTTTATGTATTATGTTTGTCAAAGATTACAGTGTTTGTCTTTGGCTCTGAACAAAACATCTTGGTATAACATAGGGGCAGGACTATAAAATAATCACTGCCACATTATTTTACTGCGCTGTGATTTGCTACATTTCCAAGTTAATACTCTGTGTTTTTCTAGAATTTCACAATTTTACTGATACAGGAAAATAAATATTTTGGTTGTTTCTATAGTAATGGCCCAGTTTGCTAAAAGGGTGGGGAGGTTAATGCTTGTGAGGATATTGTCTAATTTATCCACAGATCTAAAATTATGAATGTTGTCTGTACTAATAGTTCTATTTCTAATAAAAATGTTGAGTTGGTAAACCTTTGAGAAAAGCTTTTTAGCTTTATTACCAAACATAATTTCATGCTAGAGTTCAAACCATGATTTGATGCAGCTCACTAGTTCGTTCGTCAGTTTATTAATATGGACCCAGGGTTCCTCCTGAGCCTGTTCAGCTGTAGTAAGCCTTTTTAATGTGATTGAGCTGCATCCCTTGTTAACTTGTCCAACCTGCCCAAAGACGTGGCAGTAATTAGGTTGTCCAAAAACATAGCATGGCTTGACAAGCTTTTAGCAGTTTTTTGAAGGAAAAATTAAATATTATGGAGAAAGCCACTTGTACACCATAAAACAAATAAAACAGATGTTTTTTTTC